>CM077023.1:100210626-101460626 GCA_039090855.1 Macrothele yani
TCTTGTTGCTACGGTGAGTTATACACTATCTACCAACAAGTAATTGGACGGCCCTGCAATCAACGATATCTGCTGTCCTGATACGTCACGGCCGCCGCCGTTAAATATCGTGTGAGAAACAACCAACCAACCAACCAGTCGCATGCAAGATGCCACGCAGTTTGGAGCTCTCTGATTTCGAGAAAGGTGTAATCGTCGGGTATCACAGAAATGGCCGATCCATACGTGACATATCCAGCGAGTTGAAGTACCCAAAATCAACAGTGGCTTACGTGATTGGCAGGTGGAAGATGAGAGGTGACTGTCGGAATGTGCCCCGACCCGGCAGACCCACAAAACTGGGAGTTAGAGACCGAAGGGTGCTGGCCAAAGAAATTCGGAAGAACCGCACCAAATCGATGGGCCACATCCGCGAGGAGTTTCAACAGGCATCCGGGAGTGTTCTTTCGATGGATACCATCCGTAAGGAAGCCCATCTGCTCGGTTATCATGGACGTGCTGCCACCCACAAGCCTTTGATCGCCAAGTCCAATAGCGCTGCTTGGCTAACGTGGTGCAAAGAACGTCGACAGTGGACCGTTGAACAGTGGAAACAGGTTCTCTGGAGCGACGAATCAGGGTTCACCCTCTACCGTTCGGATGGCAGGGTCTGGGTTTGGCGTCTGCCTGGAGAACTCCTCCTGCCGGAATGTATTGTGCCAACTGTGAAGTTCGGCGGAGGTGGAATTATGCTATGGGGGTGTTTCTCCTGGTATGGCACAGGACTCTTGGTCGCAATTCCTGGTAGACTCAACACAGAGACCTACTGCACCATTTTGGATTGCCATGCGGTTCCTACGGGGTGGACCCATGTTACTTTCAGGATGACAATGCCACCTGTCATGTTGCGAGGTCCACCATGGCTTGGTATGGTGACAGTGGGGTTAATCAAATGGACTGGCTTGCGCAGAGCCCGGGCCTTAACCCTATCGAACACCTGTGGGACGAGTTGGAACATAGACTTAAGGGGTGTCCCCACCGTCCGAAATCGGTAAAGGAACTGACCTGTCTTCTCCAAGACAAGTGGAAGAAAATACCGCTAGCCGTCGTACAACGCCTGGTTGAGAGTATGCCCCGGAGGGTCGCCGCTCGTGGAGGCTCCACCAACTATTGAAGGTGAATAAACTTCGTTTTCCTTTGCTATCACAGGTGTCCAATTACTTGTTGGTAGATAGTGTATCTTAGTGCGGTATAACAAAGCTTAGTGGAATTATTCAATTTCGTTTATTTCCGTGCACTACGTTTTGGCACTGCGTCTGTAGAAGTAAATTTGTTCCATTGGGAGTTTCAAAACCACACTGAGTTCGTTATGTCCCACAACTAGATTCTTGACTGTTAGGCTGCTTTCTTAATATTTTGCAGCACCCCCCCCCTCTTTTGTTTTTTCTCCGTCTAATTGATCTTGTCCGAATTATTTTCCAGTAAAGATGCTAAAATTCGCACATTGCACGAACCCGATTTAAAAAAAAAAAATAGAATGTTACGCAGTGCATTTGGTGCTCTTTGGCCAAACTTGGCCCTTGCGCCATAAAAATCAGTCAACCAATGCATTTGGTGGAGGTAGTTACAGATATTGTAGGCGCTGCAGTACCAGACGAACCACCCCTCCCCAACAGTAATTGTAAATCTTCAGAGGGCTAAAGTTAGTGGGGAGGAGGGGGGGCGGTTAACCCTCTCAAATCCCTCCATCCGCCGATTACGAATGTATTGTAATTTGAGGTGTCGAGTCGAGAACATTGCGCAGTAAAGAAACGTTAAACCGTTTCAAGATGCGATTTCCTTCGGTTTGTGTGTGTGGAGGGATGTAATCCTCGAAAATATTAATCAAGTACATTTAACTGCGCTAAAAGCATGTATGCTTCGTGGAAAGAGCACTGAATTTCTGGAGATAGTGTCTTGATGCGTGAGTATAATAATTCTAAATTTTTATTTTCCCATTTTTTTTTCATAAACTTTCCCCTTAAATTTTGAAACCTAAAATAAATTTTCAACCAACGTCATCTGTGTGGGATGATTTCCCCTAAGTGATTATCTTTCCTGCTAATTTCGAAGAATGTTTTTTTTTTCCGTATTAGGATGGAAAGCCGTGAGCCCGGGAGCAAACATCCTTGGATGGGTTTAGGGGCGTCTCAAAACGGAAAGTAGTACCCGAGGTTCACCTGGCCATTTTTCAGGAAGTAACTTTTTTTTTTTCTTGAAAATACTGGAAGCAGGGCACAAAATTCCAAGTCCACTGTTTTTTGTGCTCTTGGATAGAAACGTTAAGGAGAAGGAAATTTTGAAACGAATGCGAAATGACAGTTTAAAAAAGTTAATTTTGAGTGTTGGATCTTAAATTTCAAAACTGAACTTCGTATTGCGAAAAGTATTTTAGATCTATTTCACTAGCAAATTCGTGCGGTAAATCGTTAAAACTTGTTCCAATCTGCGTTGTTTTCCCAGTGAAATCTTGCATGCATGGTTAGTTGTAGCCAGTATTTGCTTGAAACTGTGAAAGAACTTTTGGATGGTTATCACTGAAGCAGACCATGTATGAATCTGCTTGGTTGACCTCAAAATACTGTCACAATTTGGAGAAGGGAGAGATTAAAGTGTATATATTAAGTCTGTAAAAGCGTGTCCGTATCTGAAGTACAATGAGAAAATAATGCGCATAAAAGCTAGAGTTCATGAATCCACACACACAATACGTACTTCTTTCCCTTATGCTTTTGAACTCATAAGGCTCTTTAAACACTTTTCGTTGCGTTGTTAAAAATTTGTTTTACACAAATTTAATTTTCGTACATTAGACACACACAATACGTTGTTCAGAACTTCTTTTTACACGTATTGATCTGCCCACATTTGATGCCACCTTCAATTGTTTTCAGTTCCTACATCTTCAACCGGATGCTATTGCGTGTACCTCTGTGTGTGTGACATACATAGCTCGGAGTGTTGGGGGACCACCCATCCTCTTGACTAGTCTAAATATGCTGATAAAACAGGCAGAACAGAACGTATGTCAGTAATTCATGACACTTGACAATGAAAAGTTACCCTGTAGGAATGAAGAACACACATGTTATGCCTTTTTAGATCATCTGAGGTTTATCCGAAATATCGTTGGCCAGTTTCGTTACTGGGAGAAAGGCAAATAAAAGTAAAATGTGCAAATTTTAAAAGTATTATGGGGATAGATGGAATATCAATTATGACTTGTTTATGGAAGCAAATTTTCAGGAACTTTGTGCACGAAATTTTCCAAGTTATGAGAGTATAACAATGAAAAATATAGTGTGTGTGTGTGTGTGTGCGAGAGCCCATTTCCCGAGTGGTCCGAGTCGCTGGCTTCTGATCATTCATTCGAGTGGGCCGAAGGAGTCGTGGATAATATTTGTTCGGGTGGCGCTGGCTCTGTTCTTTTCTGGAATCAGTGGTTCTAAATTAAAGACTGGCAACTGCCGTTAGTTTCTCGTAGTGTTTGTTCAACTCCGAAAACAAAGTGAGGGCTCTTGTTTTAGTGAATAATTAAATGACTTTCAGTGTGCAGACTTTCCTTTTACAACAAAGCCACGTATTACTACGCAGTTGTTTTTTTTTCTGTTTAAAATTTCACATCAAAGCAATAAAATTGTCTCAATTTTAAATTGCTTGATGAAAATCTAGCAGTTGTTTTCACCGATTTAGCAACGGCTGTAATCTATACTGAAGTAGCAAATTACTAAGGACAGCTACCTAATGACGTGTTGGGCTGTATTTAGGCTTCAAACCAGCCTCGATTCAATGTATAGCGTGAATTTTACGAAGTGCTGATATCGTTAAACAGGTATGTTCATCCAAGCCGATGTGCTGGCTTCCGTCTATTGCTGAATGTTCGCTGGTGGAGGATCTCTGTTACAAATGGCTCTCATGACATAGGTGTTCAATTGGTTTAAGATCTCGCATACAAGACCTGATGGAAAATGTTTCACATAATTTCTAATGTTTGGTAAAGAATGGTTTGGTCACCAGGGGGCATAAGTGTTGATTTCCGCTTCTGATGTATTTGTAGCAAAATCTGGGCTCCTGAAAACTCGACTAATTTTTTCTTTTTCTTGGACCGATACCGCTCATGTGGAAAAACCTTTTGAGAATACTTTCTTTCTAAAATAATGCATGGTTTTCCCGCCAGGAGCGTAGATTCATGTCTTATTTTTATCGATATCTCTGTTTCTAAGAGTCCGATTTGAAAAATTCTTTCTGCGTTGGAGAGCGTTTCCGGTGCGAAATGTTTCTCATATAAATTCATGTTTTTGTTAACGCACAAGTCTGCAACCAGAGGGCGTAAGCTCACGATTCCGTTTGCAGCAATATGAGGGATTAAAAACCCGATTGAAAAACTTCTTCCTTCCGTCAGATACTATTGTTTTCCATACCGGTTCCATTGACTTTGAATAGCTTTCATAAATTTAATTTGCGTCAGAACGGATTCAAAAGACGTGCTTATTACACCCGAAAATTCGGTGTCATCTTTCTTGTTTCATGTGCAACCAGTCGACTGGCAACACCTCAGTGGGCAACACGTTTTCATTTCCCGGTCCGTAGACATATTTATTTCCGGTCATTAGACATGTTAATAAACATTACGGCATTAGACGTTTTTATTTCCCAATAGACATGTTAATCAACATAGCATGTATTATTCTTAATTTGTCATTAGACATGTTAATCAACATAGCATGTATTATTCTTAATTTGTCATTAGACATATTAATGAACATTATGGTCATTAGACATGTTAATGAATATCATGGTATGGTACTGTAAAAATACGGTTTATTGACTTGCCACTCAGCTGCCGGTGTATTTACCGTAATTTGACCCTGCAATTTTTTACAGTGTATGTCATTTGCTCCCAAAGCCCAGAATCGTAATGTCGACAGGGTCTATACGTTTTTTGTTTTTTTTTCTTTTTCGGATGCGTGTGAAATTGCAGAGACTTCGACAGCACTAAATGCTTGCTTCGGCAATATGCTCGTGAACTCACTCCGACTAAGGACAGCAGCTTTCGGAGTAGTGAATGTCAATTTCACTTAAGGACAAAACATAGATGTTTTTTAAGGGCCTGAGCCTTTTCGGCAATTTTGAATTTGTCTTGCCCGTATTCATTAGAGTTCCGAAACAGGCGAAGTTGATGTTTCACCTGTACTCTGTCACAAAATACTAATTCAGATCAGATGTACAGGATTTTAGGAAGGGAGTGTCTGACCCCCAGGTCTTAAAAAACCCTTAGAAGAAATAGGAAGCTAGGATATTTTGGCTAGAGTGTCCGATAGGAAAGTGACAGGGGAACGAGGTAGAAATGGAGAGGAAGACGCACTTATTTATTACCGGGGGACCAGTACCCGGGGGCCGACGGCTTAACGTGCCTATCCGACACACGGCGGATATGTAGTAGTTCGAGCGTTCGTACCTGCCTGGGATCGAACCCGAGGTCTTCTCCGTGGTAGTCACGAATGTTGACCACTAGACCACCCGCGGCCCAGTTTACATTTCAAAACGAAGTTTTAAATGTGAAAGTATTTTTTTTTTTTTTAAACAAACTATCACTTGTACAAAATTTAGAGTATTCTATGCACATCAAAATATTCTCTTTCGAAGTAGCACAAACTATGCACTGGAAAAATTAGTCTCACCGGAATTTATGCAAAAGCACTAAATTTAGCATGAGTTTATCATATTGAATACGGATACGTCTGTGTATGTATGTCTCAAAATATTTGTTTTATAGTTTCCGGTGGAAGTATTCAAAATATTTTAGTAGTTAGCATTCTGAGCATTTGTACTATTAAGTTTAGATTCAGCTTAATTTATATTTGGGTTAAAATCATTTGTGCTTTTCAGGATCGTTTAAAACTTCGCTCATTTTTTGGTCTTTGATGTGACCTTTTAGGCGAGTTCTTGTTCGTATAGACTTCTTTTCTTGACTTAGGTAACTGATAGAACCTTTAATCAGCCGAGCGTGAATTTTAATGCACGAACAAGAACTTGCCTAAAAGAACTTGCTTTTAGCTCGGCTGTCCTTTGTGCAAGTGGGACAGCCGGGCTAAAAACAAGCACTAGTACGACAACGTTGGTAACCAATCGAAAGCTTTGGTTTCCGTGTGACGCCACTTAAAGAGGGAACTCATTTTTCTAATGTCATGGTCTTGTTTTTTCTAGACGGCCTTGGTTTAACCCTTTGAGTGTGAGCTACGCGTCTAGCGTGTGCAAACGTTTCTCCAACTCAATGTGATGGATGAAATGTCAGTGAAACTCCTAGAGCGTGCCCTCACTGAGTTGGAGAAGCGTTTGCGCGCGCTAGACACGTCGCTGATACTCACAAGGTTAATGAAGCAGTTCTTTAAAGTGTTGGTTAGAGAAAATGACTGTTTTTATAAGTAAATTAGTGCAAGAAATTATATCAGTATATGAAAAGCTTAACGGGCATTTCTGTTGGTCGTCAAATTCTAAAACTGATGGAAAGGGGTTTTAGTAAACAATGAATGCATGTGAGAAACTTACGTGGATAAGTTTCAAAAATGTAATTGGAAACTTTTAGGGAACCAGAGATTTAAATTACAAGCTATTTTGAGGGAAAAAAAAAACAAAGTTGGCTGTAACATGAGTTTGAAAATGCATTTGTTTAATTCTCACATTGACTACTTCAAAGAAGATTTAGATGTAAGTGAAGAGCAAAGACAAAAATTCTATCGAGACACCAAGGAAATTGAAAAGAGATCAGGGAAATGGAATGTGATGGCCGATTATGTGTGTGTGTGTGGGGGGGGGGGAGGAGGATGATGAAAGAGGAGGGTCCCAATGATGCCTGGAAACTAAAATGTAATCTATCATAGTGCATGCTTATGTGGAAATTCATATCTGGCATTTTTATCAAGACATTTCAAAGTGCGTGAATTTTGATATAAGCATACTGTATCGTATTTCCGATTTTAAGTTTATTGGTTTGCAGTCAAATTTTCAAGAAAATGTGTTAAAAATGCAAATATCTTTCCAGTTCAAGGAAAATTCTGACGTGACACTTTTTTTTTTTTTTGTATTACGCTTTTGAAATCAATGTGAAAAAGAGATAAGAAATCCCCTAATACATCGGAAAATGGATTTTAAAATGCGGACCAGTGTAATGAAATATTAAAGGGGAATATAAGAATCCATCCTTAACTATCCTGTTCTGCTTTTTCTGTCACGTAAGTTGCTTTGTTTGCGGGGGTTAAGTGAAACTAAAAAAGATAAGAAATTGAACGCATGCCTAGATGTAATGAAATAATTCGATGAGAACATTCTGATCTCATCGACCTGATACAGTAATGCTGTTCTGACCCATAGACTACCCGCGGCGTGTGTCCTGGGACTGCTGGATCATCTGTCTCTGTGGAAGTGCATTTTTATGCTCAATGTTTTCGGCACCTCATTTGTCATTGCTTTCGTGTCACAGTTCTCCCTCGATGCTGTTCGTCTGCTCTATCAGAGATTCGGGCGTGAGAACCACTTTTCAGGTGTGTAATACTCCAGCAGGACGACTAAATCTATCTGCAGTGACTGAAAAACTACAGAAAATCGTTGTTTTACGAAACTCTTGTATACGAAATTTCATACTAAAGAAGATAAAAAATGACATTCAGTTCTTCTATATTGCAAAAAAATTCCACAGTAACTTTTGGTTTCTGTATTTTTGGTGTTTTACAACCACACACAAATGTAGCATTTGTATTGAAGTATACTGAAGTGCCAGAAAAACTGGTACACTAGTCTAATACTTGGTAGGTCCCCCACGGGAGCGCAAGACTGCAGAAATACGACGGGGCATGGACTCCACTAGCTTCTGGAAATATGCTATAGGCAATGCACACCATACTTCCTGCAGAGCGTTCCACAATTCGGGTGTATCCCGAGGTCTCGGATTCCTGTGTTCGGTAGCACGTTGTATGGCATCCCAAATGTGTTCTATCACGTTCAGATCTGGGGACATGTGTGGGAACGGCAACACTCCAAACTCAGATGAATGCTCACCTAACCATAATGTGGCCTCCCGACACTTTCATTGTTCTGTTGGAACAGGCCTAACCCATCAGCATGAATGCAGAACATGAACGGGTGTACCTCGTCAGAAAGGATGCGCACATAGCGTTGGCCGGTCACAGACGTTTGTAGACGTACCATGGGTCCCAGTGAAGTCCAGCTAAATACAACCCATACCACTACGGACCCCCAACCAGCCGGTACAGTTCCCTGTTGACAGGCGCTATATCCATGGCTTCATTGGGTTTGCGCCACACACGAATCCTTACATCTGCCCGATACAGTTGGAAACGGGACTCGTCAGACCAGGCTACTAGTTTCCAGTCATCAAGTGTCCAGTGGCGGTGTTGCCGTGCCCAAGCGAGGCACATAGCTCTGTGTTGTGCACCCATGAAGGGGACTCTAGTTGGGCGTCGGCTCCCAAAGCCCACATCGCGCAGGGTACGCTCCACAGTCCGGACGCTGATGCTTGTTGAGGCTTCAGCATTGAATTCCGATGCTTCCTGCGAGTGTGTCGCTTGAAACGATTCTTGACAGCCGACGATGGTCACGTTCACCCTATGTCATTTTATGGCCACAATGGTGTTGGAGGTTTTGCCGGAATTCTTGTAGTCACGGTACACCCTTTCAATGGTCGTCCGTGAAAATCCGAACTTCGTTTCTACCTCCGAAATACTATGGCCCATCTCACGAGCGCCAACTATGACAACGCATTGAAAATCGCTTAAATCGTTATTACTTGTCGTTCTCGTGCCGAAAATAGCTCTGACAGCTGGCAAGGATGTCTATCGCTTTATACGCACTGGCGGATGCAACCGTGTACGCGCGTAGGTGACGTTGCTATTTATTTTGCATAAGCTCGTCTGTACCAGTTTTTCTGGCACTTCAGTGTACGTAGATATTAAGCTGGTGTCGAGGAATGCGCAAAAGCTAAAGTAATTGAGCTTTTGCACATTCTAAAGTAAGCTATATCCGTGAGCTAAGAGACTTGCCGTACTTTGTGTAAAAAAACAGGAAAAATGTTTCATTAGTGAATATCACACGACGTACAAGGGCACCTCTTTCCACGATTTATGTCTTCTATTTTTGTTTTCTTCAGATCACAAGGAAGTGAATCTCCTCGTGAGCTTCACTTGGTAAAGACATGGAAAATAATTATAGATATCAATGTTCAGTTAATTGCCGTGAAGAAATAATTCTTCACAATTACACGGAAGACACATCCAAGTGTAATTTCTTCGCACAAAGTTACAGTATTTTCATTGTTTCCCCATGTAGCCATCCCTCCAGAAAACTTGCATCGCGCAGGAGCCGAGCCCGCACCTTCCTGTTTCCGTTCGAGAGTGCTACCGTTACACTGCCCTATAGACAGAGTACCAAGCAACTGAGGAATCTAAAAAAACCTTGAGATTTTCGCCAGTAATCATCCGATGCTTCCTCGTAGTGTCGCAGACCAATTTCTCTTTCAGGTACGAATGTAGGTCACAAACCTCCAGTGACATTTGGAAGCACATTTGGCCGCCCCGGTGGCGCAGTGGTCTAAGCGATGGCCTCTGATCATTCGTCCGAAAGGGGTCCGGGTTCGAATCATGGTGAAACATGGATGTTGTTTGTCTTACGGCACTGGCTCTCTCCCTTCCCTGGAGCCAGTGACCCTAAATTACGGACGGGCGACTGCTTATAGCCCATTGAGTTGCTCATGGTGGTCGTTAAATCTTCAATAAATAAAAAAACAAAAAAAATTGACTCATCGGATTGCTTAGCCTAACGCAAATCTCAAGATTCCTCAGCTACGACTGCTTGGTACTCCATTGTACAAGATGGGGTGACGGTAGCACACTTGAGCTGAAATAGAAAGGTACGGGTTCGATTCCCGTTCTAGCGCGATGCAATTTTCAAGTTTTCTGAAGAAATGTCCGGCTACATGGGAAACAGTAAAAAAACTTGCATAGAAATGACATTTGGAGGGTAATTGGTGCGTTATTGATACATGCAGTTTATTCCTCAAGTGAGGTTTTCTTTGTAAAAATCATAACACTTCGAGTGCTCGTGTTTTTGTCCCGGATGAGGTATTGGTAGTGTTCGTCGTATGGCGCTGCTTGTGTCTCATCCTTGGAACCATTGGCTCTAAATTAGGGTCACACAACTACTTACACTGAAGAGCAATTGAGTTAGACAGCTGGCGTTATGCAAATGTGGCGCTGTGGGCGGCCCTGTAAACGGAAACTACATGACTTATGCAGCGATCCGACAATATAAGGAGTGATGCGACGGGAATCAGTAAGAGTCGGACGCAGTATGGGTAAGACGAAGGATCTAAGCGCATTTGATCGTGGGCAAATTGTCGGGGCCCGACGAATGGGTCACTCCATCTCGGAAGTCGTGCAGGCACTGGGATATTCACGAGCCACTGTCACGGGTGCACCGTGTGTACATCGAATCCTGTTAAACCATCCCTGCAAGGGCCAACTGCCGTGGACAACAGCGTGTGGATGAGCGAGGTCATCGTCGGCTAGCTCTTATTGTAACAGCGGATAGCCGGGCCACATTGCAAGAAATCACTCGGCAATTTAACGCTGGTGCACAAAAACGTGTAAGCAGCCGCACCATCCAGAACCATCTCCTCGCTATGGGGTACAGAAGACATCGTCCCACGAGGGTACCGTTGCTGACCGCACATCACTGGGTGCAAAGATTAGCATGGGCGCGGGAACATCGCCACTGGACCCTAGACATGTGGGAAAATGTTGCCTGGACTGATGAGTCGAGATTCACGTTGGTACATGCGGATGGCAGGATACGAGTACGGCGCAAACCACATGAAGCGATGGATCCTTCTTGCCAGCAGGGTACTCTTCAAGCTGGTGGGGTTGACATTCTCGTCTGGGGACTGTTTACATGGACTGAAACGGGACCCCTGGTACGTGTGACATCGTCCCTCACAGGTCAACGTTACCAGGACATCCTGGACGACCATTTGCTCCCGTTTGTGCGTCCTCAACATACCACTGGGAATCTCATCCTGCAAGAAGACAATGCACCGTGCCATCGCTCCCGAATCGTATCCGAATGGCTGGATGAACACTCCACCGACGTGACCTCGCTTCCTTGGGCAGCTAGATCACCTGACCTCAATCCCATCGAGCACATCTAGGATGCCATCGAGAGAGATGTTCGAGTCTCTGCCCCCCCCCCCCCATCCATCAAATTTTCATGAACTGTGGGAGCTTGTTCAGGTGTCGTGGATCCAACGCTGGCGGTGTCTTGTCGAGGTCCATGCCGATACGAATCGCCGCCGTCATCAGGACGAAATTTGGTGCTACACGTTACTAGACAGGTATCTTTAATTCAATTGCTCTTCAGTGTATATGGGCTAAGATACTAATGGAAATAGTTGCCAAATCAAATTTTAGTGTTCTCTGCCGGTTGGTGCGCTGACCTTTATTTTCTGAAATATACCAAACCAAAATAGAAGTGCTTACAATGCGAATTAATTTGTTTTTTAAGTTAAATTGATTCATACTGTTTTGTTGGCATTGCATTTAATTCATTATAACATTGTCACATTTTCATTCTTGCACATATGAATTTTATTGTGGTAGTTTTTAACACGTTGACTGCCAAATACAACTTAACTCGTATTTGGTGATTGGTCACCACTTGCAAGATAATTCGCGAAGTCCCTTTTTTTTTTTTTTTTTTTTTCAGCAATAAACTTTTTTATGAGTTTTGGTGATGAATCGTGTATTATAATTTGAATTTTGAATAATTTAACATGCCTAACTCAAATTGGCATCAGAGACGAATACACCCAAAATAAGCCTTGGAAGTCAACGTGCTAACTTGATTTGTACACTCGGGTAAATAAATCCCTTCCAAACTAGGTGAGGTGTTGTATAAATAAACGAAAACTCAATGAGCATTGAAAGTTTTATTAAAATGCTGTTGCTTTTCTATTCACATGGCTGTAAAATTTGGAAATTACCTTTATGCTAAGTTTTGGGTTTGAAAAAAAAAATTTTTTGAAAGAAAGGCATCTGCCATGATGGGATTCAACAGGGGAATAGAATAGTTTCTTAAATATGGAAATTACGGCTAATTTTTAGGAATATACGTATGAAAAATGAAGTCATCCTACATAAATGTAAACATGAAATGCAATGCGTGCCTACTAATCAGTGAGATTATAAAACGTAAATATGCATATCATCATCATCATCATCATTGTCAACCATTATCAATCCACTGCTGGACGAAGGTCTCCCCAAGTTTCCTCCACAACAGTCTGTCTTGTGCCAGTCTCCTCCATGTCACCCCTGCATACTTTCGAATTTCATCCACCCATCTCCCATGTGGTCTTCTTCTGGGTCTTTTCCTGTCCCTTGGAATCCAATCTAAAATTTCGGCTATCCATCGATGATCTGTCCTTCTGGCAGTATGTCCAGCCCATTGCCATTTCAGGGATTTAACTCTGATCATGATGTCTTCCACTCTTGTCATTTTTCGGATCCACGAGTTCCTCTTCTTATCTCTCCTGGTTACACCAAGCATGCACCTCTCCATGCTGCTTTGAGTTGTCTGCAGCCTTTGTATGTCTCTTTTAGTTAAGGTCCACGTCTCTGCACCATACGTAAGCACTGGAAGGATGCATTGATCAAACACTTTTCTTTTAAGACATAATGGCATATTGCTCTTGAAAATTATGCTGCTTCTTCCAAAAGCTCTCCAGGCAAGTTTTGTACGCCGATTAATTTCTTCATCAATGTGACCCTCACTTGATATCTGCTGTCCAAGATAAACGTATGTGTCTGTTATCTCCAGCTTTTCTCCATCAATCAATAAATCTTCATTTCTTGTAAAAGCATTGAACATCACTTTTGTCTTCTGAAAGTTCATTTTTAATCCCACTTCTTTACTCTTGTCAGCAAGTTCCTGGATCATACTCTGCAGCTCTGATGGGGTAGTTGCAAAAATATATAATTGACATCCCACCTATAGGCACAAAAGTGCATGTTTACGAAGCGTTTCAGGTTTTGTCTTTAAAACTTCAATCAAAACAGCGTTCTTAAAACACATACTTCTGCCCCTTCCTCCCATAAGAAAAACATAGGTTGTGTCTAGTCATCGGCCCACACGTTGGTCGCGCCATCCGGTGACAAGTGACATTAACGGGCGATTTTTTTGTTTCGAGAGTCGTCGGTACAGAACAAGGTGGTACGACTCTGCCTACCGTCGGTACAGAACAAGGTGTACGGCGACTCGTCGGACCACATTACTTGTTTCCGGCCTTTTTTTTTCACGGTGTTCCTGACACAACTGTAACCTAACTTTCCGGTACTTCGCAGAAATCAGTGGTTTCCATTTAGGCATGCGACTGCCAATACAGATCCTTTTCAATCACCCACGCATAGCTCGCTGAAATTTGTTGCGAACATCCTTCATTGGATGCCCCAGTCAATTGCTGTACACCACAGGAAGTCCTCTTTCTCCGTACAAGCCTTCTGATACGACGGCGATCTCGTTCCTGACAGGTTGTCGTCGCACAGCAGTTACGCCTCTTAGACAAGTAATGTTGGTTAGTTTTCATCTAATTAAAGACCCTGGATAACCTCACTTTTTGATAAACCAGTCAGCTCTTCTGTTTTCAAAATCGTTGCTCCATCCTGACTCGCTTCCACAATAAGCCCTTTGCCATCCCGGTGGCGCAGCGGTATAAGCGCTGGTTTCGGACTGTTCGTCTGAGTGACCCCGGGTTCGAATACAGGTGAGGCATGGATGTTGTGTTGGTCTTACGGCACTGACTTTCTCCCTTACCTGGAACCAGTGGCTTTAAATTTGGAAAGGGCTTATAGCCCATCGAGTTGGTCACTGTGTTTGTTGGACCCCCAATCAAAAAGAAAAAACAACACTCTTTATCGAACTCCGAAAGATCCTTTGTTTTTTCCATTCTGATAAAGATTACTAGTAATCAGTTGACGCTCTCCAGCGATTGCTCGAGTTGCTCACAGTAGTTTATTAAACCCCCAATAATAAAAATCGCGATTCTTCAGATTTTTGAAACTTTAAAGTGATTTTCGGCTTTTGAAATGTATTCTTGTATAACTGAAGTATACTGCGCTACAGGACATGCCTTCTCAGAACTTTTTAAAAGAGTTTAACCAGATTTAACTAGTTTTGATAAATAAGTATTTTATAGTTCAAAATTTATTTTGAATTTGATTTAATGAATATTGCTTATAAATAAATACAATAATGTAACAGTTTGTGCATCAGTTTTCCTGATCTTCAGCAGTCTAGTATTGTGTAAGAGTACAAAGAATCTGAAACGAAATACTAAACCGTAACGCAAATTAAAAAACGAGCGAAGTAATTCGAAAAAAAAAAGACAATAATAAGAGTAAAATAAATTAGAAAAATTGTGGTACACTGATTCAAATAAAATCAGATGGTAAACCGGAGTTCTGTTTCATATAAAATAATGTTAAAAGAGAGAGAAACACTAATTCAGAAGAATAAATGTTAGAAAATACGCGCCGTACTGTAGGTAGGTAAAATAAGTTGGAAAGTGGTGGCGCAGATGAAATACGTTGAGGATTCAAATGAAATAAAACATGCACTGATAGATGAAATGGGTGGCGCAGTGGTCTAAGGCGATGGCCTCTGATAATTCGTCCGAAAGGGGTCCGGGTTCGAATCCCGGTGAGGCATGGATGTTGTGTTTGTCTTACGGCACTGGCTCTCTCCCTTCCCTGGAACCAGTAACCCTAAATTAGGGACGGGCGACTGCTTATAGCCCATTGAGTTGCTCACGGTGGTCGTTAAACCTCCAATCAAAAAAAAAAAAAAAAAAAAAAAAAAAAAAAGATGAAATGTACATGTGTAATGTACGAAAGCGTCGTTTAGCATCATTGACCGTATTTATAGATCTCAGCAAATTAGGCTGTATTAATACGTGCAAGAGTTTGATCCATTAGTCAAAGTTCTTCACGGTGGGCAGTTCAGAAAGATTGATTCCCTAGCATTTACGTGGGCAGTTCAGAAAGGTTGATTTTGTTAGCAAGTTATCGAATTTTCTGTTGGTTACTTTTCAAAAACCGATTGTTTTCCAAGATAATCAGTTAAGAAGTGCTGAAGTTCCTTCAGAGGCTACTTCCCCAAAGTTTTGCGAATTGGTTTATTGTGCGCCTGAACTTATGCCATTCGACGTCAAATGCTGTGTGGCCATAACTATAATGATTCCTAATTTAACAAAATTAATGAATCTTCTTTTCAAAACTAATAATCTTACAGAAACTGATTGTATGGTTCATAATAAGTTGGGGTTCGGAAAACTCCCCCGTCTTGTTTACTAAGTTATAATGTAAGGTCAGGTAATGCGTAACTTCACAGCCTCTCCTTGACAAATGTCAACCCCGCCTTCTCGTGGTGCATCCTGTTCCCACTAAAGGGGCTCTGACGACCGCCAATAGCGGTATAACTATACCATCGGGATTAGAGGAAATGCTATCCCACACTCACCAACCCGCTTGGCCAGCGTGGTGAGTTATGGCCAAACCCCTCCAAAAATGACTCCACAACTTAAATCTTGGCCCTCAATCTCCGGCTGCTGGAATGTACCTGGCCAAGGCAGCGGTCAGTGCGACATCAAAGCAGAGGGTGCTAAGAATCCCCGGAGGACCGGACTAGGCTGCCATCTGATGCTGACTTGGCTACGTATAATGGACGCTCCCTATCTTCTGATTCATAGCTTCTTGAATTGGAAGAGGAACTACAAAGGATCAAGTGGGACATTGTCGGGCTAAGTGAGAAAAGGAGAAGATCTCATTAAACTGAAAAGTGGACATCTCTTTTACTATCGTGGGACAGATACTGGCAGAACTAGTGGTGTTGGATTTATAATAAACAAGAAACTGAAGGATAAAGTTGTAGAAGTTGAAAGTCCCTCTGACAGAGCTGCACGACTCGTTATCCAACTCTCGAGAAGATACCAGGCTCAGATTATTCAAACTTATGCACCCACCACTAGTCATCCTGAAGAAGAAATTGAAGAATTTTATGAGGAAATTCGTCATCTAAATAATAAAGGTAAGCAGCACTTGAAGATAATTATGAGAGATTTCAATGCAAAAATAGGGCAACGGCAACAGAATGAAACTTCAGTAAGTAAATTCGGTCACGGCAACAGAAACCAGCGTGGAAATACTCTCGTAGAGTTTGCAGAGGCAGAAGGGTTTTTCATCTTGAACTCCTTTTTCAAGAAAAAGCCACACAGGAAATGGACATGGAGACATCCAAATGGGATGACAAGTGAAATTGATTTTATTATGTGTAACAAAAAATTCGTCATAGAAGACTGCAGTGTGCTAAACAAGTTCAACACAGGTAGTGACCATAGATTGGTGAGATGTAAGATGCACCTCAACACTAAACTTGAACGTGGCAAGCTCATAAGACAAACAAAATGTATTGACATAACCAACCTTAAAAAACACCACAATACCTTCAAGTTGGAACTGAAGAACAGATTCTCTGCTTTAGAAGGCCTAACACCGGAAGAAGTGGATATTTTTGAAGTTAACAGAAAAGTAACCTTATGGAAACAGCAACAAAATTAGCTGGGTCTAAGAACAAGTTGCATGTGAACAAATTATCAGGAAAACCCAAAATGTTGATGCAAAAAAGAAGAGAGATGAGGACAACTAAAGAAGATGTGACTTCCAACGTGGAATATATAGAGCTATGCAAGACAGTACGAAGAAGTATCACTGAAGACTTAAGGAAATTCAACTGTGAACTAGTGAGGAAAGCAATTGAGAACAACCAAAGCCTAAAGATAGCAAAGGGACATCTCAGTAAGGGAAGAAAACAGATTATGGCACTGAGAAAAGAAGATGGTTCTGTAACAAGAAATAGAGGCGGAAATTTTGACAAGAGTGAAAGATTTCTACTCCAAATTATATGAAAGGGATGATACATGTACTCCAGACATCATGAAAGGTACCAGAGTCCTCCCAGCAGAAGTTGCACATGCAATCAAGAACATGAAACGGGGAAAAGCTCCAGGAGAAGATGGAATTACTGTAGACATCATACAAGAAGCAAGTGGAGAAATCGAAACAGTACTCGCCCAAATTTTCACTCGATGCCTTAATGAAGGGAAGATTCCCGAGGATTGGAACAACGCTACAATGATCCTGCTACATAAAAAAGGTGACATTGAGGATCTCGGGAACTACAGACCTATCAGCCTCTTATCAGTGGTTTATGAAATCTTCACTAAAGTTCTTTCACACCGCTTGAAGGTGACACTGGACATGGCTCAACCGAGAGAACAAGCTGGATTCAGGAGTGGCTGCAGCACAATAGATCATATCCACGTACTGAGAGAACTAATTGAAAGAGCGAGGGAATATGAACTTCCATTGTGCATGGCTTTTATCGATTATGAAAAAGCCTTTGATTCGGTGAAATCGTCAGCAGTTACAATGGCTCTGAAATGCTGCGGTATTGAAGATGTCATACATTAATATTATTAACATCTATAAAAATGCAAGTGCAAAGATTCGGCTATTTGAAAATACAACACACATCAAAATTGGAAAGGGAGTGAGATAAGGTGACACCATATCTCCGAAGCTCTTTAATGCCACATTGGATTGGTCTTTCAGTCGCTGAGCTGGGAAAACAAGATGATAAAAATTAATGGAGATTATCTAACCCACCTTCGTTTTGCTGATGACGTAGTCATTTTTGCAACTACCCCATCAGAGCTGCAGAGTATGATCCAGGAACTTGCTGGCAAGAGTAAAGAAGTGGGATTAAAAATGAACTTTTCAGAAGACAAAAGTGATGTTCAATGCTTTTACAAGAAATGAAGATTTATCGATTGATGGTGAAAAGCTGGAGATACCAGACACGTACGTTTATCTTGGACAGCAGATATCAAGTGAGGGTCACATTGATGAAGAAATTAATCGGAGTACAAAACTTGCCTGGTAAGCTTTTGGAAGAAACAGTATAATTTTCAAGAGCAATATGCCATTATGTCTTAAAAGAAAAGTGTTTGATCAATGCATCCTTCCAGTGCTTACGTATGGTGCAGAGACGTGGACCTTAGCTAAAAGAGACATACAAAGGCTGCAAACAACTCAAAGAAGCATGGAGAGGTGCATGCTTGGTGTAACCAGGAGAGATAAGAAGAGGAACTCGTGAATCAGAAAAATGACAAGAGTGGAAGACATCATGATCAGAGTAAAATCCCTGAAATGGCAATGGGCTGGACATATTGCCAGAAGGACAGACCATCGATGGACAGCCGAAATTTTAGATTGGATTCCAAGGGACAGGAAAAGACCCAGAAGAAGACCACATGGGAGATGGGTGGATGAAATTCGAAAATATGCGAGAGTGACCTGGATGGAGGAGACTGGCACAAGACAGACCGTTGTGGAGGAAACTTGGGGAGACGTTCGTCTAGCAGTGGATTGATAATGGTTGACAATGATGATGATGAATTTAGTTTCATTTGCTGCTCAAATTTTACGATGCGTGAAAGAAAAGAAAAAACTTCCATATTGTAAAATTTATTTCTAATGTACATAATTGTTGCACCTAAATGTATGTCACTTGGTAGTTAAGGAGCTGCCAATTACATCATCCTTGTATTTGTATAGCAAACGAGTGGTATTGCGCATTTACAGAGGTAAGTTCTATGAAAGCGCAAGCTTGTATGTAACTATGTATGTAATTTCTGTTCACAGAATTTTGGTTTTGCTTTTAATATTTTCGACCTTGTACACCCCAGATGTGTTATAATTCAGATGCACTGGTATCGTTTTTGTTCGTAGAAAATGTGACAAAGCGAAAATTGATTGTTTTAATGATTAAATTATTCTGAAAGCTATTTTAAATTTTCGTAAGAATATCATCAAATTGAGAAATACAGAAATTACTAAATTTTCGAGAGTTACATGGATATTGCCAAAATACTGACCAAATTTATTCTTTGTAAAATCGTCCACAAAATACTTAATCCCGTATTTCTTTCATGATTTATCTGCTTCTCCGGGCAATCACGGGATAGGATTATTAACCTCCAGATTCGCTAAGCATGAATGCCGGTTGCTTCGACTAGCGAATCCTGTGATGGTTAAATTCAAATTGATCGGCAACTTGAAACTCGGTCGTTCTGGGTGGTGTAGTGGTTAGCATACCTAGGCGTTTTCTGGGAGACGCGGGTTCGAGTCCTGCTCCAGGACGATGAAAATTTTCAAGTTTTCGGATATTATCTGACTTACCATCCTTGTCACATTTACGCCAAAAATCGGATTGTCATCTTCAAAATTTGTACTTAACTGTTGTATTGCTTCAAAGTAGGTCACGATTACATCTGAACTGAAATATTAGAAGTTGTTTCATTACAGTAATGGCACTGACGCTTTAAGGAACATACTGTATTTGATTTTTTCTCGCGTAAGTTTTTAAATTAAATTCGGACATCGGACTGGTCTGTTTCGAAGTGGAATTACGCTTTTAGAATAACGAGACTGTTAGATAGCCCTTTAAATGGTTTTTTACAATTTTATTTATAGAATTTTTTTTTTCTATTGTCAAAACAATGTCTATATTAACCTCCTTGTTAACGTGACTACTAGAATATTTGCAAGCGAAGATAGTCGGTGTATTCCTAAAAATCTCCTTATAATCAAGACAAAATAATAAGCAAGATAAGCTTTCACTATAACATACTGTATAGGTTTTGAGAAGGCGTGTCGTCCTAACACTTCTACTGTACTGACAATTTTAATAATGTATCAGGCGTAGTTAGAGGAAGGCCTTTGATCTGTTCTGACACAATGGATAAGTGGACTGCCACCTGGCGGCTGCTGCTGGTGAAAACACCGTGGAACATCTGCTTCATTTGGCTTTTTTTTTTTTTTTATGTTTTTATGAGAGCTCTTCGCCTAATGACGGCTTCAGTCGTGCGCTGAGCTGAATACTCTAGTGAAACCACATTGACTTCAGTTTTGAACGTCAGCACCCTTCTATTCGGGTGACGAATTTCAACCTGTAACCAGATAGTTTCACGAAACCTAAGAAATGTGGGAAACTTTTTGTGCCCTTATTTGTTTCGGAAAGTCTATCTTTTTGGCGGCGCCATTGAGCCAGTACTTTTTTTCTCTGAACCAAGACAGTTTTTTTATTTTATTTTCTCCCTAGCTAAGTAGAAAATTTTGGAGGGTACGACGGTTTCTGAATAGTTTTAGAATTCATGATTTTTAATATTAAAGAAGCCACGTGACTCATCGAATCTTCAAGTTTGAGGGTTGCGGTGTGACTGCAGAATATGACGTATAAACAGGTTCAAGATGAGTCTTAACCGGCAGCAGATCTCTCTTCAATGGTTGGGCGTCTTCGAGATCAAGCCAGCATTGGCATTGAAGGGTCACGGACACCTGTTGTAATTTGTGTTCCCTGGACCAGAGTGCAGTCCTCCTGCTAACAACAGGATGTAGGTGGGAAGAAAGCGCAAAAAAAAAAAACGCTAATACAGCCTTTAACGCTGTGCCCCTGACGTCATTCCTGATCCGAACGATTGGTGATACTTCCGCTTTTTTCGTCTATTTCTTTTTAAATGAAGAGACACGAAGCCAAACTTCGTGCTCATCTCTATGCAACATATTTTGTTCATTTGCATTTTTGAACTTCCCTTTTTGTTGGTAAAGTTCGATTAACACTTACTGCACGTGGGCTTGGCTTTCCATTCTTATTTCCGTTATGTGGATGCTGCATGGGGGTTTTTCATTTAGTTGCGGGTCCACTTCATTTTTTTTTTTTTCCGTTGGTATTTATCTGGCTCGTCACTAAATGAGTTTTTTTCCTTTGCTGCCTCCTCATTTACTTCAATAATTTTTCATAACCCGAGTACCAACAAAAAGGGAAGTTCAAAAATGCAAATGCATTAATGCACGTTAAAAAATAACCTCCAATATCGGAAGTAAATTGAAATATTTTGTTCAGATGATTTAAGTAGGCTTGAAAAACAGCAATATAAAGATGTGCTCTCCTAAAGAACCCATCGTCAGAATTTTTTTCTATTTTTACTATTCTCATTTGTTAACGAACTTTCCGCATTAAATTCTCAGCAGATTTTCATTTGGATCTAGGCGTTCAATGTAGTAGGTTCAAGTCCGTTCGCGAGAACAGTTTGCTAAAGTTCGAACGCGAAAAGCAACTTAGCAGGCATTCTCCAGTTCAGTACTCAGTGCCTCCCCTTCTCTTTTTTTACGTTTTCATCGTTCATCAGGGCGCAGTGACTTAGCTGGTTAGTTCAATATCCGAATCAATGTTTCGAACTGAGTTGAGAGATTTGTTCACTTAGTTCTGTAAAACAGTTCCCGTATTAAAAAAGATCGTGCTTATGTTATCTGTTTGTCCGTCCGTCTATGGACACCATATCTCTGCAACTATTAGTCCGATTTGAAAAATTCTTTTTGCATTGGCTAGCTTGAAATATGCGAATGATCCTTCATTTCGTTTTTTTTTTTACGATGTACAATTTTGCCGCTAAAGGGCGTAAATGCAAATGGTATCGAATTCAAAGTACATTTTATTCCATATAATATATTTGCTTCTAAACATCCGATTGAAAAAATTCTTTTATTTTAGGTATAGTCACTTTTTCAAGTTACGCATAGATTTTCCGCTAGGGGGGGGTTCAAGTAAATTGCGTTTTCCCTGATATCTCTACTTCTAAAACTCCGATTATTATTATATATATTTTTTTTTCGACGGATACAGCTCCTGATGGGAAATCTTTTGCTTATTTCTAATTTTTGGTAAAGAATGGTTTGGCCACCAGGGGGCGTAAGTGTTAATTTCTGCTTTTGATGTATTTGTCACAAAATATGAACTTCTAAAGTCTCGATGGAAAAAAATTAGTTTGTGGACCCATGCTACTCGCGTCGATAAACCTTTTTGGGATATTTGCTTCTTAAAATATTGTATGGTTTCTCTGCCAGGGACGTAGAGGTATCTTATTTTTGTCAATATCTCTGCTTCTAATCACCCGATTTGAAAAATTCCTTCTTTATTGGTTAGTTTCCGGTGCGACATGTTTTCATAGAATTTCAAAATTTTCAAGTAATTCATAGAATTTCCGCAAGGGGGCGTAAAGGTAAATTGCGTTTCCCCCGATATCTGTACTTCTAACGCTCCGATTTGAAAAATTCTTTCTGCTCTGGATACAGTTCCTAATGGTAAATCTTTTGCATATAATTTCTAATTTTTGATAAAAAATTGGTTTGGATACCAGGGAGCGTAACCTTAATTTCCGCTTCTGATGTATTTGTAGCAAAATCTGAGCTAAAATCTCTATTGAAAAAAAAATTCGTTTGTGGACCGATACTACTCACGTCGATAAACCTTTTCGGAATATTTTCTTCTTAAAATAATGGATGGTTTCTCCGCTAGGGGCCCATAGACGTAAATCTTATTATTTTCAATATCTCTTACTTCTACGAGTCCGATTTGGAAAATTCCTCCTTTGTTGGAGAGCGTTTCCGCTGCGAAATGTTTTTCATATAATTTCAAATTTTTCTTAACGCACAATTCTGCAACCAAAACGCGTAAGTTCAAGATTCTGTTTACAGCAATATCTGCGGGATTGAAAAACTTTTCTTCGGTCAGATACTACGTTTTCAATTGCGGTTCCATTGACTTTGAATAACATTGATAAATTTAATTCGCGTCAGAACGGATTCAAAAGACGTGCTAATTACACCCAAAAATTCGGTGTCATCTTTGTTGTGTGTGTGTGTGTGTGTGTGTGTGTGTGTGTGTTAGAGAGAGTGTGTGTGTGTGTGTGTTACCAGAGGATTAAACTTTTTTTTTCTTTTACTAGAGGTTTAACGACCGCCATGAGCAACTCGGTGGGCTATATAAGTAGTCGCCCGTCCCTTATTTAAGGCCACTGGTTCCAAGGAAGGGAGGAAGCCAGTCCCGTAAGACAAACACAACATCCATGCCTCACCGGGATTCGAACCCGGACCCATCTCGGACGAATGATCAGAAGCCATCGCTTTAGATCACTGTGCCACCGGGGCTGCCGGATTAAACTTGTTGAAAGTGGATAAGATCGGCAGTTTACATGGGCATTAGTCACATCTTTACGGTAGGTTAATTAAACTATCTTTGGGGTGGCCGCTTTAGCAGCTGTGTCCCAGCGTGTAATGATCAATAAACCACTTGATTGCGTTTCCCCTTGTAATGACAGGTATGTAGGACATTCAACAGATAATGTATTTACGCAGCTTTAATTTTTTTTTTACTAAGGTCAATAAACATGATTTAACATCCCCCTTTCCTCAGGACGGTCATTCATGTTGCTGTCAGTACAAACCGGTTGTATGAATTTATTATTTTCCTCCTGCTTGAAACTTTGTACTGAAGAAAGTTGGCACTTTAAGCTGAAAGTCTAAATGGAGTAAATTAAATAATTCAGCAGAAATAAAAGTATTGTTGCTTATTTTCATGCCGTCATGTTGAACATTTCGCGGTGCTGTAGTTATTACTAAGCACTTTGATTCAGTTTTGCTGTTGTCTTCGATTATTTTCCATTTATCTATAGTAGGCGTATCATATGTTTGCTTCAGCAAAGTTAATTAGCCCGAATTACAGCACGTATGCGATTTGGCATAGGTTCCACAAGATGTTGGAGTGCATCTACGTCTGCAGCATCGGTCTCGTTCATTTCGTAGACAACTCATTTCGTCGACACGATATATGCAAATAGTAGATTCCTAAAAAAACGAAAAAAGTTCAGAACCACCAAATTTGGTATACTATCTCATGGTACTCTTAGACGGTACACGGTTTTTGGAAGGGGTCGGGGCCCGGGGTCAAGGGAGCCCCCATACAACATTTTCGTAAAATCTACAGTTTTCAATTTAGAACCACCAAATTTGGTATACTATCTCATGGTACTCAAACTTAGACCGCAGATAGGGTAGAATTGTGTTGCAGTTCTTCAGTAAAAAATGGAAATTTTTGAGAAAATTTTGTATGGGGCTCCCTTTACCCTGGGCCCCGACCCCTTCCAAAAACCGTGTACGGTCTACACTGAAGAGCAGTTGAATTAGAGATACTTGTCTAGTAACGTGTAGCACCACCTTTCGCCCTGATGACGGCGGCGAGTCGTCTCAGCATGGACTCGACAAGACACCAGAAGCGTTGGGAAGCCATGCGGATCCACGACCCCTGAACAAGCTCCCACAGTTCACGAAAATTTGATGGAGAGGGGAGGGGGGGGGTCACCTTTCTCGATGGCATCACAGATTTGCTGAGCTCAGGTGACCTAGCTGGCCGAGGAAGCGAGGTCACGTCGGTGGAGTGTTCATCCAACCATTCGGATACAATTCGGGAGCGATGACACGGTGCATTGTCTTGTTCCAGGATGAGGTTCCCAGTGGGATGTTGAAGACGCACAAACGGGAGCAAATGGTCGTCCAGGATATCCCGGTAACGTTGACCTGTGAGGGACGATGTCACCCGTACCAGGGGTCCCATTTCAGTCCACGTAAACAGTCCCCAGAGGAGAATGCCACTCCCACCAGCTTGAAGAGTACCCTGCTGGCAAGAAGGATCCATCGCTTCATGTGGTTTGCGCCGTACTCGTATCCTGCCATCCGCACACTTGTGTGGAGGTGCATCGTCCTGTTGGAACAGGCCCAACCCATCAGCATGAATGCAGGACATAAACAGGTGTACCTCGTCAGAAAGGATGCGCACATAGCGTTGGCCGGTCACAGACGTTTGTAGACGTACCATGGGTCCCAGTGAAGTCAAGCTAAACACACCCCATACCATTACGGACCCCCCCCCACCAGCCGGTACATTTCCCTGTTAAATGGCGGTATCCACGGCTTCATGGGGTTTGCGCCACACCCGAATCCTTCCATATGCCCGATACAGTTGGAAACGCGACTAGTCAGACCAGGCCATTTGTTTCCAGTCATCAAGTGTGCAGTGACAGTGTTGCCGTGCCCAAGCGAGGCGCACAGCTCTGTGTCGTGCACCCATCAAGGGGACTCGAGTTGGGCGTCGGCTCCCAAAGCCCATATCGTGCAGGGTACGTTTTACAGTCCGGACGCTGGTGCTTGTTGAGGCTCCAGATTGAATTCCGATAATACCTGCGAGAGTGTTGCACGCCTATCGCGTGAAACGATTCTTGACAGCCGACGACGGTCACTTTCACCCAATGTCTTTTTACGGCCACACTGGTATCGTAGGTTGGAGGTTTTCTCGGAATTCTTGTTGTCACGGTACACCCTTGAAATGGCAGTCCGTGAAAATTCGAACTTCGTTTCTACCTCCGAAATACTATGGCCCATCTCACGAGCGCCAACTATGACACCGCGTTGAAAATCGTTTAAATCGTTATTACTTGTCATTATCATGCCGAAAACAGCTCTGACAAGCTGGGAAGGATGTCTGTCGCTTTATATACGCACTGGCGGACGCAACCGAGTACGCGCATAGGTGACGTTGCTATGTATTTTGCATAAGCTCGTCTGTACCAGTTTTTCTGGCACTTCAGTGTATGTTCTGTATATATAAGATCAGGGGGCCCCGAAAAATATGACGGCCCAGGGTTCCCAAAAGTGTTAGGACTGCACTGGGTGCAATGTTTGTGCTCCCAGACAATGTTTGTGCTCCGCGCATAGGTGACGTTGCTATGTATTTTGCATAAGCTCGTCTGTACCAGTTTATCTGGCACTTCAGTGTATGTTCTGTATATATAAGATCAGGGGGCCCCGAAAAATATGACGGCCCAGGGTTCCCAAAAGTGTTAGGACTGCACTGGGTGCAATGTTTGTGCTCCCAGACAATGTTTGTGCTCCGCGCATAGGTGACGTTGCTATGTATTTTGCATAAGCTCGTCTGTACCAGTTTATCTGGCACTTCAGTGTATGTTCTGTATATATAAGATCAGGGGGCCCCGAAAAATATGACGGCCCAGGGTTCCCAAAAGTGTTAGGACTGCACTGGGTGCAATGTTTGTGCTCCCAGACAAGGTCCATAGTTTTACAGCATTTTATTAGTGAGTACTTGTATTTTCAAAAAATTTCTATTCACAATTCAAAACTGACTAATGTAATTTTTAAGTTTGTATTTCTTTGATATTGTGGACATTATCATTATGCGTTTCATGTGTCAGATTTTTTAATTTCGCACTACTTTAGGTTTTTCTTTGACTGCAACCAAAGTTCTTTTCCCCTTAAGTTGACTAATGTAAAATAGAATTCATGCTACATGGTTGCTGCAAAAGTTTGAGATATTTATCCGGATCCATCTTTGCTAAGTGAACTGAGCAGTGTATGTACGCGGAAAACAGCAAACAGTCTAACTCGATGAACCATCGCTGAAAATGTCAGTGGTTCGAGTACTGAGTTCTGGTATGTGTAGGAATTACGTCCGGTCTAACCTCTACAGAATTAATAGAACATTTTGTTTTTAAGCTGTTTCATGTTTAGTCAACGTATGTAGATAAGAAAGACTAAGAAAATTGACTATTAACATCAGCGTTCTTAAATTTGATATCATCAGTTTTAATTGGACTTTCATTCATATCCCGGTATAACTGTTTTCGAATTTCTGGAGTGGGTTGAAGCAGCGTTCTCCTTATCACTGAGTGGCGTGTGAAGCCGATAATTCGTTTGTTTCATCTGTGTTGTTTTTCACTGAGACATAACAGGTGATGACGCAGTGTTTTTAATTCACATCCTTCTTAACTTGTGTTGTTGCTCCACTGGGTCATTTGCCCTTTTAGGAGGATGCTCAGCATCCTGGGATAAACGGCAGTGCGCAACCGCATGCCCTTTGCTACAGGTACTGTGTTCTGTACGGATGGATCTGTTTCCATGGCAACACGATTTCAGGCTGCTTCTTACGGAATATCGTGGAAAACGATGCAGCGAGTCTCTCCCGCAACGATCAATTGTTTCGAATACACGCCTTTCTTAAATCTTCTTAAACTTGTTAGAACCTTGGACCAACCAACCAAAGGCAGAGTGTCTATTTGGGCAAGCATTGTAACAAAACTGTTAAAACGATAGTGCGTGTGGGGCTGCGAATAAATTTCTAGCGGCTGCGTAGTCTAATTGGAATTTCCAGTTTTTCCTTCCTGAAGCTAAGTGCCTGTGATTTGCTTCGAAGTAGTAGTGTAAATATTAGCGTTTTCTGATATAGTTGAGATCGTGAGTCTATATCATTATGGGTCTGGTTCACTTCGTCGACAACTCATTTCGTCGACACTATACAGTATATGCAAACAATCGATTCCTAAAAAACCGAAAAAAAAAAAAAATAAGTTCATAATCACCAAATTTGGTATACTATCTCATGGTACTGTAACTTAGATCGAAGACTGTTTTTGGAAGATGTCGGGCCAGGGGGGGGGGGGGGGGGCATACAAAATTTTCGTAAAAATGTACAGTTTTCAATTTAGAACCACCAAATTTGGTGTATTCTGTCATGGTACTCTAACTTACACCGTACACGGTTTTTGGAAGGGGTCGAGGCACGGGGTCAAGGGGGCCCCATACCACATTTTCGTAAAATCTGCAGTTTTCAATTTAGAACCACCAAATTTGGTATACTATCTCATGGTACTCTAACTTAGACCGTACACGGTTTTTTGGGAAGGGCCCGGGGTAAAGGGAGCCCTACTATCGCGCGGGTTCCGAATTGGGTTCACCCGGCGTAATATTGGGAGCCAAGGGGGTGTCGAGTGGATTGTGATTCTGCGATTCCCTGATTTAGGGCTGACGCAGCTTCAGGATCCACTGACAGAGCGTTGTTATTCACACAGCAGATGATTTTCCTTTGGGAGTCAAAGGGTCCTCTGTGTGCCGCAATGTTTTCGTGAACATCTAGTTTAAAATAAAAAGCATAAGTGAACGGATTTTCTAAGTCCCTGCCGTAAAATCTAAGTATTCTCCAAAAATCCAGGGTTGAGCACACAATTTGTAACTAACGAAACACTCATGATAGAACGTAGACCAATTAACAAAGTAAACAATTTATTGGTTTTGTTTTGGCATAATATAATAAAGATACTCACGATACTAGTAAAATGATTTCGACTCTCTGACAGGAACCTGTACTCAATTAACTACTCTCTTACAAGAACCTTAACTCTAACGGAAAACTTTTGTATGCACTGATCCGATAAACATATCATGAGGGGACACCAAAAGAAAGAATAGGATGGATTTCCTACCTTAACATCCGAATCTGGCCTGGCGATCCCATTGCGGCTGTGGCTTCATCCAGGGTATGACGTCCTGGCGGTTACACATAAATGAAAAGTTCTTTGAACGATGTGGGCTATGCCTCTAGGTAGTCGCATCTTAAAGTCTCTGGGTTCGCGTCGCTGACCACTTCTGACCCGGGAGAATTCTCGTCCGGTGGGTGTTATCTTCCATCCGCAGCTGCAACCGTCGTATGGGCCCAAATGGTCCTTAGTAGGGTCCGTTCATCCGGAAACCTCGGTTGAGATCTTCCATCCGCAGCTTGGAAAATTGTATGCAGCTTACGGTTGTCCTGCCGTAATATTTGGCAGCTCCAAGGTGACGGTCATGGAGGAAAGTGCCAGTGATGCACGCCGCGAAACAAGCAAAGTAAAGTGCTTCGTAGTAAAAGTGAAGTGACGAAATTCTTCTTTTCCCTTGTAAAAAGTTTCAACGACCCCCAAGAAGACTCACACTACCTCAAAATATCCCATCATCCAATCACTTGCTGGCAAACGCAAGCCTCCCTGAATTAAATTCCCCAGTGTAAATCCTACTGGTCAGAGAATTAATATTTTGATCATCCATTCGTTAGGGGGTCAGAATTGCTATCCGTTCCCGTGAAAATTCTGAGAACCGCTCAAGTTGCGTTTGCCGCGTGATATAACCACCGGCCATAAATCTTAACCCAATTAAACTGTTAGCTCCGGTTCCCAAAAGTATACGGTCTACCCAACACGCATTGTGGATGCTAGATACGGTGGACACTTCTATTGCCCCAATAAAACATACCACAAAGTCAGCTCGCCGATGGATGTCGCCAGCGTTGTCTCCTTACGCTATGCGGCGCCTTGTGCTGGGAGAGGGGGTCGGAGATGAAAAAAAGAAAAGAATCACACGAAAGTATATGGCAAAATAAATAAAAGTAAATAAAACGTACTCTTTCTTCAAAAATTGCACGAATTAATAAAAATGAATGAATAAATAAATAAATAAACTAGGGAATGGATTTTCAACCTAAATGTGCAGCCTCGAATTTCGACCGCTGTCACAGCCCCATACAAAATTTTCTCAAAAATTTCCATTTTTTACTGAACTGCAACACAATTCTGCACTCCAATATCCTATCGGCGAGCTAAGTTAGAGTACCATGAGATAATAAACCTAATTCGGTGGTTTTAAATTAAAAACTAGATTTTACGAAAATGTTATATGTAGACGGGGCCCTTCACCCCGAGCCCCGACTCTTTCCGTCTATGGTCTAAGTTGATGTAAGAGTACAATGAGATAGTATAAAAAATTTGGTGGTTCTAAATTGAAAACTGTAGATTTTACGAAAATGTTGCATATATAGTGTCGACGAAGTGAGTGTCTACGAAATGAGTTGTCGACGAAATGACAGAGACCGATCATTATTTCAATAATAATAATAATAAAAAAAAAAATGCTTGATCTTAAGTATGTTGGCCTCGAGAAAGACTTTGTCAAGCGTTTGGTTCTGTGTTTTATTTTAATATCATTTACTGCACGACTTGAACAGCACTTGTAACTGACCTTAGTCTTTTTTGTCACACTTAACCTCTTCACGTTGTGCTTTGCTTGCCGGTTGAGATAATCCAAGTACCGGATTTTATAAAATTCCAAGTAACACACAACTATCAAGCTGACTTGCTGGTTTTTATTTTCAATTTTTTCCCAGCATATACGGTTGCGAGATAAACTAGTACTTGTAAACTATATTTCAGACTTAATATTTATAAGTACGAGATGCTGTTACAGTGGAAATTATTAAATTAAATGTTAAATACTCTGTGGCGCAGTGGACTAAGCACAGGCCTCTGATCGTTCATCCGAGTGGGCCCTGGTTCGAGTTCCGGATGAGGCTTGGGTGGTGTGTTTGTCGTACGGAATTGGCTGTCTGCCCTCCCTGGAGCCAATGGTGGCAAATTACTGACGGACGACTGCTCATAGCCCTTAGAGTTGTTCACGGTCGTAGTTAAACCCCAAAACAAAAACAAAAAAAACAAGTTCGTAAAATCATGCAATGTATTGATTATAATATGCTTTCTAACATACCAGAAATTATTGCTCAAGTTATGAGGATAATGGCTGTGGGATAAATCTCGTCCCGGTGCCCTGACCTTTGACCCCATTTCGATGATATCAAGCAGAATTGGTTTAGTGAACCTCCGGAACAACATGAAGATTTGTCGCAATCGAAGCATTTTCACATATGTTATGACGCATAAGAGCGATGGAATGAATCCCGTTCCTATGTCCTGACCTTTGACCCCATTTCGTTCATTTTCAATAGGGTTCCTTCCCATGTTGTCCCCCTACCACATACTAAAATTTCATCGAAATCGTACCATTTTAACGCGAGTTATCGTGCAGACGGACAAAGCTGGAGCATATACGCTTCTTCAACCTACTGTTGGAAAGCGTAAAAAAATCTGTTGGATTTACACATACGTGCGTTGCTGAGTAGAAACATTGACTCATATTTTTATTTTACATTATCTTAGAGAAAACAGATTTAAAGCCTTAACAGAGAAAATATATCCCTTTGAAACATTACCGCGTAAATTCATTCAGGTCATAAAATTTTCAATTCGCCAAGAAAAGCAGACCTAGACCTGAAACCGGTATTTTCTGGTGTGGGCTTATCACAGTTCGTTGCCTGCGACTATGTATCCCTTTTATGATTTCTGTTTCTTTAGTTTAACGATCCCCCCCCCCCGTCCCGTGAGCATATAAGGCGTGGGCTTGTCCGTAACTTAAGACCATTGGTGAGAGGTACGGGATAGGGCTGTAGGACAGGGTGCCGTACTTGTCACCAATGGTCCTAAGTTACGGACCATTCGTTACAGACCATTGGTGACAAGTACGGGATATACCACTCATACCTCATCTGGAACTCTAACTACCGCCCAACTAACTGGTACAGTGAGCCGGAAGCCGACGCCTCAGACTACACGGCCGTTCTACTCTGCACAGAAGGTATAATAACAAGGAGAATTTTCAGGAATCTCACAATTCTAAAGTTGCTAGGTAGTTTGAGAAAGCGTATGGCTAAAGGAAAATTTTACTCCCGGTCCTCTTCTGGGGAAAAACAAAACTACGCATGTAATAACAGAACTGTTTCCTTTACTAGTCTAAAATAATTTCTGGAAATCTAACTTGTACTGTTTTTTTAAGAACATTATGCGCTTAAGAAATACCCCTCACCCCACTACCCCCCCCCCCACACACACACACTTATAAGTATTAGAGGAAGTTTTTGAGATCCACCAGAACAAAATTAAAGTTAATGAAAAATAGAAGAAAAAATTAACGCAATTTTTTTCTCATGCAAGTAGATGCATTTTTATTAAATTAAGGCACTTTTTCTAATGCAAGTCGCATTTTTACCAAAAACTTAAATATTTCTGGGGGAAAAGCTCCCTGCCCCCCCCCCCCACTAAATATGCCCCTGCCACGGAGTTCAAATTTTGAAGACTTGTGAAAAATCACAAGAGACGAGTGAAGTTTATAATATGCTTTGAGATAATATTATCTACTTGGAACATTGCTGTCACTCAGGTGAATTCCCAGCAGGAAGTGCTTATCGAAATCAGTACTGCTACTGACACACTACAGTTCCGTCATGCAAAGAGGTGGATTTTTTCTTCGGAAGACGAAATCTAGTGACATATTCACCTTATCTTGCTCTTTTCCTGCAGAATTTCATTTGAAGACAGCACACGTTGGCCTTTGAATCTGTTCGTCGGTGTGCGTTGCGTGTGACATCCAAACCATTGAATCAACATTCTTTATTTTCACTGCAACCCAATGGTTCACAAAGAGAAGTCAATGGAGCATGAACGGAAACAAACTTTTCCACTTATTTGTTCAACAAGGCGAGGAAAATTGAATTTGAAAACCATTTTATTCGTATAACGAGTAATAACTGTCTGCGTTGGCCTATCTCGGATGTTCTGCTAGCTGTTTGAGGTTTAAAATAGTTTACCTTCCCTTCTCCGTTGTCATTATGAAACAAGTTTGATATTTTCCTCACATCTTCTGCTTATGAAAATCTGTTTTCATTTTCTGTGTATTCCGTATGCTAATCCTTTAGTGAACTTCGGCAGTTGAAGTGTCGCTATAGATCTGTTCTATTGAAATAGCATTTGAATTCTGAATTATTTCATATTTTTACGATCGCGAATCGGAAGGTGTAATTTCATCGTATACTGTTAAGTTTTAAGGGATTTCGTACGAATTCCATTTGAAAAGACAGTTTCACTTATTTTCATGTCATTGGAGCCCCCCCCCCCAAACCATGTGATAACACTTGATTTCTCAGTTGAATAGAAACGAAATGTAGATGTTTACCCATTTGAAAAACTTAGGTTTGTTTTGTGAATATCGATACTTCAAAAGTTGATCCTGACAGTATGGTGTCTACACTACTGTCAGGATCGATCAATTATAACTATCCATGTAACATCTCTCACATCTTCTCAGCAGCTTCTGTGCTGATGCTATGCGAGTCGTAATTTTCCTGGATCCACTGTTCAGTAACAGTTGTGCTTAAGGAGCAGAAACAGTTCGTTTCTGGCATGTGTGTGGACAAAACTAGTAGCAAGACATGTTGAAAGTTGTTTTTGAAGTAACGTATGGACATAATGCTTTGTATTTATCACAGCACATTAATGGGAATAACTTGGACGTTACCTTCGCGCACAACAGCTTGGTCGAACAACTTCCGGCAGCATATTTTTGGACTTTGCGTTGGAAAAAACGCGAAGTCCAAAAGTATGTAGTGGTATTCCTCCCGTACGACGGGACCCTGAATGCTACGCTAAGTTGTGCTTGTGGCAGTAAGTGGCTGTTATTAATAGTGCTCTTGGAGAGGGGGGGGTTGTGATGATAACGTGGGGGCCCATAGTAACAAGAATATTCCTGTGCCGGAATTTTCACTTCTCAAGTTTAACTCATGTGAAGCTACACGCAGTGGCATGTTTTTCGTGGATTGGAAGTTATCAAGAGTGGATTGCATATATCGGAGTTCTAAAGGTGTGCCAAACCGAGTCATGAAAATGCAGTTTGCTCGGCAACCTCATGTTGAGGATGGTGTGTTGTGATCTTCACGCTCATGAACAGTATGCACCGAAGGGTGTGATGGGAAATTCCAGTGTAATGGCAGAAATAGTCTTTAAAAGCCTGAAGTCTTGACAATTGTGAAAAAATAGTTTGAGGTTCTGTTGACATTTCTGATGAGGAGTAATCAGCCTTTCATGAAACTGGACGAGATAATGGATGGATAGTAGAAGAATACTGTCTGTGAAGTTGAAAGGTTACCACGATTTTGAGAATACATGGGAACTCGAACTCCATTACTTGCAATTCATATCTGAGTACGAACTTATTATTAAGCGAATCACTGTTTTTAAAGTTTTTATCTCTTAAACTTTACGGGACTTAATGTACACTGGTATCCAAAATTAACGTGACAAACCCAAAATCATGAATAACGCAAAATCCGCGCGACAGATTTTAATGACAGTTGGTACGGACATACATACATCGATAACGCAGCAATACACAATAGAAAAAGAAATGTGATACAGCAAGTGGTGCAAATTTCCAGGAGGCTAATAGGGAGTGTGATTACCTCGAACAGCGATACAGTCACAGCGAACCGTCATGCTGTTTACAAGCCTGTGAATGAGAGTTTGGAACTAAAACGCGTCCGAGTGCCCGAAGCGTTCTGGGAAGGACTATCGGCTTGCAATAAGCAGCTCAGACATGCTCTGGCGTGTTCAGGTCCAGAGATCTTGCGGACCACTCCATCCTGTGAATACAATCACTAGGGCCCGGACTTTGATGACCGAAAAATTCCTTATAAATGCTTTAAAAGTAGCAGGAAATGCCCTTAAAAAATGAAAAAAATGCCCTTAAAATGTTTAAAAGAAAATCTACCTAGAACAGTTCTTACAGTAAATTTTGCCAAAAAAATTGTTGTATTGTCTTAAAATAATTGATAAATTATATTTTTCTTTAAAATAAATATTAATCGTAAAAAAAATAACTAGTAACTGCATAAGAAAAAGAAAACAGTACATACCAATCCCATATACAGTATATGAATTTTATTTGCTTGTACACTGAAAGTCTTTCTTCATGTAAGTGCATCATAATTGCACTGAATTATAAGGTGCATCTTAATGTTTTCGAAGGTAAATGAACGTCTATTATCTGCAAGTAGGTTTTTATATTTCGAGAAGCTTCTCTTGACATCAACGCATGTGACAGGGGCATACTTGAAAAAAAAAAAAAAAAAGAACAGTTTCCCTTGCAGCTAGTTCGTCTTCTATATCAAAACTCTGTGTGTTTCTCCAGTTAATATATGTGAGATTTTCTTCAAAGTCTGGAATCCAACATTTTTTTCCAGAACATTGTTTAATTTGGCAAAGATAGATTGTCCAATCTTGCCTTTGGCTCCTTTAAGAACTTGGCTTGCTTTTTCAACGTAACTGATTGCATCGATGAGCTCCATACCCTGTTTTTCTAAACACGTAATCGTTGAGGCCAAAATGCCGAAGTTTGATTTAATGTATGCTAGATTTCTTTCTGTTTTATCTTCTGAGAACACGTGTTGGGCAAATTGAATTGAAGCAGCATCACCAGTTTGAAAACCATTTACTATAGACTTCACAGGCTGGAAATTGTCACTAATATATGCATGCATTCAGCCATGTCCCCCAACGTGCTGTTACTGGCTGTGGTGGTAAGGCTAGGAGCTTGAGATTTGAAACATTGTATGCGATATGGTGCTTTTAGGAATATGTTTTTGACATTGGATACGAGTCGATCAATATTAGGAAAATTTGCACGGATTTCTTCGGCAGTGCGATGTAAAGCATGGGCAAGCAAGGCAAGTGACATGCACCAACTTGGGATAAAATCCTTTAATTGATTTTCCTGCTTTAGCCATATACGGGGCAGCATCAGTCAAAAACAGAAGGATATCGTCATGTTGTATGCCACCAGGCCATAAAAGAAATACGGATTTGTCAAATAATTGACAGATCGCTGAGTGATTCACTTTCTCTATGATCTCCGTATTCAGCAAAAATATTTTGCCAGGGCAATCTAGCTCAAGTGTCCATATTATGACGTTAGCAACAGGACGACCCTGAGCATCGTTCGTTTCATCAATAGACACAAACATTTTTTCCCTTTTACACTGTTCCTAATTTTGTTCATTGTTTCGGTGTAACACTCACATATGTAGTTTTTTCGTAGTGTAGATTCGTCAGGTATGACATGGCCAGTGTGTTTTTTCCAAAAACTGGTGAAATTTAGGATGATTTAACTTTTTCAGTGGAATATTCGCAGAAACAAAAATTTCGCACAACTCTTTATAAAATGGTGACTTCTTGGATGGTGTCGATGAACAGCTTTCCATTAGTAAACGTTGAGATGCCTGCGACCTTTTCTTTGCAAGTTCAACAGCTCGAATATGCTTTTCTCGTCCAATATGCTGCACGACGGTAAATCGCTCTTGTGCTGCAACTTAGTTTCACATAGTTTGCAAAATAGAATTACTCCATCAGTAGAAAAAACATTTTCTCCGAACTCCGAAACAAACGTGCGTAAATAGCAAGATTGAGAAGGTTTGCATTTAGACATCTTTGGAAATAAACTGCTACTTTTCTTTTCAGACTGGAAATAATTACTGGAGTGCGTACTAACAGCTTCCATACAATTAGATTGCTTTAAGTGTAACCCCTCAAACATTCAGAACAGGTTCTGCCTGGTACCAGAAGGTGGGGGGCAATGGAAAAACATCCTACCTAACCCTTTCACGTCCAAAAAACTTAGGCACAAATATTTCTATTCCATTTTTTTCCCTTCTGAAGACCCAACAAAATGAGGATTACTCTCAGATGTCCCTGTGGAGAGTGACACCTAATCCAAAGTAATGCTTCCTATAATTTGAGCAACCTGTTTCTTGGGGGAAATCTTTTCACTTCCTGAATCCTGAGGGAGAAGGTTAAGTATGAGTGGGAGGGGGGGGCGTTGCTTCAGGGACGAAAGACCTCCTAAGGTACACAGGCCAAATCGCTAACGTCCAAGCGCCGATCTGTTATCTCTCTCTTCCCATCTTTGCGACCGACTCGGGGTTTGTCGGGGGCGTGTCCAAAGCCATTGGCTCTTTTGAGGCGGTCAGACATCTGTTTTCTTTTGAGGAGAACACGCAGCTTCTGAGTCTTATCAGCACAATCAACTACGTATGACCTTCCCAAAGTCTCAAGGGGTGAAAAAATGCTGCAGCCGTTTGATTGAAGGGCCGTTTCTGGACTGTACATAAAAAAGAAAGAAAATGCAGAAAAGTGACAAAGAATGCGCTAAATTGCAAAAATCCTCCCAAACGAATTTCACAAAATGCCCTAAAAATACATTAAAAAGGTAAAAAGCCCTAAAAATGCAAAAGTCATCAAAGTCCGGGCCCTAATCATCACTATCGAAGTAGTGGTCGATAGCAGAGCCCTTTAGGGACAGGTGTGTAATCGTTCATAAAAAGAAAGTGATGGGACAACAGCTCCCTTGAAAAGCTGTACATAGGGCTGTAGGAAATCATCCCTGTATCGTGCAGCAGTCAGTGCCCTTGGAAACACGTGCAGCCATCCAACATGATGCCAGCCCAAACCAGGTGTCCTCCACCACCGTAGTGGTCAATTTTCCTGATGGTGGAGGGCAGATTTTGGTTTACCGCCTGTCTCCAAATGTACATGCTTCGAGAATCTGTATTTAGGCTATACTGCGACTAGTCACTAAGAACAAAGGCCCATTGATCAGGGGTGATGTTGTCGGGCTCAGTTTAGATGGACCCTTCTGCGCGAAGCGGAGAGTCGTATACATCTCTCTCGTGTGGTCTGCTGTAAACTGTTTGCCTCGATATCGCGGTTTCCGTAGCAGAGGAGAGCTCCTGTGAGAGTTACCTGGCTGCTGTCGACAGCGGCGGCGAGCTGTTAGAGAAAAATACCGGTCGTCTTGACTTGTTATGGCTGGCTCATGTTCGTCCTTGTCTTCTGGTTATTGTTCCCGTTTCCTGGAAGTGTCTCCAGAGATTTGGAGACCACTTGCCTCGACACAATCTGCCATCTTTCTACCTCAGCTTGAGATCGCACTGCTTCCAATCTACGAATCGCTCTCCAGCGTAAAGTCTTCTACGCTATAGTGCTGAGCCATTCTTCCACTAACAGTCCGACTCGAGCTTCAATTGCTGCACCCCGCTGAGAACAACGTTTATGAAGGTTACGTTCCTGCCAGCTCGATGACGTAGTAGTCATTTGCATATTTCCATAGGAGCTAGCACAATGTTTCTTGGGTACGTCGACTTAGCGTTTCACCTTGCACATACATGTCTTTGAAAAATCTTTACAATCGGTCGTCCCCTTTATCAGAGGTCGCCCTGCCAGCTTGATGACGTAGGTCGTCATTTGCATATTTCCATAGGCGCTAGCACAATGTTGCTTGGGTACATCGGCTTAGCGTTTCCCCTTTCACATGTCTCTGAAAAATCTTCACAATCGGTCGTTTCTTTTTGAACATATTCTCGAATTTGTATTTGTTACGTTAATTTTGGACACCAGTTTAGGTTTGGAGTAACGAAGTGACACCGCTTGAAGGCAGCTGGTTTTTAGTTGTTTAGCAGTTGGCGTCTCCACGAACAGAGTTGCAGTAAATCTAATGCATCAATTCTGTCGCACGGACATAAAAATCGGCTTATGGTTACAGTGTCGTTGGAACGAAACCCGAACGGTAATTAGTGTGTTCACACAAGAAGTTTCAGAAACCGAGGAATAAGCTGGAAGCTTTAGTGTTCCTTTAGAATCAAAGCTGGAAGCTTTAGTGTTCCTTTAGAATCAAAGCTGGAAGCTTTAGTGTTCCTTTAGAATCAGAATTTTTAATCCACACTTGAAGCGGCAAGGGAAAGGTCATACGCGCGAAACAGATTTTTCACTAGCACTTTAACCACCGAAGGTCAGAAAAATAACGGTAGTGAAGTTCCTAGGTTCTGGAATGCAATGTTTCATATGTTTTAAAAATAATTTCGCTGTACCGTGCTTCAGATTTGCTATGGTATCAGGTTATGATGCCGCATGGAACGAGCTAGGATTTTATGGATGTTAACTTGTGTTGCATTACCTGGTGAAAATACGTGTCCGCAAAAAAAAAAAAAGATGCTTTCATCAAGTGTGACAAGTCTATTTTTAATGTGCTGGACATCATGGATAACTCCATAGTTACTGGGGTAATTGTGGTGCTGTTTTATGAGCTGTATTTCATTAACTACTGAGTTTATTCCATCTATTTCCTGTAGCAATTTATCTCGGAGAAATCTCGAAGTCAAAGGAAATCTACAGACTGCCTGTAAATACTAATACTCACTGTGTCCGGTAACTAAGAGGGTGGCTTATTTGTCTCGTAAAAAGAATACCCAATTTCCTGCAGAAGGTGTCTTTTTGCGCATGGCATGTAGGCACTTTTAAGAATTGGTACGTTACAAAGTTGGCTGAAACTATTGTTCTGAAGATCCAAATTTGGCAATAACCGATGTCTGCAGCAGACGGCTTGTTACCTGCACGATTCTTTTTACTTAAGCGACTCCGTAATTATCCGTAAATAGCCACGGGGAGAAGACCTCAAGTCTTGGAAAAGTCCCAGTATTTTGAATAGGGCAGGAAAAGTGTGAGCGTTGTCAAAAATTACTACTTAACGTTTCGCCAAACTGTTAGTTCAAAAGGTGAACTTGGGTCCCTGAGTGGGTGGACGACTTGCTTGCGCAAAGAAATTATTTGTGGAAAACTTGGTGGGAGCGTAGGGCAGAATGTTCTCCTGGCAGACGTCGTTCTGAAAAGAAGAGGGGATAAAAAAACCTCAGCCATTGGTGTTGAACTTCCGCGTATATTAGATTGCGTGTATCCGGGATGAATCCATACTCTCGGTAACTCCAATTTGTCTCTTCAAAAATGACTCCACGTCAGAAGAAATGGCCCACCGTGACGTCACGCCAAAGTGTTATTAGAGAAATAACTAATTAAAGGATAATGTTAAGTGGCTGTTTAATATTTAGTGAAAGCATAACTGCTGTTTTAAACAAAGATATATCGCAACAGCTGTTGTCATTCACACGCTGTGGCTAATGACACAGTGAAAATTCTTGTGACGTAAGCGGTTCAGCACTCTGTGTACGCAATATGTTCTGTGCAGTTACATGAAATGAGATGTTGCTGTGCCGAAGTGTGTGGAACCATTTGTCAGAAATAAAATGCTGTTACATACATACGTACATGTTAGCCAAGGCTTCGTTGGCAGTGGTGAAAAAAATTCTAAATTATGTGTGCCAATTTTTTTCTTTATAAAGACCGAAAAATAACGGCACAAAAGTGGACTGGGATGGAAATGCACTGATGCCCAAATCCCCATTCCCAGCGCTGCACGGGTGATCAGAACTGAAATTCGTTTTATGGATTTCTTAACGTTCACCAGTATTAGTGATACGCAAGCAAATTAAACGTAAACGTTCTTTTTTTATTAAATTGGTATGTTTTCCGATATTAGGTAAGAATTGGTGCACTTCTAAATTTCCTTTGTTTTCTGGCGTTCTTTAAGCTCATTACTATAGATCTGATGTGGAAGTAAACTGTCGCACGTAGGGTTTTAAAGTTAAATGACAACTGTCGTCTTAGCACGATCTTGAAGTATAAAATATTTAATATTAAAACTTTAGTTAAAATCATATACAGATTAAAAGCACATACGATCTTTCAGGTCCGCACCGGACCCTTAGTTATAGAAGAGCAGGAGTTAGTGTGTGAACTGTGCTACCTGCAGTATTTTTTATTGGTAATTGCTTTGCCATCCTTGAAGTTATTGTATTTGATGGAAGAGTTGGATGGATGGCCGCCCCAGTGGCGCAGTGGTCTAAGCGATGGCCTCTGATCATTCGTCCGAACGGGGTCCGGGTTCGAATCCCGCTGAGGCATGGATGTTGTGTTTGTCTTACGGCACTGGCTCTCCCCTTCCCTGGAACCAGTGACCCTAAATTAGGGACGGGCGACTGCTTATAGCCCATTGAGTTGCTCACGGTGGTCGTTAAAACTCCAACCAAAAAAAAAAAAAAAGTTGGATGATCCAGATTTGACAGTGAAGACAACTGGACGTCAATGAGATTGGGTTTATGAATACGCGGATTTAGGTGGGAGGATATACGAGTCTTTTATAACACCTAGAGGGGAGGAAAGATTTTGTGCGATTGTTAGAAGTAGATAATGTTTTGAATGTGCCTGTGGCCAGTGGGCACATTCATTCACATGCTACTTAATGACGGGCACATTAGTAGCTTGGGCACAACATTCACATGTTACTAATCACATCTAAGGGTCCGCAGCGGACCCTTAGATGTGATTAGTAGCATGTGAATGTTGTGGTTAAATACACTGGGTATGGATATGACGCGTGCATGCGTAGTACAGACATGCGCATATAGGTGATATTATAATGAGGTAACAAACTTAAACAATAGTCTTAAAGTCAGTTATTCACGAGTCTTTTGAAGAGCTCTTTCCAGGGGTTTGGGATAATGCAAGGAAGGTCATCATTACAGCATAATGGTTGGTGATGAAAAATTTGCCAACTGTCCGTAAATAATATTAAATTTCGTTACACTGGAGTGGTTAATACAGTTGTCTCATCCCATTGAGGTTGATGTGCCCCTTCACGAACTAGGAGCGATAGGGCCGTGGAGGCAGATCTGGTTTTAATATTATATTTGTGCTCCGATAAGCGAGTATTCAAATTTACGGTTGGTCGATCCGATATATAGCCGATCTTCCAGGTCTGGTGTTCCAAGGCTTTCAACGGGACTACATAAATATCGTGTCGATCTTGAGCCTGGATCAAGTCTGTCTTTCTTCACCATTGTTCAAATGTTATCAGTCTTAACTCCTAAAATTTATGCCATAGGGTTTACTGATGTTTTTAATAATGTTGGTTATGGTTCGGACATAGAGTAAGGATCCAACAAATTTGCTTGATCTAGGGTCTCTAGTTAAGGTAATAACTAGAGACCCTAGATCAAGCAAATTGATCTAGGGTATCTAGTTATTACCTTAACTCAGATCAAGCAATTAGCTGTCTAAAATTTTTAAACTGTGCCTGCGAATAGCCTGAAATGTTTCTGCTCTTCTAACGAGAGATAAGATCAACATTGACTTGTTTGAAATGCTGATCCCTTAAAAGGAAGTAGCCAGGGCTTAGGCTAAAAATATATTTTCTTTATTCGTTAGTCGTTACAATATTAACTGCGTAAGCATTCAGGATTTGTGATGGTGAATAAATTTCAGGATTTGTGATGGTGAATAAATTTGAAATTAAAGGCAATTCAAGAATATCAATTTCGTATGCTTTCATGTGAAACCCATGAATACTTCAGAGGCTGTTCAAGATTCTGTTTTGAGTACAGTGCGAGCGAATCCAGTCTGGGGCGATAAGGGCGACTCCCCCTCCCCGTTCTATAAAGTTAAAACAGCCCTGAATTTTTTTTTTCTTTTGCAAAAAATATGCAGACAAAGTATTCCATTTTCATAATAAAATTCATTTGAGCAAGTTTTTATTAATATTTAAAAAAAGCGAACGCGGAATTGTGTTCCATGAATTAACTACTTCAAATAGTTTTTTTATTTTATGTATATAGACAAAAGTGATGTTCAATGAAATGAAGATTTATCGATTGATGGGGAAAAGCTGGAGGGCCGCCCCGGTGGCGCAGTGGTCTAAGCGATGGTCTCTGATCATTCGTCCGAACGGGGTCCGGGTTCGAATCCCGGTGAGGCATGAATGTTGTGTTTGTCTTACGGCACTGGCTCTCTCCCTTCCCTGGAACCAGTGACCCTAAATTAGGGACGGGCGACTGCTTATAGCCCATTGAGTTGCTCACGGTGGTCGTTAAACCTCCTATCAAAAAAAAAAAAAAAAAAAGAAAGAAAAGCTGGAGATAACCAATACCTACATTTATTTTGGACTGCAGATATCAAGTGAGGGTCACATTGATGAAGAAATTAATCTGCGTATAAAACTTCCCTGGAGAGCTTTTGGAAGAACAGTATAATTTTCAAGAGCAATATGCCATTATGTCTTAAAAGAAAAGTGTTTGATCAGTGCATCCTTCCAGTGCTTACATATGGTGCAGAGACGTGGACCTTAACTAAAAGAGACATACACAGACTGTAGGCAACTCAGCATTGAGAGGTGCATGCTTGGTGTAACCAGGAGAGATAAGAAGAGGAACACGTGGATCCAAAAAATGACAAGAGTGGAAGACATCATGATCAGAGTAAAATTCCTGAAATGGCAATGGGCTGGACATATTGCCAGAAGGACAGACAATAGACGGACAGCTGAAATTTTAGACTGGATTCCAAGGGACAGGAAAAGACCCAGAAGAAGACCACATGGGAGATGGGTGGATGAAATTCGAAAGTATGCGGGAGTAACATGTAGGAGGCTGGCACAAGACAGACCGTTGTGGAAGAAGAAACTTGGGGAGACCTTCGTCCAGCAGTGGATTGATAATGGATGATGATAGCCGCCCCGGTGGCGCAGTGGTGTAAGGCACTGGCCTCTGATCATTCGTCCGTAAGGGGTCCGGGTTCGAATCCCGGTCAGGCATGGATGTTGTTTGTCTTACGGCACTGGCTCTCTCTCTTCCCTGGAACCAGTGACCCTAAATTAGGGACGAGCGACTGCTTATAGCCCATTGAGTTGCTCACGGTGGTCGTTAAACCTCCAAAAAAAAAAAAAAATGATATATCTTAAATTTCGCTTTCGTCGGAATCCCCCCCATTCCTTTGTTCTGGATCCACCTTTGTTTGGGAAGTAGTATTAGCTGTCTAAATAATCAACCTATGTTCTACAAATTTATTATGTTTCCAGTATTATATATTAGCTTTCCAGTAGTATGTTTAAGGGAAGTTACCAAATTTACTTTTTTTGGTTCTCTCGGTGTTTTCCTACGTAGTTACAAAAAAAGAGAGGCGTGAGTGAGCAGGAATAACGATTAAATCAACAATTTCAAGGAACATCGGCGATGTTAGAATTGTTATGAGAGCTTTCGAAACTACTAACGAGATTTTAGCATCTCCAGTCAACCGTGGTAAATCGAAATTTAACCCCGCCCCACCTTTCCAAATGCAATCTTTTAGGATAACGTTTGACAAAATGGAAATTATAAGCAATACGTATTTCCAGCTGGCTGATGAAGTCGCCTTGCGTCACAGGCCAGCTATTCATTTGGAGCTCTTCCCCGGTCTGCAGATGGAAACTCATACTGTATTGCTTTCGAGCGCATGTAATCCAGACGTGAGGCTGCCGAAACTGGGAAGCAATTACGAAACAATGATTGCAGTAACACTTACTGTTGCACAAATAAATTGCTTGTATTAGTGACGGCTACTGTGCTAGGTGGAATCTGAGTCTGCTATATAGTGCTATTTGATTACGTACTACAGCTTAATTAGTCAATTTATGATCAAGTTTACCCCCATAGTTTTTGTTGGAATATACAAAGGCCGTTCCATAAAAACAGTAAATTTTTTTTTTGAGTTGGCAATAGTGCGAAGGGGAAAAATAACCACGCAGACGACTAACTGAATTAAGGAAGTATCTATGGCAACAGTTATTAGCCGTGGCAGACGATTCTGGTTTAAGGTACGTCTGCATTTCGCTATACAGCTATGGTGGTGAGTGATGATTCAGAGTTACGAAGTTAAATGCCTTGTTGCGATAAAATTTTGCTATCGTTTGGGTAAAACTTCTCCAGAAACAGTTCATTTAATGAAAAAAGCTTACAAAGATAAATGTTTGGGTGAGTCAACGATTTTTAGATGGCACCATGAATTCAAAAAATGGCGTTTGTCGGCAGAACTCGCTCCTAATCCTGCTCGACCTGAAAGTGTTGTTACGGAGCATATTGTTAAAACTGTTTGGGCAATCCCGCAAGAAGATCGACGAATGACGTGTGAAGACATAGAGGCGTCAACTAATATTTCAAAAACGTCGCATTCCGCATTCTACGCGACAAATTACTGCTGCATCGTGTGTGTTCCAGATGGGTACCTCATCACCTGACGAGAGAACAATTGTTAGCCAAAGCTCAGGTGTGTCATGAGTGGAAACAAATGATTGCAAAGGATCCAAACTTTCTAAATACAGTAATAACTGGCGATGAAACATGGGTCCACTATTTCGACTCGCTCACGGAGCGCGCAACGAGTGTCTAGAAACACACACGCTCGCCTCCTCCGAAAAAAGTCCGCCAAACCAAATCAGTTTGAAAGGTGATGATGATAATTTTCTTTAATCATAAATGTGTAGTCTACCAGCCTGCCGCTTTTCCACAACTTACTGTCAATGCTGAGTGTTACATTTCAGTCTTGAAGCGTCTGCGACGACACATATCGATTAAGCAACTGGAGGGCAAGTGGACCCTATCCCTACACCATGATAACACCCGCCCACATGTGTCTGCTTGTGTTCAACAGTTTCTCACGAAATTCAATATTGAAATCATGCCACAGCCTGCCTACAGTCCTGATCTCACCCCGTGCGATTTCTGGTTGTTTCCAACAATGAAGTTCCGTGGCACAACATTCAATACAGATGCTGACGTTATTCCAGCTGTACAGGGGTCGCTAAAGCAACTTCCACAAAATGCCTTCGCCTCATGCTTTGAAAAGTGGTTTGAACGATGGGACAGTTGCATATCATCCGAGGGAAGATACTTTGAGAAAGAATAACATATATTTTGCTGCACCTATATTTCTTCATTTCGTTTGATTTTACTCTGTTTTTATGGAACGGCCGTTGTATTACATGAAAGAAACGCCTGGATGTGACAAAACACCGCGTGTTCATTTTGGTCTTCCATATTGTCTCTCCTTATAGGAGTACAGTCGTACTGTGTAAACAATAGCATGTCCTGTGAACACAGATTGCTGAGCTGTGTTCTAGAGGGAGAGGGCAGGGGTTCCGAAAAAGTAGTTTGTGCATCGTTCATGCAAAAATTCGAAATGCAACCACTTAAGTATCTCCTGGAGTAAGTGGCCAAATGAATATGGTAAAGAGCTTTCTGTCCCTATTTTATAATTAACACTTTAAATGAATAAAATCTCTGCTTAATTTCGTGCAAGATGGAGCACTTTCCCGATATATTTCTCATGCGGTATGCGAACGAACAATTCACCGGTGTCTTTCTTTGTTAAGAACGTTGTGACTGTGTTCATTTTCCATTTATATGCTAATAAAGTTACATACACGGTCGGATCAGAATAATATGACCACCTACCTAAAAACGGGAATAACCACCCTTGGCCCGGATGAGAGCTGCCAGACGGCGTGGTATGGACGCAATGAATGAGGCCCTGGAAGGTTGCCCGAGGCACACGTGCCCATTCGGACCAAGGAGGTTATATTACTGGAGACACCACTCCTATCCACGCAGCATTGGCCGCCATAAGTCTCCGTCTGTGCTGCAAATGATGTCATGAGCTGGCACGACGCAGCCGCAGAAAATAAGCTGCTTTGAAACCAATGGAACAAAAGCTTCCTAGCGTATAAACAGATAAAATGAGTAATTCAATAATCTTTATCGATGATACACAAGCTTACTGTTTTATCAACGGTATAATTTAGTTCGTTTTTGCCTGCTTGTGACGTCACACAACAGATTAGCTGTGACCTATGGCGGCAGAGTCAGTGGTGTCTCCAGTAATATAACCTCCTTGATTCGGACTGCAGCAGAGCACGGAGATCCCGGAGATGACGTGGTTGTGGGTCGGCATGTCGATCCAAATAGTCTTACGAGTTCTCTCATGGTTCGTACACTCCTTGAAAAGTCCTTGAATAAAAAAAGTTCAAGTCCTTGAAAGTACTTGAAAAAGTTTTAAGGCTCTGTAAATAGTACTTGAAAAAAATTTGTTAAGTAATGATATGAAAAAGCATGTGTTAAATAATTGTTTGTGCTAAAAAGATGTGTAGGAGATTTCTGTGTAGTTCTGATAAAACACCAAGCTGATCAAATAGCCCAGAACTTGCATTCAACCCAGGGGAGTGTGTGGACAGAAGGTATCTTGGCTGTGATATCACTACAAAGTAAAGCATCAGCCATGTGAGTGAAATAAGTGGAATGATGTATTTGCAAATTGTGATGGGCTTCTGTTTACTGGGGTTAGGGTTGCATTCTTGCCGGAGGGTGGAACTTCCAGGAATTGCTTGTACTTCTTGCATGGACCCTTAGTCTGTTTGCATAAAAAAAAAAAATGCATCAAAGTCATGTATCAAAAATAAAAAAATTAAAGCAAACAAGTGTCATACTAGCAGATGAATATGAAAATAATGTACCCTTTCAAAATATTCCACAAAATAAAATGATTTCGAAAATTACCAAAACAGAGGGGCGGTTTAAAATTGATAAAATAAACCAACTGGGGGCAAGGGGTAATGGCAGCTCATTGAAGGTGTGTCTGCCCCAGCTAAGATTAATGGTCTGAACTTACTCAAATACCTACTTATTTACTGACTGACCGACAATACACACGTATAATAATTCGGGTTTAAAAAGTCCTTGAAAAGTGCTTGAATTTATTTTGCTTGGAAGGGTACGAACCTTGTCTCTATGGGATTGAGGTGTTGGGAGATTTCCCCGGCCAAGGGAGAACTAAGACATCTCTGTTGTGTTCCTGAAACCAGTCACGCAACCCCTTAGCGGCATGGCACGGCGCATTATCCTGTTGGTAGACACCATCACCACCAGGGTAAACATCCAACGTGAAGGGATGCATGTGGTCAGCGAGAATGGACAGGTAGCCATAGGCGTTCAGGAGCCCATCCAGTGGTACCAGCGGTCCCAGGTCATACCAGGAAGACATCTCCTAGACATGCACACTACCACCGCCGGTCTGTACTTGACCGACAAGCGTGAAACATGGCCCTTGCGCCATAAAAATCAACCAACCTAAAGGTGTGCCCAGGTGTTGGTTCTCGTGTGTCTGACGCCATATTCGCCACCACCCGTTACTTCTGTGCAGTAGAAACCTCGATTCGTTGGAGAAGGCAACCTTTTCCCACTGTCCAATGACGGTAGTCCCATGCGAACTGCACGCGTCGTTGCCGATGGACCTGGGTTAACATGGGCGTCTTGACGCTGCGTAGACTCCGGAGACCTATGCGGGTTCGCTCTACTGTTATCGGAGACACGTACCTGGGTGTCCCAGCGTTCAATTGCGTGGTCAATTGCTGCACTGTTGCGCGTCGATTGGCCTTTACCAATCGACGGAGGTGACGTTCTCCTCTTGGGTAGATGCCCTTTGGGACTCCACAGTTATGACGTCGGGAAGTACGTGTGCCAGCGGTTCATTCTTGGTACACACTTACTACAGCATCTCCACGAACACGACGTGTGCTGTTTCTGAGATGCTTCCACCCTTGGCGTGGTAGCCGATGATCATTCTTTTTTGAACGTCCGTCAAATCACTATTTTTGCCAGTTGTGCTCACGTTACGCACTATGGCTCATCTGTCCTGGTCGGCCGGTTATATTTCCGTGATATCGACCTTGTGACGTGCACTGTGATACCATGGGTGGTCATATTATTCTGTTACGATCGTGTACATATATATTTAATACCTAGTTTGTGTAGACTGCATGCAGTTTAAATAGCCCTATTGAATGTCTTGTTCCGTAATTTGTGTACATGTACTAGTATAATTTTCCGCTTTAGTGACTGCATTTAAGCAATTTCTTATCCAGAAAAGTTGGTTTGATACATATGTAAATTATTATAAAGTACCTAAAATAAAAAAATAAAAAATGCGACTAATGGAATCAGTGTTAGGCAAATCTACCGAAGAAATACTCTTCCATGGCTGTTATGTCTAATTGTAACTTGCAATTGAAAATATCTTTGTAAAGTTGTCTATGACCGAGGTGTAATTAGAACATTTTGTTTGTGCAAAACTTATTGCGTTTGAGATTTCATTTATTAATTTCTTCTAGTAAATGCAGAGCGGGATTTTTGGTAAATATTGATGACGGCTGTCTCCTAGGTATGAGTCAAAGGTTTCATATAGTTTGGTATTTTGTGGTGCTACTAAAATGTACAAGATGAAGCTGTAGATCATATTTTTCGTTTTCAATGCCAATGTAGGAGGGGAAGTTTGTGAAAGTAAATCAGGGCAACCAATGGGTTTTATTAAGATTTGGGCCAAGTTTAAGGTGGATACACTTAAAATATCTGCCTTGTATTTCCAATGGGCAAACTTCTGTAGCCATTTTCTTCACAATTAATGCGTTTCCAAGGATCAAAATTTGAACATCGATAAAAATAACTTCATATTAATAGCCTAGTATACTTAATATTTTCTAAAATTTAACCATAATTAAGCAATCTAACATTTCTTGTCTACTGACGTCATCAATGTACAGGTCGCGCCATCTATTTTCTGGTCTCAACACCACCAAAGGAAAAGTTATTGATTTTTAACATAATTATGGTTAAGTTTTAGAAAATATTAGGTATACTAGACTATATAATATGAAGTTATTTTTATCGATGTTCAAATTTTTATCTTTGGGAACGCATTAATTGTGAAGAATATGACTGCAGAAGTTTGCCTATTGAAAATACAAGGCCAACTACAAGCCAACTATTTTAGGTGGATCCACCTTAATATATTGTAATCGTGCTTTATAAACGTAAGATTTGTGTTTGGTTGAACCACCTGTGCTTCACTCCTGCTCCCAAAGATATATACTTAATCCTTCAACTCCCATATTAGTTTGGCGCTCAATATGGTTTTTATTGGACCACTCTACATGCGTAACTAAAAATGAAAAGAAAAAAATAAGTATGAAAAAATCATTAGGCCGCATGCTAACCCATCGTTATGGTAAGGACGCAATATCCGATAGCCCATCATGCGAGGGTTTTACAATGAGTTAATGTAGTTTTTCGACAGAGTAGACAGCATTTTTCCTCCCGATTGTTCATGGTTAGCAACAGTTAAATATGAGAGCTCTACATACTGAGTGGCCACTGTGTTATGACCACCCCCTCAGTACTTCGTTGGGCCACCTTTTGCCTTTAATACTGCGTCGATTCTTCGTGGCATGGACTTCACGAGATGTTGATAGGTGGTTTGTGGAATCTGAGACCATGCTTGATGAATAGCACTTTCCAGGAGTGTGAGATTGCAGGGTTGTGGATCCAGCTGTCTGATGGCTCGTTCAACTTATCCCACAAATTCTCAATGGGGTTGAGGTCTGGAGATTGTGGGGGCAACCTAAGCAAAGTAAACTCACCGGCATGTTCCTGAAACCAATCTTGTACAAGACGAGCACTCTGGCAGGACGCATTATCTTGTTGAAAGTAGCCATCGCCATTGGGATAAACCATCCACATGACAGGATGCACTTGGTCCACAACGATGTTTAGATATGATGTGCCAGTCAGACGTTGATCAACACGAATTAAAGGGCCCAAAGCATGCCAGGAAAACATTCCCCAAACCATAACGTTGCCTCCACCAGCTTGAAGGGTTGTAGCAATGCATTTGGGGTCCATGCTTTCGTGCTGTTTCCGCCAAATTCTCACTCCGCCATCTTCATGGTGCAACTAAAAACGTGATTCATCGGGCCACATAATTTGTTTCCAATTACAGACTGCCCAGTCCTTGTGCTCCTGTGCGAACTGGAGACGTTTTCTCTTGTTAACGGCAGACAGCAAAGGTGTTCGAACAGGCCTTCGGCTGCCATATCCCATCCGATGCAGTGTACGGCGAACAGTGCGTGCAGAGATCATTTGAGGGGATCCTTGATTAAGATGGTCTGTAATTTGCTGCACCGTTGCCCTTCTGCTGTCTGTTACCAGTGTGGACACTCTCCGTTCCGCCCGAGCAGTCACTAGTCGATGACGACCGCACGCGTTGCACGTAGAGACCCAGTTTTTTGGCTGACAGTCCAGTCTTTAAACACTTTAACAACAGCTGCTCTGGAACATTTCACGAATGCGGCGATTTCGGTGATACTCGCTCCATGGCTCCGAGCTCCTACAATCATCCCACGTTGAAAGTCCGTCAAATCGCATTTTTACCCACATCGTCACCCAAAAATCACTTCTACTACTGTCGCAAGCACTAAGCTTTCCCCTTTTTATACTAGCCTCGCCCTCTGGTGGCAACAGCGTGCAGCCAAGCTCATTTGCTTAAAACTGCCAGGTGGTCATAATAAAGCGGCTACTCAGTGTATATAACAGGACAGTTAAAAAAAAAACATGACTATTTTTAGAGTTCTTCAGGTTTTTGTTAGTTCGCGTTTATGACAGGTGTACAATCTGCACTTTTATGGTTTGAGGTTTGTTGCCTACTTCCCATTAATATCGATGTGCTTATCTCAAGTATGATGATCAAATTTGTCTATCACGTAGTTTTCCCACAAAAAAAATATTTTTAAATCTTGTTAAGCAAAAAAATAGAGGTTTTATAGGCGATTCTGTTCTATCGCCTACAAAATATTGTCACTCAGACGTGTTGTGTAACAGATCTGAACATTAATCTGGTATTACTTGGGAAGCGGAGGTAGAAGTTGGGCAAACAGGACAGCCTAACATGTGGAAACAGAGTTCAAACACGAGTGAAGTTGCACTTTGGAGGCTATGGTTTGAATGTAGTGAATGGTAGTTTTTGTGACAATGTGCTACACGAAGGTGTGTTAACTGTCCTCACAATTTGTTTGTGGGGAGTTTGTAAGCAAAGGAGGAACAATAGAGCCTTCGTAAGAAAAAAAAAAAAAAAAAGCATACTGTGCATATTCTGGACTTTGGGACCAGGATAAATCGTGGCTTCACGTAAGGTCTTTACTGTTTGTGTTGAATTGAGGCAATGGACAAAAGGTAAGAAAAAAATCCATATATTGTGGTGTGTCAATGATCTAGATGGAACCAAAAAATCAGCTACGACTTCTGCTTTTGCCATTGTAATGTACAAAGATACAACTCTAAATATAATGTGTGATAACTGCTGGACACAGCACAAGGAACACATAGACTGAAGTGTAAAGCGCCCTTTGGGAGGGAAAAGACACTCATTATATGTAAGAACACAATATACACTGAAGAGCAATTGAATTAGAGACAGCTGGTGTTATGCAAATGTGGCGCTGTGGGCGGCACTGTAAAGGGAAACGACATGACGTATGCAGCGATCCGACAATATAAGGAGTGATGCGACGGGAATCAGTAAGAGTCGGACGCAGTATGGGTAAGACGAAGGATCTAAGCGCATTTGATCGTGGGCAAATTGTCGGGGCCCGACGAATGGGTCACTCCATCTCGGAAGTCGTGCAGGCACTGGGGTTTTCACGAGCCACTGTGTCACGGGTGCACCGTGAGTACATCGAATCCGGTAAAACCATCCCTGCAAGGGCCAACTGCCGTGGACAACAGCGTGTGGGATGAGCGGGGTCATCGTCGGCTAGCTCGCATTATAACAGCGGATAGACGGGCCACAGTGCAAGAAATCACTCAGCAATTTAACGCTGGTGCACAAAAACGTGTAAGCAGCTACACCATCCAGGACCATCTCCTCGCTATGGGGTACAGAAGCCATCGTCCCACGAGGGTACCGCTGCTGACCACATATCACAGGGTGCAAAGATTAGCATGGGGCCGCCCCGGTGGCGCAGTGGTCTAAGCGATGGCCTCTGATCATTCGTCCGAACGGGGTCCGGGTTCGAATCCCGGTGAGGCATGGGTGTTGTGTTTGTCTTACGACACTGGCTCTCTCCCTTCCCTGGAACCAGTGACCCTAAATTAGGGACGGGCGACTGCTTATAGCCCATTGAGTTGCTCACGGTGGTCGTTAAACCTCCAATAAAAAAAAAAAAAAAAAAAAAGATTAGCATGGGCGCGGGAATATAGCCACTGGACCCTAGACATGTGGAAAAATGTTGCCTGGACTGATGAGTCGAGATTCACGTTGGTACATGCGGATGGCAGGATACGAGTACGGCGCAAATCACATGAAGCGATGGATCCTTCTTGTCAGCAGGGTACTCTTCAAGCTACTAAGTGTGTGTGTGGGGGGTGGCATTCTCGTCTGGGGACTGTTCACGTGGACTGAAATGGGACCCCTCCTACGTGTGACATCGTCCCTCACAGGTCAACGCTACCGGGATATCTTGGACGACCATTTGCTCCCGTTTGTGCGTCTTCAACATCCCACTGGGAACCTCATCCTGCAACAAGACAATGCACCGTGCCATCGCTCCCGAATTGTATCCGAATGGTTGGATGAACACTCCATCGACGTGACCTCGCTTCCTTGGGCAGCTAGGTCACCTGACCTCAATCCCATCGAGCACATCTGGGATGTCATCGAGAGAGATGTTCGAGGCTCTGACTTTCTCCATCAAATCTTCGTGAACTGTGGGAGCTTGTTCAGGGGTCGTGTGGATCCGTATGGCTTCCCAACGCTTCCGGTGTCTTGTCGAGTCCATGCTGAGACGAATCGCCGCCGTAATCAGGGCGAAAGGTGATGCTACACGTTATTAGACAGGTATATCTAATTCAATTGCTCTTCAGTGTATGTATAAATGATATAAATTTGATTGGTTGGGAACTTTAATAATTAAAATTTTTTGTACATTTTTCGTATTTGATAACCTGCTATTTTACGCATCCTCCAGAGGTCCTTTTTTTCGAGAAGAACTTTCGTGTGGTAAAATAAAACTAAAAATCCTATTTGCAACGAGCACCTCACATATGTGCAGCATCTGCCAAAAAAAACCCCTCAGTTTTTAAATTTGTAATGTTTTGTGGACCTGTGTAATCAAAATAAATTGGGGAGGGGTGTTTCATGACGCGAGAAGTGGACCCAACTTGAGTGTCACTTTGATAGTAAGTTCCGAAGCAAAGAACGCCATCCGTATCTCTCTCTTCCAGTTAACTGTTGAACCTACTTGCTCCATTTCGGTCAAGAAACTATTTCCTATAATTTGATGAACTTCTATTAGCGCATTAAATGTATGAATGATAATTTGCGTAATTGAAACATTTTAAAAAAATACTTATTTATATATTTCGTGTTGATTAACAAATTTTTTTTTCAGAAAACACAGGATTATTTGGCAAAAAAATGTGGTTTGCAAGGAATTAATAAGCGAGACAAAGTATATCTACTTTTTTTCTAGATTATACGTATCTTTAAAAATATTAGTTTGTGATTTTGAATGAGTTGTTTCTAATATTCCCTGTTATATTTTCAGGTTGCCATGTCAAAACATAATACGTTAGTGGACCTGGGCGATGGAACAGCTGTAAGTAGCAATTCACCCCAGTCTCCTATAACCCTGGATTTCGATCCTATGAGCTTCCAGTTTAAGGAAGACTCTCCACTAACCTCCCCATCCGATAACAGCCATGATGACATGTGTAGTTCGAACAGTGCTAATGTGGACTTTTTTGATCCTTTCTGCCCGGTTAAAGAAGAAAGTCCAACAGATTACTACCCTAACGTTATGCTCGGCGAACTAGGCTCGCATGAGCTGCTCGCACGAGATGATGAGCTTTCCAAGCATGAATTTTGTGACGAACCCCTTGTAGATGTGCATGTTTCTGAAGCATGTGACTCTTCGTCTACTGTAATAACCACTACTACTACTACCACCATCATAACAACCAAAGTATGTCAAGAAACCCATGAATCAAATCATTCTCCTGGGCTTGTAGATTCAGCAGATGAAGATTCTCTCGGCGGCGGTGAGTTTCAGTGTGAAGCATATGAATCGGATTTTGCCCAGACACAAGCAGCATGTGTGTATAAAGCAGAGACTTCAAACGTAGATGAACCATTGATTAAAGCCGATGATAGCCAGCATGTAACAGAACAAGATGAGGTCTTTCAGCATGATGAAAGCCAATTGGCCTCAGATGATGTAAGTTCTACTAAACATTAACATAATTTTAATGCTTGGTTTTGAAAAATTTGCTACCCTTAATAGTTTTATATGCTTTTTGGAGGTCTTACTGAGTTCAGTTCTTTAATTTTAAGTGTAGTATTAATCAAAGGTTTTCATTGCGCTTCATCATGTCATTTGGTTATTTGACGTGTTGTTGTTGACTCTCTCCCGTGCAGACTGAATCGTTTCATATTCGGCTATGGTCTCGGACTTTCTGTATTATAAACATCAACGTATTTCAATATAGTTCAATGGCGCTGTTTTCTTTGCTGACAGGAAACAAACTTAGCCATACTTCAAAATTTGAAGTAGCACCTACTGTACTTTTTTTTTAAGAGTGGCAAGTAATTTTTCCCTTTTTATTTGTTATACTGTTTCTTCCGACTTCGTACAAGAAAAGCCAGTCAAGTAGGAATAAAAAGGTATCTCATTTCATTTAATTGTTTGAAGAGAAAAGTTCACACCCTACCACGGTGTATGATAGTCAGATGATACAACTACCCATAGGGTTAAAGTTAGAAAAATGGATCTTTAATGTCATAGCTCCCCAGGGGGCGCGCAGGAATTGTGGGCCGATTGTTTACCCTAATCATCATAGGAATACATAGCGTTTATGATTTCATCAGTGATAAATCTGTGTTTATCACAAGTATTTTTTGTTAATTACATTGTGTAGTTGCGTGGTATTGAAATTCCAGAAACTTTGAAGTTTCTCTACAGAAGTTAAAGCACACCAGCTCTTTTTAATTTAGAAAGAGACTAAAATTTATAGTGAAGCTGTGTGTCGGACTAGGATCAGTTTACTTCTTACGTTTTTGATATGGGACGAAAGCGTTTTGTATCGAACTATCGGACAGATTATTCGACATGTGGAGAACGTGTATCAACTTTTAAAGCCCTCGGAGATGAAAAACGATTAATGATTTGTCCTTTGATATCAACAAAACTCAGGCAATGTAAGTTGTTTGCGTTACACATGCGCGCCGCCATTTTTAAATGTATAAATGGCTGCCCGCATTAAACCATAGCAATCGCGCATAGATAAACATTTCGGGGTTTTTATCTAATTAAGAAAAAAGCTACTTTACGATGTAAAAACTATTGACCGCCGCTTTAAACTTGCTGTTTTACATATCAAAAAAAAAAAAAAAAATGCCGCCCCGGTGGCGCAGTGGTCTAAGGCGTTGGCCTCTGATCATTCGTCCGTAAGGGGTCCGGGTTCGAATCCCGGTAAGGCATGGATGTTGTGTTTGTCTTACGGCACTGGCTCTCTCCCTTCCCTGGAACCAGTGACCCTAAATTAGGGACGGGCGACTGCTTATAGCCCATTGAGTTGCTCACGGTGGTCGTTAAACCTCCAATCAACAAAAAAAAAAAACATATCAAAAATGAAATTATCTTACATAAAGGCGTGGAAACATGAAATGCAATGAGTGCCTACTAATCAATGCGATTATCAAACATAAATATGCATATATATCGCTATAATTGCCGACATCCTACTTCATCATCATCATTGTCAACCATTATCAATCCACTGCTGGACGAAGGTCTCCCCAAGTTTCCTCCACAACGGTCTGTCTTGTGCCAGTCTCCTCCATGTCACCCCTGCATACTTTCGAATTTCATCCACCCATCTCCCATGTGGTCTTTTTCTGGGTCTTTTCCTGTCACTTGGAATCCAATCTAAAATTTCGGCTGTCCATCTATGGTCTGTCCTTCTGGCAGTATGTCCAGCCCATTGCCATTTCAGGGATTTAACTCTGATCATGATGTCTTCCACTCTCGTCATTTTTCGGATCCACGAGTTCCTCTTCTTATCTCTCCTGGTTATACCAAGCATGCACCTCTCCATGCTGGTTTGAGTTGTCTGCAGCCTTTGTATATCTCTTTTAGTTAAGGTCCACGTCTCTGCACCATACGTAAGCACTGGAAGGATGCATTGATGAAACACTTTTCTTTTAAGACATAATGGCATATTGCTCTTGAAAATTATGCTGTTTCTTCCAAAAGCTCTCCAGGCAAGTTTTGTACGCCGATTAATTTCTTCATCAATGTGACCCTCACTTGATATCTGCTGTCCAAGATAAACGTACGTGCCTGTTATCTCCAGATTTTCTCCATCAATCGATAAATCTTCATTTCTAGTAAAAGCATTGAACATCACTTTTGTCTTCTGAAAGTTCATTTTTAATCCCACTTCTTTACTCTTGTCAGCAAGTTCCTGGATCATACTCTGCAGCTCTGATGGGCTAGTTGCAAAAATGACTACGTCATCAGCAAAACGAAGGTGGGTTAGATAATCTCCATTAACCTTTATCCCCTTGTTTTCCCAGCTCAGTGACTGAAAAACACCCTCCAATGTGGCATTAAAGAGCTTCGGAGATATGGTGTCACCTTGTCTCACTCCCTTTCCAATTTTTATGTGTGTTGTATTTTCAAACAGCCTAATCTTTGCACTTGCATTTTCATAGATGTTATTAATAATATTAATGTATGCATCTTCAATACCGCAGGTTTTCAGAGCCATTGTAACTGCTGATGGTTTCACCGAATCAAAGGCTTTTTCATAATCGATAAAAGCCATGCACAATGGAAGTTCATATTCCCTCGCTCTTTCAATTAGTTCTCTCAGCACATGGATATGATCTATTGTGCTGTAGCCACTCCTGAATCCAGCTTGTTCTCTCGGTTGAGCCATGTCCAGTGTTACCTTCAAGCGGTGTGAAAGAACTTTAGTGAAGATTTTATAAACTACTGATAGGAGGCTGATAGGTCTGTAGTTTCCGAGATCCTCAATGTCACCTTTCTTATGTAGCAGGATCATTGTAGCGGTGTTCCAATCCTCAGGAATCTTTCCTTCATTAAGGCATCGAGTGAAAATTTGGGCGAGTACTGTTTCGATTTCTCCACTTGCTTCTTGTATGATGTCTACAGTAATTCCATCTTCTCCTGGAGCTTTCCCCCGCTTCATGTTCTTGATTGCATGTGCAACTTCTGCTGGAAGGACTGGAGGAACTCTGGTACTGGTATCTTTCATGATGTCTGGAGTGCATGTATCATCCCTTTCATATAATTTGGAATAGAAATCTTTCACTCTTGTCAAAATTTCGCCTCTATTTCTTGTTACAGAACCATCTTCTTTTCTCAGTGCCATAATGTGTTTTCTTCCCTTACTGAGATGTCCCTTTGCTATCTTTAGGCTTTGGTTGTTTTCAATTGCTTTCCTCACTAGTTCACAGTTGAATTTTCTTACGTCTTCAGTGATACTTTTTCGTACTGTCTTGCATAGCTCTATATATTCCACTTTGGAAGTCGCATCTTCTTTAGTTGTCCTCATCTCTCTTCTTTTTTGCATCAACATTTTCGTTTTTCCTGATAATTTATTTACATGCAACTTGTTCTTAGACCCAGCTAATTTTGTTGCTGTTTCCATAAGAGCTTTGGTTACTTTTCTGTTAACTTCAGAGATGTCCACTTCTTCCGATGTTAGGCCTTCTAAAGCAGAGAATCTGTTCTTCAGTTCCAACTTGAAGGTATTATGGTGTTTTTTAAGGTTGGTTATGTCAATAGATTTTGTTTGTCTTATGAGCTTGCCACGTTCAAGTTTAGTGTTGAGGTGCATCTTACATCTCACCAATCTATGGTCACTGCCTGTGTTGAACTTGTTTAGCACACTGCAGTCTTCTATGACGAATTTTTTGTTACACATAATAAAATCAATTTCACTTGTCGTCCCATTTGGATGTCTCCATGTCCATTTCCTGTGTGGCTTTTTCTTGAAAAAGGAGTTCAAGATGAAAAACCCTTCTGCCTCTGCAAACTCTACGAGAGTATTTCCACGCTGGTTGCTGTTGCCGTGACCGAATTTACCAACTGAAGTTTCATTCTGTTGCCGTTGCCCTATTTTTGCATTGAAATCTCCCATAATTATTTTCAAGTGCTGCTTACCTTTATTATTTAGATGACAAATTTCCTCATAAAATTCTTCAATTTCTTCTTCAGGATGACTTGTGGTGGGTGCATAAGTTTGAATAATCTGAGCCTGGTATCTTTTCGAGAGTTGGATAACAAGCCGTGCAGCTCTGTCAGAGGAACTTTCAACTTCTACAACTTTATCCTTCAGTTTCTTGTTTATTATAAATCCAACACCACTAGTTCTGCCAGTATCTGTCCCACGATAGTAGAAGAGATGTCCACTTTTCAGTTCGATGAGATCTTCTCCTTTTCTCCTTTTCTCACTTAGCCCCACGATGTCCCACTTGATCCTTTGTAGTTCCTCTTCCAATTCAAGAAGCCTTGAATCAGAAGATAGGGAGCGTCCATTGCACGTTGCCAAGGTCAGCATCAGATGGCAGCCTAGTCCGGTCCTCCGGGGATTCTTAGCACCCTCTGCCTTCATGTCGCACTGGCCGCTGCCTTGGCCAGGTACATTCCAGCTGCCGGAGACTGAGGGCCAAGATTTAAGTTGTGGAGTCATTTTGGAGGGTTTGGCCATAACTCACCACGCTGGCCAAGCGGGTTGGTGAGTGTGGGATAGAATTTCCTCTGATCCCGATGGTATAGTTATACCGCTATTGGCGGTCGTCAGAGCCCCTTTAGTGGGAACAGGATGCACCACGAGAAGGCGGGGTTGACATTTGTCAAGGAGAGGCTGTGATGTTACGCATCACCTGACCTTACATCCCTACTTAGCAGACACAAAAGTGCATGTTTACGAACCGTTTCAGGTTTTGTATTTTAAATTCCAAGCAAAACAGCATTCTTAAAACACGAACACTTCTGCCCCTTCCTCCCATAAGAAAGCATAGGTTGTGTCCAGTCAGCGGCCCACACGTTGATCGCGCCATCTGGTGACAAGGGACATTAACGGCCGATTTTTGTTCCTAGGGTCATATTACCTGACTATCATACACCGTGCACCCTACGTAACATGTGTAGCAGACGTTTTGTAAAGCTTGCGTATTGATTAATTCTCTTAACCCAAAAATAATGCAGTGCGTATTTTTAGCTTCCAGCAGTTTTACAGTATCTACGAAAAATTCTGAAAAAAATCTGTTCACCTTGTGTATTTTTTGTTTCATGCAGTTAATATTATATTTTTGAATTTTCAACCGTAACTTGCAGTTCTTTAAGTTTATTTCTTTGCTGTGTACCAGAAATCAGTTTTTTGAATTTTAAGTCACAACTTTGCTGTGTATTAGAAATTAATTAGACTTGTAGACCTGTCTGCATGCGATCGTCAACGAGATTTTCAAACGACATGGCCGCCCCGGTGGCGCAGTGGTCTAAGCGATGGCCTCTGATCATTCGTCCGAACGGGGTCCGGGTTCGAATCCCGGTGAGGCATGGATGTTGTGTTTGTCTTACGGCACTCCCCCCCCTGGAACCAGTGACCCTAAATTAGGGACGGGCGACTGCTTATAGCCCATTGAGTTGCTCACGGTGGTTGTTAAACCTCCAATAAAAAAAAAACCAAAAAAAAAAAACCGACATGTTATAGTTATTCCATAAAGAACTGGAAATAAAACTTGCAGTCATTTCGATCCAAGTATCTGGAAAACTTGGGAGTGCTGTGTGAGAAAAGCGCCAAACATTTTTATAAAATAATCTTCCTTGCCGTTTAGGTAATGATTTGGGGCATGTGAAATCAAGTATGCGTAATGGTAGATAAAAATTTTTTACCAATACTTGGGCGATTTTTTTCTTAGTGGTTGGTATCAGATCTTTTTGCGAATGGTAGGAATTAAATTGCCTCTGATATTCTGTATGACAAATTGCCCGATATTGTGTTTAAATTTGTATGGTACAAGAAGTAGCGATACTTTTCGATTATACAACCAAGCTTAGCATGTAATAATACATGAATCGCTGAGAACATTTGCAAATAAGAATTGATAAAATGAATAAATGCAAGTTATGTAAGGATAGAATTTTAATCAGTAAGATCTCCATTGGTTATAGAGTTCTCCTTTGTAGCGTTATTAATAAGTAACATGTCCATGGATTGCTTGCTAACAGTAATGTTTTGCGTTTTAGTACAGGGGAAATGTTGCAGATTTTTTTTTATAGTTGCATATTAATTTTGCTTCAGGATGTATAGAAGTCAAACTGGATTTGTTTGCATGCTTTAGAAATTTTTTGGAATGTTTACGTACTATTTCATAGATTTTAGAATGCGGGTGTAGTTTATCATAATGTCATGTCTTGATTAAAACTAATGGGCTTCTGATGTTTTCAGTTATGCAAATTTAAATTGAACTAAGGTTTGTATGGCACATCTAATGAGTTTGTTTTACCTTTTTCATCATTTCAGTTTTTCTAATCATGAGAAGTGTTGAACTTGCTATTTTAAAATTCTCATCTGCATGCATACTGAAGAAGAAAGATGACAGTTTAAAAGAGTGCATGAAAAGGCTTGCTTGCTACCATTTCTAATAGTTTTTATAGAAAGACATTACGATGTCCCTGCTAAAGCCTAATTTAATTTCGCATGCATACACAAGTTCATATATAAATACATTTAGCTTTTTTGGTCTGATTCCACCGATCGTTCATTTCTCCCCATGGATAGTGCAAAGGGCTTTTTTGGAAAAATAAGCTGAAAATGTTTGCCACGCAGTGAGCACAATGCCAGTTATAACACTTGCTTTTTCCCTTTCGTAACAAACTTTTAGCTATTAGGAAAATGTAGTACCCATTCCACTGATTAAGTATTTCGGGCCGAAAGTAATAGTGTAGAGACTATGCAGTTATTGGACTGCATAATGCAAAAGATCTTTGCCAAATGTGTACGTTGTTTTTATCTTATCTGCAAACATATGTCCGTTGTTTCAATATGTTGTCATCTTCGACCTTTTGCCATATGAATTAGCTAGCATTCTCTTCCTGCTGTTTGTCACGGCCTTTTGTCGGCATTCTCTGTAAGAGCGCGGTGTAATTTCATACTGAATTACATTAAGCTGACAGATACACGATGAATATAAACCAAAGACGTTTAAGGAATGTATTATGTTAATTGGGGGAACGTTTCTACTATACCAAAAGGGGCTTATACTGACAATTCCGCACTTGCATCCGGTATAAGAATTTAAATATTTCGTTCCTGTATTATGTACTAGCTGCAGAGACTCCAACTACTACGGATTGTCCGTAGTCACTCCGGAAATCGTCGGACTTCTACGGATTACGGAAAGCATTGGATATACTACGGAGATCGAAAATCTCAGTGAAATTACCTTTTTAACGATGTGCGTAAAGTTTATTTTTGTTTTCTAAATTATAAAATTCATTAAACATTTTGGAGAGTATTTCTTGAAATGTTTTCAATATCGTTGCATTTCTTCCTAGTTTTTTCAGTGTTTTAGATATCTAAGCTTCTTTGGCAAGGTGCAGAGTTATCACGGCCTACGGAATCCGGGAAACATCCTGAAATTTTAGTTCCCTTTCCAGAGCTTTAAAGTCCTTAATTTTTCGTATTTTTTCGTAAAGTTCTTATGTAATATTGGAATTCTTTGTTCCGCCCCGGTGACGCAGTGGTCTAAGCGCTGGTTTATGACCATTCGTCCGAGAAGGGTCTGGGTTCAAATCCTAGTGTGGCATGGATGTTGTGCTTGTCTTACGACACTGGCTCTCTCCCTTCCCTGGAGCCAGTGACCCTAAATTAGGGACGGGCGATTGCTTATTGCCCTTTGAGATGCTCACGGTGGTCGTTAAACCTTCAATTAAAAAAAATATATATATTTCTTACAAAGAACAATGTTTTTTTGTTCATTACAAGAAAAAAAAAACTTTTTTTCATTCTTTGTGGGGTTTGAAGACTACCATGAACAACTCCATTCTGTATAGGCACTTACTGTGTTTAGTATAAAGTTCTCATTGGAACGTACATGGATTTCTGAGGTAAACTAAGAAAAAATATTGGACCCTTTAGTGTTTCTCACAAAATGTCTTCAATTTATGGACAATTTTTTAAGCAAAAATTCGATTTTTTTTATTAATTTGCAAAGTCATTTTACTGCTCTGACAGTTTTTTTTTAATTATCAAGTGTGTAATACAATTGTATTCATTGCTACTGAAAAACGCTGAAAACTACGCATTTTTGTAGTTTTCACCACTGCAAAAAGTTTAAAACTAGGGATTTTTTTTTAGTGTTTACTACTGAAAATTTCGGATCAAGGTTGGAGTATCTGTACCTTATTTCCACAGATATTTAATCAAACCGGCAACAGGCTCTGAGACTGAATTGAATTAACCTGCAAGAAAGTTTTGTCGATTAATGAAAGTATAAATTCATTATATTTATTCTTTTAATCCTTTTGGTTCTATTGTATGTGTTATTTCATTCAAGTCAAGAGACGTAAACTCTTTTCCTTTCTGTTTGTTGCTGTTTTAATGTATGGTCGTATAAAGCAAATGATTGATCACACACATTACGTAAACAGAGCTTTAAAGTGTATACCCGTAAAAACGAAGATCTGCGAAAATGGGCAGCCAACTTATTAGTAAAATCCCTTTATTTAATAACTGTTTAAACAAGAACTTAAAGGCATATACAGTTGCAAAGCAATAAATAGTGCAATGACAGAAAAGTGCAGCAAGAAATTAGAGCTCATAAACCATTCTCGATCCATGCCACTAATTTCATCCACAGAGGTGTTAGTTGGTCGTCTTCTGGGTCTTTTCCTAGGAGTCCCTTGGTATCGAGTCTTGTATTACAGGTGTCTGACGGTGGTCAGTTCTAACAATATGCCTAGCACATTGCCACTTGAGGGTCTTTTAATCATAATATCATCCACTCTTGTCATTTTCCTGATCTACGAATTCCCTTTTTACGCTTTCCAACCGTAGGTTGAAGCGTATATGCCCCAGCTTTGTCTGTCTGTCCGCTTGTCGGCACGATAACTTGCGTAAAAATATTTCTATTTCGATGAAATATTAGTATGCAGTAGGGGACCAGCTGGGGACTGAACCCTATTGAAAATGAGCGAAATGGGGTCAAAGGTCAGGACATAAGAGCGGGATCCAATCTTTGCCCTTATGCATCATAACTTGCGTAAAAATGGTTCGATTTCGATGAAATTTTAGTATGTGGTAGGGGACTACCTACGGACAAACTATTGAAAATGGGCGAAATGGGGTCAAAGGTCAGGACATAGGAGCGCGATTCATTCCATTGCCTTTAAATGTCATAACTTACGAAAAAATGCTTCGATTGAGACAAAACTTTAGTATGTTGTTCCGGAGATATACTGAACCGGTTCTGTTGAATATCATCGAAATGGGGTCAAAGTTGAGGGCACAGGAGCGAGATTGGTTCCACAGCCATTATCCTCATAACTTGACTAAAAATGCTTCTATTGCGACAAAACTTTAGTATGTTGTTCTGGTTCTGTTTAATATAATCGAAATGGGGTCAAATGTCAGGGCACAGGAGCAAGATTTATTCCACTGCCATTATCCTCATAACTTGAATAATGATTACTGGTATGTTGGAAAGAGTCTCGTAATCAATGCATTGCATGATTTTACTAACTTGTTCTATCTTTCTTGGTTACACCAAGCATGCATCTGAGTTGTCCGCAGTCTTTGTGTGCGTGTGCGCTCGCTTGTTTGTTTAGGTTAATGTCTCTGATCCATAAGCAAGGCTTGGAATGTTGTACTGCATTAAAACTTCCTTTCAAGACATAATGATAAATTGCTCATGGAAATTGTACTTTCTTCCAAATCCACTGCAGCCAAGTTTTATGTGCTTAATAATTTTTTCGATGTGTGACCTCTCTCCTGATACCTGTTGTGTACAGGCTTTGCTTCTAAAATTTCCCCAATAACCTCTAATTCTTTAGTTCCTGTAAAAGCATTGTACATCAATTTTGTTTTCTGTAAGTTCATCTTTAATCGCACTTCTTTATTCTTGTCAGCAGGTCCGTGGGTCATAGTCTGCACAGCTCTAATATGCTTGCAAAACTGACTGTCATCAGCAAAACGAAGGTGTGATTTAAACTGTCTCGGAATAATTTATCACCTTGTCTTAGTTCAATGATTGAAAGACAACCGGCAGTGTGGCACTGAAGAGCATGGAAGATATGGTGTCACCTTGTCTCACTCCCTTTCCCGTTTTTATACGTACTGTCTTGTCGAACATTTGCACTTTCATTTTCATAGATGTTCAATGCATATAGGCTGATTAATGTCGGCAGGTGGCCCGAGAGTGCTTATAGTGTAAGTATACAATAAATAATATGTACCACAACGATAGACCATCACTATATTAATTCTTTTACCAAAATGTTAAAAATACAGGTTCAATAAGAAATAAAATTGCGGACAACTAACTCAAAATCCTAGATGCACAAAACCGCAAGAGGAAATGGATTCACAAAAAAAAAAAAAAAAAAAAACCCGAGCTATAGGAGAAATGCAAATTTCTCCGCCTAACAAATAATACTGGTCAGATGTAGAATAAAAAATAAAGTAATTAACAGTGAAGCAAGCATTTATGAAATTCAGAAGCACAAATGAAGAGTATTGCCCAGCCGTCTCCTCCCACTTTCAGACCAGTCTGCAGAACAAGCATCACCAAGAGCAAGATTTAATAATGGCCCTCACACAGAGCCCCAGTAGATACCATAAAGTAATTATATAAATTGCATTATTTAAAATTTGTAATAGCTGAAAAAGTTCATTTCGTGCTGTTAAATATCAATATCGAATGGTTATACCGTTTTACACACTATAAAAGCTCGATAGAAGCACAATCCTTACGAGTTAAACAACTTGACTAAAAAGCTTAAATATATATACGTTAAAATTAACGACATTAGATCTTTCGAGCTCCACTTTGGGCTCATCTTCAGATTTTTAAATATCAAAAATGTCTGTGCACGGGCTATAAAATGTCACTATAGATTAATCATATCATTCTTAATCACGTGTCGAATCACATGACTGCACGTTGTACAAACCGTTAGGAGAATCGATAGCATGCAGGATGAGGTATATAGTATCGTGATGGCGTGGTCTTGTAAATTAATAACTTATATCTATTTAAGCTATTTAGTAAAGTTGTTTTTTAACTCGTAATGATTGTGCTTCTATAGAGTTTTTATCGTGTGCAAAACGGTATAACCATTCGATATTGATAAAATGTGTACGGTAATGAAAGACCTCGGTAAAAGAATTAATCATAAGTCAGTTTGTATTGGGTTGGAAAAAAAGTAGTGTGTGCAAATTCAAGGCAACAGAAAAGTGCTAATTACCGTACATACAAGTACAAATAAGTCCAAAATGTAGACGCCACCGTGTGCCACGACTTGTTCCCATCGTCTGGGCAGCTGTTGGATACAGTTTCTGTAGATTTGTGGCGGTTTGGACTCGAGGAAGTGGGTGTTCGACGTCATTCCGGTTTTTGAACCGCTTTCCGTCCAGGAAATACTGCAATGATCGGAAAAGGTGGTAGTCGCTTGGGGTAATGTCCCGGAAATAGGCTGGGTGCGGTAGCAGCTCCCAGCCCAGATACCTGAACTTGGGACAGGTCACTCGTGCTGTGTGATGTCTGGCTCCATCCTTCTGTAGAAGGGGACACCCTTGCGGTTCAGCAATACTGGTCGTTTCGACGTGAGCGATACGTGCAGATCGTCGAGCTTGATGGCAGTACGTATCGGCAGTGATAGGGGTGGTGTCCGGCAGGAGCTCAAAAAACATGACACTCCGCATATCTCACCAAACAGACAGCAGGACCTTACCTGGGTGTAAGCCGGCTTTGAGGGTCGGCATCACAGATATCCTATACAAGAAGCTAGATTGGACACCCAGCCCATGAGGCGTGAGAAGGTAGGCGCCATTTTCAGCGGGTCATCACGATCCATTTAAGCAAGGCTACTTTGCATTAAGTCAAAGGAATACGAGTTTGGTACTGTGATTTTCTATTTATATTGAGATTCAAAGCAGTCAGTACCCATTTAGCAGCGGAAGTTATAAAATTTAAGTAAAAAACAGTAATATTCCTTAGTGCTAACTAGAATGCCAAGGGTCTTGCAAAATATTGAATTATTTTGGATTCGGCCAGGGCTTAAATTCCAGAGAAGACATTCCGGTATCTGCGATATAAAAAAATATCACGCTGGTTTTAATTTGCTGAGAGATATGGTTTTGACGTTTCTTGTTAATGAATGCTTCAATTTAATACGCCATTTCGTTGCTATATTGCCCAAATAAATAATATGAAATGTTAAAAGCTGAAATTTCCTTAGTGCATAACAAGACGAAATATCAAAATGTTTGGTGAAATTCAAAACTTTTTGAGCAAACATAATAAATAAATCAGAAAGACAGAGGTAATAGCAACAAGGAAAAAGATTCACATTATTTCAGCTTTTTTATGTAAAGCACGTGTTTTTTCTTCTTCTTCTCTCGGGTTCAAATCAGTAGTTTGCTGGATTTAATAGCTACTTATTGATTTTAAATAAATTATTTGCGTTTCCATTATTTTAAATCGTTGCCGCATTACCTTCTTAAAAATGTTTTCCAATAATTTTCTATATTTGTATACAATACCAGCTTTAAATTTTAATATATATATGTATTGTTTTCAGCATTGGGCAAGAAGCAAATAAGTAACAGCAATTATATTTTCGTCTCTCTGCGTAAGATTTTTATCTGAGGAAGCTTTCACCATGATTTATACTATAACCAAGTCCAAACCAATCCTGCGTAACGTGCCATGCTCCGCCGCCAGCTTGACCCGCTCAATGTGGCTCCATGCTTCTCACAGCGCAAGCCCATGCTCAACAGAGCAGACAGCCAATCTAGTCCCTTATACGATATCTGTGGTCGGCATGGGCTTCTGTTTTGGGTCCAACCCAGTAGTGTAATGGGGCCTGAACGGCCTTCCAGTACTTTTTTCTAGCCAGCACGCATTCCGGTAAACCCTATACAGCATAATTTGTTTCCTTTTTAAAATGCGAATGTCTTATAATACTTTTCCAATAAAAAAACTGCACAGTTAGTGGAATTCACGTCTCATGTTTGTTTGAAAGTATAGTTAAGTCTCTAAATCTATTCTCACTTGGCGGTAGTCCCTTGAACTCCTTTTTCTACTGTTGTTAAGAACGTTGAGGTGGGTATATTGCAGTGGGGAAATTATTGTAATTAGCAATTTAATGTAGCCATCATTAAGGAGTGTAGTGTAAGTCTCCGTGAATTTAGTCCAGTTAAGAGTGCCACTCAATTACCATTGGAAGCAGATATTATTTTTCTCTCTGGAGCTGTAGGCCCTTTTCACACAAGCGGAAAGAATTCGTCGAAGCAATAAATCTCCAGGCTGATTACCGCTCGTTTTCAGTCAAACTGTCCGTGCTGTACCGAAACTGTCCTCTTTCAAATATCTCGAGAACTAAGACTCCTAGTAATAAATGGCTTTCACTATTGCAGTCTAAATTAGTTTCCGCTTCCAGCGACATCTTACTCTATAATATAGAGCTGATTTTAGTTTTCGTCCCCAAAAAAACTGCCCCAATTTGGGCTCCCAACGTTTCAGTGTTTTCTAACCAAGATGGTGAAATCCTGTTCCTTGAATGCCAAAACGTGTAAATCTGGAAGTCTGATTTCGACTGATCACTATATTTTTTTATACTATAAACATAAGGAAATAAAAAAAAAGAGGCCGAATGGGGGTGAGAAGGGGAAAGATATTGAGGGCGTTAAAGCACCGCGCATTCCTGTACTTTTTTCAGTTAGCACTACACCACTGGTCCAACCACTGTTAACGGGCTTTGACATTGTCATACAGGACCCATTTCTCGTCACCTGTCACAATGCGATCCAAGAACAGTTCAACTTGGTCACGTTAAAGCAGGGAAACGCATGCGATTTGCTTTCTGCTCAACTAAGTTGATGGGGTACCCAAATTCCACTCTTGTGCATCTTCCCAAGTTGACGCAGGTGCGTGATAATGCTAATATTCCCAGCTGTTCGGCCAACTCCCGCGTGATTACACGTGGGTCATTCTCCCCTAAGGTCTTCAGTATGTCTTTATCCACTGTTGCGGGTTTTCCGGCTTTGGAACATTCTGACAGTCAGGAGTTTGCGGCAAAAGGGGGCAGCTCCATTTTTGGTAGATTTTTACGTAACATGTTTACTAATCCAAGAAAAATATGCCGGACCGATTAGTGCAAGAACAAGGCAGATCCTATAATAAATGGGTGAGATATTATTAAGATTTTAGGAGCTGCCCCTATCACCATTTGGTGCAAGTACGATGCAGGCCGATTAATAAAATTGTAATGTTTTATTAGTTTATTAAGAAAGAGATTTGTAATGTTCTTTAATCGTCATTAAACACATTTTATTAACATTTAGTTTTTTTTATCCTTTACTAACTGCGAAATTTAATGAAATTTATGACATTTTGTGCAAAAAAGGGGGCAGGCAGCTCCAATTTTTTTATATTTATCCCACACTCTGGCCACCCAAAATGCAACACCAAGAAGGACACGAGGTAGCAAAGCCAGATTTAATGGACACATAACAACAGATACAAAGATGAAACGATTGAGCTTACAGGCCCGTGCGACTTGCGGAACACGCAGACATCAGTAGTTCGTGTGGCCCCCATGGCTGGCAATAACGGCCGCTACACGCCGCGGCATCGAACGAAAGAGACTTTGGATGTGGGCTTGGGGTACGTCGGTCCAGGCTGCTTCCACACGTTGCCACAGTTCATCAAGCGTAGCCGCGGGTGGTGCTTGCCGGGCCACTCGGTTACCGATCAGCGACCAGACGTGTTCGATGGGCGACATATCGGGAGAACAGACGAGCCACGGCAGCAGTGACACCTGGTGGGCCGTGAATTGTTGCACGATGCGTGCCACGTGCGGGCGCGCATTGTCCTGTTGAAAAGTGGCCGCTGGCTGGTCCTGCAGGTAAGCGAGGACTACAGGCTCCAAAACGTCGGAGATGTAGCGGTGGCTGTTGAGTGTACCGGCGATGCGTACCAGAATGGTGCGGGTGTCATATCCAATTGCGCCCCAAACAATAAAGCCAGGCGACGGACCGGTATGGCGATGCATAATGCAGGCGTCATAGTCTCTCGCCGCGGTGCCGCCACACGCGGATCCGACCATCGTGGTGTTGCAAGAAGAAGCGGGATTCGTCGGAGAAGACAATGTCGTGCTATTCCGTAGTCCAGGTGCGGCGTTCAACGGCCCACTGCCGCCGCACTCGCCGGTGGTGTAACGTCTATGGTAATCGGAGCAATGGACCCCGTGCGACAAGACCGCCGCACATCATGTCGGTCCTCTCGTTCGGTGGTGTGCCGCGGCTGCGGCAATCGCTCACGTCGGTCCGTCCCTCCTGCACCCACCGAATCCATACTCGCCTCACTGTGGCTGATGTCTCTGTACGATAAACCGCTGTCGCGATAAGCCACTATTCGTCCTCTGTCGAACTCCAAAACGTGTGGAATGACTGTCGTATTCTGCGACGAGGCGTCATGAAGCTTCCCACGCACAGGTCCGGCAGCACAACACACTTCCACTACTTACACCCCGCCTTCTCTGCACCCCTCTTATAGTGCTTCTCGGTGGGGCGCACATGATTTGCATATGCTCCGCTATGCTAATCGTTTCCATGTCTTCTCGCGGGCGACGCATGCTGCAAATTTCAGGCCAATAGCATGCTTCCTTCTTGGTGTTGCATTTTGGGTGGCCAGCAGTATATATTTATTTTAGGGACAAAACATTCAGAAAATACATGTATTTATTAGAGATAATATTTTTACAGTGTTATCTTTACAGTGGGGAATTTTTTTTTTTTTTTGCCAACCTCAGTTAAACCGTATTTTTTTATAAACAGTTTTTTTTTTCTTGTTTCCCTCGAAATGTCGAAAAGGGAGCTGCTGTCCCTAAATTAGGGACGGGCGACTGCTTATAGCCCATTGAGTTGCTCACGGTGGTCGTTAAACCTCTAATCAAAAAAAAAAAAAAAGGAGCTGCCCCCTTTTTGCTGCAAGCTCCTCAATTTCCCTCTAAACCGTTCGAACCAACGACAGCACTGTTGATGTGATATGGCTTTGGGGTACACACTGGTGATGTTCCTTACAGCGCTTGTGAGGGTGCTACCGCGACGAAACTCATATAGCATGCAATGGCGGATGTGCTCCTTGTCCACTTCCATATTGGCTGGCGCTTATACTCTTCGCCTTCTGACGGCTCACTGCCACCGACTTAAGCCACCTATCTGCTGATGTCATGCCGGTGTGCTGTGCCATCTCAGTGGCCAATGTGCGCCTTACTTCGTATCCTTACTTACTAATTTTATCAATTTATAAAAAAAAATGCTGAATTTGATCAATTTTAAATGAGCGCCAGAATGTTACATGAAAGTCATACGCTGCAATATAAAATTTTTTGTATGAATACCGCTCTCTCGTTCTACACTATTCTTCTATCAAGAATACACTGAAGAGCAATTGAATTGGAGACAGCTGGCGGTATTGCAAATGTGACGCTGTAGGCGGCCCTGTAAACGGAAACGACATGACGTATGCAGCGATCCGACAATATAAGGAGTGATGCGACGGGAATCAGTAAGAGTCTGACGCAGTATGGGTAAGACGAAGGATCTAAGCGCATTTGATCGTGGGCAAGTTGTCGGGGCCCGACGAATGGGTCACTCCATCTCGGAAGTCGTGCAGGCACTGGGATTTTCACGAGCCACTGAGTCACGGGTGCACCGTGAGTACATCTAATCCGGTAAAACCATCCCTGCAAGGGCCAACTGCCGTGGACAACAGCGTGTGGATGAGCGGGGTCATCGTCGGCTAGCTCGCATTGTAACAGCAGATAGACGGGCCACAGTGCAAGAAATCACTCGGCAATTAAACGCTGGTGCACAAAAACGTGTAAGCAGCCACACCATCCAGAACCATCTCTTCGCTATGGGGTACAGAAGCCATCGTCCCACGAGGGTACCGCTGCTGACCGCACATCACAGGGTGCAAAGATTAGCATGGGCGCGGAAACATCGCCACTGGACCCTAGACATGTGGAAAAATGTTGCCTGGACTGATGAGTCGAGATTCACGTTGGTACATGCGGATGGCAGGATACGAATACGGCGCAATCCACATGAAGCGATGGATCCTTCTTGCCAGCAGGGTACTCTTCAAGCTGGTGGGAGTGGCATTCTCGTCTGGGGACTGTTTACGTGGACTGAAATGGGGACCCCTGGAACGTGTGACATCGTCCCTCACATGTCAACGTTACCGGGATATCCTGGACGACCATTTGCTCCCGTTGTTGCGTCTTCAACACCCCATTGGTGACCTTATCCTGCAATAAGACAATGCACCGTGCCATCGCTCCCGAATTGTATCCGAATGGTTGGATGAATACTCCACCGACGTGACCTCGCTTCCTTTGGCAGCTAGGTCACCTGACATCAATCCCATCGAGCACATCTGGGATGCCATCGAGAGAGATATGTTTTAGGCTCTGACCCCTCCATCAAACCTTCGTGAACTGTGGGAGCTTGTTCAGCGGTCGTGGATCCGTATGGCTTCCCAACGCTTCCGGTGTCTTGTCGAGTCCATGCCGAGACGAATCGCCGCCGTCATTAGGGCGAAAGGTGGTGGCACATGTTACTAGACGGGTATCTCTAATTCAATTGCTCTTCAGTGTATGTCGTGGGTACGTGAACGTTAGCGTGTACCGAGACATCAAAAGTTCTGCGACACTTTTCCACGGTGCGATAGGCCATAGTTTTCTCTTTGTAGATGACGAGGCACAACCTTATCGTGCTCATATCATGGTTCACGAACTCGAAGATTGCACTATTCCACGTTTACCTCTACCTCGAAGGTCCTCTGACGGTTAATCCCTTTACAGCATGTGTGGTATGCGCTGCAGAGGAACATGGGCTGACATCACCAGCCCCTACGACACTTTACGAATTTTGTAGCCTTTAACCTCGTCTGTAGGTGGCATCACCTGAAAACCAGCTGAATCATCCCATCTGCGATATGTAAAGGAGGTGTCACGCTTTTGTGAACAATCGATGTGGAGTCCCAAAGTACTGACTGATCAAGGTAAGCCTCGTGTGCTTTTTCATTCCTTCTGAATAAGTAGGGTATTCTTTGTTTGAACGCCGGAGTACCATGCTGCATCTTTTTGTCTGGCCATTTCATGTCAGTTTTGTATTCTGCATCCTCTGTTCATAATTAAACGCATGCTGTTTGTTGCTTCACGTTTTGTCTATCGGTGTACTTTGTTCTGTAATTTCCCTAACTTTTTCTGAGCAGTTAGCCCAATGGCGCACCCAGTGGGGGTGGCTCAGGTGCCCGGGCCATCCTCATGAGATATCACTTGGTCCTTCGTTATTGGCTACTTAATTTTAAAGACTCGTATATTAGTCTGTGTTTTTGAATATAAATTTCACTAATAATTGGAAACGCACTTTAATGTGGCGGAGGTATTTTTATCACCCCATTATTTTGGAAGATGTTTTCTCCGGTGAATTTTTATTTGTATATTCAATATTTTGGACCACCCCCATAAAGAAATCCTCGGAGCGCCACTGGGGTTGCTTTTTACAGGCATCATACGGCGGGATATGCACAATAATTTTAAAGTACGTACAGGGAGGGAATTTTCATCCCGAAACCCGTTCCGTGAAAAACATAAAAAGATTTGAACACAGGTTCTGAATAGGGTGAAGCCCCCTTCCCGGGAGGTAATGCATTTTTTACAGTACCAAAACTGGAATGCAAGTAGTGGAAAAGAAACTGGTAAGTTTCTGGTGAGTTGAAGTTCCAAATGTATTAGCAGCTTCCCAAGTTTCAAGCGATATCCGAGAATCTTTGTTCTTGGTGTTTCAACTCATATTTTTCATATTTTATCTGGGAATATGGATCACTAGCTTGAAATCTGAAAGTGAGTTTTTGTTTTTATGAGCGCAATGGTGTGAGTTCCTGCTAGGGTCGAATGCCCGAAGGATCAAAATGTAGCTAATAAAGCACGTTCTTCTGTCTTCGTATCTGATCACGTCAACACAATTTTGACAGGTCTAGCCGACAGCAGACGTCAGCTGAGGATGCATGGCGCCTTTGACCTCTCGAAAATAACTTTCTCGTAGACTCATCACGTGATTCTGAATAAACCTCATTTACTGAATGCGGTTAATGTTTCCGTTGCAGCGCTTAGAGATGCTTCAAAATGTTGCACGCCTCGCTTCAGAGAAATCTCTTCAAGGAATTTCTTCCTGGTATTGAACCAGCTGCTGCATGAAAAATAGTTCAGTTAATATGTGCGCACTATTTTCGTTTTTTTTTTTTTTTTTTTAATTTATTTAGTTTTTTGATGTATGCATTTTTGGTAAGGCGTGTAAAAAAAAAAAAATTCTACGAAGACTGGTAATTAAGCACATATAATAATTACTTACACGTGAATTATGTGTTCGCCTGTGGGTCTGCATTGTTAGATTTGAATGGCGTAGACATCTAGCCTGCCCACTGTTTTCCTACGTTTAACATGAAGTCAGTAGTTTCCATTCAAGATTTGTACCGCGTTCCCCGGTTTTTTATCCATTGTCGCATTTGCTTTTCTGCCAGAAGTCGATGATCCCTGTTAGGGCACAGGTTCTCAACCTTCTCCTGCTGTTGATGCCATTTCAAACGAACTGAGCTCCGCAGTTCACCATGCCAGCTTAATAGTTAATTGTTTGGTAAATTCGGTATTTCATTAGATAAAATTAAAGCATTGTAATATTTAATTTTATGCTGGATATTTCTTTAATGTTCTTTGTCTACGACTTAGAGGCCTGAATTTTTGAACCGACACGATAGCAGCTGGCTTACAGGTTTGTTCGGCCCGGCTCGAAAAGTGTGAGTCGTCGTCGGACCCGACCAAACCCGAAACCCATCTAAAACTAAACCCGGCCCGACCTCGAAAAAATTTTATTACAAAGCCCGAGTTTTTGTACCCTTGTTTCATTTACGATTTAAAGTGTAAGAGTCACAAAAGCATTGTCCGGGCGAGTAGATAATATTTTAATTAACTAAATTATTATTTTGCCGAACGCAGCAACCACAGTTGTGTTTTTTTTATTTTTTGCCTTCAGATGACTTTCTGAGTATTCCAGTACAGGAAGAAACAACACACGATACTACTGACGCGAGTCTTTTTTTTCTTGTAAATTGATAACCACGTCGAGGTTTTGCTTTACTACAGCGCTATATTTGTTAATTTCCATTTGTATTACTATTGCACTCATGTCTACGGATTTTAAAAGAAATGGTAGGCAGCCCCTGCGCTTAAAAGAAAGCGTACTACCTATGGACTGGATGTTAAAACGAACATTATTAAGTGGAATAGTGGTTACGCTGAATGACGTTCAGTTTTAAATCCATTGTTATGGGTGTACCACGATCCCAGTTAAACCGTTGTTGCATTAATTGTCATGGAAACTTTGTCCTTTCTACAAATGGATTTACTACTCGTATTAGGGGGAATTATGTGATTAAAACAGGGCAGAAACAACACTTCTATTGTATGGACGAATTCGCGCAACACAATGCCAAAATATGTGTATGACGATTTTTGTGCTTCATTTAGATTCAAGAATGTCCTTTTATAGAGAATAAGTATTTGTGCTATAAACAGATTTATATTTATACCGTACTTCAACTCTTCAATGCTTCCCCCCTTGCAGCTGTAATTTCAAACGCCGTCGTTGTTTGCATGTGCGTTAGTAGAGATACAGTACATTTAGCTGTGGGGTTTCCTTCCAGTCAGTGGCGAAGCGTCAATGGAAACAAGGGGAGCATTGCTTCCCTTGTTGAAGTTCATGCGCTTTCTTTTGAGTGAATTAAAAATATGTAGCATTAAAGCAAAATAAAAATGCCACACCAACATAACGCAGCGGACATTGTTTTTCACTATCTTTTATTTTTAAGAAAGCAAATTCATATTTGTATTTTTACGAAAACAAGAACAAATGTCTCGTACGTGAGTCGCTCGTTGGAAGCAACGCAGATAATGCATCCAGCTGAACCTCAGTAACATGGCATGCCCACCCACAGCCAGTAATGCTATGCTAAGCATAGAGCGTGGGGAAGCATTCTCCCAAACGCTTCCACGGCGCCGAAGGCAGAACCACACAAGATAGTTTCAAGGATAAAGAAACTAACTTGAGCATGCGCTCAGTGTTGCCAGATTGGGGTTTGTTTTTTTTCCTCATTTTGGGGAAATATTTAGCTGCTTGGAAAGTTTTGGGGAAATAATTTTACAGATGAAATTGGGGGAATTTTGGAGGAATTGTCAGTAGTAGTTCGAAATAGTCTCGCTCTGGGAATGAAATTGAGAATGATTACTTGAGGCATTTTCTCAGAGTGAGCTGTAACTTGAATAAATAATAATTGGGAAAGCAATAAAAAGGGTTATACTTGTAAGAGATTATTTATTAAATAGTTCTCATTAAAGTTGTCCGTGGAGGCACCCTACCTCTGGCACTGCGGCCTAATAATACTTAACTGTGCAAAAACGTGTTTAACACCAACACCTCCAGTGCCGCCCTGGCATCACTACGAAGTTGAGGGGGAGGGATAAATTGCTATATGGTGGAATGTGCAACATAATTTGAAAGAAAAAAACATTTTGTAAATTTCAGTGCTTGACATATTTAAAAAAAAATTAAAGATGGCCTATATATATATATTTTTTTTTTTTTTACGTTTGTTTTCCAAACAGTTACTATAAAATCCCACGAAGAGACAATAAGTTGCTGTACTTTATAGTCATAAATCGATTTGTCATAAACTTAAAAGAGAAAAACTTGGGGAATTTCCGTTTGGAAACAGCAATTTTGGGGAAAATCTAGCTATAGCTTGGGGAATTTTCATTTTTAACATCTGGTAACACTGCATGCGCTCTTTCCAAACGTTCAGTCAGACTCAGCACTCAGAGGAGTCCCGTAACAATAGTTTGAAGTTGCAGTTTGTCAAGTTTTCTGTGTTAGTGTAATTAGTCAATTCAGTTCCATTATTGGCATGTGGTTTGAACTTTCAGTAGTTTTATGTCGCGCGTTCTTTAGCGGTGACATGTCATTATTTCAGGAATATAAAAGTAAGCGTTACTTTTATTAGTGTAGCTATTTGTTTCTGTGACTCTTCAGAGGAATGTAAGCGCCATGGAAGCAATGGACTCTGGCACATCTACAGTACACGGCCACGTGAACTCCCAAAACTACGAAGACCGCATTCTAGAAAAAATACTTTCTTTTGGATCATTTTCATAATCATATAAAATCACATTTATAAATATAAAAAATTCTCTATAAAATCATATTTATATAAATGTGATTTTATATGATAATTTGTGATTTTATATATAAATAATATAAAATCACATTTATACATAAAAAAAAAAAATTCTCTCGCTCTCCCTCTGTCTAAGATCCCGAGCCCGAACTGCAGTAAACATTCTACGGCTTTCGGGCTCAGCTCTGATAGAAGCAACTTCCTATTCTTTTCGTTGTATGGGTAGAAAAGTTTCTTTCCCTTTCAACATTTTCACTGAACATTTTTTTTATAAATCTGTGCATTTGAACTTCTACATAGAAATTTCTTTTTGGTGGTACCGCGCATGGGGGAGGGGAGGGGAGGGGAGGGGAGGGTATTACGATGCTTTCTGCCATGCCGTATTGTCAACGTAGCATATAAACTACGGGTCACTTGTTGATTTTAATTATTATAAATTTTCATTCATATCACTTTTGCCATCTATTTATCGCATATTAACTGCATTGCTTCCCTTATTTACAAAGTCACGCTTCGCCACTGCTTCCATTATATGTAGAAGTCATGACCACTGCCCCGGTGGCGCAGTGGTCTAAGCGCTGGCTTATGATTATTCATCCGAGAAGGGTCCGGGTTCGAATCCCGGTGACGCATGGATGTTGTGTTTGTCTTACGGCACTGACTCTCTTCCTTTTCTGGAACCATTGGTAATAAATTAGGGATGGGCGACTGCTTATAGCCAGTTTAGTTGCTTACGGTGGTCGTTAAACTTTCAATAAAAAAAAAAAAAAAAGTCATGACCGTAAATGTATTTGCTAGCAGTGTGCATTTCAGCTTATAACGTTCAGAAAGTTGTAGCGATTTTAAAAATATTGTACCGTTTGGTTCGGAGGAGTATCTTCAGAACAAGATGTTATTTAATTCATTTAATTCTTTCCATTAAGAACTTTAGTGTAGATCTCTTCACTAAATTTCTTAATGTTCTTAGGTACTCCTTTTTTTTTTTTCGTTGGACATCAGCCGAAAAAAAAAAAAAAAAAAAATTACGGACTTTTTGACGTTTATGACTTATAGCTATTATGACCGGTGGCTCTGGCTTCTGACCGTTCGACTTTCGGATGAGGCATGAATGGTTTTTGTCTGATGGCTCTGCTCCTTCCCTGGAACCTGTGGCCTGGAATCGGAGACCGGCGACTTCCCATAGTCCTAAGGTGGTCGTTATAAACCCCCAAGTAAAAAAAATGGTCTGAGTTTCAGGTAAAACGAAAAAAGTTGGCCAGTTAGGCGTAAAAAAATAACGTCTTTATTTGGCATACGAAGTTTCTTTCCTCGGTCCTGTTTAGATAAACTGCTCCAGTGCTTTAAGATTAGTGTCTCGTTTTGTCTTTATTTGACTTTTATTAGACTGTGAAGTTTTCAGTCTAATTTTTTAGTTTTACCTTACAACAAAAGAAATACAGTATGTATGCATCATTTAACATCATCCATGATTCAGAAGGGGAAAAGAACTGGCACCACTTGTGAAAGATGTTCACCATTTGTATTCACAATGATATTCAGGTGACACTTGTAACTTCGTTAATAGCGTGGTAATGAATCTCTTTCAATTAATGGGGTGGTGTGGTTGTTTACTTTTCCACGTTCCTGTCTGTTTTTATCTCTTGCTGTCCAGAACAGATGCTGGTTAAGTAGAAAGTGTGCGTTTTCGTTATTGTGTTTTAATCAGTATCACTTTTCTTTCTTCCTGTCAGGTATAAATGTTTTAAACGAGTTACTCTTTCTTTTGTCTCTCAGCCGTGGTGTGGTGACAAGTATTTTCCTACTGAGCGTTTCATCAGCTATTTCTTTTTTTTTTTTTTTTGAAAAAAAAAATCCTTTTGCTTGAAGTAATTTGATATGTTCTCACGAAACATGCGTGTTTTTGCGTTCCATTTTCTTAGAAGAAATGTTCACGCCAAAAGTTTATTTCAGTTGTACTCTTGAAACGCAAAGACTATGGTGTTATTTATGGTCTGTAATAACTTTTAAAAATTTCAGGGTTATAAAAAGGTGCTGGTGTGTTGGAAACTGGTACGTGTTCTGAGTCAATCTGTCTGTTGTTTCCAGCGCATTAACTTGCTTTCATAAAGCTCTGTAAAAAACAAAAAAAACTTGCTACTCAGATAGCGTTGGTTTTGTGGCATCTTGTTTACACAATGTTGAGTAAGCCCAAGTTTAACTGAACTTTTGGCACTCTTTCTAATCAAAATCGCTCCTATCCATGATATAAAATTAAACATGGATTGGGTTTTTTGGCCCGAAATTACTTGCAGATCTATATATATGAGGTGTACAAATAAGTTTTAAAGCGTTTTTTGTATGACGCACACCGCTGATTTAGATCCGACATCTCCCGCATTGTTGTCATGTGACCGTAACTGGTTCAGAGTATAAAATGTGACACAGAAGTTTGCCCAACAGTCAAAAAGCACTTGCACATGGGTAGGTGAAAGATGGCAAGCGATACTGCATTTATTCGACACTGCATTCGTTACGAATTTCATCAAGGAAAAAGTGCTGCAAAAGCATGTGTTCTGTTCTGGGGAGAACATTGTATCGAAAAGCACGTGCAAGTTTTGGTTTAGGCGGTTTAATGCAGATGATTTTGATGTTAGCCATCGAGATCGTTGCGGCGCACAGCGTGAAATTTCAGCAAACTAGGGCAACTTTATGCCTATGGCTAAAAATACTTGAGGTTGTGGGTTTAGAAGGTAATGCAAGCAAAACCAATAAGTACTTACGTATTTCTACATTTTATTTGGCATGATTTACATATTTTTTTATTAAATTTGGCATTAAATACATATTTTGGCATTATTCACATTTACTTTTATGTGGTATTATTGCATACTTCAACCTAAGTACGAGTCATAGGTCAATTTCGTGTAACAAAAAACTGTACATGTTGCGCATAAGCATGTCATATGTACGTATACATGTATTGTACATACAACGGCCGCAACTGTATAATAAGATTGTAATGGAAAATATACAATACTCAGCCGGTAAAATTAATCACAATCACTGTTCGAATAATCTGACGTTTAAGAATAATTGAAAGAAGAGTCTTTCAGTAAACGTAATACCTCGGGCATGATGTTTGCGTGTCCCATTTTAGGCGAAGCACGCAGGCTACCGATAAGAGGATCAGGAGTGATAAGCAATGGATGCAATAATTCCATATTGGTGTCTATTCTAGAAGTCTTTCTAGCAAACAGTTCACGGTATTTTCTGCTGTCTATTTCTTGCTTCTTGGGCTTCCTCGGAAAACTGACCAATTGGCAGTATGGCTGTACCTATAATATCTCTGCCATGGATAAGTACTTTATGTACGCTTACGGGCATAGAATACCACGGATACTCAAAGTGTCGGTATAGTGTAGTCACCAAACTTGTCTAAATCTACCGTAAACGCACAATTCAGGCATTCTAATATCACGTGAAATCGCTTGATTAACTTTACATTGACACCAGTTATTTCAGCAGATATTTCTGCATTTTTTGAAAAACTTTCTTGCGATATTACTGTTATTCGTGTTCACCATTTGCTGTTTTGGCATATCTACGAGTAAACCGAGGTCCTGTCGAAATCGTTCTTGCACAAGCTTTTTTCTCCGCGATTTTCTTCTTATTGGCTGCACCGCGGACTTGCCAAAATTGAATCTCAAGTCTGTAAGAAATGTACAGCACACATTTAAGAAAACCAATCCAGGAATGGAGAGGAGACAGTACAAAAGATAAGTTCCTATCTACATCCTTATGTGAGAGAATACGGTGATTGTTCATCTCACTCGGTTTCGCTCCACACACATAACATGTTTGGCTTGATACACATGACGACACAGCATTGCATACTTTTCCATCGATCATGCAAAATATAATTGTGGCCTTAACAAGAAGTTCCTTATCATCTACGACAACTTTCGTAGGAGAAAGGCTACCGATTTGTTTCTCAATATTCCCAACCTCCCTTTTAATTACTTCCACGGATTCCTTTGCAAAAATGAACTTAATGGGCTGACAATATCGTGTGGAAGAAGGCGCAGGATTTTTCCTAATTACGGTTTTACGGTTACATCGTACGTTTGTATGGGTACTATAGTGTTAATAAATAAACTGTCGTCTGTACAATGTTCATTAGAAAATTTCTGTCGATACCCACTTTGTTCGGCAGTCACAGCCCCATTTAATAACAATCTTTAAATTCTTATTCTCGCCCAACGCCATAAGGACTTCTTCCTGGACTTTGCATAACCATGTTACAGTGTGATTAATAACCGACTGCACTGGTATTCCGGCTGACATTTCTGATACAGCTATATCGAAAGGGTAACCCATTTTTTTAGCGTCTTTTACTCTATAATACGGGGATACAACTTACACTTACGCTCCACAGCTTGATCCCTTACAATAATATACTGATTTGTCGAAAGATTCGCATAAACCATTAGAGCAAGTGCTTGTTGCGAAGATAAAGTTGCTACACTGTCCGCAGAAGATTTCAGAGCTTTCTTTAATTTGGTGCTTCTCGTAGGAGACACAGAACACAGCTCTCTTACGATTGAAGCTGAGTCGCGTTTTCCGGCCTTTCAGTTCTTTCTTGACTTGATGACTCAACAAGGGTTTTAATTTTTCGGGTTTGACTTTCGGAAAACAGTCTTTGAAAGACTTGTGGTGCCTGCCTCTTTTACAAAAGTCGCTGTTCGAGCAAGTAGGCAGGGCTTGACTTAGAGTATCTGCAAAATTGATGTTCTTTTGAAGCGACGATGCATTGTCCGTGAGGAATCTTTCCCTATGTTTTTGCGCGTTCAACAATCTCTGTTTGACTTTATAAGCAAAATTTCTAAGTGTTGCTTTTACGCTGTTCAAGGCGTTATTTGGCAAATATGGCCTTCCTCATTCGTCCACGATATACGCCATTATTGCGTCCGTACGTTGTTTTGGAGGATGTTGATACCATTTTTCAAAAATGGCAAGACGGGATATTTGAGGAGTCATTCTGACACAAATAATGACAGGGTGTAAATGCGTGAATCTGCGCAAGATTTCTCTTTGCAGTTCAATAGTGTAGACGTCTAGCTCTAATCTGGTTGGATTAATAACGCTGAACAACACGGAATAATGTCTTAAAAAGGAAGTTATAATGCGACAACACCTGTTTTGTCACAATGTAAACACGGTTTCTTTAAAATACGATATTTTGCCCTACTCTATAGGTATAAGTAAATGTTCACGCACGTAATCTTACCTTGAAACATTGACGAAGATATTCCCACACCGCACAAACCGCCATGTATCACCATTGCTGCACACTCGCCCACTGCACTGGAAGCAATGATGTGCTTCCGCTCGCCTCGCCGTCTGACCAACGCCACTGGCTGTAGTTTGAGCGGCATGTGATAACTGTTCTACGCTATTATTGGCTAAACTGCTGTCGAGGTCACTGAAAGGCCATGTTTAGCTATCGGAAATTCGTGTGTTTTTAATTATATCGGTCATTTGCAAAATTGAATTAAGTTCCCCTAGAATGCTGAAATTTCACACTATGCGGCGCCCCCGCAGAAGGTTGTTGCACACGAGGAACTGCAAGCATTGCTGAATGAAGATTCGTCTCAAACGCAAAAGAACTAGCTGAAGAACTGGTGGTAACTCAACAAACCATTTCCAATCGTTTACGCGCACTGGGAAAGATTCAGGAGGAAGGAAAATGGGTGGCACATGACCTGAGCCAGAGAAACAAGGACGAGCGTATCATGAAGTGTTTGAATCTGTTGAATAAACAAGTCTTTCCTGTGGAAAATCATTACGGGTGATGAAAAATGGATATAGTACGACAATCCCAAACGCAAAAAACACTGGGTTAGACCCTGGTGAAGCAACGTCTTCGACACTGAAACGCAATATTCACTCCAAGAAAGTTCTCCTGTGGTGAGATATGAAGAATTGAAAACAAGGTCAAACTCTTACGAACTATTGAAACAGGGTCAAACGGTTACTGTTGATCGCTACAAGCAACAATTGCTGCGATTGAACCAGGGAATCTGACGGGAACGTCCATTCACAAGCAAAGGATTGCGTCTCGTGAAATTATTGCATGACAACGCCAGGCTGCATGTCGCGAAATCTGTCAAGGAAACTTTATTGACGCTTGGCTGGGAGGTTTCGGAGCACCCGGCGTATAGTCCCGACATAGCCCCTTCATACTACCATTTTTTCCGATCGATGCAACATGGTTTGTCTGCTGTACGGTTCCTGACATGTGACGAAGTGCAAAAATGGGTTGACTACTTCCTTGCGTCACACGACGAAATATTCTTCATGGCTGGAATCTGTCAGTTGCCAGACAGATGGCGGAAGGTGATAGGTAATGACGGCTCATATTTTGATTCGTAAAGGTATTGTTGTTTTCTCTCAAATAACATGTTGCGTTGTCTTAAAATGCTTTAAAACTTATTTGTACACCTAATGCATGCAGTAGTTGCCTCCATAGTGCCAGTACTGACATCGCTTTTCATTTATTGAAGTATGTTGCATAGCATTACTTCTTCGCAATTGCACTTAAAAAAATTACTTAAAAAAAAAATCTATCCCGTTTCCACAAAGTATGCAGTACGTAATGAGGCGAAATTACTGTAATTCTAATTTGGTGCAACGTTTTATTGCGTAAGAGAGGGAGCCTGTTGCTTGTCCCGAAAGCTTCTGTTACGTAAAATTGTGTTATGGCAGTTTTCAGTAGTAAGTTTTCAACTTCAGTTGCCGTGACTCTTGTTTTTTATTAAATAACTATTTATCAGATTTTATTAACACCCAACACGGGTTTTGGGTTACTTAAACTTCTAATACTGATTAGTGCAACCTGTACTTTTAGGCGTGAGCCACTCCCACTTTTGTATAACCACTTATTTAGATGTCTCTGGAGTATAGATGGCCACAGTTCCACATCACGTCTGACCTGACACGTGGTATTACATTGTCAGTCCTCTAGTGTACACGAGAACTTTACAGTTAATATATTAGGCGAAAGGTCCAACGTTGACAGCAATTGCAAAGTGTGCAAAATGTCACTATTGTTGCATACATTTCTTGGCTAACTGCTGTTTAGTGAAAATGCGTTCAAGGTACTTTCATTCATTTTTAAAGCTAAAAAAAAAAGCACAAGTTCGTTACTTTACTGCCTGGTATGTAACACTGTACACAGGCTATCCTGTATTTATTTTGCGCTAAACCCTATACACTGCTGCATGGACAGAAATCGTGGGATGCTTATCGAGTAACGGGTATGCCCACTTATCACACGGATAAGGGGAGTCACGTGGCGAGACATTGAATCTGCACCGCTGTCCATAATTCCGTCGCATTCCTGGGTGGTGGATCCTAAACTCAAACGAACCTTTCCACAGTATCGCAAAGATTTTCCACAGGGTTCATGCCCAGTGAGCGGGGAAGACATTCCAGGGTGGGATGCATCTAACCATGTTCACTAGTCACCACCAGGGCTTTATGGGGAGGCGCATTGTGTTTCTGGAAGAGTCCATTACATTGTGCGTGCATGATTACCATGAGCGGATGCAGATGGTCTCCAAGGAATGATACCAGGGGTCGCGCACCCATTTAGTTTGGGTGTGTGCTGTTGTGGGAAAAAACACGCAAAAATTTTATTATGTATCCCCGAGCTGAAAATTTACGCATTGATTTTGAACACACGAAAGCATTTTTTTTTTTTATTTAGCGGTCGTCTAATTACTTATGATAAAGATTTTTACATATACTCCATTGTAAGAAAAATGTAGTGATGAACGAATTTGCGGTATTTTTTTTAATGATTTTTAAATACAGGACGAGGCTTACCTTCCTTAACTATATTTACACAATCTGCAAAAGCTCTGGCAGAAAAGTACCGAGGGTGGCTTAGTGGTCAACGTTCGTGACTGTCATGGAGAAGACATCGGGTTCGATCCCTGGCAGGTACGAACACTCAAACCACTAAATATTTGCCGTGCGTTGGATGGGCACGTTAAGCCGTCGGGCACCCCGGTAATAAATAAGGGCGTCTTCGTCCCCCTTTTTACCTCGCTCCCGTGTCACTTTCCTATCGGGCACTCTAGCCGAAATCTCCTAACTTCCTATTTCTAAGGGTTGTTTAAGGACTTGGGTCAGACACTCCCTTCCTAAAATTCTCTACATATGATCTGATCTGGCAGAAAATGAGAAACTTAAAGTACATCGTCAGCACTGTTCCCCATCCTAAATGGATATCAAAATTCAAATTGTATATTTAAATCTGTGCTCATAAACACATCGATTCACACAGCAACGAAAAAACAGTAAATCGTAGCAGAACGTTGAATTGTGTTTGACTCCACGCTATTTCAAGTATGACTGACTAGTGGCGCACGCCCTGGAAAGTGTAGCATCAGCGTTGAAACCACAAGGAAATAAATACGTCTGGAGGGCTTTGTATTACAGTTGCTTTAACGACCTGAGGCGTCCGCAGGTAAAAAAGCACTCCTACAGCTGCAAATATTACTTATAATGTTTTGCTTACTGAACGAAGCAACGGACCTTCTCCTCTTCACCAAAATATAGTATAAGGGGATTTTAGCCACACACTCAAAGTCTTAGGACAAACTTCGGCGAATTTTATTAGAAATACATACCCCCCCCTCCCACACACACCAGAAAAACAATAACAATATAACAGCAACTCGTATAACATTGAATTGCACTACTGCGTGGGACTGCAAACGGTGCTCATTTGGCTAGTACACCCCGAGAGTTCCGCTGTTACATTTGAAACCACAGGGAAATAAGAACGTGGCCTGCGCGCCATCTGGGAGCCCTTGTATCACAGTTGCTTGACATCGTCGGATGTGCGCTCGCCGAACCGCACACTCAAAGATCTTAGCGCGAATGCGATATGCTTACTGAATGAACCTTCTCTTAATTAAAACATTATATGGGGAAGTTAATTTTAACCACCACTCGAAGCCTTAAGACAAACTCTGGCGAATTTAATTAGAAATAAATCCAAAAAAATAATATCGATAATATAGGTGTGGTCGTGACTCTGTGTGGTTTTGCGCTGCACACCTAGGACACCCCGAATATTCTCCCTTGATGGATACGTAGTGTAGACCATTCAGAAATGCATCTAGACGTAGTTGAACACGCCCCAGACCATATAGAGCCTGAACAGTTTCTTGTTGTCATGCCACTTCCTTCGCTTCCGCCAGATCTGCGTCCTCCAGTCTGTTCGAAATGGGGCTCATTGGACCAGGTGACTAGTCTCTAATCGTCCAAGGCCCAGTGCCGATGTTCTTTCGCTCAGGTGAGGTGTACAGTTCAGTTATTTGGCGTTAGCAATGGGACACCGGTAGGTCGGCGGCTTCCATAACCAGTCGCCGCCAATAATCGCCTGATGGTCTTGAAGACGTTTGTGGCACCTCCTTCGTTGAAGCCGGCTGGGATTTGTGCTACTGTCGCTCTCTGGTTGGTTGCATTTATGAGAGACATGTCGACGGCCTCGTTCATCCATCCCCTTTCTCTGCGGACAGCCCTATTCGTGATGCGATGTTATTCCGGAAATGGCGTATTCCTGATACACTCTTGATACTGCCTGCCGAACGGGGATACTGCAGTTTCCGCACAACCTCCGCGGTAGAGTGACCTATGCGTCGGACACCCACTGTCATCCCTATTTCAAACTGTTAACCCACGACATTTATCCATACCAACATCAAATTACGATCTTCGTGAATGCAGGGATGTCATCCTATCTCTATACCTGGCAAGCTGTGGGGTCGTCCATAAGTGATAAGGGTGACAGTGTCGCATTGACCTGGAACTAGGTATCCCATGATTTCTGTGTACTCAGTGTATATCATGGTCTTCATTTAGTGTTAGATATCGGGTATTGGTACTGTAGATTTCCTGGAATATTTTGGAATGGTGCATTATTTAGTCTGCTACTTTTTTCAAATTTTAAGGGTCAAAAATCTGTAAGGAAAACTGACCGTTTTAGCTAATGTCGGCTACAAGGTCAGGGCCACCTCAGGGACAGAGTGGTTAGAGACGCTGGTTTCCGACTAGTCGTCAGAGTTTTGTACGGATACAAGTCACAGAAGATACATGGGTGATGTGCTCGTCCTACGGCGCTGGCCTTTTTGAACCAGTGGCTCCAAAAAATTAGGGATTGGCGACTGCTTTAGCCCTAAGGGTTGCTCATGGTGGTCGTTAAACCCCGAAACGAAAAAACCGTACTTTAGAGTTTGGAACAAATTTAACTGTATCCGCTCACCCAAAGCCTGGTGGAACGTGTTGGGAAGAATGAAATTAGTAGAGAACAAAAATCAGTTTCTTGAGCCCAAATTGGTAGAGTAGTAAACTAGAGAATGAGAAGACAAGGGGAAAATTGGGGTATCACTTTAAACTTCTGCCACACTCATATGTTCCGTTCACTGTACACTACCAAGAGGAAAGTGTAAGAAACACCTGAGAAATATATAACTATAATATTTCTCTTTTAGTTTGGTGGGGACCTAACTTTTGCCAGCATTACAGAATTTTCTGTATGGCAAATTTTCCACATACTTCTGAGAAAATGTTTTGTCGGAAATCACCCTCCATTCTTCACACAGTACAGTGAATTCTGACAGTGATATTTGCCTTCAGAGATTATTTGCTCACTCGTCATTTCCAGTTTATTTCACAAGTACTCAGTCGAGGTTCTATCTAGTCGCTGAGCTGCCTAATTAATTTGTGTAAGCACGTTGTTCGTTGTTTTACTCAAGCATCCGTTGTAGACCCCAGTGTTGCAGAAAACAGTGTCTTCGTAAAACAGATATGCCTCTCAACGTGAAATATCGGTAGTGCAAGAAGAGCGGAATTATCTAAGACATCGAGATAAGCATCTCCGTTCTTGGTAATACCGATAAAAGCCAGTGGACCAATTCCATGTCAAGAAAACCACTTCCACAGCATAACACTTCTACGAACCAGCATGCTTTACTGTTATGAAAATCGATTTTTGGTCGTAGTTTTCGCTGGAATGCCACCAGATCAGATTCCTCCTGTGAGAAAAAAGGACTGAAACTCCAATTTTGAATCGTACAGTTTAATTGTTAAAGTTTAAATAACATTGCAACTGTCTCTTAGCACAAAAGTTTCCGATTAATGCATGGCAACTAACCCGTGTTAATTCAGTGCGTGGTATTCTGATTGCTGCTCATACAAAACATATTCTGGAATTTCCTGAGTTATTGCATTGCATTTTGTGAGACTATTTGACAGGACGTGCTAAGTCATTAGACTCCCTTTCGGTGAAAAATGTTTTTCTTCGAACTGTGGTTCCTGTTTGAAGTTTCTCGTCAATGTCAATTTTTGCACAGCGTCCCATATCGTTATGCTGGGAGAGTTTGATGAATGCCTCAGAAATTAGTTTTCTATTTCACCTTGAAGAATGTCACCCGGCAATCTCTCAGCATCCGAAGTCATTAAAAGTTCTGCTCCATGAGCCATTTGTTGACCGAAAATTAAACGTGGTACTTACTGGTACCTTTATTATACAGATCTTCTGCATAGACTCTGTTTAGATGAACTTTGCATCGTACAGTCATCTGCTGGAATGTCTCAGTACTGCTGGCTTTGTAATACATGTCAAGCATAGTGTACGCAGAGAAAGCCATAACAGCGGGTTGGTCTGATAAACTAAGGTTAAATAATTTTTATATAGTGATAAGTTTGTTATACAAGCCACGAAAGGAAGAAGAACAGATAGAAAAATCTGGAATCCACGTTAAGATGGCAACCAACTCTTGCAGCCTAAGGGATATGTAAGCAAACAAAGATACCCTTTTAGGATCTGATGCGTAGCGAACAGAAAATGCGCAATTAACATTGCCTGTGCGTTAAAATTTCTCGATGGAGTTGCTCACGGTGGTCGTTAAACCTTCAATCAAATAAACATATTTCTCTGCACAATGAATGCTTTTGTGGCGTGCCATTCACTTAAAATTTAATCAAAAAATGGGAGAACTTCAGAGGGAAACTAATTAATTTCATACATAGTCAAGTGTTGTAGACAAATGTAAAATCATGTTATGTCAGCACTGAAGTACAACATGAAACGTACTAAGGAATAAATGCATGATGAAGCAAGCAACCATATTAGAGGTACATAATGCTACATTCAGAGAGTGTTTCGCGCCCTCTCTTTCCTTCATGGGTGTTGAAAGTGCTTGTCAGATTTGAATGTTCCTTCGGCAGATCAAACATAAAGCTTCTCTGGATACATTGTATGTTGAAGTTAAGCAAGTCGATTTGATACTTGTCAGGAGTGGCGGGAAAATTTGTCAGTGTGAATCACCGGGCCGTGATTGAATTTTCAACGAAACTAAGAACTGAACGATGCCGGCCACTATCAGCTTGCGTATGGTTAAAGATGATCCTTCACAGTCTTATGCGATCCTGGAGCATAGAATTCCTCGGATTAACAGACCACATCTTTTGTGCCATAGGAATTCCTCGGATTAACAGACCAGCGTGCGAATAAATATTTTTACGTAGTAATAAATACAATGTCACATTGTAAAAAATTTTGCCTGCAGCAATGTTAGTTATATGCTGATAGAAATAAACTAAATCGAATTGGCTCTTCGATAAAGCCCAAAACTCACTCGCATCTGCGCTTCCAGGAGTCGCCGCTCGATCGATTTTGGAGACGTTTGTTCCATGACCTTTCAAGAGTAGGAGATGGGGTAAACGTCCTGTTCCTTCGTTATTGACGGCTTTCTGCTTGGATCGCATCTGTTTCCACAGCATTTGTTCGATCGCGTGCCATTCGCGTTAAAACAGTGTTCTTTATGACGCAGTTTTATCATTTATTGTATTTTTAGGTTTGCAAATATACCGTTCACGATGGTTTGTGCCATAACGTTGTTATAACGTTCAGAACATGATTAAAACCACTTTCAACATCCGCACCGTCAATTTTACTAACTGCTAAATGACTTGGCGGACGTGAAGGAAAAGGAGAGTATATTGAGAATTTTGAGATCAAATCAAGTCCTATGACACGCTTTTCACGTGCGCAAAATTGTGTGAAATTTCATATTAAGAGAGACAGACATTAAAGATTTTGCGAGATTCCTGCCATTGAAAACAGTTTTGCCGCCCCGGTGGCGCAGTGGTCTAAGCGATGGCTTCTGATCATTCATCTGAAAGGGGTCCGGGTTCCAATCCCGGTGAGGCATGGATGTTGTGTTTGTCTTACGGCACTCCCCCCCCTGGAACCAGTGACCCTAAATTAGGAACGGACGACTGCTTATAGCCCCTTGAGTTGCTCACGGTGGTCGTTAAACTTCCAATAAAAAAATAAGTTTTCCACTAGAAGAATATATGGGCAGATCTGTTTTATTTGGATTATTTCAATTAACATGACAGCCCCGGTGGCGCAGTGGTCTAAGCGATGCTTCTGATCATTCGTCCGAGATGGGTCCGGGTTCGAATCCCGTGAGGAATGGATGTTGTTTGTCTTACGGCACTGGCTCTCTCCCTTCCCTGGAACCAGTGACCCTAAATTAGGGACGGGCGACTGCTTATAGCCCATCGAGTTGTTAATGGTGGTCGTTAAACCTTCAATAAAAAAACAAAACATGACAACATGAATAGATCGCTATTCTGTTAATTTTAATGGTCGGGTAGATAGATACCTGAACATTAAAATATTAACTACCACATCATGCGTTAATGCTATTTGGAGCGGGTTAACCCCCCCCCCCCCCACCCCGTGAACATCTACAGCTATACGATAAGGCGTCGTCCATCCTTAGTTTTAGGCCACTGATTTAGGGACAAGCATGCCGTATCCGGGACTCGAACCCGCGCTAAACTCCGGCGCTTAACCAAACGCTCGCGCCTCTGACTGGTCGGCCACCAGAACGGCAAGTACAATTAGTTATATTCTCAGGTATGCGCATTGTCATCTAGAACTTGGTTTTTCTACACTGTCGAAATGTGAATTTTTCACCTGTGTTCTGTTGCGTACATGGTTGTTTCTTCTCTTTCAAGCTATTGAATGTCGAACACTGGATTGAAAGCAGTTATGTATACCTCATACTAAGAGAAAATGGCTGTTAAGACATGCCGTATAACTAGTAACTTTTGCGCAACCGTAATTTCACACATTATATTGGGCAGTTGCTTCCGGTGTGGAGGAAAAGGTATCTTTTAAATGGACATAATTTTGAAAGAGATTTTGTACGTCAAAACATTTAGGGCAGAATTGTTACCTAATTTGCTGGAACATATTTTGACGATTTATTCTAGAGTTTGTGTCATGACAGTCATTTCCTTTTCCTGAAAAATATACTTTTCCATTTTCAACTGGTGGCGTGATTGGTGACTGGCATAAAGATGTCTTCTTCTTCTGACCTGATGGACTGTCTTATGCCCATCCTTTTTCTAACAATACTGTGGTTGGCGCTTTGTTGTCACTGTGGGTCAACAGATCCTATCAGATCAAACTGATCGGATTAAAAGCATCCTGTCCGAGGTTTTATCGACGCTTTATCTTTCAGATGTTTAAAATTGATGTCCAATCTTTGCATGATTTCTTGCATGGTATTACGGCACCCAGTACATTGGATCGACGAAACCAGGCCGGGAATTTTAGTCTTGTTGTGCACTACAGAAACACGTACCCAGAGGGGAACACCTCATAAGTTCCTTCATGAAAAATATTCTGTTAACTCCTAGATGAAAGAAAACTGTTGAAATATGCATTGTAAAACGAATTCAGCCGTGAACATAGCAATTTAAGGGTGAAAGGGTTTCAAAAATCCACTTACATGATTTGAATGTGGTGTATCAAACCATACCCAAAACTGGGTGTTGTACCAGATAATAATATTTATTTGGTCACTTATCGTTTATTGCGCAACTCTATTCGTACCACCTTCTTGAGTAGACGCCTTTAAGTCTACCCATTATTTTGACTCGTGAACTACCGTTTTGATCCATGAACCAGTACCGGTGAATCGTTTTCTTTTAAGATAAATCTGGATGGAACACTGACTTCGAAACATCTCTGCTATGAATCGCTCTGTCCTCTTTCTGTTCGTGGATAAGGAACTGGGGATGATTTACCATCAGAATTACTAGTGCCCAGTGGTGGATCCAGCGGGCGGCAACTATGGCGATCGCCCCCCCTCCAACCTAACGAAGTTTTTACGTTTAAAGTAGCGAAGATCGTACGTAAATGATTAACTTTGCATATTTTGATTTCAGTTTTTCTAAAAAAATTAACAAACTTAGTACGGAGGATTTAAAATACTTGTTACATTGATTTAGGTTCAGTAAAAAAAGAAAGAGAAGGGAATAGAATAGAGAGAGAGAGAGCGCAATAGATAAAGGGAAAAGAATAAGAGAGAGAGCGCGCAAAAGATATAGGGAAAACAGTGACAGCGGAAGTAAAAAAAACATGGGGATATTCTTTGTTATTTCTTTGCAATTGTCAATTTCTTTGCATCTATAACATCTCGAAACAGGATAAGGCAGAGCTTACTGAAATCAGAGTAGGTGGGAGAAACTGTGAATAACAATCTGATCTACGTAAGCATCTTAATTTGGTCATTAAGAAAATATGTAAAAATGTCCCCACCGCTTCCTCCCAGATGGTCTAGTATATATATATATATATATATATATATATATAATCTCACCATCAACCATTATCAATCCACTGCTGGATGAAGGTCTCTCCAAATTTCTTCTACAATTGTCTGTCTTCGGCCTGTCTCCTCCATGCCACTCCAGTATACTTTCGAATTTCATCCATCCATCTCCCATGGGGTCTTCTTTCTGGGTCTTTTCCTGTCCCTCGGAATCCAGTATAAAAATTCAGTTGTCCAGCGGTTCTCCGTTCTTCTGGCAACATGTCCAGCCCATTGCCATTTCAGTGGTCACTCTGGTCATGATGTCGTCCACTCCTATTATTTTCCTTATCCACAAGTTCCTCTTCTTATCTTTCTTGGTTACACCAAGCCTGCATCTCTCCATGCTGCTTTGAGTTGTCTGCAGTCTTTGTATGACTTTTTTTAGTTAAGTTCCATGGCTCTGCTCCATACGTAAGCATATACGTATATATATATATATATATATATATATATTCTATATGGGATGTAAGGTCAGGTGATGCGTAACATCATAGCCTCTCCTTGACAAATGTCAACCCCGCCTTCTCGTGGTGCATCCTGTTCCCACTAAAGGGGCTCTGACGACCGCCCATAGCGGTATAACTATACCATCGGGATTAGAGGAAATTCTATCCCACACTCACCAACCCGCTTGGCCAGCGTGGTGAGTTATGGCCAAACCCCTCCAAAATGATTCCACAACTTAAATCTTGGCCCTCAGTCTCCGGCAGCTGGAATGTACCTGGCCAAGGCAGCGGCCAGTGCGACATGAAGGCAGAGGGTGCTAAGAATCCCCGGAGAACCGGACTAGGCTGCCATCTGATGCTGACCTTGGCTACTTACAATGGACGCTCCCTATCTTCTGATTCAAGGCTTCTTGAATTGGAAGAGGAACTACAAAGGATCAAGTGGGACATCGTGGGGCTAAGTGAGGTAAGGAGAAAAGGAGAAGATCTCATCGAACTGAAAAGTGGACATCTCTTCTACTATCGTGGGACAGATACTGGCAGAACTAGTGGTGTTGGATTTATAATAAACAAGAAACTGAAGGATAAAGTTGTAGAAGTTGAAAGTTCCTCTGACAGAGCTGCACGACTTGTTATCCAACTCTCGAAAAGATACCAGGCTCAAATTATTCAACCTTATGCACCCACCACAAGTCATCCTGAAGAAGAAATTGAAGAATTTTATGAGGAAATTTGTCATCTAAATAATAAAGGTAAGCAGCACTTGAAAATAATTATGGGAGATTTCAATGCAAAAATAGGGCAACAGCAACAGAATGAAACTTCAGTAGGTAAATTCGGTCATGGCAACAGAAACCAGCGTGGAAATACTCTCGTTGAGTTTGCAGAGGCAGAAGGGTTTTTCATCTTGAACTCCTTCTTCAAGAAAAAGCCACACAGGAAATGGACATGGAGACATCCAAATGGGACGACAAGTGAAATTGATTTTATTATGTGTAACAAAAAATTCGTCATAGAAGACTGCAGTGTGCTAAACAAGTTCAACACAGGTAGTGACCATAGATTGGTGAGATGTAAGATGCACCTCAACACTAAACTTGAACGTGGCAAGCTCATAAGACAAACAAAATCTATTGACATAACCAACCTTAAAAAACACCATAATACCTTCAAGTTAGAACTGAAGAACAGGTTCTCTGCTTTAGAAGGCCTAACATCGGAAGAAGTGGACATCTCTGAAGTTAACAGAAAAGTAACCAAAGCTCTTATGGAAACAGCAACAAAATTAGCTGGGTCTAAGAACAAGTTGCATGTGAACAAATTATCAGGAAAAACCAAAATGTTGATGCAAAAAAGAAGAGAGATGAGGACAACTAAAGATGTGACTTCCAAAGTGGAATATATAGAGCTATGCAAGACAGTAAGAAAAAGTATCACTGAAGACGTAAGGAAATTCAACTGTGAACTAGTGAGGAAAGCAATTGAAAACAACCAAAGCCTAAAGATAGCAAAGGGACATCTCAGTAAGGAAGAAAACAGATTATGGCACTGAGAAAAGAAGATGGTTCTGTAACAAGAAATAGAGGAGAAATTTTGACAAGAGTGAAAGATTTCTACTCCAAATTATATGAAAGGGATGATATATGCACTCCAGACATCATGAAAGATACCAGTACCAGAGTTCCTCCAGTCCTTCCAGCAGAAGTTGCACATGCAATCAAGAACATGAAGAGAGGAAAAGCTCCAGGAGAAGATGGAATTACTGTAGACATCATACAAGAAGCAAGTGGAGAAATCGAAACAGTACTCGCCCAAATTTTCACTCGATGCCTTAATGAAGGAAAGATTCCTGAGGATTGGAACACCGCTACAATGATCCTGCTACATAAGAAAGGTGACATTGAGGATCTCGGAAACTACAGACCTATCAGCCTCCTATCAGTAGTTTATAAAATCTTCACTAAAGTTCTTTCACACCGCTTGAAGGTAACACTGGACATGGCTCAACCGAGAGAACAAGCTGGATTCAGGAGTGGCTACAGCACAATAGATCATATCCACGTGCTGAGAGAACTAATTGAAAGAGCGAGGGAATATGAACTTCCATTGTGCATGGCTTTTATCGATTATGAAAAAGCCTTTGATTCGGTGAAACCATCAGCAGTTACAATGGCTCTGAAAACCTGCGGTATTGAAGATGCATACATTAATATTATTAATAACATCTATGAAAATGCAAGTGCAAAGATTAGGCTGTTTGAAAATACAACACACGTAAAAATTGGAAAGGGAGTGAGACAAGGTGACACCATATCTCCGAAGCTCTTCAATGCCACATTGGAGGGTGTTTTTCAGTCGCTGAGCTGGGAAAACAAGGGGATAAAGATTAATGGAGATTATCTAACCCACCTTCGTTTTGCTGATGACGTAGTCATTTTTGCAACTACCCCATCAGAGCTGCAGAGTATGATCCAGGAACTTGCGGACAAGAGTAAAGAAGTGGGATTAAAAATGAACTTTCAGAAGACAAAAGTGATGTTCAATGCTTTTACAAGAAATGAAGATTTATCGATTGATGGAAAAAAGCTGGAGATAACAGACACGTTCGTTTATCTTGGACAGCAGATATCAAGTGAGGGTCACATTGATGAAGAAATTAATCGGCGTACAAAACTTGCCTGGAGAGCTTTTGGAAGAAACAGCATAATTTTCAAGAGCAATATGCCATTATGTCTTAAAGAAAAGTGTTTGATCAATGCATCCTTCCAGTGCTTACGTATGGTGCAGAGACGTGGACCTTAACTAAAAGAGACATACAAAGGCTCCAGACAACTCAAAGAAGCATGGAGAGGTGCATGCTTGGGGTAACCAGGAGAGATAAGAAGAGGAACTCGTGGATCCGAAAAATGACAAGAGTGGAAGACATCATGATCAGAGTTAAATCCCTGAAATGGCAATGGGCTGGACATACTGCCAGAAGGACAGATCATCGATGGACAGCCGAAATTTTAGATTGGATTCCAAGGGACAAGAAAGACCCAGAAGAAGACCACATGGGAGATGGGTGGATGAAATTCGAAAGTATGCAGGGGTGACATGGAGGAGACTGGCACAAGACAGACCGTTGTGGAGGAAACTTGGGGAGACCTTCGTCCAGCAGTGGATTGATAATGGTTGACAATGATGATGATGATGATATTCTATAAAGAAGATACCTAAGCAAAAAAATACATATATAATTTTGACTCACACCTAGTACAACATACAAAAGGTTATGTATCTACCTGTGTGAGTAAAAGGAGAAAAGATAAAAAAAATAAAATAAAACAACTGAATGTAGAAGGTGTCGAGAATACTGAGCCTTGGCTTTATCAAGGACCAGCAAAAACTCTGCATTTTCTCACTTCTACAAAGACCTAGTTGGAAATGGGTTTCTGCAAGGCCATAGATGCAAGTAACATTCCCACCTAAAATAGTTTAAAAAATATATATATAAGTCATGTCCTCCGTAGAGTAGCATGACCTAGCACTAGTTAACAATTTCGCTTGCATCCATTAACCTTCATGGCCCGACCCATGCTCTTCATCTGTTACTATTAAACAGAGAGAAGAAGATTAAAGAGAACTCAAGCTGTGAGTGACATAATAAATAGAAATGATTTTCAGCTATAACGAAATTCCAAGTTCGTTTGAGAGAGAATTTAAACCTGAAAAACAATGCAAAAGAAATCCAAATTTTACATTGCAATTAAAAAAGGAAATGTTAATTTATAACGAACAGATTTTTGAAAGAAAACTTGAGTCTAAAACCCCCTACTCTACAACTTATGACAGCACGAAAACGAGAATAAGTTAAAGATAATAATTAACTAAAGAAAACTTTGTGAAAGTTATATATTTTGCACCCTTCGTTTTAAATTCTAAAATTTTTTCCTTAGTCTTCAGTTTTGCTCTTAAGTATATATATATATATATATATATATATACTGACGGGGAAAAAAATCCCAACACCACGAAAAAATAGCTGTAGAGGAATGAAATGGCGGCAATACATTTGTATAGGTAACATATTTAATCGATTAAGGTTTCAAGATCACAGCTTAATGTAAGCGCGAGAAGAGCCATTTTAAATGTGAAATGCTGGTACATTAATAACCGGTGTAACCGCCAGAATGTTGAATGCAAGCACGCAAACGTTCATGCATTGTGTCTTACAGGTGCTGGATGTCAGTTTGTGGGATGGAGTTCCATGCCTGTTGCACTTGGTCGGTCAATACAAGGACGGTTAATGCTGGTTGGGGGGTGACGCTGGAGTGTTCGTCCAATGATGTCCCATACGTGCTCGATTGGTGAAAGATCTGGTGATCTAGCTGGCCACGGCAACATGTCGACACTCTGTAGAGCCTGTTGGATTGCAACAGAGGTATGTGGGCTAGCGTTATCATGTTGGAAAACACCCCCTGGAATGCTGTTCATGAATGGCAGCACAACAGGTTGAATCACCAGACCGACGTACAACTGCGCCGTCACTGTGCGTGGGATCACCACGAGAGTGCTCCTGCTGTCATAGGAAATTGCTCTCCAGACAATAACTCCAGGTGTAGGTCCAGTGTGTCTCGGCCGCAGACAGGTTGGTTGCAGGCGCTCACCTGGCCTCCTTCTAACCAACACACGGCCATCACTGGCACCCAGGCAGAACCGGCTTTCATCAGAAAACACAACAGATCTCCACTCCGTCCTCCAATGAACTGTAGCTTGACACCACTGACGTTGCAATTGTTTGGAGTAAGTGGAATGCACGCTACAGGGCGTCTGGCTCGGAGCTGTCCTTCAAGTAACCGATTTGTAACAGTTCGTTGTGTCATTGTGGTGGCAACTGCAGCTCGAATTGCTGCCGCAGACGCGGTACGATGCGCCACGGCTATACGCCGTACACGGCGCTCTTCCCTTTCAGTAGTGCCACGTGGCCGGCCGGAACCCGGTCTTCTTGAGGCAGTACCTTCCCTTGACCACCGCTGCGAACAATCATGCACAGTGACTACATTCCTGCCAAGTCGTTCTGCAATATTGCGGAAAGAAAATCCACCTTCTCGTAGCCTTATTACACGACCTCGTTCAAACTCCGTGAGCTGTTGATAATGGCTTCTTCGTCTTCTTAAAGGCATTCTTGACTAACATCAACACCCTACGTCGAATCTCAACGATAACTAACGCTCACCAACGTTACAGCACGTATTTACAGCAAACCTGCTTTGCATGTTCCGAGGGCGCTACTAGCGCCACACTTATGTGCCGAGCGCGAACTTTGCATAGACGTCATCTTACAGATGTACTCTCACCGCCTACCAACTGTCGTTTATCTAACACAACCCCTTCTTGGTGTTGGGATTTTTTTTTCCGTCAGAGTAATATATATATATATTATATATCACTTGAAACCCAAACAATACACTGATGTCTTGTGAGACTCAGTGTATTGTTAGACACAGATGTCTTGCGAGACTCAGTCAAGACTGTGTTTGAGGGAGGCCCCCGGCGAACGCCGGGTGCGCCCATGCGATAAAACGTCTCTGGGGACTACCAAATGTCTCTTTGGCTCCAAGTCCAACGACTTACGCCTTACCGAAGTTAACTTAATTTATTTATAACAGCGGCTTGGTTCGGCAAATTTTTTTTTCACTTTTTCATTTTAGAACTAACGCCCTATATATATATATATATATATATATATATATATATATCATCATCATCATCATTGTCAACCATTATCAATCCACTGCTGGACGAAGGTCTCCCCAAGTTTCCTCCACAACGGTCTGTCTTGTGCCAGTCTCCTCCATGTCACCCCTGCATACTTTCGAATTTCATCCACCCATCTCCCATGTGGTCTTCTTCTAGGTCTTTTCCTGTCCCTTGGAATCCAATCTAAAATTTCGGCTGTCCATCGATGATCTGTCCTTCTGGCAGTATGTCCAGCCCATTGCCATTTCAGGGATTTAACTCTGATCATGATGTCTTCCACTCTTGTCATTTTTCGGATCCACGAGTTCCTCTTCTTATCTCTCCTGGTTACACCAAGTATGCACCTCTCCATGCTTCTTTGAGTAGTCTGCAGCCTTTGTATGTCTCTTTTAGTTAAGGTCCACGTCTCTGCACCATACGTAAGCACTGGAAGGATGCATTGATCAAACACTTTTCTTTTAAGACATAATGGCATATTGCTCTTGAAAATTATGCTGTTTCTTCCAAAAGCTCTCCAGGCAAGTTTTGTACGCCGATTAATTTCTTCATCAATGTGACCCTCACTTGATATCTGCTGTCCAAGATAAACGTATGTGTCTGTTATCTCCAGCTTTTCTCCATCAATCGATAAATCTTCATTTCTTGTAAAAGCATTGAACATCACTTTTGTCTTCTGAAAGTTCATTTTTAATCCCACTTCTTTACTCTTGTCAGCAAGTTCCTGGATCATACTCTGCAGCTCTGATGGGGTAGTTGCAAAAATGACTACGTCATCAGCAAAACGAAGGTGGGTTAGATAATCTCCATTAATCTTTATCCCCTTGTTTTCCCAGCTCAGCGACTGAAAAACACCCTCCAATGTGGCATTAAAGAGCTTCGGAGATATGGTGTCACCTTGTCTCACTCCCTTTCCAATTTTTACGTGTGTTGTATTTTCAAACAGCCTAATCTTTGCACTTGCATTTTCATAGATGTTATTAATAATATTAATGTATGCATCTTCAATACCGCAGGTTTTCAGAGCCATTGTAACTGCTGATCGTTTCACCGAATCAAAGGCTTTTTCATAATCGATAAAAGCCATGCACAATGGAAGTTCATATTCCCTCGCTCTTTCAATTAGTTCTCTCAGTACGTGGATATGATCTATTGTGCTGTAGCCACTCCTGAATCCAGCTTGTTCTCTCGGTTGAGCCATGTCCAGTGTTACCTTCAAGCGGTGTGAAAGAACTTTAGTGAAGATTTTATAAACTACTGATAGGAGGCTGATAGGTCTGTAGTTTCCGAGATCCTCAATGTCACCTTTCTTATGTAGCAGGATCATTGTAGCATTGTTCCAATCCTCAGGAATCTTTCCTTCATTAAGGCATCGAGTGAAAATTTGGGCGAGTACTGTTTCGATTTCTCCACTTGCTTCTTGTATGATGTCTACAGTAATTCCATCTTCTCCTGGAGCTTTTCCCCGCTTCATGTTCTTGATTGCATGTGCAACTTCTGATGGCAGGACTGGAGGAACTCTGGTACTGGTATCTTTCATGATGTCTGGAGTGCATGTATCATCCCTTTCATATAATTTGGAGTAGAAATCTTTCACTCTTGTCAAAATTTCGCCTCTATTTCTTGTTACAGAACCATCTTCTTTTCTCAGTGCCATAATCTGTTTTCTTCCCTTACTGAGATGTCCCTTTGCTATCTTTAGGCTTTGGTTGTTTTCAATTGCTTTCCTCACTAGTTCACAGTTGAATTTTCTTACGTCTTCAGTGATACTTTTTCGTACTGTCTTGCATAGCTCTATATATTCCACTTTGGAAGTCACATCTTCTTTAGTTGTCCTCATCTCTCTTCTTTTTTGCATCAACATTCTCGTTTTTCCTGATAATTTATTTACATGCAACTTGTTCTTAGACCCAGCTAATTTTGTTGCTGTTTCCATAAGAGCTTTGGTTACTTTTCTGTTAACTTCAGAGATGTCCACTTCTTCCGATGTTAGGCCTTCTAAAGCAGAGAACCTGTTCTTCAGTTCCAACTTGAAGGTATTATGGTGTTTTTTAAGGTTGGTTATGTCAATAGATTTTGTTTGTCTTATGAGCTTGCCACGTTCAAGTTTAGTGTTGAGGTGCATCTTACATCTCACCAATCTATGGTCACTACCTGTGTTGAACTTGTTTAGCACACTGCAGTCTTCTATGACGAATTTTTTGTTACACATAATAAAATCAATTTCACTTGTCGTCCCATTTGGATGTCTCCATGTCCATTTCCTGTGTGGCTTTTTCTTGAAGAAGGAGTTCAAGATGAAAAACCCTTCTGCTTCTGCAAACTCAACGAGAGTATTTCCACGCTGGTTTCTGTTGCCGTGACCGAATTTACCTACTGAAGTTTCATTCTGTTGCCATTGCCCTATTTTTGCATTGAAATCTCCCATAATTATTTTCAAGTGCTGCTTACCTTTATTATTTAGATGACAAATTTCCTCATAAAATTCTTCAATTTCTTCTTCAGGATGACTTGTGGTGGGTGCATAAGTTTGAATAATCTGAGCCTGGTATCTTTTTGAGAGTTGGATAACAAGTCGTGCAGCTCTGTCAGAGGAACTTTCAACTTCTGCAACTTTATCCTTCAGTTTCTTGTTTATTATAAATCCAACACCACTAGTTCTGCCAGTATCTGTCCCACGATAGAAGAAGAGATGTCCACTTTTCAGTTCGATGAGATCTTCTCCTTTTCTCCTTACCTCACTTAGCCCCACGATGTCCCACTTGATCCTTTGTAGTTCCTCTTCCAATTCAAGAAGCCTTGAATCAGAAGATAGGGAGCGTCCATTGTACGTAGCCAAGGTCAGCATCAGATGGCAGCCTAGTCCGGTCCTCCGGGGATTCTTAGCACCCTCTGCCTTCATGTCACACTGGCCGCTGCCTTGGCCAGGTACATTCCAGCTGCCGGAGACTGAGGGCCAAGATTTAAGTTGTGGAATCATTTTGGAGGGGTTTGGCCATAACTCACCACGCTGGCCAAGCGGGTTGGTGAGTGTGGGATAGAATTTCCTCTAATCCCGATGGTATAGTTATACCGCTATTGGCAGTCGTCAGAGCCCCTTTAGTGGGAACAGGATGCACCACGAGAAGGCGGGGTTGACATTTGTCACGGAGAGGCTGTGATATATATATATATATATATATATATATATATATATATATATATATATATATATATATATATATATATATATATGGAAACCCCAATTTTTTTAAGGTAATGTTTTAGACAGATAATATAAAGCTCAAATGAAGTTAAAGATTCTTTCTTATTCATTAGTACAAAATAATTATTCGTTCTTTCCAAACAATCCAGACAAAAGTATACGAGAAAGTAAACAATTTCTCGAGTGGTCCACTGGGACATTCCGCCCCCTAACGGTGCCCCACAGTATTTGTCATTTTCTTGTAGGACTTCCGTCCACAGTGAGTAGAGTTTAGGTCCCAGCCACCTACAGCGAGATCGCCTTTTGGGCAGGACACAGAAACTGAAGGAATGAGAGCAAGTCTAGCGACTTTGACAGAACAGTTTGTAGTGAGATTAGAGTACAGTAGATGGCGCCACCGTACAAGTACGATGTTGCACACAGAGGGGTGAGAGAATTTCAGTGGGGGGGCATAGGAAAGGATACCCATTTAACCAGTGGGTCCAGCCTGGGGGCCGTCACTTAACGTGCTCGTCCGATGCACCGCGGATATTCAGCGATTGTTAGTAAATCACACCATCTCTGAAAGATCAGCCCAGGTTCGAACCTGAGGACCTTGCATTGATAGTCTGACTCGCTAACCACTAGGCCATCCGCGGCTCCCTTCTCTGACGTCAGTAGTAGTAGGGAGAACACTAAGACTGCGGAAGTTACGCTAGATATGGTGCGCTTCCTGTGGAGATCAACGGGACTTTTCAGTTAGCAATGTCAATAGATTAACTTAGGTGGCACCACAGTTTTGTCCGTCATTTTTTTATTTTCTTGAATGCTTCCATTTTTTCGAAGACAATGGCTTTCGTCTGCCATTTTTAATTTTAAAATTTGCCAATTTATTTTTGAGAGGAGAATTTAATCGGTTATGAACTCAGAAAATTTTGTGAATTCTAATTTATTTCCGAACTAACGAGGTTTGTGTGGTAAGAGTAGTATCTAACACCAGACTTTTTTTTTTTTTTTTTGTATGGCGGCCTCCTGTTCTGCTGACCGACCTACCTCAGACAACGGTGACCGGGTCAAATGGGATTAACGAGCACTGATACAAAGGGTTTTGCAAAGCCAAACTGCCCCAGTAGCCTAAGCGCTGGCTTATAACCATTCGTCGTAGTGGGCCTGGGTTCGAATTCCGTTGAGGCATGAGTGGTGTGTTTGAATTACGTCTGGGTTAAAGACAAGTAATAAGCACTGATAAAGGAGATTGCGAAGCCATCTGCTGGTCATTTTAAGAGCTAATATTAGAGCGCGCATGACTCCCGGTGACAAACTATAGTCAAAGTTTCGTTACAGAATTATTACACTTGTTTAAGTTTTGTCTCTGAAGTTAATTTTGTAAGACCAACTGTAATTATACTAAAGGAAATTTAGCATGATTTAATAAATTTATGTTCGAAGTTTTTAAGCCTCGGTTTCTCCAAGTACTGAGCCTCAAGATATAGCAGTCTAAAACGTATTTGTTATCACAATCCGTGAACTTGCCACTTTCTTTCGCGTTATTTCGAAACAAAATCTTATAACTAATTTTATTGACTGCAAACAACTTTACTCTGTATGTAAAAATATTTAAACTACGATTTCATTTTTGATAATGGTCATCAGAAAGTATTCTGAAGAGTAAGCGAATGTAGTGGTAATGTATAACTGCTACTCTTTCATAAATTTCTCTTTTTATACGAAGCGAATTTTCTGGAGCATTTGCGAAAACTTACAGAATAGTATGCAAAATTTGAATTTATTGCTCTCCACAAAACAGTGCAGCAGTGACAAAAATAATCGAAGACCAATGGATGATTCATTATCTCATTGAAACAAGAGTTCGTCAGAGTAGTTCACTTTCTCGCGATACAGGATTATATGTTCAATGTTCTAGGAGGACACTATTGTAGAACATTAAGGAATCTATGCAGTTAGTCTCTTTTCTGGAGCTGGAAGCGGTTGTAGCATGACGGTGCCACACCGCACGAATTACTGAGCGAATTTTTCGTAAACCGATTTATTTCGCAAGGCCTGTGCTCCCTAATCCTCCCTTATTTGCATGAACTGCGTTTATTTTTTATGGTGTCATTTCGTAGGATGTGTATACGAATGTAATCCTACCAACATAGATAAATTGGAAATGATAATCTCGCAGGCTACTGCAAATAGAAATGAGGGGATTCCTCGTGTTGATCAGTAAACTTGATATTTTTAGAAAGAAACTCCCACGAGAATACGCAGATACGCATAACAGACGTAAACGATCAGTCAAAAGCGCATAAGTTCTGAATACGAGGGAAGTATATTTATGTACCCAAATGCGCAACTCAATTTCGCATTTTTTTCCAGTGTGTACTAGAAAAGCTGTGAACTACTATTTGAGCTTTGTAAATCACTTTGAAGTGACTTATTCAAAATCATTCATCTTTCATAGTGAAATGATGTTGAGTTGTAAACAAACTAGAAATTCAGAAATGTCTGCCAGAGCGATAATTGTGTACTCTGAGGCAAGGAATAAATATAATCGTGGAATTATAAGAATTCCTTGACTTGATTTTTCGCATTGAGAGGAGGGAATTTCAAGTGCTGCTTTATCCAAATTTGAGGATTTCGTATTTTTTTTAGTGTCTTGTGCTGTATAGAAACCGAAAAGTTGTTAAGCGATACATTTTTCGTGCAACGTCTGCAGTTAAACACGTTGTTTATCAGCTGGGTGAAAAATCCTGCTTTTTTTCTTGGTAAAAAAAAAAAAAAAAAAAAAAGTCTCCATGCAGCAAATAGTGTTCAACAAGGAAATGTTTTGAAGTTTCATAGCAGCAGTCAATGAAGTTTAAATAAATAATCTTCGGAGGTGTTTTCTATACATTTCTATACAAAAGAGTGTGTTAAACGGTTTTCATATAATTACGCATATGTGATCTTCCAACATTGGGCAAACACGTTGTGGAATTGTTAGTCGAATGATCATTTCATGGCGAAAAATATGCCAGAAATGTGCCGTTTTTTTACGTCACAATGAAGGGACGTGTCGCCATGCACGCTTGCAGTTGCGCTTTTACAAAAGGTATAACAAAACGTTTTTCGATCAAGCATTCCTAGCCTTAGCTGTGGTATCAAAATTTCAAAGCAGCGTACAGAGCATTCTTCATGACGTAACTAGACCTTATCGTTGTTATACATCTTAGACATTTGGGGCGGAGGAAGCTGGAAAGGAATCCACTGAATTCCCTGGTGTAAGAGCAAGTTTATGACAAATGCCACGATGCAGCGGTGAAATTGTACATAAAATAAATGGCTGAAATATAGCACGTGGATAATATGACTCAGTCTTAGTCATGGTTACAGTCGTACTGAGCGGGGAAAACATTCTCAGTCAGACTTCTACAAATGGAGATATCTTGTCAAATATACATACTTGCACCATGAAGTAGCAAAGCTTATTAAGGAAAGATGAAAAATTATGTGAATTAATCATGGTCACGAATCTGCTGTCTATTACATTGCAAAACATTTTTCGATATAAATTGTGGTAATAGGGATGTCATGTCAAGCGTATAAATGTGTTGTTACGATACTGGGCAAAGAAAGTAAATGTGGATTGTCTTGATACCTTTAAATGTAGATTATCTGGGCAAGTTTTACAGCTTTCCGATTTTTGAAAGCCTTTCCCCAATCCGAGCAATAGAAACTGAGGTATCGTAAAAAATTGAAAATACGAGTTAACGCCAAATGGAGGGAGAAAATAAACGCACCCCCTCCCCTTGCCCGAAAGCTGTACATGCTAGAAGTAGGTCGAGAAACTTCAGGCATCAATACAGCTAGTGTAATGCAAAAGGAACTGGAATTTTTAAAATCTGCTTTCTCGAAGTGGAGATATCGTGCCAATTGTGAATAGTATATGAGCATTACGTAACTAGAATTTGCTGGAACCACACACACACACACACACACACAGTTCCAGCCATACAATGCGGAAAAAATCGTTTCAATCATTCTGCTGGAAACTGAGGTAGTCGTGCCAAATACAGAAATTAAATCTGCGCCACCTAGCGTGAAAAGTGGATGTGGGAAAACTAGGAAATACACGAATCGCCATTCTTCTCTGTAAACTTTAGAATCCAATTCAGATACGGAGGCTGCCCCGGTGGCACAGTGGTCTAAGCGATGGCTTATGATCATTCGTCCGAAAGGGGTCCGATGTTGAATCCCGGTGAGGCATGGATGTTGTGTTTGTCTTAGGGCACTGGCTCTCTCCTTTCCCTGAAACTAGTTACCCTAAATTAGGGACGGTCGACTGCTTATAGCCCATTGAGTTGCTCACGGTGCTCGTTAAACCTTCAATCAAAATAAAATAAAAAATTACTGAGATTACGCGTTCAGACCGGCGAAGTGATATTAAGTTTGTCGTTCTTTAACGGATGCTCGATATTCAGAAGCCATGCTAAATGAACTGCAAACGGTGTGTATGGTTAGTCGAAAGTGGATACAAATGTGTTTCCATTTAACATGCTGTGCAAGTAGTTTACATTAAAACACATAAATATGTAGTAAACGGGAAGAATCGTGTAAAGCAAAATTTCGTTTCTTTCTGGTATCATATGCCGAGAAGAAAATTCTTCAGTCTATAAATAAGTACATCGCTCTTTCCACGTTCCAGAAACACATAGCAACCGAAAAATTGTTTATGTGCTATGTGTTTCTGGAACGTGGAAAGAGCGATGTACTTATTTATTTACTGACGCCACGTATTTGGAGGATTTTCACCTTGGATTCTTCAGTCTGTTGTTTCATAGTGTGCAATGAAAAGGAAGCTAATTCGTTTGAGGATTATTGGAGTGGGTAATGTTCCATATTCAAATTTACAAAACTTGCGGAAATATTCATCCATAAAATTTCACGTTGTCTTCAAATTAAAAAGTTAGAATTTTAAAGGAAAAAGCCAGCAGAGCATGGCGGTCTGTTATTAGTATTAAACTGCGAGGAAATTAGAAACAGGACTTCTAAGTTGAGTTATGTATTGGTTAATTTTGTTTTACGATGCATTGCCGAAGCGAACTAGTTCATATTCCTCCAAAAGATGCACCAGCGGACTAGTCCACATAGACTTCACATGGTCTAAACGAAAGAAAGGCGCAAAACACAGCCTTCAGTGCGAATGTGCCCCCCCCCCAATATACACTATATTGACAAAACTCACCGAACACCTAGAAGAGAAACACAACATAGAATTTATTGACATACATTAGTACGGTGTCGGTCTACCTTTGGCCTTAATGCATGCCCTGACCCTTCGAGACATTTTTTCGACAAGGTTTTGGAACACAGCGATAGATATGCGCTTCCACTCAGTACATAATGTTGCCGCTAACTGTTGCTTAGTAGTAGGCCTTGGTTCCAAATTTCTTGTGCGGCGCTTTAATTCATCCCATAGGTGCTCTATGGGATTAAAATCAGGGCTCTGTGCTGGCCAGTCCACACACGATACGGAATTATCGACAAACCACGCCGTAACAGTCCTTGCTTTATGGCTCGGTGCATTATCCTTCTGGTACCAACAAGGCCACAGAGTTGGTGGGGCATAATTCCATAGTATTGCCACAGAGTTGGTAGAGCATGATTGTCCAGAATATCGAGGCAGACGTTTCTGGTTAAAAGGTTCGTCCACGATAACCCATGGGTCGGGACCATGCCACGAAAAACACCCCGCCGCCCCGGTGGCGCAGTGGTCTAAGGCGTTGGCCTCTGATCATTCGTCCGAAGGGGTCCGGGTTCGAATCCCGGTGAGGCATGGATGTTGTGTTTGTCTTACGGCACTGGCTCTCTCCCTTCCCTGGAACCAGTGACCCTAAATTAGGGACGGGCGACTGCTTATAGCCCATTGAGTTGCTCACGGTGGTCGTTAAACCTCCAATCACAAAAAAAAAAAAAAAAAAAAGGAAAAAAACCACCCCCACACGAGTACACTACGAGCTCCAAACTTGACCGTAGGAACAGTACACTGTGGTAAATAGCGTTCCCCGCCGCCCCGGTGGCGCAGTGGTCTAAGGCGCTGGCCTCTGATCATTCGTTCGAAAGGGGTCCGGGTTCGGATCCCGGTGAGGCATGGATGTTGTGTTTGTCTTACGGCACTGGCTCTCTCCCTTCCCTGGAACCAGTGACCCTACATTAGGGACGGGCGACTGCTTATAGCCCATTGAGTTGCTCACGGTGGTCGTTACACCTCCAAAATAAATAAATAAATAAATAAATAAAATAGCGTTCCCCCGGCTGCCGCCATACCCACACACAGCCATCAGACTGTTGGATCGTATATCTGGATTCATCAGTCCATAGGACCCGTTTCTATTGATCTACGGTCCACGATAAATGTTCTTTACACCATGCTAAACGACGAGTAGCATTTCGAGTGCAGATGAAAGGCTTATGAGCAGCCGCACGATCACGGTAACCCATGGAATGAAGTTATCTGCGAATGGCACGTGTTCATACCGAGGTTCCAGAATTTTTACTTACCTGTACACTGAGGTCTTGTGCAGTAAGTACTCCGTCGATTAGCTGTAACGACCCTCCTGAGGCTTGGACGTCCTCTATCACAGATTTTCTTTGGTCTGCCGGTACGTTTTGCTGCTTCAGGCACGCCATGTGTCTTCCACTTATTCAGTACATCCAAAACAGTTGACTTGGGTATGTTTAAACGCCTTTCGGTTTCTCTTGTGGACAACCCAGTAATATAACATCCAACAATCTTTCCTTTCTCAAAGTCAGTTCTCTCCCGCCGCGACACTTTCACTGAACCTCACAGTGCGATATGATCGCGGTCGGCTGCAGGCTTGTTTTTATACCGCTTGCAGCTGTACCGCGCATATTAACAACGCAGCGGATCCGTTCATTTGCTTTTGAAGGGGTATCCGGTGGCTTTTGTCAATATAGTGTATATACGGGTGTTGGTAAAACTTAAAAAAATGAACTCATTGGCCATCTCGAAATCTTTCATATATGAGAGGGCAAGAACAGTCGTCGGTTACTAATTCAGGTATCTTAAGTTATTTAAAATGTAACAAATAGTAACAGAAAGCAAGGTGGTACCAGACCTTGCCGCCCCGGTGGCGCAGTGGCCTAAGCGATGGCCTCTGATCATTCGTCCGAACGGGGTCCGGGTTCGAATCCCGGTGAGGCATGGATGTTGTGTTTCTTACGGCACTGGCTCTCTCCCTTCCCTGGAACCAGTGACCCTAAATTAGGGACGGGCGACTACTTATAGCCCATTGAGTTGCTCACGGTGGTCGGTTAAACCTCCAACTAAAAAAAATAAAAAATACCAGACCTTAACGCGTTAAAAGGTGGGAAAAAACTGCACTGTTTCCTATGTTATGGGAACCGGACTGAAAAGTAAGGGAAAATAATCTTAAACCCTCGAAAGGAGGAGAAGATGAATTAAAGATAATTTACCAAATCATTTAAAATGTTCAAAATTCTGGCACCAAGTGCCCTTTTATACATTGCGTATTTAAAAGGAATCATATGTGTATGGTAGAATTAACATCGCAGAAAGGAAGTGTCATGATTCTAGCAATGCTAGTGTTAAATGTTTTTTTTTTTTTGGGGGGGGGCGAGAATTGAAGGTTTAACGACCACCGTGAGCAACTCAGTGGGCTATAAGCAGTCTCCCGTCCCTAATTTAGGGTCACTGGTTCCAGGGAAGGGAGAGAGCCAGTGCCGTAAGACAAACACAACATCCATGCCTCACCGGGATTCGAACCCGGACCCCGTTCGGACGAATGATCATAAGCCATCGCTTAGACCACTGCGCCACCGGGGTGGCCTAGTGTTAAGTATCTTTCTCTTTTTGCAAAAGTACGCTTTTAAAAAATTTGTGGTAGGTTGCACCAAAAAGTAGTGCTACTCCAGCTGTGCACCACTTTCTGAGAAAAAAAAATTATTATTTTCTGCAATTTTCCCTCCGAAAATTCGAAGTTGTTTGCTTTGTTACTTGTGACATCGATTTGGAAAAATTAAGAACACTAATATGTGTATACAGATGTATTTTGTCATTAACTGTAGTTTTTATTAGTTTCGTCGCCTGGTGGCCTAAAGACTAGAATTGTAAGCTTCTCGCACACTCGTCCGAATCCCGAAGTTTTTTTTTCTTTCTTTCTCCCTGTATCAGAGTTCCGTTCTCTCCCATTCATGGAACTAGCAGTCTTAACGGAGACTAACTACACCACCACTGATCCGCCGAAGGGGGATCAAAGGTAAACTACACTGTTTAAAATCATTTTTTTAAAGTGTTGTGCATACCAAAAACTAAAAGTTTATTTGCTCCTCATATACAACTTTTTTTTCACTCGTGGTACCTTCCAACTCCCAGTAATAGAGTTCAAGGTGTACGTCTCTAGCTATTCTGTTTGACCGTACGTTATACCTGCTACGATCGAGATTCACCATTGTTGGGTAAACGCGTACGATATTAGATCAAGCCAAGGAGGTTAGAACAATACTTCTGGAGATGCCCTGAGTCTCTAAACCGTGAAGCCACAAGGTGTGGGAATTTGGCGTTGTTTACATGATACCCATATAATTTCAACTGGGTGTATTTTGAAATTGCGTGGCTTTTGGTTCCAGAAACAGTGTTAATATCAGACCGAAATGAATTGTACAGTGAAGTTTTCAATTTTAACGCTATATTTTGTTTAGAATTCGCACTAACGTTCGTGTATTTCAATTTGAAATTAAAATGGGAAGGAGCTTCAAAATAATTAAGAATTTCATAAATTCAGCATTTTCTCACACATCAGCAGCAAGTTACGATGCAAAATTGGAAACATTTGCGACGAAAGAAGGCGATTCGGCCAACACAAAATGCATTGCGATAGCCTTGAAAATAATCAGCTTTCCCACACTTTAACGGCCGACGCTCGCGGTTATAGGCTTCACGCAAAATGGTACTTCTCCATTAACAACGGCATCTCCATATGTCTCATTCTAACCTCCTTGGATCCAGCACGTACCTTTTGAAATAATTCCCGGAGTTACAGGTTCTGCCATCTTTGGAAGCAAAAAAAAAAAAAAAAAAAAAAAATCTTTTGTGGTAGCGTCAAATAACATAAGTTATTTCTGTCTAATCCGGAAATTTGATTTCACTGCAACATTAAAAATGCTTCAAAACTATAGCAAGCTCTTGCAATGAAGCATTCCAGAGGAGAATGTGCGTTTTGATCACTTCTAACAGTTTAAACTTAATGGTTGTTCAGAACGTACTTTGCTCTTCAGAAGTTAGACCACGTTTAATCGTGAAAAGCACTTGTACGTTTTGTGCTTTTAATAAAGCATTTTTACCAAGCTTCACACAAAAGTTTTGGCATCCCGATGCTTTTCCTCCACAAATACCAACCAACCATACTTAGCCCTGGGATGAAACTACGCCGAGCCGTCTTTTTCCCCTTTTATCTCCCTCGCCTATCACGTGAGTGGTTCGCAACTCCAATCCTTTACATAACCCAACTGTCAACACATACCAACCAATTTTCGTGATGTTCCGACAAATACAGCCTGGTGGGGCATTTTCTGTGTCGTGCAGTGTATATGTGCCGCTGTTAGACTCTGCGCCACAGGTATAGAACTCTCGGTTTTGTTACTAAGTGAATTTTCACTCATCTTTATGAACATAAGGGGAGTGAGACCCTGCTTTATTGAAAACAGGTTGCCCCCCCTCTTTTCGAAAAGTAAAACGTCCTCCCTCCCTTTAACTAGTTCCTCCTGCTTCCTCTGAGGAATGAAATGAAAGGTGTTAATTAACGTCGTTAGCGGTTGATTGATACGAGCTGCAATATATTAAGTTGTCTTGAAAAAAAAGATATTCTCAGACTTATTTCTTTCTTGTATCTTACTTCAGTTGCACGTCACCATTCCGGGTAAGAAAGTTGACATGAGTTTTCTGGACTTACATTAAGTTATAACTATATTAGTAATCCGAATTTCTTAGCGTAGAATAGAAATCAAAGTTTCCAAGCTTTTTTCGCACACCATCTAGATGGCTTTTTCAAGGAAGGTAAACAGCAGTTGGTGTACAGTTCCTTGTTATTAATAGTTTTCTAGAACTCGTGCCGAAAATTAGGCGCTGTCTTCACCAAATGCCCGACATAGGAAGCATCGCAATGTTCATACCACCTTATCTAACACGGGAAGTAATTAATCTGAATTGCATTGTCTTTGAAACATCTGTTTGCTCGTACATGTGAGTACACAATCTTGCAAGCTTTGCTGCCTACGCTGTTAAAAATTGGTACTTAGAAATATGCAAAATGTATTCGTTTTTGAGTACATTCTGGGCTTATAATATGTAGCTCCGAGTACTTGTCTCATTGTTGGAAAAGACACGTACTCATTTTTGAGTACATACATGGAAGCAGTTGTGAGTGTATCTGGTATTTCTAATTTGAAACATATGTACTCATTTTTGAGTACATATATTTCAAATATATGTACTCAAAAAATAATCCATATATTTCAAATATATGTGCTCCGTGCCATTTCAGGAAGGGCACAGAAACTGAAAGAAGTTAGAGCGAATCTAGCGATTCTGACAGGATAGTTTGTAAGATAGATTATTTATGCACACTAGATGGCGCCACCGTAGAAGTGTACGATTTTGCACATAGAACGCAGAGAGAAATAGGAATGAACACCTTTATATGTAATCGGGGGATTACACTTAACGTGCTCGTCCGATGCACGGCATATATTCAGCGATTGTTAGAAATTCACACCACCACGGAGAGCCCCCAGGTTCAAGCCTGTCAGGCTAGGTTTGAACCTGGGGTCCCTTCATCAATAGTGTGAATCTCTAATCCCTAAGCCATCCGCGGCTAAATTTGAAATTTCAGGTCAGATCAGATCATATCATATCATATCTAGAGGATTTTAGGAAGGGAGTGTCTGACCCCAGGTCTTAAACTACCCTTAGAAATATGCGGCCCCGGTGGCGCAGTGGTCTAAGCGATGGCCTCTGATCATTCGTCCGAAAGGGGTCCGGGTTCGAATCCCGGTGAGGCATGGATGTTGTGTTTGTCTTACGGCACTGGCTCTCTCCCTTCCCTGGAACCAGTGACCCTAAATTAGGGACGGGCGACTGATTATAGCCCGTTGAGTTGCTCACGGTGGTCGTTAAATCTTCAATAAAATAAAAAAAAAAAAAAAACCCTTAGAAATAGGAAGCTAGGAGATTTGGGTTAGAGTGCCCGATAGGAAAATGACACTGAAGCGAGGTGGATTTGGAATACGTGTACTCCATACATACTAATCATTCATAGAATCAACTGGAAGTGTATTTATTCGATGGTACATCTGGGATAATACACTGGCGTGCAAAAATTAAGGACGAGACGGTTTTTCGAATATAACGTCGTGCAGAAGTGCTCCACATCGACTCAAATCATACCATAAGATCCCCAAGATGTAAGAATATGGGACAAGTGAGCAAAACTGTCCAAACAAGGAATCCAAAGGATACAAAGGCACTTTATTGAAAAGGTGGCTTCGAGCACAACTGAACAGAAGACAGAAACGTCCATGTGACAGGCGGCTGCCAAAAAAATCCAGTCTTTAGTAGGGGATATGATCACCCCTGACTGCGTTGCAGGATTTACAACGTCTGTCCATGCTGAGGACGAGGTTGTCAAGGAGCTGTTGAGGCATCGCGGCCCATTCCTCTTGTTGCGCCAATTGCAGCTGCGGGATCGTTGCTGGCGGCTGGTGACGTGCTGCCAAAGCGTCTCCCGAGAAGGTCCCACACGTGTTCGATTGGATTTAGGTCCGGGGACCTTGCGGGCCAACCCATGCGATGAATATCTTCACTCTCCAACAGCTTTGCGACAGCCACTGTACGATGAGGTGTAGCGTTATTGTCCATGAAGAGGAACTCAGGACCCACAGCACCTCTAAACAGACGAACGTGAGGCAGGAGAACCTCGGTACAATAGCGGACACCAGTGACTTGGACCACCTTGGAAGATGTGGAGGTCAGTACGGCTACCAAGCATGATACCGCCCCAAACGAGAACTCCGCCACCTCCAAACCGGTCCCTTTCGATGATGATGGAGGTGTGATTGTCTGTTCCCTGCTCTCTCGAGATGTGTATACGTCCAGAATCGCTCGTCAGACTAAATCGGCTCTCATCCGTAAAGATAACTCGACCCCATTGCTGATGTGTCCAGTTCTTGTGTTCCTGGCACCACAGTCTCCGATGAGCAGGCGTTAATGGCACACACCGTACTGGTCGTCGTGCAAATAGACCACCTTTGTGCAGCCTCCTGGCCTCGGTAAAACGCGATAACGGACGTCCAGTTATCTGTTGCATGTGCCTTGCGATTTCTCCCGCTGTCTTCCGTCTGTCTCTTCTCGCCTGTAGGACAATATACCGGTCGTCCGCCGCAGTGGTTGCTCGTGGACGACCACTGTTTAAACTCTCGGACAGCTGTTCCTGTCGTTTGAAATGCTCTCCAAGCTCGTGAAACGATGCTGTGAGCGATCCCGAACTCCTCGGCCACACTAATCACACTTCGACCTTCTTCCAACTTCCCAATGACGCGACCTCAGGTAAAGTCATCCAGATGTCATCTACTGGATTGCCTGTTGGCCATATCACACGGTGGCAGCAACTCGACGTCGTTTAAACCGATGTACACCGTGCAATAGCTTTCGCCGAATTGCCGAGCGTACACCGCCCGTGTGCTTTATACTCTTCCGACCCCCCCGCGTCATGCTGCATATATGCGCATGCCCTACCGTACCGGGCCCTAGTCTATCTCCTGAGTGGTCTTTCGGTCCGTTCTGCCTGCCCGTTCCGCTGTTATGCTAATTTCTCCTCTTCGTCCTTAATTTTTGCACACCAGTGTAAATATACTCGTTGTCACATGCTGGGCAAATGGACCGCACAATTTTATGACAAATATAGTGATGAAGCGACAATATATTATTTATGGGATTGACACTTAATGTAGAAACGTATACAAAGATACTTTATGCATAAATAAATTACTTGTGATCAGTGACTTTGTTGTGCTAATTATTTATGTGTGTCACTTTACACATTTATTAAACAATTTCTTTTGAAATCTATAAATATCTAAAATGAAGTAATACGAGATTATATTTATTGACGCAGTTATTTGTAAGTACATATGGTTATTTATATTTGTACTCGTTTACGATACGATTGTACTTAAAAAAAAGAAAAAAAAGAGTAAATTCAAGTTCTCATTTTTAAGTAGATTTTTTTAAACGTGTAATGATTAAAATTCGCGCTTTAGTACATCATCGGAGTGCGATATTAAGCCGAATGTATGTATATAAATCTTGAATTTCATACACTGATGACAGATATTGTAGGGTTTTTTCTATTTCATTCTGACGTCCGTGCTCAGTACAGTGTTATTCATTTCGGTAAGAAATGCAGTCGATTATTGTTTTAATGACGTTTTATTATTTCAATGCAGAAATTCCACATTTGATAAGGACGTTGCTCTGTCTCTTGAAATTTTTGCACGTAGGTAGAGTATATACGCAACTGCGTTTGCTTGCCTATGTGGTAAAGGGAAGATTTCTTTTTCAGTGAGACGCGTTGTCATGAAGGCGACCTCGGAATGAGTCAGTTTGTTCACTAGCATGGACTGGTCAGTCATAACCATTTTTTTTTTTTTTCTTTTAGCAGTGCGGAAATGTCAGTGTGATTAACGAAGGCTGCAAATATCTATCTCAGAATAGCGGTGCGATTCGACTAGTGAAATGTCTAGCGTAACGGGAGGGAGAGAAAACAGCTGCAGATTCCGTTGCAGTGACACGGCTGCTCCTTTTTAAGTGTTCCAATTTTGGCATCCCTATAGGATGGAGATGCTGTTTCATCCCAGTTGGGGAAGCGTCGTTTTTCTTTCCGCACAGAAAAATCTACTTACAAAGACTTGTAGGTCTACATATTTCTAGATTCTGTTACACTATATGAATCATAATTTACGGCACAAGTTTTGCGTTTGAGAACAAGAAAAAAGTGATCAAATTCAGTACCAGATTTGGAAAAGTGTAAGACAAGCTCCACTTTCAAAATGTACTGCAAGAGTTCGATTTCAGCGAAGTAAGAATTGGTGCTTCATATAGGAAGGAAAATTTTAAGTGCAAAAATGTGACGCATTCGTACTTTATTAAGGAGCGCAGAATATATTGTATCCCTATAGGATTTGAAAATGGTCATTGTAAGTGATTGGAAATGAGCTTTAACTAAAGATCCCAAGGAAAATTAAAAAAACCGGTAAAACAACGTAATTGTTTTTTGCAAGGTATAAGTAGCTCGATTCCAGACAATGAACGTACGTGAAACATGTTTTCAAAAAATTAGTAATGAACAACAGTGAAAAACAAACTACGAAAGTTCCAGTACACATTGTGTGGAACGAAATGAAAGGGCCATTATTTCAAAAGTCGAAATTTGTGTGATATATGCAAAAACATGGCGCCCTACCTCACATCAGTGTGCCCGTAATATTACGGATCTCTATTTTCTTACACCTATCATTCGTTACCGTAATATTACGTACCTGGACGCTAAGTGGTTAAACTGGATTTAAGATCCACTAATAACTTGTTTTTCTTAAGCAATATACGCGCTTCGTTATAACGCATTTATTCTGTCCCTCGTTTTTAATCCCACCTTTAAATTAATTTTTCTCCACGACGTCTAAATTTATTTAAAATTTGATCAAGGATTTTTCATGTAGTGTATGTATTGGACCAGATTCCAAAATAGTTCAGTCATCCTATGGTTTAACAACTACTGCTCAAAGCATGAAGTACTGATGTTGTATGAAATTTGGAAGTTCTGTATAAAGTAACTATTTGCTGGAACTGTGCAGACAATTATTGTGAGGTTTTCATGCAGTAACAAGAAAAAAGAATTAGAATTATACATTGGGGGGGGGATTAATTACATGCATAGCTTCCCTTGTTCCAGACTGGCGAGCTTCTGGTAAATTGTCCGAGTTGAACCCAGTTTCGAGTCCCGTATCAGACACAAGTTTTGTTTTTCTTCTATGGCGTTGGTTCTCTACCTTCCCTGGAACCAGTTACTGTAATTTAGGGACAGACGACTACTTAAAACCCAAGTTAAATTCTAATGCTTAAAGGGGGGGTGTCGTTACACTCAGAGAAAGGGGGAAATGCGCACGCAAAAAAAAACATTTTGTAGTCCGCATGTAAATGACTTGTGGTCGCCCCGGTGGCGCAGTGGTCTAAGGCGTTGGACTCTGATCATTCGTCCGAAGGGGTCCGGGTTCGAATCCCGGTGAGGCATGGATGTTGTGTTTGTCTTACGGCACTGGCTCTCTCCCTTCCCTGGAACCAGTGACCCTAAATTAGGGACGGGCGACTGCTTAAAACCCAAGTTAAATTCTAATGCTTAAAGGGGGGGTGTCGTTACACTCAGAGAAAGGGGGAAATGCGCACGCAAAAAAAAAAACATTTTGTAGTACGCATGTAAATGACTTGTGTGCTTGCGATTCTGTATTACTTTAGTTAATGAACTGAATCTGTCGCATATTAGCGTAGTTACATATCTGCGTGTATGAGCAGGTGGTAGTAACATAGAAATATTTATGGAGAAACAGTACAGCGTGCGCTGGACGTTTATGTTGCTACAAGCAGGGCTTTAGGATTGTCTGTCATTGTACGACACAGCGCGCCAAACGTCTCGTTTAATTCCAGGTTCACATGACTACAGACATTCTTCAGTACAACATTCCTTTTCGGCGACTGATGTGGGGACATGGGTGGCCATAATGTTCACGTTACAAACATACTCTGGTGAATGTAGCACTGTGCCGCCCCGGTCGCGCAGTGGTCTAAGCGATGGCCTCTGATCATTCGTCCGAACGGGGTCCAGGTTCGAATCCCGGTGAGGCATGGATGTTGTGTTTGTCTTACGGCACTGGCTCTCTCCCTTCCCTGGAACCAGTGACCCTAAATTAGGGACGGGCGACTGCTTATAGCCCATTGAGTTGCTCACGGTGGTCGTTAAACCTCCAATAAAAAAAAAAGAATGTAGCACTGTGTGGTCAAGAATTATATTCTGCTGAAAATGAAGCTGGGTGTATCTTCCAAGAATGGTTCTGCATTAGATGTTTTTTTATTTTTTCGCGTTCCTGGGTTTAATGACCTTGTGTGAGCATCTGTCATCCATAATTTAGAGCCACTGATTCCAGGGTAGGTGGCGAACTGGCGCCGAGGGAGTAAAGACAGCATCCGTGTCTTCCCCGAAATTCGAACCCAGACCCAGCTGTAGAAGTCAGAAGCGCGCACCTCAGGCCACTGGACAACACAGTAAATCTTGGAATATTCTAAAAGTATCGCGGGGAGATGAAGCCAGTGATAGCGCACACGAGAAGGTTATTTTAAATGGTGGTAACTCTTGCAGTGATTCTTGCTGAGCTGTGAATGTCGTTTACTAACTGGTCTGGTCACTGAGGCCCCATAGGTGAATGAGATGATTACCTGTGGAGACTGCATCCATTACCACATTGACGTCGATAATCGAGAGCAACCCAGTTTAGTGGGTCGTCTAATAATTGTCCGTAGCATGTGGTCCATGGAGAGTAATACAAAAAAAAAAAAAAAAAAAAAAAAAAATTATAATACTCTCCGCTTCATGTAGTGTGTTAAAACTGTTCCCTTGAACAGCCGTGCAGAAGCCATATTACAAAGTACCGCAGAAATATGCGATTCTCCCCAGGTGTTGGATGGATCCAGCCCATCAATAATTATTGTGTTTTCAAACACCTGCCAGAAAGTGTCGTTGAATGCATCACTATATCATGGCCAAGATGTATGATTTTTACGAGCCAAAAAAACAGCAGCATGAAGTACAATTATTTGCTCCATGTCAAAGTCATCCTGATGATATGGCCGGAGAATATATAGCATCTTGAAATTAGCTTTATAATCAGCTTTTATATGTTCGTCCGCTGAGCGCAACAGGTCCTGAAAGATTCACAAGAATAGTACTGTGTGCTTTTGTTTACCAGAGAATGCTACACGTATTTTCTGGTCATTTACACATTTGATACAGATCTTTAGAACGGATCATGACCATGCTCTTGTGGAATAATTTCGTTTTGACAGCAGTAATTCCATAATTTCCTCCCTGGGCACTGTTTGGAATACGCTTTCTAGATTTCCTTCTGATCTGCTCCACTAATTGGCTGATGCAGAGTGTAGAATACATACAGTGGTACTTCATTCTTGCACACATCAATTCTGGACCGTAGAGAACTGGGAGTGCAAATCAAACCCCTGCCCTATTCTTATGTGTACCATACCATGTTGCTAAGAAATTCTAATATAAAAACTCTGCTATAGCACAATTGTTTAAAATGAATATCTGCACCGAAGAGCCAAAACACTATGAAGAGCGCGTCTTATCGAACCAACTGCAGGTAAACTACGGCGCGTGTGGAGGTTGTGAAACAGTATAAATAACACCTGATACTAAGCTCTGTTAATCAGTGTTTTTTTTTGCTTTTCAGATGAAAAAAAAAGCAGCGGACTTAAGTCACATTGACAAAGGCCAAATTGTAATGCCTAGACAACTGGGTTAGAGAATTTCCGTGGTTAGTACCTTCGAAAAGTTGTCGAGGAGGAAAACCACAAACCGCCGGCAAGGTGTAGGCCGACCACGTCTCATTGATGCTAGAGGTTAGCGAATACTATCTCGTAGGGTACGAGTCAACAGAAGGGATACTGTGGCGCAACTCTCTGGTAAATTGAATGCTGGTTACGAGAATAATGTGTCACAATACCATCGAGCCCTGCTGAAAATGTGACTGCGTAGCCTCTGGCAGTGTCCATAATAACTCCGATTTACAGTCAAAGGCGCCTACAATGGCACGCGACCATCAAAACTGGACCTTGAATAATTGAAAGAAGGTTGTCTTGCCCGATGAATATCGTTTCCCGTTGCACTATGTGAACGGCCGACGGGTCATTTACCTGGAAAGGTGTTGGCATCAGGATGCACCAGGGGACGTAAATAAGCCATTGGAGGAAGTGAAATACTGTTCAACAAGTTCGTTCTTATCTTTTAATTCTTGTTGTTAACTTCATAAACATTGCGTGGTTGAGTTGCCAAGTCTTATATAGTTGAAGATGATAGTAAAATTGTATGCAAATAATTCTTACGATTCGTAAATATGTCTAAGAAACTTTTATTCTTTTCTTCATTTAATTGCCTGCAAAGGTTGTCCGTTAACCGTGCTGTTTCTTAACTCTCCCGCTTTCGATCATCTCGCTCGCTCTTGTGAATTCCCCTGACCTGGCGGTCCACTTAAGACCTACCCTGGGGCAATCACCACGTCGTACTTTCGTGACCGCTCGCTACCTAAACCTAGAGACAACTGTCTTTCACCTCCTTCCCTTGTCTCCAAAAAATGCCTTTAAGCATCTCCTAAAATTCCCCGTTAGAAGGAACCACACCGCCTTTCGGTAAATCTTAAGCCTGAAAGTAAAAATGTGAGGGCGTGTGCATTTGTCGGCACCATTGAAATTGAGACCCGAAAAGCATCAAAAGAGGCGCGATAGAGTTAATCTCCGTTCAACATACAAAGGGCAAATACTACGTATAGAAAAATTGTCGTCTTAGCAAATAACCTTGCATCCGGTGTCTAATGGGGAACTGACTCTGAGAAATTTCTCTCACGCTTTGTGGAGACAAAGGAAAGTGGAGCACGAGATGGAATAAAAAGTTACATTTTGAGATTTTATATGAAATCCTAAAACCCCGTATAAAATCTCTCTAACAATACTTTGGGCAATTTTACTGTTGGGGAAACTCTGGGTCCAGTCATTGGTGTGCAAGAAACTGTGGCGTCTACCACTTACCTAAACATCATTGCAGTCCAGGTAGATCCGTTCATGGCAGCGGTTATTCCCCTCTAGTAGTATCTTCTTTCAGCACGATAATGCGGCATGATTGCTCGAGAATGATTCAGACTTCCAAGTATTGCCCCGACCTCTAAATGCTCCAGACATCAATCTAATTGAACATCTGTGGTTTGTGTTGGAACGGTAAATCCGATCTACGGCGGCTCAACCACTACCTTACAAGAGTTAAAAGGATCTGCTGATAACTTGTTGGTACCGTCACTCGGGATCTTTTAGGAATCTTGTAGCGTCGGAGCCTTAACCGGGTAAGAACTGTTTTGGTGGCACGTGGAGGACCAACGCGTTAGGCTGTGGCCATAATGTTTTGGCTCTTCTGTGTGTACACATAGAGAAAAATAATTTTAAAAATTCTTTGTTTATTTAAAATGAAAATGTGCTCTGTCTATTGCTGCAAAATTTTCAGCAACTAGATCTTACAAATTAAGTCCCCCCCCCCTTTCTACAATCATTTTTTTTTTTAGATTTCAAGAGAGAAAGGTGACTATCTTTTTTACGCTTTCCAACCGTAGGTTGAAAATGCGTATATGCTCCAACTTTGTCCGTCCGCACGATAACGCGCGTAAAAATGGTTCGATTTCGATGACATTTTAGTATGTGGTAGGGGACCACCTGGGGACGAACTCTATTGAAAATGGAGGAAATGGGGTCAAAGGTCACGACATAGGAGCGGAATCCATTCCATTGTCCTTATGCGTCATAACTTGCGTAAAAATGTGTCGATTTCGATGAAATTTTAGTATGTGGTAGGGGACCACGTCCGCACGAACCCTATTGAGAATGGACGAAATGGGGTCAAAGGTCACGACATAGGAGCGGGATCCATTCCATTGCCCTTATAGTTCATAACTTGCGTAAAAATGTTTCGATTTCGATGAAATTTTTGTATGTGGTAGAGGACTACCGTAGAATGAATTCTATAAAAATGGACGAAATGGGGTCAAAGGTCAGGACAATAGGAGTGAGATCCAGTCCATTGCCCTTATGCGTCATAACTTACGTAAAAATGCTTCGATTGCGACAAAACTTTATCATGTTGTTCCAGATGTACACTGAACAGGTTCTGTTTAATATCGTCGAAATCGGGTCGAAGAAGGTCAGGACACAGGAGCGATATTTATTTCACAGCCATTATCCTCATAACTTGAGTAATGATTTCCGGCATGTTGGAAAGCGTATCATAATCAATGCATTGCATGATTTTACTAACTTGTTTGACTTTGAGTTGAGCGGAGATAAGTCTTAATTCCCTTCAGAGTTGAAAAACTTACAGTACTGAAAGCGTTTTGCTGTTATTTTGGGCACTGCATTAGTTAATTTATAATATCCTTCAAAAGTGGCAGCCTTACTGTTCCAATGAAGCCAGTGCGGTATTTTATATAAGGGGCCGTCCATAAAGTACGTCCGTAATTTTTTACTATTTTTAGACCCCCTCCCCCATGTCACATTTTGTCCGATTGTTGACATCCCTCTCCCTAAAAAGTACGTCCGAATTCCCGCAACCCCCTCCCTTTATTTTTGACGACTGCTTTTAGAAGTCCGTTGAAAAACAGAAAGAAGGCATATAATTATTTAAAGGAATCTTCCACATATTTACAAGTTTGCTTCAGAAAATACTTATTATTTAGGCATTAATTTATTCGCAAATGCTACCCGAACTTTATCATTCTGAAATAAAGATCTACAAATGAACGTACGCATTCAAGGCTGCAACACTCCCGATTATACCATCTACAAAACACGATGGATTTGGTAGTACAAATACGAGAACTTAATATTCTGATTTAGCTAAATATCATCAGAAATCTGAAATATTTCATACCTTTTTTTAACTAGTAAAAGAAGAAAAAAAGAGAAATCAAAACTAAGAAATACCATCCACTATATTTTTGCCGCTGGACGTCTGAATTGTTAAACCTCCCCAATACCCCATGTCACATTTGGTCCGGTTGTCAGGAACCCCCTCCCCCTGTAATCTCGGACGTACTTTATGGACAGCCCCTAAGGCGTTTAATTTTTTTTATTTCTCCCGAGCTGTAAAGAATTGCAAGTTTGTTGTTCATCGACACGCAGTCCAAGGCACATACTGTATTTGCGTCAGTATAATTGAAGGTTCTTACGAAAGTTCGTTTTAAACTTGTACGTGTCAAATTTGTTACTATGAGCCGAAAACTCCATTTCTTCTGTACTTGAGACATGAGCTGACAGGTGATAAGGCTGTCAAAATCATATTTAAATTATTTTTTCTTTCGATACCTTTCACCACGACAAACATTTTGCTTACAATTTCTTTAACTATTGCAGTTTTACTGCTAGATGGCGTAAAATTATAGCGCATTTTCCTGATATCTCTGCTTCTAAAAGTCCGATTTAAACACTTCTTTTTGCGTTCCGTAGCGTTCAGGGTAAAGAATATTTCATATATAATTTCTAATTTTTCCTAACGTACAATTTAGCTGCCAAGGAGTGTTAGTACGTATGTGTTTGCAATATATATTTTCAGCTGTATTACGCTTCTTAAAATATACCAGCGTTGTTTTTTTCTTTTGGTCAGATATGTCTCGCCATGAGAAACATTTTGTGTATATTTGTTGCTGAAAATACACGGTCGAGTCACATTGTGACCACCAGCTAATATCCAGAGTAACCGCCGTGTGTAGCGCGGACAGCAGCTAGACGGGCTGGGAGTGACTCAATAAGGTGCCGGAAAATGTTTACAGGTATGTGGAGCCATGCTGACTGCAGTGCATCTGACAGGCGCTGGAGGGTGCGTGGTGGAGGATCCATAGAGCGAACAACACGATCGAGGTGGTCCCACAGATGCTCAATTGGGTTTAAGTCTGGGGAATAAGGGGGCCAGGGAGGTAGTTTGAAGGCTTCATCGTGCTCTTCCAACCACTCACGAACATTTCTAGCTGTGTCACACGTAGCATTGTCGTTCTGGAAGATCCCACCCGACCCAGGGAAGACAATCAGCATGTATGGGTGTACGTCGTCTGCAAGGATGGATTCATAACGAATTTGGTCCATAGTGCCTCCCACAGATATGAGTGGACCCAGGGAAAGCCACGAAAACATTCCCCAGACCATAACGCTGCCCCCACCAGTTTGTGTTCTTCCAGCAATGGTTGAAGAGTGCTTGTTCTCCGACGTTTCTCGCCTTATACGCCAACGTCCATCCGTTCGATGAAACTGAAAACGTGATTCATCGGAGAAGACAATCTTTTGCTAATCAGCGGAGGTCCAATTCCGATACTGCCGTGCAAATGTAAGCCTTATCTGCCGATGCACTTTCGTTAGCATAGTTGCAGTGACCACCCGTCTGCATCGGAGCCCCATACGCAGCCGGGTTCGCTGAACTGTCGTTTTAGACACACTTCCGGTAGCCACCTGGTTCTTTCGGCCAGTGAGTTGCTCCACTGTAGCGTGTCGAACGGCCCTCACGCACCTTCGCAACCGACGTTCACCTCTCACATCAATGACACGTGGTGCTCCGCGGTTTTCACGTCGCTTATTCGCAAGGGTGCCATTTCTCCGATCACGATACACTTTAACCACAGCAGCATGCGAACAGTTCACAAACTGCGCTGTTTCAGAAATACTGCCGCCCTTGGCACGAAGGCCGATAATCATCCATTTTAGGAAATCTGATAAATCGCTCCTTTTATCCATGACAGCAACGAGTGATATGTTTTCAGAATGCCTACAGAGTACACCTTATATACCCTCCAAACCAGCTCACGACACGTTCCTTCTTTCATTATTGGCTACGCGCTATTGACGTCAAAATTAGGAATTGGTCACAATGTTACTCGGCTGTGTAGTTTTCCCGCTGGGGAACATAATTGTACACCATAGTTTTCTTGGTGTCTCTGCTTATAAGTCCGATTTGAGAGAAAAAAAAAAGAAATCATGATAGCCTTTATAGAAAAGAATATTCTGCCTGTAATTTTTATTATTTAGTGACTTGGGTTTTTTTTTTCTTTTTTCTTAATATCTAGACGCCGTAAGTGCATATTTGTGTTTATAACACCTTTCAATCCGTATGTACGCCTGTAACAGCGCGATTGGAAAATTATTTTTCGGACACACACCGCTCACTACGGGAAACATTTAGGAACAGTTTCTACTCAAAATAATGGTTTCCCTACTAGAGGGCGTAAATGTATATTTTTCTCGATATCTCCATCGAAAAGTCCGATTTGAAAAGTTTTTACATGTGATACTCATTGCGGGGTGCATTTCGCACGTTTTCGGTTTTATACCATGGTATATTAACTTGCATTAGTTTCTGCTTCGAAAAATAGGATGGAGAAAAAAAAATATTTTTGTATTATATGGCATTCGCTACTGCAAAGATTGGGAACATTGTGCACTTTAAATGTGCAGTTTCCCAGCTAGTAGGACGTACACTGAAGTGCCAGAAAAACTGGTACACCAGTCTAATACTTGTTAAGTCCCCCACGGGAGCGCAGGACTGCAGAAATAGGACGGGGCATGGATTCCACTAGCTTCTGGAAATATGCTGTAGGCAATGCACACCATACTTCCTGCAGAACGTTCCACAATTTGGGTGTATTCCGAGGTCTCTGATTCCTGTGTTCAATAGCGCGTTGCATGGCATCCCATATGTGTTTTATCACGTTCAGATCTGGGGACTTGGGTGGAATGGCAACACCCCAAACTCTGATGAATGCTCCTCTAACCGTAATGTGGCGTCCCGACACATGTGTGCATGGAGGTGCATTGTCTGTTGGAACAGGCCCAACCCATCAGCATGAATGCAGGACATGAACGGGTGTACCTCGTCAGAAAGGATACGTAGATAGCATTGGCGGGTCACAGACGTTTGTAGATGTACCATGGGTCCCAGTGAAGTCCAGCTAAACACACCCTATACCATTACGGACAACCCCCACCAGCCGGTACAGTTCCCTGTTGACAGGCGGGATCCATGGCTTCATGAGGTTTGCGCCACGCACGAATCCTTCCATCTTCCCAATACATTTGGAAACGCGACTCGTCAGACCAGGCTACTTGTTCCCAGCCATCAAGTGTCCAGTGGCGGTGTTGCCGTGCCCAAGCGAGGCACATAGCTCTGTGTCGTGCACCCATCAAGGGGTCTCGAGTTGTGCGTCGGCTCCCAAAGCCCATATCGTGCAGGGTACGTTGCAAAGTCCAGACGCTGATGCTTGTTGACGCTCCAGCATTGAATTCCGACGATACCTGCGAGTGTTGCACGCCTATCGCGTGAAACGATTCTTGACAGCTGACGATGGTCACGTTCACCCGATGTCTTTTTACGGCCACACTGGTATTGTAGGTTGGAGGTTTTGCCGGAATTCTTGTAGTCACGGTACACCCTTGTAATAGTCGTCCGTGAAAATCCGAACTTCGTTTCTATCACCAAAATACTATGGCCCATCTCACGAGCGCCAACTATGACACCGCGTTGAAAATCGCTTAAATCGTTATTATACTTGTCATTCTCATGCCGAAAACAGCTCTGACAGCTGGCAAGGATGTCTATCGCTTTATATACGCACTGGCGGACGCAACCGAGTACGCGCATAGGTGACGTTGCTATGTGTATTTTGCATAAGCTAATCTGTACCAGTTTTTCTGGCACTTTAGTGTATATCCTTTTTTCTTGCTACTTCTGCTTTTAAAAGTCACGAACAATGTTTTCTTTCGTTTATGTGCCTCTACGAAGTATTTCGTGTACATTCCCTCTTTTTTCTAACACAATTCTGCAGCTAGGTGCCCCAGTGTAAATTTTAGTTTCTCTTCTAGATATCAGTATGAAAAAATCCTTTTTTTAGGATATCATTTGCCATGAGCATTTTGTCCTTTTCTGCAAATAACGCGCAGTTTTCCCCGCTGGGAGGCATAAAGCCATATGCGTTTTCCTCCGTAGCTGTGCTTTTAATTGCTCAAACATTTCTTTGTGCTTCGGATATCTTACGATATGGGGAACTTTTTGCGTGCTATTTGTGATTTTTTCGTAACTCACATTTTTGTCGCTAGCAAGCGTACGTATTTACTATTTAACTTGTCGATTCTTCGAATCCAGTTGAAATTTCGTGAAAAAATTCACAGAACTATTTGAATAACATCCATATTTAATTTATGTGGGATACAAACATAGAATCTTAAAAAAACTGGTATCATTATTGCATCCTTAAGTATGTTCCCAAATTGCAGGACAGTTGGGAGGAACCTGCAGAGTTAGTCTCAGTTCAAAGTCTCCGCGGTTTTGTTTAAATTTGGTTGGCCGAAAAGACTGCATTGGAAAAATGATTGACCTTGGGTTCAGTGCTTCTATATCTTTATAATATGCTAAATAATTAGTGCTGGATAAATCGTGTACATTTTTTCTCCGTTATGCTTAATCTGGTGTAAAATTTTGCTCTAAAAAACAAATGTTGAAACATGCATTTTAATAAAACTATAAAGTCGCCGAGTGTGTGCCCTTGGCAATTTGCATACAGTATTCCATGAGAGACACGAGAGTAAGACATATTGCATCCATGGAACACTTTTAGGTACCATATACGAGGGGAGTGCCTCATGAATCCTTAAGCGCGCGTATGCCAGCAGGAACAAATTGCCATCAATAAACTTTGAAGGAATTTTAGTATAAAAATGCACGCACTTAGTGGCATTAACGCTCCAAGATGCAGGACTCGGTTGTAAACACATGCCAAAACTACGTTGCTGTGTTTCGTTACTAGAGTTATAGCTTCATTTCATTAGGAAGATTCCAGTGTGACCCTGTTAATATCTCTAACGTATCTCCTTTCTCTGGGATACACATTATCAGATATTTTCTTTATGAAATTTCTGTATTTAGAGTATGACCATCAGAAATTTCTCCATGACTGTTTCTCCCAGTATATCTTTAAGCGTTACAGTTAGCTACAGTGCTCCATACTCTTCAATAACAAAACGCGAGGTAGTTTCTGTTTTTACGGAAGTTGTGAAGCTGCTTACTGAGCGCCTTGCTTTCTGGGATAGATTAAGGCTTTGACATATCTTGGCAGAGTCTAACCTGACATTTTTGCGCCCGGGGCAAACCATAAAATATTGCGCCCCATTTTTCATTCTAATAACTAATTTTATAGTTTGTTAGTACAGGGTATGCCATATAAAAGAGGCCCCGTGGCCAGATCATGATCTTATGTAGAGGATTTTAGGAAGGGAGTGTCTGACCCCCCCCCCCAGGTCTTAAACAACCCTTAGAAATAGGAAGCTAAGAGATTTGGGCTAGAGTGCCCGATAGAAAAGTGACACGGAAGCAAGGTAGAAAGGGGAAGGGAGACGCCCTTATTTATTACCGGGGAGGGCAGTACCCGGGGTCCGACGGCTTAACGTGCCCATCCGACGCACGGCGGATATTTAGTGGATCGAGCGTTCGTACCTGCCTCTGGTATCGAACCTGAGGTCCTCTCCATGGCAGTCACGAACGTTGCCCACTAGGCAACCCGCGGCCCTCCCCGTGGCCAGACGTTGTTGGACGGGTTAAAGTTGTTTGGCGGGTTTCCAGTTAAAACCGCTTTGTTCCACTTCTAACCGGTTTCTGCGTGTACAGCTGCAAAGGAATTCTCCGGAGTGGTTAGTCGTCACAGCCAGAGCAGTGTAGGTACGCGGTCATAAGTGTAAGTGAAAAGAGAATAAAGGCAACTGAAATTATTTAAAGTACGGAACAGCGGATTTTTTATTGTGGAATAGTATTTCAGAAATAACTCGTACAAGGTTTTAAATGAGTTTTTTACAGAAAAATTTCCACATTGTGCAGCACTGGCGAAATCAGTGGTACAAGAGGTTAGTGCGAAAATTTCGTGAAATCGGCACGGTGTGCAACAGGAAAAGAAACAAACTAAAGACAATTCGTACTGAAGACAATATTTTTTATTTTTGAAAGAATAGTAAAGAATACTATTAAATGACTTTTCTGTCATTTCAATTATTCTTTACCATGTATAGTAACATTGCCTGACTGTTGTCGCACACCCTATATATACACGTACTCAATGGACAAAACATTAGAGATACCATACCTAATAGCGTGTTGGTCCTCCTCTAGTGCGAATAACAGCCTGTACACGCCGACGTATCGAATCCACCGGATACCGGAGGTAAAGCCAGCCATGCCTGTCGCAGCATTGTCCACAACCTCTCCCCAGCCGTTAGACCAGGATCCATGGATCTGATGTTCCACTGCACGGTTTCCCACTGAGCTTCCACAGGGTTTAAATCCGGGGACCTTGGGGCCACTAGAGGGTTCCAAAATCAGACTAGTGTTCCTCAAGCAATGCCTGGATGGTTGCGGCCTGGTGGGGCGGTGCATTGTCCTTCTGAAACAGACAATCGGCCACAGGCTGCGCGAATGCCTTCCGCACATGCTGGTAGCACGCAGCGGTTAAACCTTTCCATCAGACACACTAAGGGACATAATGTGCCCTATGAGAAAGCTCCACAAACCATCACACAGCATGAGCAGAGCCGACCTAGCATGACGGGGCCATGAGCTCATGCTGTCGATACCACACTCGCACCCTTCCGTCAGCTCAGTACAGCTGAAAACGGGATTCATCTGACCACACGGCGCAGCGCCACTCTACAGAGGTCCAGTTGTGATGTTCCCTGCACCAGGCGATGTGTAATGTCCAATGACGAGCAGTCAACCGTAGTACAAGAGTAGGGCGTCGGATTCCGTATCCCATGGTATACAGCGTGCGTCGTACCGTTCGCTCCTTGATGCTGCTTAGGCCTCCGATATTTAACCTGGATGTGATTTTCGCCGCCATTGCCAAGCGGTCAGTCTGTACGGGTGTGGTTAATCTACTTCGACCCTGGTCATCAGTGGCGTGTTGTCTGTCGCCGCTTGCTCTTTGGGCGCTGGTACGTCCGTCGATGGTATACTTGCGGTACACCCTTGATACGGTTGCCTACGGGAAACCTAGGGTCCTTACCACTTCGGTGATAGAATGACCAATCTGTGTTCGCGCCGACAATGGATTCACGATCAAAGTCGCTCAGATCACCACGTTTACCCATGTTCGTCGATTACGATACACTGTTGAGAAGCTCTGCTGTCCGCCTATTTATCGCCTGCGTTCGGTTTGGGTTTGTTTCACTCTTCGCGGCGGATGCCCACGTCAACTGCCCATCACCCCTATCTCTAATGTTTTGTCCACAGAGTGTACTTTATAAGGGTAACTAGACATCTCTGCGCCAGGGGCAAACCACAAAATATTGTGTCTCATTTGTCCTTTTAATCTTAACTTATTTAATAGTTTGTTTGTATGTATGTATAATAGATACATAAATTTACATATATTGCTCGACATAACAAATTTATCATCACACTCTGTTATCTATCTTTATGGGTGAGGCAGAATCAGACTGACAACTGTGGCGTAAAAATCTCTTCGACTTCTACGCTGTTTTAACATGTCAATACACTAGGAAATAGTTCCATCAATGAAAGAAATCTTAACGGCCAGACGAAACATGTAAACAGGAGTCAACTTACGGAAAATGTCCTTTATTCACGATGGAATGCACTACACTCTCCACACATTTATCACACCACTCTTTTCAATATTCATCAATTCATAATACAACGTTCTCATACAACTCTCTCGACGGTACAACGCTCTCAATAATCGCTCATTTTACAACAGATCAGTCGTCCCTTTTTATCTCTTGCTCTTATCTTATAACAGGCATACGTCACGTGCATTCAACCTCAATTGTTTTGCCAAACGTATTCGTTTGAGAGAAAAGATATTTCGTTAAGCGTGAAGAATACTGAGAATAAACTCAAGATTTACATAGGGAAAAAAACTAAAAAAGGAAAGTTAATATAGAATATACGTCACACAACGTACGGCTTTTTACAATTGCTGCGAACCTTCGATACCATATTAAGCGAACCGAATGCAGCTGGAAGTCGTGACAAAAAATACCATCGGACAGGAGTAGTTGCGTCCAAACCTTCCCCGTGGGTGTAAATCCTACAAGAAATTGCTGGGTGCACTGACTTGCCTGGAAATCGTGATCAAATAGACCCCAGAGAATATTCAATGTGAACGACATTCTTCTCTGGCAAACGTGTGTACAACTGCGGATCAACTAATATCCCCTGAATATTTTGAGGAAGAGATGCGAATTTTGGTTTGGCGAAACATATTATAAGCGCATTCTGTAAATGGACAAATGAAAAAGCATGGCGCATAAAAACTGTAGCAGAGAAACTGGTGCAAAAGTTTCAATTCCAATTTTAATCAGATTTTGAGCAGTTATTTTTGCATCCTTTCTTGAGCTGCGCCCGGAGCAGCTACTCCGCCCTAGTTACGCCCCTGTATCTTTCCTCTGTCGCAATAATTTTTCATGCTGTAGTCCAGAAAAATAGCTAAAATATTAGTTACTGCCTCAACACAAACACAGCAGTAATTCTTAGACTTGTATTGAAAACACGTTTAAATATGAAATAGAAGTGTTATTTTTAGGGTTAGTGTACCTTGATAATTTTTTCCAGATAGTGGGCAGCAAAAAAATCTGCTTCTAGTACCGTTTTTGAATCTCCAGTCCTACCTGGTTCGTGGTGGGGAATGCTTTTCTCATTTAGTTGTTGCATTCTGTTTGCAATATATTTGCAACCTAATTTCCGCTTTAAACAGTAAGAATCCAGGGGAAAAAATGGTGCGATATTATTAGTCACGGAAAGCCTTGTCATGTATACTTTCTGTTCAAAATAATGCATATTCATACCCATTTTCAATGGGTATGAATATGTATTTTAATTTTCTCTATCACTCCTTCTAAAAGACCGATCTGAAATTCTTTTTACATCGGGTACCATGCAGTGGCGTACCGGAAAAACTGAGCCCCCTCCCCCCGAGGAAAAAATGTTTTCGAGGCCCTTTTGCGAAAATCCATTAGCTTTCAGTTACTCAAAATTTGAACTACCATATTATTAACTAGGCTTTTTACGGGTGTTTTAATAAATCAAATTCTTTGGAACCTACGAGTATTTTTCGTAAAATCAAAATTATTTCACTTTATTGTGTGAAACAACTAAGACCTGCTTTTTGAAATTCCTCACGATTGCGCGCACAAAACATGCAACTGCCGTGTGAGAGTGTCTGACTTTTTCGATTTATACGAAATGTCACAACATAAGTAAGCAAATAACTAAGAAACGATTAAAAAATGTAGCACAAAAAACGTAAGACTACTTAAATTATTTACTCTGGAATATAAAAAAACACAACATAATGCCACAATGTTTTGCACATAGTAAAAAAAAAAATCTTTTGACGTTGTTTTAAAAATAAATGACAGATCTCCGATTTTTCGTTCCCGCGAAAAACATCTTTCAGTTCATTATATTCGGGGCATGCATAGTTATGTGCAAACAACTGTAATACGTAACTCCTCATTGGTATAAAAAAAATTCCGCTTATTGAACCGATATTTTTTTCACATTCTTTTCTTAATATACTCGTAATTCCATGGGCGCCGACACGGGGGGGTCACTTTACCCCCCTAGAATTATTTTATTTATTACTTTTTTTTACACTCACAGAACTGGACCACAAGGAAAGATAAAGTTTGGGGCGTTTAATTTAATATCCCAATTTTATTGGAAATTTGGAATTGGAAAACGATAACGTGAAAGCAGAAAACCTAGCAAACCCTAAGGTAGTAAGTACCCCCAAACAAATTCCGCTCAGGGTTTCCGCAAAGGCTTTGCGTGGCCCTGCTCGACACTGTTCATTATTTTGAAAACAGTTCACCAATATACATGATAATACATGACTATTACTACCATACACTTTCTTCAAGAGCAGAATCAATTAATAATACTACTACTACTAATAATAATAACAACAACAACAATAGTAGTAGTAGTAGTGTTCTAGTGTAGTAAGTAAGTATAGTAGTAATAGTAATAATCTTTCATTTTCACGAATTACTGTTTTTTACATATTAGCCAACCTTAATTAATTACACTTGACCCCTTTGAAAAGTTTCCTGCAGGCGCCCATGCGTACTTGCATAGAAACTATTGCAAGGACTGTGACTTTTGAGGCCCCTTGTTACAGCAAGGGCTACTACAAGGGGCCTCAAGTTCTTTTGAATGTTGCTTTTCCGTCATCCAGTTTTTATGAACAGAAAAGCAACGAAATGATTTCTAAAGGTTTTACGTATTTGCTGAGAAAAAAACAAAAATGCTTTTCTTAAAACTCATTCAAAGCTGTCTTAATTCTTGGCTATTTCTTTAACCAGTTTCATACGAAGTTTCCGCAAAAAAAAAAAAAAAAAAAAATTGTAAAAAACTTTTTTTAGGCTAGAGAGAGGCCCTTTTAACTATGAGGCCCCCCGCGTTGCGGGGCTATCAGTACGCCCCTAATTCAGTGCGAGGAACATTTTGATATATTTTTGAATTATTCATAATGAACAGTTCTACTGTTGGGTGCCGTAAGTGCGACTTTGTTTGCTACTGTATCTGCACCTGTAAAACTCCGATTAAAAAAATATTTTGCACTCAATACCATTCGCAATGGTGAAGAATGTCATCCACTTTAAATAATGAGGTTTTCTCCCTAGATGGCGCATTATATGTAAACTTTTTTTTTTTTTTTTTTTTTTTTGCCATCTCTGCTGCTTCTAAAAGTCGGGAATTCCACTGCGTAACTTTCGATGTGAAGAACATTTTGCGTATATTTTCTATTCTCTCATAATGCAGAATTTTGCCGCTAGGGGACGTCAGTGTAGATTTTTATTTATAATATCTCTGCTTGTAAAGTTAAACTGAAAAATCCCGTGTTAGTCTGATACCCTTGAATTTGAACATTTTGCTTTCACTTTTAAATGTGTTACTGCTGGGGACATAGTCATTAGGCTTTCTTCGATATCTCTCCTTCTAAATATCTTAAAAATTCTTTTTGCTTCGGATATCTTTCACTATTTAGGACATTTTGCGCAGAATTTGCGATTTTTCATAACTTTCCATACTAACACTAGTGGGGCTAAGTTCGTATTTCTACTTTCAAATGTTTTACTGGTTGTGGAAATCCGGTGGAAAGCCCTTTTTGTGCCTGCTAAGATTCACCATGATGAACACTGGGCTTAATGTTCATTTTAAGTTTTTTCCTTTAGGAGGCGTAAGTATCTTCCTTTTCGCGGATTTTCTCTTATTCTGAAAATCTGGTTAGAAAATTTGCTTATGTCGAAAAGCTTCCATTATGGAAAACGTGTGTGTTGTATTTTTGTATAATGCACAATTCTACATCTAAGAGTTCGAAATGCATACTTAAATCCGAAGTAATTGCTTCACTTCAAAAATACAGATTGAAAAAAAAACAAAAAAAAAAAAACATACATACATAGGGTAGCAGTCCCAGTGACTAAGATCGATATATTATACATTACCCGCTGCTAATAATGCGCAGTTTTCTTATAGGGAAGTATCTATTGCAAGTATTTATTTCTATTTGCTACCACATCTCCATTTCTGGAAGACCGACCGAAAAGTTATTTTGCTTCCGATAGATTTCTATGTGAATAACATTTCCCATGAATTTTGTGCAACTATAATTCCGTTTTTTTCGGCCTCAAATGGATATTTCCATTTACAACAGTTGATCTGCGGTAAAAGACAGATTAAAAAGTTGTTTTTGCAGCGGACTGCTTTCTGGATGACGAACAGACAGTTTGTTGTAAATAAACCCTTAATCACGAGACTTCATAAGCTAATAAATGTTTGACTTATTACAATTCATCCGCATATTTTTCTGATTCAGAATACGTACTCATAACACCCGAAAATCGGTGTTATCTTTCTCGTTTCCGGATTGAACTGATTTTCGAATATTATTTTGAACCAGAATTAAAGCAGATGGCTGTGTACGCGAAATGCAATACAAATTATCAAAAGTTGTCGACACGTTTGTACTTCTTAACATATCGTGGCGTAACTGTAAAGGAGGAGTTACGTAAAAATGCACTTGTCCTCCATTCTGCTTTGAAACTGCTATTTTAGAGTTCTGCTCTTATTACATGGGTAACAGAGGCACATTTGAAATAAAATACTCCCAAACTTAAAACGTTTTTCGTTCACCAGAAGCCCTACACTGTACAAAATTTGTTTTGAAATTCACCAGCCATTTTATTCCTTTCGTGAATTAACGAAGCGTATTCCTGGTACCTTTTCCGTGAACAAAAAAACTTGAATTTCACGGATTTTTCGTATACCAGGGAAATTCTGAATTTTCAGAAACCTTTTCGTATATTAACGAAAAAAAAAATTGTTCTCACTTTTTTCGTATTGATATGACTGAAAATTTTCGGTAACAGGATCGATTCGCGAGAATACTTGGTTTGATTTAACTGTTAAATTTCTTCTGCCGAAGGATCTGATTTTAAAGTTCTGTAGCGAGATCGGATATTGTGGATATCATCGCGTGAAATTTTTATTATTGTGACACCTGATATTACTTCCCCTCTCCCCCATTTCGTGCACCATTTATTGTATATTGTGTTCCGCAAGAAACTGGGTACTTAAATTACTGTACAGGAGATTGTGTACGAGTCTGTGGACCCCTTACGACAAAAGCTATTATAGTTATCAATAGTAAATTTTATATTTAGGAGTTTTGTGAAATAATACTATAAAGCAGTACATTTCACCTTTTCTTAAAGATAATTGAAAGTCAATTCAGCAGAAAATAAAATTACTAATTCACCCGCATTATTAACAAAAAACATCTAATCATCGAGCAATTAGAGCTTTTACCTTGTACGTAAATCTTGATGCTCAACGGTAGCATGCGCAGCTTCCGTTGAGCCAACCCAGAAGACCTCTGTTCGAAACCCACCTGAGGCAAAGGGAAAAGAATGCCTGGTGAAACGGCTGAAAAGGTCAAAATCCTAGATTTTGCGAAATTTCTGTAGAAATACAGAAAAACTCGAAACTCACTTTTCTCAAACTGAATTAGTGACAACGTAAAATCTGTCGAAGTACTGAAGTTAGAAGAAACCAGTGGCGGATCTTGTATGGGGCGATCGCCTCCCTCCCCCTTCCTCCCCAGCTCCTTAAAAGTACACAGACGTTAAATTTTTTTTACAAAAATATGCAGGTAAAATATTTCAGTTTATATCTATGAGGAAAACCAAACAGTTAACAAAATATTAAAGAAAACGAACGGAATTGTATTCTATAAATACAAAAATATATTATATACATATATTTTTATGTACACACGCGCATATATATCATCATCATTGTCAACCATTATCAATCCACTGCTGGACGAAGGTCTCCCCAAGTTTCTTCCACAACGGTCTGTCTTGTGCCATTCTCCATGTTACTCCCGCATACTTTTCGAATTTCATCCGCCCATTTCCAATGTGATCTTCTGGGTCTTTTCCTGTCCCTCGGAATCCAGTCTAAAATTTCAGCTGTCCATCGATGGTCTGTCCTTCTGGCAATATGTCCAGCCCAATGCAATTTCAGGGATTTTACTCTGATCATGATGTCTTCCACTCTTGTCATTTTCCTGATCCACGAGTTCGTCTTCTTGTCTCTCCTGGTTACACCAAGCATGTTTCTTTGAGTTGTCTCTTTTAGTTAAGGTCCACGTCTCTGCACCATATGTAAGCACTGGAACGATGCATTGATCAAATACTTTTCTTTTAAGACATAATGGCAAATTGCTCTGGAAAATTATACTGTTTTTTCCAAACGCTCTCCAGGCAAGTTTTATACGCCGATTAATTTCTTATATATGCACACTATATTGACAAAAGTCACCGGACACCTAGAAGAGAAACACAACATAGCATTTATTGACATACATTAGTACGGTTTCGGTCCACCTTTGGCCTTAACGCATGCACTGACCCTTCGAGACATGCTTTCGACAAGGTTTTGGAACACACGCTTCCATTCAGTACATAATGCTACCGCTAAAGGTTGCTTATACCTTGGTTCCAAACTTCTTATGCGGCGTTCTAATTCATCCCATAGGTGCTCTATGGGATTAAAATCAGGGCTCTGTGCTGGCCACTCCACACACGATACGGAATTATCGTCCAACCACGCCGTAACCGTCCTTGCTTTTTATGGCTGGGCGCATTATCCTCCTGGTACCAATAAGGCTCGATTCCATAGCATTGCCACAGAGTTGGTAGGGCATGATTGTCCAAAGTATCGAGGTAGACGTGCTGGTTAACAGGTTTGTCCAAGATAACCAATGGACCGGGACCATACCACGAAAAACACCCACACACGAGTACACTGCCAGCTCCAAACTTGACCGTAGGAACAGTACACTGTGGTAAATAGCGTTATCCCGGCTGCCGCCATACCCACACACGGCCATCAGACTGATGATTCGTGTTTCTGGATTCATCAGTCTATAGGACCCGTTTCCATTGATCCACGGTCCACGATAAATGTTCTTTACACCATGCTAAACGACGAGTAGCATTCAGAGTGGAGATGAAAGGCTTATGAGCAGCCGCACGACCACGGTAACCCATAGAATGAAGTTCTCTGCGAATGGTACGTGTACATACCGAGGTTCCAGCATTTTTACTCACCTGTACACTGAGGTCTTGTGCAGTACTCCGTCGATTAGCTGTAACGATTGTCCTGAATTTTCGACGTCCTCTATCACCGATTTTCTTCGGTCTGCCGGTACGTTTTGCTGCTTCAAGCACGCCATGTGTCTTCCGCTTATTCAATACACCCAAAACAGTTGACTTGTTTATATTTAAACACCTCTCGGCATCTCTTATGGACAACCCTTTAACATGACATCCAACAATCTTTCCTTTCTGAAAGTCAGTTCTCTCCCGCCGCGATATTTTCACTCAACCTCACAGTGTGATATGATAGCTGTAAGATGCAGGCTTGTTTTTATACCGTTTGCAGATGTACCACGCATCTTAACAACGCAGCGGATCTGTTCATTTGCTTTTGAAGGGGTGTCCGGTGACTCTTGCCAATATATTGTACAAGTGTGTGTGTGTATATTTATTTTGTTTTTCTGTTTTTGTTATTTTTAATTTAGCTTTCATGTTTTCTTTATGGATCAACCCCCCCCTTCCATTGTGGATCCACCTGTGGAAGAAATGGGCACTTTTCAAAACTGAAATTTCGTTAAAAGGCGGACACCTACCGACAACTTTGCTGCACATTATTTTCAGGAATTTTTCGTTAATTCACACATTATTTTTTACAGTTTATGAGCGGGACTCCTGGCAAGTCGACGCCTCTGTTATTTATCGCGCCGCGTATCGCTGACCATGAGCGTTAATTTGCTTCCTGCAAAATAAAATGTTTGCCTTGTAAACAGCCCTTTCTTACTGATTCTACACTGCTGGCCACACAAAATGCAACACCAAGAAGGAAGCATCCGAATGGCCTGAAATTCGCAGCATGCGTTGCCCGCGAGAAGACATGCAAACGATTAGCATTGCAGGGCATATGCAAATCATGTGCGCCCGGCACGCCACCGAGAAGCACTATAAGAAGGGTGCACAGAAGGCGGGGTGTAAATAGTGGAAGTGTGTTGTGCTACCGGACCTCTGCGTGGGTAGCTTCCTGATGCCTCGTCGCAGAATACGACAGTCATTCCAGCACGTTTCGGAGTTCGACAGAGGACGAATAGTGGCTTATTGCGACAGCGGTTTATCGTACCGAGACATCGGCGCCCGTGTGGGGTGACATCCAGCCACAGTGAGGCGAGTATGGATTCGTTGGGTGCAGGAGGGACGGACGAACTGACGTGAGTGATTGCCGCGGCACATCACCGGACGAGAAGACCGGCATGTTGTGCGGCGGGCATTGACGGCTCGCACCGCCACATCACGAACGTTAGCGCAGGAATTAGGGTGTGTTGCGCAACAACCTGTGTCAGCACGTACCGTTCGACGTCGTCTGCAGGAGCGGGGACTTGTCGCACGGCGCCCATATCTCTGATTACCACTGACGTTACACCACTGGCGAGTGCGGCGGCAGTGGGCCGTTGAACGCCGCACCTGGACTACGGAATGGCACGACATTGTCTTCTCCGACGAATCCTGCTTCTGCCTGCAACACCACGATGGTCAGATCCGCGTGTGGCGGCACCGCGGCGAGAGACTATGACGCCTGCATTATGCATCGCTATACCGGTCCGTCGCCTGGTGTTATGGTTTGGGGCGCAATTGGATACGACACCAACACCCCTCTGGTACGCATGGCCGGTACACTCAACAGTCACCGCTACATCTCCGACGTTTTTGAGCCTGTAGTCCTCACTTACCTGCAGGACCTGCCAGCCTTTCCGGCCTACTCAAATATTGCAAAAAGCAATTACCAGTCGTACCCCAGGTATCTAAAAACAGGAAAATAGCTGAAACACAGCACATAAAAATAAACGCCCTTCCTGAAATAATAAGAGATGAAAATAGATTCAATTCTAATAAAAAAAAAAAAAAAATACTAAAGCTGAGATGGAAATTGGACATTAAAAAAAGAAAAAAAAAACAAAAAAAAACCGATAAAATAAATGTTCTATAAACAGTACCTAACAGTTTTCCCCACATCACTAATGTAACTGTTATCCCTGAAAAGAAGAAAAAATTGTAAATTCAGCTACAAAAGCTCGGAACCTCTCCCCACCCCATTGCTGCTTCAGATGGCGCAAAGGAAATATCAGCTGTATCGTACTAGGAATTACCAAGGAATCTCAAGGAGCAGTTCAGGATCGTCACGTCAGCAAAGGACCTGTAGGAAAATCAAAGTGGGTAAAAAAGTGAAACTTAAAGAGGCAACCAGAAGAATATATCATCAAACAAGTGCTAAAAAATCTCTGACAAAGATATAAATAAAAAATGCGTATAAAAGTTAAAATCTACGAGCCTGAAGACAAACATTGTCTCGCTTGCCTCTTATCCCCAAAGTGGGTACTCCTTAAACTTCTGTTTCCATAGCGTTGTGATCTGTACGATCGAGTCAACTAACTCGCGTAAATTTTTCGCACGGTCGTATTTGCAGGCAAGCACGGAACTCGCCAAAACCTCAGATGCAAGATTATTATTTCTCTTGTCGACTTTCTCGGCCAGAGCCGGTGAGTTAAAACGGAGATATACATTTCAAGCCTAGAAATTCGGGAATTTTTCTAGTGATATGGCAGGTTTGTGGAATGCTTGCATTTTGGATTGGATGAAGCAGTCTCTGTGGCAATCTTGATTTCCCGAGATTTTTTCTGCAAGTTATTTGGTGTACCACTCCGGTTGTCGAAATACCAACTGGTACGATCTATCATCAAACAGAGGTCATCGCTCTTTCCACGTTTATAAGTGAGTCACGGAAAAATTCTCATTGGCCGCCACTGGGAATCTAACCCAGGGTCTTCCAGTTACGCGCCTGGACGTGGAAAGAGTGATGACCTCTGTTTGATGTTCCTAGTCCACGTCAAATGTCTGTATTAATTAAGGTACGATCTATGTTATGCTTTGTATTTCCATTGTTATTCTTTGTATTTCCCATTCTTTGGATTTCCATTCACAGGATTCTCATTTTCGAGATTTTTTCAGATACTGTCTTTTGGATGTTTTCTGTAAGTGGGACCGCTGCATCTATCAATTGTCTTCAGTTTTTGTCTACAATTACAATGTCAGATCGACTGTGGTCACTGGTATTATTATTATTATTATTATTATTATTATTATTATTATTATTAAGAAAGTAAAATAGCTCAGGGCCTTAGAGGGTAGCATTTGCAGGATGTTCTACCTATTGTATTAGAAGGAATACAATACTAGGAAGAATATAGTTTTATACGCCGATTAATTTCTTCATCAATGTTACCCTCACTTGATATCTGCTGTCCAAGATAAATGTAGGTATTGGTAATCTCCAGCTTTTCCCCATCAATCGACAAATCTTCATTTCTTGTAAAAGCATTGTACATCACTTTTGTCTTCTGAAAGTTCATTTTTAATCCCACTTCTTTACTCTTGTCAGCAAGTTCCTGGATCATACTCTGCAGCTCTGATGGGGTAGTTGCAAAAATGGCTGTCATCAGCAAAATGAAGGTGAGTTAGATAATCTCCATTAATCTTTATCCCTTTGTTTTCCCAGTTCAGTGATTGAAAGACATTTTCCAATGTGGCATTAAAGAGTTTGAATGATATAGTGTCACTTTGTCTCACTCCCTTTCCAATTTATATGGGTGCTGTATTCTCAAATAGCCGAATCTTTGAACTTGCATTTTCATAGATGTTATTAATAATATTAATGTAGGCATCTTCAATACCGCAGGATTTCAAAGCCATTGTAACTGCTGATGGTTTCACCAAATCAAAGGCCTTTTCATAATGGATAAAAGCCATGCACAATGGAAGTTCATATTCCCTCGCTGTTTCAATTAGTTCTCTCAGTACGTGGATATGATCTATAGTGCTGTAGCCACTCCTGAATCCAGCTTGTTCTCTTGGTTGAGCCATGTCCAGTGTTACCTTCAAGCGGTGTGAAAGAACTTTAATGAAGATTTTATAAACCACTGATAAGAGGCTGATAGGTCTGTAGTTCCTGAGATCCTCAATGTCACCTTTTTTATGCAGCAGGATCATTGTAGCGTTGTTCCAATCCTCAGGAATCTTTCCTTCATTAAGGCATCGAGTGAAAATTTGTCACCAATTCCCATGGGCGCCCGTATAGGGGGCAAAAGTGGGCATTTGCCCTCCCCTGGAAATCGGACCAAGCCCTTTCTGTTCTTGGAAGGTATAGATTTTCGCGATAATTCTAATTTTTCTGTAGAACTTCTGGGTGCATGTATGTATACAATAAAAATAGAAAAAAAAACACGTTGGGAATTTCCAGTAAAAAAAAAGCGGAAATTCACTGTAAAAAAAGAAAAAAAAATTAAATTCCTTTTTGCATGTTGGAGAACAAAGCACAGTCGTACATACATATCATTAAGCTGTTCTCTGAGATTCAGAGGTTAGCTCCAAAAAGAAATACAAACTACCAGATAATTTTTACTTACTGTTGCCGATCAAACTTCTCCATTTACAGCGATCTTGACATACAACTGGGGCTTCACTCATATTCATCACACGCTGTACACAAGATCTTCTATACTTCACACTCATAATCTTTTTCTCTTGCAGACACTCCTGAATCTGATCCACCCATGTCTTCCTTGGCCTTTCCTTCCTGCCAATTGAGCTAAAAAGATTTTCGTAGTAAGCATCTCATCACTCATTCTTTCAACATGGCCAAACCACCGAAGCATATTAATTAGTCTGCATCTTGCTAACAACATTTTGCTTCACATCACACAACTGCAACACGTCTTCATTCCTCACACAATCAGAACGTGTCTAGGCACAAAACCCCCGTAAGTAACTCATTTCTCCTGCACACAAACGACTTCCTTCTATGTTTCTTCTGTAGTACCCAGGTTTCACTGCCATACATCAGAGTAGGAACAATTACACTTTCATACACAGCCATGCGGGATTTCCTTGAGAACCCATCATTCCTGTGAAAACCTCCCAAAGCAGCCATGACTTTCAATGAAGAATTCACTCTCCTACTAATTTCAACATCCAATTTGTTCTCTCTGTCAAACATGCTTCCTAAATTCACAAATTCACTCACCTGGTCGATAATCACTGTGCCATTTAGACTTGCATTACATTCAGTGCTACAAAGTTCCTCTCTCAAGAACCATAACTTTGGTTTTTCCTTTATGTATACTCAGTTTGAACGCACATTCATACAGAATGGAAAAGTATAAAAGGCGAAGAAATGGAAAATAGATCGTCCTGTGCAACAGCTGTTCACTGCTGGATAAAGATGTCTTGAAGTTTTTTCGCAGAAATTTATCTTGAGGGTATTTTTTCATTCTTTGTAACCAATTAAAATGGTCTTTGGGGTTTCGTTGCTCATGTGACACAAGTGGCCAAAATGATCAAAAGAACAAAGAATTTCCCTGTTGTCTTAACATACTTATTCGTAGTTACAATTTGTTTACCACCTCTTGCAAATTAAACTAATGGGCGCCCATGATAGTTCCTAGCCAAGTAGAATATCCAGCCAAATGTTTTGTATTTCATTTTGTTTTTGTCTTTATGATTTGACATGCATATTTCCAAAATTTTCAGCATTGTAATTTTTAATTTCGCCGACAATTCTAACAGTCGACAGTAAATTAAAAAAAAAAAAAAGCTTTGTAAATACTTGACTTCATATAACTGAAATTTAGCCGGGCCACGGGTAGCCTAGTGGGCAACGTTCGTGACTGCCGCGGAAAGGGCCTGAGGATCGATCCCAGCCAGGTACGGACGCTCGATCCACTAAATATCCGCCGTGCGTCGTATGGGCACATTAAGCCGTCGGACCCCGAGTACTGGCCCCCGGTAATAAATAAGGGCGTCTTCCTCCCCCTTTCTATTTCGCTTCCGTGTCGCTTTCCTATCGGGCACTCTAGCCCAAATCTCCTAGCTTCCTATTTCTAAGGGTTGTTTAAGACCTAGGGTCAGAACACTCCCTTCCTAAAATCTTCTACATATGATCAAACAAATGATCAAACTGAAATTTAGCCGCGGGTGGCCTAGTGGGCAACGTTCGTGACTGCCACGGAAAGACAATTATTTATTACCGGGGGGCCAGTATCCGTCGGACCCCGGATACTGGCCCCCCGGTAATAAATAATTGCGTCTTCCTCTCCCTTTCTACTTCGCTTCCGTGTCACTTTCCTATCGGGCGCTCTCCTAGTTTCCTATTTCTAAGGGTTGTTTAGGACCTGGGGTCAGACACTCCCTTCCTAAAATCCTCTACATATGATTATGATCATAACTGAAATTTCATCAAAAATCACTGTTGTCGTTAAGGTGAAAAAGCTCTGTTGATTTTTTAGATAAGTTAAGGTCGACGTCTAGTGATTTTGCTTCCTGTACTTCCAATGGGCAAACTTCTGTACACATTTTCTTCACAATTAATGCGTTCCCAAGGATGAAAATTTGAACATCGATTAAAATAACTTCATATTATAACTTGGCATACTTAATGTTTTCTGAAACATGACCATAATTAAGCAATCCAACATTTGTTTACTGACGGTTATCAATGTACAGATCGCGCCATCTTTTTTCTGGTCTCAACACCACCGAAGGAAAAGTTATTGATTTTTAATATAAGTATGGTTATGTTTTAGAAAATATTAAGTATTACAAGTTATAACATGAAGTTATTTTAATTCATGTTCAAATTTTCATCCTTTGGAAAGCATTAATTGTGAAGAAAATGTGTACAGAAGTTTGCCCATTGAAAGTATAGGAAGCAAAATCACCAGACGTCCACCTAAATGATAACGATACAACTGAAAAAGGCGGAGTCATGCTCCGAAATGCCGTTGCTACAAAATATTCAGGATTTATTTTATGAAGCTCACATTACAACAAGCTCCCTGTGGAAAGAATTCTTTCTGAGACGTTGAGTTTCCAGGTTTTAGTTTAGTGACTGGCAGCTGTCTCTGAGGTAATTTTGAGTCTTTCTTCTGTTTTCTTTTTGCTCCTCTGGTGTCTCGATAAATGTGTAAACACTTCCCAGGTGGCTAGGTATTACTGCATTACGTACATAGACGCTGAATATTTTTGCTAGTTGAGTGAATAAAAATAGTTGCACTGACAAAATATTCAGGATTTAATATTTTTTCAGTGTAGCTTATTTTTATTGGAATTTATAGCTTCAACGTATAAGTCTATGGGGCGTTTGTTTAAAATTGGAGGTTATAACCCATGCTTTCCGTGATTTTTAAATTGGGTATTATAAAGAATATTTAATTTAACCTAGAAATCAGAATACTGCATTAGTTTTAGAAATTATTTTATACACATCTTTTGGCGTACCAATATACATTTCGTACACTAGCTTTTTGCCCGCTTGCCCGTCCGTCTTACAGACACCGTATCTCCACGTCAATATGTAGGATTCAAAAACTTTTTGTGTTCGACTGTTAGGACCACGAGAATGATACTCTTGTCATTTTGTACCGCCGACAGACAGACAAGTTTTCGGACAGGTGGCGTAAGTTTACCATTTACGGTGCACAGGTGGCGTAAATTTCTTGTGGTTTGTACAACATATGCGCTTCTAAAAATCATATTTCTAAAATTCATTTTGCATCGGGTAGTTAAGATTGTGAGCAGAACTTTCCATGTATTTCCTGTTTCGCACGGGTCAAATTTTAAATTAGGTAGCGCAAATGTGTATCTGAATTCATCACGATATGTGCACTTCTTTTTTTTTTTTTAATTGAAGGATTAACGACCACCGTGAGCAACTCAATGAGCTATAAGCAGTCGCCCGTCTCTAATTTAGGGTCACTGATTCCAGGGAAGGGAGAGAGCCAGTGCCGTAAGACAAACACAACATTCATGCCTCACCGGGATTCGAACCCGGACCCATCACGGACGAATGGTCAGAAGCCATCGCTTAGACCACTGCGCCACCGGTGGCGGCTATGTGCACTTAAAGTCCGATCTGAAGAATTCAATTTTCATCCGATAGCGTTTGTCTATACCTTCCAGGTTCTACGGCAAAAATCCCCCCCCCCCCCTTCCGTTTGGTGGCACATGTTTAGATTTTTAGTCTGAAGATTATCACGGCTTTTAATTGTTGAACTGAAAAAACGCCGAGCCTTCACTAGCTGCAACCGTGATCAGTATATTTTCATGGAGGTAGGAAATTTCAGACTCCCTGAGCGCGAGTTTAAAGCCGATCCGTTGTGATATCCTTCCGCGTGCTTGACTACTTACAGAATCTTGACTACCCTCTTGGTCGAGTATATTTAGAAAAGCTTTGAGAATTTGTGATGTTTAGAAGCTCATTTCTTCTTAGACTGTTTTGCCAACGTAGATGTTTGTGTTTGACAACATACATGTCCATATTTAGTTTCCATTAGTTCCTACGTGACTTTCGGCCAGGGGCGGATTCCTTGGTCCTGAGGGGGACGCTCGCCCTCCCCTCATGACCAAGGAAAAGCTTCAGTTTGTTAGGCTTTAATACCAAATTGAATAATTAAAGTATTACTTAAAAGTATATTACTTTCTTTAATTAACTGTAAGAATTTATATACATACTAAGAACCAAGCTGGTCTTACTAAAAACACTTTTTCATTTGGAGGAAAAATATCAGAAAGGTATCGGGTTATTCCCGACACTTGCGCCCCCCATCACGAAAAACCTGGATCCGCTCCTGCTTTCGGCTGTGAAAATAAATTTAAAAGTAAATGCCTTGTACACATTACACCAGTTAGCATAATTTTATTTTATGTTTACTGATTTTAAATTCTTAAGTTATTGGGGAATCGATCGTTCGTTACAACTTATTGTGGGTAAAAACTGCATATTCTGCTTGCTTTTTACGTAGTGTTTCGAATTTGTAGCAAAGTTACAAAATGAGAGTGTGCTCAGCTATTGACGTAGGTTGTAGTGAGTCTTTTGGGAACAATGTAGATTATGTCGTCCAATGGCGTATTAACTGAAGCACGTTTAAAAGAATATTCAACAAAACTATCATAAACATAATCGTTTTTGACTTATTAGTAGCAATTATCAAAACATAAAGGAATGAAAGTGCAGAACGTCATCTTTTGCGCTTGTATTTATTTTTCATTTTTTTCTTATACTTTCTTTGAACAAGCTCTCTGATTACCCGTGTTTTCTGTAAATAAAATCCAGATATTTCATTAACTTTTGTTTTTTAAAATATTTATGTTAAATTAGAATATTTGTTTTTCTTGTTTATTTGCTTATGAACAATCGTAATTGCTTTTCAAGTAAAACGTGTGTGAAATCTGGTAGTTTAGCATTTCCCCATTTTATCTTTAATTTTCCTTCTGACAATTGACAGAGATGGAGTACCACCTTGAGTCCGATCTCTTTAACCCTGACTACGCAATAATTTCGTAAAGTCTGCGCTGTTGCTTGGAAATTTTACTCGTACACATTCTCTGAAGTTTGACCGCTACTATTTCTATGATAAAACATATCTTACGATAATCCGTTAAGACAAAAATTTTAAATGGTTCATAAGCTTTTGTTTTAATCTAAAACACGTTTTATGTTATTAGTTCACACTCGGTTCAGTGGCTACGAAACCGGTTTATCTCTTCGTCCATGAAAATCCCAGATTTGTTTTCTAAAAATCCTTCTATATCGATCTAAGAGTTCATTCAATCAATTCCACCGCTTTTCAACTTCGTTTATAATTTGATATAATCTAAAATCTTATAAAAACGAACCAGGTTCCACTAATGCTTTCCTACGAAAAATCGTCTACTTTTGCAGCCCAAGTGTAATCACGCTAAAGCTGGCGGCTACTACTTTCAGCGCGGAAGCGTATAAACTCAGCTTCACTTTGTTACCCATGGGAGGGTCAATTCCTAACTCCATGATTTTCTGACTTATCAAATCTGCAGTTATTCCATTGTGTTTATTTAACAGTATATTTGTAATTCAAGCTGTATCTCAGCTTCTTAAACCCCCGATTCGAAAAATTCGTTTTCTATTCGAATGCTTTAGTCACGATGAAAGTTTCTCAAGTAAATTTTATTGTGAAGATTTCTTGTGTTGTGGTTTAAATTGTTCGATGATTTCAGCTGCTAATTGAAGTGAAATAAAAAGAGTTACACCTACTTTCTTTTAACCATGAGCAATACTATTCATGTACTTAAGATTTTTCAGATGTACATGTATTTATCCTCTAGGAGGCATAACAGTAGGTTTGTATTTCACGAAACATCTGCGGTTGTGCAAGTGTGATTTGGAAAATTTCCTTTTCAGTAAATTGTGGCAATGGTTATCCATAAAATTTAATCTTCAAGATTTTCTCGTTAGGTGACATAACAGTATATTTTATCACCGTACCTCAGGTTAAAGTGGGATTGCAAAATTCTTTGAAATGAATAGCTGAGGCCACATGACAAAATTTGTATAGCATAACTTCTCAACTGTTCTTGAAAAACTCCTGCCTCATGCAATAAAATCTGCGTTTGTATCAAGGACGATGCCTCCGTTTTTGCTTGCCCGATCAAAAACAAGCAAACAAAAAAAAAAAAACACTTTTTTCATCGGAAATCTGTAAACCTCACAAAGATTTCTTTTCTCTTATGCTTTTTCAACGTTTTCTGGTGCAGAAGTTTTAGTGTCGATATCGTACCTGAATAATTGCCTTGGACAATATCTTATTTACTACAAGTTGGATTTATTTTTTTATTTTATTTTTTCCTTCATCAGGGAACACTTCTACGTTTATCCCCATTTCTTCTAAGAAGTCTTAATGTTTTAGATATCTACTGATCATACAAAAGCCAGGATATTATTAAGTACTAAAAAAACTCCAAAATAAGCAAACATTTATGCACTGAAAACTCAAGAAATATACACTAAAAGAAATGTACATTCAACATACCTGAAAGTTTTACTGTCGGATTCATATATTTACGTGATGTAGATGTATGTACTTGGCTCTTGAACATTTTTACGATTTTACATAACTGAACGCTTTTTTATATTTTTGAAAGAAAAGGCATATATCCTATCAGTGAAAAAATGCTTATATATAGAAAGTCCTTCCCACGTCCACACAGGTTATCGGTGTGCATTCGAAGCATGCGATGTGAGCTGAAGGGACATACTTTCACAATCAATATTTTCCCCTCGAAGAATTTTCTTTCTTTTAATTTTTTCCAAGTTAGTATTACTAAAGAGCAGCTTACCTTTTGTATAGCTTGTGCTTGTAAGCCAGGTATATTTTCAATGTCTTTCTTGATGTCTTCTATCACTTTGAAAGAGTTTATTAGAGTCTCATCTCCTCTTTTCAGAGTAGATACAGCTGTTGGAAATTTGGAAAAAAAAAAAAAAATGCCAGTTTACCAGTGGCCTATGCTGATTCCCAGAAATGGGTAATCTTTGCTCAGTTGTAAATCGAAGGAATGCAGATACAAACACACATTAAACAATTCATTTCACCACAACATTAAAGTTTGCATTGCAGTTGCAAGAGCGTTTTAGACAATGTACATCATAATATAATTATATATCACCCAAAGACCTTTAAGATACATAGACTGGAAGTTGTTGTGCAAATGAGTGGCAGCTGCTGGCGTCATTTTGATCGCAGAGCTTGTACGACAAAACGGCATGTTTCCTATGTAAATAACGTTAATTAAGCTCTTTTTACCTGCGAAAAAGATGGAATTTTACGTTGTTATAATACTGCGTATTATTATTTTTTTCAATGGGGAATAAATTGGACGTTGTACCTTTTAACTTACGATTAAAGAAAACATCATTATCGTAATTTTGGGGGGATAAGAAATAACTGAAGGGGAAACGTCGCTTGTCCTACGTGTGTAAAATATATTTCGACTTCAGCTGCTTGCAAACTGCGTGATCTAGTGGTAGGAAATTCGTATTTCACACTCTCTAAGTAGTGTCAAAAATCATTTTAATGTGGCCATTTGTTTATTAAGAGAAGTTGCCGAGAACAAAACTTTTAATTGGAGGTTTTTCCCGCAGTATTATGAGTTCGTAATAGCTACTCAAGGGAAGAAAAAATAAATAAAATTAAATATGATAGAAAGAAATGCTCTTTTCACATAATTTAGAATTTAGACATTTTCAAATCTCTGGGATTTGAAAGTCTCTGAAAAGAGAATTGTGTAAATTGAAAAATTTGTAGCTCATTAGAAAGTTTTGTTTAATTGAAAATTTGTTTAGCTCATTAAATCTGGCTATATTATTTTCTGAAATACTTTACAATAACACACTATTTATAAAACAAAAAATAATAAATCTTACTGGTTATACATATAAAAAAAATGGATGTAACTGATATAAATAAACACGCGAACGCCTTTAGTAAACAACGAGATGTGACAGATTCTTGCCGTACAACGCTGAACTTCAAAGGTCACACGGTTAATTTACGGTTTTCCAGTCTATGTATCTTAAAGGTCTTTGATATCACCACTAATTTCCATGTTAATTTACATAAAGAATTATATAATTACATTCAGTTAACTTAAACATGAATTCTAGAGGTCTCGTTTGGATAAAAAAGAAAAAAAAACTATTACAGCGTTACGGAAATTAAACTGGGTATCATTTCTCAGCTGTTCCAGTATAAGGCCATTGATTGAGAAGAGCTTAACAACTAAGTCTTTCTTGGCTCCAGTGATTTTTCCACACAGGTTTTTCAGGGCTGAAGAGCCGACACGGCCAGCAAGATTTATTTACATCTCAACGTGCTGCTAAATACGGAGATTTAGAATAAACTGAATCCGGAAAGTGCCTAGTGTATTCACGATTTTTATCTTTGTATTTCGCAGTAAGACTTTGGTGTCGTTATTTTTAATCAGTCCCCCCCCCCTAATCTTTTCTTTTGAAGGGACATCCGTTCAAATCATCCATAATATATTTGTGTGTGTATATATATATATATATATATACTTAAGAGCAGAGCCGAAAACATAAGAAAAACTTAAGAATTTAAAACGAAAGTTGCAAAATAACCTGAAGATCAAAACGCGCAACGCAGCAGTTATGAAAATTCAGAATTCGCATTCTATTAAGAAGAGACTGAAGCAAAACATTTTTTGACTCGTACCAAGTACAACATAGAAAAGGTTATGTATTGACCGGTGTGAGTAAGAAGAGAAAAAAAAAGAAAAACTGAATGTAGAAAGTGTCGAAAATACTGAGCCTTGGCTTTATCAAGGACCAGCAAAAACTTTGCATTTTCTCACTTCCACAAAGACCTATTTGGAAATGGGTTTCTGCAAAGTCATAGATGCAAGTAGTAAGCCCACCAAAAAAAATTTTGAAATATATATATATATATATATATATATACTTAAGAGCAAAACTGAAGATTAAGGAAAAACTTTAAAATTTAAAACGAAAGTTGCAAAATAACCTGAAGATCAAAACGCGCAACGCAGCAGTTTTGAAAATTCAGAATTCACATTCTATTAAGAAGATACCTAAGCAAAAAAATACATATATAATTTTGACTCACACCAAGTACAACATAGAAAAGGTTATGTATCTACCTGTGTGAGTAAAAGGAGAAAAGATAAAAAAATAAAATAAAACAACTGAATGTAGAAGGTGTCGAGAATACTGAGCCTTGGCTTTATCAAGGACCAGCAAAAACTCTGCATTTTCTCACTTCCACAAAGACCTAGTTGGAAATGGGTTTCTGCAAGGCCATAGATGCAAGTAACATTCCCACCTAAAATAGTTTAAAAAAATATATATATGTCATGTCCTCCGCAGAGTTGCATGACCTAGCACTAGTTAACAATTTCGCTTGCATCCATTAACCTTCCTGGCCCGACCCATGCTCTTCATCTGTTACTATTAAACAGAGAGAAGAAGATTAAAGAGAACTCAAGCTGTGAGAGTGACATAATAATTAGAAATAATTTTCAGCTATAACGAAATGCCAAGTTCGTTTGAGAGAGAATTTAAACCTGAAAATCAATGCAAAAGAAATCCAAATTTTTACATTGCAATTAATAAAGGAAATATTAATATTTAAAAAACAGATTTTTGAAAGAAAACTTGAGTCTAAAACCCCCTACTCTACAACTTATGACAGCACGAAAACGAGAATAAGTTAAAGAAAATAATTAACTAAAGAAAACTTTGTGAAAGTTATATGCCTTAAACAGTTAGTTGCAATATGTACAAAGTATTTCAGCAGTGCTTTAAGTGCATAATTAATTAGTTATTAAGAACTTAACTACTTTGAAAATACAGCGCATAGAAAAAGAACAAGCTAAGCCATCTTCTGTTCCTAGGTTCCCCAAAAGACGCGCAAAGTTACAAAGAAAAGAAAGAGTTAAAACCCGCAAAAATGTTAACAGACAAGCCAGTGCCTAAAAGCTGAAAAGCTAAAAAACAACAGAGAAAAAGTACATGAAGTACAAACATTGAACTTATAAAACCTAGAACCCAAAAACAAGGAAGAGAGCTTACCTCTTGTGTGACAAAAACTTTCTCCTCACAAGAGTAAAACATGGCTGACCTCTTCCGCCACTCCCTAGTCGCTGGGGGCAGTGAGGGTGGGGCTGATGGCCTCCTCATACAGAAAGAAACCAACTCGCGGAGATTTTAACCAGAGAAAAAAATATATAAACTTAAGACTGTGGATCTGTATGATCAGAAAGAGCAGAATTAACTCTCCAAAATACATGAGAAATATTATAAAATACACGAGTAGTGTATTTAATAATCTTTGCATGCATTAAATCACCTTAGTGAGCTTCTATAGATTAATCAGAATCTTATTAATTTTAATGTTGGTTTTACTATTTTTAGTATAGCTATCCTAGTGATGAATAACTAGTTTTCTTTTTTATTTGTTTTTATTTTCTTTTATAAACAGATTTTTAAGCTTTTTTTGTGATTTTGTTTATATTATTTAATTTTTTGTTTTAATAGGACCTTCATATCCATAGCACTAAGGTTCCTTTAGGTAGTTAATAGGCATCCTCTAGCCAACTTCCTTACGGCTTTGATTGGTCAGAATCATATTATTAACTGTGTAGAAAATTAAAGCAGATCTGCCAACCTTACTCTATTATTCAGAATAATTTTTCTTAAAGTTCTTTTGATGAAAGAAGAAGGAATTTCGTTCTCTAGAAAACTATCTAATAGTATATTAATGTGGTAATTGAAGTCCAAATTGTTGCTGCAAATTCTTGAAATTCTTAGGACCTGAGAAATTAGTACATTCTCAATTACTTTGGTTGAAATGTTATTATTCCAGTGTAGATATTTAATTACTTTGAAAGGAAAATTAACTCTTTTATCAAAGAGGCTAATAGATGGGTTACCTCTGTTGAGCTTAATGCTTAAGTCTAGGAACTCAAGTTCCTGATTACTGTGGTTGGTTTTACATAAGTTAAGAGAGCTAGGATAGATATTATCAAAATCACTCTCTATAACTTCTGAATTATTGATACACAGCAGATCATCAATATATCTAAAAGTGTAAAGGTAGTTATCTGAGCAGGTGGGGTGATTTTTAATGAATTTATATTCCTTAAAGAACAGGAATAGATTAGCGATATTCGTGGACGTTGATGTTCCCATGGGAATACCGTTCACTTGCTTATAGAGAGTATTATTATATAAGATATGGTTATTTTTTATGCAGCAATTGAGATAAGAGTTCCAAGTTCCTACATTAACAAATTGGTTAAGTTTAAATTCTGCATACAGCTCTTTAAAGGTAGTAATTATATCTGATAGAGGCAGATTAGTATATAGGTTTTCAAAATCAAAACTATTAATATCTAGGGGACAAACTTTGAGTATAGTAGAAATTACTTCTGCATTATTATTAATTATCCAAAAATCTCTGTACATCAAGTTAGAACAGTTTCTAATGTGTTTCAAAACCTTCTTTAAGACATCTTCAAAAGCAAGATCTATTTTCTTTTTATGACTCCTTACTCCACTAGCTATGAACCTGAACTTCACAGGATCCTTATGAAACTTAACCGTTGCAAAAAGAAATGGAAATTCAGGCTCATATCTTCTAGTTTGTGGAATTTTAAGTTTCTTGAAGAATGCCTTAAACCGCTTTTCTAACTGCTTGGTAGAATAACTTACGGGCTCGTATGTTACTCTATTATTGAGTTCCATAGTTAACAATTCAAAATAGAACTTCTTACAGATAATTGCAAAATTATTGCTAGCTTTATCCGTAGTGGTAAAAATAAATTGGTCTTGTAGTTTGGAGAGTGACCTTTTAGCTTCTCCAGAGAAAAAGAGATTTCTGTCGAAACAAAAGTCCAGACCTGCCAACTCACCGGTGACTAAAGGGGCTCTGACGACCGCCAATAGCGGTATAACTATACCATCGGGATTAGAGGAAATTCTATCCCACACTCACCAACCCGCTTGGCCAGCGTGGTGAGTTATGGCCAAACCCCTCCAAAATGATTCCACAACTTAAATCTTGGCCCTCGGTCTCCGGCAGCTGGAATGTACCTGGCCAAGGCAGTGGCCAGTGCGACATGAAGGCAGAGGGTGCTAAGAATCCCCGGAGGACCGGACTAGGCTGCCATCTGATGCTGACCTTGGCTACGTATAATGGACGCTCCCTATCTTCTGATTCAAGGCTTCTTGAATTGGAAGAGGAACTACAAAGGATCAAGTGGGACATCGTGGGGCTAAGTGAGGTAAGGAGAAAAGGAGAAGATCTCATCGAACTGAAAAGTGGACATCTCTTCTACTATCGTGGGACAGATACTGGCAGAACTAGTGGTGTTGGATTTATAATAAACAAGAAACTGAAGGATAAAGTTGTAGAAGTTGAAAGTTCCTCTGACAGAGCTGCACGACTTGTTATCCAACTCTCGAAAAGATACCAGGCTCAGATTATTCAAACTTATGCACCCACCACAAGTCATCCTGAAGAAGAAATTGAAGAACTTTATGAGGAAATTTGTCATCTAAATAATAAAGGTAAGCAGCACTTGAAAATAATTATGGGAGATTTCAATGCAAAAATAGGGCAACTGCAACAGAATGAAACTTCAGTAGGTAAATTCGGTCACGGCAACAGAAACCAGCGTGGAAATACTCTCGTTGAGTTTGCAGAGGCAGAAGGGTTTTTCATCTTGAACTCCTCCTTCAAGAAAAAGCCACACAGGGAAATGGACATGGAGACATCCAAATGGGACGACAAGTGAAATTGATTTTATTATGTGTAACAAAAAATTCGTCATAGAAGACTGCAGTGTGCTAAACAAGTTCAACACAGGTAGTGACCATAGATTGGCGAGATGTAAGATGCACCTCAACACTAAACTTGAACGTGGCAAGCTCATAAGACAAACTAAATCTATTGACATAACCAACCTTAAAAAACACCATAATACCTTCAAGTTGGAACTGAAGAACAGGTTCTCTGCTTTAGAAGGCCTAACATCGGAAGAAGTGGACATCTCTGAAGTTAACAGAAAAGTAACCAAAGCTCTTATGGAAACAGCAACAAAATTAACTGGGTCTAAGAACAAGTTGCATGTAAACAAATTATCAGGAAAAACGAAAATGTTGATGCAAAAAAGAAGAGAGATGAGGACAACTAAAGAAGATGTAACTTCCAAAGTGGAATATATAGAGCTATGCAAGACAGTACGAAAAAGTATCACTGAAGACGTAAGAAAATTCAACTGTGAACTAGTGAGGAAAGCAATTGAAAACAACCAAAGCCTAAAGATAGCAAAGGGACATCTCAGTAAGGGAAGAAAACAGATTATGGCACTGAGAAAAGAAGATGGTTCTGTAACAAGAAATAGAGGCAGAAATTTTGACAAGAGTGAAAGATTTCTACTCCAAATTATATGAAAGGGATGATACATGCACTCCAGACATCATGAAAGATACCAGTACCAGAGTTCCTCCAGTCCTTCCAGCAGAAGTTGCACATGCAATCAAGAACATGAAGCGGCAAAAAGCTCCAGGAGAAGATGGAATTACTGTAGACATCATACAAGAAGCAAGTGGAGAAATCGAAACAGTACTCGCCCAAATTTTCACTCGATGCCTTAATGAAGGAAAGATTCCTGAGGATTGGAACACCGCTACAATGATCCTGCTACATAAGAAAGGTGACATTGAGGATCTCTGAAACTACAGACCTATCAGCCTCCTATCAGTAGTTTATAAAATCTTCACTAAAGTTATTTCACACCGCTTGAAGGTAACACTGGACATGGCTCAACCGAGAGAACAAGCTGGATTCAGGAGTGGCTACAGCACAATAGATCATATCCACGTATTGAGAGAACTAATTGAAAGAGCGAGGGAATATGAACTTCCATTGTGCATGGCTTTTATCGATTATGAAAAAGCCTTTGATTCGGTGAAACCATCAGCAGTTACAATGGCTCTGAAAACCTCCGGTATTGAAGATGCATACATTAATATTATTAATAACATCTATGAAAATGCAAGTGCAAAGATTCGGCTGTTTGAAAATACAACACACATAAAAATTGGAAAGGGAGTGAGACAAGGTGACACCATATCTCCGAAGCTCTTTAATGCCACATTGGAGGGTGTTTTTCAGTCGCTGAGCTGGGAAAACAAGGGGATAAAGATTAATGGAGATTATCTAACCCACCTTCGTTTTGCTGATGACGTAGTCATTTTTGCAACTACCCCATCAGAGCTGCAGAGTATGATCCAGGAACTTGCTGACAAGAGTAAAGAAGTGGGATTAAAAATGAACTTTCAGAAGACAAAAGTGATGTTCAATGCTTTTACAAGAAATGAAGATTTATCGATTGATGGAGAAAAGCTGGAGATAACAGACACGTACGTTTATCTTGGACAGCAGATATCAAGTGAGGGTCACATTGATGAAGAAATTAATCGGCGTACAAAACTTGCCTGGAGAGCTTTTGGAAGAAACAGCATAATTTTCAAGAGCAATATGCCATTATGTCTTAAAAGAAAAGTGTTTGATCAATGCATCCTTCCAGTGCTTACGTATGGTGCAGAGACGTGGACCTTAACTAAAAGAGACATACAAAGGCTGCAGACAACTCAAAGAGCATGGAGAGGTGCATACGTGGTGTAACCAGGAGAGATAAGAAGAGGAACTCGTGGATCCGAAAAATGACAAGAGTGGAAGACATCATGATCAGAGTTAAATCCCTGAAATGGCAATGGGCTGGACATACTGCCAGATGGACAGCCGAAATTTTAGATTGGACTCCAAGGGACAGGAAAAGACCCAGAAGAAGACCACATGGGAGATGGGTGGATGAAATTCGAAAGTATGCAGGGGTGACATGGAGGAGACTGACACAAGACAGACCGTTGTGGAGGAAACGTGGGGAGACCTTCGTCCAGCAGTGGATTGATAATGGTTGACAATGATGATGATGTCATAACCTCCACAGAGTTGTATGACCAAGCTTTAGTTAACAATTTAGCTTGCATCCATAACTTTCCTGGCCCGACCCATGCTCTTCATCTGTTACTAATAAACAGGAAGAAGATGATTATAGAAAAATCAAGTTGTAAGAGTGACATAATGCATCAGAAAGAATGTTCAGCAATAACAAATTGCCAAGTTATCTAGTCGCCTAAGAGAGAACTTAAACCTGAATAGCAATACTAAAGTACTACAAATTCTTAAACATTGCAATAAAAAAGGAAATATTAATTTTTTCTAAAGCAGATTCTTGAAAGAAAACTGGATTATAAAAGCCCCCTACTCCACAACTTCTGACAACACAAAAACGAGAATAAAATAAAGACAATAATGAACTAAAGAAATGCTTTGTGAAGGTTATACAGTATGACATAAACAATTAGTTGCAATATGTACAAAGTATTTCAGAGCTTTTAAGTGCATAATTAAGTAGTTATTAAAACCTTAACTACATTGAAAACACATCGAAGACTACAAGAACAATGGAACGGCCGGCTGCTTAGCCATAGTGTCCTAAAAAACGCGCAAAACTACCTAGAAAAGAAAGAGTTAAAATCCGCAAAAAAGTTAATAGACTTGCTAGTGCCTAAATGCTTAAAGCAAAAAATAGAAAAAATGTTCAAGAAGTTCAAACATTGAACTTGGAAAACCTAAAACCCAAAGACAATGAAGAGAGCTTACCTCTTATGCAACTTAACTTCTTCCACTCTTGAGGAAACATGCCGACCTTTTACCCCAAACTTCCAATCCCCCTGCCACTCCCTAGTCGCTGGGGGGCAGTGTGGGTGGGGCTGAAGGCCTCCACACACTGAAAAAAATCCTACTCGCGGAGATTTTAACTAGAGAAAAATATAATTAAGATTGTGGACCTGTTTGATCAGAAAGAGCAGAATTAACTCTCCAGAATACATGAGAAATATTATGAAATACACAAGTAGTGTATTTAATAATCTTTGCATGTATTTAATCACCTTGGTGAGCTTCTGTAGACTATTCAGAATCCTATTAATTTTAATGTTAGTTTTACTATTTTTAGTATAGCTATTCTAGTAAGTGAATAACTAGTTTTCTTTTATATTTATTTTTATTTTCTTTTATAAACATATTTTTAAGTTTTTTTTTGTGATTTTGTCTATATTATTTAATTTTTTATTTTTAATAGGACCTTCTTATCCATAGCACTAAGGTTCCTTTTTGTAGTTAATATGCATCCTCTAGACCAACTTCCAATTGGTCAGAATCATATTATTAACTGTGTAGAAAATTAAAGCAGATCTGCCAACCTTACTCTATTATTCAGAATAAGTTTTCTTAAAGTTCTTTTGATGAAAGAAGTAGGAATTTTGTTCTCTAGAAAACTGTCTAATAGTATATTAATGTGGTAATTGAAGTCCAAATTGTTGCTGCAAATTTTTGAAATTCTAAGCACCTGAGAAATTAGTACATTCTCAATTACTTTGGTTGATATGTTATTATTCCAGTGTAGATATTATTCTCGACACTTTCTACATTCAGTTTTTCTTTTTTTTCTCTTCTTACTCACACCAGTCAATACATAACCTTTTCTATGTTGTACTTGGTATGAGTCAAAAAAATTTTTGCTTCAGTCTCTTCTTAATAGAATATATATATATATATATATATATATATTATATATATTATATCGAAGACTGCAGTGTGCTGAACAAGTTCAACACAGGTAGTGACCATAGATTGGTGAGATGTAAGATGCACCTCAACACTAAACTGGAACGTGACAAGCTCATAAGACAAACAGAATGTATTGACATAACCAACCTTAAAAAACACCATAATACTTTCAAGTTGGAACTGAAGAACAGATTCTCTGCTTTAGAAGGCCTAACATCGGAAGAAGTGGATATTTCGGAAGTTAACAGAAAAGTAACCAAAGCTCTTATGGAAACAGCAACAAAATTAGCTGGGTCTAAGAACAAGTTGCATGTAAACAAATTATCAGGAAAAACCAAAATGTTGATGCAAAAAAGAAGAGAGATGAGGACAACTAAAGAAGATGTGACTTCCAAAGTGGAATATATAGAGCTATGCAAGACAGCACGAAAAAGTATCACTGAAGACGTAAGGAAATTCAACTGTGAGCTAGTGAGGAAAGCAATTGAAAACAACCAAAGCCTAAAGATAGCAAAGGGACATCTCAGTAAGGGAAGAAAACAGATTATGGCTCTGAGAAAAGAAAGAGGGTTCTATAACAAGAAATAGAGGCGAAATTTTGACAAGAGTGAAAGATTTCTACTCCAAATTATATGAAAGGGATGATACATGTACTCCAGACATCATGAAAGGTACCAGAGTTCTTCCAGTCCTCCCAGCAGAAGTTGCTCATGCAATCAAGAACATGAAGCGGGGGAAAGCTCCAGGAGAAGATGGAATTACTATAGACATCATACAAGAAGCAAGTGGAGAAATTGAAACAGTACTCGCCCAAATTTTCACTCGATGCCTTAATGAAGGGAAGATTCCTGAGGATTGGAACAATGCTACAATGATCCTGCTACATAAAAAAGGTGACATTGAGGATCTCAGGAACTACAGACCTATCAGCCTCCTATCAGTGGTTTATAAAATCTTCACTAAAGTTCTTTCACACCGCTTGAAGGTAACACTGGACATGGCTCAACCGAGAGAACAAGCTGGATTCAGGAGTGGCTACAGCACAATAGATCATATCCACGTACTGAGAGAACTAATTGAAAGAGCGAGGGAATATGAACTTCCATTGTGCATGGCTTTTATCGATTATGAAAAAGCCTTTGATTCGGTGAAACCATCAGCAGTTACCACGGCTCTGAAATCCTGCGGTATTGAAGATGCATACATTAATATTATTAATAACATCTATGAAAATGCAAGTGCAAAGATTCGGCTGTTTGAAAATACAACACACATAAAAATTGGAAAGGGAGTGAGACAAGGTGACACCATATCGCCGAAGCTCTTTAATGCCACATTGGAAAATGTCTTTCAATCACTGAACTGGGAAAACAAAGGGATAAAGATTAATGGAGATTATCTAACCCACCTTCGTTTTGCTGATGACGTAGTCATTTTTGCAACTACCCCATCAGAGCTGCAGAGTATGATCCAGGAACTTGCTGACAAGAGTAAAGAAGTGGGATTAAAAATGAACTTTCAGAAGACAAAAGTGATGTTCAATGCTTTTACAAGAAATGAAGATTTATCGATTGATGGAGAACAACTGGAGATAACAGATACGTATGTTTATCTTGGACAGCAGATATCAAGTGAGGGTCACATTGATGAAGAAATTAATCGGCGTACAAAACTTGCCTGGAGAGCTTTTGGAAGAAACAGCATAATTTTCAAGAGCAATATGCCATTATGTCTTAAAAGAAAAGTGTTTGATCAATGCATCCTTCCAGTGCTTACGTATGGTGCAGAGACGTGGACCTTAACTAAAAGAGACATACAAAGGCTGCAGACAACTCAAAGAAGCATGGAGAGGTGCATGCTTGGTATAACCAGGAGAGATAAGAAGAGGAACTTCGTGGATCCGAAAAATGACGAGAGTGGAAGACATCATGATCAGAGTTAAATCCCTGAAATGGCAATGGGCTGGACATACTGCCAGAAGGACAGACCATAGATGGACAGCCGAAATTTTAGATTGGATTCCAAGGGACAGGAAAAGACCCAGAAAAAGACCACATGGGAGATGGGTGGATGAAATTCGTAAATATGCGGGAGTGACATGGAGGAGACTGGCACAAGACAGACCGTTGTGGAGGAAACTTGGGGAGACCTTCGTCCAGCAGTGGATTGATAATGGTTGACAATGATGATGATGATGATATTATATACACACAAATATATTATGGATGATAAAATATATATACACTGCTGGCCACCCAAAATGCAACGCCAAGAAGGGCACGAGATAGCAAAGCCAAATTTACTGGACACATAACAACAGATACAAAGATGAAACGATTGAGCTTACAGGCCCGTGCCACTTGCCGAGCACGCAGACATCAATAGTTCGTGTGGCCTCCATGGCTGGCAGTAACGGCCGCTACACGCCGCGGCATCGAACGAAAGAGGCTTTGGATGTGGGCTTGGGGTATGTCTGTCCAGGCTGCTTCCACACGTTGCTACAGTTAATCAGACGTAGCCGCGGGTGGTGCTTGCCGGGCGTTGCTGATCAGCGACCACACGTGTTCGATGGGCGACATATCGGGAGAACAGGCGGGCCACGACAGCAGTGACACCTGGTGGGCCGTGAAGAATTGTTGCACGATAAGTGCCACGTGCGGGCGCGCATTGTGCTGTTGAAATGTGGCCGCTGGCAGGTCCTGCAGGTAAGTGAGGACTACAGGCTCCAAAATGTCGGAGATGTAGCGGTGGCTGTTGAGTGTACCGGCGATGCGTACCAGAGGGGTGCGGGTGTCATATCCAATTGCGCCTCAAACCATAACGCCAGGCGACGGACCAATATTTCGATGCATAATGCAGGCGTCATACAGTCTCTCGCCGCGGTGCCACCACACGCGGATCCGACCATCGTGGTGTTGCAGGCAGAAGCGGGATTCGTCGGAGAAGACAATGTCATGCCATTCCGTAGTCCAGTTGTGGCGTTCAAGGGCCCACTGCCGCCGCACTCGTCGGTGGTGTAACGTAAATGGTAATCGGAGCGATGGGCGCCGTGCATCAAGTCCCCGCTCTGCAGACGACGTCGAACGGTACGTGGTGACAGTTGTTGCGCAACACGCCCTAATTCCTGCGTTAACGTTCGTGATGTAGTGGTACGAGCCGTCAATGCCCGCCGCACAACATGCCTGTCCTCTCGTTCGGTAGTGTGCCGCGGCTGCGGCAATCCGTCGGTCCGACGGGTCCGTCCCTTCTGCACCCACCGAATCCATACTCTCCTCACTGTGGCTGGATGTCGTCCCACACAGGCGCCGATGTCTCGGTACGATAAACCGCTGTCGCGATAAGCCACTATTCGTCCTCTGTCGAACTCCGAAACGTGCTGGAATTACTGCCGTATTCTGCGACAAGGCATCAGGAAGCTTCCACGCACAGGTCCGGTAGCACAACACACTTCCACTACTTACACTCCGCCTTCTGTGCACTCTTCTTATAGTGTTTCTCGGACATGATTTGCATATGCCGTGCAATGCTAATCGTTTGCATGTCTTCTCGCGGGCGACGCATGCTGCGAATTTCAGGCCAATTGGATGCTTCGTTCTTGGCGTTGCATTTTGGGTGGCCAGTAGTGTATAATATATATATGGGTGGTAAAGTTGCGTCGTGTGGCTTTTAACTCGCGAACTTTTTAACACCCGCTGTCCGCTTTAGGCCATCTCACAATCGGGAGATGGCCTTACCCATTCGCTTTCCCATGGCTTGTTCGGAGTCAGGCATGCGCAGTAACCTCGTTTCCAAGGTTAAACCTTGGCTATCTCCGGGAGCGCGAGGGAATCTTTGCTGAGCTGAGATTCCCCATTCTCTGGTGGAATTCTCCGAACTTCGAGAGATATCAGTTTGTTTCGTTTTGAGATAGCAGCCTCAAATTTCACCAACCCAGAGTTGAGTGGATATTTAAGTGAATGAAAATAAATGTCAGAAAATTTCTTAAAAAAAAAAAAAAAAAGATTTAAGAAGAAAGATGATCCATCTCCGATTCCCTAGATCCCTTTAAGTATACGCCACTGCAGTTTAGTAGTAATAATTCATTTTCTTGTTTGACTCTAACGATCGTGGAGGAATGAATAAAACCATTCTGGATATCTGAAATTCGTTCCATGAGCAAAGCAGCAGGGCCGTAGCTACCGGGACGGCAGGGAGGGCGATTGCCCTCCCAGGTTGGTCATGTCAGGGAGGTAATTTCATACTCTGAGGAGCTTAAAAAATAAAACTGAACAGTGTGAATAAATTTGACGAACATTTTAACTCAAAAACAAAGTTATGCACTTTAGTTTCTTCTTTTGTAAATACTTTAGTTACCCGCATACACTATAACCGCAGTATACAGAATTTACAATGTGAGTTGTGGACCACCTCATGTGAATGCATGGAATTGTCGGAAACAGTGAATGGAGGTATGTAAAACAATATGCTGATATGCCTAACCTCCGTGACCTTTCCGAATACGTCAAAGGGATGAAGAGCTAATTAGTCATTTGTGCTCTGTCGCCGAAAGTTTCTTTGAGCGTTTAACCTTGAGCGTAGTTTTTCCAAGCCCTAATCCGAAAGCCTCTTCCTATCGTTACGTTTACTATCTAATACTCATTCGTTCTATGTTGGTTTGTTTTCATTCTGCGTGTGTTCTGTTGTCGGTGTTCACATAAACTTTACGTTTCACTTGATATTTAAAACCAGTGGCTCTTGGGTATTCGCCTATTTTTTAAATTTTGAGCAAAATTATGTCGAAAACTGGAACTGAGATTTTTTTTTAACGATCATAATACTTTCCTATAACAAAGGTATGAGAAAGTAAGAACTGTTTACTATTTGAGTGGAAGTAAGGAACTTTTGAACTCAAAGGGGCGCAATTTCTGGGCTTTCCCTCCCAGATAAGAAAAGCTTGCTACGTTCATGGTGCGAAGCATAATAAATTGCAATAGAAATCAATGTTCTCCACCTTGTTAAAACCGGCTGTGGGAGATTTAATTTTGAAGCCATTTCCTAAACTAATTTAATTCGAGAGGGAGCTTTTAAGAAAACTTTTCACTCTTGATATCAATCCTTCAGCGTCAGGAAATATCCTCACTTCTGAAACTGTGTGTAATGTATGAGCCAAACACGTGAGATGGATCATTTTTAGAAGCTAAACTTGTAAAAAATCCTTTTTCAGATAATTAGCAGCGTCTGTAATAAAAGTAATACATCGTCATAATATATTTTCTCAGGCCAGAGGGTGTTTAAAGATTTCGTAAACAGCTCAGCTATAGTAGGGTTGTTTGTTTTTTCTAATTCTTCGACACATATCAAAAATGATTGAGATGGTTTATCTGGGTTCATAGTACCGATCATGACACTTGCTATATAGCTACCAAACATCATCTGTGGTTTCAACAACAGTGATCCAGGGGTGTGTGTGTGAATTTCTTTGATCTTATGAATGGTGCTTGCGTAACACTTCTCTAAATAATATTTTCTCAAAATTGATTCGTTTGGAACTATTGCTTTGTGTAATTTTCCAAGAAACGCTTTAAGAAGGAATTTTCTAATTTCCACACTGGAATTCCTGCGTTGATAAAGACCTAGCACAAATCCAGAGAAAACTCTTGATCGCGTGTGGTTGTAGATGCATAATTCGAAATTAGGCACCTTGTGGGTGGCGCAGTGGTCTAAGCGATAGCTTCTCATCACTCGTGCGAGATGGGTCCGGGTTCGAATCCCGGTGAGGCATGGATGTTGTTTGTTTTACGGCGCTGGCTCTCTCCCTTCCCTGGAAACAGTGGCCCTAAATTAGGGACGGTCGACTGCTTATAGCCCATTGAGTTGCTCACGGTGGTCGTTAAACCTCCAATCAAAAAAAAAATTAGAATGTTTTTCCTCTTGACTTCCGGCTAGCCAGGCACTTATGTTGGGAAACGCTGAATTTTTTTCCCCTTTAAAAACGGGATTTTCACACACTTGACAAAATATCTTTCCATCGTTTGAAAACACATTTGCTCCAAAATCAGTCACAAACTTATTCAGTGTACTGTAGCACGCTTTTACTTCAGGATATTGAACAATATCGTGCAGTTATGTCAACAAAAACAGAAGTGCCAAAAATCGTTCTTGAAAGTCACAGCATAGAACTCTTTCATCTGAATGTGATGGATCAGCGGGAATCAGAAGCTCGGTTACATATGTATAGTTACAATTGCTTGTTTACTAAATTCCCCAACCAAAAAAAAAAAAAAAAAAAAAAAAATTAGTTACCTGACCTTCGCAGACTGCTCTGATCGTCTGCTTACCCTTTCCCCAGGCATCCAGTAGGTCTCGCTTATAGCATGTAAACAAACGAGCGCCATAACATCTGCGCCCTTTGTGACCCCATTTCAACAGTCGATGGCAGGCTGACTTCTTAGCTGACCGGACCTTATACCATGTGTTTAGTAACCTTGCCATACATTGCTTACCTATTATTTTTTTTTCTAAGAGTTCAGCGCAGCGGCGTCGGAACCGCGGGGGCAGAGGGGCAGCTGCCCCCGCACGCAGATGTGTGGGGGCAAAACATCATATATGCCCCCCTCAGTTTTCTTCCTTTTCAAATTACATATGTTCATTGCTTTTCATTTTTTTCATGAACTATCTAGAAATCTGAATTTTTTTTAATGCCCCCATTAAACAATCCAGAGGGCTGGTTCCTGTTTGAAGACCAGCAACGTTTTGTGTCTTACTAAGTGTAAAAAATTAGACTTCCTCTAAAAAATAAGCAAAAATAAATGTGGAAGTAGGGTGAGAAATGAGATATAAGTTACTTCAATATTTAATAGTTTTTGCGGCTACAATTTCTGTGGAATTCGTACCAATACGGAAGTATCAAAATCCATAGTGTAATGCAGTTTGTACGTACAGTTAGTTTACACTGAGAAACTACAGTATATGTATATGGATATTAAAGTGATTTTTTTTTTTGTAGATGAATCTTAAACCGAAAAAAAAAATATATCAGCAAATTTTCCTAATGAAGTCGGTACGTCTTCTTTTACAGTAGTAGGATAAATTTTATGCCATGATAAAATATTTTGTTCTGCAACATCTTGCCCCCGCTGTCAAAAAACAGTTCCGACGCCACTGGTTCAGCGCCACTTTCGACAAACAATTTGTCTGGCTTATGGATTTTGATGTGCAGAAAAAGTTCCGTGTTAACCCTTACAAGCAGGAGCCCTAACGAGTAGAAAGCTAGGATTTCAATGAGCGTACTCTTTTTACATAAAGAAACATTCACATTATTAGGGGAGTGGATTAGTGAAGAGTAGACTAAACATTTCTCCTTTGATTGAAAATGGATTAGTTTGAGTACTACCTTCTATAAGTGAGAATTTTTTAACAAATAGTTTAGCTATTCTACTACGATGCTGTTAGTTGTCTAAAAAACGGTAACTTCGTTTTTCAAAAGTGCTTTTCTAGAAAATTTTCAGGATATATACAAAAATATGCATTAAATGTGAAAATATGCTTTTACTCTTTAAAGTGGCTAAATATGTAAAATAAGCATTTTGCTTGAACGTCTGGGCTTTACTGATTACAAATTTTGCAACACTTTTTTTAATACACAAGGCACAGGAGTCATGTGAAGCAGAGAAAATAACCACAGCTTTAGCACTACGAGTTAAAATCTAAGGTTGCTCCTTGTACAAACGCAAGAGCCACGGTACGGCGTATAGACAGTTGAGATCCTCACCAGCGCTGGGAAAACTACTTTCCAAAAGTAGTTGGCTACAGTGCTACAGCAAGCGCGAACTGGGCCACCAGACCTTATGCTAATTCAAGGGGAAAAGTACACACACGTGTATATATACTTGTACTTCAATATTCTTGTAGAAAATCTGAAAACCAATATTAAAACGGCAAGGTGTGTTTACCACTTTGACGGCTTCAGACAAAAAACAAACAAACAAACAAAAAAAAAAAACCCAACGAACTACTTGTAGCAGGTGTTCTGAGCTAAACACTGTTTGATACATCCCCTTTCTCTTTCACGACTTTCAAAATTAAGTCCATCCCTTTCGGCGGATATTTTCAACCTCAATCCGTTTTTGACACTTAACAGTTGCAGTTAAATAATCCATACAATTTAATGAAATATGCTAACAATAGTCCAAGAGAGAAACTCGTAATTTATTGTTTACGTTAATGCATTGAGGGCTGAGGCTCACCTACGGTACAATTTTACATGCATAGGAAATATTGCTATGACTGTGAAAAGGGGCCTAAAGTCTTCTGGAACAGCTGCTTTGCCACCCAGTTTTTATAAACTAAAGCGGAAATAAGTTTTACAATATTTTACTTATTTATTGAAAAAAATACCAAAAATTCCTTTTCTTTTTAATACTTCATTCAAACCTACCGTCAAAAATTCCTGGCTATTTCTTTAAAGGTGGACGTCTAGTGATTTTGCTTCCTATACTTCCAATGGGTAAACTTCCGTACACATTTTCTTCCCAATTAATGCGTTCCTAAGGATGAAAATTTGAACATCGATTAAAATAACTTCATATTATAACTTGGAATACTTAATATTTTCTAAAACATAACCATAATTATATTAAAAATCAACTTTTCCTTTGGTGTTGAGACCAGAAAAAAGATGGCGCGATCTGTACATTGATGACGTCAGTAAACAAACAAATGTTGGATTGCTTAATTATGGTTATGTTTTAGAAAATATTAAGTATGCCAAGTTATAATATGAAGTTATTTTAATCGATGTTCAAATTTTCATCCTTGGGAACGCATTAATTGTGAAGAAAATGTGTACAGAAGTTTGCCAATTGGAAGTATAGGAAGCAAAATGATCATATGTAGAGGATTTTAGGAAGGGAGTGTCTGACCCCAGGTCTTAAACAACCCTTAGAAATAGGAAGCTAGGAGATTTGGGCTAGAGTGCCCGATAGGAAAGTGACACGGAAGCGAAGTAGAAAGGGGGAGGAAGACGCCCTTATTTATTACCGGGGGATCCGACGGTTTAACGTGCCCATCCGACGCACGGCGAATACTTAGTGGATCGAGCGTTCGTACCTGCCTGGGATCGAACCTGAGTCCTTTCCGCGGCAGTCGCGAACGTTGCCCACTAGGCCACCCGCGGCCCAATATATAGGAAGCAGAATCACTAGACGTCCACCTTAACCAGTTTCATATGAAGTTTCCGCCAAAACTTTGAAAAGTCCTTCCTCTGAGGCTAGAGGCCCTCTTACCCATGAGCCCCCCCCCCCTCGCACTGTGGGGGATACGGGGACTATCAGTACGTCTATGTTTATAACTATAGATCTAGTGTTTGCAGAAAAAAAACCTGTAGTTAGTAAATATTTGCGATGCTGTTCTTCATTCCAGTTCTTTTGTAATTGACTGAACTTATCTTTGCCGCCCCGGTGGCGCAGTGGTCTAAGCGATGGCCTCTGATCATTCGTCCGAACGGGGTCCGGGTTCGAATCCCGGTGAGGCATGGATGTTCTGTTTGTCTTACGGCACTGGCTCTCTTCCTTCCCTGGAACCAGTGACCCTAAATTAGGGACGGGCGACTGCTTATAGCCCATTGAATTGCTCACGGTGGTCGTTAAACCTCCAATCAAAAAAAAAAAAAGAACTTATCTTTTGGTTCACGATAACTTTCAGTCGCGTAGCGATGGTCATCCCGGATTTTCTTTAAAAAAAAAAAATAAAAAGCTTGTGGGCTATGCATTCCAGACACGCGAATCCAGGAAAGCCTGCGATACGCATTTTTTTAGCTCGTCTTTTGTAAAAGAAAGAGATCGTGCGTATGTTATCGGTTTGTCAGTCTGTAGACCGATATCTTTGCAACCAATAGTCCAATTTGAAAAATTCTTGTTGAATTAGGAAGCTTGAAATGTGCGAATGATGATCCTTTATTTCGGTTTTTTTACTATGCACAATTTCGCTACTAGTGGGCGTAAATGCAGATGATATCGAATTAAAATAAAATAAAATAAAATTCGACGGGTTTCGTCTACCGGGTTCGAATCCCGGTAAGGCATGGATGTTTATCTTACGGCACTGGCTCTCTCCTTTCCCTGAAACCAGTGACCCTAAATTAGGGACGGGCGACTGCTTATATAGCCCAAGCGTTGGTTTATGATCATTCGTTCGTGAAGGGTCCGGGTTCGAATTCCGTGAGGCATGGATGGTGTGTTTGTCTTACGCAACTGGCTCTCTCCCTTCCCTGGAACCAGTGACCCTAAATTAGGGACTAGCGACTGCTTATAGCCCATTGAGTTGCTCACGTGAGGTGGTCGTTAAATCTTCAGTCCCAAAAAGAAAAAAAAGATATCACGAACCTGGACTATTATTGTCTTTACTGAAATGGTTGAATGAATTTGTCAGTCAAATAAAGTTAACATTTGTTGTTTCATATGAGTTTATTTTTTTCAATAAAAAAAAAAAAAAAAAACCAAAAAAAAACTTACCGTCGTTTCCGATGGGTTTCGTCTAGTAGCGTAAATCGACAATGCAGTCAGCTGTTACCTGGCTAGCTTCCGAAATTGCTCGTTATTCGTTAAATGGCAAGGTCGACAGCAGCGTACAACGGCATGTTGTGACGGGTGCCAGGACTTATCTATCGTTTTGCTGTTTCAAAGTTCGCATTATCAAATCGCAGGTACCGCTACTTGGAAACTCACTATTTGTGGATAACGGGTACTTACACTGAAATCATTCTAAAAGTGATTTCCAGTTCCTTGTAAGAAAATATTTTAATGAAGCAGGAAATTGACATGGGCGTTACGCAAAAATTCTCAAAACTTGAACGGATTGGAAACTGCTCATTTGGCAAGAAATGCTTTTAGTATAAAAATGTGTAGAAAAAAGTAAAACAAGGTTTAGATGAACGATTTGAAGTAATAAAGACTGATACTGCCGTTTTGAGAATCAAATTACGGAATCTATGACTCATATTTTGTATATTGAAATTACTCCAGCGAAAAGCAGTGCATGCAAAGCAGCATAGAAGTACTGAAAATCGGTAAGTCCGAACGATCGAGTTTATATATACACAAACTTAAGGACTGGTATGTAGCAGCAGGGGGCAGTTTCTCACCCAGAATAGTAATACCAAAGGCCTAGAAATTTTTGTTATTAAATTACGGAAATATCAAAGGCCTAAGCTAACTAGGTATTTCTGTGCCTGGGGCAGACCCCAAATATTGCTCCCCCATCTGTCTTTCTACCTTATACGTATATATGCATTACTAACTTAATAGTTGCTTATGAATTACTAATTTAATAAAATAGCTATGTATAACTATTAATGAAATTCGAAAGTATGCGGGAGTGACATGGAGGAGCCGGGCACAAGATAGACCGTTGTGGAGGATACTTGGGGAGACCTTCGTCCAGCAGTGGATCGATAATGGTTGACAATGATGATAGCTATTAAAAGACATGTGTATACTATATAGGCCTATATGTACACCAGTGGCGTACCGGAAAAACTAGTCTCCCCCGCAAGAAATATTTTCGAGGTCCTTTTGCAAAAATCCATTAGCTTCCAATTACTCAAAATTTTAACTTCCAAATTATTAACTAGGCTTTATGGGTGTTTTAATTAATCAAATTCTTTGGAACCTACGAGTATTTTTCGTACAATTAAAATTATTTCACTTGACTGCGTGAAACACAAATGTGTACTTTATAATTAAAATGATTGCTCTATTTACCGATACAAATTACTACAAAATACTTACGTCAGAGTTAATCATATCATGCAAAATTTGTTATTTTAAAGAACTAAGGCTGCCTTTTTTAAATGCCTCGCGATTGCACACACAAAACATGCAACCGCCGTGTGACAGTGTCTAATGACTTTTCCCATTTACAAGAAATGTCTCAACGTAAGTAAGCGAATAAGTAACAATTAAAAACTGTAGCACAAAAAACGTAAAACTACTTAAATTATTTACTCTGGAATGTAAAAAGCACACTTAACATAATGTCACAATGTTTTGAACGTAGTAAAAAAAAGCTTTTGACTCTGTCAAAAAAAAAAAAAAAAAATGACACAGGTCTTCGATTTTTCGCTCCTGTGAAGAACACAATTTAGTTCATTATATTCAGAAGTTATGTTCAAACAACTGTAACACAACACTTTATCCTCATTGGTGTAAAAATTCTGCTCATTGAACTGATATTTTTTCCACATTTCCTTGTTAACATATCTGCATAGAAACTATTGCAAGGGCTGTGAACTTTGAGGCCCTTTGTAACAGCAAGGGCTATTACAAGGGGTCTCAAGTTCTTTTGAATAGCCGCTTTATCGTCATCCAGTTTTTATGAACTAAAGCAACGGGAATGATTTCTAAAGATTCTACATATTTACTGAGAAAACAATGATTTTCTTTTTAATACTTCAATCAAAGCTGTCTTAATTGTTGGTTATTTCTTTAACCAGTTTCATACGAAGTTTCCCCCAAAATTTTTGTAAAATCTTTTGTGCTCAGGCTAGAAGCCCTTTTAACCATGAGCCCCCAGACTATAGAGTTGCACTTTTGTTTCTGAATGTGGGTAACTGGCCTCCCCTGAACATTTTGAAAAGAAAAATGTTCAGGGGAGGCCAGTTACTCCCTGAACATTTTTCTTTTCCCAGAAAATTTTTTTGGTTTTCGTTTAAAATGCGACTTACATTAGAAAAAAATGCTTTAATTTTTCTTCAATTTTTCATTAAGTTTAATTTTTTTCCAGATTGTGGATTTCAAAAACTTCCTTTTTTTGCCCCCTCCCCCCGAAGAAAAATTCTATATACATACCTGATATAGTAATTACTTCTTCAAACATTTCAGGAATAACAAACTGTTTTCAGCTAAAGGAGGGAAGGGGGAGGTTCTGCAGGCTTGAAATTTTTATCTATTAAAATGCATTCAACGCACTCTTGTTCCTGAATCACGATTACCAGACAATTAGGTATGATTAGTCTACTTATAATATTTTGAAGAATACCATGGTTCGTAATACACTTTTTAGTAAAATAAACTATAACTTGTACCATTTGAACAAATATTAAGAAAAATATAATTGGAGAAATATTTGTAGCATAAAAAAGAAACTAAACTTCCTTTTTCATCATAGCCTGAATTTATTAAAATTTGGCTCATCCAGTCGAAAATCGGGCTCATCCAGTCAAAAATCGGGCTCATCCAGTCGATCGCGGATGATCAAGGTCGTAGGATGACTGAAAGCTACCGCTAAACGAACCTTTTACCGTACGTGACTCTGTGTGTTTTGCTCGTTTTATATGTTTGTGTTATTGTTGTGTGATGCCTGAGTTTTAAACCATGATCATTTCTATTAATTCAAAAGAAAATTTTTCATGTGCAAAATTTTCCATTTTGATATTCTTTTTAAGAATAAGTTAAAAAAAAAATATTGAAATGAGATATGATTACACACACATGCACCAGTTATACTGCAATGTGGGCAGGAAAGTCAAAAAGTTGTATTTAAACTTCTGTTTAAACAAAGACTAAATACTGTGCAGTAAAACTTGCATAGCATTTAAAAGCCTTTGTGTTGCTAGTTATTACAACATGTGTTGATTTTGAAAATTTTGTCTAAAGAACAATCTAGGAAAATATTAGAAATGTGTGTTTCAAGAATTAAATTTGGTTACTTTTTTTTTACTGTTTAGTTACGGTATTGAATAATCCTGTTAAATGACCTTCTTTTTCTTTAGCTGTCCCGTCGTGGAAAAATCAGTTCCATGTCATCCTCCAATTCTTCTAGGAGTGAACGAAGTGAAAAAAGAACTATGAGAAAGACATCCTCTACTTCCTCGGAAAGTAGTTTGCGGGAAGAAGATCTGATGAGCTCTAAAATCTCTAGCTCGGTGAAGCTTATGAAGACTGAAGAAGTGTCCATGCAGAAAAAGGAAGTGACACAGGAAAGGAAAATTTCAACAGATAAAGTTGCCAATTCGGAAGTAATTGTAAACGGTGTTGACAAAAGCACAGTTTCGAAGGTAAAGTGATTTTTTATATAGATATATGGAAATTCAGATTTTTGTAAAATAGGTGCAAACATCACGAAGCACTAAAACTTTTTAAAGCTTTACTGTAATTTGACTTTGCGTGTTGCATTAAAATAACAGACAGCAACAAAATACTGAAGTTTTCAGTAATCAACATTACCTATAAAAATCACCTGTCCAGTAGTGTAATGTGAACATTCTGACTTAAGGTTTTACTTTCTTAGAAAATAAAACTTAGGCCAGAAAGGCAAATAAAAACTTAGGTTTTAAAATTGAGACCAAAAAATAACTTTTTTTAACTTTAAGTGATTGTTTTGACCCCATAACAGCTTTTCAAGAACAAGAAGTCGTATAAAATTTTTAAAATGATTTTGCAATTTATTAGTGTCAAGATTTACAAAATCAAATAAAAATTAGTAAATCTGGTTCCAGGAAATTGTGAAAAGAATTGAGTAATAGCATAGGTAAAATAGAAAGTTTGTTTTGAATCTGCCGTGGAATAGACCCAGATGTTGTTTTTTTTTTGGGGGGGGGGTCCTTTGCTGCCCTCGGGAAGTAACTGGACACAAATGTTTGAGTGACATGCATCCACTCACTCCAGTAGTGTATCAGCACTGTTTCAGGTGCTATAACACAGTTTATCCTTGGTTACTCCTTCTTCCAATGAATGATAGTGCAGTAACTTCAGTCTTATTTCTTTTGTAGAACCATGTCCAATTTAGCTACTGATGCATGATGTATTGATATGCCTCTTACCCATTATTCATCTCTCAGATGCTGCACAGGGTTTATACTATACCAGCCTATCCAACTTTTGCCTTTTTTTCTTAGAACTGCTTCACTGAACCAATCCAGTGATGCAGTTCTAGGGAAGAAAAAAGTGCCACATGTCTGGCAATGAGCAGGTTAGGCGAAAACAACCCTGAAAGGTTTTAAAATTCTGAAAGCAATTTTGAACCTGATTTGTTTTTCCTTCAGTATTTTTATTGCATCTTTTATTACTATTTTTTTTATAAATTTTCATCAAAGCTGATAAATCTTGGAAGTTTTAAATAAAAGAACATTACACGTTAAAGCGTCGCGATTCTAAGAATATTGAGTTCCTCTTTTACATACTGCTCTGCCATTTTATATGATTCCAAATATTCAGGATGAAGAATACGAATAGGTCACATTGAATACCTGTGACTTAAGTGTGGTATTCTTTTGTTTGTTGCAGGGTGTTTTGATATTTACAGTGAGCATGATTTTGAGCAACTAGTTCCAGGGAGGTGGAGGACCAGCTCCATGGGGAACTCGCCACCCATTCCTCATACAGGACTGTGGCTCAGGCCCAGCTCGTGATTAGCCAGATGCCTCCGACAACTCTGCAACTAAGATATTCTTTTGTGTTGCCCATAAGGAATTGCAGAATGGGATCAGGATATTAATTTTGTGTTATCAGGTGGTGAATTTAGTACAAGTGTCTCCAACAACTGCAACTAGAACATTCTTTTGGGTTACCCATGAAGAATTAGGGAATGGGCTCAGGGGAATTTATTTTGTTTTATCAGGTGGTGAATTTAGTAGAAATGTCCATTGCAACCACAAAGGACTAATCACTTGGCATACATATCTGTTTAATTTTTCTGTCATGATTTACATTCTAGAGGTGCAGTAAAGGAGAAGCTACCTCCTATAACGTTGTTTTGACGACTGCCATCTTGACAAAGGAGTTCTCACACTTTTTATATACACTAGAATTCACGAGACACCCTACTATGTAATCTGACTGATCAGCGTTTATCTGTGTGATACTAACATTTGGTTAAGATAAGAGTATGCTCTCAAATAAGGTGGTTTCTGTATTATTTTGTACATAATCATCTAAAAAAGTCCTTTGCCCTGCTTTCATTTCCAGCTAAGCACAGAAAGTATCTTATCACTGCTAAGCCTAGGGAAAAAGTGCCATGACAGATAAGGCTCTTTCTTCTGCACTTAGTCCGTTGTAAGAAGTGCAAATCTTTACTTGTATAACTGCCATATTATAGTGTGTGTGGAATTTTCCAGAATGTTTAGATGAGTTTTGGTGTTCATGGTTCCCAGACGACAGTAAACACATTTCAGGAGCCATGCCATGATAATACAGCTCCATAACATTCCACCGCTTTCAAACTTCAATGTTGGGGCAATCTAATAGTGGGCATTGTTACCCCTGTTGTTATTTGAAACTTCTAATAGATGTTTTTCAGTGATAATGGTGTACTGCCCTTTCAAGCATCCTATAGTCATGTGGGGTGGAATATGATGGGGCTGCAGCCCCCCCCCTCACACACATGCTTTATACCATACTGATGTTTCCAGGGGGCACTTTTAAGCAACTCTTTTAAATGTTGAATATTGTGTGTGCAAAGAAATAGTTGGGGCTCCTGCTGCCTTATTTTGTTAGAACAATGAGCATTTTTTTAAAACTCAAAACTAGTACAGACTAATTTATCCTCCCTTCCCTTTTTGTAGATTCTATCAGTTCATCTCCCCTCTCTTTCATACCCTTCTTTTTCTGAGGAAATGAAAGTGTTTATTTGCCTGATGCATCCATTTTTTTCTCAGCAATGCATCCCCCCTCCCTCCTCCCAATGTCATAGTTCCCAGTCACACAGAGGAAGCAGATGCTTAGGGTGAGGGTGTAATTTTGGTTTCTGAAAATTTCACTAAGCACTGGTAAATCATGTTCACCCAACACTTCTAGGGGGAGTTATATATATATATATTTCCGTTTAATTGAATTTTTTTTTCCTTTGTGTTTTCAAAATGCATGAATTGATGAAATCCCCCCTATTTGTCCCTGTGTTAAAGCTACACAGTTTTTTTTTTTTTTTTTTAAATTTCTTGCAGTTGCACTTTTGACAACCTGTCTATCTAAAGCTGGTTTGAGTCAAAGCTTCCTCATTTTTCGTTTGAGTAAGATCGCTGATTTGCCATATTCTACACTGCTGGCTGCCCAAAATGCAACACCAAGAAGGAAGCGTTCTATTGGCCTAAAATTCGCAGCATGCATCGCCCGCGAGAGGACATGCAAACGATTAGCATTGCAGGGCATATGCATATCATGTGTGCCCGGCACGCCACCGAGAAGCACTATAAGAAGGGTGCACAGAAGGCGGAGTGTAAGTAGTGGAAGTGTGTTGTGCTGCCGGACCTGTGTGGGAAGCTTCCTGATGTTTCGTCGCAGAATACGGCAGTCATTCCAGCACGTTTTGGAGTTCGATAGTGGAGGAATAGTGGCTTATCGTGACAGCGGTTTATTGTACCGAGACATCGGCGCCAGTGTGGGATGACACCCAGCTACAGTGAGGAGAGTATGTATTCGGTGGGGGCAGGAGGGACGGATGGACTGAGGTGAGCGATTGCCACGGCACACCACCAAACAAGAGGACCGGCATGTTGTGCGGCGGGCATTGACGGCTCGCACCGCCACATCACGAACGTTAGCGCAGGAATTAGGGTGTGTTGCGCAACAACCTGTGTCAGCACATACCGTTCGACGTCGTCTGCAGGAGCGGGGACTTGTCGCACGGCGCCCATTGCTACGATTACCATTGACATTAAACCACCAGCGAGTGCGGTGATAGTGAGCCGTTGAACGCCGCACCTGGACTACAGAATGGCACGACATTGTCTTCTCCAACGAATCCCGCTTCTGCCTGCAACACCACGATGGTTGAATCCACGTGTAGCGACACCGCGGCGAGAGACTGTATGATGCCTGCATTATGCATCGCCATAGCGGTCCATCACCTGGCGTTATGGTTTGGGGCGCAATTGGATATGACACCCGCACCCCTCTGGTACACATCACCGGTACACTCAACAGCCACTGCTACATCTCCGACGTTTTGGAGCCTGTAGTCCTACTTTACCTGCAGGACCTGCCAGCTGCCACCTTCCAACAGGACAATGCACCCCCGCACGTGGCACACATCATGCAACAATTCTTCACGGCCCACCAGGTGTCACTGCTACCGTGGCTCGTCTGTTCTCTCGATATGTCGCCCATCGAACATGTCTGGTCGCTGATCGGCGACCGAGTGGCCCGGCAAGCACCATCTGCGGCTACGCCTGATAAACTGTGGCAACGTGTGGAAGCAGCCTGGACCGACATACCCCAAGCCCACATCCAAAGCCTATTTCATTCGATGCCGCGGCGTGTAACGGCAGTTATTGTTAGCCATGGGGACCACACGAACTATTGATGTCTGCATGTTCCGCAAGTCGTACGGGCCTGTAAGCTCAATCGTTTCATCTTTGTATCTGTTGTTATGTGTCCAGTAAATCTAGCTTTGCTATCTTGTGTCCTCCTTGGTGTTGCATTTTTGGTGGCCAGCAGTGTATGTACATTTGGTAAGTAAAATATTCCCAGATATTTTCAAAGATAACCAGACAATTTTTTTAATATTAATGATAGCCAAGAACATTTGCTTTTTCTTGTTAATTTGCATGTGAAAAACCACGATTGAATTTTCAAATTGAAATTGTAGTTTACATTTTTTGCGTTTTCCCCCCCTTTCTTGACAATGGGAGAGATTACCCCTCCTCATGCACCTGTCTCCTGCTTCCTAGTAATTTGGTGAAGTAAATGATCCTGAGAGGCCTTTTGTGGTGCTTTCAAACACAGATTCACGAGTATTATCAATGCTATGTCGTCCAACATTGTAGAGCCAGACACACTACCATGTAGTATAAGTGGTGGCAAAGACTTAAGAAAGCAAATTAGAGCTCTCGTGCCCTAGTTTTTATATCTGGAGATGACAAGCCACAGTATTTGACAATTTTGAGGTTCACTCTGCCAGTTTTCAAAGAGATGGAAAAAACCTTTCACTTTTTTCTTGGGATTTTGCTGGGATCAGTGCCCAACAATTTTCTTTGGGGGCTCCTTTCATCAGCAAGTAATGTAATTATATGTAGCTGGTGAATGATTGAAAGAAAATTATATTCTTAAAACAACTCTTTTTTTCTTGCTCAACAAAAAGAAGACATGGAAATGTTCATCTTTTCCAACCAAAGCTTTGCACAACATTTGATTGCTTGTATTATGAGGGATTTCTGTGTAACATTATATTTTTAAGACTGTAGTTCAGAAGTTTTAGTCAAAACATATTACAAGAAAACTATTTACTGCAAGCTAGCAAACTGTATGTGTGAAACATCTGATCACTCATGATATAAGAGCTGAATGTAGATAGAAATGATGGCTGTTTTATAAAAAATTACCAAAGTTGAGAAGAACACTTTCCCCACTGTTTTCCTTATAATTCTCAATAAATTTGGTAACAGTAAAACCGCGAATGAAAGTTTACAAGCTGAAGGAAATAGATAACTGACTGAATGTGTTACTGAAGAGTGAAATGTTTTCCAGTAAATATACAGATGAAAATAATTTTGAGTCTTTCTCTTGATCTTTTAAAATGATCTTTTGAATGCAAGCATTTGGACTGATGGGGAAATGCTTGCATTTAAAAGATCAAGAGAAATGTAAAAATGTGCAAGTAATTATTATTAGCCTGCAGCTGCTGGGACCCTTCCATTTGAGGGCCTGTAAGCTCTGATCAGAAAGCTTTTTTCCATCAAAAGCTTTAAACATGTCCCCATTCTTATATAAAAATGACAATGGGGAAAATGCTGTCTATGAATACATTGATGCTGTTTTTTTCTCTCTCTCTCTCTCTCTCTCTCTCTCTCTCTCTCTCTCTCTCTCTCTCTCTCTCTCTCTCTCTCTCTCTCTCTCTCTCTCTCTGAGGTAGAGTGAATTTCCTGGATATACAGTATCTAGAGTGGTATCCCATGCACATCACTAAGTAAAGGATAAAAAGATAAATCAATTGAAAGCCTGAAGAATGTGCTGGTCTAGAATTTTTCTTGGAGATGTTTTTGTCACTTGTCATATAACCTTCGAAACATCAATGGATAAGATAAAACCTGTCTGGTTTCCAAAATAGTCAAAGTAAGGCTCTTTGAGAAGAGGACCTTAATAGATGGAAAGACCAACTCAATAAGCATTTCAAAAGCATGAATTGAGTTCTGTCTGAATAAAATAATCAGATGCAAATACTGCTGAAAAAAGTGAAATGCTTTCTAGTACATTATTATTAGATAAGCATTCAGAAGCAGATTTGCAGTATAGTGAGAGGGAAGTTCTTTCTCCCCAAAATAGAAAAGAATGGGCTAGTTGAAGGAAACCTAGGAAGGAATGATAAAATCTCTGACCTGCTTTCAGAAAATCTATGCAAACTTCATCTTGTAATTAGGTCTATTGCAGACGCATTTGGCTACTCCTCGGACTGTGTAACTAAACTAATCAAAAAATGCAAGCACTCGGCACTCACCACTTTGAAAAGTGCAAACCCTCCCATTAAAAAATTTATAGGTTTTGTGACTTTATTTCCCATGGACGATTCCCACACTGCGGAATGCATGTAAAAAGTATAATTTAGATTTTGGCAAGATAACACAGAACTTATTCTCTATGATCAGAAGGGATAGTGATCCCGTTGGGACCATGAACTCGCATGGTGTGTACTGCATACCATTAAAGGCAAATAGCCCCATTGATGTGGACAGAGTCTATATCGGCTCTACGTCAGGTACATTCGGAAGTAGATTGTCCGAACATAAATCTGATGTGAGAACAGGATGGGCAGCAACAGCTTTATCTTGACTTTTTAATGGAGGGACTCTTACTCAAGCATGGTATGACTCTTACATTTTAGTAAAACCAACTACTAAAGGATCTATTCTGCTCACAGAGAGCTTGTTTATTTATAACTTTGGACTTAATTGTTGTAATGATGATTACCCATGTGCTATCCCTGAACCATGGAAAGTGCTAATTGGAAGGACCAGGGAGGGGTGTGTGTTGACACACTCTGATCCTGTTCCCCCCGAACGTGACCCAACCTTGGCCACTGCATTGATTTCTGACCTTGATACATAATACTTGTTTCATCATTGACACATCACAACTTCATGAGTAACTTGTTATAAATGTGAATAGACAAAGTCATCGCTCTTTCCATGTTTTTCTTTTATTAACACACAGCAACCAAAAAATTGTCATCCGGACATCACTGGGATTGTACCCCAGATCTCTCGATAACTAGCAGAGTGTGTTTGCCTTACGCTACAGTGGCCAACAATCCACAGCGCTATGGGTGTTTATCTGTCGGCACCCGACTTCACAAATCTGTAGAGATGGGCTCAGCAACTGAGACTTCTCCATCTGGTGGGGCTAAATGGCACAAGCTATTAAATTATAGCTAATAAATCTAAAGGGCGAGAGTGATAGTGAATATCTTCCAAATACATGGAGACAATGTGAATAGACAAAGTCATCGCATATTTGTTATAAATACTGAGCCCTGTATAAGAGTTATATTTGTTATAAATACTGAGTTCTGTCATATTTGTTATAAAGTCATTTGTTATAAATACTGAGCCCTGTATAAGACTGTAACAGTGCACCTGAAGATGGGCCAGTAGCTGGTCGGAAAGATCTTGTGCAATTTTTTAATATCTTTTATCTTGTAAATAAATCTTTTAACCTTGGTGCTTTTAGCATTGTGGAGTTTTAATCGTGTATTAGACAGCAGTGTTGTGTGGATCGGATGTTTTCGTGCAAGAGGATTTTTATCTAGTTACCATGGCTGCATTGTGTTGGTATGTAACTTTTCGTTGCCGCATTTGGCTATACAACAGTATGAACAGGGCTGCTAAGTTATTTGACAAGTTTCGTCGCCATCTAGCTATTGAGGGGATGTGCTTGGCATTCCTGATTAACTGCAGGGACTTCTAGTCACCAGCAAATATATCACAATTGGACGTGCACTCATATCTAAACGTGATGAAGTGATTCTCCATAATGCGGAAGTCAAATGACTAATTGCTGAGATCTGACTAGAGAGGAATAATTGATTACCTTCATTGCAAGGCGTATGTGGCGTATTCACATTTATCACGACAAACTCGCCCAATCATTTTGGACAGGATATTGACCTCATATATGTCAATTTTCAATACTGAAACGGAACATATGCATGCTCAACATGTACACAAACTGAGGAATTTGGTCTCCCGGGATTTGACTCGTAGGTATCCTTGTAGGAGTTGGTCTGAAGCACGTTATTACACCTCAAATTCTTAACCTGTGTATATTAATTTAAGTTCTTACTCTCCAAATTCTGTCCAAAAAACAGCTTTAGCACATGGTTATAAGTTTGCTTATCCAACCACTAAAGTTAACGAATATAAAATTATCCTGCAAGTCTGAAACCTCATCTCTGCCTTACCTACTTTGGATCAAGACTCTTTACGGCATTCCATGATACGAACTAGACTATCGGAAACTGCCAACTTGATCATGATCAACTTAATGAGGAAAAGAAATAACTGCAGATTCTTGCTGATAATGAAGGACTCGCCATTGTGTCAGCTGACAAATCTCAGCAGATTTTGATAATGGATAGAACAGCATACAAGAACAAGATGTTGCATGCCACTGAAAAAATTCCTCATAGGGTTATTCATTCTGACCCAACAGTCACTACTTATTACCGCCCTTAGCAAGCTGAAAAATCATGGTCACCTTCCTTCTTTGTGTTGTGACAAATATGCACCCTTCCGTGGGACCCAGAGTTCCTGAATTATTTGGCAAGGTGAAGTTGCACAAGTCTGTCAACTTGTTTTGGCCTATTCCAGTCCCTCCCAACCACTAGAGAAGGCATTGGCAACTTACCTTGCCCTACTAACTGCTGAAACCAGATATTCTGTCTGTAGTTCAGTTCAGACCCTGAAACGTATTGGAGCGTTTCAGGCTTCGAGTGTCCCATTTGTTCTAGCTTCACTTGATGTTATCTCTTTATATCCTAGTGTCCCTGTCCTGGTGGTCCATGATGTTATTCAAACAAGACCTTCCACATTGGGCACTGTTCTTCCTACTGAAATTCAGTCCATATTGTGTGTCCTTTGGCTTATTTCTAAATGCACATATTTCCGTTTTGATAATGTCATATATCAACAAACTGATGGGACTCCCATGGGTTCCCCGCTATCGGCGATCTTAGCTGAGTTGACCATGCAAACCATCAAGGATGAAGTTTTATCTAAGTGCAGTCTTCCTCCTATTTTCTACATACATTATATCAATGACATTTCTGGCCTCGCACCTATAGCAATTTAGAGACATTTTCAGAATGTATGTCACTAAGATTTCCAACTATCAAGCTCACTATTGAAGCGGAAGTCGCTATGAATAACCCCAGTCCCATTGCATATTTTAAAAAGTAGGAACTATACACCAAATTATACTCAAAATAGTATAACTATACTAAAAAATCCGAAAATTCTTGGCGTAGAATAAAGATAAAATTTTTTCAAGCTTTCGCAAATCAACCAGATGGCTTTCTCAAGGAAGGTAGACATGTGTGATAGCATGAATTTTTTGTGAGTAATAAAAACGGGCAATGTGAAATAAGCTCAAAAATGGATTTTAAAAACAATGTTTAAGAATCGTGCGTATGCTTGGCTTTAGAGCCTACGTATTAATTTACATAATTTATACCTATCAAGGCATTTAAGATCCCACAAAATGGGTGAAGAAAATCAGCAGATGATGATGCAGCCCCAGTCAACTGTACCACAGTCAGTAGCGGGTACAATAACTGTGAGCAGCAACATGGACCTTAAAAGTCACGTTGCTGTTAGCTGTCTACCTGCCTTGAGAAAGCCATTTGGTTGATGTGCGGAAGCTTGGAAATTTTTTAATCTTTATTCTACGTCAAGAATTTTCGGATTTTTTAGTATAGTTATACTATTTTGCATATTTTAAATTATGCGTTTGCAGTTTTTTCCCTAGGTGGTGTAAGTATTCTGTTTTTGCTGAATTTTTAGATTTTCTAAAAATCAGCTTGCATGTTTATTGGAAAGGATTCAAATGGCATGCTCATTGCAACTAAAAATTTGGTGTCTTGTTATATTATTCTACTTATTGAATGTATGTAATGTTAAAATTAGCTAAGATTTTGTTGATATGAAACATCTGTGGAGACAGATCCTAGATCTATATAAGATCTAGGATAACATCCTTGTCCTGCATGCTTGATGATTCATGTGATATTTACAGAGAGCAAATTATTTGAGATTTATTTATGCCTTGCCATCCTGAAGGGAAGGGGGAATGATTATATGTAATAATATATAACTTTATGTAATATACACTGCTGGACAATTGCTAAGGACGGATCATAAACGGCTATATAGCGCATAAAAAAGTAAGTGTGGTTGGATGCCAAGTAAAATAAAATAATGTCAGAATGCCAGGACATTACAAGAAAGACAGTTTATTGTGTTCTGAAATCCAGAAGACTTTGGAACGTGTTCAAGGGACAAACAGGCCATTTTGTGCAGAATACGTAAACGTGAAAAAAATGCAATTACCGTCCGCAGGCGTTCCGGCGAAATATGTCAATACGGGATATGGCCACCATGGAGGGCGATGCAAGATTCCACACGTCGTGTCATGCTTTGCACAACATTATCAAGCAGCTGCTGGGGCAATTTATCCCATTCCTCTGTCAGTGCACGGATGAGGGTGTCCTTGTTTATTGGAGGCCATTGGCGACCAGCAAGACTCCTCCCCAAAGCATCCCACACATTTTCAATGGGATTCAGATCTGGAGAACGTGCTGGCCATACGAGGCGTTGAATATCCTCGCTCTCAAGACACTCCTGGACAGCGACTGTTCGATGACATGTTGCGTTGTCGTCCATGAAAATGAATCTATCACCGACAGCACCACGGAACATGCGAACATGAGGTAGCAGAACATCATTAATGTATCGTTGGCCAGTCATAGTCACAGTTGGAAGCACATAGAGGAACGTACGGCCATTGATCATGATGCCAGCCCATACCATGACACTACATGTCGGATATCGGTCCCTTTCCTGTATGTTTTCTGGACAATATGCAGTACCACTATCACGCCAGATCAGTTGTCGTCGACAATCAGACGATAGACTGTATCTACTCTCATCTGAGAAGAGGACAGCAGACCAGTCGTTATCAGTCCAATTGCGATGTTGATGGCACCATTGCAAACGGGCGATACGGTGACGTCTGAACAATGGGATGCACACAACAGGACGGCGGGCGTATAGTCCTCCTTCATACAAATGTCTGGCGACAGTTTTTCGGGAGATCCGCTTGCCAGTAGCAGCCCTAAACTGATTTGCTACCTCACTAGCTGTGCTGCGCCGGTGTCTTTTTGTTGATAGCACTATGTACCGATCTTCTGCAGGTGTCGTACTGCGAACACGACCTCTCCCGTGACGTTTGCTACACTCTCCATTTGTTTGAAATGATTTCCAAAGCCCTAAAACAACACTGTGGCTGACGTCGAACACCCTGGCAACATCTGTTATTTTTCGCCCTTCTTCAATCTTGCCAATAATACGGCCACGCGTAAAATCATCTAGGTGATGTCGAGAAGACATACTGAAACATGCAAGTTCGTCAATTGGTTATTTCCTTTCAACTTTGCGTTTGAACAACAACGGTCAATACGCGTCAAATCCTTAATATCTCTTATCAGCGCTATGACGTCACGAAAAAGTTCGGCAATCCAAAATTTGCATACGCACAACACGTCTTACTGTACCCCGCACTTATGCTAATTTCCACATTTTCCTGCCTTCCATTTTATGGTTGCTATCGTTGCTATTGTCATCCGTCCTTAGCAATTGTCCGGCAGTGTATAACGTGTGTTTCATACTAATCTAAGTAAACTATCATTAGAATTTATTTGTAAAGCGGAAATAGTTAATGAATTTCTGCATGTAAATTATGTGCTAAAAGCCTGAAATATAAAATATCTGGTGTTCATTCAGTATATAATTTAGTTGTACAATTTGTAATTTAAGATTTTTACTATTTTCACAAGTGTATGAAAAAAGTTAGAATGTTTTATCTGTGAATATGTATGTTGTTTAACTTTTCATTCCATGGGAATTTTCCCTGTTGCAAGACATTTATCCTCTTATGATAGTGTGTTTTGTGCTAATATAAACATCAAAACACTGTTTAAAGGTATCAGCTATATATTATGACCGAAATACTAAGTCTCCCTTCTCATTGTAAAGCCCCTCATAGTGGCAACTGATTTGCTTTCTATATATGAATTAGTACTTTCCAGTAGCACACCCAGTTTCCTCAAGGGAGGGTTCCAGCAGTAAATCTAAGAGACCAACACAAAATGTGTCATATGTATAAAATATATTAATAAACCTTTTAAACCTAAATAAAAGAAACCACAAGAACATTTATATGAATGTATTTTTTAAAATAAATGTTGAATTAATCACCACACTGATGTGCACACAAGTAAAAAAAAAAAAAAAAAAAAAAAAAAACTTTTTGTATAAGTAAAACAATTTAATAACAGACTGTACACTAACTATACATAAAGTAGTGAAACTATATTAGTAATCTGATTTGATTGGTGTAAAAAAAAAATAGAAATAAAAATTTCCAAACTTTTGCACTTCAACCAGATGGCTTTTTCAAGGACGGTAGACAGACAACTGTAGTAAAACTACTGGAAGACACAATTTCCTATCTACCTTTCTTGAAAAAGCCATCTGGTTGATGTGTGAAATCTTGGAAATGTTTATTTCTATTTTTGTGCTAATAAATCGGGTTGCTAGTATATTAAAACAAATTAGTGTGATAATCGTTTTAGGACCAAAATGTACAAAAAAAAGTAGTGATCATTACAAAACTAGAACAAAGACATACAGAAAAATGAATGATCATAACGAAAATATTAAATTTATAAAACCATCTGTAGAAAGATTTTTATTTAGCCATAGTTGGAATAATGTATTTTAAAAGAACATAATTTGTTTCCTTAATCTGATGAATGAAGGAGAAGGGTATTCTTCGGAGGAGCAGGGACCTGGTGGACCTTTCCTGTGTGTGTGTGCCACTGGTGCTTTCCATAGAAAAGGTTGGTGCTGCTGTCATGACTGCATTGTTTGAAAAGTTCATGGCCCACATGTGAAGGAGTAGCACTAATAGTTCCTGTGAACCATACATAACTCTTTACATTGTCACTCTCCAAGTGTCATTCTTTTACAACAGTTCTTTTTATCCACAGTCCTTGATATGATAATAAGGAATGAAGTAAATCAGTAATTGTGCAATCATCTAGTATGAGGAGGAAGTGGTGGTGGTGGTGGGGGGGGGGGGTGATTTAATGCCAATGACCATTCATGATGAGATGACATTGTTGCAACACTAGATCAGGGTGTCCCTTTTCACATTTTCATCTGTACTACAGTTTCCATAGATGTATTTGATTTGCCACTGAAAAGATATCAATGTTTGATTCTTCTTAATTGTTGATGTTAATTGTAGATAGTGTTGTTTTGGCAGTGCAAACAATATTAAAAATTCATAATTGCTGTTGTAAAACTTAATTTCATATATTATTGCAATAGGGCACAATTGTTATGTGATTTTCCTTTTATAAAGAAAAAGATTACCTGCCATACATTATGCAGGAAATAAAATTTGCAGGTATAAAACTCATCACACTGTGAGCATAAAGATTCAAAGAATAAATATTTTCCGTAAGTTTTTTTATTACATTATTTTAACGTCAAATGAAATCAGATTATCCTTGATTCAAGTTTCTTTTACATATGCTTCTAAAATATGGAAGGGTGTATGGCAAGATTCAATAAATTTTTTATGTTTTCTTAGAAATTTAGCAGTGTTGTCATTTTTGACATTACTTTTTTTAAAGAAATTTGATCTTTGCACTACAAAATATAGCTGATCTGAAGTAGTTTCCAAAGAACTGATTTATGTTACTCAAATTTAATTATGTGATAAACATTTGTGAAGATTTAATATTTTTTCTGCATAAGCATTACAGAAAGGTGAATATTTTTATGAAGGATTTTTTCTCTTGTGTTGATATTTCAGTTCTTAGTTCATACTGTTAGAGTGTTACTTGATTTCATGGTGATACATATTTTCTGAAAGCAGTCATTTTTTAAATTGCTGACTTAAATCTTTTAAAACACTTTCCCTGTTTTCTTTTAAACAAAATGGCCATGCAATTGTTAGGTAATGATTCCCAAAAGTTATCTATATCAGTAATCACCATCGGTCGTACTTTTCCCAAATCACAAGCGTTAATCTATTATCTGAAGTTTAGAGTTTAAACTTCAAAGTTCATAAAATTTCAGTTAATGCTGATGTGTCAAAACTTTCTGTAGGCACTGGAAATATATTAAGGAAATTAATATTTTTTTCCACGTATGTAATGAACTGTAAGTTGTTTCTGCCACAGAAATATGTACAGCTGTACCACTTTCTAGTTATAGTAGGAGACTGAATGCATGGATCATCAGCAGTTGCTTTGGTAATTGCTGCAGTTATTCCTGTGCTAGAAATAACTGTCATCGGCAGAAGAATTTGCAGATTTTCTGTAAAACTATTCTATAAATGAAAATTGCTTCTTTTTTTTTTTTTAATTCAAGTAGCTCTGATGCCTCAAAGCATTCATAAGTAACATGCTTTCAAACCTCAAAGAGAGGGAATAATTTTTTATTTACCTTCTCTCACACAGAACAGTTAAGTATTTTGGCTGCTTAATACAAGAGCTGTTCCATAAAAAACTGAGAGTATTTTTTTTAGTTGGCAACAGTGTGAAAGGGGGAAAATAACCATGCAGAAGACTCACTGAATTAAGGAAGTATCTATGGCAATAGTTATTAGCCATGGCAGATGATTCTGGGTTTGTTACTGGGTAGTTGTTTAAGGTACATCTGCATTTCGCCATACAGCTATGGAGGTGAGTGATCCAAAGTTAAGTGAAGTGTGTTGTATGATAAAATTTTGCTATAGTTTGGGTAAAATGGCTCCAGAAACAGTTGATTTAATGAAAAAAATTTACAAAGATAAATGTTTGGGTGAGTCAACGATTTTTAGATGGTACCATGATTTTGTAAAAAGGGTGTTTGTCAGAAGAATTCACTTTTAGACCTGGTCGACCTGAAAGTGTTGTTACGGAGGGTATTGTTAACACTGTTTGGGCAATCCTGCAAGAAGATCAACCAATGACATGTGAAGACATAATGGCATAAACTAATATTTTAAAAACTTCGGCATTCCGCATTCTAGGCGACAAATTACTGCTGCATTGTGTGTGTTCCAGATGGGTACCTCATCACCTTAAGAGAGAACAGTAGTTAGCTAGAGTTCAGGTATGTCATGAGTGGAAACAAATGATTGCAAAGGATCCAAACTTTCTGAACACAGTAATAACTGCCGATGAAACATGGATCCACCATTTTGACCCCCTCACAAAGTGCACAACAAGTGTCTGGAAGCACACAGGCCCACCTTCTCTGAAAAAAGTCTGCCCCACCAAATCAGCTGGGAAGGGGATAACGATAATATTTTTCAATCCTAAAGGTGTAGTCAGTCCACCAGCCTGCCATTCCTCCACAAATCACTGTCAATGCTGAGTATTACATTTCAGTCTTTTGAAGCCTCTGCAACAACACATATCGATTAAGCAACTGGAACTGGTGGGCAAGTGGACCCTACATCATGATGATAACTGCCCACATGTGGCTGCTTGTGTTCAATCATTTCTTGCGAAATTCAGTATTGAATCATGCCATAGCCTGTCTACAGTCCTGACTTCAGCCCCGTGTGATTTCTAGTTGTTTCCAACAATGAAGTTCTGTGGTGCAACATTCAACACAGATGCTGACATTATTCACGCTGTACAGGTGTTGCTAAAGCAGTTTCCACAAAATGCCTTTGCCACATGCTTTGAAAAGGGGATTGAATGGTGGGACCATTGCATATAATCCAAGGGACTTTGAGAAAGAATAACATATTTTGCTATACCTATATTTCTTCATTTTGTATGATTTTACTCTGTTTTTATGGAACAGCAGTTGTATATTTGTGTTATTTAACTGCATGCTTTTATAGCTGCTCATGTAAGATTTATAACCAAAGTAAGATGTAATTTTCATGCATAAAACCATCTGAATGGGTTGCACGATATAAATTTGTGGACTAGCAGCTCTCTGTTCACCAAGAAGCCCATGGACAAACAAGATACAAAAGTTATACCAAGTGACTTGCAAATGCCATGTATTTTATTTAGCTTCCCCATGTACAGTTTTCATCTTTGAGAATACTTTATACTAGGCAAACTTATACTTTGCATATTGTATTGAAATAATTATCATCATTGGTACAGAACTTAATATGGAATTTTAGCAGTATTAGAAATACAAGACAAAATGACTTGCAAATGCCATGTATGAAGATTTTCCATTGCATTATGAATAACTTATCCCTAAACTCAAATTTCAATCCTTGCCAGTTTAGTTTTTGTTCTTTGTCCTACTTTATTGACCTTAATGTCATCTAAGCATAAATACAAACCTGCACATACAAACCTGCACTTTTAGGAATACTAACTGATCCTTTATGTATTTATTAAAAGTTGATATCTTGTTATTTTCCTGCATGGTGTTTTTGCATGATCCCTTTAGTTTCTTGCTTCTGCATTTAGGAGAGTGAGGAAGATAAATTCATCGGTGATGATATCATTAGTTGTGACTCTGTAGAATGCCCCGTGTCAGTTGCAGAGCTGGTAAGAAACTAACTTGTCTACTTTAAAAACTGAATTTTTTTTTTAGTGTCAAAGTTTCACCATATCACTGTAAACAATTTAAAGTGTGTCATTATTATTATTATTATCACATTTTCTGTCTACAGTTTTGTAGTGTGTGAAAACATGGCTGCTGCATGTTCCATACAGCAATCTCACTTAGAGTTTGGCAACAGTAGAACTGTTTTAAACTGTCGGAGCAATTTGACCAAAAAGGAAGAATAAAGTATTTACTTTTTGATGTTGGAAGAAAAGTATTTACATACTTTTTGACTAAAAAGTAAATACTTTTTTTCTTCCAAATGTTAAGTATTCATTATTTGTGGAGTTGCTACGTCAAACCAGTTCAGTGTTCATGATTAGAACCTGAGAAGTCAGTTTCTAATTAAACAGCATTGTTTCAGGGGGAGAGGGAGGTGTCATTTCAGTAGTAAATTGCGGTTGTTTAACTTTAGTTCACATATATGTTTTAAATCTGAAATCTTCTTGTTGATTGTTAAACTGCAAGAACTTGCTTTCTCAACTAGGTTCAAATTAGCAGTTCATAAATGCACATGTACACGCAGACACCCTTTCTCTGTAGTTTTCTCACTGCAATTGTTTTCTGTTATGAGACAAGAGAAATTTATTCAAGTATGCTGTTATCTCTACCTTTCTCCTGTGTCCTGTACTTTGAAATTATTGGGCTAAATTTAGAGTATTTCAGAATGTGGCAGCCCCACAGTATGTGTATTTTGTGCCAATTGATTCCAACACATATACCGTTTCTAATTTTCAGCACTTGTTGGGAGGGAAAACATTATTTAAAAGTACTCCCACATTTTGCCTCTGTTACCCTTACTAAAAGTTGAGTGTTGAGTTTACAGTTTTGTCTTGCTAACAAGATAGAAAAATCATAAACATTGTTTCTGCTTAAATAATCTTCAGAATAAAAATATCCAGTGTTTCTCAAAATGTTTACTTCCATTGTACATTGTATTGTTTTTGCTGTTGTGAATATAGAAGCCTAGTTGTCAGTTACTTTCTGTCATGCACAATTTAAAAGCTAACAAAATTTTAGGTTATATAAGTATGTGAGTGTGTACCATATGCATTGGGTGGCTTTAAAAGTCTATTTAAATTTCAGAATTTTGTAACAAAAGAAAAATTGTGTGTACGTGTGTGTGTTACAGCATAGTTTGCACAGAAAGCATCAGCTAGTAGGTGGATTTTGTTTGGCAATGGAAAAACTTGTAGTTCAAATACTTACCAATGTAGGGTGGTAACTGCTAAAAAGTTTGTAAAAACTGTCAATTAAAATGCATAAATTTGGTGACACTATTGCAACAGTAATTGCTGAACATGTCCTCCACCACAAGGTATATTATATAGCATTCAAGTGTGTGACAACTCCATTGACCACCGAATGTAGCATGTCTGGATAAATGCTATAGACTTTATGGTGAATGGCTTCTTAAAGTTGTGGCAGTGTGGAAGGTCTTGTCTGATACACTCTGGACTCAAAATAACCCTACAACCAGAAATCCACAGGTGTCAGGTCTGAGGTTTCCACAGGGTGCTATAATGCCTGCTGATTAGTCTTTCTGCACCAAATGTGGTGACAGTCCTTTACTGGAGATGCAACACGAGCTGGTGCACCATCCTTCATAAATGTGACTGCATGCAGCAGATTTTTTTTTGCAAACATGGCATGTTTTCATTCAGCACTTTCAAGTAGTGTTTAGTATTTACTGAGCAAGTCTTCCAGCTATTTCTGGAGCACAATTCTTCAAAATAAAAAGGCCCAAGAATGCCAGATGAAAGTGGAACAACTGTGAATCTACACCACACTGTTATTTGTGGTAAACGTAGTGGGTTCCTCTATGTATGCACATGGATTATCCTGTGCTCATATTTGTCAATAATGCATGTTGACAGACCAATCTAATGAAAAATGAGTTTAGTTTGTCCACAACACATTTAACAATCACTGGGGGGGGGGGTCAGTGATCTTTTCAAGTTCTTACAGAATTTTTTGCTGAAACTTCTTATGAAACTGGTTAAAAAATAGCCAAGAATTAAGGCAGCTTTGAATGAAGTATTAAAAAGAAAAGCATTTTTTTCTCAGTAAATACGTAAAATCTTTTGAAATCATTTTTGCTGCTTTTGTTCATAAAAACTTGACCATAAAGCAGCTTTCAAAAAAACTAAAGGCCGCTTATAATAGCCCTTGCTGTTACAAGGGCCTCAAGTTCACAGCCCTTGCAATAATTTCTATGCAGGTATGTTAACAAGAGAATGTGAAAAAAATATCAATTCAATGAGCGGAATTTTTATACCAATGAGGATTAGGTGTTGTGTATTACAGTTGTTTGCACATAACTATGCATCTCCCGAATAGAATGAACTGAAAGGTGTTCTTCGCAGGAGCAAAAAATCGGAGACCTGTGCTTTTTTTTTTTTTTTTTTTTTTTTTTTTTAACAGTCAAAAGGTTTTTTTTACTATGTGCAAAGCATTGTAGCATTATGTTAAGTGTGTTTTTTGTATTCCAGAGTAAATAATTTAAGTAGTTTTATGTTCTTTGTGCTACAGTCTTCAATTGTTACTTAGTTATTTGTTTACTTATGTTATAACATTTCGTATAAATCAGAAAAGACATTAGACACTGTCCCACAACAGGTGCATTTTTCGTGTGTGCAATCATGAAGCATTTCAAAAAGCAGGCCTTAGTTCTTTAAAATAATTTTGCATGATATGATTAACTTTAACGTAAGTATTTTGTAGTAATTTGTATCTGTATAAAACCAGGGCAATAATTTTAATTATAACATACACATTTTGTGTTTCATGCAATAAAGTGGAAGATTTTACGAAAAATACTCGTAGATTCCAAAGAATTTGATTTATTAAATCACTCGTAAAGCCTAATTAATAATATGGGAGTTAAAATTTTGAGTAATTGAAAGCTAATGGGTATTCACAAAAAGGACCTCAAAAATATTGGGGGGGGGGGGGACTCGAATTTTTTTGGTACACCACTGGGCACAGGCGATATGACCTTGGCCCTACTTTAGTCCACTCTGTGTTTGGGAACTTTCACACAAAGCTTCTGTTGCCAATTTTCTGCTTACATAAAAAAGTTTCACTAGCAAGGCTTTATCAGGCAAAGTTAATTTCATAGCAACACTCCTCTCGAACACAGTTTCAATAACAAGAGGGATGAAGGAAATTCACAAGTGATTAATAGCTGCAGCTTATCACTTAGGGTTTTTAAAGGTACCACACTTGCGTATCTTCCATGGTTTGTATGTGTGTAAAGCACCGCCTATCGTCCATTTCCAAACTAAAAGTTTTCTGTTGCCAAACAGTTCCCTACTAGTTGATGCTTGTTTTGCAAACTGCACTGTAGTACACACATTTGTTATTTTGTTATGAAATTCTAAAATTTAAATTTACTTTTAAGCCAATCGGCATGTGTGTGTGTGTGTGTGTGTGTGTGTGTGTGTGTGTGTGTGTGTGTGTGTGTGTGTGTGTGTGTGTGTGTGTGTGTGTGTGTGTGTGTGTGTGTGTGTACACACATATACTGGTGTCGTCCAAAATTAATGCGACAAATGCAAATTCAAGAATATGTCCAAACCAAGACGATCAATTGTAAAGATTTTTCAGAGACGTGTGCAAGGGGAAATGCAAAGTTGATGTACCCAAGCAACATTGTGCCAGCGGCTATCCACGCCACTTGCTGCATCACTTTTAGACTGTTATGCACATGCTTCCTCCTAATGCAGTGGTGGCATTCCATTTTTGTTTTGTATTGCTGCATTATCGATATAGACTAGTGGCCAAAATTGTGGAAATATTAAGGAAAATTTGTATTTCTAAAGTTTGATCGCTCACAACGTCAGTCTTTTTAGAATAATACATTAAAATTATATGACTGGAAAGATAAGTTTAATGCAGAATGTAGTGCAACAAGCTGTGTTGAATTATCTTTATTCTATCAAAAGTTATAGCCAAGTAACCAGAAAAAAATGCACACAACTGCATTATGTAACAAGAAGTGGATTTCCTCAACTCAAAACTGACCAATGAGACTGATTGTTCTGAGAGCCAATTGGGTGTTGTAACTTAGCATGGAACCAATAAGGTGTTAGTAAGAGTCAGCTCTCATTTCCAGGTATCAGAGCTAATAACAGAAATCTTATTCAGTTGTAAGAGTGTCATCAAGTTGACCACTGGTTATTCCATGGATTTTTCTGTTCCTTGATAACTTAATAGCATGGCAAACAGAGTTAAGAGTTAACTGATCACCTAGAAAGTGATGTAAAATACTAACTTTGCTTGAAAAAGGCTAGACTTATGAGGAAATCATAAGAAAAGTTGGTGGAACTCTAACCAAAGGAGGTATTTCTAAACTGTGCAAGAGGTATCTGCAGACTCAGTCAATTCAAAACCAATCTGGTAAAGGCAGGAAAAGGTGCAAGCACAACAGCATGTGGTGATAGAAGAATTTAAGACTGTTTAAGTGACAGAAGAAAATCATCTGAGTCAGTAGAAATGTCTCAGTGTGGTTTGAAGATAAGTGCTTGGACTGTTAGATGCAGACCCAAAGACTTTGGTTTAAATTCTAGAATTCAAAGGAAAAAGCCATTATCTCCCAAACAAAGAAGGAAGAGATTAAAATGTGCTAAAAACCATGTTAAATTGGTCTGAGGAACAATGAGACAGTCATCTGGAATCATGAGGCCAGAATATCCATATTTGGTGGTGATGGAAAAAGTATGTAAGAAGAAGAAATGATCTGCTGCCTGAATGCATTATGGCTACCACGAAATATCCAGTTAGTGTTATGATCTGGGGTTTTATGACAGCAAAAGGTGTGGGCAGAATTTGCATGATTAATGGTACTTTAAATGGTAAAACATCATTTATATACTTGAGTCAAAACTGAAGCATTCGATATGTGATCTTTTCCAGGATAATGATGCCTATATATTTCAATGGATTAAGCTCCTTGCCATGTTGCTGCTGCATGCAGAAACTGGTTTCAGGAAATTCATATTACATTGCTAGAATGGCCAGATGATAGCCCTGACCTGAATTCAATAAAAAATCTGTGGAGCTGATTAAAGGAACTTGGTAGTCAGAAGCAACCAAGGAATAAAAGCACAATTGATAGAAGCAATCGTACAGTCTTGGTTTCACGTTATATCACCTGATGAACTAAAATCCTTGGTTCAATCCATGGGATGCCATTGTAAGGCTATAATTGCTGCAAAAAGGTTTCCCAACTTAAGTATTAACAGAAATAGTGAAGTTATAAAATACACGTTATGGTTTTCTGTGTATGACTTCTTTTAAAATGTATTTTTTTTTAAATAAAGTATGCTGCATTACATTCTGCATTAAATTATCTTTCTAATAATATATAATTTTATGGTATTCTAAAAAGGGCATGTCAAACCTCAGAAATGCAAATTTTCCAAAAGGTTTCCTCAATTTTGGCCACTAGTGTATGTATGTCCATACGAACTGCAATTAAACTCTGTCATGTGGATTTTGCATCATTAATGATTTTGTGTTTGTCACTTCAATCTTTGGCACGGCTGTGTGTGAGAGAGAAAATCCTATATAAAGTGTTACATTAAAAGCGGGCAAAAGCAAAGCCACACATGGTTTTACTGGGAAAAGAAAAATACATTAAAAAAATTAAATATGAACAGCTTATCTGACCCCCGCCCCCACAAAAAACAAAAAAAAAAAAAAAAAAAAAAACAGGAGACCTAAAGAAGTTTTTCAGAAATATAATTTTAATATTTTAACTCACGAGAGCATGAAAATATTTTACGTTAACATGTTACCAATATATCACAGAAGTTGAGTTAAAAGAATCTTACCTCAACACAGTGACTGTTCCAATTTGATATGTATGTGCACGTATAACCAACCTGACAATCCTCCATGCTGTATAAACTCCTTTATTCCCACAATGCACTAAATTTATAAGAGTTAAGGGTTTTTGATAAGCTTTTTAATATTAAAATGTTTTAACTTACATAAGTTAGTGCATTGGGGGAATAAGGGAGTTGATACAGCCTAAAGGATTATCAGGGACATATGTGCATGTATGTGGGATATATATGCAAATTTTACTCTTTCATTAAATGTTTCCAAAACATTAAATGTTTCCAAAACATTTAATAAAAGAATAAAATTGATAAAAAGCAATCAAATATTGCATTAAACTAACCAGGAAAGCTACTTGCTTATAAAGCTTTATTTGAAAAACTACAGAGAATCAGCAAAAAAAAAAAAAAATCCATGTTAAACTTGTGACAGGCATAAATAATAATAATAATAATAATAATAATAATATCCCTTCCATAGAACAAAGTCTTATTATAATGAGTAGTCTTCTGAGTAGACTGCAGCTGTGGTGGTACCACATAAGAGAAACTGGGAAAGAACTTAAAATATGTATGTAGTAGAACATAAAATTGCTATAAAAATGTTACCAGCAAAACAGAACTAGATTGACATTTTCAAAACACCAGACACTCAGTTAACTTGTAGTTAATTTAAATTTTGTCTCGCCAGTAGCACTTTGTCAAAATGAAGTTGGAAGGTATGGAAATTGAAAGAGAAGTCACAGTTAGTGACTAAAAATGTTGGACATTACCATGTGACTGTCAATACCTACTCTCTTGAGTCAATCTCTGTGAACAGTTGGATTATAACCTGTGAAAATGTGACTGTGTTACAAGAAAAGGAAAAAAAAAGTAATTGCCATAATTTAACTTCAATTTAAATAGTTAATTAGTTAAAGCGCTAATCTCAGCATTAAGTTTGTCCAAAGAAAAGATGAGGTCTAATTTGCTAATTGTTCTCCTACAGTTGAGTGATTAACATTTGATGATGTACATTATTTGTCTGCAACTAACCATGTCATTTAGACTATTTGACTGATACATGAAATGAGCACTGCACACCATTTTGTGTGTGTGCATGTGCGTCAGTTTTAATACTGTGATTAAAACTAGTGTTTCTAAGGTTTTTGTCATTTGTCACAATATATTGGTTACATATGGCTTAGACAAAACTTATTTTCACATAATTAAAGTGTACAAAGTAGGTGCTGTGGTGACACACATTTTAATGATAGCTTCAATAAATCTGAGAATATTTAACTTTTGTAGGATGACTTCTCTGAATATTTGCGTGTTTTCCAACAAAACATAGCTATTGTATTAGTCTAGTTTATTGAATTTATTATGTAGAAATTTCACATTGAAAAGGAATACTGAAAATCCTAGTCAACAGGATGAACAACTGGAAATTGTGGTGTAGCTAAATGTGTAGTATCACTGCAAACAAAACCAAGAACACCTCTTAAACTGGAGGAGAAATCAGGTGGCAAAAGATAAAATGACATGCCTGTTTTATTTATTTGTATTTGGAAGTGCAAAAAGGTAGCCATTAGTTGAAATGCTTAAGAATGGTAAAACATTGCCCATAAAGCAAAGGGGTTGCAATTCCAGCATTTTTTCCAGCTTGCAGAACCGCAATCACATGGGATTTCTGTGGTATGCTTGTTCTTTAGCTGTTAGTGCTCACCCCTTTGTTGAAGCCAGGTACTTTAAATTAGAAACTATATTTTTCTGTTCTTTCATAAGAGAATTCATAAAAATTGCTCTGCAAAACTCAAACAAATTTGCAGATTTAAGAGTGAAACAGAGGATGGCTAAAAAAAAAGGAATTGCAAAACCTGTGGAAATGTATGAAAATTATGTGAGAAATTTTTGTGTAAAAAACTTGTTTCTGTGGAATCGCATTGTTTGTGTATTTATATAAATACCATTTTTGCAAAATCTGTTCTGAGATAAGGTTAATCTATACATAGTATAAAATAAAGTCCCCAGTAGACGTCTGTCTGTTTGTTCGGGCTAATCTCTAGAATCACTGGATGGATTTTGATGCGGTTTTCACCGTTCCATAGAGCATTTGTCGAGGAAGGTTTAGGTGAACGAAACATTAATCTTTGACAAAAGGGAGCCGAGCAGTTATGATTTTAGTGACAAGTCAAAGAAAAAACCGCCGTTCGCATTTCTTCATGGCAACGAGCTTTAGTAACGTAAGTGAAGGACAACCAGTCCCTGTTGAAATGGTGTCTTACTTTGAAAGTTTAACTTTCGAGTACAAAGTGCAGTATTTGGAAAAAATTAATGAGATTGATGGAAAAGATCCCTATGTGCTGAATGTAAGTATCTTCAAAGGTGACACGAAAAGTTTTCCAGAAGTGCAAATAGTAAATATTTTCTATTACTTCATCTTTGGTCAAAGCGCCATTACCATACAACAGTTAAGGGCATTAGAATCATATAAAATTCTCGAAGCATATAACAATTTCTCATCGGGGATATTCTTTTACATGGTAATTTAGTGAGATCACTAATTAGTGAGCAATTAGTAACTCTTCAATGAAAAGTGTTTTTCTGTGCTCTGGGAAGCGATTTTCAAGACTTAGAAAAAATGTGGTGAAAAAAACAGTAATTTTTCTTGGATTTGCGCCCACATGTATTTATCTGTAAATAAATTTAGCAGCATAATCCCAGTATGTAAACAGACCTAGACACCAAAAAGAATTTTATTTGGAGATAATTTTATCCATTATTTGCATTTTCCCTCAAAAGTGTGCTTCAGCTCCTTAAAAATCCAGGTGTACTAAAAATAAAATCAATGGTGGTTTGGGGAGGAAATGTATAGAAAAAAATAGTAAAGTAAAAAGCAAAAAACTTCCAACACTGAGAGCCAAATAATCTTAATAGTAAAAATACTAAGTGAAAGCTGAAAATTAAAAAAAAAAAAAGTGGGTCAAGCTCTCCTAAAAAAAAAAAAAAAATCCAGAACAGCCAAAGAGATTTGATTCTGACTAAAAGTCAGGATGGCTAACAAATTAACTTTTAGCTCTATAAAAAGTTTCAACAGCCCCTAGATCAATCAGGAACTTTCTGAATAAAAGTCCCTGATGGTGAAAAACCCATGCATATAAAAATGCCGATTGGGTACTGAAGCGTTGGTTTAAGAACATTTTTGACTAAGAGACAAACTCTGAAAGGTGTTCTATATGAAAATAATCAGTAGCAATAAAACCTACACAAAAAAATAGCCAACACCTTTTAAAATAAAATTGAAAACTTGAAGTCAACGAGTGAAACGTCTAGCCCAATAAGTGCAAGCACTGCACGCCAACAGCATTTGAACAAGTAAAAGATAAGTTTTATGCTTTACCAAAAATCACTGATTTTGGGATAAAAATAACCTTTAAAAGGTTCTCTGTCTTTGAAGAGTCTAACTCTTCAATAGTGTTTTCTAAGCTCTTGGAAGCCGCCCCAGTAGCGCAGTGGTCTAAGGCGTTGGCCTCTGATCATTCGTCTGTAAGGGGTCCGGGTTCGAATCCCGGTCAGGCATGGATGTTGTGTTTGTCTTACGGCACTGGCTCTCTCCCTTCCCTGGAACCAGTGACCCTAAATTAGGGACGGGCGACTGCTTATAGCCCATTGAGTTTCTCACTGTGGTCGTTAAACCTCCAATTAAAAAAAAAAAAAAAAAAAAAAAAAAAAGCTCTTGGAAGCAATCTCCCTTCGCTTGGCAGATAAGCAAATCTTTTCGATACAGCTTTTAGAGACAGCAGCTGGCAGCCTAAAAAAGGACTTCCGGTCTCGATTTCCTCTACTGCAGCAATTAATAAAGCCACAAAATCTAGGCATTTTGGCTTCAAATTTTTATAAATAGACTGCTAATAATCACACTTTACAAACTAACTGCAGGGCAGCCAGCTATGTTTGTCCTTCCAGAACTTGTAGGAACTGTTGCTACTTCTTTAAAAACCGGAGGTTGTACTTTCGTGCAACTAGTCAAAGGGTAGTTAAGGCTGTCCAAGCATGATTAGATTCATCTTAATATAGAGCACAAACACCACACCTCCCAATCACTATCTAAAATGTAGGTTAAAAAACGTCTTTATTTACAATTAAAAGGGAGAGTTTAAAAGCTCTAGCGAGCACTTACGCAAACCACTATGGTCTCCTCATCATCATCAGGCTAAAGATTAAAATCACTGTGAAGCGGTACATGACTTATATAGTAACAGGGATGAGCACAAGATTACAAATATGTAAATGAGATGAGTAAAATATATTAAATGTCAATCACTACAGACTATTTACAAAATTACCTAAATTATTTTGAGGGTTCCTCGCTTGGATATTCCAACATAAGATCTCTCCAGGCACTAGGAACATAAACAGGTATATCCCCATTGCAGCACTTAGGTCCCAGTTTTATAATGTGAAGACTCTCAGTAAACAGCATAGAACTTTTTGTCGAGGCTGTTGATAACAAGTTTGCATTGTCCCAATCTGGTTTTAGGTCTCCCTCAATAACAGTTTTTGACAAAGTCGAAGTAACTGCTCCTTTACGAATTGCATATTTATCCTAGTTGTAAATAAATTTATGGCACCTCTATTCATATTGTACTGTGGAATTTACTTTTTTACAGGTCTTATAGAGGTTATTATTGAAAAAAATTGGTGGTCAAATTTTCGAACTAAAGCCTAGTTCGTCATCATGACTACGTCACTGGAGTAGTTGCTGCCACTCAATTGGAAGAGTCCAACTGCAATTATCGTTAATTGTGGTACTTCTTCTTGCTATTTATGTTCAGCCCATCTGATTCTCAGGCTTCTGTAGGTCGAACCCTTCTGTAGGTCGAATCTCTGCTATGTAGCAGAGATTTGCAGTTTGTCCATTAATGTCCAGCAGTGGGATACTATAAACACCAAAATGGGATAGAGTTGTTATTGTGTCTCTATCATGCTTAATCATAGAAAAAAGGTTTTTGGTCTTGACACCAAAACCCAAAGAATATTTTTTGTAGGTGTTTTTTTAGCAAAGTAACAACTAGTTTCAAATAGGTTATACTTCCTACATAGGTAGTTGTGGGTACACTTCTGGTGAGGGTTATAGAAGTCTTCCGTTTATATTGTTGTATAAGTTTTTTTAACACAATCCGTGGGGTACCCATGTACTTTTGCAATCTTGTAATTCTTCATTAATTCCTGATTCCAATAATAGGGATTTGTAGAATGGGTAAAAGCTCTATTAACTAGGAATCTAAGCACCAAATACTTATAGGGGGTTGGTGTACAAGAATTGAAGAGGATCAGAACCGGGATAGAGGTAGGCTTACGATATACAGAAAACTCAAAGTTTGTATGGTTAGGGAGTGTGAAACCAAGAAGTCAAGGAAGAGCAGTAACCCTTTTTCTATTTCTATAGTAAACTTTATGCCAAGAACTATGGATGATAAATCAAAGGCCAAAGCATGTAATTCAGCAGTTGAGTGAGGCCAGACAAGGAAAACATCATCAACATATCTGATGTATAAGGATAGATGGTTGAACACTGCAGGATTTAAGATAGTGATTTTCTAGGTGCTGTAGTAAGATTTCAGCAAGAACAGGTGACAGTGGGGAGCCAATACATGCTCCCTCCTTCTGTTTGTAGACAGTATTTTGGAAGCGGAACAGTATTTTGGAAGCTGTTTTGTAGGTAGACAGTATTTTGGAAGCTGATCGTGCTTTGACAGCCTTAACTACCCTTTGTTGCTACTTCACTTAAACTTCTCGATGATGTCTTGTGCTACATCCTCATTAGGTTGGGTCCATTAGCGGTCAACACTCTCATTGGCTCTTTCATTTGACGTCACTATGGAGGCACGGAGCGAAAGCAATTCACACACATTCATACGCAACTCAAGCCAATGAGGAGAGCTTAAAGTTTATATGAGCAAAACTTAAAATTTTTCTCCATTTAAAATTTTTTACTTCATCATGCAATTACTAAAGAAAAGAAAAATGTCCATTTCGCAATGAATTTTAAATAATATAATAGAGTTACGCTCATCATTTGTCATATGCGTTTGTGAAACAACATGGTGGGGATCTGAGATTTTTACCGAAACAAATAAAAAATTTATATCGACAAAAAAATTCTGCGATCTTTTTAATTTGCGCAGTTTTAATAACTAGTGTCCGGGTTCAAATCCCGGTCAGGCATGGATGTTGTGTTTGTCTTAAGGCACTGGCTCTCTCCCTTCCCTGGAACCAGTGACCCTAACTTAGGGACGGGCGACTGCTTATAGCCCATTGAGTTGCTCACGGTTAAACCTCCAATCAAAAAAAAAAAATAAATAAAATAACTAGTGTCATAACAATTCCCATAGGTTAATAAGACAAAATTTAGATACAAAATAAAGGTTTGTATCGAATTATACCAGAAAATAGTCTGTTTTGTTTCTCTACCAAATTGTGGTTGACTTTCTTTTACACAGGGCATTGTTACTTTTTTAATCTCCATTTTTGCATTTCTGACTTTGAAATGGAGAGCATTTTTAAAAATCTGGATACAAATTATGCTTGAAACTTACTTAGAAAGTCACTAAATTTCTGTGATGCAACCTGTATGGTTTGACTTTTACTGCAGTGAAGGGAACGCTTTTCTAAAACACGTTCATAATCATCTTCAGTAATGTGTTTAGAGCAAATTCTGGCATGTTTCACATTGACAACATCTTTTCGTTAACATTTGAGTAACCAGCCACGTTTTTTGCAACATCTGATCTTTTGGGAATGCGTGATTAATAATCCCAGTTCCTTTGGTTTTCTTAATCTGAGATGAGCACATGGCAATGACACCATAATTGGTAGGCATCGTTCTTTCAAAATAATAGCACAGAATGGTGGGGTCGTGACGTTTTCTAACTAAAAAACACACAGCAATAGAACAATTTCATTTTGTTATCACAATAATTATCTTATAATGCTTAGCTTTTGTTACCACAATAGTTATCTGTATAATATCCCAATAAAAATATGACTCTCTATCATAAAGACTGATCAAATACCACTAAATAAACAGAAAACTTATAGTAACCGCATATATACAAACCATCGAAGCAAGTGAACTGCCTCCACAGTCATGCGCGAGTGGCCCAAAAATGCCTTCGATGCGCGCCGACCGGTGAAACTTTTTTACTCATCGGGAAAAAGACTCGAGGCACATGTGGCACTGCTGGTCTGACAGCATGTAAGGCCACAGGCTAAATGCATAGTTACATCGGTTGCAAAAATAATTGGTTTATCGGCGCTTGCACAGATTAAATGCGTAGTTACATCGGACGCTGAAAGAGAATTGGTTTACCGACACTCGCACAGACTAAATGTGCAGTGTTTTCATCTATACATATGTATCTCTTTGAATAGTTCTTTAATTAAAATTGAAATATTGTATTAGCATTATGCAGAGACAAAAATCGAATAGGGCGTAGTACATTGGATGCAAAGAATTTGTTTATCCCGTCATAATGAAACTTTCCAAGAAACAGGATCTCGATTGGCAAATGACAAAGAATGGTTTTACAAAGAGAAAGACAGTCTCCTGTTGAACATAATAATCTCTTTTTAGATTTGCTGTAAATTCTAAATTGCTATCGTGCGAAGCCAAGCTGGGTCGCTAGTTAATAATAAATTGTATGACACACAAAGAGAGAGAGAGAGAGCTAAGTAATTTATCGGTTTTTCATTTCAAGTATTTAGATGTTTGCAAGATGCATAATATGCAAGTTTATTTGTTGATTGCATTCACACTGCTTTAAATATCATATCATTTTTGGCTTAACAAATAAAATGATTATCACTGAAAGAATAATAGGACTTCTAATTGCGAGTCTGGGTACCTGTAGTTGATTTCTAGAGTTGTGATTACAACATTAGCTAGCTGGCTTCATATGCTGAAGGCAAGGGTGAGATAAGAATGTCATTGATTTTTTCTTCAGTTCCTTCAGTGTTGCATTGATTTGTTTTTTAGTTTTTATGTTACCTGAACTTTTGTTAAACATGACTGACTCTAACTTTCATGCTTCACGGATGGGGGATTATTAAATCACACTGTAAAAAGGGGGGAAATGAAGTTGCCTGCATACCACTATGAGGTGGTAACAGTTTCCTTTAAAAGTGCTAAATTACATAGGCTATGTGTTTCTTTATCATAACATTATTTTATTTATGCTTGTCAGTTGATAATTGCCATCAACTTATGTTCATGCTGTTTAACCATAGCTACTAATACATTTGCACGTTTTGCATGATATTTGACCTTTGCATGCAGAGGTCCAGTTACGACCAAAAAACAACTCAAGAAAGTTCTGTGTCGCCATCAAAAGAAGCAATTGAAACAGGGATTGATATAAAATCTTTGGTGAGTTCAATAGTTATCAGTATGTGCTGACTTTTGAAATGTATTAAATTCTATGATGATTTTCATTATGATAAATTTGATTTTTTTAAATACAGGGTGTCTGTCGTTTGTAAATATTAAGTTTGGGCAGACAGAAATGCTTGTTACTACGGATTCTCCATAGTTTCTATTGTTAACAACCACATACTACTGACTATGCATTTAATTAATCTTTCTACGGAGTATTTAGTATAATACAATTTCTTTTCATTGTCGATTACTACGAATGACTGCAATCAGTTTTGAGGCTGGGTTCAGAGCAGATGCTTCCACAAGGCTTAGTGCGCCTGCAACGTCGCTACCCCTTGCCTACCCATTCAGATAACTGAGCCACCATCTGTGTGTGAAGAGTTGCCAAAGATTCAAGGATTCTTATTCAAACTAATTTCCATGCCTGAAGCAGTCGAAACTATCCCTTAATGTGGCTTTCTGTAGTACGTGCTCGAAAGATTTCAATAACGCTCTTGGATGCCGCGATGACTGTCATGTTTCGTCTAAAAACCATGGAATATGCCAAGGCCGTTGAACAGACTGAAAAATTATGTGTTTTCTTCGAAAGTGAAGATTCTTCCAGCAGTATAAAGGCTGAAACTTTGTTCGTAAGATTTCTGATAGAGCACAATCTACCGATCTCGACTGCAGATCACACTAAATCTCTCTTCTCCACGTTGTTTCCTGACTCGAAGATTGCCATGAATTTTGGCAGTAGCCATACAAAAACTACTGAAATAAATGGCTAAATGAACAACTGAAGACGTCGTTTCTTCACTGACATTGCCATTTTCCCATTAGCATAGATGGAAGCAATGACTGTTATGAATCTAAATTACTATATTTATCAGTGTTATACGCATATACTACTTTTTTTATTTAAACTTAAATAAAATGAATACTGCTGCAGAGTGCGACGCATCTCGACATTGCCAAATGTTAACGGTTTGGTATCACTTTACTCTTAACTGCAGACTCTTCTCTGATGCATATCTCTTCTGTTTTCTGATGGATCTTGTTAAAAGTGGTATCAATGCAATCTTCAGTTTATTTGGAAAGAAGATTTGCACAAAAAAAAAATTAAAAAAAAATGAGACTACTCCTGATTTGCCTTTTTTAAGCGCTTGAAAGTAACCTCACTCGCTTCAGCAGCGAACGCGAGCTGTCACGTTAAGCCTAAGGGTCTGCTCACATTAAGTTGCTTTCATGGTACAACCTGCTTAAGCAGCAACAGCTGCTTGGGGAAAATATGACTAAACTTCGCCGTGGCTGATGGTTGGTGATAAAAATAGTTAGTGTATGCCTGGTCTTGTCGTGCTGGTTTGAGGGTATAATTTCTTGTGACGATGATCATGCATTATGGGCAAATCGTCGGTTTAAGGAACCCAGACTTCTGGCTGTTTTTAATTTTTTAGTCTCTCTCATCACTTTCCAAGATAGCAGTGATTCTGATTAAAATTTTTGTAACAGGTCTAATATCCAAGTTTTTTCGTTCAAACAGATGCTTTTTCTTTCATATTATTTGCCTTATAAGTGGTATAAATATTAATATATTAATAAACGTGTGTTGAGTTATCTAAAAAAGTTCAGAGCTCCCAAGGCATTTATTTTAAATTAAAATTTTTTTTTACTCAAACTTTCTTCTTAAAATTAGGGTGCATGTTATATATGCCGATAAATATGGTATGTCCCCTCTTTACAACATTTTTCGAGATAAAGTAGGGGGAAATTGTTACCATGTTGATGTCATTACTCACTTGCACTGATAATACAGGTGAGAGCATTTTCAATGCCATATGCAGTAAATTTGAAGAAAAGAGTGTGTGGCTGCCCCGGTGGCGCAGTGGTCTAAGCGATGGCTTCTAATCATTCATCCAAAAGGGGTCCAGGTTCGAATCCCAGTGAGGCATGGATGTTGTGTTTGTCTTATGGCACTGGCTCTCTCCCTTCCCTGGAACCAGTGGCCCTAAATTAGGGACGGGTAACTGCTTATGTCCGATTGAGTTGCTCATGGTAATCGTTAAACCTCCAATAAAGAAAAAAAAAAAAGTGTGTGTTTTGGGAAAATTGCATTGCCTTTAGTTTGGATAATTGGATAAGGCAAGCACAATAGTGGGCAAAGTAAAAGGTGTTTCTGCGTTTATACAGAAAAAAATAATCTGTCAACAGTCATGAAGGGCTACCTACCCCTGCCATTTAATACACATTGCTGCGAAAAAAGCTGCATATGAATTTAGCAATGTGATAAACATACAGATGCTGTTGGTAGACATCTATTTCTTTCTTGCTAAAAGTTCCCAAAGAAAACAGCTTCAAATTATGTTAGCAACTTTGTAGTCAAGAAGGGGAAACCACATAAAATTTTGAAATACACTAGTACATGATGGTTATCTTTGGTTGACTGTCCAGTCCATATTTTGGAACAGTGGGACCCACTGAAAGCTTTTTTTTTTTTGTGTGTGTGTGTGAAGCAAAAAGTATGGATGACATCCAAAATAAGAGATTTAAAAATGTTAGTGCTTGTTTAAGCAATGACAAAACAAAACTTTATGTTCTGTTTTTAAGCAGCACTTTATCTTTAATAAGGTAAAATGTCACCTTGCAACAAGATGCAGCATTTATCCATAATTTGCACATTTGCTTTGGCAGCTTTTTATGGATCTCTTAGTAAGGTTCATTTTACCTACAGCCATTGACAATGTAGGTGAATTAGATTTGTCACATGTAGCTTACAAGAGAAGCAAGCAAAAGGACATTGAAAATTTGGTTTATAGGTGTTAAAACAAGAAAGTACCTCAATTCTTCCAAAATGAAAATGACACAGCAGGATACTGATGAGTTTTTATAGGTGCATCAGAATTTTTTTCGTTGAAGCCTGCAATCACATTCTTAAAAAGCTGCCACTGGAGGATGAGTTTCTAAAAAATGCTCAGGCTGCTGATATTGAAAAAAGAGCCAAAGCCTCTTTTAACTCTCTGCTCTACATTGTTCAGCATTTTCCATCACTAGTTTGTGAAAATGATCTGTAAGAACTTGAGATTCAATTTGCAAAATATCAAAGTGACAGTCTAAAAGAAATTTCTCTTACTGATGAAGCTTGGTTTCAAGTATCCAATTTGAAAGACTTTAATGGAGAATATAAGCAAAGCAGTTGTGGAATTTTGTGTTTTGTGACACAAAATTCCACAACTGCTTTGTTTGAACAGCTGTTGCCACAACTTTGATATGGCATAGAGGGTTGTCGGCACCTTTCTTTTCCAATGCTTTCACCAACTTAACTTTTGTTTCAGAAGAAATTTTGGATTTGAAAAAGGCTAATCCAACAAGTGTTTCACTTAAGTACCACAAATGTCCTTAGACGCTTTTAGCTGCAGCATCGGCAATGACTTTGTTTCCTTGTATTTATCAAGTTCCTTTAAGAGTTTTAGGTCATTATTAGAAGCTGATGTGCCACAGAGAGAAGTATACCAATACTTGATAAATCTGTAGGACAAACACATTACGGATTCGAAGTCGGTAGAGTTCTCGGGCAGTTAGTTTGAACTGCGATCAAAACAAGTAGATCTTCACATTGTATATTAACTTAGCCATCCACCTAGCTCAATGTAAAGCTCCAGGAGCATCAATGTTAATCTGCTTTGCATCATCATCTCCTAGGAATAGGAGATAGAGTTGTAGTAATTGCTTGTAGTCATCTCTCGGTTGAAATGTTGTTAGCTGATCCCTGATGAACTTGACAAGATAATCTTTCAGTGAATTTAATTGTTCAGCCATGGAATCTTCTATAATTTCACTCTCGTATGTGTATTTGTCAATCTTGTTCCAGTTGTCTGAAAATCGCTAGAAAAGCTGGATATTTGGTCCACTTGATGCCCCCATTAACACATTAAACACACTCTCAATAATACGCTCAATAACATAGTGTCTACAAGCTAAGCTGAGCAGGTCTCTTTGGAATTTCTTTTCAAGAAGAACACATGCACCAGCTTTAACTCCACAGTTACTGGCTGTTGTATCAAAGCATATGAACTGAATGTGTTCAGTCAAATTTCACTCTTCTATTAAATTTTAAACTGCAGTTGCTTGTGCCTCTCCAGTTCCATTTGGAATTTGAGGGACACCAAGTAGCTTCATAACGTCTTCATCTGATATGATAACTGTGAAACAATCAACTTTCTCCTTCGACATCAGAGATGGAAGCAAGTTTCCATTCCAATGAACTGTCAATGGAATAATTGGAACAAACGGAGCTTTCATTTTGTTGGCAATCGTCTTGTGATATTGTCTTGCGAATTTACCATATTAAGGGTAAATTCCAGAGGATTGTGTCCCAAAGATTGTGTAGTAGCTGATAAAACATACTCAGCATTTCTGTCGCTTAGTTTCATTCTATCCAAAGCAGATGCAACTTCAGTAGTTAAAATGCTGGATGTTGTGAAAATGTGGACCGTGCTAGAGGTACTGCCTTGTTTTAGCTTTTTGGTTCTGGGACTGACATAAGGCATGACATCACCACTTTCACTACTGCTGCTATGGACATCCTCACTATCACTGTTTTCGGTACAAATATTTGCAACTGTTGCTTCTTTGCTTGTTTGGCCTCCTTTTCCCTTGACTCAGTTTGCAGCTGTCATTTTTGGCATCGCTCTTCTTTGTTAGCAAGTGTAGTATCAACCAGACCCATGCTTCCATGTCTTCTTTTCTCTCTCTGTGCTAGGAGAAACTCTATCCTTTGCTGCTGTTATGAGGGTCAAAGCATCTGCTTGAGCTATGTCAAATAAGTAATCAAAGACACTGACAAATGCAGATTCCTTCTCTAGTTGTTGTGGTGTTCGTCTTGAAGCATGTCTTCTTAATATTCTGCCACTTTAAGTGAAGTTTTTTTAATTTTTTTCAATGACGTGGCATTCCTTTCTTGTGGGAATTTTTGCCTTTTTTCAAAAAGTACATACTTCCCTAGCTGTAGTTGTAGCACTGGATTGAATAGTTTTCTTTTCATGTGAATGCAAGTGGAAGAAATGGCCTAACATGTGTTGATTAGATAGAAGTTTGCATGCAGTTATGTATTGTAGTGTCCCTCCAACCAACCAAATTCCACGACCTTTCTTATAGACATCTGCTGAGCCATTAGTACTCGCCATATTCAGAGTTCACCTATGGACAAGATGACTGAGGCCGCCCCGGTGGCGCAGTGGTCTAAGGCGCTGGCCTCTGATCATTCGTCCGTAAGGGATCCGGGTTCGAATCCCGGTGAGGCATGGATGTTGTGTTTGTCTTACGGCACTGGCTCTCTCCCTTCCCTGGAACCAGTGACCCTAAATTAGGGACGGGCGACTGCTTTAAGCCCATTGAGTTGCTCACGGTGGTCGTTAAACCTCCAATCAAAAAAAAAAAAAAAAAAGATTGAGTTAAAAATGATCAGTAATTTTAATACTAAATGGAAAAAACGAATAATTAGGTAAAACAACAACACTCAGGACAGATTAATACTGTTACAAAATTCAGGCCAGAGAGATAAATGCATCAAAACAAATAAAGCTTTGAACAAGACTCAAAAAGAACATGGGTTGTTCAATCAGCAATAGTGCATAAATATGAAATACAAAACAGTCTTGCATTAAATCCACTGAAAGGAGAAACAAGTCGTAAGAAAAGGGGAATGGCACCGTGGATCAATTATCAAGGTCGCGCTAAACACCGGTATGTAACGTTAAGGTATATACTATACAGTATACCTTCTAATAGCTTTTAATGTACCAAAATAACTGGCGTTGTGCAGCCTCTAAATGTCAACCAAATGAGATGAAACTTTAAGAGGTTGTATTTAATACCAAAAGGAATATTTTGAGAGGGTGGGACCAAAGAAAGGTACAACTTTATTTTTCCCATGTATAGGATTGTCACCCTAATAAATAAATAAATAAATAAATAAATAAATAAATAATCATCATCATCATCATCATCAACCATTATCAATCCACTGCTGGACGAAGGTCTCCCCAAGTTTCCTCCACAATGGTCTGTCTTATGCCAGTCTCCTCCATGTCACTCCCACATACTTTCGAATTTCATCCACCCATCTCCCATGAGGTCTTCTTCTGGGTCTTTTTCTGTCCCTTGGAATCCAATCTAAAATTTCGGCTGTCCATCGATGGTCTGTCCTTCTGGCAGTATGCCCAGCCCATTGCCATTTCAGGGATTTAACTCTGATCATGATGTCTTCCACTCTTGTCATTTTTCGGATCCACGAGTTGTTCTTATCTCTCCTGGTTACACCAAGCATGCGCCTCTCCATGCTGCTTTGAGTTATCTGCAGCCTTTGTATGTCTCTTTTAGTTAAGGTCCACGTCTCTGCACCATACGTAAGCACTGGAAGGATGCGCTGATCAAACACTTTTCTTTTAAGACATAATGGCATATTGCTCTTGAAAATTATGCTACTTCTTCCAAAAGCTCTCCAGGCAAGTTTTGTACGCCGATTAATTTCTTCATCAATATGACCCTCACTTGATATCTGCTGTCCTAGATAAACGTACGCATCTGTTATCTCCAGCTTTTCTCCATCAATCGATAAATCTTCATTTCTTGTAGAAGCATTGTACATCACTTTTGTCTTCTGAAAGTTCATTTTTAATCCAACTTCTTTACTCTTGTCAGCAAGTTGCTGGATCATACTCTGCAGCTCTGATGGGGTAGTTGCAAAAATGACTACGTCATCAGCAAAACGAAGGTGGGTTAGATAATCTCCATTAATCTTTATCCCTTTGTTTTCCCAGTTCAGTGATTGAAAGACATTTTCCAATGTGGCATTAAGAGTTTCGGAGATATGGTGTCACCTTGTCTCACTCCCTTTCCAATTTTTATGTGTGTTGTATTTTCAAACAGCCGAATCTTTGCACTTGCATTTTCATAGATGTTATTAATAATGTTAATGTATGCATCTTCAATACCGCAGGATTTCAGAGCCATTGTAACTGCTGATGGTTTCACCAAATCAAAGGCTTTTTCATAATTGATAAAAGTCATGCACAATGGAAGTTCATATTCCCTCGCTCTTTCAATTAGTTCTCTCAGTATGTGGATATGATCTATTGTGCTCTAGCCACTCCTGAATCCAGCTTGTTCTCTCGGTTGAGCTATGTCTAGTGTTACCTTCAAACGGTGTGAAATAACTTTAGTGAAGATTTTATAAACCACTGATAGGTCTGTAGTTCCTGAGATCCTCAATATCACCTTTTTTTATGCAGCAAGATCATTGTAGCGTTGTTCCAATCCTCAGGAATCTTCCCTTCATTAAGGCATTGAGTGAAAATTTGGGCGAGTACTGTTTCGATTTCTCCACTTGCTTCTTGTATGATGTCTACAGTAATTCCATCTTCTCCTGGAGCTTTTCCCCGCTTCATGTTCTTGATTGCATGTGCAACTTCTGCTGGGAGGACTGGAAGAACTCTGGTACTGGTACCTTTCATGATGTCTGGAGTACATGTATCATCCCTTATATATAATTTGGAGTAGAAATCTTTCACTCTTGTCAAAATTTCGCCTCTATTTCTTGTTACAGAACCATCTTCTTTTCTCAGTGCCGTAATCTGTTTTCTTCCCTTACTGAGATGCCCCTTTGCTATCTTTAGGCTTTGGTTGTTTTCAATTGCTTTCCTCAGTAGTTCACAGTTAAATTTCCTTACGTCTTCAGTGATACTTTTCCGTAGTGTCTTGCATAGCTCTATATATTCCACTTTGGAAGTCACATCTTCTTTAGTTGTCCTCATCTCTCTTCTTTTTTGCATCAACATTTTGGTTTTCCCTGAAAATTTGTTCACATGCAAATTGTTCTTAGACCCAGCTAATTTTGTTGCTGTTTCCATAAGAGCTTTGGTTACTTTTCTGTGAACTTCAGAAATATCCACTTCTTCTGATGTTAGGCTTTCTAAAGCAGAGAATCTGTTCTTCAGTTCCAACTTGAAGGTATTATGGTGTTTTTTAAGGTTGGTTATGTCAATACATTTTGTCTTATGAGCTTGCCACGTTCGAGTTTAATGTTGAGGTTTTGTCTTATGAGCTTGACACGTTCGAGTTTAATTTTGTTTGGAAAAAGCCATAGTTTAAAATCTTTTTCTCTCTTTACTGAATGTGTTTGTGAATTTTACATCTAGGAATTATGTTTATTTCATTAACTTTGTGGCACAGATATGCTATGTAAACTGATGCCTGTGTTTAACATTGCTAAGGATCACAACCTGCATACATGTCTGAGGAGTTGGCGAAGTTCCTCAAAAAATCATGAGCTTATTCGTAAGCTGTGTAGCTTGGAGATCTTTTTGTTGTTTTATGTAGTTTGTAGTTATCTTCATAAAAACAAGGTGTCATAAATACGTAACAAGAAACAGATGAAAAGTGAAAGTAATTTTTAAGGACATACCAGAATTCATTGCATAAGTTGTGTCAAACATTTAATAGAGGAATGTTTCTGTGGCAACTTCTGCCTTCATCAGCCTTATGGTGAAGAAAGATAACACGAGGTGATAAACATGTTAATTCTGTTTCCAGATTTGCAAAGATATTTCCAAATAATGGGGATATGATATGGTTATATTGAAAAGTGAAAATACACCATTTAAATTTAGTAAAACTAGAAGTTTCTATCAGTTATAAAATTTATTGGTGTAAACATACACACCCAACTCTGAGCTTTTGCATGTCTACCGGATGGCTTTCTGAAGGTTGAGAAAGCTGTCTAGTATCTAAAGAGGGCAAAGGTATTTTAAAAAATACCTTTGCCCCCTTTGTTAACTTGGAAAAGAAACTGGTCAAGTGCTGCAGTTTTCTTACTAAAAACCATTCATTTATGGTGTTGTCAATGAAAGTTGTCCAAAAGCTACCTGCTTTCATTGGTGACCAAGATATGTTTACCCTTGATGTCAAATCTTTTCCCCTCTGTGCCTTATTTGAATCGTGTATGCCCTTTCCCTTCACATACTTTTGCGAAATACACAATTCTGCTTTAAAATCCTTCATCCATAAAGCTAACCCCATTCGTAACAATCCTGCTTCTTTGCAAGAATATAACATTATCAGTATTGGTCATGTACAAGGACATAACTTTCCCCTTATTTAATTCACAGGTTGATTTCACAAATTTGAATCCCAAAAAATGGCCGCTAGCTTAGTCTCTAAAACCCATCCCTCCTGACCTTTTGTAGAAGCCATCGCTTTTGTTCCTTCCTATTCTTTCAAGCTTTGCAGAATCTCTAAATCCTTTGGATACTTGCTAACAGTCAAGCTGCCTCCCCAGCAGAAAATGATGTGTATTGGGGTGGCATCTCAGTTCTTCAGGCTGAGGGATCAGTTAATTTGGAAAGCAATCAAGACACTAATAAGGAGCAGGTGTGGCAGTAATGCACACACATCCTCCTCTATCTAGGATTTAAGAAAAAACAAGTAAATTATGTCCAACCTGTCCTGTGCATTGGAAACATAAAAAGAAACTAGTTATGGAGCCTGCTTTTTAAGTAAACAGTGAATTTTCTCCATAATATAACTTTGAGTGTTATGCAATGATAAATGAAAGCATGCATTTAAAATTGCAACAAATGTTAAAGATTTTTACATGGATTTTTGAGGCCTCTGTCAGTGTGTGTCAGTGTTACTACACACAATGTGGGGACAATGCTGCTTCACTTGCAAGGATAATAAAGGGGAAGAATGGTATGTCTGTCATGAAGGTTCTATTTTTCCAAATCTTTGTATGGATAAGAAGTGGAAACAAGTGCTCACAAAGAAGTGGAAATATCTTCTGTGTTTTATTAAAGCACATGGCATGGCAGGTACATAAACTCATTAAGTTTTGGCATCCACAGTTTGAATGTTTGTTTTGATTTCAATATTTCTGTATCACCTTGAGTAATGTGATGGTACACGCTTTGGTGGAAGTCAGAAGGATGAGTTTGATACCCTCTTTAGGATGATACATTTTTTAAATTTTTGAGCAGTTTACCACATGGGTTTATTTTTCTATTATATCATGATAATCTAAAACAGATAATAAAATTATCAATCCTCCCACAAATACTAATTATTTTTGAACCATATATGGTGCAAAAGAAAAAGAGTATTGGCAATGTGTGTTATTGAAATCGATAACCTCTTTGCCCCCTCCTGAAGTTTGAGTGTGGTGGTGAAAAATTAATGGTTGCTTTCCTTAAAGTTTTTAGCATTTCTTTTGTAAAAAAGATTGTGCTTAAGTTAACGGTTTGTCTGTCCATCTGTGAACACAATATCTCTGCAACTATTAGTCCAATTTGAAAAATTACACTACATGACAATGATGATTCTTGCATTCCAGTTTTTTACAATGCACAATTTCGCCACTAGAGGGCGTACATAAATGCAGATCACGTCAAATTGAAAACTCATTTTATTCCATATATTTGCTTCTAAATATCAGATTGAAAAAAATTTTACCTCTCGATTTTTTTTTTTTTTATATTGAAGGCTATTTTTAGGTACAGTCACTATTTAAGTTATGCATAGATTTTCCACTAGGGAGTGCAAAAGTAAATTGTGTTTTCCCAGAAATCTCTGCATCCAAAATTCTGATTTGATAAAAATTCTTCCTGCATTGGATGGGAAATGTTTTGCATACAGTTTAAAATTTTTGGTAAATAATTGTTTGGCCACTAGAGAGTGTAAGTGTTAATTTCTGCTTCTGATGTATTTGCAGCAAAATCTGAGCTTCTGAAATCTCAACTGAAAAACATTTTCATGGACCAATACCACTCACATCAATAAACCTTTTCAGAATATTTTCTTAAAATAATGCATGGTTTCTCCACCGTATTTATATCTTATTTTTATTTTTGTTTATTTTTATAATGCATGGTTTCTCCATCATATTTATATCTTATTTTTGTTATCTCTGCTTCCAAGAGTCCAATTTGAAAAATTCCTTTGTTTGATAGCATTTCCGATTGGAAATGTTTCTCAGCAACAGATCTCTGAGCAATACCACCTTCCCCATAGCAATGTCCCAGCAATGGCTCTGGCTCATTGGAGCAAGCATTCAGCCAAAAGACTAAACAACTTTAGATGTTGATCCATTGTCCATGAATGAAAAAAAGTCTATGCATTACTGAAAAATTTAATGTAATATCAAATTTTTAAAGTAATGCATAGACTTTCTTAGGGGGCGTAAAGGTAAATTGTGTTTTCCTGATATCTCTGCTTTTAAAACTCAGATTTGAAAGATTCTTCCTGTATTGGATACAGGTCCTGACAAGGAAATGTGTTGTACATAATTTCTAACTTTTAGTAAAGAATGGTTCAACCACCAGGGGGGAGGGGGCGTAAGTGTTTATTTCTGCTTCTGATGTATTTGCACCAAAATCTGAGCTTCTGAAAATTCGATTGTAAAAATTCTTTTATGGACTGTTACCGCTGACCTCGGAAAACCTTTTGGGAATACTTTCTTCTTAAACTAAAGCATAGTTTTTCCAGCAGGGGGCATAGATGTATATCTTATTTTTATCGATATCTCTGCTTCTAAGAGTCCGATTTGAAAAATTCTTTCTCTGTTGGAGAGTGTTTCCAGTGTGAAGTGTTTGTCATATAAATTCAAATTTTTCTTAATGTGCAAGTCTGCCAACAAAAAGCACAAGTTCATGTTTCTGTTTAATGGGCATAAGTTCACATCTTGTGTGGTTTTCAAAATTTGTTTCCAAAATTTTAATCTAGAAATCATTCCTTACTATATTACAATTAAGGAAAACTTGAATGTCTGCATTTAATTACGAAATATTCAATTCATGAGGAAACCTTAAGGGCTGTTTTATGCTATAAACGTGCTTTTGATTAAAAATACATATCTAAAGTATTGCTTACCTGATATTGTCAAAGTATTTTGCATGTTGTTGCTCTGTGAGGCACGTGCTCCCAGCCAGAGAGGTCTTTTTGTTACAGGTTTTTGGTTAGTTATAAAAAACATTTTTTAGAAATAAAACAATTAGGTTATATATTTTCAGTTCTACATTCATTCATTCTCACAATCAAACGTTTTAAATTTACATTAATTAAAAGATTTTAGTAGAAAGAGTTATACTTATCAGGTCAGGAGACTTCTCACATGGGGTTCGTCGTCACCACGTTACGGCGAGCGCTTTTCGGTAGTATCATACTACCATATTACGGCGAGCGCTTTCGGTAGTAGCCTCTACTTCTACATGAGGGTTCCTTGCGTGTGTGTAGTCCTGGAGTTGCTTGTAGGGAATCGAAAGGAAGGTTTGCGGTCATGTATGTGTTAGGTGATTTGTTTCTCATGTGTCGCCATCTATTGGATGAGTTGGTAGGTATCAGTCGTAAGTATAAGTCGTTTTTCATTTTTGTGTAGATATTTTTGGGCTATTATTTGTTTGTAGAAACGGGTATTATCTTTAGTCTTTTTTAATGGTGTTTTTTTTTTTTTTTTTTTTTGTAATGTGCTTTTTTTTTGTCTTTTTTTATGGATTTTTTTTTTTTTTTTTAATTTCCAGGCTGTGTCTAGTGTGGTGGGGTCTTGTAAGTTGCATATTTTATCTTTTTTTTGTTCAATTATAACGCTTTCGGAAATCCTTAATTCATTTTCATTTGTGTGGGTGGTTAGTAATTTAATATTTTCAAAATCAGGATATTGTTTGTTTAATGCAGCTTTGGATAAGTGCAGTTTTTTTTTCTTTTTTGTTCCAGTTCTTTATATGTTGATGTAATCTTTTTATTAATCTATTTTTTGTGCTGCCAATGCAAGAAATATGGTCCCCAGAATTCTGAAACAATAGGAATTTCATATATGCCTGCTGATTGTAGTATACTATTGTTATATTTTTTCCTTATAATTAAGTCACCAATATTCTGAACAGAATGACCAAAAATAATGTTGTGTTTCTTCATTAATCTTAAAAATTTTTCTACTTAGTCCTCTAATAAAAGGGAAAGAACCTGAAAATTTGTATTTCTTTTTTGGGATGTTTTGACTGGACTTTTTAAATTTCTTTTTGTATTCAAAAATCAGCTTTTTAACTGTTTTTGTGTCATATCCATATTGTTTGGTTGTGTTAATAATCCATTGGATTTCTTCTTCTCTGTATTTTCTATTTGAGGAATGTGTGAAGGCTCATTTTACCCAATTCCTAATACCATTTACTTTGAGTTTTTGGGTGTTCAGATTGATATGGGATCATTATAGGTACATATGTTGGTTTTCTAAAAACTCTGTATTCAAAATTTGTCTCTTTTTATTAGTTCGATATCTAAGAAGGAAAGTGTTTTTTATCTTGTTCAAATTCCAAAGTTAATTCAATCTGTGGGTAACAAGTGGTAAATTTATTCTTCAATATTTCAAGTTCTTGTTTTAATTTAGACAATAAAAATGTCGTCGACGTTCCTACAATAACTGATGGGTGGGTCTGGTAGTTTTTTTAATAATTTGGTTTTTCAATATCAATCAAGAAGAACTTGAAATATTGAAGAATAAATTGTCCACTTGTTACCCAGAGATTGAATTAACTTTGGAATTTTGAACAAGATAAAAAAAAAAATCCTTCTTAGATATCGAACTAATAAAAAGAGACAAATTTTGAATACAGAGTTTTTAGAAATCCAACATATGTACCTATAATGATCCCGTATCAATCTGAACACCCAAAAAGTCAAAGTAAATGGTATTAGGAATTGGGTAAAACAAGCCTTCACACATTCCTCAAATAGAAAACACAGAGAAGAAGAAATCCAATGGATTATTAACACAACCAAACAATATGGATATGACACAAAAACAGTTAAAAAGCTGATTTTTGAATACAAAAAGAAATTAAGAGTCTAGTCAAAACATCCCAAAAGAGAAATACAAATTTTCAGGTTTCTTTCCCCTTTATTAGAGGACTAAGTGGAAAATTTTTAAGATTAATGAAGAAACACAACATTATTTTTGGTCATTCTGTTCAGAATATTGGTGACTTAAATTATAAGGAAAAAATATAACAATAGTATACTACAATCAGCAGGCATATATGAAATTCCTATTGTTTCACAGAGTTCTGGGGACCACATTTCTTACATTGGCAGCACAAAAAATAGATTAATAAAAAGATTACATCAACATATAAAGAACTGGAACAAAAAAGAAAAAAACTGCACTTATCCAACACTGCATTAAACATAAACAACATCCTGATTTTGAAAATATTAAATTACTAACCACCCACACAAATGAAAAAGAATTGAAGATTTCCAGAAGCGCTATAATTGAACAAAAAAAAAAAAAAAAGATAAAATATGCAACTTACAAGACCTCGCCACACTAGACACAGCCTGGAAATCACTTATAAAAAAAAAAAATCCATGAAAAAAGACAAAAAAAAATCAAACCATTAAATAAAGGACTAAAAATAATACACCTGTTTCTACAAACAAATATAGCCCAAAAATATCTACACAAAAATGAAAAACGACTTATACTTACGACTGATACCTACCAACTCATCCAATAGATGGCGACACATGAGAAACAAATCACCTAACACATACATGACTGCAAACCTTCCTTTCGATTTCGGACAAGCAACTCCAGGACTACACACACGTGAAGAACCCTCGTGTAGAAGTAGAGGCCCGATGATGGTAGTATGATACTGCTGAAAGCGCTTGCCATAACGTGGTGACGACGAACCCAGTGTGAGAAGTCTCCTGACCCGATAAGTATAACTCTTTCTACTAAAATCTTTTAATTAATGTAAATTTAAAACGTTTGATTGTGAGAATGAATAAATGTAGAACTGAAAATATATAACTTAATTGTTTTATTTCTAAAAAGATTTTTATAACTAACCAAAAACCTGTAACAAAAAGACATCTCGGGCTGGGGAGCACGTGCCTCACAGAGCAACAGCGTACAAAATACTTTCACAATATCAGGTAAACATTACTTTAGATATTATGTATTTTTGTCTGCATTTAAGTTTTGTTAAGGGGAACAGAAGTATTTTGTACTTTATGAAGCAAACTTCTGCATTCCATGGTACTCATACAGTGTAATTGCAGGGTCTTGTGTGCTGGTAACAAACTTCAAATTTCCAAAAAACTGTAGTTAAAGCTTTCTGTTTTGATGTACAATAATAATTACATGTTAAATGAATAACTCTTTAAAAACTTCATTCTATAAATTTGGGTTTCAAATTAAGAAAATGCACCAGAGTAGTGTTTTGGTATTCCCTTTTTTATCATTGGACTAACTGTGGATGGCTGTTTATAAAGAACAGCACCTTTAACAGCTTAAGATGACCATGTTAGCAGCTGTTTTTAATAACTAATTTTTAGAATAAAGCTCATATTGAGAAATGGCTTCCTAGTTTAATTGAATTAATAATCTAAAGCAACTTATGGGAATTTACTAGGAAATTTTTTATCATTTATAGCAAATTTTCGGAGAAAACTCTTCTTCTTCAGGCTCTCTTGTTGTTGTCACTTTTTGCTTGTCACTATCATGGTTACGGTTTACCTTGACGGTTACGGTTAACCTTGACGGTTTAGGTTATTTTTCAACAAATCCTGCCAGATGTTAGGCAGGGAAAATCCTTTGCAGTCATTGATGATGGAATTTTGATTTTTCTCAATCTCTATTCCTTCTTTCAGTTTTCTTTTTGGAAATTGCTTTGGAAACTGATTACTTTAAGGGAATTCCAATCCATGCTGTGCCCAGTTTCTCTAACATGCCTATCTAATCCAGTCTTGTTGGATTACAAGGCTGGATTAGATAGGCATGTTAGAGAAACTGGGCACAGCATGGATTGGAATTCCCTTAAAGTAATCAGTTTCCAAAGCAATTTCCAAAGAAAACTGAAAGAAGGAATAGAGATTGAGAAAAATCAAAATTCCATCATCAATGACTGCAAAGGATTTTCCTGCCTAACATCTGGCAGGATTTGTTGAAAAATAACCTAAACCGTCAAGGTTAACCGTAACCGTCAAGGTAAACCGTAACCATGATAGTGACAAGCAAAAAGTGACAACAACAAGAGAGCCTGAAGAAGGAGAAGAGTTTTCTCCGAAAATTTGCTATAAATGATAAAAAATTTCCTAGTAAATTCCCATAAGTTGCTTTAGATTATTAATTTTAGAATCGAAGCTCTGCATGACAATTGTTAATCCATCTGTCTCATAGTGGCATATGCATGAATCAACTGACATGTTTGACCTTGTCCTTTTGCTTGAGCTGTTTTTTGGTGGTTACTTTTCTTTATACTCTTAAAGGTATAGCAGCACCATAAGTTGATTTAACCTTATGACTATTGGTTTTCTTTTTCTAATGTACTCTTTTGGATTATGAAAGTGTTCTTAATGTAATTTGTGTGTGTGCACGCACACACTTCATTCAATTGTTTATGGTTTGGGAATCTTATAACTTCAGATTTGAACCTTTGTATATGTGACTATTGTCAGTGGTACAGTTAACCTCTTCACTGCTAAGGCTGTAGATGATATTCCAATCTTTATTTGGATTTTTCTTAATGCCATCTGAGTGGGATCTTTTGTGTTGCCAATTAATGTTTTAGTTCAAACATTTAAGCAGAATTGCTGCATCTGGGGAAAGTATTGACTTTTATCTGGGCTGTTTGATCATACTGGATCCAGGTCGCATGAATGAACTGGGACATCTATACAAGGTGCTACCCAAAAGGTCGTGAAATGAATTAAAAAAAAAAAAAAAAAAATATTAGCTTACATCACACCTTATCTGCCATCCCCTTCACAATAGTCTCCATTGGAATGTACACGCCAATTTCAGCGGCCTTCCCATGCTCGGGAACGCCTTGCCAAAGTCATCTTTCGTTAGTGTGTTCAGCACCACCTGCAATTCTGCCTAGATATTATTTACAGTGTCAAGTCTTCTCCCTTTCAGTTTTTTTTAATTTTAGAAACAAAAGTCACAGGGAGCTAAATCTGGCAAGTAAGGTGAGTGAGAGACAACTGTCATTGTATGGGATGCCAAAAACTGGTGCACTACCAGCACTGTATGTGCAGGAACGTTATCGTGCTGGAGGAGCCAGTTGTTTGCTTGCCACTTCTTGGAATGTTTCCTTCACATGTCCTCCCTTAGCTGGCATATGATGTCATAGTAGAACTCTGCATTGACAGACTTGACCAGTTGGAACAAATTCCTTATAATTCTGCCCATGTCAAAGAAACAGATCAACATAGACTTGATGTTGCTTTTCACCTGTCGAGCTTTCTTTGGTCATGGTGAACTTGGGAGACTTCCATTTTGAGGATTGTTGTTTGTTTTTGGGGTCATACTCGTAAAACCAACTTTCATCCCCAGTTACAATCTTAGAAAGAAAATCTGGATATATTCTGACCTGTCCCTAATGTTTCCTACAGATTTCCATGCAATTCTGCTTTTGATCATCGTTCAGCAATCGTGGCACAAACTTGGCGGAGATCCTCATGTACAAGGCATCCAATAAAATGCACTGACATGTGCCATAAGACAGTCCAGCAAACTTGGACATCATGATAATTTCACGCACTTGCAACTGTTTCCGGTGTTGTGCTGGTCGACGGTCATCCGGAGCAATCATAATCTTCAATTGATATGCTGCCATCTTTGAAGCGATTAAACCACTTGTAGGTTATTGTTTGACCTAAAGCATTTTCACCAAATGCTTTGTTTGCTGAAGCATTTCATGAGTTTCTGTAGCACTTTTACCAAGTTTGTAACAAAATTTAATGCACATGCACTGTTCTTTCACATCCTCCATTTTAAACCATGAACAAATCTCAGAACACACTGAATACATCATACAACTAAACACGAAAATAGAACATGACCTTCAATGCTGTTATGTGGCAGTGTCATTCAGAAGGGATGTGTGCAACACCATGTAGCTTGTCTCTTCCAAACTATAAGTTCATGGATGTTCTCACTATTTCACTAACTTTGTAGTATCACCTTATACACATGTTTCATAATCTAGTGCAGAGGTGAGGAATCTTTTCATGTTGGAAGGCCACATTAAATTAGCTGTAATAATAAGGCCACATTCAAGAAACTTTAATTAGAAATACTTCGAAATGTACATTATTTTGTAAAAATCGAACTACTATGTACTAAATTCAAAAATGAAAAAAGAAAATGTTCATTCTAAAGTTAACTAACCTTTTAATGACTTTGTTGTGATTGCTTTTAGATGGAAAGCATTTGAATATTTGGTTGCAACATGGAGGTCTGCAGTTTCAGCTGATCCTCTAGATGGGTATCCTTCATTTGTGACCTTAAGGGCATCTTGATTTGGGTTAGGTAGGAGAATGTACATTCACAGCAATAACTGGTTAAAAAACAAGAAAGCATTTTTTGTGCATGTTGCCAAAAGCGTGGGTATTCCATTGCATTTTCCCATATTTCAATTGAATCTTTCATAGCGTCAAATAAGGACTAAAATCTGTCAGTCAGGGGGCATTATTTTGTTGAATCTTCTTTTACTCTTTGGTATTTTAAATACGGTCATTTTAAGATTAATTTTAAAAATAATAAAATACGAACAAAAACATTAATAAAAATAAAAGGATTTGTTCTGCAAAATTTGGATTCACTCAAAAGGCCACACTTAATGGCTTAATAAGGCCACAGGTTCCTTGAAGTATATACAAAGTCTTTTGGCACCCTTCTTAAGTCTTGTCACATTGTAGATAATTGTTGTTCATGTGGGAAACCAGAGATATATGGGTGCATCTTACATCAGCTGATTTGGCCAGCTGTTAAGTCTTTGTGCTTAGTTATATAAAGTACACTTGAAAGCCCCTAAAAACCCATGTATAGAAATGAAAAAAAACATTTCCAAGGCAAAATGTCATGACTGAAACAGTGCAGGAATCAAAATGGTTATTAACGTTCTTGGTTTTAATATAGTAATATGTGTATGAATGCATGCGTATCATGATCAGCATAATGAAAGAAAAATGTATGTGTTAATTAGTGTGTAATCCCATTAAAGTCCCATCTACCCAGCATGCTTGGAATAATCTGTACAATACTAATGGCATGATTCACTGCTATAATATACACACACTGAATAGAAACCTTTATGCAGATGTATGTAAATGTCACTTGTGCCACATATATGCAAAATATGTGGTCACACATCACCACATGATCTAGGCAACTATTTAAGACTGGGCTCATCAGTAATCTTCAGTAGATCACAATGGGAAGAAAAAAAAAAGATTTTTCAGAGTTTGATAAAGGGCTTATTGTGTGTGCCTACCTGCCTGGCTGGAGCAACAATTTTGAAAATGGCAGAGCTGGCTGGTTTCTCAAAAAGGTGATGTCCAAGGCCTTTAATCAGTAGAAATATAACCCACATTGCATGTTTAAGAGATGTAACTGCAGTACAATGACAATCTGTCAAGAACCAGATTGCAGTCATCTGAGAAGGCTTGTATGGAGAAGCGGGGACTTCCTGTATGCAGCAATTGATGGAAGCGTTCAATGAAGGCTGTTCCTGACCCATATTTCAGTTAACTATGTTCAGGGAATTGAAGGAGATCTGTATTGGCAGTTATATGCCTATACAGAAACCACTGATTTCTTCGAAGAACTGGGAAATTCATCTACAGTGGTGTCAGGAACATTGTGGCTGGACTCTAGAAGACTGGGAAAAAGTCATGTGGTCTGATGAGTCATGATATGCCTTGCCCTATACCAAGGGTAGGCAGAGTTTGGCTAGTGCCCCATGAAGCAATTGAACCAGCTTTTCTTGTAAACACAGCTCAAGGTTCTGGAGGTGGTGTCATGGTGTGGGGCACATCCTGTTGGTATGGTACAAGTCCCCTGATTTCCTGGAATGTCCTCCAAGGGTTATCTGAACATTGGTGCACTGATAAAGTCCATCCTGCAATGTTGACGTTTTATTCGGCAGATGGCTGCTGTTTCATGGAAGACAATGCCTACTGCCCATCATGCAGGATGTGTTCAGCAAGCATGGCAGACTTCCACCATCTTCCCTGGCCACCACAAAGCCTGGACATGAACCCCATTGAGATTGTATTGGACATGTTAGAAAAACAGATACGGGAGCAAAGTCCTCTCCTGTTCAATCTGAGCCAGTTAAAGAACTGTCTGGTAGATGCTTCATATGCTGTAGAGGTAGATGCACTGCAGCACTTTGTGGAGTCTGTCAAACCACATACGTGCTGTAATACAGACTGAAGGAGGTCTGACTTGGTGTTGAACAAAAGTTTCTAATTCAGTGGCCGGTGTGTGTATTTGAGCAAAGTGAATTTAAAATGTGTGGTTTTATTAAAATTATAATCTAACTCATGTAGTACTTGTTCCATAATAAACCCACCTTACTAATTTGAACCCAATTTTACTAATTACCATGTAGAAAAGCAGTTACACTCAGCATGCCGAAGAAGAGCTTGAAATGTCATCAAGCAGAACAGCAATCAGCACTGGAGTTGACATAGAGTCAATTGTGAGTTTTTATCTTAAATCTCAATAAAAATTATGTATGTTTTAATTTTAATTTCATTTGTGTTCATTTAATGTAATATAATGATTAACATTAATTCTTTAAGTTACCAGCAGGGGCATATACATAATTTTTTGTTGGGGGGGGGGGGCAAAAATGGAACTTTTTAAATAAAACAGAACAAAGTAAAAGTTAATAAAAATTTGAAGAAAATATTAAAATGCATTTATTTCTAATTGTAAGTTGATGCAGTTTTATTAAATTAAAGCATTTTTTTGTAATGTAATGTAAGTTGCATTTTAATGAAAAACATAAAAATGAAACTCTTTCAGGGGAGAGAGACCCCTTGGCTCTCCCCTTCCTCTAGATATGCCTCTTGTTACCAGAATGTCAGTGTAATTTATGGATGCAGTCTCCCTTAACCTTCTAGGTTTCTATCATATGACTTAATGAAGTCCTGGCAAATCCTAGTGATGAAATATCTTAGAGATCAAATTTTAGTATTGCTAGGATGAAACTAGTCAAATTTTGTCCATTGCCAAATTTTTGGATGGTGCATGCCAATTTTCAGTGTTATGTTCCACTATGCAGGTTCAAAGTTATCTCCTATGTAATGGAACATAAAGCCACTTCAAGAAATATTACCAACAAAACAGAACTTGACAGACATATTCAAAACATCAGACATTTAGTTAACTGGGACTCCATAAAAATTTTATTTCACATCAACATCATTTTGTGAAAAGGAAGTTGGAAGGAAGTCTTCAAATTGAAAGAAGAGGAAACACAATTAACAAACAGAAAGGCTGGGTGTTGTTACTACTTGAGTGGCAACACCTACTCTCTTGAGTCAGTCCTGATGACGGGTTGGTATACAACCCAAAAATTTGACAATGGGTAATAAAGTTCATCCAGTAATCCCCCTAATACTAAAGTGCAATTTTTAAGGCATTTCTAGGTTTTATAGAAAAATTCGTATGTAATTGACATTTTTCACACCTTAATTCTTGTCGAGGAATTAGGAAATGGCATTATTTTAGACTGAATCATATACACATGAAGTTGTGATGTTCTTAGTGCTGTGTGGTCAATGTGTTTATATAGTTGTTTTTCTATGCTGAAAAAATTTCAATAATTTTGATATTTTCATGCTTTACTTTTAATTAGGTAATTTTTGCTAACAGTAACTGCAGCTGAGATTTGTCTTTGAAAGTAAACGTGTGATAATCTTTATACAGAAGAGTATGCAGTGAAAACTGCCTTGATGAAGTTTTCACCATGAATTCCATGCATCTGTCTATTGACATTAATCTCTGTATAAATGTTTACAGACTGTTGCATGGACAAAAAGTAACCCCCTCCCCCCTTACATTCAATAACTGGGACAAAAATTCTGATCCTTGCATTTTTTTTTATGCATAGTTTTTTTTATTAAATGCCATAAATAGTTTTGTACTTGGCTTTAGTATCTCCACTTTTAAAAGTCAGATTGCAACAATTTATATAAAAGTTGATAGCAGAAACTCAAAAACTTCACATGCATTGTATGCTTGGTGTTGTGCTCAGTTTTTTGTTAAGTGATGTAAAAACATTTTTCTGTGGTGCAGTCCATAAAAGAATCTGCTGTGAAAAGACCAGTCTTGAATTAATCACTGTTGTCCTAAATTTAGATGCATTGAATAACTGAAACAATAAAGTTTTCTATTCATTTTCCAACTGTTCTGATTTAAAATTTCAGTAGTAGTTGGCTTGAATTTAGAGTTTTAGTTAGTGATCTCAGTTTTAGGAGTAAGATTTGAAAAAAATCTTAAACATGACTGACTGTAATCATCAGCAATATTATATGCACACATTTTCCAGTTTCCCAAGGGTATCATTTTCCAGTAGGTTAAGAGTTATTTGTCAACATAGAAGTTGGACTGGAGGAATCCCATCCATCCCCCTCTACATCAAATGTAACCTTTGACCAATGTCTCCCATTCATTTTTCAGATATAAAATTTTGTTTCTAAGGAGGCAAAATGTGTATTGGTTACACATAATTAAAGTTTGTGTTTTCTAACACATTTTCAGTGAAAATCAGTTTATTGTAAAGCTTTCAAATTGGATAAGTATACAGAGAGAAGATTGTGAAGAAAGGGAATTTTACAAGAAAATAAGTTCCAAAGGTAATTACCAGGGGACAAAGCTGAATTCATCAGGAAATATGTGCAAAAGTACAGAATTGAATAGTCTGTAAAAAGAAACACTGTTGTAGATCACTTTTGTGATGTGCACCTGTGCAAATGCTACTATGTATAAGAGCATTTCTCACTCGATTGCTGTCATCAGCTGACTTGCGATATTGAATATTAAAGAACACTGGTTATAATGAATCATCATATGCCTTCCTAGTGAAATTGTTGAATCTGAAAGAAGCTGTGCACCAATTATATTACAGGAGTTTCAGAGGTTAAAGGGGCTTTGAAAAAGTCTACTGATTGCAAATAGCTTGCATTAAAATCCTAATTAATGCACAGGAAAAACTAGTATACGAAGAAACGTTAAATTCCAAATGTTAAGCCTGGTCTAGGAATGCAACTCGTTAGGTAAATGGAGGTCATTTCCACAGCAGAGGATGGTGAGGAAACAGTAGCATATCCCATATAGGATTGCCTCTGCTCGGCAACTCTTCCCTACTGATCCAAGTCTTTAAGAAACGTTTGAATTAATTTCTTTGTCATATAAAAGCAGAGGACATTGCTGTGGAACATTTTGTGGATGGGTGAAGCTCATTTGCATTTAGAATGATAATACCAACAACTGAAAAATCTAGCATGTGAAAATTTATCATGTGCTTCATGAGATCTCATTGCTCTAACCCAAAGTTAGTTTGGTGTAGGTTTATTGCAGTGTTTATTGTTAATCCTATTTTTTTTTCTTTTTGAAGAACTCTACGTAGAAAATTCTGTTAAATGTTCTGCTGTGGGCCAGCACTAAAAATCTCTTGACTGACTCAATCAGTCCAGATTTTCAGCAGTGTCTATCTCAGTAGGTCAGTTTTCATGGAGGATGGTGCTCTGCCTCATATAGTCATGTCACTCTGCAGTTTCTTGCAATGTGGCTACCATATTTGCCTGATTAAACATCAGTCACATTTTTGGCTTTTAGGGCTTCAAGACCAGTGTATGGTAACATCAACACTTAATGTACAATGAAGGTGAATATAACATGTCGTGATTCAGTAGTTTTTGGCATACATTTCAGAATTAATAATCATTCATTTGTCCAGCTGTTCAGAAAATTTAAAATTAAAATAAAGGAACCCATATCTCCTGATTTTTATTAGCAACACGTTACATACAGGAAAGGTGGGATCAGTTCCCACTCCAGAATAATGCAAGTTTCGAGTTCTCTGAAAAGTTGGTTCCATGAAAGAAAGTTAACTCTGGACTCTATGCCATGAAACAATGCATTTCTATGCCTTCTATTTTATTTGGAGATTACTGCATCAGTATCTTTTCCACATTTATCTCATGTCATGTAATCTGCAGTAGACATGCAGTTCCAACAAGTGATGGTTATACGAACAGAGAGAGCATTAAACTTCTTCCCCTACAACACTATTATTTCTGTAACTTGATTATTCTGAATAAATTATTTAATTCTTCACTTTCCCTAATGTTTTGCTGAATTCAGTACTATTACTGTTGTTTTACAAATTTCATTTGGTGGTGAACTTTGGAACTTAATATTTTCCTTCATAAGTTCCTTCCTTATTGTTTCATTGCCTCATAGTACACTCAGTGTGAAAGCTTTGTGATAACTGGTTTTCTCTTTAGAGTTGTTGCAGTAAGGGAATTATTAATTATGTGTACCAGGTATTTGCCCTTCATATGGTTTCTGGTACTATGTTTAAATTTTTTTTTTTTTCATCAACTAGCTGCAACCATTAGCAAGATTATGTGTTTACTTTTAAAATTTCCTTATGCACAATTTTGGCACTGTGTGGTATATTCAGGTTTTTGTTAGGCGAAATGTAATGTAGGAAATTTTTAGTGTTCATAAAACTATTGATTTTGATGCATTAAAATGTCTTCAGGATACTAACTATTAGACTTTTTGTCAAACACTTTTTCATGATATTAACTTATAGAGATACTGACTTGTTAATTCATTACTTAAGAGATGTACTCACTTCATCCAAAGATTTGGTGGCACCCAACACTGGACTCACAATTTTTAAGTATTAAATGGTGTTTCTAAAGAATATATTATTTTTTTGTTTATCAGATTTTCAGCCAGTAAATCTATCCATCTTCAGGACTTAGATTCTATACTTTGTTACTTTGCAGTGAAATATGAAATTAGGATTTAAGCTCAGACAGAAAAGATGCCAACTTTTAAAACTGTTATGCAAATGCAATGGTTATGTGATGCATGAAAGAATGGCCTCACAACAAGGTCAAACATTTACTTTAATTACTTTGTGGGCTTACAGTTTTATGACTATGTTCCTACCTCTGTGGGAGATGTCCTTAATTAAACCCTACCCTTTTATGTTGTACCTTTTGGTTGTGACCTTTATCCAAGCATTGCAAAGGTTATTCTTCAGGCTGGACAATGTTAATTCTGCTAAAAGTCATTCTGAATTTGACAAACAATTCTTTGCTGTCATGGTAAAATTTGTGCTGCATAACAAGAGTAGTGGCAAATGTAATGGGAAATTTTGTTACAACTATGTGATTTTTGTAATTGATTTCCAATATTTTTTTTTAATTTTTGTAGTTATGCTACACTACAAAGTATGATAATAGTAGTGCACTATGGTAATATTGCTAATAGTGGCATGCTACTTCCTAGCACTGGTACATAGCAATGATAAATATAAAATATATAAAATATGTCACATCTCCACTGCAAGATAATTTTTTTACAGGCATGAGTAGGAAAGAGAAAGCATGATGAAAAACAAATGTAGTTGTACTCTTGGAGTTTAGCATATTCTATCTTTTAGAGTTGTAGAATGTTTCGTTCCTCATGTAGAAATGCAGTGAATTACATTTCGAAGAATTTAATTCGCTGTTCTTTTCTCTTCAGAAATCTACACTTATCAAATCTGATGAAGAAGTGTATTCTAGCATGCCTCAAGAAGAAGTGAAACCATCAATTGACAGAGCAAAAGTTCAGAGGACATTTAGTCAGGTCAGATGTGTTTTAGTGAGAAATATCCATACTGACAGTTATATTAAAATTGCCATTTATATATTTGTGGTTTAGTTATTGGGGGGGGGGGGGGGGTTAGGGAGCAGGATTTTTTTTTTTTTTTTTTGTTTCTTGCATGGAACTCATGCTAGTAATATCTGGTCCCTATAACATTTAAAATCAAAAGTACAAACATATTGGAACTTGAGCTTTCTGTATGAATTCTGTAGAAGAAATATTCTTCACTAAATACATGAAACGATGACAGGATTATTAATCTAGCAATCAGAAATGCCTGAATTGCCAGTTTTACTGTCCTACATGTAACATCTATGACATTAGAAAATTTGAAAATTGCGTCTCTCGATTTCCATTTGAGCATGGTATCCATTACACCATGCACAACAATTTCCAAGTATCTGAGTGTGAAGCACCTGAACCTTTCCAGATTTCCACCAGTTGAAGCCAATTCTATTAAATTAGCATTTGAATTATGCTATGAGGAAGCAGAGTTGGCCTTAACTGATGGAAATCTGAAGAGGCTGAAATGCTTCAGAACTTCATTATCCTGGGTGGTGTAATGGATAGCATGCTTGTGCAGAAATTGGGAGATGCCAGTTTGATTTCCACTCTAGGGATATGTAATTTTCCAGTTTTCTGATGGAATGGATCTTACATGTAGAACAGTAAAACTGGAAATTCAGGCATTTCTGATTGCTAGGTTAACAGTCCTGTTGAGGTTCTTGTTCAATGACTTAATCATCAACAACCATGGGACAAATGCCCATATTAATTTTATAGCCCTTCTTTTGATACATGTGTAGCTGTGTGTGTATTGTTGCATTTTTTATGGGTATCCATGTAAACTTGTTCTGAAGATTTTATTGACAGATATGAGACCTGTATTCTCAAATATATCTAATGATGAATACAGATAATAAACTTCCAGGAATTTACTTTTTCTCTTATTGAAATATAAGCCTAAGGGATTAGAAAGGGAAGTAGGCTTGAGTTACCCAAGTAGCATTTTGATAGGATATCTTTTGTTACCTGTAGAACTGTTATACTGATGTGTAATAAAACAAATGCATGATAATATTCCACAATATAAGAATTTTATTTGTGCTAAAAGATAAAATCTGTGTTTTTTATTAAGAAGAAAATATCTTTTGCTTTTATTGATTAAATTTTCTCTGGTGTGCTCCTATTTTCTCTAATGTAAGTATTTTGTTTAATTAGTTGTTTTGGTGAAGGCAAAAGAAAAATGTGCATCAATGTAAAATACTGCTTTTTAAGCTATACGCTTAGTGTGTTTCATTCTACATTGAAGCGCTTTAATTTCTATTCTTTATAGGTAAATTGCAAGATTTTCATTCTTACTGCAGTTGTATAAATCGGATTTGAAATAAAACCAAATTATAGATTCATGTGAGGTGGCTCTGCTGTAAAATTAAGTTGAATTTTCTTTTTGAAAAAATGTAGTGCTTTGTTTAGTTGAAGATTGCATGTGCTGTACATGTAATAGCTGAATATATTTTCCTTACCCCAAGATAAAATTTGAGTTGTACTTACCACAAGATTGGGTGCAAGAAAGTGGGAAATAAAAACATGAGTGAGAAATTTGCAAAACATGCAACTAGTGTTTCTTCCTGCGATTTGCAGAAGTGTTACATCTTATGAATGAATCTTAGATTTAAAGTTCACAGTGCAACTATAGCAGATCATGATTATAAATGATAATATATTGAAGAGGAACAATAGTGCAGTCATGCTTTTTGGATGCAGTTGATAAAATTTAACAAAGCATGGGGGTGAGCTATGGGAAAAGAAGTTACTTCTACCATGTTGGATTTAGGCTGCCACCGTGCCGCACTCCGGAATTTGGAGCCCACCGTCCAACATGTGTGGGCCAGTGCCACAGATCCCTGTGTAATTGTCCTGCAGCTCTGTTTTTGCCATCATGTGTATCATTCATCTGTATCATTTCGTCCATAAATTTTCAATTCAATCCAATGCTTCCTTCTTGGTGCCCAAATTTCATTGTCCGCGAGTGTAATACGGATAGTATAAAATTATGATCTTGTGTTCGACATACTTTATTCTCTTGGTAGAATTTGCATCCTGAAAATCAAATGTTGCTGTGCCTGGTACTGATAAAGTTTACTAGGGAGGAAAACAAGTTTCCATCTGAGTTTTTTAGTTGTTTTTCATCTGCTGCTCTTTTTTTTTTTTTTCCTGAACATTTTTAAAGGCACTATGCTTTTGTGTGTATTTGCCATTTTCAGTTATGCCAGTGTGTCAATTGAAAACTTTAGAAATTTGTAGTAATAGACATGGAACTTCCCAGTAGGTCCTTCCACCAAACTCTGTACCCTAAAATTTGAAATTATGGCTGATGGTCGGAGCAGGTTTTTGTGATGCACTGGGATCTCCACCGTTAAATTAGCACTACCTACTGTGGTTTAGGAGTGAATCTTGTTTAGTTTTCTCGCTAGTGCCTTTCAGCTCTAGGACTGCAATGCAGGTGACACAACTTTGTTTACAAACCACGTGTATTGTGGATTTGGTTTCTCAAGAGAAGCTGCCCTTCACGTCTATCCCAGGTATGACAAACTATGAAGTACCGACAATAAAGGGTTGGGACATCTACTACATACACGTTCATGAAGAACAAGAAACTGGAAGATTAGGGCTTGCAAATCAGTTTAATCTCCTAGATCGGTTACTGTTTGCGAATAACAGTAGAATTAACACAGTTCAGCTGCTTTGTCTGGCTGGGGAGAGGCGAGGTGCACCTAGTAACAAACCCAAATTCTTTTCACAGGATTTTGCGCACGCGAGTTCTCTTGCTCTCAATATTTTACTACACGCCTGAAACTCCGTCTTTTCAGGGTTACGAATAAACGATTACATTTGCATTTCAAATTATTTTAATTTTCGAACTTCAGCAGAGAACTAGTGGAAAAAGCTGAAATGAACAAAAATTGAATACTTCATAAATTAATAACTTTTTAAGTCCTGTTAAGAGAAAAATAATTTGAATTTTTAGATGTGACAGAAATAGTTGTTTTCAAACCTCCTGTTAAAAAAAAAATTCGTATTACTTTCACCTCTCTAGCAGAAAATTCGTAAGAGATCCAACATTGAACACAACAGTATGGCAAAAGTAAACTTCATTTTGGGATAACATACTGGACACAGAAAAAAAAAATTCTTTTCTTAGAGAACTTTGAAAATGGCCCGAAAATTCTACACACACAAAACTTTTCCCTAGAGAAATGAAAGGAAGTAAAGGTGTTGAATCACACAATTTAGGCATTGTAAAATACTTGCAAAATTTAAAACAAATGAAGAGTGTTACTTGTATTGTTATTCCAGAATGCAAAGTCGAATGACGCCATATAAAAATCGCAACGTCCCGTTCTTCCCCCTCAGAAAAAAAAAAAAAAAAAAAAAAGAGGAAATCGTGGGGAAAAGGCACTTGATTCTTTAAATTTCTGTACAGATATCAGGAAAGTAGAAAAATATTTTCAGATATTTTGAAGACCGAAAAAATATATGTATACCACCACTTCCCTTCTCTTCATCCAGCACAAGTTTCCTGTTAAATATGAATAAATCCATTGACATAGGCTTGTCCCAACATTTAGGGAGGGGGGTATGATTAAGTGAAATATTTCAAGTAATGTACATTTCATATTAGCAGTTCATATTCCAACTTAGAAAACGATCGGAAAAGGCTACTATTCATTCTTACGTGCATTATTTCCAAAACTTGGAAATATTTTAGTTGGATAATGCTTACCTAGGCATTCCGTTTCTAGCTATGATTCACTTTTCTCGCATGTTTTCGGGTCTTTGTCAAAGCTTATTGTCCCATTGTCCGTTGTATGTGCAGCAACCATTCACATCAAACACACTGCTTACTTTGGGTAGATTCAGTAGATCTTCACTTTAGGATTCAACAACATCAATTCTTTACCGTTATTAATGCTCTAAATTTTTCGCCCAGTCTTTGGGCATCCTCAGGAGCATGACTACTTTTCCACCGATGTTCGTGGTTTATTTCTCATCAATTGAGTCCGATACCCCACATTGCCATTCGTCAGATACGCTGTATTAGATACTTTTCTTGATGAAACCTAGCCGGTGCCATCTATGTTTCACTAATTCTACCTTTTCTTTTTCTATATTTTTTTCTCTTCAAATGGTTGTTGTTGTCTTCTTTTCATGTTCTTCTTTTCATTTCCTATCCCTGTTCCCTTGTCTTTTTTGTCGGTTTTTCTTTTGTTCTTTTTCTTGTCTTATTAGCTCTTTCCAAAGGCTAGACAATGTATTAGGGTCATTCTGGTTACACACCCTTGTTTTATTTTTATAAATTAGGATCGATTCCTCCATTCTTATGTCTCTCTGATTTTTTATTCCTTTTTAGCATTTTAATTTCTTCGAATTTTGGGAATGTTTGGTGGTCAATACAGAATTGCACTAATGCCAGTTTTTGCTTCTTTTTTTTTTTGCCTGTTAGATATGTGTTGTTTTAGCCTTTTTTTAACCTGTTTTTAGTACTCCCTATGTACGATATTAGGGGTATGTGTGCAATGGGAATTTCGTAAGACCCTGATTCCTCTAATATTTTGCTCTCCATTTTTTGTTAATAGTCAGATTTTTCAAGGTGTTCACTGAACTTCTTAGTTGTAAGTCAAATTTAGTACATTGCCTATTAATTTCTTTACTGACACCTTCCAAGTAAGGGAATGCACCTATATATTTTAATTTATTTTTTCTCACCTTTCTTTGATATATGGCTAAGAGAGAAATGAAGACCAAGAAGTTTACAATCAAAGAAAGGTGAGAAAAAATAAATTAAAATATATAGGTGCATTCCCTTACTTGGAAGGTGTCAGTAAAGAAATTAATAGGCAATGTGCTAAGTTTGACTTACAACTAGGAAGTTCAGTGAACACCTTGAAAAATCTGACTATTAACAAAAAAAACTGAGAGCAAAATATTAGAGGAATCAGGGTCTTACGAAATCCTCATTGCACACATACCCCCAATATCATACATAGGGAGTACTAAAAACAGGTTTAAAAAAAAGGCTAAAACAACACATATCTAACTGGCAAAAAAAGAAGCAAAAACTGGCATTAGTGCAATTCTGTATTGACCACCAAACATTCCCAAAATTCGAAGAAATTAAAATGCTAAAAAGGAATAAAAAATCGGAGACAAATGAGAATGGAGGAATCAATCCTAATTTATAAAAATAAAACAAGGGTATGTAACCAGAATGACCCTAATACATTATCTAGCCTTTGGAAAGAGCTAATAAGACAAGAAAAAGAACAACAAAAGAAAAAAAACGACAAAAAAGACAAGGGAACAGGGATAGGAAATGAAAAGAAGAACATGGACGGAAGACATCAACAACAACCAACCATTTGAAGAGAAAAAAATATAGAAAAAAATATGTAAGATTAGTGAAACACAGATGGTGCCGGCTAGGTTTGATCAAGAAAAGTATCTAATACAGCGTATCTGACGAATGACAACATGGGGTGTCTGACTCCATTGACGAGAAATAAACCACGAACATCAGTGGAAAAGTAGTCACGCTCCTGAGGATGTCCAAAGACTGGACAAAAAATTTAGAGCATTAATAACGGTAAAGAATTGATGTTGTTGAATCCTAAAGTGAAGATCTACTTAATCTACCCAAAGTAAGCAGTGTGTTTGATGTGAATGCTTGCTGCACAGACAATAGGACAATAGCTTCAACAAAGACCCGAAAACGTGCAAGAAAAGTGAATCGTCGCTAGAAACGGAATGCCTAGGTAAGCATTATCCAACTAGAAGATTTCCAAGTAATGTACATGTTTTTATTGAAGATTTATGTTTATATCACATGTGTTTACAAATATTTTCCATTAGAGATAATTTTATATCGTTTTATATGACAAAATCATTCTTATAAATTTTTTATTACAGAATTAATTCTTATCATATAAGTCTTAAATTATTTTTCATTAAAGAGTGAGCCGCCCCGGTGGCGCAGTGGTCTAAGCGATGGCCTCTGATCATTCGTCCGAAAGGGGTCCGGGTTCGAATCCCGGTGAGGCATAGATGTTGTGTTTGTCTTACGGCACTGGCTCTCTCCCTTCCCTGGAACCAGTGACCCTAAATTAGGGACGGGCGACTGCTTATAGCCCATTGAGTTGCTCACGGTGGTCGTTAATACTCCAATCAAAAAAAAAAAATTAAAGAGTGAAAATGACCAATGCGTCCTATGTCATTCGCACTGTGGTTAGCGATGAGATCATTGCACTGCGAAGCTATTATAATTGAATGCCGTGATGTAAAATAAGAATGAAATTTTGGGTCTACAGTTCTCGTAAGCCATTGCAGCAAATAAGACAGATTAGGCAGGGTAGAATGCTGGCAGGCGGTGGCTCACAGCTTCAACCATACACTGCACATCCACGTCATCCAGCAAATCCCATTCCCATGTGATTAAAATTTTCACACAGTGGGACACAGAATTTCTTAAAGGGAGTGGTCCAACAAGAAATCCGCGGAACAAACAAAGTGTGTCATGTTATATACATATTTATTGCATTATCTAACTAGCTTTCAGAATGAATGAAATCAGTCTAGAACTAAATAATCCATACTTTTGCAACAAAGGGCATGACCTGCTTCTGAGAAAAAAGTCATTCACCGATCGCTTAAAAAATGAAGTACATCACCGTTTACTTTTCAATGAGTCACAAAAATGAGGCTTATTTTTTCCCAAATTTTGATTCAATTATTTTTGGTTAAATTAAGAAAAACATTTTCTACTATTGCTGTTCCAACTGTAAATTCATGCTACAGGAAATTATGATCATCAATGCTCCATACGCCCCCGAGAAGTAGTCAAAATGGACTGCAGATAAAGATTCCACCTGAAGTTTTGTTTAATCAGTGTGTGTGTATGTGACCCTGTTTATTATATTGTTAAAAAGCAGACATATAAAATCAATGAAAAACGAAAAAGCTAAGTAAAAATAATATTTAACTCGCCTCAACTTTCATGAGCGAATTTTGAATTATATTAAGTTATGCGCTTACAGCTTTCTGCACGAATTGTATCAATATAACAATTAATGATATATGCTTTTACAATATTTTACAATAAAGAATGACATGCATTCTGAGAGAAAAGTCATTCACCAATAGCTTAAAAAATGAAAATTCATTCACTGGTCACTTAAAATATGAAGTCATTCACCAGTCACTTAAAAAATGAAAAGACATTCACAGCTTTCTTTTCAGTGAGTCACAAAAATGAGAAGCATTTTTTTTTCCAAATTTCTATTCTATTATTTGTTTTATTTATTTTTACTAAATTAAAAAAAATATTTCCATTATTGCTCATTAAACTGCAAATTTGTGCTACAAAAAATTGGACGCTCATTATAGCTCCATGGGGTTGGAGAATGGGCTGCAGATAAAGATTGCGCTTGAAGCTTTGTTTAAAACCAAGCCCTGAGACATTCATTTCTCGGAAAAGAGCATAGGTAGTGGTAGGGAATTCTGGGTACTCCAAACACTTCGGGTCTCACTAGACCCCCCCCCCCCACACACACACACGAAGGTTTGCAATTGTCATCTAGCTAGAATTAATGCAGTAATTAGGGGGAATAAGACCATTCTTTGACCAATATCTTATTTTAACCAGCTTGTTTCTGTCTTTTACAGAAATACAGAAGGAATGGCATGCCCAATTCAAATAAATCTTAAGATGATTAAAATGTGTTCTGAAAGATTTTACTTTTTTCAACTTTGCCATATCTGGAATAAGGTATTTTGAAAATGTCATTGTTTCTTTCATCAGAACAGTGAACGAAAATATTTTTCTTGGTGGGGTGGGATGCTGCACTAAACGGACTTTCCCCATGTGTGCACCTAACGACTCAGCAACTGGACTGTGGTCTTTGCGGCAGGAGGGTGTGATGGGGGTCTCTTCTCTCCTTGGGTCATAGAACAGAGAATAAAGGACTTGATGACAGGGGTAATCTCCTGTGACAGGTTTGTGTTGCACCCTGCAAGTTCTAGGAGTAGAGAGAATTTGGAGCCAATGAGCCCTGCAGCTTCGGTGGATATTTGGCAAAATTTTTTCGCTTAGACCAGCCGTTTAAAGGGTTAAGAAATATGTTTGAATTTCTTTTAGGAAATCAGCGTTACCTCTTTTTTAGCACATCTTTTGTAAAAAAGATCATGCTTAGTTATTGGTTTGTCCGTCCGCCTGTCCGACACCACATCTCTGCAACTATTTGAAAAATTCTTTTTGCATTGGGAAGCTTGAAATGTGCGAAGGGTGTTCTTTGCATTTTGTTCTTTTTTTGTTTGTGTTTTTTACGATGCACAATTTTGCCGCTAGAGGGCATAAATGCAGAAGACATTGAATTCAAAATATATTTTATTCCATATATTTGCTTCTGAACATCTGATTGAAAAAAATATTTTACCTTTCGATTATATTTATGTCCGACTATTTTAGGCATAGTCACTTTTTCAAGTTATGCATAAATTTTCCGCTAGGGGTGTAAAAGTAAATTGCATTTCCCCTGATATCTGTGCTTCTAAAACTCAGATTTAAAATGTTTTTTCTGAGCCACATACAATTCCTCATAGGAAATGCTTTGCATATAATTTCTAATTTTTGGTAAAGAATGGTTTGGCCACCAGGGGCGTAAGTGTTAATTTCTGCTTCAGATGCATTTGCAGCCAAATCTGAGCTTCTAAAATCTCTATTGAAAAAATTCTTTCTTGGACTGATGCCACTCATGCCGATAAACAGTTTTGGAATATTTTCTTAAAATAATGCATGGTTTCTCCACCAGGGGCCATAGATGTTGTTTTTTTTTTATCAATATCTCTGCTTCTAAGAGTCTGATTTGAAAAATTCCACCTTTTTCGGATAGCGTTTCGGATAAGAAATGTTTTTCATATATTTTCAAAAATTTTAAGTAATTCATAGACTTTCCACTAGGGGGCGTAAAAAGTAAATTGTGTTTTCCTCTATCTTTGCTTCTAAAAGTCAGATTTGAAAAATTCTTCCTGTATCAAATACAGCTCCTGATGGGAAATGTTTTTCATTTAATTTCTAATAGTTGGTAAAAAATGGTTTGGATACCAGGTAAGTGTTTATTTCTGCTTCGATATATTTGCAGCAAAATCTGAGCTCGACTGAAAAAATTATTTCTTGGACCGATACCACTCTCCTCGAAAAGCATTTTGAGAAGTACTTTCTTCTTAAAATAATGCATTGTTTTTTCTCCTGGGAGCGTAGATGCATATCTTATTTTTGTCGATATTTCTGCTTCTTAAAAGTCTGAACTGAATTTTTTTTTTTTTTTTTTTTTTTGTTGGAGAGTGTTCCTGCTGCAAAATGTTTCTCATATAATTTCAAATTTTTCTTAAGACACAAGTCTGCTAGCAGAGGATGTAAGTTCATGTTTCCATTTACAGCAATATCTGCAAGATTAAAAATCTGATTGAAAAAACTTTCTTCTGTCAGATACTACTAACTATACAAACTCTGTATATGTATTTCCTTTGCAAAATGCACAATTTCGCCACTAGGGGTCGCCAATTTTTAATGTGCTTTTTCAATATCTCTGCTTCAACATGTGCGATTTAAAAAATTCTCTCAACACCGGATGCCATTTACCTTTGAGGAATTTCGTAGTTCACAGTTCTGTCGCTGAGTGGTATTTTTGACTCAGTTTGCAGCTGTGTCGCCGCTTCTAAAAATTCTATTGAGAAAATTTTTCTTTACTGTATGCCATTCACTACAATAGAGATGTGGAGCATTATCCTCTTTAAATAATGCAAAGATTTCCCGCTAGGAGTGTAAAGGTCGAAACTTTTTTTCCCGCTATCTCTGCTTCTGGTAGATATATTAAAAAAAATTTTTTTTCCTTAGCATTGCTTTTTTTCCATGAATATTTTTCGCCTATTTCAAACTTTCCATTATTCTCAATTCTTCTGCTAGGCTTAGATCATGTTTCCTTCTATATTTCTTCTTTTCACTGATTAGACGTGTGTCCTCCCATTCTTAAATTCTGGATCTACCCTTGCTTTGTTTTATAATAACTTCAATTGTTATCAAATGGACTGATTACATGGGAAGAGAGTGCAGAATAGTGATGCAGCTAAAATGACTGAATGAATTAATCATTTTTAGATTGAGGGAAAGGATTTTCTGATAGGCCTTGTGGTAATTGTACCACCATGATTCAGTTTTGCATTATTGGATAATTCTCCAATTAAAAACATTAAAAAAAATGTAATCAGTAAAAAAGCACTCATCCATTTAAATCTTTCATCATTTTTATTTCTTAAAACTGAAATTACTTTAAAAAATAATTTGACCATGATACTGTAAAGTATAATAAACATCCTGGAATTATTTTTGTATATGTCCTGGAAAAGTCCTTGAATTTTTCTGCCCCCCAAAAGTGTACGAACAGTGTATATGTATGTAAGGTGTAGGTGCCTGTAAATTCCTGTGTACAGTAAGTACCTTCAGCAATGCAATCAACTGTTGTCATAGTTAATGACTTTTCTTTTTTCATGCATGTTATATTAACATAATATATCATATGAAGTTAATTTTGTGGCTGAGCTTTCATCTTTGCCCCACAGTAGACTGAAAAAGAAAGCAACAAAAACTTCATCAGTATTTGAGTACCTTTTTGTAGTAACAAACATAATGAAAACTAATCCTTCTACTTGAATTTGCCAAGTTTCGTTATAGTGCTTATTGCTAAAACATATATGAAAGTCAAATTTTCATTAGTTACTAAATTTTTTAACTGCATAAATATTAATAAAAATGCTACTACAGTAATTTTTTTGACCTCAAGAGAGGGGAAAATATTCACTCAGCTTTTTAGAAAACCCACCAACACAGGGAAGATGTTAGACTTCTGCTCATTCCACCCTGATTATATTAAATCGAATACGGCGAGACAATTTTTGGAAAAAATTGAAATCCTGGTCTCTTCAGCTACTCAAAAAGATCTTCACAAAGAAGAATTAAAGGAAATATTGGCAGAAAACAATTACCCCTCCCCATATGTTGAGAAAATATTTAAACAAGTGCCAAAAAAGAAGCAGGAAAAAACAACTTCAAATTCACCAGCAAAATTACGTACCACAAGGGACTTTTCGAGAAACTGAAAAGGATCGGAGCAAAATATAATATCAGGCTAGCTCCAGATCTTAATAACAAAATAAAGAAATTCCTGCCAGCTTTAAAGCAGAAAGAATTGGACATCCAATTGCAGGAAGGAGTAATTTACTGCATCGACTGTAACTGCGGACTCAGCTGTATAGGAGAAACAGGGAGAAGTATTAAGGTCCGAATGAAAGAACACCAAGCAGCTATTAAAAACATAGGGAACAAAACAGGGCTAGACAGACATATACAAGCAAGTGGACACTCCATAAATTGGGACTCAGTGAAAATAATCGCCCACCAGTCAAACTTAGTAAAGAGGAAACTAGAAGAAGGGATCGAAATAGCAAGAAGAAGAAGTACCACAATTAACGATAATTGTGGATGGACTCTTCCAATTGAGTGGCAGCAACTAATCCAGTGACATAGTCCTGATGACGAACTAGGCTTTAGTTCGAAAATTTGACAACCAACTTTCATGAAAAATAACCTCTATAAGACCCGTAAAAAAGTTATTCCACAATCACTATGAATAGAGGTGCCATAAATGCATTTACAACTAGTAATTTTTTGTTCAGCACAGTTATTGCAGATGTTGCATCATTTATAGTAGTTAAATGCTATACCTCCATATATGATTTTTTTTCACTTCAATTATCCAAGCGTTTTTGAAAAGTAAGGTACACATTTTTGTTGTTCAATGTGTAATTAAAGGAAGTTAAAATTACACATGAAGAAGGAAGTGAAATATGAACTACTTCACATAATCTCAGAATTTATTGAAACACTTGTCCAAACTTGATAATTTATCAATTACAGTCTACAGATGATGACGTCCATACCCAAACTCATTAACCAACAGCACACCTCCTGACAAACTTTCTTATCTGTTGTGAAGTGCCTTCTTGACAGATGGTTCTCAAGAGGCTTGAAGAAACCATAGTCTGAAAGCTCCAAATCTGGGCTGTAGGGGGTATGTGGCAGTTTTGGTGCAATAAAGGCACAACCACTCATGTTAAATGCACACCATGTGTAGTGGCATTATCGTGCAATAAAACCACACAGCATGTCAGGAGTCCAGGGCATTTGTCTTGAATGTCTTCTTTTTTTTTTCAGTGTTTCACAGTACTTGTCTACAGTGATTGTGTCTTTCCTTGGCAAGAATTCCAGCAACAGAATGCAGCAGTAATCCCAGAACACTGTTGCCTTGACTTTTGGGGCAGTGGGAACTGTTTTGAAATTTTTATGCACAGGAGATATGTGAAAGTTTCCAGATCATGGAGCTTTTGTTTGCTTTCTGTTTTTAATGTGATGAAATAACATTTCATCTCCAGTCAGCATTAAAGCTTCTAGGAACATCCCCATGCATTTTGCTTTGTGTTTCTAGGCTAATTGTTGGGACACCCATCAGGAGAATCTCTGCATGTTTTTCAGGATTCGTGGATTTATTTGCAATATAAATATGTCTTTGGATTTGGAGAGCTCACCTCTCCAAATCCAAGAACACTATGGACAATTTCATAAACTATTGACTTCAACAAGGTGTAACTGTTTGTGTGATTTTGTGGAGCTTGAGTCAGCTGTTTCCAAAAATTGCCTTAATGCGCAACATGTTGTCTTCTATCTTGCTTGTTGATGGCTGTCCCACCTAATGTTCACCTTCACTATCAACATGGCTGTTTTTCAGTTCCTTGCACCAAAAACACACACATGCTTTTTGACATCACCTTTTCTGCATTCAGAGAAACCAGTTTACAGAGAATGTCACTTGAAGTGTCTTGCTTACAGAAAATATTATGTGCATATGTAATGTATGTATGTATGTATGTATGTATGTGTGTATGTGTGTATGTATGTATGTATGTATGTATGTGTGTGTGTGTGTGTGTGTGTGTCATAGGAGCTGTATAAAATGTAAGTATAAAGTTTTGTTCAAATTAATAAACTGTGTTAGATAAGTAATGCATGTGAGCTTTAGCGTCGTAGAATTTTAAGATTTTTTCATGTGACTATTAATTATGTGTTGATTTTTTTGTCTAAAGTTGTGCAACAATAGGGTAAGTGGTGATAGATATTAGAGGAATATGATTTTTTAAAATTAAGTTTGAGATTTTTAATTTTTTTAATTTATGTTTGTACAAAATGCACGATAATGCTGATCATTACTGAACAAATTTTAAGCAGTAGCATTCTGGTTTGTTTCATTATGGGATCATATATAGAATTAGTGCTCCTTGCTTTGCATTTTTAGTGTGAAAAACCTCTTTGCATGTTTTCAGGGTTTGTGTATTTATTTGCAATATAAATTTTGTTTCACGCTGTGCAATGTTCATTTAGCTACATATATATATAGCTGTGGTGGTGGTGGTCAGCATTTGTGTAAAGCTTTCCTCCCTTGCACATAACTCTGGTTGCTTCTTAAACAATTTAACCTTATATTATTTGTTTTCAAAGTATATACCAAAATTTGGCAGCAAAAATATGTTTAAAAGTGTTATATAGTTTTGATTAAATTACAAGCCACAGACCAACACACATTTTTCTTATTTCCATTTTATTAGAAAATTTTAAGTGTTCCTTGAGGTTGAGTATGCACTTGCTGTTTCAATAAAAGAAAACTAGAATGCATTCACATGTCTGATTTCTCTAAAGACACAAAATATTGCTCACAACTAATAGAGTTTGCATGTAAAAACCTCAACATTCAGTGTCATATAACAGAACTATGCAGTAATGATCAGTCATTGAATACTATGTTAGTTATGCAACATAATTTGTTCAGACATTCTTAAAATTGATCATAGGTTTTATAGCAGCCTTCAGTAGCAAAACAAGTGGGATATCTTTACATATATATATATATATATATATATATAAGTGAACCTGTTTGAAAGATGGTGGTTATAAATATGTATTGTCAGAGGATTTGAGGCCACTAAGACATGTCACTGAAGTCACAGCTGATTTCAGAAATTATTCTGAATTTCCTCAGGTGTTCTGCTTATCCCACTGCTGTGATACCAATTATAAATGGATTGGCTGAAATGATAACTCCAATTTGTTACACGAGCATTATTATGAATCTGGGGCATTTCTGGGCCCTCAAGAGTTAAATCTGAAATTGGGTAATAGAGCAGTCGCACCGAAAAAATTCCCAAAATATAGCATGATGCTGACACCATCTGAAACTTCCGCATAAATTTAGTAACTACCAACATACTTCATTTTAAATTGGGATAATGTACATTGAGCAAGTGAGTGTTCAGATAACTGGATCAAGATCATCAGGACACTCATAAGACATTACTAGAGCACTATTACTCAAGTCAATTGATACTCTGCTTAATTAACTGAATGTACAAAATTAGCAAGCACAAAACACTTTAAAGAATAAATGTGGTTAATTGTGCGATTTAAATATGTCAGTATATATAGCTACTTATATACATAGTACACTGTCTTAGTTTGTGGTACTAATTTTGCCAATGATGCAATATACATTCTTTAAGGAAAATGTGTGCCATAGCCTGCAAGCACAAACTTACACTACATTATTTAGTCTGTACTACATATTACTAGTACACACAATGCCTCAGGCTCTCTGTTGGAGATAATCTCTTTCACCAAGTTTCCTTCTGCAATACATAACAGGACTGAAAGAATAAACTAATTGTAGTTCTCAAATAGTTTGATGCATTGACACATGCACTTATGGCATAATATGCAGCACTGCATGGAGAAACAATAACACTCTGGCATGTCTATGTGTCTGCCTGCACAATAAGCATACTGCTGAACATGTGAAACAGTAAGCACATGCACTAAACACATGCTGTTGAAAAGTTTTATCTTTGTCCCAGCTCCAACTTTTTAGCAGTCCTTATCACCACCCTTACATGTGAATGGATATTTTTCTCTGGCAGTTCTGATAGCTATAACTATAGCACTGGCCTGTTCAATCACTATAACTTCTCCAAGGCATTGCAGCTTTCCACATCACCATCTGCATTCATGGACAAATGGACAGACATAATCACATTCATGCTGCACTTGTAAGTCGGACATCCACTGCAATAGGCATTGTATCACTGACCACAGTTTTTGCTGCTACTCTGTGATCACCATAGCATTGCCCAGATGGAGGAAACTTACTTTATGGAGCCTCTCCTCTCAGTGTTGGTTTATCAAGGAACACTTTTCTGCTCTGCCCAAGCATTCACTTTTAGAAAGTAAAGTTTCGTCCTCCCAAAATTCCAAAGTTGACCACCCATAATGGAATAATGAGATTCCATGTGAGAAGCATTTAAATTCAGTGCCCTGCCCACCCTCCCTTTTTTGTTCCTACATTGTTTTTTATTCATGCATTGAAGAACCAAAGTTCCCTCTATGGTTTGTCATTATCGCAGAATGCTTTTGGCTTCAAAGTGGCATCAAAATTCTATCTGCTGCAGGAACTAGCTAAGGTGATCTTTCCCCTGTTGTGACAGGTTGTTTATAGATGTTTTCACCATATTAATGGTTTCATTCAGAGAGTCCCAATTTCCTCCCATGTTCTCTAAGATTATTAACATCATTGTTTGAAATTTAGAACTAAGATTTCTGAAGGCATTTTCTCAGCAATTTACCTCCATAAAGTTACTTTTGTTACAATACTTAATGTTATAGCTATTAACAAATGAGTGTTAACTTGGCAGCTCACTTAGTCTTTTGCTACAGTATGCTCTCTTATTTGTAGTTTTATATCAGGACGTTGTGTAAAGTGATATTTGTTTCATGTCATTCATCGTACATACATATACATACATATCACTAAGCTGTTCTCTGAGATTCCGAGGTTAGCTCCAAAAAGAAATACAAACTTCCAGATATTTTTACTTATTGTTGTCGCATCAAACTTCTCCATTTACATCAATCTTGTCATACAACTCGTGCTTCACTGATATCCATTACACGCCGTACACAAGATCTTTTATACTTCATATTCATAATCTTTTTCTCGTGCAGACACTCCTGAATCTGATCCACCCATGTTTTCCTTGGCCTTCCTCTGCCTTCCCTTCCTGCCACTTGGGCTGAAGAGATTTTCTTAGTAAGCATTTCATCACTCATTCTTTCAACATGGCCAAACCACCGAAGCATATTGGTCTCCACCTTGCTAACAACATTTTGCTTCACATCACACAACTGCAATACATTTTCATTTCTCACGCAATCATATAGTGTCTTGCCACAAACCCCACGTAAGTAACGCATTTCTCCAGCACACAAACGACTCCTATGTTTCTTCTGCAGTACCCAGGTTTCACCGCCATACATCAGAGTAGGAACAATTACAGTTTCATACACAGCCATGCCGGACTCTCTAGAGAACCCATCATTACTGTGAAAACCTCCCAGAGCAGCTATGACTTTCAAAGAAGAATTCACTCTCCTACTGATTTCATCATCCAACTTCCAGATATTTTTAAAACATGCTTCCTAAATACACAAACTCACTCACCTGGTCAATCACAGTGCCATTTATACTTACATTACATTCAGTGCTACCCGTTCCTCTCTCAAACACCATAACTTTGGTTTTTCCCTTATTTATACTCAGTTTGACTTTCATGCAAACTTCGTGCATCCGAGTCAACATACTCTGCAACTCACTTTTGCTCTCTGCCTACAGGACAGTGTCATCAGCATACAGCAATCTGCACACACGGATATCACCAAGACATAAACCACTATTATCTATTTTGGCCTCACGCATGCATGCGTCCATAAATATATTAAACAGCCATGGTGACATTACACAACCTTGTCCAACTCCTGCACTAATGGAAAACCATTTTGATAAAACACCATTCACTCGTACACAAGCTCTACTACCAGCATACATGGCTTTTGCACTATTAAGTAGATTCCCAGTTACACTATATTCATTCAATACCTTCCACAAAAGTGTCCTATTCACTCGGTCGTAAGCTTTCTCTAAATCTATGAAGGCAGTAAAAACTTTCTTCCCAACAGCCAGATACTTTTCAATCATCGTGCATAATGCAAAAATCTGGTTAGTGCAGCCTTTACCAGGCATAAAACCACTCTGAACATCCCACACTTTCAAAGATGTAAAACCCTGTACTTTTTCAATAACAACCTTGCCAAACACTTTCCCTGGCACACTCAGTAGGCTAATACCATGATAGTTCTTGCATTCAGTCTGATCACCTTTTCCCTTATACAAGGGAATAATGATAGCATCCTTCCAATCCCGAGGGACCATTCCTAACTCCCAGCACAACTGGCAAATTTCAGTTAACCAGTCAATTATAGAGTCACCACCATATTTCAACATCTCGGCAGTTATGCCATCAACTCCCGAAGCCTTACCATTCTGAAGAGATTTTAGAGCTTTACACACTTCTTCTCTTGAGATCCCTGCTGTGCTTTCATCCCTCATTGTGACATCATCTGGGTCTGTCTCAGAATCATCTTTGCTTTCCTGATCTAATAACTAACAGAAGTATTCACCCCATCTGTCACTTAACTCATTGGGCTCCCATATCATTTCCCCAATCTCATTCTTCACACAACTTACAACTTTGTTTCCCCTATTTTTCCTGAGCCTCATGTACTTCCAGAAAGACTTCCTATCTTTCCAAAAAGCCAGTTCATGCCTTTCCACTTTCTCCTTCCTATCTTTTGCCTTACTGTGGCGAACCAGCTTAGCAGCTTCACACTTCTTACAGCGATATTCATCCACAGAGACTCTACCTTGCAACATCCCCAAATAGGCTTCCTTCTTTCTCTTTACTGCCTCTTCAATCTCACTATTCCACCAAGCATCACCTCTATTGTTACCCACTATTGTGGTGCATCAGACCTCTTTAGCAGCAGAGACAACACAGTTCTTAAAGCATTCCCACTTCTTTTCTACATCCCTCTCACCAGACTTCAGATCCTTCACTCGTTCTCTGAGTAAGTCAGAATACCGCTGATGCTCTTCAAGGAGCCTATCAACCTTTATTCTTTCTATCCTGGGTCTCTTCCTATTCCTTTTCCTCCAACCAACATTAAGTTTCACTTGTGACGCTACCAACTAATGATATGAACCAACATCCGCACCTCTCATCACACGGGTGTCAACAACTAAGTGTTTCAAACGCTGATCGTAGACAACAAAATCTATCGCACTCTTTTGACCAAGAGTACGATTTTCCCAAGTATATGTGTGGATTATACTTGTGGTTGAAAAATGTATTAGATACACAAAAACCATTCTCAATGCAGAGTTCAATTAATCTTTCACCATTATCATTCACACAAGAATCATTAAACTACCCAGAACATTGTCAGAAATTGCATTCTGCACACCTACTCTAGCATTGAAATACCCTGCTATTGTAACTTTTTCTTTCGCACCAAACTGGCTCAAAACAACTTTTAGCTCATTCCAGAAATCTTCTTTCTTATCAGAAGGTTCAGAGTCACAAGGAGCATACACTACAACAATTACTATTCTCTGAAGTTTCACTTTCAAATGAATCCAGAGAATTCTCTCACTTACGCAACTATAGTGAATCAAGTTGTTCATCTTTTCACTTAAAATCACACCTACACCAGCCTGTCCTCTCATATTATCCAATACTCCAGACCACACACTCACCGTGCCATTCACTTCTTCTACCCCAATTTCCTTCTTTTTGGTTTCACTTACACACAGCACATCCAGTCTATACTTATTCATCTCCTCAATCACCTCACTCATCATGCCATTTATACCTCTAGTATTCCATACACCAATCTTACATTCACTCAGCCGAGATCTCTTTATATGCCGTTTAGAAAGTCCAGGTCGATTCCGTGGTGGACCGTCCTTCTCAAGTGTGGTAGGTCCACCATATCCCACACTTGAGTCATTCTTGAGCAATATGGGACTTTGCTGTGTCTTGTAAACTTTTCAGGGCATTCTTTATAGCCCTTTAGTATGTAAACTTCCTGCTTGGGCCAGTAATTAGGACCCTGAGTTCTTTTAAAACATAATGAGAAAAGTCTTGATTAGTATTTGCATTCTGCATGAAAGTCTTCAGAAACCATGGTTACAGCTTTTGGCAGTATCATTAACCATTCCCAAAGGAGATATACATTGCTGGGGAAAAAATGGTCACCACATGCCAATCTATGATAAGAGAGAATCCCCACCTCATACTGGCATTATCCTTTGTAGTAAATTCTCATGGACTTTATCCACTTGGATTTTGAAGGTGATGCTGGTTTTTTCACTTTCAGTATGCATTGCAAATGGCAGTATCAAATAAGATTTGCTAAATTTTGCTTTTCCAAAATTACTTTGAACATATTGGTACCTTAGTCTGAGATAAAAACTTTCAACCCTTACTGGTAACTAGTAGCGGCTATTCTTAGTGCCAGTTTTATTGCCTGTAGGTCTAAGGTTTAGGGAAATATTTCTGGTAAAAAAAAAAAAGACTATTTACTATTATTCATGACTTTAGACATGGAAGGCAGAAAAACTCATGTTTAACATTTTGTCAAGGTCAATTCATTGCCCGTGAAAACAATTTCAATTACTTTTCAATCCATTTGAACAGTTTATTGTTCACTATTTTTTGGCCTCAGTAATTTTTTTTTTTTGCTTCATACATTGCAGTTTACATTTTTATTCCTTTTAAAAATCAATAGGATAAATGTGAAAATTTGCTGATTATTAATTCATTAGCACCATTTCAATGACTCATCTTGAATTATAAATGAAAATTAAAACATGAAAAATATTTTCAAGATACGATAGTACTCATTTAGTTAAATATAAGGTTAAATATTGATTCTTTGTGCATGCTGTTTTGCTTTGGTGTGATTTTGTTTGCTAACATTGCTCTGCTTACCCGCAGGAAACCTACCCTTCTCAAGATTCTGATGATGATCAGTACTTCCTAATGGTTAGATCCTGTTTTTTTTTTCTTCCCTGTGCATTAGTAAAAAATAGCAAATATTCTTCTTTGTAAATGAAGTTTATTACTTATTTTTAGATTTTAAAGTATTGATTGTAATCTTGCATCAGAAACTTCTCTAACATTTAGACACTAACAATAGTGTATCCAGGTTCCATGAGTACAATTTTGTGATATTTATGGTTTTTCAGTGTAACTTTGACATGTTTTAAATATATTTATGTATGTGTAATATATATATTTATAATGTGTGTGTATGTATATATATATTTGTTGACATCTTTGTTAATTTTAATTTATTTGAAGTGGTGGGTAACTAAAGACAGTTTTACTAGGGTAAAAAAATTGCCTTTGTTTTTGTTTACTTAATGTTTTGAAATTTTCAATATGTAAAAGTGAAAAATTAATTCTTGTGCCAATTTTCAATGAAGTATCCAAACTTGTAGCAACATTGTAAAGCTAACTTATTTTTTTCTTTCAGAAATGTCTGAGATAGGCTTATTTTAAAACTGTGGATGTTATTGTAAATGAAAATCATTTACCTGACGAGTTAATTCCCCTATAGGTATCCTGTTGTTAGGGCATTGCCTCAGTTAAAACAAGTACTCAGTAAAATTCAGTCTTCATAAAATAATTTGTAATGCTAAGATGTCCTTCGGAGAATACTACTTATTGTTATATTCTTGACCATAAACATTAAGAAAATGGATAAAATAACAGTACTTTGATATGGTGAAGAAAAGAAAAATTATAGTGATTAAGAGCATACACACAGTCTAATATTGGTTCCAGCACAGTGTGTGTGTGTGTGTGTGGCATTATTTCCTTTTTGCAGAGAGCAAGGAAAGAAAAGAACATTTGTAAGAGCCAGTGAGTGTCTGCTCAAAAAACACAGTTGACAACAATTTTCCAAAAATCAGACTCTGAGTTTGTAAAAACATTTCCTGGGACAATTTGAATTGCAGTTACTTTGCAGTTATTGTTTGGAGCAAATGTGCTGTGGGTGGGTGGGGGATGCATCAGGCTTTCACTGGATTGAGCCCAGATCTCAAGAACTTCTAACATTTAACCTCTGACCTTAATTAAAAGACTTTAATTAAATTAAATAAATCCTTTAATTGAGTATGTAAGGGCCGTATGGTACCGTGTTATCACCAATGGACAATTACAGAAGCTCATTAGTTTCATGCCAAAAAGGTGCACTTTGTTACTAAGTAACCATGGTTATCCAATTAAATATTAAAGCATATTTAGCTTGTTGGTCACTTATTTCAAGTGTCCTGCAAGTGTCAATAATGTACTGTGCAGTAATTTTACGTTAAATGCATTGTACACTAATTTCACAAATTCCACTATTTGGTGCTTTTTATGACTAGATGCTGTACTTTTGCTTGTAACTTCACTTCTATTACTGGTAATAACATTCTGTAAAAATATTTGAATTTGGCATAAAATTTCCTTTAAAATGATGTATAATATATGCATTCCTGACTTAACATTATGCTGTATAAATTGACTTTAAACATAAAAAATTTGACTTTCATTCTACTGCTGCAGGACTTTTGGCCACGATTGTAAATGCCAAAGGGTGAAGTTGGAAAATTTGCCCAGTGGCAACAAAAACTTTTTCATCAAAGGTTTAGAAACATATTTCTTCAGAAATTTGTACTTGACAGAACAGGGGGAAGGAGCATGAAGAGTGGTTACATTTCCTTGATAAAAAAAAATGCAACCACAGTTGAATACCAATATTTATATGACTGTCTGCAATCCAGGCAGATGGATAAGTCATTGAATTGAATTAAAAGCAAGGTTTAGATGCACCCATACTTTCCTCATGAGGCAGCATACATGACAGTGAAAATAAAGCAGGAGAGTAAGTTTAACTATCCTTAATAGAATAGTTAAGGACAGGTAGAAATTATAGGAAAGTAGGAAAACTTGGGATTTGGTAATTAAAATAATCCTAAGTAAAACCCTCAGAATTCCCCATTCCAGCCAGAAAAGTACTAACCCAAACTATCTACTGGAAATGTGAAGAGACTGCAAGCCAAACATGTACAACAAACCTGAAAAAGCATAAGGTAGGTCAAGGCTAGGTTAGCTACAATGGGCAATGCAACTAGATGAAATGGAAAATTAGCTCAAAGGTGAGTAAATTAAGAGCTAAACTGCATTAACTGAAATCCAAAGCAAACTAGCTGGTCAGGGCCTTGGCAGAGGCCTGAGGCACTGGCTTCTGACCATTTATCCAAGATGGGTCCAGATTTGAGTGCAAGATGAGGCATGGGTGGTATAATTGTCAGATGGCTCTGTCTCTTCCATGGAGCCAGGGGTTCTAAATTGATTCAAAATTATTTATTATGTGGGGGAAGGTGCTTATATAGTGCTAAGTGAGATAAGAGGTTGTTCATGATAATCATTAAACCCTAACACAAAAAGGGGGAAGGCAGGAACACTACAGAAAACTGTAGTGGCATTTTTACTCCCTTAAAATGAACATCATACATATAAGTGGGAAACTAATCTCCCTGAAGAAATAATTCTTCACATATACATGGAAGGCAACAGAAATGTAATTGTTGGCCCACAAATGTGTCATATTTTCACTAATATAATGTGTATTTTACCAACATAATCTGAATGATTCTCAGATTTCTAAGCTATATCTGCTGAGCTTCAATTGCTTGGAACTTCCTTATCCTACGTGGTGTAATGGATATAATGCTCTAACGGAAATCGGGAGATGTGGATTCAATTCTCACTCCAGGGCAATGTAATTTTCAAGTTTTCTGAAGAAATTGCTACATAGAAACAATGAAAATACAGCACAATTTATGTGCCAACAATTAAATTTCCCTTTAGAATGGATGAAAAAAAAAGGGTGTGTGAGTGTATGTTTGAAACATGAAAAATTATGAAGGAAATGGCTCCTAGTGTTTTAAAAGTATAGCAAAATCCATAATGTTATACTTGCATCAGACAGCTGTGATGACAAAACTAGTAGTGTGTTAAACATCTTTAGTTCATTGAAATTATCAGCTGTGAAGAAAATGAAGATCCCACAAATATTTTGAAAATTATCTTAAATTGGGATTTTCATGGACTGGCAATGAGGTGGAGTGTGTTTCATAATGTGTAATTTGTTACGAGAGTCTCACAAAGAAAGTATGAAACATCCAACCTCAAAGTCCATTTCGATAGCAAACATAAAATATACTAAGGAAATCCTATACAATTCTTTAAAAATTGGTGCAAATATCTCCAAAAGTCCCAGAAAACAGTGCACACTGTGACAGGTGTCAATGACAATATAAAAAAAAGCTATGGATGCTTCATATAGTGTGGGGTAAATAGGAAAATCCAGAGCTGCTGAAGTCCTAGGCATGGCATTCGTAAAACCTGCAGATGAAGTAATGGCGCAAGTGATGATTAGATACAAGGCAAGCCTAGTCATATTGTTCACCCTAGTATCTCAAATAAGGCTGAAAATGTAAAGCAGCAATTGTCTTAAGTTCGACAGAGGCACCACACTATGTGCTTGAAAGCTGATGAATCCACCAATATTGTGAATTATAAGTGTATCTTTTGCTTGTTTGTCAGATACAAGCTGAAGATTTCAATGATATATTCTACCAACATCTGTAGCAATACATACAAATGGTAAGCTATTTTTAAAAATTATTGATGACTTTATCAAAGACAATGACTTTGATTGGAATTGCTATGCTGGAATAAGTATGGATAGTTCCAGAGTCATTGTTTTCAAGAAAGTTGTTGTTTCCCATATTTATGCCATCGACCAGAAACAAAATTTGATTCATTGTTGAATGCACAGAAAAGCATTCTCCACTCAGAAGATACATATAAATCTGAAACAAATGATTTGATGAAAGCTGTTAAAATTATCAAATATGTAAAAGGCCCTCTGAATGCCCCATTTTTAATTTTTTTCCCCCTACTTTGTGATGAAATGGGTGGTCACTACACACAAATACTATTTCACACTGAAGTGCATTGACACTATTATGGAAAAATCCTCAATCACCTATTTGAGCTGTGAGAAGAACTTCAAGTTTTTCTGGACTGTATATGACTGGAACTGGCTATGTAAATTATCATACACTGCATATATCTTTGATCCTTTAAGTAACTTTATATCCTTGCAAGGAAAACGTGTATCCATATTCTGTGCTAAATACAAAATGAGTACAACAATCACAAAACTAAAACTACAGCATAAATGTTTTAGTCACGAACTGTATTCCTTTCCATGTCTTCATGACTTAGTAAAAAATGTGGCTAATGAAATTGATGATGATGTGCTGCAAACTGTGAAGCAGCACTTGAAAATTTTACTGAAAGATCTTTGTAATTATTTTCCTAAACTGGATGACACCTTTGAGTGGATAAGGAATCCTTTCATCACCAGTGTTCAGGCGTTACTTAAATATCTAATTCAGCAGAATGAGACTTGTGGAGTTAGCTTCAGATGGCTTCCTGAAAGCAAAATTTTAGCAAAGTATACTGTCTTCATTTTGGTTGGACATTAGTTCTGAATATTCAGCTCTCTATGACAAAACTGTTAAATATTTTCTGCTCTTCTGGTTTTTCTGCGATATTTGGCATTGAAACTAGCTAACAAAAACAATCTTATTGATATGGATCCCATCTTCATCTTAAGATTAGAAACATCAAACCATGTATCGCTGCACTTGTATGTGGTTACTTGTAGTTCTATCCATAGCATTGAGCAGTTTTTGTCTTGAAAATATTAATACCGAAATAACAAATATTAAGTCTTCGATTTCTTCATTAATTATATAACCAGCATAATTTAATTTCTAAATGGTACAAATACACCATATACTGTATTTTTCAGAATATACAAGACCCTTTTGGCCATATTACTTTAACACATTAACACATCAGTCATACAGCGAGGATGACCTTCTGAACCTATAATGAAGGCCATTGACTGTATGATGGTGTGACATTGCAGGTAAATCCTGTGGCTGATGGACTGAGTAGCATTCTTCTGTGTTGTTTTCATCAGCGGTATTGCATATTGCTAATTTTGCAAATCACAAGGGTTCAATGATTCATAAGCTGTGGTTTTTACTCACAAAATATAAAATAAAAAGTTGCCTTAATCAAAATCTTTAAGAAAAATAAAATAAAATGGTACTTTAATTTTTTCTCAAAAAATAAGGGTGAGTCTTAATTCCAAAAAAATATGGCATGTCTTTGCTGTCCTGTTGGAATCTTTGTTGATTCACTTCTAATTTTATATAATTTGAATTATTTCTATAATAGTTTCTACTGAGGATATTCACACATTTTTTAGAAAGTTTTTGATAAGAAATTACAGAAAATAAAGGAAGTTCAAAGAATCCAAACTGGCTTACAGCATTTTAGATGAACGTGAAAGAAACATCTGCTGCAGTTAAATATTGTCTGCTAAGAAAATTGTGCACATAAACAAGCTGTGGAGAGATTACGTTTTTGCTCTTTACAAGCAGAAATGTTTGTATTCTGTAATTAAAAAATGCTGTGGAGAGATTACGTTTTTGCTCTTTACAAGCAGAAATGTTTGTATTCTGTAATTAAAAAATGCTGTGAAATTCACGGAATTAGCATTTCTAAATGTAAAATAAGCAATACTATTAATAATAGAGGGGAAAATAATCAAACATTGCGTTTAACTGGAAAAAGAACACCAAACAGATATCCAAAGAAGATGTGTACTTTTACAACTATTTCAAAAGTAAGGTCTCTGGTCTTAAAAAAAATCCACCGACCTGAAGAGCAATCGCTAAGTCATTAAAAATATCTGTATCTACTGTAAACAAGGTAATAAACAAATATTTGAATCTGAAAAAAAAAATCACTTCTTTTTGCCTAGGCATGGGGCTAAGCACAGAACACGGTGTAGATTTCTTTATGAAAATCATTTTGTCGGAGCCAATGGAAATTTATTGTGGCTGTTGATGAAGTATAGATCTACCTAAATGACTAACAAAAAAATGTTGATTTACTAATGCAAAAGAGCAGAAAAAGACTTGCAAACTTGGTTCCAAGAATCCAAAGAAAGTTTCTGTAAAGGATTAATGATTATTGCTGTTTTCTCACACAATGAGAAATTAAAGTTAAGAAAAGTTTAAAAGATTGTTAAAATCAATTGTGCATATTACCAAAATGTTTTAACTCTTATATTTAAAGAGGAAATACCATTCCCTTTATCCACAGAGCCTTAAAAGAGTAGAACTCCATCAGGAAAAGGTTACCAGTAGTACATCCCAATCTACCACTCTATTTCTTGAAAAAATGAAAAAAAAGATATTAGTATCAAGTCTATACCTTTTGCACATATTTTTTCAGTCCCCTGATGTGCCACCAATGGACTATTGTGATTTTGGACTGCCAAAAATAGCGCTTTCTAAATGCAAACCTAAAACAATGATTGGACTATGGAAAGCAGTAAAAGAGGAGTGGAATAAAATACCACTACCAATTTTAAGAAATGCCCTGTTATCTTGCACATGCACTGTTGTTAGTTCATCTAAATAGAGCTTCACACAAAAGAATATCTGAGAAGTTAAGGCTCGGCAAGACATAACTAGCGCCAACATATCCTGGGATACAAGATGCAGTGCACAGAAACCAACATATAGGATAATGCCAGAGCAGACTGCACATGCATGTGTTTGTGTTGTTGTTTTATTGACTTCAATTCTGGCAAAGAACAGTCAACCTAGCTACTCGCAGCACACGATTGTTACCTTCTCAGTAGTATAACAACTTAGCAAATCGGATATGTTAGTTTTGTTGCGCCAATTGCTTTAGTTAAGGCTTTTGTTTGCTCTTCAGTTTTTCACAAATATTTTCGGGAATGCCAAATACTACGGATTGTCTGCATTTTGTATGGATTCTTAGGCCTAACTGTAATATCTGCTAAAATTTAATTTACATAGTAATATTAATTGTTATTGCATATTTGTTTCGCCAAAATAAGGGACGAGTGGGATATCAGAAAACAAAAAACTGGTCTAAGCAAATAGTCATCAGATCGAAGGAAACAATCTTATATCAAAGAAAAGCTCCACTGCCATAGATAGACCCCTAACACCTTTTGCTCCTAATGTTTGTTTTCTGACAGAGCACATAATCTCCCAGCTTCTAGGGGCGCTGTTGTCGCCTGTTTTATGTTATCTCAACGAGAGTTGACGTTCTTCATGCGAAGCTTTTCTTTGATTCACCCTTCGAGCAATTTCTATTGGGCTCAATAACAATCGGAAAATTGATTTAACTTAAATTTAATAGTTTATTATTGTTCGACACTGGTCGGAAATTGATTTTACTTTAAATTTAATGGATTATTATTTGATAATTATCGGAACTTATTTAATTTTAAATTTAATGGATTACTTATTAGGAGTTTCGCTATTTGTATTATTAATTTACCTCATCATATATTATTACGATTTTTTCCACATCATGATTATTATTACCTTTTTAATTTTTTTTTTTTTCCATTTTTTTTTACTTTATTGTTCATTTTTGGTAAAAAAAAATAAATTATTTTTGTTTTGAAAAGTTTCTCTTTTAATTATCCTATTCCAAACTTCAGGAAGGGTTGTGTCTTGAATATTGTAAACTTTATATTTTAGCTTTTCAATAGGTACAGATTCAGAAAAGCTTGATTATTATTCAGATTTAGGGGGAGAAATCAATTTCACCTTATCAAATTTAAAAAAAAATATTTTTAATACATTATTGAATCAAGGCTGGGTTTTTTGGGGGGTTCCAATTATTTATGTGTTGTTTCAGTCTTTGCTTTGATCTGTTTTTGGTGCTGTCTATGTAAGAGATTGATGGGTTGGATAGTTTTATGGGTATTACATAAGTACCTGCTTTTTCTAAAAGTTTAGGTTAATATTTAGTTGCAGGTTGATGTTGAGGTACACATGGTTCATATCGTGAATTGACGGAAATCATGCTAAATAGTGTTAGTCATACAATGAATGTAGGGTGAGTAAATGTGTATTTCACACATTATTTCCTTACAAAGTTGATTTCTTTTAAACCACATTAAATTTTGCCTAAAAACTTTTATAGGTGTCTTTGACTTTGTATCATCAAGTCAAAAACAACCGTAACAAACATTGGTTCCTATTCTGAAGGGAAAAATCTTATCAATGCCTTCCACACACACTCTTCTCCCCCCCCACCCCATTTCCTTTAGTTTTGTGGCCGCTTGTACTTGAGGTGCAGTAAAACCTCCCAGTGTAACTATGCAAGGGTTGATTTTGTGGTGGCACCAACATGTGGTCTGGCATTATCATGTAACAGGATGACTGGGCGGCATCCTTTACCTGTCCATGGGCGTTTTTGCTCGATTGTGGCATTCAGTTTCATCAACTGATTGCTATATCGTTATGCAGTGATTGTTTCGCCCAGTTTCAACAGTTCGAAGTACAGCACTCCATGCATATCCCACAACACACACAACAGCACCTTTTCCCCGTGGATATCCTGTTTTGCAGTGGATGTTGATGGCTGGCCTGGATCGAACCAGGATCACTTGCATACAGGGTTGTCGCAATAGACATATTTTTCATCCCCGGTGACAACCTTCCACAAGAAATTTTCCCGTTGAAACCTCTTCAGCAACGATATGCATATGCCCAATCGTTGACCTATATTACACTCCGTTAAAGTATGTGGAACCCACTTGCCAATCTTCTGGATCTTCCCCAAGGCCTGTACATGTTGTACCACCGTCGATTGAGTCACTTTCAAATGTTTCACCAGTTGCATTGTCGATTGTGTGGCATCCTCTTTCAACAGCAATTCCAGCTCTTCGTCTGCAAGTTCCTGCGGTCTACTTGCATGTGGCTTGTCTTCCAAGCTTAGATTACCTTTCTTAAACCTGACAGACCATTCTTGTGCCCATGGAGAATTGTGATACTCATAGTCTTGAAGCATTTTCATTTTTTTTTTTTTTATTCCTAGTGTCTGCTTGTGTGAAAAAAAGTCCTCACAAGCAGCAAAGTACTTCCATTAAATTTATCATAGTTTTTCATTTTCTTCATTAGTTTGGATTGGATGTATTATTGCACATGATCTCACATCTGGTGCTGTGGCATAACCATATATGTAATTAAGATATAACCACATTTTCAGCTATTTATTGCAAGGCTTCCTCTGGAAAAACAATGCTGCTTGAACTACATTAGTAGTAAATGAAATGTAAATATAACATAGAGACATGCCATTTTCTCCTAGGAATTCCTCCCACAGTGAAAATCCTCCAAATACGTGGTGTCAGTGAATAAACAATGGCATCGCTCTCTCCACGTTTAACAACGCACAGCAACCTAAAAATTGTTATTCGGCCGCCGCCGGGGAATTGAATCCCAGATATCTCTATATCTAGCCGAGCGCGTTAGCCTTACGCCACAGGGGCCAACAATCCATGGCGCTATGTGCGTTTTTCTGTCAGCATCAGACATTATAAATCCGTAAGATGGGCTCAGCTACTGAGACGTCTCCATCTGGTGGGCATTAACGGCACTGGCTATATATTAATTATAGCAGTTAAATCCAAAGGGCGAGATCCAAAGTGAAAATCTTCCAAATATGTGGAGTCAGTGAATAAACAAAGACATCGCTCTTTCCAAGTTTTGTTTTCCCCTTTGAATTTAACTGCTATAATTAATATAGGGTGATTCATAAAGAAGTATACAGTTTCAACGCACTATAAAACAAGAACAATGTAAGATATTTTATGTTACCTGTAACATAATTTTAGGGGAATGTTTCAAGTTTTTTAGAGACAGTCACCGATGTTCTATGTGTGCACCCATAGTCACACAACACACATCGAGCTGGTAATCCATTTCCGCCCAAATGCGAGGTAACATATCTGAATCAAGTGCAGTGATAGTGGCTGTGATACGTTGTTTCAGCTCCGCTAGATCAACAGGAAGGGTAGGGGCGAATACCTTGTCCTTTACGTACCCCATGGGAAAAAGTCCCTTCCTGTTGATCTAGCAGAGCTGAAACAGCGTATCACAGCCACTATCACTGCACTTGATTCAGATATCTTACCTCGCGTTTGGGCGGAAATGGATTACCGGCTTGATGTGTGTTGTGTGACTATGGGTACACACATAGAGCATCTGTGACTGTCTCTAAAAAACTTGAAACATTCCCCTACGATTCTGTTACAGGTAACATAAAATATTTTACATTGTTCTGGTTTTATAGTGTGTTGAAACTATATACTTCTTTATGAATCACCCTGTATATAGTCAGTGCTGTTAATGCCTAGCAGATGGAGATGTCTGAGTAGCTGAGCCCATCTTACAGATTTATAATGTCAGATGGTGTCAGAAAAACGCACATAGCGCCATGGATTGTTGGCCACCGTGGTGTAAGGCTAACATGCTCGGCTAGATATCGAGAGATCCAGGATTCAATTCCCCAGCGGCGGCTGAATAACAATTTTTCGGTTGCTGTGTGTTGCTAAACATGGAAAGAGCAAAGTTTTTGTTTATTCCTCCCACAGATGAAGTTTAAACATAGCTACCTACTTCTGTTACAATTACATGTGTAAATGTATTTCCTCTTCCACATTTAAATACATACAAGGTAGCTTTAAATGCCAAATATGTAAACGAGTATTTCAAAATGCCTCATTGCCATTGTAGCAGCTTGAACATGCCATTGAAGCTGAAAAGTCTGTTTCTGAAAAAAACGGCCATGTGTTTTAATCACCAACTCTACATGTCTGAACATTGCTCGGAAGTCACATTCAGATGTTGTATGGCATTCTAAGACCCAGACTAATGTTAAATTCCTAGCGATTATTTCATTTTACATGAAATCTTAATAGCAGTCAAGCTGACTGCTACCACAGTTCTAGGTATGAGTGGTCATAAATGAGTTTTTCTTCTAAAGATGAATTTTATAAAAAAAAAATAAAAAATCCCACAGTCATAAAGTAACTGTCGTGTGTTAAAATTGTGCATAGGATAATTACTGAAATCCTGACCACTGCAGTGGTTGTAGTGTTGAAGGAAATTAAAGCCAATGTGAAGTGAAAACAATTTTTTTTTAATATTTAAAGAAATAAAACTGGCCTGTTTCAGATTTTCATCTTGCAGCCTGGTGTGTTGATTTCAGCTGTAATTAATCATCTTATTGCCCGGCTTGTCAATTTCAACTGCAATTAATCAATGCATCTGGTGACAGATGCACTTCAATGTCTTTTGTTTCTTTCAGTGATCTTTGCCATGTGATTATTTAACAAGCCAGTTTTTGTTTTGTGAGTCAAAATGTTATTCTTTAATCCAGGAGCAAAATGCCTAAATCTTTCAGCCCCAGCTCAGAATTTTTCACTTAACTGATGGGAAGGAAGCCCAGCCAGCGAGCTCAGGGTTGGACTCTTGCTTTACAGCCCAAGCTCCTACATACTTCAAGTGTAGACCTTACATGGTCATGATGATTCCCACCTGTCAAGTTGGGTTGTTATAGGCTAATGGAAGCAATATAATGTTCTGTGTCACATTTACATGGGCAACCTTTGGTCATCTTGTACCTGCTGAGTCCATCATAATCACACAAGACTATGTTGATGTGCTCTTCAACTACCTACACCACTTCATGGTTATCCATTTCCTGCATGCCTTCTTTCAAAAAGAAAAGACACTCTCTCATCACTTCTGTTTGGCAAAAGACTGGTTAAAAGAGCATTTCACTTAGTTTGCAACCCTTGAATGGCTGTTTCACTCTTCAGATTTGAATCCAATTGAGCATATGTGGGGCAAAGTGGAGTGATTCATTCAAGCCCAAGACCCACCATTGTCAATTCTTTGTGCATTAAGAATGGCTCTCCTGGAATCACTGGCCACAGTATTACCCCAAGATTTCCAGTCAGGTAGAATCCATGCCATGATGAGCCCACCTTTCTTCCTTACAATGTGTTTTTGCTGTTATGAGGAAGAAAGGCAGGCTCACATTTTACAGGTTGGTGTGTATAATAAATTGTCATTTCAGTGTATTTAGCAGGCAGAGGTTAATGTTTTGACTTGCAACTAATATCAAAATTTGGGGATTTGGAGATTTTTAGAACATGATCTGTGTTGCTATAGTTAATAAGTTCATTTTAATGTTTGTTTTTTTATTTAACATTTTTACTGTTACACTTTTGGAATAAAATAGAAAAATGCAAGTATTTGATTGTATCAAGGGTATACTACTAATAATAATTGTGTGTGGTTATAGATTACTTTTTAAGAAGGGGTATACATGTTGCTGGAAGGGAAGGGTGGGCTGGGAGGAACACAGTATCACCTTATAAAGATTTTAGAACTTGACTGTGTACTGAAGTGTGAATTTAGTGATAGGTGACTTTTGTGAAATTTAAATTCTGCAAAACACATCTGCTGCTGATCTTGTGTTAAAAAAGGATTATGGTTTAGCATAAAACACTTTTTGCTACATGGCTAGGACAAAAAGAACTTAGAAAAGTGTATTCTATTGGTAATTTATGTTTAGTTTTTGACTAATCCTTTTTTCTTTTTCTTAATGTTTTCATGAATACCATGGATGGCACACTAGAATCATTGTAATATCATGCCTTTGAAATTACGTAAACTTCTGATTGATTATATGAATGTCACATGCTCTTTCAAGGGATGTGACTTGTTTTTTTTTTGCAAATTTGCTGTCCAGACTATTATTGGCAGTTTCTTGTTTGTCCTATGTTTGACCTATCAGAGACATGTTTTTTTCAAGGTTTCCTCATATGCAAAATTGCAATTCCAATTTTTTTTTCAATCAGCTGATAGTTCTCTTTATGAGGAATCAGTAGCCCTAATTGTGCATTGAGCAACTCTTTATATATTGTAAAGAGTGGTGGGATTAAATTGTTTGAAATACCTTATGGTGCTCCATATCAAGATTCATTTCACATAATTTAAATCATTGGCCGAAAATCAGGTAAAAATTAACATTGTTAACAAAATGTAATCTGTGTAGGTAATCTTGCTTTTATGACTGTGTACAAAGATAATCACTCTAATACATTTAAACATGCAGTTGTATGATCCAACTTTTCTGTAAATAATCATTTTGCTTTTTCATGAACCATCTTCAAATGGTAAGTTGACAGCCAACAAATACTGTGTCCACAATTGTGAATAATTTGTTGTGTTTAGTCAAGTCAATTTTTTCAAGTCTTCTATTCATTCATGTTATTTTCCTACCTTTTCTCATTTATCTTGCTCCTAAAGTTAGCTGAAGTATTGTGCATTTTTCTCTTCTGAGAATGTCCTAAATAAGATTGTCTTGGTTATTGTTTTGTCTTTTGAGAGTGACATTCATATCCAGCTTTTTGTGAAAGCCACTGGATGTTTTACTTGTCCAACTAATTTTTAACATGCTGTGATCTGATTTTTTTTTTTCAGTTTTTTTTTTCCCCAGTAAATCTTGTTTGTACATCTGTGCATGGCTCACAGCCATATAATATAACAGGCCATCTGTAACATTTTAGAAATTTTGATGCAGAGTTGCAAGTTTTGTTCCTGTTTACAAAACACTTTTTTTCATGCGATTGAATTTGGTCCTGGCATGTTGAATTTTGCTTTTGATTTCTTTTTTCATTGTTGATGTATTTTGCTAGACAGTGAAAGCAACTTAGCATTTCCAAGTTTCCTGATTTTTCAGTAGAAATTTGTAGTTATTTTAGTTTTAAAGATGCTAATAGTCCTTTTGGCATGTAATCTCTGACCCATTCCATCATTAATTACTTCCATTTCTCAAATAAGTATCAAAATATCTTTTTAGAAGGTGGCCAACATCTTAGTGTCATTGGCATATCTAAAATTGTTTATGATAATGCTGTTTAACGTGTTACCTTGCTCCTTATCATCCAGGTCATTATTTATGCATTGTTTTTCTGTATAAAATCGGAAAGAATGCATCCCTGTTTCATACCTCACCAAATCTGATCAGTTTCTACATTTCCTGAACTAATTTTAGTTTCCTGGATCCAAAAAGCATTATATTGGAGCATAATTCTTCTTTGATTCTGATGATTGTAGTATCAAGACTGGTGTTATGTGAAATTGCTATTAGAATATCAGGTTTGAAGTTATACCAGGTGATGCCCTGTTATCTAAAACATAAAAGTAGGAGTGTTAATTTTAGTTATCTTTTCATCTTTTTGGATTAATGAGAACAATATGCTTGTAGAGTTTTACAAAATTTAGTGAAACTTTGAGGGCAGTTTTTTTTCTTTTTTAATGGATTTAATGTCATATCTTCCATTATGTGTAGTCTATAAGCAACTAATTCTGGTTCTTGACAGTTAAGTCTATCATTGTAGACTTTTGATATAACCAACCCATGAGCCTCTAGCTTTTCCATAGCTAATATTCCTTTCTCATGAACCATGCATTTCACTCTGATCAAAGATGGTAAACTATCTGTTAGTTCCTTGGTTTTTTTTTTTTTGGTTTTTTTTATGAAGTTTTTTTTTCTTATATTGTAACTTTTTGTAATTGTTTAATTTTTGTGCACTTGACTATTAGCCACTCCTCCTTTGCTTAAAATTTTTTTTTGACTGATATTTTGTAAGCTCTGTGTGTGTGTGTGTGTGGGGGGGGGGGGGGGGGTTCAATTACCAACAAAGTTTTGCCATAATTTTTTCATGTTTTCATTATGTAAATTTAATTATCTTCTATAAGAGCTTCTATTTTGGATTTAAATTTGTTGGCAGTATTTTTGTTTTTTGAGAACTTCAGTGTTCAACTCTCTCTATTAGCTACAGTTTGGTACTGACTTGGTTTGTTTCAGGATATATTCTAGTTATCATATTTCCATATTGTCAATTTATTCACGTGAAGTCAGTATGATTTCCTGTTGCTCTAAAGATTTTTCCTTTGGTTTTCCACGTGTCAAGTCTGCCAAGACTATCACCCTAAATTATATCAATTGTAAAGTTGCTTTTACCACAGGATTTAATAAAGAAACATTTCTTGTATTCAACGCAAAGTTTCTCTCAATATGTCTATATTTCTACCCGTTTATTTAAGCATTTAGGTAACCCATCCCAAAAGCTTTTCTCTTTTGATTTGGTTATTTTGAGAGCCTTCTATGTTCTCATAGAATTTTTATTCTTGGCCATCAGCATTTTCTGTTTGTGCATACACTTGCATGATTTCATTTTAATTATATTTAGTTTTGAAATTGTAAATTTTTTTTCATGCTGTTTTATAACTTCCTTTGCGCTGGCAAATTTAATATGCCAACTTTGAATTTGCATGCTTCACTTTGAGTGTTACGTAAGGTTGTGTCTAATCCATCATGATTTTTTTTATTCCAATTGTATCAATATCTTAAGCTTTAGTTTCTTTGATTACAGTGTATATTTTTCCTTTTTTCTACAATTTGGCCTCATATTCATGGCACTAATACAGGTATTTTGTATTACATGATTCATTGGACCTGAAAAATTGCTCTATTAAGGAATTTTAACATAGGTAAAATAGGTTGAAAAAAGAAGTGTATGTATCTAAAATATGTAAAAAGATGCATTTGTTTTCTTAAATTAGTACATTGATACTGTAATTTAATCTTGTGATAAATCAACTGATACAAATGAATCTGAATCATTATTCCTTTGAAGGCCTTTGGTCAGTGATTATCAGCAGTGTTGAAATGGTGAAGAGAGAGATGACGGACAGCATTTTTACTCTTCCTATACAGTTCTTTGTGAAAAGACAAAGAGCTTAGAATCTCTCTTGTAACTTGGGTGCTTCTCTCACTCTTCCGGTTATTCTCATCAATGTACTAATGACAGTGTCATCATGCTTAAAAAAAATTAGCTTATTTGCTGTGTTGAAAGATGTTTAACATGCTCAACAACAGAGTTTCATCACATTTTGTCTTTTCAACAGTATCTTGCCTTAAATAGGAAGTCTTAGCTTCAGGATCAAAGTAATCAGAGGCCACTGCCTTTTTTTTTTTTTTAGCCTGATGATTTAGCAGTGACTAAATCATCAGGCTAAATTTTTCACCAGCTTCATTCCTGCAAGACTGAAACTTTTGCCATACATGTCCATTATTGTTAGTTACATTTTTGATAATTTTTCAAAAAAAACAAAAAAACAAAAAAAACTTTTGTAGGAAGTTGATCTTTGCCATTGATATCTGTAACCATCTGAATAAACATCCTCTGGAGATAATATTTAAAGTGCAGTATCCAATATTGTGTTTGGTGCCAGGAAATAACACTACTGTTCTTAACATTGGCTGTGCTGGAGAAAAGGTAGTATTATCGAAGAAGATAATTTTAAAGGTTGCAAGTTATCCTCTCCCAACTAAGCCTTCAATTCACAAAATAAAGTTCATTAGAAAAGTAAAATTCACACACAACTGCTGTAATCCAGGCGTTCTTCCGTTAGACTGCCATACAGCATGCAGACATTCCTTAGAATAACTCACGAGTACTCATGAGTTTTCAGAATGATAAACCATCAGAGGTTTTAATTTTATGATCTCCAGATGCATTTCCTCTTAACAGCAATGCAAGGCCATCCTTGTAGGCTTTAAAACTTAGGGAAGTCTTCTTGCATTGAAACAAATTTTTTGCTTGATGTTTGCTTTCAAACAACAATAGTGCTTCAACCTGGGTTCCTATAGCAAACAGTTGTGGCAAATAATCATGCTCCTTAGTTGCCATTTCATGTTTTCAGCAGCAACTAAATCAGCTGCTGCACCCTTGCTTATTAGCTAAAGTTATACAATCCATGTTGCTCCTTGAAACATTCAACCACCCATTTGCAGCAAAAGATTGCATTTTAGGATCAGGCTCAATAACACTCAGGTTCTCAAAGTTTTCACTTTAGCTTGGATAATACTTGTTGATTTTGATGGCTAATCCATGGAGACAACATCCTATCTAATTTCCTCTTATTTGGCGGCCCTCTTTTTGTGATCTTACTAACTGCTATTCTCATCACACACTTTTACAGCTTCAGTTTTCTCAGCTTAGTTCTTGATTTTTCTTAGTGTCAAATCAGAAATTCCTGTAACTTTGATGATTATCAGCTGTGCTTTCCATTGTGTTTGTATCTTTTGAATACATCTGATTTTTCTTTAAGGGTTAGATTTACTTTTTTTTTTGCCACTGGCAGAAAGTTTGATACTATCCCTCCCCCTCCCCATGAGGGTCTATTTTAAGTTACATTACATTATATTAATACATAGCACACAAAATTAAGAAGATTCTGATGCTTCTGGCTCTATAGCAACAGAGGGGCTGAATGCCTTTTGTATGTCACCATGTAATATACTATTCCATTATACTGTACTGTGTTATGTTGCTAATGCAGGTGGGATGTGTGTAAACATCATGACCTTGACCCTGCTGGCTGCTGCATGGTATGGCAAGCATGTTATTCCATATTCCCAGTTTCATTGTGTCTTACCTCGTTAGTGCAGATCTGTAATTCAGTGTGTATCATACTATCCAAGCCAACTAGTGATATAGTGAGGAGTGGAGTATTTCTCTCTGATTATGGATAAATATAAAAACTGTTCTATAGGCTACAAGCTGAAAGCAAGAGTTTGCTGTTTCAAATTTTAATTTGACCTTCATATTTTTTCACCCTCCTTTTTATATGAAAATTAGAAAATCTTCAAAGACTATGTAAGCAATTTCAGTACATATTACATGCTGTCCAATCAAAGGTGCACATGTGCTGTTAATTACATCGTAGATCTGGCATGAGCAGCAAGCCAACAACACTTTGTGAACTGTATTATATGCATGTAAAAATGCTAATGCACTAATTCTACCAGTCATGCAATTATGCAGTTTTGAATTTTAGAAATCACATAACGAAAATAAGTAAAGTAAGATGTGTAATGAGGGACACCTGTATTAGGTTTTCTGCAGATTCTCAGCACCCCTTGACCATTTAAGGTTGCTGAAGACTACAAGCCATTTTTTTTGTACTGTACTTAATATAGTTATTGTTCTTGGGGAGAAAATAGTGTGGTGGTTTCTCCCAATTACCTTTTGCCATGCAGTGTTACAACCATAGGATTAATAGCATAATGTTTGTAGCTGTTTAGACAAAAGCCAATCAATCCACTGTCCATTAGTTTATGTTAATTTCAGTCTAGGTACTGTTAGAGAAGATGCCATAAGAGATTTGTATGTTAATTGACTTCTCACATCTCTCTTGGTAGAGAGCTCTTTGGAATTGTCGGAGCAGGCAAGGTTCCTTCCAACACTGCAAGGTGAAGTACTTATTGGTAGGTGGTTGGGGGTTAGTTTTTTAAAATATAGTTAAGTGTTTATTAATATAACCCCTAACCAAGAAGTGCTTTTCTGTCTGTTCTTGGTCTAAGTACTTCCTCCAACTTGTCATGTTATGGCCATATCTTGTATGTATAAATATGCTTTAAACACTAAAAATCAGACAGGATTTATCTTTTGTGCAAGGAGAGATTTTTCCATGAACAACTTTGGACATTATGTTTAAAGGAAGTATATCATCTAACATTTTTTCCCCAACCCTAGATTACTGTTCTTGCATCTGGGGTTGTGCGCTGAAATCTGCTGTAAAATTCCTTAGTGCTGTGCAGGAAAGAGCAATTTCCTGATTAACAATCTAGTACAGATTCATTATAGGTCCTTTCCCTGTGTGGGTAGCAGCTGCTCTGTCTCATTCTGTCATGGGCAATGATTTTTTTATAAAGTATGTTTTTAATGGAGCTTCACTGGTGATGTTTTTGCTTACATCAACTGTACATAATTTTTTTAAATGGAAATTCTGGTTATGTGTATTAAAATATTGGGGGACATTAAAATTCTCATTTCAGGGAGGAAATAGCAGAGCTTGCGTTAGGAATAAATTTTACTGGAAATATATAATTCAACAATAGTGAGAAAATGCTATTCAAGTGCAACTTGTTTGGATACAACTTAACTATTTCAATTTTGAGAGGTCTTGAAGGATAAAGCCGTATCTTAAGAAAAATTTTGGTGATGAATTCTCTTCATAGTGATCTGTTTTCCTTGTGTTGCCATTAAACATTTGTACTGAACTGAAAAAAGCATGAGTACTGAATTAGGATTACCTGAAGGAAATAATTATGCTCTGATGCTGTGCTTCTGGATGCTGATATTTTTCTATCTGTACCATGAGGTGGAAATATCATCCAGAGTGCTTATGTTGGTGCATAGATGATACATGCAGTATGAAACTATCACTTTTTAGGTTTTGGGTGAAACATTTATTAGTGTGAGATATGAAAGCTTCCACATGTTGGTACTTAAAAGAAGCTGGATGGATTTTCTCTTGTCTGTTAACTTTCCTTTATATTTAATCATTGAAAATTTTCTGTGCTGCTAAAATTTTGGTGTTAGCCTATTACAAAAGCATATTCCTGTTTCCTAATAATAAAGTGTACCTGTTTTATGTGAGATTCCTGCTCTTTGGTACATTCGCTTAATTACCCAGGTTTTCCTAAATTTCTGTGAGATATAAAAAATGCAGAATTTTTCTGTGTGTATGATTTTGAAGAATCTGGCTAAAACCAAAGCTGTTTGATCATGTGCAAAATTTTGAATTAACTTTTATCTAAAATTTTTGAAGGTTTGGAGTAGATTTTTGGATGCAATGACCCTTCGAGACATGCTTTCGACAAGGTTTTGGAACACAGGGATAGGTATGCACTTCCATTCAGTACACAATGCTGCCGTTAACGGTTGCTCCGAACTTCTTATGTGGCGCTCTATTTCATCCCATAGGTGCTCTATATGATTAAGATCAGGGCTCTGTGCTGGCCAGTACACACACGATACGGAATTATCATCAAACTACGCCATAACAGTCCTTGCTGTATGGCTCTGTGCATTATCCTGCTGGTACCAACAATTCTCAGTTCCATAGTATTGCCACAGAGTTGGTAGGGCATAATTGTCCAGAATATTGAGGTAGATTTGCTGGTTAACAGATTTGTCCATGATTACCAATGGGCTGGGACCATACTATGAAAAACACCCCCACACAAGTACACTGCCAGCACCAAACCTGACCGTAGGAACAGTACACTGTGGTAAATAGCATTCCCCCGGCTTTTCAAATTATTTATTCAGTGTTACAACCATAGAATTAATAGCATAATGTTTGTAGCTGTTTAGACAAAAGCCAATCCACTGTCAATTGGTCTAACCCTTAAAGAAAATCACAGCCGTAGTGCTGTAGAAAGAAAATAAAAATAAATAAAAAATGGTTACATGTGCCTGGGCAGCATCATGCCAGGAAAAAAATAAACGTAATAGATGTATATATATACAAGAAATGTGTGCTATGTACAGATGAGGAAAGCACACATATATACAGTATGAGAAGATGACGCATATGAATATAACAGTAGGCTATGACTGCGCCAGGAAATAACAAAGGATTGATGTGTATATACATGGGATGAGCACAATTTACAAGATGAATATGACATATATTTACAGAGCGAATAAAATATGCTATTATAAGCAGAAGCGTCATAACAGGACAGCACTACTGCTGTAATACGTAGAATAAAGAAGTAAAACTGCAGAGCGGGCTATGTACAACATATGCAAAACACAGTAGAGAAATGGTGCAAACAGATAATGAGTATACACAACATATAGCTTCAGGGCTGAAACGGGAGCAGTACAATCAAGAGGACATCAAAGCCACAGTACGATGAACTCTGAACAGGGAATGTATGTCCAACATTTTCAAAAGTAGTACATGAATGGTGCAAACAGAAAAGATAAAAATGCATAATGTATAGCTGCTGGGGTGAAACATGAACAGTACAACTTGAGGTAATAAAGCACAATACGATAAACTCTGAAAGAGGGATGTATGTACAACATATGCAAAAGCAGTATATCGATGGTGCAAACAGAGAAATATATAAGAACTCACAACGTATTGCTACGGGAACAGTACAAACTAGAGGTAAACGAAGTCACGGTACGAAGAACTCTGAATGGGGGGATGTATATACAACATATGCAGAATCAGTATATAAATGGTGCAAACAGAAAATATAAGAATCATAACTTATAGCTGCAGGGTTGAAATGTGAACAATACAATACAATGAAAGGTTAGGGAAAGCACTGCAATATGAACACTTAACCGGGGAATGTATGTACAGCATGTGCAAAGGCAATATATAAATGGTGCAGACTAAAAATAAAGGAAACCACAGCGATCAGCACCAGGGCTGAAATAGGTACAGTACAAAATATAAGTTAATGTAAACACAGTAATATGTACATCATACGGGGTGGTATGTACACTGATATACCAACAAATACAATAGAAACAGATTGGTGTTGGAAGCATAGATACCTGTCCAAACTGTTGTAAAGAACACAATGCAAGTAATACAAATAAAAGATGGGTACGTACAAATCTGGACAAAAGTATGGATAGTGCAAAGTTGAAATAAAACTGTGTTGAAAAACAGCCAAAGCAATGATAAGTATCACTGTAGGCAGGTAGGCTGAACCAGAAGGTGGTGTGAGGAAATCTGCAGAGAGTTCTTCTAAGAAGAATCTTACAATAAGAGACTTGGTGCCAGGGAGGGAATGGTCCAGTCTAAAATCAGAGTTCACAGAGATGAGGTAAGTTCTGGTAGCCGCCCCGGTGGCGCAGTGGTCTAAGCGATGGCCTCTGATCATTCGTCCGAACGGGGTCCGGGTTCGAATCCCGGTGAGGCATGGATGTTGTGTTTGTCTTACGGCACTGGCTCTTTCCCTTCCCTGGAACCAGTGACCCTAAATTAGGGACGGGCGACTGCTTATAGCCCATTGAGTTGCTCATGGTGGTCGTTAAACCTCCAACCAAAAAAAAAAAAAAAAAAAAAAGTTCTGGTAAGGTGGTGTTTAAATCAGCAGATGCAGGTCATCAGAAGGCCCAGAGAACCAACCACCTGCGATTCGGGGACCTGTTTTGTTCCAGAACCCTTACATGGAATTGCCAACTGGAACCATTGGCTGTAGGCTGATCTCTCACACTGATGTACTTTTTGTGATTTTTAAGACTCAAAGTATTTCAGGGACTCAAGTGTAAAATATGGTGGACCTACCACACTTGAAGACTAGCCCACCACAGGATTTTGACTTGGGACTAATAAATGGCATATGAGAAAGATCTCTGCTGAGTGAGCGATATTGGTGTATGGAATGCTAGATGAATAAATGTGGGAAAATGAATGAGTTGATTGAAGAAATGAATAAGTGCATATTGGATGTGCTGCATGTAAGTGAAACTACAAAGAAAACTATTGGAATAAAAGTGAATGTAATGGTGAGTATGTGGTCTGGAGAGCTAGTTAATGTAAGAGGGCAAGCTGGTGTAAGTGTGATTTTAAATAAGGTGATGAAAAGCTTGATTCACTATAGATGCACATAAATGGGAGGATTCTTTGGGTTTATTTGAAAATTAAACTTCACAGAATTTTAATTGTTGCATTGTATGCTCCTTGTGACTCAGGGCCTTCTGATAAGGACAGTTTCTGGAATGAGCTAAAAGATGTTTTGAGCCAGTTTGGTGCTAAAGAAGAAAATTGCCAGGTTGATTCAAAAGTCCGTCCCATTCTGAACTACAAATAATTTGTAAATCAAACTCATCTTTGTTATGTGGTTTCCTAGATTATTAAATTCAAACTAGTTAACTTTTTTTATGGGATTTATCTAGGTAAAATCTTAAAATTTCTGCAAATTTTCGGAGAGAACTCCTTTCCTTCGTCAGGCAGTCCTTCGTTCAATCTCTGTCATGGTTAATGGTTACAGCGATCTTGCAAAATGTCTTGCCAGATGTTAGGCAGTGAAAACCCTTTACAGTAATTATTGATGAAGTTCTGGTATTTTCCAATTTCAAGTCCCTCTTTCAATTTTCGCTTCAGGAAGTTGGATAGATGTCCAATGACAGTCAGAGTCCCAGTCAATGCAGTGTCCGGTTTCTCTAACGTGTCTGTCTAATCCTGTCTTGTTTGAAAATTGTTTTAATTGCTCCCTTTTGCTCTGCGATGCGAGTTTCCAGCCTACGACCTGTTTCTCCTATATAATATTTTCCACAGCTGCAGGTTACTTTATAAATGACTCCTTGCATTTTAAACAAGTTTTCTTCTTTTTGAATCAAACTAGGGCAAAAATTTTTAAGCTTGTTGTCTAAACTGGGAGCTAATCTAATTCATACTTACTGCTTATTCTCTTTAAAGATTCAAACAAAACTTTTTGATGCGTGATTTTTTTTTTTTTTGTGAACCTGAACTCCTCCTTGCTTGTATTTTTTTGTTTATCTTGTTTGAGTAATTTATCTATTTCCTTTTTTGGGTAGTTATTTTCTGTTAGCATTACTTCCAGATCATTTCTGTGGGCTTTTTTCATATTTTCTGAGGAGACCAAATTATTTATTTTTTCTAAAAATTAGTTTGCAACATTTTTCTTCATTGAATATGGATGAGAGGAGTTAAAATCTATTATTTTGTTTGTATCCAAAGGTTTTTGTACATTTTTGTGAGGAACTTATCTTCCTGGACATAGATGGTCAAATCCAAGAAGTTTAATTTTCCTTCAGTTTGAACCTCCATAGTGAACTTAAGGGCATCTAATTCATTAAAGCACCTTAAAAAAATTTCTGGAAATATTTTCATCCTTGCTATCTAAAATGAATAAGATATCATCCATATATCTGTGATAAAGGCAAAAGTATGAGGGCTGAACCAGTACCTTTTCTTCCAGCTTTCCTACATAGTAATTTGCCAACAGTGAGGAGAGTGGGGAGCCCATTGCTAGTCCAGACTTCTGGAGGAAAAATCTTTTCTCAAATTGAAAAAAGTTGTGTTTTAATAACGTTGGGCCTCCGTTCTTGTGTGAACCATGTGCCAGCGTTGACTGGGTACCTTGATGATGTGCATTTGGCATAGAGCCACATTGTATTATCAGGTGAGCAGAGGATGGAATTCTATAAACATACTGTTTGGTTGCTCCTATATCATTATTGAAAACAAGTTAGTAAAATCATGTAATGCATTGATTATGATACACTTTCCAACATACCAGAAATCACTTGCAGAAAAACCCTCCTTCCTACCCTGACTATTGATTCGTTCAGTATACCTCTGGAACAATATACTAAAGTTTTGTCGCAATAGAAGCATTTTTGCATAAGTTATGATGCATAAGGGCAATGGAATGGATCCTGCTCCTATGTCCTGACCTTTGACCCCATTTTGCCCATTTTCAATTGGGTTTGTCCCCAGATTGTCCCCTACCACATACTAAAATTTCAGTGAAATCGAACCATTTTTATGCTAGTTATCGTGTGGACAGATAGATGGACAAAGCTGGAGCATATACGCATCACACTACAACAGAACATTACAGCAGTGAGAGAAATTTGTGCTGTTGAAGGTGAGAAAACAGTTGACAGCAGCACTGCGCAAAAACTGTTCCACAATTTCAATGCTGGGTACACCAGTCTTGAAGACAATCCAATGGCAGGACATCCGATGACTACCAACACTGATACCCTTGTCAAAGCTGTGATAGTGAACCCCTGCACCAGTATACGACAATTGGCAGCTGAGATAGGTTCTTCCCAATCCAACATTTCGTCACCTGAAGCAGCTTAGTTTCTCCTCCCAGTGTCATCGAATGGTTCCCCGTGAACTGACACTCCAGCAGGCAGAACATGTTACTCTGTCACAAATTGCTATGAAATCCACTGGATGATAGGTTTTAGTGTATCGTCATAAGTGATGAAAAGTGAATATTCTTGTGTTATTGTACTACTGGGAATCTGTAGCTGAGGCCACACTAGGAGGCACAGCCAGTGGTGCAAAGAAGACTGTTCAAGAAGAAAGTCGTGCTTTGCATTTGATGGAATTGTGAGGGTCCTGTGCACTAGGAACTTGTGCCAAATGGTCAAACTGTGGATGGGAAACCATATGACAAACAACTGCAGTGGTTCCATTATGCTCTGTGCCAATGCTACCTAGTGCTCATCAGTAGAAAGTGGGTGTTGCTGCAAGTGGACAATGCCCCAAGTCACACCTCCAAAATTCTCTGTTATTTAACTATAGTGAATACAGTTGTTTTGTTTACACTTTCCAACCGTAGGTTGAAGAAGCATATATGCTCCAGCTTTGTCCGTTTGTCTGTCTGTCCGCCTGATAACTTGTGTAAAAATGGTTTGATTTCGATGAAATTTTAGTATGTGGTAGGAGACAACCTGGGGATGAACCCTGTTGGAAATGGAGTCAAAGGTCAGGACATAGGAGCGGGATCTATTCCATCGCCCTTATGCGTCATAACTTACGTAAAAATGCTTCGATTGTGACAAAACTTTGTTGTTCCGGAGGTATACCGAACCGGTTCTGTTGAATATCATCGAAATGGGGTCAAAGGTCAGGGCACAGAAGCTAGATTTATTCCACAGCTTTTATCCTCATAACTTGACTAAAAATGCTTCTATTGCGACCAAACTTTAGTATGTTGTTCCAGAGGTACCCTGAACCACTTCTGTTTAATATAATTGAAATGGGGTGGAAGGACAGGGCACAGGAGCGAGATTTATTCCACAGCCATTATCCTCGTAACTTGAGTAATAACTTGAGTAATTATTTCTGGTATGTTGGAAAGTATATTATAATCAATGCATTGCATGATTTTACTAACTTGCTTTTACTTAAAATTACACCCACACCAGCTTGTCCTCTTACATCATTCAGTACTCCAGACCACACACTCACCATTCCATTCACTTCTATTCCAATTGCTTTCTTTTTAGTGTCGTGTACACTCATCACAATTCAATCTATACTTATTCATTTCTTCAATCGCCTCATTCATCTTTGCATTTATTCCTCTAGTATTCCATATACCAATCGCACACTTATTTTATTTGCATAGATCTTTCTCGTACAGCATTTATTTCTAGGTTGCTTCTGTGGTGGACCAGCCTTCTCAAGAGTGGTAAGCTCACTACATCCCACACTTGAGTTTTTTAATACCTTTCTTTTGAAATGTGACAGTAATAAAAAATACATCAATGGGCAGAAATTAGTTTTATACTCGCACTATTTTTATCTCTTGTTTCAAATTAATTTACTATTTCTTTTTACTTAACTTTTTTCTGCTACTTTATATACTAGCATATATGCTTGTATGCATATTAGTAGAAACTAGTTTTCATTATTTTCCTAAAATCTTGATTGTTTTTGCTCATAATTCGCTCTAAATTTTTGGATGAAATGCATTAAATATTTTAAAATATTTAGTGTGTAATTAAATTTTTCAATTTACTTATTTTAGAGCACGGCTGATGAGAAGCTGATGAAATGCAAAATCTGTGACAAAACAGTATATGAAATGGAAAAGTTAAAAGCTGAGAAGGCTGTTTATCACAAGCAGTGTTTCCGTTGCACAGAATGTAGCAAACTGTTGACGTAAGTCATTGCTCTTTGAGATTTCATTATGTGTGCAGTTGATAATGTGAAATACTACTGGACTGATTGATTATGAAACTGATGTAAATTATTAAGTGATTTGAATATAAGTGAGTGCATACCATGATATGTACAAGAATTTTAGTGAAGCTTATCAAGAAATAACACGGCACGTGAGAATAGTATCCACAGTATGGATATGATTTTGTTTTCAGACTGGATCAGAAAATATTTTAGTACTTTACATTATAAGGTATGTTGCATTAATGAGTAGGAACTTCTGTCACATGTCCATTAGAACCCACATCCCCAAGTAACAGATTTAAGTACGTATGTTAATCAAATTCTTATTAGTATTCTTAGCAGCATAAAGCTAAACATGAATCATGTGCCTTTCATGTGTGAGACATGATGAAATGTTCATAATACAGCCAAGTGCTATTCAGAGACAGTTTTGTACTGTTGTATTTTTCTTCTGTTCAGTTTTTCATAAAAATGTTTTGGAAATTTATGCATGCAAGAGTCCCCACAAGATATGGCATAGTATCTCTTCTTTCAGAAAGATCAGTCTTTCTAGAACAAGTGAGTAATATTCAGTGGTGAAAGTAAGTGAATTCTTTTAGGGAGCATATTGTTTAGCGCTATATGAAATTGTAATTTTATAATTGAACAAAATTATATATATATATATATATATATATATATATATATTAGGGCCATCTAGAAGTAAACCATTTGAAGATAAAACAAAAAAAATATTGATAACTAATTTTTAATGTGCGATGAATTCTACATACCTTAATCTACACTGCTGGCCACCCATAATGCAACGCCAAGAAGGAAGCATCCAATTGGCCTGAAATTCGCAGCATGCGTCGCCCCCGAGAGGACATGCGAACAATTAGCATTGCAGGGCATATGCAAATCATGTGCGCCCGGCAAGCCACCGAGAAGCACTATAAGAAGGGTGCACAGAAGGCGGGGTGTAAGTAGTGGAAGTGTGTTGTGCTGCTGGACCTGTGCGTGGGAAGCTTCCTGATGCCTCGTCGCAGAATACGACAGTCATTCCAGCATGTTTCGGAGTTTGACAGAGGACGAATAGTGGCTTATCACGACAGCGGTTTATCGTACCGAGACATCGGCGCCCGTGTGGGACGACATCCTGCCACAGTGAGGCGAGTCTGGATTCGGTGAGTGCAGGAGGGACGGACAGACCGACTTGAGCGATTGCCGAGGCACACCACCGAACAAGAGGACCGACATGTTGGCGAACGTTAGCACAGAAATTAGGGTTTGTTGCGCAACAACCTGTGTCAGCATGTACCGTTCGACGTCGCCTGTAGGAGCGGGGACTTGTCGCACGGCGACCATTGCTCCGATTACCATTAATGTTACACCACCGGCGAGTGCGGCGGCAGTGGGCCGTTGAACGCTGCACCTGGATTACTGAATGGCATGACATTGTCTTCTCCGACGAATCCCGCTTCTACCTGCAACACCACGATGGTCGAATCCGCGTGTGGCAGCACCGTGGTGAGAGACTGTATGACGCCTGCATTATGCATCACCATACCGGTCCGTTGCCTGGCATTATGGTTTGGAGTGCAATTGGATATGACACTGGTACGCGTCGCCGGTAGCCACCGCTGCATCTCCAACGTTTTGGAGCCTGTAGTCCTCCCTTACCTGCAGGATCTGCCAGCAACCACGTTTCAACAGAACAATGCGCGCCCGCATGTGGCATGCGTTGTGCAACAATTCGTCAAAGCCCACCAGGTGTCACTGCTGCCATGGCCCACCTGTTCTCCCGATATGTCGCCCATCAAACACGTCTGGTCACTGATCGGCATCAGAGTGTCCCGGCAAGCACCACCCGCGGCTACGCCTGATGAACTGTGGCAACGTGTGGAAGCAGCCTAGACTGACATACCCCAAGCCCACATCCAAAGCCTCGTTTGTTCGATGCCGCGGCGTATAGCAGCCGTTATTGCCAGCCATGGAGGCCACACAAACTATTGATGTCTGCATGTTCCGCAAGTTGCACGGGCCTGTACGCTCAATCGTTTCATCTTTGTATCTGTTATGTGTCCAGTAAATCTGGCTTTGCTATCTCGTGTCCTTCTTGGTGTTGCATTTTGGGGGTGGCCAGCAGTGTACTTATATTCTCCGCAGATGTTAAGGCATTTGTCATATCGTGGCACAAGTTTCTGGATACCCTCCTCATAGAAGTCTGCTGCCTGGGTTTTGAGACACTGTTCAACCATCATCTTCAGGTAATCATCATTGAACTGCTGGCCAGCAAGAAATTATTTCAATTGGAGATACAAGTGATAGTCACTGTGGGCCAAGTCTGGGCTGTAGGAAGGGTGGGCCTGCTGCTTCCATCAAAATTTGGTGACCAGGTTTTGTGTCACATTTGTGGCATATGAAGCCTTGCATTGTCATGGCGAAGGAAAAAAAAACTCCTTTGTTCAGCATGCTACGCTGTTTGTTTTGAATTGCACAATGCAACTTTCTCAGTGTCTCACAATAAACGGACACATTTACTGTCATGCCTTCAGGCAGGAATTCCACCAACAAAATTCCTTTCCTGTCCCAAAAGACAGTGCACATGACCTTCCTTGCTGACATCGTCTGTTTGAATTTTTTGGCCATAGGCGAGCCTGTGCGTTTCCATGGCAGGAACTGCTGTTTCAATCCAGGTGTGATGCAAGAGACCCAGATCTTATCTTCCATCACTATACAACTTTAAAGAAATCGCCTTCCTCCACGTACTATCCCAAAATTCCAAAGCGGGTATCATATGTTCATTTTGTGCTCTTCTGTTAACATCTTTTGGCACCTATCATGCACACACTTTGTGGTACTAAAGCTTTTCTGTAATTTGTGGTGTAATGACTTCAAAACTTCAGGAAAATGTTCTGACAGATCAAAAATTGCGAAGCATCGGTTCTGCCTAATGTTTTCATTCACTCTGTCCATCAAATCTTCTGTGACCAGAGAAGGCCTGCCACGATGCAATTCATCATGAACACTCTGTCGTCTTTCATTGAATATTTGAACCCATTTTCACACCATTCCTGCACTCATTGTGTTTTGTCTATAAATTTTGCAAATGTACTGATGAATCTCACTTGGTCTGACATTTCTTCCATTCAGAAACCGTATCATAGACCGGACTTCACAGTCAGTGGGCTGTTCTGCTAACATAAATACACTGCTGGACAATTGCTAAGGACGGATCATAAACGGCTATATAGGGCATAAAAAAGTAAGTGTGGTTGGATGCCAAGTGAAATAAAATGTCAGAATGCCAGGACATTACAAGAAAGACAATTTATTGTGCTCTGAAATCCAGAAGGCTTTGGAACGTGTTCAAGGGACAAACAGGCCATTTTGTGCAGAATACGTAAACGTGAAAAAAATGCAATTACCGTCCGCAGGCGTTCCGGCGTAAGATGTCAATACGAGATATGGCCACCATGGAGGGCGATGCAAGATTTCACATGTCGTGTCATGCTTTGCACAACATTATCAAGCAGCTGTTGGGGTAATTTATCCCATTCCTCTGTCAGTGCACGGATGAGGGTGTCCTTGTTTACTGGAGGGCATTGGCGACCAGCAAGACTCCTCCCCAAAGCATCCCACACATTTTCAATGGGATTCAGATCTGGAGAACGTGCTGGCCATACGAGGCGTTGAATATCCTCGCTCTCAATACACTCCTGGACAGCGACTGTTCGATGACATGTTGCGTTGTCGTCCATGAAAACGAATCTATCACTGACAGCACCACAAAACATGCGAACATGAGGTAGCAGAACATCATTAATGTATCGTTGGCCAGTCATAGTCCCAGTTGGAAGCACATAGAGGGACGTACGGCCATTGATCATGATGCCAGCCCATACTATGACACTACATGTCGGATATCGGTCCCTTTCCTGTATGTTTGCTGGACAATATGCAGTACCACTATCACTCCAGATCAGTTGTCGTCGACAATCAGACGATAGACTGTATCTACTCTCATCTGAGAAGAGGACAGCAGACCAGTCGTTATCAGTCCAATTGCAATGTTGATGGCACCATTGCAAACGGGCGGTACGGTGACGTCTGGACAATGGGATGCACACAACAGGACTGCGGGCATATAGTCCTCCTTCATGCAAACGCCTGGCGACAGTTTTTCGGGAGATCCGCTTGCCAGTAGCAGCCATAAACTGATTTGCTACCTCACTAGCTGTGCTGCGCCGGTGTCTTTTTGTTGATAGCACTATGTACTGATCTTCTGCAGGTGTTGTACTGCGAACACTGCCTCTCCCGTGACGTTTGCTACACTCTCCATTTGTTTAAAATGATTTCCAAAGCCTTGAAACAACACTGTGGCTGACGTCAAACTCCCTGGCAACATCTGTTATTTTTCGCCCTTCTTCAATCTTGCCAATAATACGGCCACGCGTAAAATCATCTAGGTGATGTCGGGAAGACATACTGAAAATTGCAAGTTCGTCAATTGATTCTTTCCCTTTCAACTTTGCGTTTGAACAACAACGGTCAATACGCGTCTAATCCTTTATATCTCTTATCAGCGCTATGACGTCACGAACAAGTTCGGCAATCCAAAATTTGCATACGCACAACACGTCTGACTGTATCCCGCACTTATGCTAATTTCCACATTTTCCTGCCTTCCATTTTATGGTTGCTATCGTTTCTATTGTCATCCGTCCTTAGCAATTGTCCGGCAGTGTATTATTAACGCACAGCACAAACCTTTAACATAAGCCCAACCTCACAAAATGGTGTCGGGACATGGCTAATGGATGATGCAACACAACTGCGCATGCATGACTCTGAAGTGAATACTTGCGCTGGAGTGATGCGCAAATGGTACTTACTTTCTGGATGGCCCTCATATGATACTTAGAGTAATTGCAGCCAAGGAGGTAGGTACATGTGAAATTTGCAGATGCTTATTGACACATTGATACTTACTAACATGCTTATTGACACAAAGTGATGCTTACAAGAACAAATCAGTATGAGTAAAACCATCTTGATTGTAGATAAATTAAGCTGTCTCTCAGTATGGAGTGATACAGCTGTTAATTAGCTTCTTGTAGTATTTCCCACCAAGCCTCTTGCACCTGGTCTTGCAGAACAGCCTTGGTCTGTTCTAGCTGCATGTGAGCCTGCAGATATTGTCCAGTCATTGCCCAAAGGGGTGCATCCACACCACAAAGACATTCAGAAGAAACCTCTGCAGTATGAACACATGCATTTTGATGCCTAAAAATGGTGTCAGGCACCCCAGTAAGGAAGGGCAGTGAGACACTGGTTTCAGAATCTTTGTGACAGCAGTGAGCAGTAAGACTGCCATTGGCAAACACCATTGCTAAATGACAATCATAACTGATCGCTTCCCACATTGTAACACCAGTGGGGTGTGCATTATATCATTAATAATGGCTCTAGATTCATTGCATTCACCATACATACATATCACTAAGCTGTTCTCTGAGATTTAGAGGTCAGCTCCACAAAAAAATACAAACTACCAGATAAATTTTTAACTGATTATTTACTTACTGTTGCCATATCAAACTTCTCCATTTACAGCGATCTTGACACACAACTCGGGTTTCACTGACATCCATCACATGACATACACAAGACCTTCTATACTTCATGCTCATAATCTTTTTCTCATGCAGACACTCCTAAATCTGATCCTCCCATGACTTCCTTGGCCTTTCTCTGCCATTACTTCCTGTCACATGGGCTAAAAAAAAATTTCTTAGTAAGCATCTTATCACGCATTCTTTCAACATGGCCAAACTACTGAAGCATATTAGCCTCCACCTTGCTAACATTTTACTTCACATTACACAATTGCAATACATCTTCATTCCTCACATGATCAGAGCATGTCTTGCCACAAACCCCCATAAGTAACGCATTCCTCCAGCACACAAACAACTCCTATGTTTTTTCTGTAGTACCCAGGTTTCACTGCCATACAGAGTAGGAACAATTACACTTTCATACACAGCCATTTGGGGGACTCTCTTGAGAACCCATCATTCCTGTGAAAATCTTTCAAAGCAGCTATGACTTTCAATGAAGAATTTACTCTCCTACTAATTTCACCATTCAATTTGTTCTCTCTGTCAAACATGCTTCCTAAATACACAAACTCATTCACCTGGTCAATCACTGTGCCATTTAGACTTATATTACATTCAGTACTAACAGTTCCTCCCTCAAAAACTGTAGCTTTGGTTTTTCCCTTATTTATACTCGGTTTGAATTTCATGCAAACTTCGTACATTTGGGCCAACATACTCTGCAACTCACTTTTGCTCTCTGCCAACAGGACTGTGTCATCAGTATACAGTAATCTGCACACACAGATATTACCGAGACATAAACCAGTATTATCCATCTTGGCATAACGCATGCATGCATCCATAAATATATTAAACAGCCATGCTGACATTACACAACCTTGTCCAACACATGTACCAATAGAAAACCATTTTGACAAAACACTATTCACTCGTACACGAGCTCTACTGCCAGCATGCATGGCTTTTACACTATTAAGTAGATTCGCAGTAACACCATATTTATTCAATACCTTCCACAAAAGTGTCCTATTTACTTGGTTGAAAGCTTTCTCTAAATCTATTAAAACAGCAAAAACTTTCTTACCGACAGCCAGATACATGCATAATGCAAAAATTTGGTTAGTGCAGCCTTTACCAGGCATAAAACCACTCTGAACATCCCACACTTTCTCTGATGTAAGACCCCATACTTTTTCAATAATGACTTTACTAAACATTTTCCCTGGCATATTTGGTAGGCTAATGCCATGATAGTTCTTGCAGTCCGTCTGATCACCTTTTCTCTTATACAAGGGAACAATGATAGCATCCTTTCAATCCTGAGGGACTATTCCTAACTCCCAGCACAACTGGCAAATTTCAGTTAACCAGTTAATTACAGAGTCACCACCATATTTCAACATCTCAGTAGTTATGCCATCAACTTCTGGAGCCTTACCATTCTGTACAGATTTTAGAGCTTAACACACCTCTCCTCTTGAGATCCCTCCTGTTCTTCCATCCTTCACTGTGATATCATCTGCTTCTGCCTCGGAATCACCTTTGCTTTCTTGATCTAATAACTCACTGAAGTATTCACCCCATCTTTCACTTAAATCATTGGGCTCCCATATCATTTCCCTGATCCTATTCTCCACACAACTTTGTTTGCCCTATTTTTCCTGAGTCTCATGTACTTCCAGATAGTTTTTCTGTCTTTCCACTAAGCCAATTCATACCTTTCCACCACCTTCTTCCTATCTTTTGCCTTACTCTGGTGAACCAGCTTAGCTGCTTCATGCTTCTTACAGTGATATTTATCCACAGAAACTCTACCTTGCATCATAGTGAGAAGGATCGGCAGTGAAACACGTAATGCACAAAAAATGGGAAGAATTCTTAATATTATATTGTGCATAAGTTACATTAAAATATTTTAAGTGGTGGGAAGTTTCGGTAGTGACTTCTACCTTCATCAGCCATGGAATGAAACACGTGGTATTAGCATCAGTTGTTGCCAGATTGCTTATAACCCGTTACTGTGTGATAATGTCAGATAAATGGGCTACATGTTTCCTACCACAGAAGAGATGCATGCACCTAAGGGTCGGTCACTGTCGCCCCGGTGGCGCAGTGGTCTAAGGCGCTGGCCTCTGATCATTCGTCCGTAAGGGGTCCGGGTTCGAATCCCGGTGAGGCATGGATGTTGTGTTTGTCTTACGGCACTGGCTCTCTCCCTTCCCTGGAACCAGTGACCCTAAATTAGGGACGGGCGACTGCTTATAGCCCATTGAGTTGCTCACGGTGGTCGTTAAACCTCCAATCAAAAAAAAAAAAAAAAAAAAAAAATCATTCGTCCAAAAGAGGTCCGGGTTCCAATCCCGGTGAGGCATGGATGTTGTTTGTCTTACGGAACTGGATCTCTCCCTTCCCTGGAACCAGTGACCCTAAATTAGGGACGGGCGACTGCTTATAGCCCATTGAGTTGCTCACGGTGGTCGTTAAACCTCCAATCAAAAAAAAAAAAAAAAAAAGGTCGGTCACTTCAACAATTTCATTGATCCCCAAACTTGGGCTCTCACCTAAAGCATTGAGGGCTCATGGCATAACCATAAACACTGCTTTCTTACCAGAGGCTTAAAGGATTTGAGCCAACATGTGTTAAGAGTATTTGTTCCAAAGAAAAAGCAGGTTTTTGTGCAATTACCCTTTCAAATTATTAGTTCATATTATTCATCATTTCTTCCTTATCTGAGAGGTAATAATTCCATTCATTGGCTTCCAGAGAAGTTATGTTGCATTTGTAAGAAAAAAAAAATGTAGCTTTTCCTTCAGAACAAATACTTTTTGCTCCTCCAATGCACAAGAGACCATTTTAAGGAACATCACAAGAAATAAGTAAAAATGAAACAGTCTTTCAAGTTACACTAATTCCACATTAATTATTCAAATAATCTCATAAGAATATGAGCATAACTCGCCTTTTTGATCTATTCATTTCCCCTCATTTATAGCATGTTACTTCCTCTGACTGTCCATTCATTTTTATGTCATTGGGGAGAGACAGGCTTTCATACATTAAGTAGTAAATATATACTTTATCAATTTAGATTATATTTTTTTTTTTAGAATTATAATAAATTTTTTAGCCCAGGACTAATTGTTATCTTTTTTTAATATAACCCTTTTTTTAGAAAACTCCTATTTTAACCAATTTTTCATAAATACTTGCTAACTTTGTTACTACTGTATTGTATTAATATAATATAATAGATGAAACCATACATACATTGTCCCTCTTTCTCCTGGTAACACATGAATCAAAGGCAGGCAGCTCATATTCGGCTGAGGCCTTTCGTCATGCCGTGTGGTGTTCTGAAAACCATATTACTTTTTGGGACTTTTTGTCCTTGATCTACTGAAAATGTCTGATGCGTGGAGTGGTCTAACTTTGTTTTTTGGCACGTAGTCAGAGGAAGTAACATGCTATAAATGTGGGGAAATGAATAGATCAAGAAGATGAGTTATGCTGATATTCTTACAAGATTATTTGTGTAATTAATTTTGATTTAACACGTTTTTACTTAAAAACCTATTTTGAATGTTTTTGACATTCTTATTGGCAATTGTTTTAATTCCATGTAATTGGCAAATGGAAGTGGTGACATCTAGTGTGTGGCAGAAGCAAACTCCAGGATCAGAAGTATTATTCTACCTAAATTAGTAGTATTTTCCATTCTAGATTTAGATGTCTTAGGCTTAGACTTCTGTTCCCGATTTCCAAAATAAGATTAATGTCTGCCCTGTTTGTAGATCTGATTGGGTGGTCAATATACACTGAAGTGCTAGAAAAACTGGTACACCTGTCTAATGCTTGGTAGGTCCCCCACGGGAGCCTGAAAAAGCCTGGACTGCAGAAATACGATGGGGCATGGACTCCACTAGCTTCTGGAAATATGCTGTAGGCAATGCACACCATACTTCCTGCAGAGTGTTCCACAATTTGGGTGTATTCCAAGGTCTCTGGTTTTTGTGTTCGATAGCCCGTTGTATGGCATCCCAAATGTGTTCTACCACGTTCAGATCTGGGGACTTGGGTGAAATGGCAACACCCCAAACTCTGATGAATGCTCCTCTAACCATACTATTGCGTCCGGACACTTGTGTGGAGGTGCATTGTCCTGTTGGAACAGGCCCAACCCATCAGCATGAATGCAGGACATGAACGGGTGTACCTCGTCAGAAAGGATGTGCACATAGCATTGGCTAGTCGCATACGTTTGTAGACATACCAGGAATCCCAGTGACGTCCAGCTAAACACACCCCATACCATTACGGACCCCCCACCAGCCGGTACAGTTCCCTGTTGACAGGCGGGATCCATGGCTTCATGGGGTTTGCGCCACACACGAATCCTTCCATCTGCCCAATACAGTTGGAAATGCAACTCATAAGACCAGGCTACTTGTTTCCAGTCATCAAGTGTCCAGTGGCAGTGTTGCTGTGCCCAAGTGAGGCACATAGCTCTGTGTCATGCACCCATCAAGGAGACTCTAGTTGGGTGTCGGCTCCCAAAGCCCATATCGTGCAGGGTACGTTGCACAGTCCAGATGCTGATGCTTGTTGCGGCTCCAGCATTGAATTCCGATGATACCTGCGAGAGTGTTGCACGCCTATCACGTGAAACGAATCTTGACAGCCCATGATGGTCACGTTCACCCAATGTCTTTTTATGGCCACACTGGTATCGTAGGTTGGAGGTTTTGCTGGAATTCTTGTCACGGTACACCCTTGCAATGGTCGTCCGTAAAAATCCGAACTTCGTTTCTACCTCTGAAATACTATGGCCCATCTCACGAGTGCCAACTATAACACCACGTTGAAAATTGTGTAAATCGTTATTATTTGTCATTCTCATGCCGAAAACAGCTCTGACAGCTGGCAAGGATGTCTATCGCTTTATATACGCACTGGCGGACTCAACCGAGTACGCCAATAAGGGATGTTGCTATGTATTTTGCATAAGCTCATCTGTACCAGTTTTTTCTGGCACTTCAGTGTATTTTGGGGGTGGGGTGTTTCTCTGTTGTTGGTTACTAGCGTATAACTGTTGAGTTGGTTCAGGTGCAGAAAGTGAAACCTTCACAGGCTTTTTCTTTCAGGTTTTAACCATTCTTCATATTTAGCTATCTTATTGGGAGTTAGCCAATTCTTTTTTAAAACCTGTTTTCTTTCTTTGTGGCAAAGTTCAAAATTAATTTTATATGGATAGTTCCATTGCTTAACTGCATATGTCCAAACTGTGTTTTGTGATCTCAGACTAAATTATTCCTAATTTTAGTAATCCTAAACAGTCTTAACTTGGATGATACAGATGCTTTTATTGGACGTAATATTCAAAATGATGTATTTTAAATCAAAGAGTACAAATTGCTTGCTATTTTTTGTTTTACAGGTTAGATGCTTATAATTCACATGAAGGCAGTATTTACTGTAAGCCACATTTCAAGCTGCTGACAGAACCAAAAGCTAGATTTGATGAAGAAGATAGTGCTCCAAGTAAGAAAATTGCATCTTAATATTTTCAGTGTATTTTAACTTTCTTGAAAAGAAATTTTAATGGGAAGAACTGTATTGTGGAAAATAGTTTGGAATGCCAGTCATTTTGAAACAGTCATAAATGCTTTGAATTTGGATATGCCAACATTTTTCTACATTTTTTGTGAATTCATATCATGTGATATTTATCAACTTCAAAAATTTATGGTTCCGGAAAAATTGTCAGTTGTCATGCATGACTTACAGCTCTAGAAAATAACTCTGAATTTTTTAGAGGTTAGTCTGCATTACTTTGTGGCTCTTCTGTTAAATTCTTCATAAGTTTAAAAAAAAGCAGATTATTGAATTTTAACTTTGCTGGATTTAAACATATTCCATGTAGTTTTAGAGCACTTATCAACAGTGAATGTTTTTTTTTAATTTCTATCATTATATAGTAGGGGAAATGAGGTTGCTGTGGAAGCAGAATATCTTGAATTCCTTCCACCCCCTTAGTGAAATTAGACATTTTTTTAAAACGGAAATTCATAGAACCTATTATTTTGCACCTATAGTTCTGCCCATGTTTTCTATATGCCAATCATTTTGGCATTGTACATGTTCAGTAACAATTTTAATTTAATCATGTGACAGTGACTTGCTTTTAATTCTGTGTGTCTGTCTGTCTACAATCCCCACACAGAACTCAAAACTTGATATTGTGATTTTCTTTTTCCCATTTTTCTCCTTTAAATCAGGTCCTTGTGTTATGTGAATGGCACATCTTAAAATCATGCTAAGAAGCTAAACCTGACCATTTATTCTGAGTCAGTATTTCATTTATACCTTGCTTATCATTGTTTAGTTTTCATAATCATGCACTTTATGAGTCAATATTTCATCTAAAGCTTGCCCATCATTGTTTAGTTTTCATAGCATGTACCGGTCTTAAGATTTTTTATTTTTTTTACATGTTTTTCCTTAGCATAGATGTTGGAATCATTAATCCCTACCTTATCAATTATTATGCTCTGGAAATTGAAGTCTGTAACAGATTTGTTGTAATGCCTACCCCTGAACCAAACAATATCATTTGGGGATTGATTAAGAACCACTGAATTAGGCTTCTAAACACTTATTCTAATTTCAATTCATGTCTTACTTCTCTATCTCGTCCACCCATGGCTGGTTGAGTTCCGCACAGACGACTACGTGCCCTTGGGAATTACTGGAAAATTAATGCAGTTTATTGAAATTACCCTGCCAAACCATTAAAACTCAGAAATTAATAATATGTAGTAAATGACTGATAGTAGAACCATCTTCTTTAGTGTTCATCATAAAATTATTCTTTTACCTGTTTATTATATATATATATATATATATATATTTTATTCCATGATGAATCCCTAACGGTCTGTTGGTATTCCACTGCCAATCCTGACAGTTGCCGAGCTTTTGGCTGACTTCAACAACTTGCATTTCATTCCCTAGCATTTTATTAAACTGGACTGTTTATTCCAAGAAAGCAGGTCAAATGCTTTTTCTGAGTCTTGCAAATCTATGTATGATGTATAATTCTTGGTTCATCTAAAAAAACTCGTGAATCTGAGCGCAAACATATTAACCTAGCATAACAGACAATTGATAAAACTGCACTGTCCTTCACTCAATTTATTTTCTACCAGCTTTCAAAGATATACCCAGCATATCTGAGTAAACCCTACAAGGCATGCTAAGTAATGAGATGCCATCGTAGTTACAATTATCTTCCTTGTTCCCTTTCCTGTAAACTGGCTGTATGATTTCTGCTAGTCACACATCCATAACCAAGCTAGTTTTGCATGTTAGTTGTGTTATTCTGTTACCAAAGGATGCCTGCTAATGCATTGTGTATAACTAATTCCAGATTAATTTCACCACTACTCTTAGGAGATGAAAGAACACTTCTTTCATTCATGAGTACCTGTGATCATCCAGTTCAGGTTTACAATTAACATATATATCAATTAATCACCTGTGCCTGAATTTTCATTCAAAAGATATTTAAATTTTCATTCTGTCTACTACATATATAAATTTATCATCTTGTGATATCAGAAGCTGACCATCTTTGTCAAATCTGCCATAAACTTTTCAACCTATCTCCAAACATTTAACAAAATTTTAAATACTGTTGATCAGTTTGGAAGGTTTTTTTTTGTTTTTTTTTTACAAAATGCCTAACATATCTCAACTAAAGCATTCTTAAGACAGTTTCTTGCCCTTAGACAAATCCCTAATGTCTTCAGGATAGCCTTTTACCTACTTGAAATCATGTTCACCCCCTCCAATAAATAATTTCACTCATTTGTTCTAACTATGCTGTCCATATATATTTTGCCACCCTACAGGTGCTCCTTGTACAACCTCAATACACAATATAAATGCTTTTACAGAAGTGGCTTTAAATGAATCACCTGTGAAAATCCTGACTTATACATTGTTCTGTTTATCAGCCCTAATGCTTAATATTAATCCTTGAGTTTTTAACTACTAGGCTAATGAATTTAAGTGCAGAAGCCACAAAAAAGGGATCCACAACCAATTTCAAAACCTTCGAAAATTCTAGTATCCTTTTTTTTTTTTTTTTTTTTTTTTTGCTTAGCGTAAAAAAATTGGGTGTAAAATGTATTTATCAGATACATTTCTTTCCTGGTTCAAGTGGGCATATGCACTCAAGCGTTAAAGTACAGTCATTTGCAAAAGTTTAGGACCATCTGCTGGTATTAGATTTCTGCCGATTGCATCGGCTACTGTCTGTATTACTCAACTTCCTTGTCAGTGTTGCATCATCGTACAGTGGCTGGCAGCTGTTGATAGAATCGGAGAAAGCGTGCAAGTGTCGGTTTGCTTCTGGTTTTAATGCTGAGACATTTTGTATGTATGTTCTATATAGAGAAAAATGGGCAAAAAAAGCATCAATTAAGTGTTACTCAGAGGGCACAAATAGTGACTTTATATCGTGAAGGATACTTCGAACGTGATATAAGCAGAAAGGTGAATGTGAGTAAGACTGCTATTCATATTAAGATAATGAAATACCAAGGTGCAGGTTAATTTAGTGACCAAAAGAGAAGCGGACGGCCAAAAAAAAACACCCCACATGCTGACAATACCATAAGGTGAATAATAATACATTCTCCGAGGAGTTTGTGCAAGAAAATCGAGACATTTCTACATTTAAAAGGGTCTGATATTAGTATCAGCACTGTTTCCCGATGTCTTAGCAAAGATTTTAGATTAAATTCTTACAAACCTACACATAAATTTAGACTAACCTCTGTCATGAAAAAGAAGAGACTCCGGTTTGCAAAGCGTCGTCAATCGTGGGCTGCTGAAAATTGGAGCCAAGTTCTTTTTCCAATGAATCAACTGTGTGTCAATTTGAATCACGGGAAGCACATCTTAGACAACCAAAAGGCAAAAGTTTTGATGAAAAATACACAGTTAGCACCGTGAGACATCTGCCTAGTCAGATGATATGGGGTGCTATGTCAGCAACCGGCACCGCTTTATTATCCTTTTTGCCGACAGGCTGTACCATGACTGGTCCTTTTTATGTGGAAATGTTACATGGGAAGCTGTTAACTCATATGCAAGTACACAGATGCACAATCTTTATGCATGATAGTGATCCATGCCATAGATCAAAGACAGTAAAGGACTACCTGCAGAGGAAAAACATAACTGTGCTCGACTGGCCCAGCAATAGTCCTGACATTAACCCCATCGAAAAGTTGTGGACCATTTTAAAAGACAAGGTAGCAGAAAAACAGCAGGCATAAAATTCCCAAGCTTTGATTGATGCGATAAAGTACTTGTGGTGCAAAGACATTTCAAGTGACTACTGCAAATCCCTCATTGAGAGTATACCACATTGTGTTCTGTCTGTTATAAAAAACAAAGGTGGCCACACAAAGTACTGATTTCAGTCTTTTTGTGATTTAAAGAATGTGAATATTCATCTGTGGTGTCATTTTTTCAAATATATCTGACCAGTAATTAGTTGTTTTTTTAATCTTAATTTTCAATAAATTCACAGGTGGTCTTTAACTTTTGCAAAGGACTGTAATGTTAGTAAGTAAGAGTTCATTGCCCCCAACAGTAATTGCTCCATTCCTGTTGAACAGGCATTTTTCTATAAACTTGTTATATCTTCAATATCGTTTTGCAATTCCATCCTATTCCATTTAATTTTATCTATTGCCTGTAAGCCTTTAAAAATATCTTTCAAAACCAGAGCTCTCTCTGATCCTTAGACTATCACAACTTAAATCCATGCTGTTCAATTTAAAAAAAGAGATCCAAATATTAACATTTGTATAAGTTCTTATCTAATCAACCTGGTAGTCATTGTATTATCAATGGCTACAACAGCTTGTGCTGAACCATTCCAAGACACTAGAATAAATCATACCATATCTATCACCAAATATCATATTAGCAATGAACTGTTGGATTATGAGAGATTTATAGAAAGTTAGACTATTTCACACATTGTTCTTTAAGTGGGAATGCTTTCACAAAACCATGTGTGAATTGTCAGCTGCTGTTGTTGTTTGCTGTAGTTTCTTCATGTGTGTTTCATCAGCAAGACAGTGGATATGGGCTCATCATTCTCTATGCTGCCATGTTGTCTTGTTTTCTGGTTACTAATTTTTCTACTCTATTTTTTTCCCCATCTTTTATTATCAGCTTACAGGATTGAGGTATGCTGTGGGATATGCCATACTTGCTGTTAATGGTTCTAGAAATGCGTACTTAATGCAGAATTGTCTTTTCTGCAGTGATGAATAGTATCTACCCAAATGGGGTTAAATTTATTTTGTATGCAAAGCCTTGAAAAAAATGTTTTGTTTTTTATTGGATATCTCTTTTATGTTCCATCATACAAGTTCAAATAAATGACCTCTTAGTGCTGGCATAGTAGGTGAGGTTTTTAGGCATGTCATCTATGAACGGTATAATGAGTACTTCTTTTTTTTTTTTTTTTGTGTTATGGTCTTTTATTGAATAAGTGAACTGATGTTGGTTATTTACTGTACTAAATTTTTTTCACAGATTTACCACTCACAAAGCTATCAACTTGAAAATAAATTTTTGTAGGTTTCAGCTTTCTGCATAGGATCAGTCTTGTTCTTTTCCTTTGACAGAAATTTTAAACATTTAAATAATGGAAATTCTGCATGAACAGCCTTGGAATTCCAAATAGGAGAGATACATCAAATAAAACCTCAGACGTTTTTTGACCACATGGGAAAGGCTGACAGATTAAAATAACTCTCCCCTCTACCCTCCTTCCCCCTTTTTTTCTTCTAGTTTTCAAAATTTTCATAAATTATTTTAGAACTTTTATAATACATTTTAGGAGTTTTAAATGTTTTAATTTACAACTTGTTGGGTGTAAGAGACAAAGATGAAAAATTAAAAAAAAAAATTGTCAAAGAAAAAGGAGAACTGGTCTTGCATAGATAGCTTAAATGTGCACAGAAAACTGTTTTTTTCATTTCTTTGGGTAAGCTAACAAATTCCTATTCAAGGTGATAATTTTGTGTGGTAAACATGTGAAAAAAATATTTAGTAATCTAAATGGAAAATAAAGCATGGGTAATTATTTTTGACGATTCAAAATTGGACTTTTATATATTCCACAGTTTTTTCATGAATCCTGTTTCATAAAGTGTTGGGTAGTTTAATTTCAGTACTAAGTGATTTTATCAACCAGTGTCTTGAACATTGCTGATGATAAATATAGCAAGGAGGCTATATATTTAAGCAATTTTTTTTAGAGACTCTATTTTGTCTGATAGTTATAGGATTGAATAGATTAAATAGTTGTTGGGAGAAGATTTGTGCATCATCTAAATACGTGGCGTCAGTTGAATAAATAAATCCATCGCTCTTTCCACGTTAAGCAACGCACAGCAACCGAAAAATTGTTATTCGGCCACCGTCGGGGAATCGAACCCCGAATCTGTTGGCCGCTGTGGTTTAAGGCTAACGCGCTTGGCTAGATATCGAGAGATTCGGGGTTTGATTCCCCGACGGCGGCCGAATAACAATTTTTCAGTTGCTGTGCGTTGCTTAATATGGAAAGGGCGATGAATTTATTTATTCAACTGACGCCACGTATTTAGATGATTTTCACCTTGGATCTCTCCCTTTGGATTATTGCTATAATTATATATAGCCAGTGCCATTAATGCCCACCAGATGGAGATGTCTCAGTAGCTAAGCCCATCTTACGGATTTATGTCAGATGCTGACTGAAAAAGAAAAACACACATAGCACAGTGAATTGTTGGCCGCTGTGGTGTAAGGCTAACGCGCTCGGCTAGATATCGAAAGATTCGGGGCTCGATTCCCAGGCGGCGACCGAATAACAATTTTTCGGTTGCTGTGCGTTGCTTAATGTGGAAAGAGCGATGGATTTATTTGTTTTTAAATACGTGTTATATCCAGGATCTTTTAAGCCAAACTTAAGATTAATTTAAATTTGGTATCAAGCAGGAATTGTAGGTGAGTGGGGTATCAATCTCTGGATGCAACTCTAATGATAGCTTAAATCACTGGGGGTGATTTTAAGCCATCCTTACTATATAAATTAGTATCTTATAAAATGCAGTTTCAAGGCCATTTTCTAGTCTGATTTTAAGAATGTCCAGAAAAGTTAGTTCATTCTTGTTCTTTTTCAACAGTACATTGGATAGTGGGAGAAAGGTTGAAATACACAGTTTGTGTAAAAATTGCAACACCAAGAAATAATCGCTCTATTCAAGTGAAATTTATATCTAATTCTTCATGTTACAGGAAATAACAGATTACATTTGCAGAGCTGTACAAGATTTTTTTGCTTCAGAACTCAGTATCGTTTGAAGCCACCTCGAGCAGCAATAACAGCCTCTACACCATGTGGTATTGACTGGAAGAGGTTTTTGATATTGTCCTGGGAAATAGCCTGCCAGGCTGCTTCTATGTCAGACCACAGTTCATTTGTGATGACTGGTGGAAGCACTTGACAAGCAAATTATTTAGCTATGTCCCAGACATGTTCGATCAGGGACATATCTGACAAACATTCAGGCCAGGGAAAGAAGTGGTATCTGCCATGTATGGAAGAGGTCTTGGACATTTTGGGCCACATGTAGCTAAGAAGTATTGTCCTGCTGGAATATAGCACCAGGACAACTCTAAAAAAAGGGTATCACATGTCTCTAAAACATCTCTGATGTATCACTGACTGTTGAGGGTTCCCTCAATTAGTGTCAGTGAGATTGCAAATTGAACCCAATGGTGCCCTAAACCATGACGCTTGGCATTGAGCCAGTATGAGGCTACAAGGTGCTGTTCACCGCAATGTCTTCGAACATGTATGTGACCATCGTGGTGCATCAAGTTGAATCGTGACTCATCAGAAAACACTACCTGTTGCCAATCAACTTTCCAATGTCTGTGTTTGGGACCCCATTGCAGCCTGAGGCATTTGTGGTTGAGGGTCAAAGGAATGTGCAGTGATGGGCTGGCCAGTCCTCTCCTCTGTTAAGAAGATGACATCGAACTGTACTGGAGGACAAAGCCTGACCTGTGACAGTGCTCCACTGCTGAACTAACATCGTGGATGTCACTGTGCGATCGGTCACTGCTATGTAGTAGTGGTGTCTATCATCCTGTGCAGTCATGTGATTTTACGGTCCATTTCCTGGATCCGAGCCTTATCTGTCCACTGATGTCACGTTCACATCACTGTACTGGCGTTTCTTGATATACGAGTGGCAATTTTGCAGTAGGAACATCCAGATTATCTCATCCCAACAATCCTTCTTAGTTCAAAGTCTGTTAGATGTGCATAATGCGACCTTGTTTGGTGACAGGGTGTAGTGAGATACAAGAAACACCCTTTCAACTCTGTGAACTCAATGTCAGCTTTTCACTGATTGCAACATCTCATTCGAGCCAGCTCTTTATACCCAAGACTGGACAGTTCAGGGAGCACTGCTCAGAAACTGCATGTGTATTTTTACTGACATTTTGGTTTGCATGTCCCAACTTATTCTACATATCTTGTAAGTTTCAAGCTAATACCAGCAGTCCTTCATGGTTTTGCAATTTTCACAAACAAGTGTATTTTTGGCAAAATTCTGTTAACTCAGCTTCACTGTGGTGATGTAGCAGAAAACATACCAAATGAAGGTGGTTAGTTCAAAATTTAGAATTACTGATAATATTTTCTTATTTCTGAAGATTGACTTCTGATAGTGTTGGTAGAGATTAAATTAATGAACACCAAACATTAAAACATTTTGCTAATGAATGATTCCATGGTTATTCAAGTGCTTCAAGCATTAATGGTTACAATAAACTTTGCTAGAGGTCTGACTAGAGTTTTCATCTTAATTTTGACAAATTTGTGAAGTGTGTACCACTTTCTCAGTCTTTGTTTACTTTTGTTAAGTCAGTGCTGGTCACAGTTAAGTTCTTTTTGACTTTCTTTGAAATGCTGGCTAGGAAAGAATTTGATTCCATTGATGTGGGAGTGCCCAACCTTAGTGGTCACTGATGATGTATATATTTTATGTATATATTTTGTTTCATTCTTTGCTTTTATTTTCTATATGTAGGAGTGTTAGACTTGTGAAATAAATTGGACATGTACTGAGTTAGGAATCTCTAAATATTGCAAGTTATCAACCACAAGTTATGAAAAGAAAATTGAAGGAACAATTTGAAATAGAAAAGGATAAATAATTCATGAATAGTTACTCAGGTTGAACATTCATGCATGAATGGAACAAAAAAAAATTGTAGCCATAACTTCAAAGTATACAGTGACAGAAAAAACTGTTAACCAAGACCATCACACTACTGTTAACTGTAACCCCAACAAAGTAAACAACAAAGACCTGAGAAAGAGGTGGTATGTTCTTTGAAAGTTTGTCAGATTAATATTAAATATATGTATATATTTTGAAGATTATGGTATCCTTTTTATGGGTATATTCCTGAAAATATTTTAATTTTTGCAAATTTCCATTTTCTCTTTCGTCAGAGTTCCTTCATTGCCTTCCATTGTGGGATTATTAAAGTTTGCTTTGTAGTTAGCATCATCCAGACTGTACAATAAAAAAAAATCCATACAGTCATTGATGATGGAGTCCCTTCTCTTCTAAATTGAAAGGCCTTTTAGTTTTATTTTAAAGATATGTTGTTGTCATATCATTTTTATGGAATTCCAGTTCATTTTGAGATTTGTCTCTCTTATATGCTTATATAACCAGTTTTATTGGGACAGCTTTTAATTGCTGCATTGTTACTTGAGTCTCTAGCTGGAGACTTTCTCTCTAGTGTGCGAAAGCCCACAACTATATTTCACTATACGAAACAATGTATATTGGATAGATAGGTATCAGGCTATTATTGGACACCAACTAAACATTTTCAAAAGAAAATTAAAAGGACTTGGAATTGAGAAGAGGAGGGACTTCATCAGTGATTGCATTGGATTTTTGTTGCCAAGCATATGGTGTAGTATGGTTGACATTCACTGAAACAGTAAAAGTAGCCATAGTGGAGCACAGTGAAGAAAGCCTGGTGGGGGTGGGTTATCACCAAAAATTTTCTGAAATGTAAAAACAATTTCCAATAAAAACCCATTAAAGGAACCTTATTATCTTCAAAACATGTAAGAAAAAAAAGCCATGAGTTTGATTTCAAGAAAAATAGTAAAACTCATAAGGAAGTTTTTTATAATCAAAATACTCTGTTGGCAAACATTTGAACTTCACCCAGATTTCTAGTGCAAATTGAATGAAAAATGTTTTTCAAAAAATTTAATGCGCATTTGAATGAAGAACTTGGACTAATTGTCGTGCATGTTCCCATTGACTTTTTGAAGTCTTCTCAGTCTACCATTATCAGATTCAGAAATTTCAAGCTTTTGTTGATAAATGTGTGTCCATAGGAGGTAGTTCAGGTTGTGCCTGCTAAAAAGAGATTGAGTTTACTTCATTTTTTATTAATTTTGAATCAGTCCGAGTTTACTTCATTTTTTATTAATTTTGAATCAGTCAAATTGTGTTTATTTTTTGAAAATTCCTTGTTGACAGAGAGACTTATGTTACAGTATTTTTAGTGTCTGTTATTCTTAAATATAAAATTTCAGGGCTTAAACAACTCATGTTGTAGATATTCCATATTTTGCTATGTTCCACAATTTCAAAGCACGCCCTGTGTTTACAAGATAAAATAACTTCAAAATAAGGTAAATGTGTTGTGAGGGATAAAAGTTATCTTACTATGAAGACTGTTATTTTGTCTATAATGAATGACTAGGTAAAATTGATAATCTGTATTGTGGGACTTCCAAACTTTGCAAACATTATGAGCGTGTATGAAGTCTTCGTCTAATGTGAATATATCCAGTTTGTTTTGATGCCAACTTTTACATTTTTCATGTACATTATGATGTGAATAAGACAAAGATTATTGATTATGTAGGATCAGCATTGTACACATTGCATGCATACATACCACTAAGCTGTTCTCTGAGATTCAGAGGTTTGCTCTACAAAGAAATGCAAACTACCAGATACATTTTAAACCGATTATTTACTTACTGTTACCGTATCAAACTTCTCCATTTACAGCAATCTTGACACACAACTCGGGCTTCCCTGACATCCATCATACGACGTACACAAAACCTTCTGTACTTCTCATGCAGACATTCCTGAATTTGATCCTCCCATGACTTCCTTGGCCTTCCTCTGCCTTTCCTTCCTGCCACTTAGGCAAAAAAAAATTTCTTGGTAAGCATCTCATCACTATTTCTTTCAACATGGCCAAACCACCGAAGCATTTTAGTCTCCACCTTGCTAACAACTTTTTTGCTTCTCATCACACAACTGCAACACATACTCGTTCCTCGCGCGATCAGAATGCATCTTGCCATGACCCCCACCCCCGTAAGTAACGCATTTCTCTAGCTCACAAACAACTCCCGTGTTTCTTCTGTGTAGTACCCAGGTTTCACTGCCATACATCAGAGTAGGAACAATAACTTTCATACACAGCCATGTGGGACTCTTGAGAACCCATCATTCCTGTGAAAACTTCCCAGAGCAGATATGACTTTCAATGAAGAATTTACTCTCCTACTAATTTAACCATCCAATTTGTTCTCTCTGTCAAACATGCTTTCTAAATACACAAACTCATTCACCTGGTCAATCACTGTGCAATTTAGACTTACCTTTACCTTCAGTGCTACCAGTTCCTCTCTGAAAAATCATAACTTTGGTTTTTCCTTTACTTATACTCAGTTTGAATTTCATGCTAACTTTGTACATCCGGGAGAACATACTCTGCAACTCATTTTTACTTCTGCCAACAAGACAGCGTCATCAGCATACAGCAATCTGCCCACATGGATATTACCAGGACATAAACCAGTATTTTCCATCTTGGCATCGCACATATCCATAAATATATTAAACAGCCTTGGTGACATTACACAACCTTGTCAGACTCCTGCACTAATAGAAACCCATTTTGATAAAACACAATTCACTCTTGCACAAGCTCTACTGCGAGCATACATAGCTTTTACATTATTAAGTAGATTCCCAGTAACACCATATTTATTCAATACCTTCCACAAAAGTGTCCTATTTACTCAGTTGTAAGCTTTCACTAAATCTATGAAGGTAGCGAAAACTTTCTTACCCACAGCCAGATACATGCGTAGTGCTAAAATTTGGTTAGTGCAGCCTTTACCAGGCATAAAATCACTCTGAACATCCCACACTTTCTCTGATGTAAGACCTCGTACTTTTTCCAATAATGGCCTTACCAAACACTCCCCTGGCACACTCAGTAGGCTAATACCACGATAGTTCTTGCAGTCAGTCTGAGCCGCCCCGGTGGCGCAGTGGTCTAAGGTGCTGGCCTCTGATCATTCGTCCGTAAGGGGTCCGGGTTCGAATCCCGGTCAGGCATGGATGTTGTGTTTGTTTTGCGGCACTGGCTCTCTCCCTTCCCTGGAACCAGTGATCCTAAATTAGGGACGGGCGACTGCTTATAGCCCATTGAGTTGCTCACGGTGGTCGTTAAACCTCCAATCAAACAAATCAAACAAAACAGTCAGTCTGAACTCCTTTTTTCGTATACAAGGAAACAATTATGGCATCCTTCCAATCCTGAGGGACCATTCCTAACTCCCAGCGCAACTGGCAAATTTCAGTTAACCAGTCAATTACAGAGTCACCACTATATTTCAACATCTCAGTAGTTATGTCATCAACTCCTGGAGCCTTACCATTCTGTAGAGATTTTAGAGCTTAACACACCTCTCCTCTTGAGATCCCTCCTGTTCTTTCATCCTTCACTGTGATATCATCTGGTTCTGCCTTGGAATCACCTTTGCTTTCTTGATCTAATAACTCACAGAAGTATTCACTCCCTCTTTCACTTAACTCATTGGGCTCCCATATCATTCCCCTGATCCTATTCTTCACACAACTTACTACTTTGTTTGCCCTATTTTTCCTGAGTCTCATGTACTTCCAGAAAGTTTTTCTATCTTTCCAAAACAGCCAATTCATGCCTTTCCACCTTCTTCCTATCTTTTGCCTTACTCTAGCTAACCAGTTTAGCTGCTTCACTCTTCTTACAGATGATGTAGGATCGGCATTGTACACATAATTTGTCATTTTTGCTCTTGTTATTACATTTCAATAATTGCACATTTATTTCAGTATTTATGTGATAATTATGCGATGTACACGTAACGAATAACTGAAGATAGTTTGAAAAAAATGCTAGTTAGTTCAAGGAAAACTTTTTCCTTAACTAGCATGCCTTCCAGATACCTTCTGTATGTATGTTTTACTTATCTATATGAACATTAACTTTTTTTTACTCCAGCATGACAGTGTTCTTTCAATTCGTGATTTTATATGTAAATTTAAAATGCTATATTTCCTGTTCTGCAAAATTTCTTAGTTCATCTAACTTTTGAACATAAAGCAAAAGTGACTTCACACTTAGTGTTTGAAACTAAATGCATCATTGGCTGACATGAGTGCATTACACAAGGGCATCTGTCGTTGCTCTATTTCTCCATAATATTTACCAATCTTGGAGTTGTGAAACTTACATGGCTGTTTGGTAACGTAGCAGTTAGTGTTAAATTTTCATTGAGAAACTAGATTATCTGAAGCTATGGGGTCTTTGAAATTGTTGATCCAGGATTTAAATTGATTGATGCAGATGTCTTAAAACTAATTGTAATTGAAAACATATTGCATGCAGAAATTAAGGAAGAAATATTCCTCAGAAATACATGGGAAATCCACTAGATCATTCAAAGCAATCAGAATTGTGTTCTGAATTTCCTGTAGTTTTGTGGTCTCCTTGTAACAACTCCTCAGAAAACTTAAAAATTACAGCAGCATGCTCGAACGGAAAGCAGGAGATGCAGGTTCATTTCTCGCTCCAGTGTGTGAAGTAATTTTGCATTTGATAATATTTGTAATTTTCAAGTTTTCTGAGGAGTTGTTCCATGGAGACTGATAACCACAGGCAATTCAGTACACAATTCTGATTGCTTTGAATGATCTATATCACATGCAGAGTAATTAATCAACTGTAAAAAAATGACATTGTTAGTCAGACTTAACCTTCTTATGTTATCTCATGCAGTAAATTGTGACATACATATTTTGATGACAATTCTTTGTGGGCTTTGAAAAATCCTGCCTCAAGGACCATATTTTGCCAAATAGCACCAAAACATATGAGAAATATAAATTTGTATTATAAAAATTAAAAATAATTGTAAAATTATAATTTATATTTATATAAATTTATATATTTTATATAAATTCAATCTGCCACAAACTCAAATCAACTGGAAGAACCAGTTGACTTTATATGATTTTCAATCATCTGCACTTAAAGTGAAGAAAAAAAATTGCCAGATATTGATAAAATCACTGCCCTTGAGTTATGCCTTTTTCCACTCTTACATAGCATAACTAGTTTCCTTGTGCCAATGTAACAGCATAGCTCAGGAGTCTGCAACCTATGAGACATGAACTTTAAAGTGGCATGGTGGCATTTTTTATTTGCATTTTATGTAAAATAAATCATACAGTGTAAGATACTGGATATGCTGGCAATAAAATTTGTGCAATCTAGTATTGTGTGTAGACTTGCAGCAGACAGGTATTACAAAGAGATTGAGAGTTAGTTTTTCTCAGATGCTGAGTGTAGTAAAACTTGTTTACTTAATACTGATTTCTGGGTATGATTGAGGTTAACACCTACTCTCATCCCACATGCATCTAGGCTATTTCAGCATGCAGCATTCTACCATTTAATGAAATTGGTACACCATTTCTGAAAGGTCACTGTCCCCTGTTGCTGCACCCACAATTAATGTGGTACTTATATTTGTTGTACAACTGATATTTTTGCTCTGGTGTTTGAAAAGTTTGAGGCTCTGTTAGAAAAGCCTTTATTTGTTATTGTGAAGACATTAACATTTTATGCTGTTTCACTAACCTCTTATGAAACAAAGGTCATTTGCTGTCCTTTAACCAAATGTGTGATTAACTATGTTTTGCAAGTCACAATAAATTTTAACATGCATGCACAGTTTCAGTAGTGTGTATCAGATATTTCTTGATGTCACTGTAATTCTTGGCTATGTGTTATGTGTTGCTTCCCTGGTCTGTAGTCAAGCATAATCTTTCTTTTGTCAGTCATTATCTGAGAAGGTAGCTATAATTTCAATGTTTCATAATTTTTATGGCATTTTTCAACCGATTTGCCACTTACGCTCCACATGGCTAAGAGATGTACCAGTTTAGTGCCACCTAGCATTTTGATAGTAGTAAATCATGTTGAAACACTTTCTGGGGAAGGAGCTTTTTAGTTTAGGAAATATTATAAATATGGTTTATCTCTTGTAGGTTTAAAGCGTAGCTTAGCTTTTGTGCATGGAAACAGTCATGTAGCTGTTATGAAAGTAATACCCTCATTCTCATTGCCTTAGCTTTACACTAACAACCAGCTTGTGTTGTGATATTTGTCTATATTTAGCACTAATTTCAGCTAATGGTAAAGTAAACCTAATCTTTTGTTATAACAGGCTACTATTATCTGTTGCCCTTTGATCTGCTGGTCCTTATACCATAAAATCATGAGTTGGACCAGTTGATTTATTACCCCATTACTTTTTGACATAGATCTGTCATCATCAGTTGTCATTAATGTGGCAAACACTCTAAAAGAGAAAAGAAAAAAAGACATTAAAACAATACTCTTTAGCAGTGAGAATTGAGTTTGCATATCTTGATTCCTGCATCCAGGACAATGCATTGCCAAGTAACTGAAGTATGTGAAGCTGACTCAACTGCTAGGTTTCACTAGTAGAAATGTGCCTCCCTACCATAGTAGTGAACCTTGCTTTCTGAAAGGCTCACTGCTGTGGAAGGGAGCAGTGAGTATGAACATTACTGAAATATGTTTTGTAAAAAAAAAAAAAAAAAAAAAAAAAATGCTAATTATATATTTTATTTCCAGTGTTAATTTGTGATAAATTCTATGATATTTGAAGAATTATTTATTTCTGACCTTGATGCCTATTATTAGAATGGACAATTTGCTACTTGAAGAGGCAGAAGGCTCTTCTGTGGCACAACCTGGCTGAATGTTCATTTTTCAGTTGTTTGTGAAATGCATGGTTCTGACTCAATGTAGTGGTTAAGTGATCTGCACAAAAATCTTATGTTTCAATTTACTTCCGATATTGGAGGTTATATTATTTAACGTGCATTAATGCATTTGCATTTTTGAACTTCACTTTTAGTTGGTAAAGTTCGATGAACACTTACCGCACGTGGGGCTTGGCTTTCAATTCCTATTTCCGTTATGTGGATGCGGCACGGGGGTTTTTCATTTGGCCACGGGTCCGCTTCTTTTTTTTTTTTTTCCCGTTGGAATTTATTTTGTCTCATCACCAAATGAGTTTTTCCTTTGCTGCATCCTCATTTACTTCAATATTTATTCATACCCGAGTACTTTCAGTAAAATTCCTTTACCGTCTTCGAGGGGACGTTTTGCTCCGACTAGCACGGACCGTGTCAGCTGGGCATTTCGGTGGTTCTCGCGGGCTGCTTCTGTCATCGGCTATCGCTTCTTCTTGGGCGTTGTGGCGCCATCTCTTGTTGGTCAGTGATCTCACTTTTCGAACTTTTTCATTTTTTTGCTCAATTTTAATTAAATTTTTCCAGCTGTTTCTCAAATTATTAGGGCCATTGTGGTTGCAAACTTTTGTCCTATTTTTTTCAATCATTACCGACTCTGCTATTCTGAGGTGTTTTTCGGATTTACAGCTTTTGATGATTTTTATATTTTCGAATTTAGGATATTTTTGGTTATCCAGACAGTATTGGATAAGTGCTGTTTTTCTTCTTTTTTCTGCCAGTTTTTTACGTGCTGTTTTAATCTGTGTTTAAGTTTATTTTTGGTACTTCCTATATAAGCCATTAGAGGATTTTCAGTAATAGGAATTGAGTAAATACCTGCTTTTTCTAACATTTTTATTTTTTCATTTTTTATTACTATATTTTTGATGGTATTTACTTTTCCTCCAATTTGAATGTTATGTTTTTTACAAATGTTATTAATTTCATTGGTAGTACCTTTTACGTAAGGAAAACCATTTAAATATTTGACATCTTTTTTATTTACTACAGCATTATTTTTTATTTTCTTTATTACTTCAGTGTCCCATTTTTTTATTAAATGGTTAGGATAACCAAAGCTGCCTGCAATTTTTTTTATGAATTTGATTTCTTCATTGATGAACTGACTATTTTCAGAATGCGTATATGCTCTTTTAATTAAGGTTTTTATACTATTGCATTTTTGAGGATAAGGATGTGCTGAATTGTACGGGATTAGGACCGGAACGAATGAACTTTTCCGATAAACCCTGTATAATAACGTATCTGTGGATTTGATAACCTGTACATCCAAAAAGGCTAATGCATTATTTTTTCTATTTCAACAGTGAGTTCTATAGTTGGATATAAAGCGCTGTAACATTTTGTTAATTTTTTTAATTCTTCTTCGTTCAGTTTTGATAGAATGAAAATATCATCCACGTATCGACAGTACACTTCTGGTTTTTCTTCCATACGATGCAGGACATTTTCTTCAATTTGGTTCATCACAACCTCAGCATAAAGAGTTGATAATGGTGAGCCCATTGGGCCTCCTGAATTTTGCTTGAATATTTTGTTCTTGTATGTAAAAATATTATTTTCATATAAATATACTAAAACTTTTTTGAATTCATGAATTTGTGTGTTATTTAAAATTTTAAGATTTTGCAACTTCTTAATGATAATTTCAATAGCATCTGGAACAGGAGTGCTTGGATATAATGCTTTAACGTCCATGCTTGCCATATTTAAGTCCTTTAGATATGGCAAGCATGGACGTTAAAGCATTATATCCAAGCACTCCTGTTCCAGATGCTATTGAAATTATCATTAAGAAGTTGCAAAATCTTAAAATTTTAAATAACACACAAATTCATGAATTCAAAAAAGTTTTAGTATATTTATATGAAAATAATATTTTTACATACAAGAACAAAATATTCAAGCAAAATTCAGGAGGCCCAATGGGCTCACCATTATCAACTCTTTATGCTGAGGTTGTGATGAACGAAATTGAAGAAAATGTCCTGCATCGTATGGAAGAAAAACCAGAAGTGTACTGTCGATACGTGGATGATATTTTCATTCTATCAAAACTGAACGAAGAAGAATTAAAAAAATTAACAAAATGTTACAGCGCTTTATATCCAACTATAGAACTCACTGTTGAAATAGAAAAATAATGCATTAGCCTTTTTGGATGTACAGGTTATCAAATCCACAGATAAGTTATTATACAGGGTTTATCGGAAAAGTTCATTCGTTCCGGTCCTAATCCCGTACAATTCAGCACATCCTTATCCTCAAAAATGCAATAGTATAAAAACCTTAATTAAAAGAGCATATACGCATTCTGAAAATAGGCAGTTCATCAATGAAGAAATCAAATTCATAAAAAAATTGCAGGCAGCGTTGGTTATCCTAACCATTTAATAAAAAAATGGGACACTGAAGTAATAAAGAAAATAAAAAATAATGCTGTAGTAAATAAAAAAGATGTCAAATATTTAAATGGTTTTCCTTACGTAAAAGGTACTACCAATGAAATTAATAACATTTGTAAAAAACATAACATTCAAATTGGAGGAAAAGTAAATACCATCAAAAATATAGTAATAAAAAATGAAAAAATAAAAATGTTAGAAAAAGCAGGTATTTACTCAATTCCTATTACTGAAAATCCTCTAATGGCTTATATAGGAAGTACCAAAAATAAGCTTAAACACAGATTAAAACAGCACGTAAAAAACTGGCAGAAAAAAGAAGAAAAACAGCACTTATCCAATACTGTCTGGATAACCAAAAATATCCTAAATTCGAAAATATAAAAATCATCAAAAGCTGTAAATCCGAAAAACACCTCAGAATAGCAGAGTCGGTAATGATTGAAAAAAATAGGACAAAAGTTTGCAACCACAATGGCCCTAATAATTTGAGAAACAGCTGGAAAAATTTAATTAAAATTGAGCAAAAAAATGAAAAAGTTCGAAAAGTGAGATCACTGACCAACAAGAGATGGCGCCACAACGCCCAAGAAGAAGCGATAGCCGATGACAGAAGCAGCCCGCGAGAACCACCGAAATGCCCAGCTGACACGGTCCGTGCTAGTCGGAGCAAAACGTCCCTCGAAGACGGTAAAGGAATTTTACTGAAAGTACTCGGGTATGAATAAATATTGAAGTAAATGAGGATGCAGCAAAGGAAAAACTCATTTGGTGATGAGACAAAATAAATTCCAACGGGGGAAAAAAAGAAAAAAGAAGCGGACCCGTGGCCAAATGAAAAACCCCCGTGCCGCATCCACATAACGGAAATAGGAATTGAAAGCCAAGCCCCACGTGCGGTAAGTGTTCATCAAACTTTACCAACTAAAAGTGAAGTTCAAAAATGCAAAAAATCTTATGTGTAGGCTCAATTTCCACTGCAGGATAATACAATCTTCAAACTTCCTGAGAAGTTTACTACATGGATGGCAACAAATATTTTTGTGCCAAAAAATAATGAACGTGAATTCCATGTGATTCCGAATTATGTACTATGTAATTTTTAAGATGTTTGATTTGCAGTCATTTCTTATGTTTGAATGCAGCTAAATCTGAGGTGTTCTCTGACTTTAATCTGAATCCACTTAAATATGGATAGCTTCCATTAATAAATGTATTTCATACCACGTTTTTGCCTTAAAGAGAATCGCATGTCTTCAAACTGTTATTGGCATATGTCTAGGGGTGACTGGAAATGATAGAAACTCAAAATGATACAAAGTAATGTTATGTAGTTATCATAATCTCTCTTGCTTGTGTTGCAGTAAAGAACAAATTTCAAGGTTAGAGATTTAATGGCTTTATTAGGAAGAAGTGCCAAGCTACTTAGTTGCATTTTAATCCTTTTTTTTTTTTTTGTCCAGTTTATTTGCTGACATCAGGAATTTTTAAAAAGTTTTTAAATTTATCTTACATCTAGAGTAAATTTTATTCAGCCATCCATGGATGCCAGAGTTGACTTATTCAGTGTATTGATTTCATGAAGTTGTTTCCAAGGATGGCTGTCATGACAACAAACTAATGACTTTAGCTGGTTATATTTTGATCATGCAAGAGCTTTAAGAAAACATTGTCCATTATCTTTGAAACATCTTTGTCTGTATTCATCCTGAGATTAATGGTGATAAACTGTCAATATAATTTTCTCTAGAGTAGTACATTTCTAAAATCTTTTAGGTTCATTAAAAGTAATGTTTTTAAGCATTTTCCCTTGGTGGTTTGAACAGTTGTCATTGGTTTTGCTAACAGTAGTAACTATAACTAGTTAGTGCCATGTTTTCCTCATACTGTACAATCCTCAATACCATTGGTTGTGTTTGTCTCTTAAGCTAATGCATATTTCCATTTTAGAGTTGGTTTTCCAAGTGCTTTTTTTTTTTTTTTTTTGCCACTAGTGACAGTCCATTTTAGTGTAATTGTTTCAGAAATATTTATGATGTAGATGATTAAAATTTGGGTGTTGTTTGTTTGTAACTATCCATGCATGTTGCATACTATTTGGTAGTGCAGAATAATCATTTTAATGCTTTGCTTTGTGATGTTTTGCATGTATTGGTGATGTTGTGTGCAATGTTTAACTGCCCCTATCTTCCATTAAAAGCTGACACATCAATTTTGGATGATCCTGAGAGTGACACAGGTATGAATTGTTTAGTTGTGAACAACTTTTTCTTTTAATGAAATGTTAACTGCACCTTTTTTTTTTATAAAGAGTATTAAGTAATACCTATTCATGTGATCATGCACATTTATATAAATATTGCCAGTTACATTAATTTTGATCAACAAAAATGTGTCCAAACTAAGCTCAGGAGCTAAATGATATTTTCTCTCAAAATGTCAAGGTTTATCAAAAAAATATGGTTTGGTTTCTGTGACAAATTACTTTTTTTCTTTTGGGAGGGGGGGATTAGAATATGTGTGTGAAGTGAAAATTCAATTTCTTTGCATTCCTATATGCTTTTGAATCATATGACAGCTACTGCAGCAAATGATCTAGGTCCACATTTTGAACCAAAATTTTGGCTTAACTTAATCCTAATATACAAATATAACATTAAGAAATTCTTATCCAATTATTAAGGATGAAACAGGAAAGTGTTCTTTGACACAGAGCAAATTATATTACCCGCCATTATCTTAAAAAGAACTTATGTTGCATTAGAAAGTGTGTAAACATGTTGAACAGGAAACCAGTGAAAGCCGCCCCGGTGGCGCAGTGGTCTAAGGCGCTGGCCTCTGATCATTCGTCCGTAAGGGGTCCGGGTTCGAATCCCGGTGAGGCATGGATGTTGTGTTTGTCTTACGGCACTGGCTCTCTCCCTTCCCTGGAACCAGTGACCCTAAATTAGGGACGGGCGACTACTTATAGCCCATTGAGTTGCTCACGGTGGTCGTTAAACCTCCAATCAAAAAAAAAAAAAAAAACCAGTGAAAACCCCAGTAAAAAATGTAGGAATTAATATTTCAATAAGTTAAGAGACAGCCATGTATGGATATTTCTGTTAAATTCTTACATCTTTTGTATCTGAAACTGGGGGAATTGCATGTATTTACATATGTTCCACCCACTTTTTTTTTTTTTCATATTAGGACAAATATACCATAAATTGGTTATGTTCAGCCAGTTATTTATGCATTTGGAATCTTCTGGAGATAAAACAAAAAAACTTTGTTTTTTTTCTTTCTCCCTCTTTTGTCCAGAAAAAAATGTAAGACCCTATCTGAATTCAAAATTTAACCTAGGTGTTAGGTTAAATTTTATAAAATCCTATGAACTTCATACTGTATGTTAATAAATCCTATTCAAGTAACAAGGAATGAAATTACAAGGTTGTGATCAAAAGTAAGCATGATTGTTTTTGAGCATTAATGCATTAACAGCTGCCATTATTTTACTAACAGCAGATTTATGTAATAATGCTTTATAGGAAAATATGGCACAACTTTTGTTGGTCATCTCGCACAACTAACACACAATGAGGGCTGTTAAATTGAAACTAAAAGTTTGTGTATGCAATGGGGGTGTGTGCTGAACTAAAATAAATTTACAGTAGTATTAACGTTTACTTGTAGATTGATCATTTCTGCTGCCCAATGTTTCAGTATCTGTGTGCTCAACAAAGCACTCAACATTCCAAAGTAAAAGTTATTTGGAAAAAAGTACTGAAAAATATAATTCTCGTACATTGATCTCAGTCCCAAAGAATGTAGATGTTTTTATGAATTTTGTCATTCTCTTAAAAATAGCTTTCTGTAGATGAACAGTCAGTATTAACGTTCACTGCATCATATATTTTCAGAGGCCCATAGAAAATCATATACCCTGACACCATAGATTTGGTTTGGTCCTGTGTCAGTTGCCCCAGTGGCACAGTGCTGTAAGCGTTTGCTTCTGACCATTAGTCTGTGACGGGTTCGGGCTTGAATCCTGGTGAGACATGGATATTGTGTTTGCGTTAGGGCACTGGCTCTCTCCCTTCCCTGGAACCAGTGACCCTAAATTAGGGATAGGCAGTTGCTTATAGCCCATTGAGTTGTTCACATGTTTTAACTTGGTTGACTGTAAAAATGAGTAAAAACTAAAAAAAGAAAAAAAGTTTGTATCATAAGCTGCAGCATATATGAATGCTTGTTTAAATCTAAATATAAAGATAATGTTACAGGAGATTATGAGTACAGCATGGAAGGAAACATTCAGAATGGATTAAATGTACTGCAAAAAGAAGCATTCATATAGGTGGGTAAGCTGGAATAACAGGTTATCACTTTCACTCAGGCAAGAGAAAACCCTGTGATTATGCAGTCCTTTTTGTTTCTTCAAAATTAAGACATTTTAAATAGATCTTAAATTCGTAGAAAATTATCTCTACTAAGGAATTAACAATTTTTGATGTACTAATTAATTAGCAAGTTCAATAGGTAAACATTGCAATGTTTGATTGGGAACAACAGGTGTGCTTTAGTGAGCTGTCTCTAAGTGAGATGAGTCTGGCTGCTCTGTGGTTCAGTGTTTATTTCAGTTTATATGAGAAATATTTTCAGTAACCTGTGTGTAAGAAAGAAAACTAATGAATGTATAATTATGCATCAAACTTGTAGGTGAAAATCCCCTAAATGAATTGAAGATCAGGGCACACACAGCATGCTGCTCTTGTGGCCAAGTGGTATGAGGCCCTGGCTTCTAACCATTCATCCAAGACTAGTTTGGTTTTAAATCCTTGGGGTGAGGCATGGATGGTGCGCTTGTCTTATGGCACTGGTTCTCTCTCTACCAGTGTTCCCTAATTAGAGAAGTCAACTGCTCATTGTGATTGTTAAAATGCAAACAAACAAAATATCAGCACTTGCCTCAATTAAAAAAAAATACTCTATAAAATTCAGTCTTCATAAAATAATTCATTAGTCTTAAGATTTTTTTTGTAATATTACTTGTTTTATTCTATACAGGTCATAAGAGAATTTAGAAGTGAATACAAAAATGATAATAGTGTCTTGATATGAAGTACACAAAATGATATACAATATGATGATTTTAAATTTCTTCCCAGTGCATTCTGTTGGGTCCATACATACATACATACATACATACATACATACATATCACTAAGCTGTTCTCTGAGATTCAGAGGTTAGCTCCAAAAAGAAATACAAACTTCCAGATATTTTTACTTATTGTTGTCGTGTCAAACTTTGCCATTTACAGCGATCTTGACATACAACTAGTGCTTCACTGATATCCATTACACGCCTTACACAAGATCTTTTATACTTCATACTCATAATCTTTTTCTCATGCAGACACTCCTGAATCTGATCCACCCATGTCTTCCTTGGCCTTCCTCTGCCTTTCCTTCCTGCCACTTGGGTTGAAAATATTTTCTTAGTAAGCATTTCATCACTCATTCTTTCAACATAGCCAAACCACCGAAGCATATTGGTCTCCACCTTGCTAACAACATTTTGCTTCACATCACACAACTGCAATACATCTTCATTCCTCACACGATCAGATCGTGTCTTGCCACAAACCCCATGTAAGTAACGCATTTCTCCAGCACACAAACTACTCCTATGCTTCTTCTGCAGTACCCAGGTTTCACTGCCATACATCAGAGTAGGAACAATTACTGTTTCATACACAGCCATGTGGTACTCTCTAGAGAACCCATCATTCCTGTGAAAACCTCCCAGAGCAGCTATGACTTTCAAAGAAGAATTCACTCGCCTACTGATTTCACCATCCAACTTGTTCTCTCTGTCAAACATGCTTCCTAAATACACAAACTCACTCACCTGGTCAATCACAGTGCCATTTATACTTACGTTACATTCAGTGCTACCCATTTCTCTCTCAAACACCATAACTTTGGGTTTTCCCTTATTTATACTCAGTTTGAATTCATGCAAACTTTGTGCATCTGAGTCAACATACTCTGCAACTCACTTTTGCTCTCTGCCAACAGGACAGTGTCATCAGCATACAGCAATCTGCACACACGGATATCACCAAGACATAAACCACTATTATCTATTTTGGCCTCACGCATGCATGCGTCCATAAATATATTAAACAGCCATGGTGACATTAGACAACCTTGTCTAACTCCTGCACCAATGGAAAACCATTTTGATAAAACACCATTCACTCGTACACAAGCTCTACTACCAGCATACATGGCTTATACACTATTAAGTAGATTCCCAGTAACACCATATTCATTCAATACCTTCCACAAAAGTGTCCTATTCACTCGGTCGTAAGCTTTCTCTAAATCTATGAAGGCAGTAAAAAACTTTCTTCCCAACAGCCAGATACTTTTCAATCATCATGCATAATGCAAAAATCTGGTTAGTGCAGCCTTTACCAGGCATAAAACCACTCTGAACATCCCACACTTTCGATGATGTAAGACCCCGTACTTTTTCAATAACAACCTTACCAAACACTTTTCCTGACACACTCAGTAGGCTAATACCACGATAGTTCTTGCATTCAGTCTGATCACCTTTTCCCTTATACAAAGGAACAATTATAGCATCCTTCCAATCCTGAGGGACCATTCCTAACTCCCAGCACAACTGGCAAATTTCAGTTAACCAGTCGATTATAGTCACCACCATACTTCAACATATCTGCAGTTATGCCATCAACTCCTGGAGCCTTACCATTCTGAAGAGATTTTAGAGCTTTACACACTTCTTCTCTTGAGATCCCTCCTGTGCTTTCATCCCTCATTGTGACATCATCTGCATCTGTCTCAGAATCATTTTTTCTCTCCTGATCTAATAACTCACAGAAGTATTCACCCCATCTTTCACTTAACTCATTGGGCTCCCATATCATTTCCCCGATCTCATTCTTCACACAACTTACAACTTTGTTTCCCCTATTTTTTCTGAGTCTCGTGTACTTCCAGAAGGACTTTCTATCTTTCCAAAAAGCCAGTTCATGCCTTTCCACTTTCTCCTTCCTATCTTTTGCCTTACTGTGGCGAACCAGCTTAGCAGCTTCACGCTTCTTACAGCGATATTTATCCACAGAGACTCTACCTTGCAACATCCCCAAATAGGCTTCCTTCTTTACTGCCTCATCAATCTCACTATTCCACCAAGCATCACCTCTATTGTTACCCACTATTGTGGTGCCACAGACCTCTTTAGCAGCAGTGACAACACAGTTCTTGAAACATTCCCACTTCTTTTCTACATCCCTCTCGCAAGATTTCAGATCCTTCAGTCGTTCTCTGAGTAAGTCAGAGTACCGCTGATGATCTTCAAGGAGCCTATCAACCTTGATTCTTTCGATCCTGGGTCTCTTCCTATTCCTTTTCCTCCAACCAACATTAAGTTTCACTCGTGACACTACCAAGTAATGATCAGAACCAACATCCGCACCTCTCATCACACGGGTGTCAACAACTAAGTGTTTCAAACGCTGATCGTAAACAACAAAATCTATCACACTCTTTTGACTAAGAGTACGATTTTCCCAAGTATATGTGTGTATATACTTGTTGTTGAAAAATGTATTAGATACACACAAACCATTCTCAATGCAGAGTTCAATTAATCTTTCACCATTATCATTCACACAAGGATCATTAAACTTACCCAGAACATTGTCAGAAATTGCATTCTGCACACCTACTCTAGCATTGAAATCCCCTGCTATTATAACTTTTTCTTTAGCACCAAACTGGCTCAAAACAGTTTTTAGCTCATTCCAGAAATCTTCTTTCTTATCAGAAGGTTCAGAGTCACAAGGAGCATACACTACAACAATTACAATTATCTGAAGTTTCATTTTCAAACTAATCCAGAGAATTCTCTCACTTATGCAACTATAATGAATCAAGTTGTTTTTCATCTTTTCACTTAAAATCACACCTACACCAGCCTGTCCTCTCATATTATCCAATACTCCAGACCACACACTCACCGTGCCATTCACTTCTTCTACCCCAATTTCCTTCTTTTTGGTTTCACTTAAACACAGCACATCCAATCTATACTTATTCATCTCCTCAGTCACCTCACTCATCTTTCCATTTATACCTCTAGTATTCCATACACCAATCTTACATTCACTCAGCCGAGATCTCTTTCTCATACGCTGTTTAGAAAGTCTAGGTCGATTCCGTGGTGGACCGTCCTTCTCAAGTGTGGTAGGTCCACCATATCCCACACTTGAGTCATTCTTAATATTTCTTTTTGTCTTTTTAATCAGGTAAGTACATCAGTGTGGGGGATTAGCCCACAGCTGAGGGTTCCAGTTGGTCATTCAACCTAAGGATTCTGGAACAAAACCCTGTGAGTTGGGGTCTTTTCGCCAATGTCACACAGAACTAGCTTGCACCTCTCCAAGATTCACAGAGGCCTAGTTGTTGGGTCCAGCACAGTACAAAATATATATACAGTTGACTATCTGCAAGTTAAATCCCAAGTTATTGTGCAAAAAATTTGAGTTATCGAGAAAACCTAAATGTATTCAAATTTAATATTGTATTTAACCGCATCTTTAAATGCACATCTATTTTCCACTTTTAACTGTAATTTTTAAAAATGAATTTTTTCAATGTATTCAAAATGTCTAATTCATCACTTATAATAGAATTAAAAATGAATTAAGTAGATTTAATTAGCTGGTTACTGATTTAAAAAATATGTTCATAGTCTGCTGTTTTTTTGGGTTTTTTTTACTGTCCTTTGACATTCATCAACAGTTTCTAGGTGTGTAATCACATTAAAATGTTCTTTGCTTGTTCTAGCAATGGCTTCAGTAAAGTTTTGTAAGATGTTTATTGCTCCTTGGGCTTCTTTTCCCATAACTGTAGGGGTTGGGGTACTCCCTCCTGGTTCATCTTCATCACTTGATTGAGGATTTGATTGGGCTTTGATATCTTCATCCCTCAAATCTCTGCAGACCTCTATTTTGGCATTGATATTTACACATGCATGAAATGTTTCTTTTTCATCTAATTCAAGATTCTGCAAAACTATGCTCCATTCTTTGTCAGGTTTGTGTTTCGCCACATCCTTAAGAGTTTTAGTTTTCACTATTACCAGCTAAAAAGCAATCTTTTCTAGTTTTTAACCATATTTTCTGTGACTTCTCTCCATGTGCTGCCAGCCATTTTCATTGTTTGTAACAAGTTGACATATCTTACAATCTTCTCTCTATATCAACAATGCATTTTTTTCACAACTTGATTTTGATAAAGAATCTTAAAGTTCGGGATGGTTTTTTGGTCTAAAGCTTGCCATTTGGCTGTCATATAGGGTGGCAAAAGCTGAACTTTTACAGATTTCATTTCAGAAATGCATCCGTGTGCAGTAGTTATCAATGAAGAGAATCACTCAATGCCTCTGCACATCATTTTCTTATGAGGGCTAGTCCGAAAATAAGTTTTGCGGTTCCGTTAGAGGCAGAAATGTCCATGCCGGTGACAAATGGTACTATGGCAATCTTTTCTAGTTTTAACCATATTTTCTGCGACTTTCAGTGTAGTCCCCATGGACTTTGAGGCATTTGTGGTACTGGTGTACCAGGTTGAAGAAGCCCCTCTTGTAAAAGTCTGTGTCCTGCATATGAACGAATTTGCAAACAGCGCATTTCACGTTATCATTGTTGGTGTATGGTGCCAAGCTAACACCTTCCTAACAGCTGGGAAGAAGTAGAAGTCATTGGACACAAAATCAGGACTGTAGGGAAGTGGGGGCCCATGCGTTCCCAACCAAACCTCGTCAGAAGAGCTACTGTTGTTGTTGCTGCTGCTGTGTGGGGTCTCGCTTTGTCATCCAGAAGCACAACACCAGAAGTGAGAAGGCCTGGCCTCTTTTTTTGAATGACTGCTCTCAACTGTGTTAGTGTTTCACAGTGCCTTGCAGCATTCACCATTCCATCACGAAGGAAGTTCAGCAACAGAACCCTCTTTGGCATCCCAAAACACAGTCAGCAGGATCTTGCCATCAGACGGGGTAACCTTGAGCTTTTTTTTTTTTTTTCGGACAGGGGAACTGGGGCAGTTTCATTCCATGGAGGCGAACTTTGACTCCAGGGTGTAATGGTGGACCCAGCTTTGGTCCCCCATCACAGTGTGGAATAGAAGCTGATTGCCATCCTGCTTGTAATTAATGCAGGGCATGTTACAGAGTGATACCCATTCTGTGGGACTTATGATTGGAAGTCAATTGTCGAGGCACCCACTGTGCTGACACTTTGTGGTAGTCCAGGATGTCGTGAATGATGTGTGCTCAGGTATATTTGATCTTCAGTGCTGAGGCAAGTGTATCCGCAGTGATCCTTCAGTCACCGCATATCGTGGCATATACACGTTTGATGTTCACTTCTATAGTCTACATTGACGGCCTTCCAGATCGTTGCTTGTCTGACACATTCCTACACTTGTCATGAAACTTCTGACACCATTTGCTCTGACATCACGTCCGGATCATAAACCTCAGCGAGCCATTTTTGGATTTCTGTACTACTCGTGCCATATGCCCATATTCATAGTGGACAACCGCCCACACTTCGTCTTTCATATATGTCTGTAACACATGACTATTCACCATGACAACTTGAGCTCTTATGACAAGGACATGCTCTGAGTGGTGGTCGCTATCCTATGCATGCGAAGCATTGACCCTGCAGACCAAACCTTGCTCGGTAGAAGAGACGAATGCCTGTAAACTGCAGACAATAGTTTTCCCTATGATTACTTCACCTGTGACAATATTGATACTCAAAATTTATTTTCGGACTACCCCTCGTAACAATAATTTTCAGCTAGTTTTGAAAACTTCTGTTGGTTATCCAGGCCTTTCTATTTGATTTGTGTCGGACCAAAATGAAACAGCAGAAGTGTCAGCAATGGTAAGTTGAGACAACGAAGAAGGTTTTCCAAATTTCACATCAGATTTGTGTTCCTGAAGTCTTGAGAGAACACATAGAAAGTTCTTTCCGAAAATTTTTCTCAAGACTTCAGGAACACAAATCTGATGTGAAATTTGGAAAACCTTCCTCTTCCTTGTCTCAAATTACCATGGTTGACACTTCTGCTGTTCCACTTGACACTTCTGCTGTTCCACTGGTCTGACACAAAAAAGTTGGCTTCCTTCCAAAATCGTTTTGCTCTGAGGTTTAGAGAAAGTTTGGAAATTTTATTTTCCGAAAATTTCAACTCTGAGCTCCCCATTTGTGTTCCATTCATCTGGAAACCTCTCATTGCATCATGTCACCCGGAGTTACCTTTACAAAACTTACCTTTCCAATCTGGCAACAAAACAAATTGTAGTTGCAATGATGAAGGCCATAGTAATGGCTGAAATATGTTTTCAAAACTAAAAAAACCAAAAAAAACTATTATACGTAACTTAGAGTGTTCTTTACTACCATGAACTTAACTTATTTGTTAGTTACGCACGTGCATTGCCTACCACTCATTTATGTAAGGTGAAGTTGAAACACACTTAGAGGACTGACCAACTTAATAAACATCAGTTAACTTACTGTTTTCAGGTGTATTGATGCCCTTGTTAGTGTTACAATCAAATTCATTTGCAAGAAAACATGTTTCTCTCCCTAGTGGTGCGGTGTTCTAAGTGATGGCTTCTGATCATTTTCTGGAGATGGGTCTGGGTTTGAATCCCGGTAAGCATGGATGTTGTGATTGTTTTATGGCACTGGCTCCCTTCTCTGGAACCAATGACCCTAAATTAGGGATGGGCAACTGAATAGCCCACTGAGTTGCTCACAGTGGTCATTAAACCCATAATTTCTAAAAAAAAATTAAAAAAAAAAGCAACATTTACACTTGCTAGTAGAAATAGGTAGGCTGTTCATTAGATTTATAAGAGGAAACACTGCAGGTGGTAATTACCTGTCAACTAAATAGTTATGGTAACTTTGTAGCGTCTGTCTTCTGGAAGCCCAAGTCGTTTACATAAATTTGCTACTTCCATCTCACCAAATGTTACATTTTCCTCGACGTTGTGTGGCCAACATTTAGGATCTAAGACTTTCGCCCATTTGGGTACTTATGTATTATTGTTTGAAAAAAGACTGTTTTCCATGTGTTTTTTTAAGCTATCGTAAAACTTTGAAGGGTCAAGAGGGCTATTTACACTAGCAGGTTGGCTTGTCTCTCTTGTCAGGCTTTCTGAAGAACCAATAAGAATAGGACAGCATGATGATGCAATTTATATCTTGCCAGAGCAGTACAATGCAGTGATCAATTGGCATGGAACTGCATGCGGTGCTAACTTTCTGCTGCTTAGGGCCAGCCCTGCTAAATTTTCCAAATTTTTAGTACTTTCCTTGAAAAAGTTGACCAGTATGCATACTGGTGCATACCAGCTAAACAAAAGCTCTGCTTATTATTATTATCGCTAAGTTTTTCTGTACAATTTTGTGCAGATTTTTTTCTTCTGATGCTTCTAAGAGTTAAGTCAGGGAAGTTATGACTATTATCTTGTTAAAGTTGTGTGAATTTGAGCAAATACCAAAACTATTTAACATGTTGAGAAGAGAATGTTTTTTGAGATGGAATCATATTTGCCAAGGATAATTATGTCACCGTGAGCAACTCAATGGGCTATAAGCAGTCGTCCATCCCTAATTTAGGGCTACTGGTTCCAGGGAAGGGAGAGAACCAGTGCTGTAAGATGAACACAACATCCGGGATTCGAACCTGGACCCATCACGGACGAATGGTCAGAAGCCAGCGCTTAGATCACTGTGCCACCGGGACTGTCTAATTCTCTTTAATGATTCAAATAAACCTTAGTGATAAGTAACTTTTCTAGTGAATTTTATTTCTGGCTTTTGAGAGTTTTTTTTCATGAACTATTTAGAATATTGTCATTTTTGGGTGTAGTTATTTTCTGCAAGGATGCCTTTAAGCTCTTTGTGGACTTTTTTAATTTCTGCTGTAGAGACTAACTTATATTTCCTAAGAACAGGCGAACAACATTTGCCTTTATAAAGTATGGATATTAAGAACTAAAATAGAGTAGTTTATTAGTATTTAAAGGTTTTTTGAATAATTTTGTAAAGATTTTTCCTCCTGTATAGGTACTCATATTTAAGAAGTTAAATTTTCCTTCTTTTTGCTCCTCTAAAGAGAATTTAAGGGAAGTATGTAACTCTTTGAATGAGTTGAACTTTTTCTGGTAAATTTTTTAGTGTGCTATCTATTATAAATAAAATGTCAGCCATATATCTACTATATAGGCAAAAACACGTGGTTTATAAGGATTTTTCTTCAATTTTCCTACATAATTCGCTGAAAGGGGAGAGTGGTGAACCCATAGCTAGTCCAAAGTTTGAAGGGTTGCCCCAGTGCCTCAGTGGTCTAAATGCTGGGTTCTGACCATTCATCAGAGATGGGTCCTGGTTCGAATCTCGGTGAGGCATGGATCTCATGTTTGTCTTACAGCACTGGCTTTCTCCCTTCCCTGGAACCAGTGGCCCTAAATTAAGGACAGGCAACTGCACATAGCTCATTCAGTTGTTCACTGTGGTTGGACCCTCGAAATATGCCCCTGGAAGAACTTTAAATTCAGGAAAAAAAGGATTCCATTGTCAATGATTACATGGGTATGTCACTAACATCTGGCAAGATCTTATGTAACTAACCATCAAGGTTTTTAAGCTATGAGGGGATGCTGAAAAGTTCTCGGCCTAACCCACTTCCTGTAATTGTAGCATTATTTTGTCACTGCAGCTCGAAAGAGTGTTCTTTTGTATTGTAAAGTGCCAATTTTCAGTCAGCCTCTCCTCATATAAATGTGATTGTAATGGAGTAAATAGTGACAACAAATAACTGCTTGAAGAAAAAGTTTTCTCCAAAAATTTACAAATACTGTTTAAGAATAAATAATTCTAATCATAAATCCCATATAGTATATCATTTCAGTTTTAAATTAGTGGGAATGTCTGAGGGCAAGAGAACAAGATGAGAAACTGTGGCTGCAATGCCTGAAGGAGAAGAGCACCATCTTCTAATCTTAAGGAGATCCCCCAACTACTGGATGATGGAGGAGCTAAGAAATATGGAGCTCTGCTTCCAGTTTCTATTCTGTAATCTGCATTCATATTTCACACAGAAAGCAGCTTTGATGCTTTCTCATAGTATCATTGTGACTTTCAGCATGCTGATCTACCTGTGGAAATTAAGGAGGTGTAGCTATAAATTTGGCATTTCACTTCACCCATATATTTCAGATTGATTATTCAGGTTCCAAGGTGACTTGCAAGGACTTAGATGTTTTACACCTTTCTTTTTACATCATAGGAAAATATGAAGGACTAGAAGATGTGCAAAAATACTCTTGTCAATGATTACATGGACATATCTTTAAAAAGCAGGGTCATGAGATAATAGTTTACTGTAAACACTATGAACAGAGTGAATTGTAGTGATAAAAGCCTAACAAAAGAAAGTAGTCATCAAAGGTAAACAAATGAAAAATCAAAATTGCCCACTTGTAGAACTCCTGTACAAACTTTGAAAATTGTAACATTTTTAGAGGCAGCCAAAAGATGTGAGCTTTGTTACTAAATTTATAGGCAATACTTTTAAAATCTTCTGTCAATTGCTTGTATTTAGTTCTTTTTAATATATCTGATGTTCAAAGAAATCTTTACTAAACAATTTATATGATTATCTTTGTCAATTTTTTTAATCATATAAAATTTGTCACTAATGTACACATTGGCAAAAAAGTTACATTCATGCTGTAAATTTGTGTCATGTGATTTCCTTTTTAATTGGGACATATATTTTGGCAGGAAAACAGAGGAGGAATGAACTGATCATTAGAGAAAATATTCCAGCTGAGTTACCTCCTGATGTTGTTCGCTGTAAGTGTTCATTTTTTAAAGAAATAACTAAAATAGCCTATAATGTAAATTCTAGAGCTAACACATTTTTTAAATTTGTATTTCCTTTTGGCCTAATTGTAATGAGTGCCATTTTTGTCATCCTGGTTGAATTTTGCTGCAGTGTTTTTTGTGTTAAAGCAATTGCTATTTAGTTGTGTTTTTAGAACTTCAAGTGCAGTCTGGATTGTGAACATGCATTCTATTTCCATTTTCACTTTGTTTTGTTTTTAGGAAAAGCAATTCAAATTATTATCCTACGTGTATGTACTTCCTTCATGGCATGCTATTTTTTGTTTGGCCAGTGTTTCAATTTCCTCATTATCACATCTATTTTCGACTGAAACTATTTTAAACAAAGTTCACTCTGTGTCTGTGCTTTTGTTTTAGAGTTTAAACATGCATTTATATTTCTACATTTTGTTCATGCATAACCAAATTCTGGGACACAAGTATCGTATACACACACGGCTGTTTTAATTTCTTCTATGCGATTTTCAGAAACTTAAGCAGCATTTTTGAACATCCCTCCACCTTATTTTGTTGCTCTGCAATATTTTCAGAGTATTTTATGTATGTATACAGTGTCATTTGACTGATGAAATGTAATCAGTTGTCCATTTCTGAACTGTTTTTTTTTAGTGATTTGTAGCAAACAAGAAGTGTATACAAGTTGACAGGCATGTGATTTTGTACATTCTACTACAAGTAGATATGTTTGGTATCTTTCTGTATTCTTTTGGCATTGGTTATTTTAAATTTATCAAAAATGTTTTCCTTTCAAATTACACTAATTGATGCTTCTTATGCTGTAGTATACTGTGTAAAATAATTATTTTTATTTTAATTCAAGTTGTAATGTCACTAACATTAAAATATGCACTTTAGCAGAAAGGGAGCACTGGAAGTGGAAGAAATCACTTAAAAGGGGATTGAATACTTAAGTAATGCTAGTAAATTGTGGTGTAGCATTAGCTACAACTAAGAAATTCTGGTGTAAAAATAACTTTGCTAAATTTGAGATTTATTGTGTTCACACTTTGGTACTTCTGCTGTTCAGTGTTTCATAAATTAAACTAATTCATTTTGGTATCTTGAATTGTTTGGGAAGTGTTAGCTTGTGTGTGTGTGTAGGGGGGGGGGGTGCATTCTCTCTCAATAAAATAGTATGCCTGATCCCTTCCTTTTGCTGTCTGGAAAACATTAAAAGTATGAGAATGTAATGTTTCTATGGTATGATTTATTTACCAATCAGCATTAAGGTAGTAAGTATTGGATCATTTAAGGAATCTTTAAGACTACTTAACATGCAAATTTATACAGTTAAACTTTTTAAATTGTAAAAGTAGAGAAAAGTGGGAAATTACTTATTAAAGCAGAACTGAACTGAGTCTTGTCTCTTCTCAGTCTTGAAAGCAGTGCAGTTTCAAATCCATTACATGGTGTGAAACCTACTGGTATTGTAATTGTTCGTCCTGAAAGAGAAGCTGTTAGCAGGAATTCATGTTTTAAATTCATTTAGAAAAGATTTCATTTTAGAGTTATCATATATCATATTACTGTTGGAAAAACATATTTGGAAATTTTGAAGATGTCAGTCTGTTTTTTGGTGTAAATATGACAAGGATGGTAAGTCAGATAATATCCGAAAACTTGAAAATTTCATCGCCTTGGAGTGGAAATCGAACTGCGTCTCCCAGATATCGCCCAGGTGTGCTAACCACTACAATCCTGTATTCCATTCATGATGGCATATTTGGAATTTTATGTGGTAGACTTGAGGAGAGATAACAAAGGGCATGATCTAAGACCTTCAAGACAGATCTACATGTTTTTGTGGTAAGTGCTAATTGTGGATGAGGTAAAAAATATGGAAAGCCGAGAAATGTTCTCTTAAAAGATTAGAAGAAATTTAGATAGGTCTAGTTAGTTTCCTGGTAGTTTTATTTAAAGTTCTTGCAGCTTCATCAAAAATTATAAAATACCTAATATGTACTTGCAAATCCTGTTTCTTTATAACAAAACTTGATAATTTTAAACGTGTTGGTTGAAGTTAAAGGTGTGGTGAGTATGAATGTTTTTGCACAGTTAGTACTGATATCCAAAATAGAACTATCTTCCTGCATTTGTGGCAGACCCTAAATTTAGTGAAAATTTTAGTTTAGAAATATAACACTTGCTGTGATAAGAAATGAAAACTGACAGATAAATGTATTGCTTCTCTGTTTTAAATGTTTTTTTCATTTTGTGATTGGAAAACTCGTTTGAAAAAAAAAATCAAAAGGCAGTTAATTTTATTTTTTTTATAATTCAGTTACTAAAGATTTTCATTTAAAAAATAAAATCTTTGCTAACTGGAGTTCTAAACTGTGTGCCAATTGTAAGATAATTTACTTTTTGAAATGATTGCATATTCTATTAACTCTACCCTGCCTCTTTTGGTAGAATTCTGGATGTTTCTCGTAGCACAAAATAATGAATCAAGATGAGCAAACAAGCATTGTGTAAGTGATTGTCAGAGCCATATATCTCTTAATAAAATTTAAAGCTACATCAGGTAGACAACTGACAAAATGTTCAGTTCTATTTGTTATATCAAATAACGTAATGCTACACTACCTTGTTTTGCATTTTTTTTTCAATTTATTTTATTATCTTTGCACAACATACATTGTATGAAAGGTTTGTAACCTTCCTATTTTAAAAGTCATGTTTTGTCTATCGTTAAATAAAAAAGAGATGATTAACTAGGTAGTTTAATAGTGCAGAACCTGCTTTTATGGTAGCAAATGTATGTTTGTGTGTAAAAAGTGAGATCATGTAAATGTCATAAAATCTTGTGATTCCTTAACACTCCCTTGAGTATAGTTACAATCTGAGAATAGTTTTAAATTTTTATTTTCATTTATTCAGGACTTTAAAAATTGTGAATATCTAGAAATAACTAGAAGTTTCTACCATTATACACATACACCGATGAGCCATTGCATTATGACCACCCTCAGCCTAGAGAAATGAGCGCACCTGGAGACTAAATGGTGGCACAGGTGAAGTTCACAGAGCAATATATATATATATACAACCCTAGGACCGGCTTTTGGTTAGTAGTGTTCAGAGTCAGAATGACAAAAGCTGCCAATTTATCAGAGTTTGATAAAAGACATCGTGATGTCATGGTGCCTCAGAACTACGATATCAGAAACGGCGCAGCTTGTGGGTTGTTCACGTGCTGCTGTAGTGAGTACATATCAAAAGTGGTGCACAGATGGCCGAACAACAAACTGTCTTCCAGACATGTCGTTCACAGCTCATTGATGTCAGAGGGGAGTGGAGACTGTCACACATTGTTCACAGCAGCCACAGTGCAACAAATCACTCGCAGCTACAACAGTGGTGATCAGGGCAATGTGTCATAGCACACAGTTCATCGCAGCCTTCTGTGCATGAGCCTGTATAGCCGAAGACCCAGCTGGGTTCCCATGCTCATTGCATGTCATTGCCAACAGCACATGAAATAAGCCAAAAATAATTGTGATTGGACCGTGGATGATCTTATGAATCAAGATTCTTGGTGCATCACGTAGATGGTCAAGCATGGATACTCCAATTACCAATGGAGACTATCGCACCTGGATGCACTGTTGGGCGGAAACAGGTCGGTGGTGGCGGTGTTATGCTGTGGGCGATGTTTTTGGGACGCTTTAGGTCCCATTATCCCAATAGCACAATCCCTGACAGCTGTCAGGTATCTGAACATCATTGCAGACCAAGTTCACCCATTCTGCTGGTGATGCCACATTGCCAGAATTGTTAAGAAGTGGTTTGAGGAACATGTTGGTGACTTTCTGTTAATTCCCTGGCCTCCAAATTCACCTGATATATGTACTCAATCGAACATTTGTGGTTTGACTTGGAAAAGTGGGTTCACGCTAACCCCCCCTCCCCCCAATGTACAGGAACTGGAGTTGGCATTATGGTACCAGATACCTCAGGATACCTATCGCCACCTCATCAAATCAGTGCCCCATCGAATGGATGCTGTTTTGCGGGCTGAAGGGGGTCCTACAGCTTATTAGGTGGGTGATCATAATGTAATTGCTCATCGGTGTAGGCCTTCTTAGTTAGTTCTTCCCATTCATTGACCACCACCAAAACTGTTTTTGTGGGATGTGATTCTTAACTTTCTTAAGTAAGTGAAAGTTTATATGCATGTCCTTGAAAAGTTACTTTTTTGAATGCTATGTGAATACATAATTCTGCTTATTTTTTTATGTGTGGTCTATTGTGGTTGACTGTAAAAACTGACACAATAACAGAATGGAATGTTAGTAATAACAGCTAAATTCTACCTTTTAGTATTTTGAAATGACTGAATATTATGAATTCCTATTTTCACATTACTGTTTCCCTCAATATTCAAATGTATTTGTCCTTGTGATGGTTTTTAGTAACAAACTCTTATGAATTTGTTACAAAGACTTGTGTGAACCATTTCAGTCAGGCAAGTGAAAATCTGAAGAGATAATTGGAAGGATGGAAAGAAACAAAATGATCTAAATCAGCAAACTAGAGCTAGCAGGCTGCGTGTGGCCCACACTTGCATTTTATGTGGTTCTTGGCCATGCATGAAAGTTAACTGTTATAAAGACGTTATACATACAAGCCACCGAGTTAGAAACCTTTATGCCGATGCACTGAAGTGTCACTTATGCAGTGTATATGCAAAATATGTGGTCTAATGCATCACCATGTGATCTAGACAACTATTTATGATTGCTGCTCATCAGTAATAGTCAGTAGTGTTGATCACAATGGAGAAAAAAAGAATCCTTCACAGTTTGATAAAAGGCCTATTGTGAGTGCCTGTCTAGATAAAGCAATGATTTTATAAACAGCAGAGCTGACTGGTTTCTCAAAAGGTGAGATATCCCTGGTCTCTAATCAGTGGGAAAATAACTCACATTGCTGATCTAAGAGTCATAACTGTGGCACAATGACAATCCATGTGGAATGAGATTGCATTCATCTGAGAAACAGGTCTTCCTGTGTGCAGCAATTGACTGAAGCATTCAATGAAGGCTGCTCTTGGCCCATATTTCAGCAAACTATGTGCCAGAAATTTAAGAGGACTGGTATTGGCAGTCACATGCCTATACAAAAACCACTGATTTCTGCGAAGAACCAAAAAGTTAGTCTACAGTTGTGCCAGAAACACTGACTGGACACTGGGAAAAGTCATGTGGTCTTACGAATTACAGGACATCTTGTTCTATATCTACAATAGGCAGAGAGTTTGGTGGGACCGCCATGAAACACTGTATCCAACTGGTCTTGTAAACAAAGCTCAAGATTATGGAGGTTGTCTCATGGTGTGGGGCTCATTCTGTTGGTATGGAATGTGTCCCTTAATATTGCTGGAATGTTGTTGGATGTCCTCCAAGGATTATCTGAACATTGTTGCCAATCAAGCCTATCCTGCAATGTTGACTTTTTATCTAGCAGGTGATGGCTGTTTCATGGATGACAATGCTACTGTCCATTGTGCTAGATGTGTTCAGCAGTTTGGTTCAGCGTGCATTGTACCATCTTCCCTGGCCACCACAAAGCCTGGATCTGAACTCCACTGTGAATGTATCGGACATGTTAGAAAAACAAATCTAGGAGTAAAGTCCTCTTCTGTCAAATCTTATTAAAGGACTAGTAAATATCTGGTAGGCTGTCTATGTAGATGCACTCCAGCACCTTGTGGAATCTATGCCAAACCCCATATATGCTATGCTGCAATTCAGGCTAAAGGAGATCCAACCCGGCATTGAATAAAAGTTTCTAATTCAGTGGCCGGTATGCAGGGCCGTAGCCAGGGGGACGCCAGGGCAGGCTGTCCTGCCAGTGATTCGTAGAAAATGAAAAACTCCTAATTGTAGTTTCCAGTGCTGAAGACGAAAATATTGATTTAGACAAAGTCAAATATTTGCAAACTTTAGGTATCAAACTTCCATCTCCAGAAGAAATGGCAGTAGTCAACAGATTCATACAAACCCAGAAGAAAGAAAACCCAAATTCAGTCATTTTTGATGAAATTTTTAAGCAGAGATACTTATAATTTACTGGCCACAGCCAGGACTTTCGGCTGTAGTACGGCTACTTGTGAATCCACCTTTTCTGTTTTAACGAGAATTAACTGCCCACAGCGGCTTTTGATGTGCCACCAACGAATGTTGAATTGGACTCTTGCATTCGAAAAAACCGCACATAACCTCTTGACATGGACTTACTTTTGAGAAAATTTAATGGTCAAAAGAACCGATGACTACAACTATTTTGATTTTCTATTGGTAAGCAACGATTATAAATGTATTTTTATTTTACAAAATGTTTTTTTTTTTTTTTTTTTATGTTAATCAAAAATGGTACTTTTGTACTTGCTCTACCTAGATAAAGTCTGGGTTGAAATTTGTAAAATTTCAGTAATGCTCAAAAAAAGGTAAAAAGTATGTAGCTTTTCTGAGCATGCCCTAAATTTTATTGAACCTGCCCTAAGTATAGAGTTTGGCTACAGCCCTGCCGGTATGTGTGTTATGCATGTATATACAGGAACATCAAATATTCTTTTCAGTTATGTGATTTTATTGGTTATACATTGTTATAAAGGGATAATCAAGCACACTTTCAATTTCATGTTACATGTTTTTTAGTTTTCTAAATTTTGGTCCCTTGAAAGTTCTAATCAGCTTTTCACTGTGTGAGTAAAAAAAAATCTTGTGAAATCTTATAAAAACATTCTCAGGCAGTGTTTGTTTTTCCATGTGCTCTAAACTCATCCATGTTCAGCCAAGCAGACATACGTGTTTATCAGAAATTCTTATTGTTGAATGGACATGCATTGTGTGTTTTGGAATGGAGTTCCGATTTTAGAAATATGAATTTGGAACAGAAGGTTATTGAGAGAAGAGAGAAAGGGGGAGCTGAATGAAGGCTGACAACACTTGCATACTAGTAGTGAGTATGCGTCTAGTATTAACTACATGTCACGCGTGTTAAACAGTAGTCAGAATTCAACATGTTGTAGTGTCCCATGAATGAAAATAAGAATGTTCATGACCTGAAAAATAATAACAACCTGCAAACAGATATGAAGAAAGTCTCAGCCCAAAAAGGGCCAGCTGCATAGCAAATGTTTCTTGATAGCGCGCATGAAGTGTGTTAAAGGAAAGCCAAGACCTTAGAGGTAAGTTTGGTCTTTCTGATTGTGAAGTCAGAGAAAAAGAGTTATGAGACTGGAGTCTGCTAAAAAGTTATGGTAGCTTAAAAAGTTTCCCAAATCAAATGTTTAATTTTATTTAGTAGAAATGAACAAGTATTATATTTCCAGTCATGAATTTTTCTGAGAGTAGCATTTGACCAACTTGAACACATGTGCTGAAATGCAAATATGTTCTTCAGGATTAAAGTAGGCATTAATAATATAGCTAAAGGCATACAGCTTCAGAAGTATCATGAAGTAATAATGTGAAGAAAGTGTGAAAAACAATATATTTATGGTATGTTTCAGAAATGATCATTTTCTGCTTATATACATTTTTTAAGTTGTATTCCTTTTTGTTTTCTGCGTAATATTTTCCACAGATTTGTTATCTTAAGCAATATTTTTTTGGTATGATGCTTTTTTAAAATTATTTATTCAGATTGTTTTAAGTTCAAGCTATCTTTTTAGCAACTATATAATGTATCCTATAACCTAATTTACTTTGCTATCAAAAACCTGTCATTTCATCTTTTTATCCCATTCTTTTGCAGCCTTCTTATTTTTTCTTAGAAGTTCAATGTAGCCTGCAAACATATGGTTTTGAACTCCTGCCTTAAATTATTCACTTTTTTGAAGCCCAAAAACTTGAACGTTAGTAACATTTTTCAAAAATTTCTTACTATATATAATAGGACATTGACAGCAACATAAAAATTCAATATCTTTAGGTCATTTTTTTTGTTTACCAAAGATTTAGAATGAACTGTAAACACATTCAGATTAAATATGTAACCCCACTGAAATTCTTGAAAGGATATGTCACCTTCTTTTATTAGGTCTGTGATATATATATATATATTTAAAAAAAAAAAAAGCTCATGCTGCACACAACTTGGATCATTGGATCATATGTCAAGTTATACTGCTTGTGTGCATTTTTTTTAATTTGCTGTGATAATGTGTGTTGTGTACTATGAGGATGTCAGTGCTGCTAGTAGATTGATCTCTATAGCAGTGATTATTCAACTTTAATAGTTGCATAGCCCTTTATAGGTAAGTGCTTATACATCTCAAAACTTTGTACCAATAGGAAGGTGCATTTTTGTTGACTACTGTGGCGGAGTTAATATTTTTTTCCACTAGCAGAAGTATTAGGTGTGCAACTTAATTCTGGGCTACAGGCACAACATGTTGACAGCAAATTATAGCAAATCAAATGAGTACCTAATCAGGGAAATAATCCCTGTCGTGTTGCATACATTTGAGCCATCGGTCAGGGAGCTGCGGAATGCCACTGCAGAAAAAAGAGGGGAGTTGATAAAGTAATCAGTACTTGTGTGGACCTTCTCAACAGAAGTGAAGTGCGTATCACTCAGGTGAAGTTGCAGGGAGCGAAAGAGGTGATAATCCAATGGGGCAAAGTCTGGAGAACACGCCGGGTGGGACAAAATCTCCCATCCCAGGTCGGTGATCGTGCCTAAAATAGAATTCGCTGTGTGAGGACATGCATTATCCTGAAGCAATAGGACAGGACCGACCTTCTGCCCTTGCAGGTGTATGGCCTTTTCGCCCCCATTGCGTCACTCACACGAATGAGTTGCTGAAAATAACGCTCAGCATTGACCGTTTCACCAGGTTTGAGCAACTCGTAGTGTACGACACCGCACTGATCCCACCATATGCACAGCAACAACTTCCTGGCATGGATATTCGGTTTGGCGGTACTGGTGGTAGGCTGACCTGGATAAACCCACGGTTTGCACTGCTTAGGATTATCATAGAAGATCCACTTCTTATCACAGGTCAAAATCTTGTGGAGGAAATCCTTCTTCTTGAATCTGGAGAGCAAGGACACAGCAACATCATAGTGCCTAGACTTGTTCACAGCTGCAAGTTGGTGGGGCACCCAACTGCCCTCCTTGTGAATCCATCCAAGCTTGTGCAGGCACTTTACAATGGTTTGCCATGTTACTCCGAGTTCCTGGGCGAGCTCTGACTGTGTGCGACAGGGTTCCGCGTCCAGCAGTTGTTCCAGTTCCTCGTCATCAACTTTCTGTTGCTGTCTCGGACATTCTGCATCACAGAGATCGAAATTTCCCTGCTTAAACAGCTGGAACCACTTTTTGCTTACACGTATTGTAGGACACGGCAGCCTTGCCCAAAGCAGCACAGATCATTTGCTGGGCTTCGGCGACACTTTTTTCAGCTGAAACGCGAACAGGAGGCAGTGCCTCAGATGTTGCTTCTCGAATGATGTTGCTTTCACCGTCAACTTTCGTCCCTTCTGTCACTACAGCTGTGAGCAGTTACGGTTGCCTGGAAAGCTGTTGGTTAGCGCTGCAATCAGCCATTATCGCACACAGCTATTTGCATTTGCCGACATTCTATGATCGCTTGTGGTTAGGGGCCGAGAATTAAGTTGCACACCTAATAGTTCAAAGGGTCGTGTTCCTTGATAATGCTTTTTAATTAGTGCTGATTTAGTCAGTGTAGTCAAGTTTTATGCATTTTAATCTGAGTATTAGTTTTTTCCTTTGGTAAGTTCAACTTTCAGGTATTAAGAATGAAAAATGTTCAATATTTCTATTAGCCATATTTGCATGTTAACCAAATGTTGTATAGTACTGATACAGCTTCAAAAAAGGCTAAAATTAGAAAATGCCTTTATTTGTCGTCATCAACATGTTATTTTTTAAAGTATTTGAGCTCAACTGTGTTTCACTTTCCATGAAGTAAATGTGGAGGCAGCAAGGGAAAAAAACTCATTTAGTGAAGAGACCAGATAAATACCAACGGGGGGAAAAAATGAAGTGGACCCGCAGCTAAATGAAAAAACCCCATGCTGCATCCACATAATGGAAATAAGAATTGAAAGCCAAGCCCCACGTGCGGTAAGTGTTAATCGAACTTTACCAACCAAAAAGGGAAGTTCAAAAATGCAAATGCATTAATGCACGTTAAAAAAAAAATAGCCTCCAATATTGGAAGTAAATTAAAATAAAGAAAACTGTTTTCTGTAATGCATTTTATTAGTCTTTCTGTGTACTTTATATTTTAAAAGCATTTTCATGAGCTTAAAAAGGAAGTCAGATAAAAGTAAGCTCCATACACTCCGCAAAATGTCACCCGTTGTGGCCTGTGGGTCTGCTACAGCACGATGTCAGATGGACGTCCGTCTCCATGCTCTTGTCCCCCTACAATATTGCTCATATCCCTCCTGGGATCACGGTCTTCAAATGCGACCAATGGTTGAGACCTCACGTTGCGTTTCTTCTGCAATACGACACAAGGACCATCCGGCAGTACGAAGGCCTACGATGACACCTCTTATGAACTCATCTGTTTGACGAAATCGCGTACGACGAGATTTCGTCAAACAGATGAGTTCACGAGAGGTGTCATCGTAAGTATTAGCACCCCTTAACATAGGTATTGGCACCCCTTGCCATTGTCTTAATGGCATTGGCACCCTTTGTTCATTCTCCAGACACGATTACAGTAGAACCACTCGCTTCACGCGGCCATGATGACATTTCAACTGATGGCCTCACGAGCTGGTTGTCCGCTTATATCTTGCGCATTGTTAATGCGATTGGCCTGCAAATGCAATCATTTGCATAACTTGTACGTGTGCACCTACCCTGCAATTTTCATGGCACTACGTTCACGTCTTTGTGGTGTGGCATTTTCTCTGTCAGGCAGTGTATATATACACACAGGGTTGTATCAGAATAATATGACCACCCACGGAGTCACAGTGTACCAGCCCAGGTGAGTCACAGAGTGCATGTTACAAGGGCGACCACACGGAGATGTAAGAGACCCGCCAGGACAGATGAACCATATAATGTAATGTGAGCACAATGGGCAGAGGTAGGGATTTGATGGATGTTCAAAAAGGAACGATCATCGGCTACGGCGCCAAGGGTGGAAGCCCCTCAGAAACAGCAGACTTCATGGGCTGTTCGTGAGGTGCTGTAGTAAGGATGTACCAAGAATGGACCGCTGGCACATTGAGCACCTCCTGACGTCATAACTGCGGAGCCCCAAAAGCCATCAACCCCAGAGGAGAATGTCACCTCCATCAACTGGTAAAGGGCAATCAAATTGCAACAGTGCAGCAACTGACCACACAAATGAATGTTGGGGCACCCAGGTACGTGTCTCTGCTAACAGTAGAGCGAACCTTGTTATACATGGGTCTCCGGAGTAGACACTGCATCAAGGCGCTTATGTTAACCCAGGTTCATCGGTAACGACGTCTGCAGTTCACATGGGACTACAGTCATTGGACAGTGGAAGAGTGGGAAAAGGTTGCCTTCTTCGACAAATCGAGGTTTCTACTCCACAGAAGTGATGTGCGGTGGTGGGTATGGTGTCGGATACAAGAGAACCAACACCTGGACACGCTTGTCAGTCAAGTACAGGCCGGCAGTAGCAGTGTGCATGTCTGGGGGATGTTTTCCTGGTATGACCTGGGCCGCTGGTACCACGGGATGGGTCTCTAAATGCCAATGGCTACCTGTCCATCCTTGCTGACCTCATGCATCCCTTCATGTTGGATGTTTACCCTGGTGGTGATAGTGCCTACAAACAGGACAACGCGCCATGCTACATCACTAAGGGAGTGCGTGACTGGTTCCAGAAACACTACCGCAATGTCTCAGTTTTCTCTTGGCCGGCGAAATTGCCAGACCTCAATCACATAGAGCACTTGTGGGACTTTGGATTGATAGGTTCGACGTACCAACCCACAACCATGTAGTCTCCCGGACCACCTCCATGCTCTGCTGCAGTCCGAATGGGAACGCGTGCCTCGGGCAACCTTCTAGGACCTCATTGTGTCCATGCCATGCCATCTTGGCACTGTCATCCAGGCCAAGGGTAGTCATTTCCACTATTAGTTTGGTGTTCATATTATTCTGATACTACTGTGTATTTATATTGTCATCATCAACCATTATCAATACACTGCTAGATGAAGGTCTCCCAAAGTTTCTTCCACAACTGTCTGTCTTGAGCCTGTCTCCTCCATGTTAATCCCTCATGCTTTTGAATTGGGGGGGGGTAAATGTGGCATAATGTTCACCTTAAAATCAACCCTCATGGAAAAAATGCAACAGCAGTTATTAAAGTGTTGCCAGTGGCAAAAAACAATGGGAATCTGTTATCCTCAATGGAAAATAGTGTTATTAAGAGGTATGAATGTAACAAATGTGCTGGTGACATAGTCACAGGAATCTCTGAGTCAACATTAAGAACCATGCGAAACCAATTATCGAGTTACTGGAAAAAATACTTGCTTAATGGATTGAACATGAAAGTCAGCGTGCTACTCCTATATCCACCAGTATTATTCAGTCTATAGTAAATGCTTTGGAAACCTGAATGCTTATTCGAGCATGATTCAAAAGTGTAATCCTTTGCTGCAAGTGCAGAGTGATTTGAACATTTTGAGGGAGCAGCATGGATTCAGTAACATTAAGCTAATGAGTGAGGCTGCAACAGATGCTTTTGCTGCTGCTGAGAACTTTACACTGCATCTTTTAGGATGGGAATTGAGGACCATGGTTATTTACCTTAACAAGTGTTCAAGTTGAACATATTGTTATGTGTGAGAAACATTTTAAAGAATCATATTTTAAGATGAATTGTGCCCAACAAAAAGAGAAAATAATGTAACTCTGAAAGATCAGTTCCTAAATCAAAGGGTGTTTGTTACCAGTGGTGGCTGGTGCATAGGTGCTGCTGTGCTGTAAAACAGGTTTTTTTCGACAAAAGGTGGTTTTAATTTTTGCTGTAGACAAGCTTCATCTTTAATGGGCACATAACATGGAACTTCCTTTGTGTTTTTCCTGGGCCAAAAAATTTTCCTTCCTGAGCAATTTTCCATTTTGTACAGGGTCCAATTTAAGCAGGTTTCACTGTATGTCAAAAAAAGTGAAGACCCCTTTAAAAAAATACTCTGTGTGAAACTGGAATTTTTCTTGAATTTACTCATATGTTTGAACAATTACACTAAAGTTGTAACTGACTGTAAAATAACTGAGCTTCTGATGAAAGAAAAATGAAAAAATTAAGGATAAAAAACAAAGTTGTAACAAAAAATTGAAAAATGTTTTTCCTTTGTTGAAGCAGTAAAGTACCCTTCAAAATAAAGGCCCCAGAAAATCTGAAGCCTGTGGGAAGATTTTTTGATCAGATGTCAAGAAAACACAAGCCACTTACATTTTAACAAACCTATTTAACATCTCAAAAAAATATCAGATGTAGTTTAATTACTGTGCATTTTCAGTTAAGAAGTAAGAAGCTACTTCAGGTTATTAGCTAGCTTAGTTTAAAAGTAACCAGCTACCACCATACCTCTACATAGTTTGCAGTTCTTTTGTTTTGATGTTTGTTTATGGTCGAAGTGAAAGGCTTTTAATCTTGAAGCACACAATTTAACAAATTGCTAGAATATAGATTTTGGGACTATCAGTTTCATTTGTCAACATATAAAGTAGCTATGTTTGCACTCTTTCCATGTTGATCTAAGATTGCAAATTTCTTATCACTTTATTTCTTTTTGCTAAAGTGAACTTAGTTCAATAAAAACCTGTTTTCAAATTCATGAAGTTCAATTTTTTTTAATGAAAGTCTGAAACAAAATGAGTAAATGCAGAATTATGAATGATCTTTGGTACTTGATCAGCTCTGGAGGGAAGGTGAACCCTTTTTCCAGATGTTGGCCCTCTTAGATGCATGAGCAATAATCAATTCTTCAAAATGTTGGGCATTGTTACACCATACTGACATAGAAAGCTACTTTGGTCATAAGTATACCTGGTTGATCATGGATCAACCTGTAGGTCTAACTTCACCCACTCCATGATCGTTCCAGAAAAACTTGCCCTGCCTCCACAAAAATATCTTGGAGTGGCCTTCTTGTGAAAATCTGTTAGCTTTCAATTACTGAAAATTTTAAATTGTTATTAAGTAGGTTTTATCAGCATTTTAATAGTTCATGTTCTGTGAAACCAAGTATTTTTTGTAAAACCAAAATTATTGCACTTTATTTCATAAAACACATGTGCATGTTGTAATCAAAATTATTGCCCTAGTTTTACACCATTACAAAGTACCACAAAACATTTATGCCAAAGTTAAACATATGCAAATTTTATTCTTTTAGAGAACTAAGGCCAGCCTCTTTAAAATGTCTCACGATTACACTCAAAAACACCTAACTGCTGTGTGACAGGAGCTTAATGACTTTTCCGATTTATATGAAAATACAGGAAATGAGTAAGCAAATAAATAATAAGAGACAATTAAGAATTATGTACTCTTGAATATATAAAAATATGCCCTTAATATAATGCCACAATGTTCTGCACATAGCAAAATTTTTTTACCCATTGACTGTTATATATATATATATAGACATAGACACAGGTCTCAGTTCTTTGCCCTACAAAGAACACCTTTTAGTTCATTGTATTCTGAATGATGCATGGCTATATGCAAACAACTGTAATGAATAACACCTTATCCTCATTGGTATAAAAAATTCAAATTAATAGCAAGGAACTGTACATCAGCTATGTAGAAAACAGTAAAACTATACTGGTACGCTACTTGCTGCTTTTCCCATCAACCAGATTTTATAAACTGCAAACAAAATTGATTTTCAAATATTTTGCTTATTTACTGGAAAAAAAAAAAAGTTTTCATTATAATATTTCCCTCAAAGCTGCCATAAAAAAAAATCCTGGCTATTTCTTTAACTTGCTTCATATGCAGTTTACACAAAACAAATTGTGAAATACTTTTTCGGAGGTTAGAAGCCCTCCTAGCCGTGATTCCCCCCAGCAATGCAGGGGCTCACTGCTGCTCCCACCCTTTCTGGCACCAATCGTGTGAGATTAAGACTGTTGTGCTCCCCCACTCCCAATAGGTTTTATTTCTCTTCTGTTTTTCTAATTTGTTGTAGGAGTTACTTTCTCGGTGGTGCAATAAATACCTTTCCTGCAGGAAGATTATAGCTCCGCTGTTTTCATATTTTTTGCTGCATTTTCCTGATCATGTATAAGGGTGTGAATTATAAAAGAGTGGTAGGCAACACATGTAACTAACAAACAAGTTAAGTAGATGGTTGTTGAGAACATGTTAAGTTATGTATAATACATAGTTGTTAAGGCAAATATATTTCAGCCATTACTATGGCCTTCATCAGTGCGACTACGATTTGTTTTGTTGCCAGATAAGTTTTGTAACAGAGTTACCATTACAAAACTTACCTTTCCAATCTGGCAACGAAACATCGTAGTCACACTGATGAAGGTCATAGTAATAGCTGAAATATATTTGCCTTAATAACTATTATACTTAACTTAGGGTGTGAATTCTCTATGTACGCAGACATGCCATTTTCCCTTCAGAAAATTCTTGGGTATTTCGGTATAAGTTGGATGACTAATTTTACAAACGGAGCGTGCTGGTTTTGTGCATTTTTAGGCTGCATCGGGTAAGACTCTTCCCTCTGAAATTTGACAAAAACTGCAATTCCGTGTCAAAGTAGAAAGTCAACACTGAATCGTAGATGCAAAACCTTCTTTTAAATTAAAAGATGTTATTCCCGTGATATTCAACCGACTCGCATGAATTTGTTTAGCATCCGAGAGTTATTTTGCACATGGCTATATTGAGATTCCGAAGCGGCATATCATAGCAAAGAAGATTGCATGCTGTAGTCATTGATTATGGCTCCCGCACAATCAATAATACTGGACGTGAATTTAAAGCATGTGCTATATGAGGCCCATGACCCCTTGCATCTCATCAAGCTGACGGCCGACTGTGCACGCCATCATATGACCTTCGCACCGCGTTTGAAGGACGAGTTTTTTTTATTTTGTTTTCGGAAGCTCATAAATGCTGCCCTCCTTTGTAATGAAGGAAAAAGATAAAAGGAAACTGTGCAGATTCTCTTCTTTAAATTTAGGGGCAAGAAAATATCATTTTATGAATATTTGGGTAGCAGTGGCCAGGACATTTCTTTCTTTCATAGTTATACAGGCAATCTGAGTTGATTTTAAATTATGCACGCTTTCAGCAAATACTGGTTACCATAGCTGAAAACGTTTTTGAAGAGGGTACAAAAAATATGTTGAGAAATTCTAACTTCTGAAAATTCTAAATGTAATTATTTCCTGCCATACTTAAAGTATTTTCGATTTTGGTATGTGGCGAATATCATAAAGGTGAATCTAAATTTCTGAGAAGAAAAATTAACCATGGTTCTTAGGAAATCTTGCGCATGTATTTTTAAAGGTGAACAAAAAAATGTATTTGTACTTTAAAGGATTTTCAGTTTTTGCATTTATGCTCATATATTTTCACAAAAAATTCGTCATCGAAGACTGCAGTGTGCTGAACAAGTTCAACACAGGTAGTGACCATAGATTGGTGAGATGTAAGATGCACCTCAACACTAAACTGGAACGTGGCAAACTCATAAGACAAACAAAATGTATTGACATAACCAACCTTAAAAAACACCATAATACTTTCAAGTTGGAACTGAAGAACAGATTCTCTGCTTTAGAAGGCCTAACATCGGAAGAAGTGGATATTTCGGAAGTTAACAGAAAAGTAACCAAAGCTCTAATGGAAACAGCAACAAAATTAGCTGGGTCTAAGAACAAGTTGCATGTGAACAAATTATCAGGAAAAACCAAAATGTTGATGCAAAAAGAAGAGAGATGAGGACAACTAAAGTAGATGTGACTTCCAAAGTGGAATATATAGAGCTATGCAAGACAGCACGAAAAAGTATCACTGAAGACGTAAGGAAATTCAACTGTGAGCTAGTGAGGAAAGCAATTGAAAACAACCAAAGCCTTAAGATAGCAAAGGGACATCTCAGTAAGGGAAGAAAACAGATTATGGCTCTGAGAAAAGAAGATGGTTCTATAACAAGAAATAGAGGCGAAATTTTGACAAGAGTGAATGATTTCTACTCCAAATTATATGAAAGGGATGATACATGTACTCCAGACATCATGAAAGGTACCAGAGTTCTTCCAGTCCTCCCAGCAGAAGTTGCTCATGCAATCAAGAACATGAAGCGAGGGAAAGCTCCAGGAAAAGATGGAATTACTATAGACATCATACAAGAAGCAAGTGGAGAAATTGAAACAGTACTCGCCCAAATTTTCACTCGATGCCTTAATGAAGGGAAGATTCCTGAGGATTGGAACAATGCTACAATGATCCTGCTACATAAAAAAGGTGACATTGAGGATCTCAGGAACTACAGACCTATCAGCCTCCTATCAGTGGTTTATAAAATCTTCACTAAAGTTCTTTCACACCGCTTGAAGGTAACACTGGACATGGCTCAACCGAGAGAACAAGCTGGATTCAGGAGTGGCTACAGCACAATAGATCATATCCACGTACTGAGAGAACTGATTGAAAGAGCGAGGGAATATGAACTTCCATTGTGCATGGCTTTTATCGATTATGAAAAAGCCTTTGATTCGGTGAAACCATCAGCAGTTACCACGGCTCTGAAATCCTGCGGTATTGAAGATGCATACATTAATATTATTAATAACATCTATGAAAATGCAAGTGCAAAGATTCGGCTGTTTGAAAATACAACACACATAAAAATTGGAAAGGGAGTGAGACAAGGTGACACCATATCTCCGAAGCTCTTTAATGCCACATTGGAAAATGTCTTTCAATCACTGAACTGGGAAAACAAAGGGATAAAGATTAATGGAGATTATCTAACCCACCTTCGTTTTGCTGATGACGTAGTCATTTTTGCAACTACCCCATCAGAGCTGCAGAGTATGATCCAGGAACTTGCTGACAAGAGTAAAGAAGTGGGATTAAAAATGAACTTTCAGAAGACAAAAGTGATGTTCAATGCTTTTACAAGAAATGAAGATTTATCGATTGATGGAGAAAAACTGGAGATAACAGATACGTATGTTTATCTTGGACAGCAGATATCAAGTGAGGGTCACATTGATGAAGAAATTAATCGGCGTACAAAACTTGCCTGGAGAGCTTTTGGAAGAAACAGCATAATTTTCAAGAGCAATATGCCATTATGTCTTAAAAGAAAAGTGTTTGATCAATGCATCCTTCCAGTGCTTACGTATGGTGCAGAGACGTGGACCTTAACTAAAAGAGACATACAAAAGCTGCAGACAACTCAAAGAAGCATGGAGAGGTGCATGCTTGGTATAACCAGGAGAGATAAGAAGAGGAACTCGTGGATCCGAAAAATGACGAGAGTGGAAGACATCATGATCAGAGTTAAATCCCTGAAATGGCAATGGGCTGGACATACTGCCAGAAGGACAGACCATAGATGGACAGCCGAAATTTTAGATTGGATTCCAAGGGACAGGAAAAGACCCAGAAAAAGACCACATGGGAGATGGGTGGATGAAATTCGTAAATATGCGGGAGTGACATGGAGGAGACTGGCACAAGACAGACCGTTGTGTAGGAAACTTGGGGAGACCTTCGTCCAGCAGTGGATTGATAATGGTTGACAATGATGATGATGATGATTTTCACAGAAGTTGAATTAGTTGTCTGATTGGAGGCCTAGTTTTATAGGCATACATGTTTGTGACTCACAATTGCTATGTTGTCTTGGCACCAGACTGATTTTTGCTAAACTCAGTTTGGCAACCCCGGTGGCAGAGTTGTCGGCAGTCCAGGCTTCTGGCTAATTGTTTGAGTTGGGCATTGGTTTGAATCCCAGATGAGTCGTGGGTAGAGTTTCTACCAGTAGCACCGGTGCTGCTCCTTCCTTGGGACCAGTGGGCCTAAATTAGGGACAGTTAGCTCCTTATATATATAGTCACAGATGCCCTTTGGGGTTAAACACAAAGGGGGGGGGGCTAGTTTGATCACAAATGATAAAAACACACCACTGAACTAATTCAGCTATGTATTTGTATAAGATAGTCTACAATAGATGCTCAGATGGGAAGAGGATCTTGTTAAATGATTATTTCTGAACTCAACTCCATCTCGTGTTGATTCATAGTTAAAGAATCTTGTGTTGCAATATGATACAGAAGTTGGGGTAGTGAAATATGGAACTTCATGTACAGCTGACTATGGTAAGTACTTTACATTTTTATGCCACATACAGTACATCAGAAAATGAGATTTTATGTGCACGATTTTTGAGCCTGTTGGAACAAATGTGGTCTTTTATTATGTACACTGAAGTGCCAGAAAAACTGCAGACGATCTTATGCAAAATATATAGCAACGTCACCTATACGTGTACTCGGTTGCGTCCACCAGTGCGTATATAAAGCGATAGACATCTTTGCCAGCTGTCAGAGCTGTTTTTGGCATGAGAATGACAAGTAATAATGATTTAAGCAATTTTCAACGCAGTGTCATTGTTGGTGCTCGTGAGATGGGCCATAGTAGTATTTTGGAGGTAGAAACGAAGTTCAGATTTTCATGGACGACCATTGCAAGAGTGTACCGTGACTACAAGAATTCCGGCAAAACCTCCAACCTACGATACTAGTGTGGTCATAAAAAGACATTGGGTGAACGTGACCATCATCGGCTGTCAAGAATCGTTTCACGCGATAGGCGTGCAACACTCTCGCAGGTTTCATCGGAATTCAGTGCTGAAGCCGCAACAAGCATCAGCGTCTGGACTGTGCAACATACCCTGCACGATATGGGCTTTGGGAGCCGACGCCCAACTAGAGTCCCCTTGGTGGGTGCACGACACAGAGCTATGCGCCTCGCTTGGGCACCGCAACACCGCCACTGGACACTTGTCAGACCAGGCTACTTGTTTCCAGTCATAGAGTCGCATTTCCAACTGTATCGGGCAGGTGGAAGGATTCGTGTGTGGCGCAAACCCCATGAAGCCATGGATCCCGCCTGTCAACAGGGAACTGTACCGGCTGGTGCGGGGTCCGTAATAGTATCGGGTGTGTTTATCTGGACTTCACTGGAACCTCTGGTACGTCTACAAATGTCTGTGTCCGGCTAACGCTATGTGCGCATTCTTTCTGACTAGGTACACCCATTCATGCTGATGGGTTGGGCCTGCTCCAACAGGACAATGCACCTCCACACAAGTGTTGGGATGCCACGTTATGGTTAGAGGAGCATTCATCCGAGTTTGGGGTGTTGCCATTCCCACCATAAGTCCCCATATCTGAGCGTGATAGAACACATTTTGGATGCCATGCAACGTGCTATCGAACACGGGAATCCGAGAACTCGGAATACACCCGAATTGTGGGATGCTCTGCAGGAAGTGTGGTGTGCATTGCCTACAGCATATTTCCAGAAGCTACTGGAGTCCATGCCCAGTTGTATTTCTGCAGTCCTGCACTCCCGTGGGAGACCTACCAAGTATTAGATTGGTGTACCAGTTTTTCTGGCACTTCAGTGTATGTTTCAATACTTCTGCTTTATGCATAATGTGATTTAGTGACATACATTTATTTACTTCATGATAGAGCATGGAACCCAATGTACTTTTTACAGTGGCACTCGGTGGAAGTAGCCCAGGTTCTCTCCATGAAGTATCACTTTGTTCTTTGTTATAAGGTGCTTATTTTAAAATATATTTTATGTTATTAAACATATGTTTTATGAATCATTAGGAACACACGTTAATGTGGCGGAGATATTTCTATCACGTCCCAATGTTTTGGGAGGTTGCATATATCATAAATTCGTGCTAACACTTCCAAAATGACAAAACAAAATTCTCCATATCCGCACGATTCTTAAAAGCCATTAAAAGTTTAAAAACTAGTTAAACAACTTTATTTACAGTTATAGATGACAAGACCTTTTGTAGCCGCATCGGCCACATCCTCAGGTCTACACAGTCAAGAAAGTAAGAGATTTTCATGCAGTTTCTCGAGAACACTGTACTTGTAATGGTACCCTTTACCCCACTTGTATTCTTGCGTTATGTGGATGACATTTTGATTTTTTGGCAGTGTTGTCTTGACGAACTACAGCAACTTATGCAACTGTTCTCCTCTCAATACCTGTCTGTTAAATTTACTCTGGAGGTGGAGGAATTGGGCTCACTCCCATTTTTGGATTTTCTTCTTAGTCATAACCAAGAGACTGGTAATCTTCAGTTCTCAGTATACCAAAAGCCATCATCGGATCCATGAATTATTCCTTTTGATTCATCCCACCCTTTGAGATACAAGCTTGCTGCCCCCAGGTTTTTATTAAACAGGGCTTTCACACATTCTTCTTCTGTCAAGTTACGTAAACAGATCCTAGTCAGGAAAGATCCTGACTAGGATCTTTTAAATTTCTTCTCAACATGGTTATCCTGAACATGTTGTCCTTTCCTTATTTAAAAAACAACTTAGGAGGCTTACAACAACATTGAGCCATGATAGGGCACCCTACAAGTTTGTTGGCTCCATCGATTACCACCCGGAACTCGTAAACCTACTTAGAGGATTTTACAGAAGTGTTGACCTAAATTTTGGTGTCCGGACTTCTAATCTTTTTAATTTAGTTCATAGAGACCGCAACTTGATTCCTTTACAGTCACGTGCAGGCGTATATACCATTCCTCTACGTCCTACTGTATCGGGAGTGAAAGAACTGATGTACGTGGGATCTACAGCCAGGAATCCACTCTCACACGTACAAGAACATGAATATTCAGCTAGGGCCGCCCTGGTGGCGCAGTGGTCTAAGGCGTTGGCCTCTGATCATTCGTCCGAAGGGGTCCGGGTTCGAATCCCGGTGAGGCATGGATGTTGTGTTTGTCTTACGGCACTGGCTCTCTCCCTTCCCTGGAACCAGTGACCCTAAATTGGGGACGGGCGACTGCTTATAGCCCATTGAGTTGCTCACGGTGGTCCTTAAACCTCCAATCAAAAAAAAAAAAAAAAAAAAAATTCAGCTAGGAACCCTAATATTTCCACCTCATTAACAAGAACTCTCAGATTGGGATGGCACTTCCCGGACTGGGACTGTTCAACTATTGTGGCACCTATAATATCTCGTCGGACTTTATTATTTTTGGAGTCATTGTGGATCACCTACTATGAAACGAGGAGCTGTAATGAAGAAACACCTTGCTGCCTTCACAATGCCCGGAAAAGAGTTGCTCGGAGTTTACCAGCAACACCATAATCGGAGACCGAGGAAATTATGCAGATCTGGGTGAGTACACGCTACTTTGTAAACTGGCAACCACCTTGCCCTCTGAACACTCGATATATATAATTGTAGAACTCTTACTTTCTTGACTGTGTAGACCTGAGGATGCGGCTACGCAAGATCTTGTCATCTTTAACTGTAAATAAAGTTGTTTAAGTGGTTTTTAAACTTTTAATGGCTTTTAAGAATCGTGCAAATATGGAAAATTTTGTTTAGTCATTTTGGTTTTAGGAGATATTTTCTCCAGGGTATTTTAATTTGCGTTTTCTATATTTTGGGCCACTTCATTAAGAAATCCTGGGTGTGCCATTGACTTCTTAATAAAGTGATCCAAACACCTGTTTTTTATGTAATAGATTATTTGCATTTAGTTTTGTAAGTACTTTTTAGATATAAGACCATACGTGAGAAAGTTATTACATTCTAAAAGTTTCTCCATATTGAAATGGAAATTTCTTTTGGCAGCAATGATTAGCAGAGTAATTCTTACTGTGAATGTGATATCCAATCATATGCGCATGTCCTAATTTTAAAGGCCTCTTTCCTTGAATTGAATTAGTGTGTGACTAGACTTCAACTAGTGCAACTAGGCATAATTTTAATTGTAGAGCAGTGGTTTCAGTACTTGGTTTGATATTGCTGATTGTCCTGTTTTGTTTTCCTTCATGTTGCTGTTACACAATAACAGTAGATAGACTTCATCATAGTCAGCAGCATGACATGCCCCCTCACTATACATTGTTAGTTTAGTTCAATGTTGTTCATAGAACCAAATGGTCTTAATTTCATGAGTCAAATTCTTTGTAGCTCTAAAGTAGCTGGCTACTAATCTCCAAACTGCCTAACCCTGATTGCAACTGGTTAGCATAATCTTCTTACATGACTTGTGTCCACTTCAAGGAAATATTTTATCTTTGAAACACATGAAAGACAATTTACAGCTAGATGGGTTTCCTTTATGGCCTTGATCACCTGCAATCGACTGAGTCTGAGGACTGGGTTGCCAGAACTATAATGTGAATTTGAGGTGTAAGAACTGTTGCCAGAATTTAATATAGGGACTCAAATAAATGGGATTTGGTGAGGGGTCTCTGAATTGCAATTCAGTGCACCTCAAATTCACATTATAGTTCTGGCAATGAGTCCTCAGATTCAATTGATCACAGGTGATCAAGGCCATAGAACAACCAAAAGCTACTGCTTAACAAACTTCATTACCATGCATATGACTGTGTGTTTTCACTCAGCTATTACATTTTGTGCAATATTGGGTACAATGCACCCTCATGATTGTGCCATTTGTCATAGTAGTATGGGTGTCTAGTTGAAATCCAAAAGGAAAGGTTTTCTTATTCTCGCATTAAATACAAAGTATTAGAGCAATTGACAATCACTGCTGTGTGTAAATGAGGGTATACAAGAATTTTGGAAGCATCAAAATAAATGTTACATGATTAGACACATTTCCATGATATTTTGAGAAAATCAATGTAGAAGTTTAATTTGAAAAAAACAAAAAAAAACAACAACTGTTTTTAGGCAAGAATGAAAATTTATAAATTTGTGTTTTTGAGTAAATGTTTCGGTGTATTGTAGCCTGAGAATAAAAAAACAGTGCTAAATGTGGTTGTGAAGCATGGGTGGAGGAACTCAATAATTTCAGAGGGGGACCAACTTCTCCAAGAGCAGTGATGTAGTTCTGAATAAAAATTGGCCTTAGCAGTGAACAGAGTAAGAAAAAAATACCTTAAAAATTTTCAAAATCTGATTCAGTGTTTTTATTAATTATTTTTTAATTTTTATTACTAATTACCAATATTAATTTATATTAAAACTGCTTAAAACTGTGTAATCTTAGCAATTTTAAATAACAGGAAGAATGTAACGTGCGATGCATATGCTAAGATTATAAATTTTTTGTTTAAATGCTGCTGTGTCATTCTGTACAATTTTAAATATACATTGGGAATATTTGTGAACTAACATAATAACATCAATTCAATATTAATAATGCACTGATTTTACTAAGATTATGTGATACATGTGGAAGATTTTTTGTATTTCCTGTAAGGAGTCTGAGAGTGATCTCGGGGGAATACTTTTATTGCAGTCTATACCAGTGGTGAGTTGTTTAATACAAATGTCCATCATGACCGTTTTTCTCTGAGCACTGCAATCTTAACCCTACGGAGTAACCATCTCCTACAATTTTTTTTTACTGCAGTCTACACAAAAGGAGTTCACATTCTCTTTGTGATGGAATGTTATGACTTGTGAGACACTCAATTGTGTTATCCAGCTATGTAAATCAATCTACACAGTAGTTTTTGTTTGTTTGTTTCTGCGTTTAAAAACTACCATGGGCAACTAGTAAGGTTATAGGCAATCGCCGGTCCCTAATTTTGGGTCACTTGTTTCAGGGAAGAGAAAGATCCAGCACCTTTGCGGCCATGCTCACCACCCACGATTCATCCAGGGTAGGGACACCGTCTTAGCTCGGAAGAATGCAGAAGCCTGCGTCTCAGACCACTCTACCACTGGAGCGGCCATTTCTGTAGTATGAACATTCTGTTAAGATATGAGTATGTTTGCATACAAAACACAGTTTTACCTAGTTTTGCATACATGATCCTTTAAAAAGTTCCTTTGCCCACATTCTGTTACCATGTACTGTAACTACGAAAAGTGCCTTAGCGGGCATGCTAAGACCCTTCTACATCACTGTCCAAGAGTTAAAATAATAAAAACAGAAAGAGAGAGGATATACAGTATATGTAAGTACTTGTACAAATTGTTAACTATCACCAATCCACTGCCGAATGAAGGTTTCTTCTATAATTTTCTGTCTTCAGCATATCTCTTCCAAATCGCTCCAGCATGCTTTCGAATTTCATCCACCAATCTCCCATGTAGTCTTCTTCTGGGTCTTTTCCTGTCCTTTGGTATCCAGTCTAGCATTTAAGTTGTCCAACAGTAGTCAGTTCTTCTAGCAATATTTCCAGACCATTGCGATTTGAGAATTCTTAAACACCAAACAGAAGTCACGGCTCTTTCCACGTTTATAAGTAAGTCACAGAAAAATTCTCATTGACCTCCACCTTGAATCGAACCCAGGTCATCCAGTTATGCGCCGGATATGCTTCCACTGCACCACAGCGGCCTCTAAATTCTCCAGACTCTCAAACTGCCAAACCACATGGCAGGGTTGCTTCTTTAGAGCCCCGCACAATGCTGGGGATTCAGCAAAGATGAACAGCAGCAACTGAACAAATAAACAGAACAGTGGGGAAGCGTGACTTTGTAAGTAAGGGAAGCAGTGCAGTTAATGTGCGATAAATAGATGGCAAAAGTGATATGAATGAAAATTTATTATAATTAAAATCAACAAGTGACCTGTAGTTTATATGCTACGTTGACAATACGGCATGGCAGAAAGCATCGTAAGATACCCCCCCCCCCCAAACGCAACCATGCGCGGTATCACCAAAAAGAAATTTCTATGTAGAAGTTCAAATGCAAATATTTATAAAAAAAAATGTTCAGTGAAAATGTTGAAAGGGAAAGAAACTTGTCTACCCACACAACGAAAAGAACAGGGGGTTGGTTCTATCAGAGCTGAGCTCGAAAGCCGTAGAATGTTTACTGCGGTTCGGGCTCGGGATCTTAGAGAGAGGGAGAGAGAGAGAATTTTTTTTATGTATAAATGTGATTTTATATGATTTATATATAAAATATAAAATCACATATAAATTATCATATAAAATCACATTTATATAAATGGGATTTTATGATTTTTATAGATAATTTTTTTTATTTATAAGTGCGATTTTATATTATGAAAATGATCCAAAAGACAGAGAAAGTACTTTTTCTAGAATGCAGTCTTCATAGTTTTGGGAGTTCACATGGCCGTGTACTGTAGATGTGCCAGAGTCCATTGCTTCCATGGTGCTTACATTCCTCAGAAGAGTCACAGAAACAAATAGCTATACTAATAAAAGTAACACTTACTTTTATATCCCTGAAATAATGACATTTCACCGCTAAACAACGTGCGACATAAAACTAAAAGTTCAAACCACAAGCCAATAATGGAACTGAATCAACTAATTACACTAACACAGAAAACTTTTGACAAATTGCAACTTCATACTATTGTTACGGGACTCCTCTGAGTGCTGAGTCTGACTGAACGTTTGGAAAGAGCGCATGCAGTGTTACCAGATGTTAAAAATGAAAATTCCCCAAGCTATAGCCAGATTTTCCCCAAAATTGCTGTTTCCAAACAGAAATTCCCCAAATTTTTCTCTTTTAAGTTTATGACAAATTGATTTATGACTATAAAGTACAGCAACGTATTGTCTTTTCGTGGAATTTTATAGTAACTGTTCAGAAAAACACACGCACAAAAAAAAAAAAAATAGGCCATCTTTAATTCTTTTTAAATACACTGACGGGGTAAAAAAAAATCCCAACACCAAGAAGGGGTTGTGTTAGGTAAACGACAGTTGGTAGGCGGTGAGAGTACGTCTGTAAGATGACGTCTATGCAAATTTCGCGCTCGGCGCATACGTGTGGCGCTAGTAGCACCCCTCAGAACATGCAAAGCAGGTTTGCTGTAAATACGCGCTGTAACGTTCGTGAGCGTTAGTTATCATTGAGATTCGACGTAGGGTGTTGATGTTAGTCAAGAATGTCTTTAAGAAGACGAAGAAGCCATTATCAACAGCTCACGGAGTTTAAACGAGGTCGTGTAATAGGGCTACGAGAAGGTGGATTTTCTTTCCTCAATAATGCACAACAACTTGGCAGGAATATAGCCACTGTGCATGATTGTTGGCAGCGGTGGTCAAGGGAAGGTACTGCCTCCAGAAGACCGGGTTCCGGCCGGCCACGTGGCACTACTGTGAGGGAAGACCGCCGTGTACGGCGTATGGCTGTGGCGCATCGTACCGCATCTGCGGCAGCAATTCGAGCTGCAGTTGCCACCACAGTGACACAACGAACTGTTACAAATCGGTTACTTGAAGGACAGCTCCGAGCCAGACGCCCTGTAGCGTGCATTCCACTTACTCCAAACCACTGCCGTTTGTGACGTCAGTGGTGTCAAGCTAGAGCTCATTGGAGGACGGAGTGGAGATCTGTTGTGTTTTCTGATGAAAGCCGGTTCTGCCTGGGTGCCAGTGATGGCTGTGTGTTGGTTAGGAGGCCAGGTGAGCACCTGCAACCAACCTGTCTGCGGCCGAGACACACTGGACCTACACCTGGAGTTATGGTCTGGGGAGCAATTTCCTATGACAGCAGGAGCACTCGCGTTGTTATCCCACGCAACCTGACGGCACAGTTGTACGTCAGTCTGGTGATTCAACCTGTTGTGCTGCCATTCATGAACAGCATTCCAGGGGGTGTTTTCCAACAGGATAACGCTCGCCCGCATACTGCTGTTGTAACCCAACATGCTCTACAGAGTGTCGACATGTTGGCGTGGCCTGCTAGATCACCAGATCTTTCACCAATCGAGCACGTATGGGACATCATTGGACAACTCCAGCGTCACCCCCAACCAGCATTAACCGTCCCTGTATTGACCGACCAAGTGCAACAGGCATGGAACTCCATCCCACAAACTGACATCCAGCACCTGTACGACACAATGCATGAACGTTTGCGTGCTTGCATTCAACATTCTGGCGGTTACACCAGTTATTAATGTACCAGCATTTCACATTTAAAATGGCTCTTCTCGCGCTTACAATAAGCTGTGATCTTGAAACCTTAATCGATTAAATATGTTACCTATACAAATGTATTGCCGCAATTTCATTCCTCTACAACTATTTTTTCGTGGTGTTGGGATTTTTTTTTCTGTCAGTGTATGTCAAGCACTGAAACTTACAAAATGTTTTTTTCTTTCAAATTATTTTGCACATTCCACCATATAGCAATTTATCCCTCCCCCTCACCTCCGTAGTGATGCCAGTGCAACACTGGAGGTGTTGGTATTGAACACGTTTTTCCACAGTTAAGGATTAGGCCACAGTGCCAGAGGTAGGGTGCATCCAGGGACAACTTTAATGAGAACTATTTAATAAACCTCTTACAAGTATAACCTTTTTATTGCTTTCCCAATTATTATTATTTATTCAAGTTACAGCTCACTCTGAGAAAATGCCTCTAGTAATCATTCTCAATTTTATTCCCAGAGCGAGACTATTTCAAACTACTACTGACAATTCCCCCCAAAATTCCCCAAATTTAGTCTGTAAAATTATTTTCCCAAAATGAGGAGGGGGGGGGGCAATCTGGCAACACTGAGTGCATGCTCAAGTTAGTGGCTTTATCCTTGAAACTCTCTTGTGTGGTTCTGCCTTCGGCGCCGTGGAAGCGTTTGAGAGAATGCTTCCCCACACTCTATGCTTAGCATAGCATTACTGGCTGGGGCTGGCTACTCTGCGGGTGGGCATGCCGTGTTACTGAGGTTCAGCTGGATGCATTATCTGCATTGCTTCCAATGAGCGACTTACGTACGAGACATTTGTTCTTGTTTTTGTAAGTACAAATATGAATTTGCTTTCTTAAAAATAAGATACTGAAAAAAATGTCCGCTGCATTATATTGGTGTGATATTTTTATTTGACTTTAATGCTACATATTTTTAATTCACTCAAAAGAAAGCGCATGAACCAAAGGGAAGCAATGCTTCCCTTGACACTTCGCCACTGAACCAGAAGGCGAATTAATGATAAATACACAGCCGACATGGACCAGGAACACCAAACAGAAGTCACCGCTCTTTCCACGTTTCACGGAAAAATTTTCATCGGCCGCCACTGGGAATTGAACCCAGGGTCTTCCAGTTATGCGCAGGATATGCTTCCACTGCACCACAGCGGCCTCGAAATTCTCCACACTTACAAACGACTAACTGCCAAACCACATGGCAGGGTTGCTTCTTTGGAGCCCCCACACAATGCTGGGGATTCAGCAAAGATGAACAGCAGCAACTGAACAAATAACCAGGAGGCAAATGAATGATAAATACACAGCTGACGTGAACCAGGAACACCAAACAGAAGTCGCCGCTCTTTCCACATTTATAAGTGAGTCACGGAAAAATTCTCATCGGCCGCCACCAGGAATCGAACCCAGGTCTTCCAGTTTATGCGCCAGATATAATTATAAACATGGAAAGAGCGGTGACTTCTGTTTGGTGTTCCTGGTCCACGTTGGCTGTGTATTTATCAATTCTTTAACAATCTTCTTTAAAGTGGAAAACACAACACTGAATTAGTTTTTCAAATTATTTGTGCAAAATCGATCTTCAAAATTGTGTTTTCCAGAAAACTGCAAAACGTGGTGGCGGTCTCCAGGAAATTTTCATAGAAAAATAAAAAAACACGTTACATCATATGTGAACTATAAATGTTTAAGATGTTTCGTAGGAAGACCCCCCCCCAGTGAGGGGGACCAAGGAATTCCAGGGGGTCCGTGGACCCCCTGCCGCCTGTGTTGTGAAGTTAACTTCACAATAGTATGAGTTTTAATGTTAACATTAAAACTCATTCTAGACTCGCTAAAATTGGTAAATATTTTGATTTACGGGAACACAAGTGTAAAATAAAGTTTACTGATCAAAAATTTGTCTAGTGATTTCACTGAAAAAAAATCCTCGTAATAACGAAGCTTAAAGAAAGCTCCTCATTCCTTTAAAAAAACAAAGTTTCTAAATTCATCATTGCTTTCATGAAGTCAGGTAAAAAACATCGTTCCTAAACTGAACAAAAGATTAAAACTGAGTTTATGATTTAAAAGCTATAAATATTTTTCTCAACTGGAAGTATGTATTTTGCTGTTGTCCTTTGTTTTCTTCTGTTACATTTGACTAGTTAGTGCACGTTGTTAATTTCAAAGTTCGGTATAATGTGTAGTTCACTGGTCTGTGGCGAATATGTATCATCTGGTTCGTTCGTAGCGTTTTATTGTAAGAGAATGCGCGCGTTTCTAACACCTTTTTGTTTTTTTGACTGGAAGAAGTAATTGCTAGGTCTAGTAGTAATTTGTAGTTTGCGATGTTAGTTCTCTCAGGTGACACGAATAAAATCCCCACTTTCGTTACGGACCATAGAATTGTCAGCCTGTCTGCCATGTTTTCTGTCTCCCCCTCATTTCTAAATCCCGTATGTTTACACAGAGGGGAAACGTAGCCGATGGACACATTACAAGTTTGAGGGAGGAAAGTCTCCTTCGTTCTTCCTCCCCTCCTTGTCGTGGTCTTTCTTTTCCTCGCATTGGCGCCGTGCTTTGGTGTGAGTCGAGCTGTTACTTAATCTTAACTTAGCTTTCTTACTTTAAATCTTTTCAATCAGGGTTCCCCCATCCTACATCACAGTATTTCTAATTTCTTTGCTTTGTAACTGAATGTGAACGAGCTAAACCTACCGATAAATTTGATTCTCGGTTCTGTGTCATCTGATATTTGGTCTGGAGCCGAAAAGTTTGTGAGGTTTCTATTTACTGCTGGGCTTTTTACAGTCGTATGGAATGGCCGCGTCCATTGAATCCCGAGAACAGGAATAGGGGCGACAGCCTCTGGAGCAGAGTGGTTTGGCCTTCGTTGTGTGGCAGTTTGTTATAGCGGGACCCTTAGTTACTCCGGAAAATCGATAAAGTGGTAGCTAAAGAGAAGCCACACCCTCCATCCACCTACGCACAGAAACGGGGCCTGAGTCTGAGAGTGTGAATAAGTGAAACGTGAAGGCAAGTGGTGGGAGTTTCTAATTTTATGTGTCGTAATATCCATTATTTTTTGCTTTGTATTCAATTTCCTGCTGTGTTTAGAAACGTGTGTGCTTAAAGTGCATGATATAGTGAAATGGACTTTGACGATTTTGTGACCTCTGACCCAGAGCTGTGCGAAGAGGATTGTGGGAGCGGCAAAGCTGAACTCGGTGATTTTGGGGCCGAATTGGGGGACCTGACCGATAGTAGTAATATTCCGTCCGGTTCTGCCTTTTCATTTGAGTGGTATAAACAATTGCAGAGCTTTCCGACTAACAGGCGGAGCAGTGAATTGGAATGGCTCAGCGAAGCTAAAGGTAATTTATTTTTCGTTATTTTATTTTTAAAATCATTCGGAGTGGAAAATGTCATTGCGCTTGTGGAGTACCCGAATTTTGAGTAAGCTGACTCAAATTTAGAAATCGTTCAGCCCAGCCACTTAATTCAACATGTGCCATCTCTAGATTTAAAGAAGTAATAGAAAATAAAAGTGCTTACGTTATAGAACAGCGGAAATTTTTGTCGTGACTGTCAGGTTGGCGATACTTCAAAAATGACAGCTTGTAATATTTCTCAGTTCACTTAAAAATTGGGGAAAAAATCACAAACTCTCCCCCCCTCCAAACAACTAATCTAGACGCTGCAGAATTTGTAAACACTACAAAGCTTAAATATATGTAACTTGTGACAAGAAATTTTAAAACCCTGTGCTGATTATTAACCATGATCCTACCTTATTTAGCTGCAGGTACACAGCTGTTATTTTAGAATAGAAAGTATTCATTTTGCACGAAAAATGGTGTGAGAATAACTCAAATATAAACATTTTGTGTACTGAATTTTTGTGGAGCAGTAATCATGAAAAATTAGAAAATAAAAAGTACTGACTTATAAATATCCATAGCCCTATTTTTTTTCATGTTCTTTTATTATATCTAGAATTCAAAGGTAATCAGGATTGGCGTAGACTTTCATCTGCAATGGAATGTGTATTTGAAATGTTATGGAATGCCATAACATTTCAAATACATTTGGTAGCAGATGGTGGGAATGCAGCTTTGATACCTTCACCAGCAGATTAGGATGGAAGATTAAACAACAGTCAAGAAATTTTTGACAGAGTTATGGCCCTCCAACTATATAACACTGTATCCAGTTATCAGTTTGATGTGGTCAAATAATTTTTTTCTTACTTTCTATAATAATTGATGGATAGATATTTGAAAAGATAGTACATAATTCCCTTAGAGTGTGCATGGGGGCTACAGACTTCTGCTAATTCTTTTGAATTATCAGTATTGGTTCTCCTGAAGACTAATATATTTATAAATGAATTTATGGCATATATGTTAACCAGTGATTGGAAAGCTACTTTTTAAAAATAGCTAACTACTGCTACAACTGTATTGTTGAAAAATTAGCTTGGTAAAACTATAAGTACTATTCCTGAGACTTAGTTGGCTACTCAACTTTTTCTGAAAAGTAGCTACTTTCACTACTACTAGGTTTAAGCTAAAAGCACAAATTACACATGGTAGCGGAGCTAAATGCCATGGTAAATAAATTGCGCAAATAAATTACCTATGTATCTATCTCTTAGCTCTGATTACCATACGTAACACATTTTAACGTATTCTAAAACTGCAGATATGAGTATTAAAATATGTAGAAGTACAGAGTGAGAGGAATAGTTTTCAAACACTAGATGTACAGGTATTAATCATGTTTTTTTTTTTTTTTTTTATATATATAGTTTTCTGTGCATACACATGTGCATTCTTGCCTACAAACAAAAACATTGCCTTTGCTTAATGCTTTCTGAGAAGGGTGAAGTGCAACATGTATTAGGTACAGTTTCTGAACAAACTGGAAATGAAGGAGCTAATCATTTTTCTCATAGCTGTCACGTGATTTGAAGAATATAGTTTTCCACTTTTAAGTAGCATGATTTGTAGCATAATTTTTCAAATATGGGTAGATGAGGTACACAGCAAGTTCAATCTTGAATGCAGCTAATAAAATCGTAACCTAGGTTTTCGGTCCATCGCCAGCGTTGTTTTGTTGTTTTTACGTGCTCATGTACACATCGAGGAATTGCGAATGGCGAGTATTTGTCCTCATCTCTATTTTACTAGCAATATTGATGCGCAGGCTCGCATGCGCTGTTGTTAGTTTGTCTATATGAGAGGCAGAGGATGTCCCTAGAAGAAGGTAGAGCGATGAACTGTCACAATTTGTGGGAAAACATTGGTCAACCACAACCAAGAATAGAGAAAAATGGGAAAACCTAGAGAAGTCCTTCGTCCAGCAGTGGACTGAGAATGGCTGAAAGCAGAAGAAGACTGTAAGCAATTCTTTCGTATGTTGAATTGGAGAGATTTTTTTCTGCAGTGAACTGTGGCTTTACTCCAGAATCAAAACAGATTGTGTATAGAAAAGCTGAAGAATATTATCAAGGAAAACCATGACATCGTTAATTACTTGGAATTTGAGCTCATTGCCAAATAATCAACTAAATACCAGTGATCGAGAAAACTAATTTGGTTTAGGTTTCATCAGAACAAACATTAGAAAGTGAATGTTTTTAAAGTATGTGAAAAACAGTTGCTTGACATTGAACCTCAAATTTGTTTATCAATTTTTAATGCATTTTTTTGGGGGGAGGTCAAATTTATATGGTGCCTTTAATATGTTGTGATCATACATATATGCAATCAAACTAGGCAAATTTGTGTGATGTTTTAGACTGTCTATGTACAGTCTGCTTCAAAAACTGCTTCCCTCTTTCAGGAGGCAATTTACAGCGTAGCATATTCAGGGCCTATTGTGCTGTAGCCACTCCTGAATCCAGCTTGTTCTCTCGGTTGAGCCATGTCCAGTGTTACCTTCAAGCGGGACTAATTGAAAGAGCAAAAGAATATGAACTTCCATTGTGCATGGCTTTTATCGATTATGAAAAAGCCTTTGATTCGGTGAAACCATCAGCAGTTACAATGGCTCTGAAAACCTGCGGTATTGAAGATGCATACATTAATATTATTAATAACATCTATGAAAATGCAAGTGCAAAGATTAGGCTGTTTGAAAATACAACACACATAAAAATTGGAAAGGGAGTGAGACAAGGTGACACCATATCTCCGAAGCTCTTTAATGCCACATTGGAGGGTGTTTTTCAGTCGCTGAGCTGGGAAAACAAGGGGATAAAGATTAATGGAGATTATCTAACCCACCTTCGTTTTGCTGATGACGTAGTCATTTTTGCAACTAGCCCATCAGAGCTGCAGAGTATGATCCAGGAACTTGCTGACAAGAGTAAAGAAGTGGGATTAAAAATGAACTTTCAGAAGACAAAAGTGATGTTCAATGCTTTTACAAGAAATGAAGATTTATCGATTGATGGAGAAAAGCTGGAGATAACAGACACGTACGTTTATCTTGGACAGCAGATATCAAGTGAGGGTCACATTGATGAAGAAATTAATCGGCGTACAAAACTTGCCTGGAGAGCTTTTGGAAGAAACAGCATAATTTTCAAGAGCAATATGCCATTATGTCTTAAAAGAAAAGTGTTTGATCAATGCATCCTTCCAGTGCTTACGTATGGTGCAGAGACGTGGACCTTAACTAAAAGAGACATACAAAGGCTGCAGACAACTCAAAGAAGCATGGAGAGGTGCATACTTGGTGTAACCAGGAGAGATAAGAAGAGGAACTCGTGGATCCGAAAAATGACAAGAGTGGAAGACATCATGATCAGAGTTAAATCCCTGAAATGGCAATGGGCTGGACATACTGCCAGAAGGACAGATCATCGATGGACAGCCGAAATTTTAGATTGGATTCCAAGGGACAGGAAAAGACCCAGAAGAAGACCACATGGGAGATGGGTAGATGAAATTCGAAAGTATGCAGGGGTGACATGGAGGAGACTGGCACAAGACAGACCGTTGTGGAGGAAACTTGGGGAGACCTTCGTCCAGCAGTGGATTGATAATGGTTGACAATGATGATGATGATGATGATGATATTCAGGGCCTACACCCGGGCTTCAAAAAGCAGTTTGTCTTTATTCATACCACACAGCTTATGCAGTACTGTGCAGGCACTACTGTAATGTTTAGAAGGTAGCAGTCACTACTAAGACATTCGTCTAATAATTTTTATTTTATGTAACTTAAACATAGTTTAATTTCTTTAATATGTGGAATCCTTCATGAACCTATTCTAATTTTGTTGCATGGATTTCTGTCATTTCTTGTCATTATGCACTTAGTTGGGTTTGCACACACACACACAAAATCTTGTGGATGCTGCAAAGTGTTCCTAATTTATATTAATGCAAAATATGAACTTCCTATATTAAAAGTTTTCTTGGAGTCATTGCTTGAGAAATCACCAAAAATTCTGCTTCACCATCTAGGTTATGCTGATATGGCAGGGATTACCCAGAATTTCAAATTCAGGGAAGGGGCTGTTGAAAAAGTTTTGGGGAGGAAGGGAATGGGGGAGGGTCAAGATGAAATCAAATTCTTCATAGGCTGAAAATTTGTATAGTGAAATGTTTAGGCTTTAAACCTGGGATGAAAAGTGGGAAAAACTTTAAAAAAACAAACTGTTTAGTTTTTTATAGTTAAGAAAGGTTAAAACTGGATATTGTTTTTTTTTTCAAAACCACACATGGTTATTTGTTTTACTGTGCTTTTTTTTTTTTTTTTTTTTTTATCCCTCATGTCCAAATGCTTCCCTAAACTCAGTGGCGGATTTAGAATTACCAGGGCCCTGTGCACAGCCTCAGTTTTTAGGCCCCTCTCACTTTACCCGCTATTCTTTTTAATAATAACTTGTTTTGTTGCTGCACATGTTTCCACCCTCATTTTAACTACTTATGCTGATATATGAAAAAATTGCAAAGAAATTGGATTTCAAGAGAAATGCATATTTTGGGTTCCTCTGAATGTGATTTCACTATTTTCACTGTGGTGTCTCTTAGTGTGTTTTGTTGCTGTAGAACTCAAAATTTATTTTATCTATCAAGACAAAATTTAATATTTACGAATGACGACTTTGAAAGAGCGATTACTTTCAATTTACTAGCGATGAACATTTAGAGAGTGGTGACTTTGTCTATTCACATTGTCTCCACGTATTTGGAAGATTTTCACTATCACTCTCTCCCTTTAGATTTATTTGCTATAATTTAATAGCTTGTACCATTAAGCCCCACCAGATAGAGACTTATCAGTTGCTGAGCCCATTTCTACGGATTTGTGAAATCAGATGCTGACAGATAAACGCATAACACTGTGGATTGTTGGCCACCGTGGCATAAGGTGAACGCACTCGGTTAGTTATTGAGAGATCTGGGGTATGATCCCAGCGGTGTCCTGATAACAGCTTTTTGGTAAATGTGTGTTAATTTGCCGAGTGACGACTTTGTCTATTAACAATATACACAACACACACCATTTTAAAAGTGTATGTTGAATGTGTTAACTTTGATTTTTAATAATCATTAGCTGCTGTTAACTGACAGAAACATCTTGTTCCACAAGTTCTAATTATGATGTCCAAATAGTTGCTAAAACATAAATGATACTGCCCTTGCAGAAATCTGGTATTAGGTGTGCAACTTAATTCTCTGCCACAGGCACGACACGTTGACAGCAAATTATAGCAAATCGAATACATACCTAATCAGGGAAATAATCCTCTTCATATTGAATACATTTGAGCCATCGGTCAGGGTGCTGCCAAATGCCACTGCGGAAAAAAGGAGGGCTGTTTCGAGTAGATAAAGTCATCAATACTGGTGTGGACCTCTTAGACAGAAGTGAAGTGCGTATCACTCAGGTGATGTTGCAGGGAGCGAAAGAAGTGATAATCTGACGAGGTGAAGTCTGGAGAATACGCCGGGTGGGACAAAATCTTACATCCAAGGGCAGTGATCGTGTTTAAAGTAGTTTTCGCTGTGTGAGGACGCGCACTATCCTGAAGCAACAAGACCGACCTTTTGCCCTTGCCGATGTATGGTCTTTTCGCCTCCATTGCGTCACTCAAACGAATTAGTTGCTGACAATAATGCCCAGCATTGACCATTTCACCAGGTTTGAGCAACTCGTAGTGTAGGACACCGCGCTGATCCTACCATATGCACAGCAACAACTTCCTGGCATGGATATTCGGTTTGATGGTACTGGTGGTAGGCTGACCTGGATAAACCCACGATTTGCACCGCTTAGGATTATCGTAGAGGATCCACTTCTCATCACAGGCAAAATCTTGTGGAGGAAATCCTTCTTGAATCTGGAGAGCAAAGACATCGTAGCGCCTAGACTTGTTCACAGCTGTGAGTTGGTGGGGCACCCAACAGCCCTCCTTGTGAATTCGTCCAAGCTTGTGCAGGCGCTTTGCAATGGCTTGCCATGTTACTCCGAGTTCCTGGGTGAGCTCTGACTGTGTGCGTCAGGGATCCGCTTACTACAGTTGTTCCAGTTCATCAACTTTCTGTAGCTGTTCAGGACATTCTGCATCACGGAGATCGAAATTTCCCTGCTTCCTCATCAACTTTCTGTAGCTGTTCAGGACGTTCTGCATCACGGAGATCGAAATTTCCCTGCTTAAACTGCTGAAACCACTTTTTACACGTACTGTAGGACACAGCAGCCTCGCCCAAAGCAGCACAGATCATTTGCTGGGCTTTTCCTCAGCACTTTTTTTCAGCTGAAACGCGAACAGGAGGCAGTGCCTCAAATGTTGCTTCTCGAATGACATTGCTTTCACTGTCAACTTTCGTCCCTTCTGTCACTACAGCTGTGAGCGGTTACGGTTGCCTGGAAAGCTGTTGGATGGCGCTGCAATCGGCCATTATTGCACACAGCTATTTGCATTTGCCGACGTTCTATGATCGCTTGCAGTTAGGGGCCGAGAATAAAGTTGCACACCTAATATATTAAGGAAAAGTATTATGTAGTTCTTACTATGTGCTGGAGAAGTACACTAATGACCATCTTATAGATGTTCTAAATTCTAGAATTGTTAAAACATGCTCAAAGGGAACTAACAAAAGTTTTGAAAGATAAGAATTCTTCTTTGCTAGTCAACAAAATTCTTAGTAAAAAAGAAAATAATCAGAAGATGAAACTAAGTTTCAATTAACTAGAAAAGTTACTTACCATAAAGGACTTTAAAATACTTCATAGGATTAGTGAGAAGTTTCTAAACAGACTGGCTCCAGGATTACAAAATAAAATTAGTAACTACCTTCCAAAATTAAAGCAAAAAGAAAACATCCTTTTACAGGAAGGTGTGGTCTACAACATAAAATGTGAGTGTGGTCTCAGCTATGTGGGAAAAACAGGCAGACAGCTTAAAACCAGGTTGGCAGAGAGAGAGACAGAGATAACATAAAGCTGCACTTAAAAATTTGACAAACAAAACAGGTTTGGGCAAACATGTTCAAAATACAGAATATAAAGTGCTTTGGGACACTGTAGAAGTTCTGACACATCAACAGCATTTTTTTAAGAGAAAATTGACAAAGACTGGAAATAGAAGAGGTACAACATTAAATGATTTGAAAGGTTGGAATTTAGCTCACGAATGGCAACACCTACTATAGTTTTAGTCATGAGGAAGAATGGAGGTGCTACCCAAAAATTTGACTAAGTAATATGCTTTTATTCCTAAGTAAATCCCATAATTTTGTGAAGTTTATAGTATATTATTCTATAGTTTGTTTCTCTCATTCATTCCTATGCATAGACATCCAGATTTTTCGTCCTGTATTTTCATCAAAGTGCAGAAAAATGAGTTTGAAGGCTTATAAAGTCATATAGATAATAAATTTAATACATGCCTTAATATCTCTTGCACATGACATTTGAAATGTGGTGAAATTAAAATACCTGTGCTATGTAAAATAATACTAAATTTTTATATGAAGCCTCTGCCGAAAATAATATTGGAATGGGAGAAAATAAATTCCTTCCTTTCTTTTGCAAGAAAATAAACTAGTTCAAATATGATTTGTACAGATAAAAAAATTCTCAAGTTCTCAACTCTGGCGTTGAGTTTTTAAAGATCGTGAAGAAAAAGACGAAACCTGAAGAAAGTATTTTGGTTCACATGAAAACTATAAACGATCATAAAGAAAACCCCTTAATTTCTAAAAACAGTATGTCGCACATGATAACTCCCAAAGAAATGGCATAAAAAAGTATTCCTATAGGTAAATTAAAATAAACCTCTATAGAAAAAGTAATGTTGAAATGTGAAGAAAACAAAGTTTTTTTCGTTTCACATAGAAAGCATGAACGAGTTTATCAAACGTGATTGAAGTAGGCCAAAAAGAAAAAAAAATGTTACACAAAACTAATCATGACTAAAAGATTTCACAAAAATTATCCTATAGAAAATATATATATATAAAAAAAAAACCTACAGAAAAATGTTGAAACATGAAGAAAAAAGCACCTTGTTTCACATGAAAATGTGAACAATCATAATCATAGTCGAAAAATCTTTTAATTTCTGGAAAACATCACATTGCATAGAACTGTCTTGAAGAAAAATGTCTTCCTATATGAAAACAAATTGTTGTTAACGTTGAAATTAATGTTGGAATGTGAAGAAAAGAAAATTCGTTTCATAAGACAAAAGCAAACTAGCTTAAACGAATCAAAAAATTATCTTAAGCAACATGTTATGTATGAAAATTCATGAAGAAAAGTCAAAAATATATTATGACATACAGAGGAAAACTTATTTAATAGAATATTGGTCATAAATATGATAAAAAAACTTAATTTCTGGAAAACAGCACATTGCACGAAATTAGTAATGAAGAAAAATTAATAGGTTTTCCTGTGAAAAAATCAGTTTTAATAAGCCTCTGTCCAATTTAATGTTGAAACATGAAGAAAATACAGTTCTTCGTTTCATAAGAAAAAGGCAAAAACGAGCTTAAACGAATCTAAGAATGATCTAAGCAGCATGTTTCGTATGAAAATTTGTTTACAAAAACGAGCTAGAAGAACATGATATACAGAAGGGAATTTCCTTAATAGAATTGGGCTGTTAGTGGAAACTCATTACTTGATGTGGTATTTTTTGCTATAATATTTTGTATACAAACGTCACAGAAAACAGTACATACAAAAATTACTTTCTTTTGAGCAAAAACAAAAAACGAAATAAATCCTATAGCGTCTTTTGTGAAAAAGGTTTTCTGAGGTCTTTGAGAGATTAAAATCTAAAGTATTTGATGTATCTTGTTTAATCATGAAATTTAAGTCACTCTACACAAAATAACAATTGTAGCAGTTTTTGAGATATTAAAGTAACTGAAGTTTTGAGGCATCTCGCTGTTTATGAAACTGTTAGTTATCTTTGGCAGCCAATAAGAGCACACCCACACCTTATACAGTAGCTATTAGGAGTCCAGTATGTATCCCTCGCTCATAAAAAAAAAAAAAAAAACCTTAAACCTTGCAGTGTTTATAAAAAAATCATTTAACTATACATGCTTCAAGGACCTTGTGTTCCTCATCGACTAGCCGCCGATGCCTCAGGCTACGCAATAAAAAACCTGATAAGACCCCTGCCTGTTGTAAGGGAAGTCTTAATCAGATTGACCTCCAAACCCGGCTGAAAACTAGCATGGTCATTAGCGTGCATGTCTTGCATGCAGAAAATGCGAGTTCAAACCCACCCGCTGCTGTGTTTTTCAATTTTGGTTTTTCATTATATTTCACCACTTGAAAATAATTACGGCGGGAAAATGAAACATGTCTTTAAAAATGGCTGGCACCTCCCAAAATAAAATACTGCGGGGAATATAAAAAATGGCGTACTCCGCCCAAAATAAAATATGCGGGGAATATGAAAAACGGCGTACTCCGCCCAAAAATAAATAAGACAGGGAAAATTAAAAACTAGTATTAAAATGAAATATGGCGGGCTCCACCTTAGAATAACTGCTCTGGTAGGGTGTTGCGAAACGAAAGTTAGGCGTAGTGAGGATTTCTTCCATAATAAAATTTTTTTTCTCGCGTAGGACGATGTACGTCGCAGAATTATTTTGTACTTGTCCCCGTAGAAGAATCGCGGCGAGGTATATCACAAATTTATTTTGTACCCACCCCCGTAGAAGAATCGCGTTGACAGCCGACGTACATCGCAGATTCATTTTCTACTAATCCTCGTAGCAGAATCGCGGCAACAGGCGATGCACATCGCAGATTTATTTTAGTCCTGCAGACAAAAACGACATCCCTAGAACCCGATTAAACCATCTTGCAGACCTCCTAAGATGCAAGTTTTCCACCTCTCAAAATTTCCGAAAACGGAAGTTAGGCGAAGTGAGGATTTCTCCCGTAATTGTAATTTTTTTATCTTTCTAATAATTGACAACATAAGAGTGTTTGCTGATTAGATTGTTTTTCAATAAAATTTTGATGTAGGGAAAAAAATCCCTACATTCTCATCATCAAGAATTTATATAGCTGAAATAGGCTTCAAAAATTGTCAGCATGCGTCGTATTACGATTTTTCTATCAGAGTGTTGCGTTTTTTGGTTCCGAGAGGTTGGCAGGTCTGCATGTGTAATCAACTAATGAAATGGCCATTTTCAACCTGACTTTTGATTTCCTTGAAATTTGATGTGATTGTTAGGCATGTAGACTTATGCATAAATCCAAATTTTAGCCCTGTCCACCCACAGGGTTTCAAATTACATGACCTTGAAAATTAGAAAATAGTGACCTCAAGACAATCTTTGAGTAATTGTATCTCGTTACCTAATTGGGCTAGAAGGTTGAAATTAATGTCTTTTTATAGCATTTAATATAAGCTTTTAAATCGTGCTGAAAAATAAAATAAAAATAGGTTGACCTTTCCAAGGTCACAGAAATAACCTTTGACCGTGAATATTTTAAAAAACTAATTTTAAAATTTGGAAAACAATTACATGGCTTTGTTATTGTTAGACTTTTGTTTACAGATATGCCAACTTTAAGGTTGGGACCGCAATAAGATGATTATTTATAAAATATTTAATTGAAGTGAATCTCAACCAAAAATTCCCCCAAATTTGACGAAATGACATTTTGCAAGTATTGACAATTTTAAAAAATAACCTGATATATAAAATGCAAAATTTGGGCACCATATGATGCAGTAAATGCATCTTTTACTACATCTTTCCATTGCAGGTATTATATGTGTGAGGGGGGGGGGAGACTGCTGGGTGTGAAAATGAAAGAGCCATGCTAAGAGTAGATCATTGAAATGTGTTTTTGAGGCATTTTTTTTGTTGTTGTTTTTGTTGTTCCTTAATAGCATGGGATTATAAGTTCTCCAATTTTTCCAGGTTTTAATGAAAACATTCATTTCTCCCCTAGCATTTTGCTTATTGTTTTAGCACCAAGTTTTCTCTCATATTGGTTTAAAACTCGAGCTTCACGCGACAATAACAGTCGCGTATGGTAAAATGGTTCGTTTAGCAGTAGCTTCGGTCATCATATGACGTTGATCACCTGCGATCGACTGGATGGGTTGGTTGACAGAACTACAATTTGAAATTGGGGTGCTGGAACTGTTGCCAGATTTTAGTAGAGATCCAAATAAATGGAATCCCATTTATTTGGATCTCTCCAACTGCTTCAAAGTTTGGACCTTTTTGTGTACCACATCAAATGGGCCGAATGCAACTGATAGTCTTGACTTGCAGCATCAGTAATAATAGAATAGTCCCAGAGAATCTTCAACAATGTGAACATTGTCTTTATCTTGCAATGTATGTACAACTGTGCCTTCATTTCTGAATGTGAGCAACTGAACATTTTGTGGAAGAAATGTGAATCCCCTAAACATTTTGAGGAAGAACTGCTAATTTTAAGCTGTGAAGGCTACAAAACTGGCAAAACATATAAGAAAATTCTGTAAATGGATAAATGACAAAGTATGGATTGAAAAATATGTACCAGGAACAAGTGCAAAAGCTTCAGTTCCAATTTTAATGATTTTGTAAGGAGCGAGTATTACACCCCTCCCTTGAGCTGTGCCCCGGGCGGCGGCTGCCCTGCCTGCCCCACCCTAGTTATGCCTCTTATGGTTTATATATTTCACATAGCATTTTTAAGCAATTGGTTTAAAATATTCAAATTCTTTGTTTGCAACATTGTTATTGTTCACAGTTCCATTCCAATCCCCATTATAACTGAAGTACTACATTTTTATTATCGGTGGTTTATGAAAATCACTTGGGTATTTCATTATAAGCATAAATATTTTCTTATTCATTTATGTTATTGCACTTTTTTAAAATGAAACTATAAAATGATGCAAGCAGGGATTATTCATAACTCAAAAAAAAACAAAAAAAAAACTACCTGTTCTTAAGGTGAATGAGTAAGAACAACAGCTGTGTCAGTAATTCCCTGCTGTGTGGCCCTAGGGCTTGTTAGTGCTAATACTCAAGGGAGCAAAAATGCCCCCCCTCCTTCCCGGGAGAAGAAACTTTAAATTACATTAAATAAAAGTGGAAGTGGAGTTTTCCTGCTGAAGACTAAAATGTGGTCCATTTCGTGGTATGTGGCTACAAGATGCCAAGCTTCTGTTAAGACTTTAGGTAGTTGATCACCTACAAAGTATTGACACTGGAAGGTTTAAGCCAAATGTATCTATTCCTTTAAGTGTCGGAGGACAGCAGCGGAGGGAATGAACCTTGAGAAGGAACTCCTTGTGGGAGGGAGAGAGAAAGAGCATTGTAATTCTTCCTGTTCATTGTTTTGTGGTCAGTAGTAGTGGTTTTACAATGCTTTGTGTAGAAGAAAGGTTTATTGGTGGGAATCTGAGAGCTCTTGGTTTTTGAGCTGGGGGGGGGGAGAAATGGACTGTTATTAGAAACAATAACTACAACAGAAAATCTTGAGTTTAAAGAACTGGAATACTTAACAAAACTAGGTGTTAATATTCCATCTAAAGAAGACATTAGTGTTGCAAAGACAAATCTTAATACGTGTATTTAAAAAAAAACTGGAAGTTCATAAGTTTCTCGTATGAATGTCAAGCGAAGAGTTTCGTGTGAGGACATGCATAAACTATTGGCTGTTGTAACAGGCCTGTACCAGAGAAGTTAGGAGTGATGACCTGATGATTGAGGTCAGGCAAAGGATATAAAAGAGATTGGGCACTGGACTGTAGTGTGAGTTGCTAGGATGAGCAAAAGGAAGAGGGTTGGGCGCTGCCCCATCTGGCTCTACGGCTCTGTGCAGTAGGGACATTGGCTTGTAGTAGAACATTATGCTAGTCAGTGTTCCCTCTACTAAGCAGGCCTTAAGAGAGAGGGACTGTGGATCATGGGCAGCTTGCAAATTTATTTATGTTTTTTTTTACCATTTGAAAAGAATTTGCAGCTGAAGTGAATTTAAAGTTTCATAGTTCAGTTGTGTAAAAGTAAACGACTGCAACTTTTTTTAAAGTAATTGCTATGGGCTTTTTTTTTCTGGTGAACTTTATACAGTAATTTAATCAAACTTGGAGAGAAGACAGGGCAGAATAGAAATTCAAGTGAAATGTCTGTGAAACAAGGTGAATGTCTGAGAAAACCAGTTTTATATGTATTTTATGTTGTTAGCTTGTTGCAAATCAGTATTATTGATGCGTTAAGGTAAACTTGGGCTATTTCAGAATATTTCGTGGACTTGGATTTTTGTTAACAATGCCCTTCCACATTGTTTTCTTTAAAAAAAAAGAAAAATGCTTTTACTTCAAGGAAAAATAAAACAAGTTGATTCTGAATGTCTTGTCATACATTAATGAATCATTTCAATGTGCTGCTTTTCTTTTCCACACTGCACAAAGGGATATCTACATGTAATTTCTAATTTGTATTGTATATAGCAACATTTTTATTTATTAGTTTCCATACATGCACCCGAATGAATATACAGATGTGCAAATGAAAATATTGGGGAAATATGTTTGTACTCTATAGTCATCAGTTAGTGGAACAGTATAGTAAATTTTGTGATTTTAGGGTGGAAGGAGGTCAAGAACCATTGTTGAAAGAAGTTTGGATAAATAATCAAAAAGAAATTAAAAAACAAAGGGGAGGGATAAGATATGCATATGGTAGATTTATCATTAAAACCTAGAATGTTCTAGTGATTTAATGACATGTGTAAACAATTTTAAATATGTTAGTGGGTTAGTGGTGCCTTGGCTAATGGATCAGTCAGTTTTATACATGTAGAAACCAGAAAAACTGCTAATGAATTAATAAATATTTAACTGAGAATTCTGCTCTCAAACAAATGCATGTTTCAAGCAAATTCAGAGATTAATTTTTATATTTCAAGAGTTTAATCCCCCCCCCATTTACTTTTTTGATAATTTTTTACTTCTTGGTATGGGGAAATGATTTGTTAGTGAAGTAAAATGACAAGATGCAAAACAAATTATAAAGAGCAAAATAAACCTGCTATCTATATTTGTAAAAATGTCAGTTTGCAGTTTGACATAGCCCCTTTCCCAACTGATCCATTGAGTCCTCTCCCAATTCTGGAACTAGCTGCAGTTCTGTTTCTAGATCAGGGGTGGGCAACCTTGATTTCTGGTGTGCCACTGTTTACTCTGAGAATGTAAGTGTGCTACTCCACCTCAAAGCTTCTGGATGTTCTTTTGAGAAAATCTCCTGACAACCGCCTCGGTACAAAAGTCTACTACAAACCCGCATCCGTCCCCAACCTGATGCTCCGCAGCTCTTTCTGTCCCGCAGAATACAAAACAGCTATCTTCCGTTCTCGAATTCAAAGAGCCTTCGCCGTTTCCTCCGATACCCATTCTAGACAACACGAAATTGAAAGCGTCGTCAAGTTAGCTACTGATACAGGATATTCGTTGAATCAGATACGTAACTTTATCCCAAAAGCCAGGGTCAAACATTCTAATCTTCCTGTGCCACAGATAAGTTATTTAGGCTCAATTCCCTACATACCAAATGTGTCTTACAAACTCAAAAATGCCCTGAAGAAGATGAAGTACGGCGTCGGCATCAGGTCTCCTGCATCTTTATATACTATGCTAAAGGGAAGTAGTGAAAAACCACCTCTCTCCTGCGAAGCAGGTGTTTATGCGATCCCCCTACAGTATCCGGACGGCTCTAAATGTTACCACATTGGAATTATCAAGCGTTCATTTGGAATCGGAGTCAACTAACATAAAAGAGAGACAAAATATGGTAAAGTAGCCATGGCATTATCCAGAGAAGTGAAATTCAAGTCCGCTACTCCTATGTGGGACGATATAAAGAAATTAGCTACCTACTCTACACCTAAAGGTACAGCCATTTGGGAAACCTTGGAAATCATTACCAACAGCGATACTTGCAATGATTGCGCCTCATTTGAGTTGCCACGAATTTGGAACCAATTCTTCAAATAATGCCTCTGCCTACCAGGATACCGCGCATGCAACCAACGTGATGCGTCATATCTTTAAATGTATATAATGTTGTATCTATTGTCAAGTCAAGTTAAGTTTCCGCATTCAAATTGTAAATGCGTTCTATTTTTCAGTTGCAGTTTCTGTCTAACTTCCTTGAAAAAGCCATCTGGTTGATGTGTGAAAGCTTGGAAACGCTAATGTGTCTACTTTCTATGCCAATAAATCGGACCACTAGTACAGTGTTACTATTTACTATAGAAACAAACATTTTAGAAGGGAGGGTAATAAAACACAGCAGTCAGTACCTCACCACACTGAGGAATGTGACCTTGACTAACCAGTGCTGCACATAGTGGAAGGGGGAGAGAAGAACAATGACAGCCAACTTAAATTAGTTTTCTGTTAATGAGCCACTTAGGCTGTTTGTCAATATAACAATTTTATTTTTTTAATCCACAGCAATCTTACACATAATTTAAAATGCCTAATGCAGCAGGTTGGCCAACTACGTTCTAGATGAAGTGAAATGTGATCTGTCTGGTGATTGCTATGTCTGTCAAGGAAAGGTTTGCATTTTTATTTCTTTGTAACATCTATGTTGGTCATAGACAAAATGGACAGGAATTTTTTACGCCATAAAAGAGGGGTTAATGTTTCTTTAAACTCTGATTATGGATATTTTCTCAGTGAAAATATTTGCTATAAAAGACTAGCTGTACTACCCGGCTTTGCCTGGTATTTAGGCTTATTAATTTCATATTCCCTTATGTCACTGAAAAAATCAGGAAAAAAAATTGATTGAAGAAAGAAAAAGCTGATTTCACAAATTATTTATTCTTAGTGTGATTATTTCAGCACTTGGCCATTCACAACATTTTTGGTTTCTCCTTTATCAGCAACAATATATAATTTTGTTGGATCCTTTGCTCTTGACATTCCAACATACAGCTGTCCATGTGAGAAGCATCAAATGCATCATGTGCTTTAAGTTTCAGACGTCTTTGAAGGGCAAATCTCTGGGATAAAAATGTTAAAAACGTATCTTTGCGAATATTTTATGAAACTGGCTGAAATTTTAATGAACACCATAAATCGTTAATAGGAACATGACCTCCAACTTTCGCCTGCATCGGTAAATAACTTTTTAAATTAGCCGTCAAAATTTTATTAATCGTTCTGCGTATATATTTGTTTACAGGTGAATTAAAAATTCCATGCGTATTTAAAAAGTTTTGACCGGATTCCGGTGAAATTTTGAGGGACTCCTCTTTATTATCAATTCATGGTGTTGATAAAAATTTCAGCCCGTTTCGTTAAGATTTCGCAAAGTTCGTTTTTGCATTTTTTTTTATGCACAGTTCTCAAAGAATAGAAACTCCTGTGGATATGCCATGGCGATGAAGGCAGTCACGTGCTGTGCTTTCAGGTAACGATGACTTAGCAAATGACACTGACTTTATTGATTTGCTTATTAATTAATTCATAACTCACAAACAGAACAATGTAGAGATCTTAAAATAGTTGTGTTGTCCTAGAAATTCCAGTATTAATAAGCTATGCAAATTTCATGATGCCACAGTTCGGCGTTCAGAGTTTTTGCTGCTTCAGACAAACATTTTTTTTTTTTTTATATATATAAGATAATAGCATCGTATGTTCTATTTCCATCAGCTTCTCATTGATATAAGCAGGGATGTATTTACCAATGGGCTTAGGTGGGTGACAGGCCAGAGTGGCATAATTTTTTTGTGTGGCAAAAAGAAAAGAGTTTTGTACAGCTCACTTAGTGAAAAACATTGCAGGTTGGGCGGTTAGTGGGGTGGGTTGACGTCATTTTTTAATTCTCATTTACGGGTTTTATCTGGCGGAACTGGTAATGCTTGCTTAAAAACAATATGCTGTGTGTCGTTGATATCCAGCATTTTTAATGTCAAATAGGTTAATTAAAGTCATAAATAGTTAGGAGAATCTTCTCCCGAGAAAATGGAAACTCCTTAGAGATATTTTGAATAAAGCTCATGTTGAGAATTGGCTTTCTAGTTTCTTAATTCAATTACTAATAAAAAACTACTATTATGGGAATTTTAACTAGGAATTTTTTTTAATTTTAATTGCAAATTTTCAGAGAAAACTCTTCTTCTTCAGGCTGTCTTTTTGTTGTGACTTATTCCTGTCACGGTTAACTTTGTTAGTTACGGTTATTTTTCATTAAATCCTGCCAGATGTTAGGCAGGGAAAATCCTCTGCAGTCATTGATGATGGAATTTTGATTTTTCTCAAACTCTATTCCTTCTTTTAGCTTTCTGTTTTGCAAATTGCTTTGGAAGCTGATGACTTTAAGGGAATTCCAATCCATGCTGTGACTAGTTTCTCTAACATGCAAACATAATTCTTTCAATTTCATTTCATGTACAAAACTTAGTGTAAGACTTTTGGCAGAGGAGTGGAGGTAGGATTGCAGTTTCATGTGTTGGTATAATTAGTCAAATATTTGAATTTTCTAATGTCAAATTTAAAATTTTTCCATATCTTACACTCAAAGGTCAGGGTGCAAATAAAAAACACATCTCAATCAAGTTTTAGATGGTGGGTATGTTTACTCCATTATGCAATATTTTAATAATTTCTGGAGTGTATGTGAGGTACTGACATCAGGTTTGGCATTACTAGGAAGTATAAAAAGCCGTGCATGCTTTTTTAGCATGTTTTGAATGTAGTGATTTGAGGATATTTGAGAGTGTAAAACAAAATAAAGTGAAATTTGTGCATAAAAATGCTTTAAAAAAAACATGCATGTGCGTGCCGACTCTTGGGAGTGTTTGTAATTGGCTGAAGTGTAAATCCATGAGCTTGGTTCTAAATTAAGGGGGGGTCCTAATTTTTTTACGCTAAAATTACCACTTCTTTTTTGGAATGTTTATTGATCACACTATGCAATCAATTGATTTCAAAGTAAGTATATCTATTTATTATCGTTTCAGCTATTTACAAAACAATTTTTAACAAGTTTCATGAAGAATAATGCTTGCAAATCCCCCCGACAATGACACCGCACGAAGATCGATGGTCGCTGGTTGGCATGATTTCTTCACTCCAGGCGATCTGAAACAAAAAGCTCTAAACAACGTTTTACTCGATACACAAGTAGTTATCGTTTGATGAACCAGAAAAAATATTTATATATATTTAAGGAAATGGTGACTTGTCAAACTCAAATTATCAATTTAGCTCACAAAATTGACAATGTTTTTTGCTATTAAAAAAAATATACATAACGTATCGCATTTCTGGTTCATCAAAGGATGCCAACTACTGAACATGCAGTTTTACATTTGAAGTCGATCGGCCCAATAGTTTTTGAAATACCATGCCAACCATTCGCGAAAAAGCTGTTTTGAGGAAAACGTGTTTAAAGTTTCAAGTAGAGTTTACGGAGGCATATTGAGTACTTACAGTATTTTTCTGCTAATCTGCTTACCAGGGCCATACAGTGCTCCTTCCTCTGCTTTGTAGAACTCGTTTAGAGACATTTGCTCACTTCTACGCCTTGTACGGGCTTTTTTTTATAGCCTCGAGGCTGCGTCTCGATGATCTCTGTAGATGCTGTTGGTCCAACGTGTTGGCAAATATCTTCGTTTGCTCGCCATTAACGATTCCTATCATTGTCATCATTTCAGGACGGCAGAAAAGTCTTCATTAAAAATGCCTGCTGCTACATAAGCTGCCATTTGGATGGTTTTTGAGCCACAGTGAAGATGTTTGGGTGCGAACCGCCAAACAGTAGAATTGAAACTTTCGTTGTTGTTTTGAGTGTCGCCACCCAAACACCTTTCTAGCAATTCTCTTGATGACAAATTGTTATAAATCGGCTTTATAGTATTTTCGATATCTTTATGAAGTGGTGGTTCATGATTGAATTCGTCCAGTTTTCTCAGCTTTGGCTTTGCTCCAGTTGCACCAACTCTGTGACCCCAACGGACAATAATAGATTATAACTTGGCCAATTTTGCAAATTTAGACTTGAAATTTTGTACACATATTCTTAAAACCTGAAATAATAAAATAGCGAGAAAAGAAAATCTATTTTTTTCACACAAAAAATGAGAATTCCCCCTTAAGCATCAAACTGAAATTTCCACGAGATACATCAGATTGAAAAAAAAAAAAAATGTTGCAGCCCAAATTAGTTTCCATTTGAAAATTAAAAACTTGTCCCTAAGTGTGTAGAGAACTAGCAAAAAGTTTTATTGTACTTTGCTGTGCAAATGAAAGAAATACTTCATGAAATTTAAAAAAAAATTAAGATGTTCCTCATTGAGTTAAAGTTTTAATGTTAATTTCCATTTTTAAAATTTTAAATATCTACTAAGGAATTAAATTGCAAATTTTATATTTGCTCAGAAATTTTTGGAATACAAATCACAAATAAGTTTCATACAAGTTTAAAGAGAAAACAAATAAAATTGTGCAATTTGGTTCTAAAGTCACGCTAAATAAAATGCTTAATTTTTTATTTTCTCAGCAACATGAAAGTACAAACTTCAAGTTTGATGTATTTATTTGAATGAGTGTAGGTTGTACAATGTGTGTGTATTTTTCTGTACCATAGTGGAAAGTACAGTAGTTAATATGGATGTCAAATCCTCACTTGTATATAATTACTAATAGTTTATTGATGTTTCATAGAGGAATGTGCAGTTATTATACATATTGCATCCTCATATGTCAATAATTTTTAATATGTTGTACCGATGCTTCACTGGAATTTAATTAAACAAGAATTTCAGGGGAAAAGTTTTTTGGAGAGCAAATGCAATATTTATTCACTGCAAGTTTTGGGAGAAATCAGATAAGCATTAGAGTCATAAGATTCTGGACAGAAAATTTTTTCAGGTAGTGGATGGCCAGTTTCCATTTTGTTCTATATTTCTTGTTCACGTGTAAAACACACATGTAAAGTTTGACACCATTGTTGAATTTAACTCTTGCAGAAAATCTTTTCTGTTCTTGAAAGTAGCAAAGTTCAAAGCAGTGTTTTGTTATTTCTTCATCAGGTGAGAATTAGACAAAGAGCACTTCTGTCTGCTTTTGTCAGAAAATTTTATCCACTTTGTCCTGAAATAGCCGCACTTCTTCCCAGTGGTTGCCAGCAGTTCAGGAGGGGGGGATTGTTATCGTAAGGGGTGCACAAATTTTGAAAGTGCTTGGCAGAGATTTTGGTAAAAAAAAAATCCGTTTATTTAGATTTTAGCCAGCGCTGATTTTATCCCCAGTAAAAAAAAGTTTTCAGATACATACTATATGTAATATTTATTCAATATATGCAGTGCTGGAAACCATGGATGAGTGCAAATTTAACTTGCTACATAATTTTTTTAATATTTTCTTTCATAAGGCTGAATTTTAGTTTGTAACCTGGAAACAGCTGCCATTCTTCTGTCTTGGGGACGATTTTTATTAATTTCACCAGAATTTTGGAAACCTATCATCATTGCCAGATTATTTTAAAACTGTTTTCCTTTTTACTTTTCCCTCTGAAAACTTTGCAAAATTATATTTCTGTGAGCTCTGAAATTCTGGAGTTGCACTAAATATTGTAAAAAACTTCGATGCTATTGTATACCTGCCAAGTTCTCCAGATTTTGCTTTCATTACTTTCTGGATGGTTGCAAGATGTCCGTCCGCTGGCTGAAATTTTTTGGAATTGGTGGAAACCGTTTCTAGTAGAAAATATTGTGATTTTCTGCATTTTGAATTGTTCTGACAAAGTTATGTTTATTATTATTATTACTTATTTCCATTCCTGAGTGTGTTCTTCATTTTAATTGGTTTTTGATAATGTTAATTTCTTATTTTTCTTTATAATGGTTCAAAAGAGTGACTTTTTTTTAATTCATGAGAAAACCCATGTTTCCCTATTTCGACTGCCTCTCCTTCAAGATCACTCAATGAAGGGTGCATTTCCCCCCTACCCCAGCCATTCCCATCTTAATTTTTAAAAGTAAAGTTAAATTTCAAACTGTTCTTAATCTGTCCTGATGGAATTTGCACCATTTCCATGACCCATAAAATTGTTTTTATGGCACTACAACAGTAACTATTTTTATTAATTTCACCTAAAATGCCTGCTTTACCATTCCTTATCTCTTGCTGTATCAAGGAATGGAGCAGGCATTTTCTTATTCACTTAATGAAATTAAAGTTCAGAAATGCCATTTCCTACTGATTGTGTAGAGAAAACAACTTTGGTTGTCATGATACACAGGGATGGACAGTTAAAGTTCTGATTTTGAACTTTAATTTCTCTTCAAGCAAAAGGAAAAACCCTCACGTCTTTTACTTCTTGCTAGAGCAAACAGTTGCTAATAAATGGGAAAACATTCATTTTCAGCAAAATTGAAGTTTGAAACATAAAATGCCACTTCTCTGCCATGAAAACAACTGTACGAGTCATGGAAATTGCGTTATTTCTAGCACGCACAGGGTAAATAACGATTTTCAACTTGGAATTGTGCTCTCTAAAAAAAGGAAAAGAAGAAAAAGGCGTTCTCCTGTGATGATGGGTCTAGCCAAAGACAGATTTCTCAACAGACCTAGTGCAGGAAATTTTAGTGGTTGTAAAAATTAATATGTTAAAAGCCCATAAAAAATAAAAGAAAAGAAAAACTTAATTTAAAGTAGAAACTTAACATTTAGTCCAAAAACTGCTGTATACAAGATTTTGTCTCTGAATTCCCATAATCCCTTTCCTCTTAGACTTGGCAAACATATGTTTATCTGTTTGATTATACTTAAGAAATGAAATGAATACAAACAGGTGGTAGGGGGAATGAGTGGGGTGTTAACATTGCTCTTTGGAGCATGATAAAAGTTTTCTGGCTTAGATAAAGAAAGATCGCTTTGGGCTTTCGAGGATGTTCACTCGAAGCTATCCCATCTCCCCTCAGAATAAATACAATGGTAGTAGGAGGCAAGGGCTGAATTGTGCTGCCATGTATCAAAACAATAAAAATTGTTAAAAAACAAAAAGGAAAAGAAAGACTTACCAAAGCAACTGATTAATACCAATATTTAATCAATTTAGGGATAGGCAAAAGTAACGAATTTTTGTCAACCATAGACGAAAATTTGTTATTGTTATAAGAAAAATCTTTATTTATAATTTCACCACATTTAAGCTTTAAATTATTATTTTTACTTAGCTTTGGATGGGCTACATTCCTCCCCCTAACATTTCGTTTTACCCATGGATTGGATCTGAATGAGTTACATGAAAATTGTTGCCATCAAATTCTTTATTTTAAAGGGGAGTAGGGGTGGCAAAGCCCTAAATCCATCTCTGAGTATAGCAAGAAGGGACTGTAAGGGATAAAAAAAGCTATTCATTCGTTAAGAAAATTTATTAAAAAGTATGTTGTATTTCTAGTGATCTGGTTAAATAGAACAAGCAAAAGGAAAAAGTTTCATCTTCAAGAAAGTATTTAAAACTAGATATGTTTTTAATGTTTTTGAAAATCATATTTTATTTCTTTTCACCCCTCCCTAATATCTGACAAGTGTTTCAGTTGTGAGTAATTGTAAATGGCCCCAAAATTTGAAGTTTTGAAAGCTTCCAATTCATATCCATGTTGAAGTAACTGTTACAATACATCCAATTGAAACATATGACTGGTGTCTATGTATTTTTTTGTTTAGCAGTTTTTTAAATGGCAGATTTCTTTTCTGTTGGTGTGTGTGTGTGTGTGTGTGTGAGACTGAATTTAGAACTCTGAATTTTTTTTAGGGGGGGGGATTATATGTATAAATATTCATTCCTGCCTTAACAGATAAGGCCCAATTCCTCACGGTAAGTATGAATCAATTTTCAATCTTGGCCTGAGCATCTTAATGGCACCCATGCTGACAAGGAATTTAATCTTTTTAAATTACATACGAAATAGTAATACTATACTAGTGATCTGATTTATTGGCGTAAGAAATAGACATAAGTGTTTCCAAGCTTTCGCACATCAACCAGATTACTTTTATCAAGGAAGTTAGACAGAAACTGCAAACTGAATAATAGAACGCTTTAACAATTTGAACACTGGGCACAAATATTGCTATGATTTTAATATAAAAGAAACCCCTTGAGGAAAACGATAATTTTTGTGCACTTCTGCGTTTCTGCATGTGAAGATGAAATTTTAAAAAAGCATTTTGAAATGTGTACTTGTAAAGTTACTTATATTAGGTGGAATATTCAATCCACATTAACACTTACAAATACCCTAGTTACAGAAATTAATGTAGTTAAGTGGCTCACTGCTCTCACAGAAAGAAACAGATGTAGAATGAAAGAAACAATTTTCATGGTTCTTTCAATATGTAAAAAATTGTGATGGGAACTGCAAACTATTTAGCAAATGTGTTTTTTTTTTTTTCAATTTGTTGTGGTTTGTTTAGCTATAGAAAAGATCTTAGTGTAATTTTTCAAACTTTTGAAGGTCTTCGAATCAATACGAAGTATTTATGTAAGGAAGGTAATGATGGCACAGCATTGATGCATGGAAATTTTAAAGTAGTCCAGGCCATATAGCTAAAATTCACCCAATAGAAATTTATATGCACTGTTTTTTTTTGTTTTTTTTTTTTTTTTTTTTTTGGGGTGTTTAGGGGAGGGAGGGGGTTACTGATCACTGTGAGTAACTCAATGAGCTATAAGTAGTCGTCCATCCCTAATTTAGGGCCACTGGTTCTAGGGAAGGGAGAGAGCCAGTGTCGCGTAAGACAAATGCAATATCGATGCCTCGCCGGGATTCAAACTGGGACCCATCTCGGATGAATGATCAGGAGCCAACACTAAGACCACTGCATCACTGGGGTGGCTGTGTGGTCTAAGCATTGGCTTCTGACTAGTCATCTGAGATGGGTCCGGGTTCAAATCCCTGTGAGGCATGGATATTGTGTTTGTTTTACGGCACTAGCTCTCTCCCTTCCCTAGAACCAGTGGTCTAAATTAGGGATGGATGACTGCTGATAGCTCATTGAGCTGCTCACAGTAGTCGGTAAACCCCCAAACAAAATAATAATAATAAAAAATAAAAATAAAAACAGTGCATGTAACATTAGACCACTCTTCACATGTTCTGGAGTCCAGTGTAATTGTTCTCCCCTGTGGAAGGATGTTAGTGGCATGCACATCACAGGTCTTCATACAAGTTGCTTTCCTGAAGCCTTATGGTCATTGTCTAGTGGGATACTGATTGTCCAATTGCTGCTGTCAGCTGTGAAGCCAACCAATGAGATACCATGTTTCTGTTGCATCTTGCAGTTAAGAATACATGAAATTCTTCCGTGGATTTGCAGAATTCCATTGGGGGGGGGGGTGTCATTTGGGCCATTCTTGAAATCGATGCAAAACTGAAAAGAAATTTAAGGATGAGGGTTATTTTTCCCTTTAGGGATGGTATTTCATCTTTCAAAATTTTCAAAAATGGAAGTTAACTGGAGTGAAAATTCCCCCCATAATCTTAATTTCTTTTTCTCGTGATGTTTCTCTGCCCAGTATTGTTGTTAAATACAGTTTTGTTCCATAAATGTTTGTATTTCAGCTTGAAGATGGAGAATTTTTTTCGAACATGGAAGTTAGATGGAGCGAAAGTTTTCCTGTAATCTTCAAGCATGAGGATCTTCTATTTATGTGATTTTTGAGATAGAGGCATAACTGAACAGACTTGAGGGGGATGGGTCGTTTTCTGTCTGAGGACGGAATTCAGATTTTCAAAATTTTCGAAAATGGAAGTTAGATGGGGTCGAGATTTCTTCCGTAATTGTAATTCTCTCTCTCTCTCTCTCTCTCTCTCTCTCTCTCTCTCTCTCTCTCTCTCTCTCTCTCTCTCCCCGTTTCTTCTGTGCAGTATTGTTAAATATCATTTTATTCCACAGAAATTTGTATTTCAGCTTGAAAATGTAGGAAAATTTCTGAAAATGGAAGTCGGATGGAACGACGATTTCGCCCATAATCGTATTTTTTTTTTTCTCCATGGTGTTCTCTCTTTCTTGTGTTGTTGAATGTCAGTAATTTTATATTTTGAATGCAGGAATGTGTTACAGTTTAATATTTACATAAATAAATTACACTGAACTATTCAGTCTTGCTCATGTTGCATTATGTTCACACTGTTTCACCGCATGTTCTGATTTTTCACTCGGTTAAAGCATTTTTTCATCTTAGTCAGTGTCGTGTACGTATGAGTTAAGGCAAGAAAGCAGTCATGGAAGTTGACCTTGGACGACCTAGTACAAGTCATCTATGAACACTTCCTGTATTTTGGAACTGTTTCCGAGCCTGTTGACAACCATTCGTGACATACGAAAAAGTTAACTTACCACCTCTGTTGGGATTGACTGGCCTCCAGTCTCCCAATTGCTCGCCATTGCATATCATCGCTTAAACAGCATCTGTGTGGCATTTTCAAGACATGTCCTTTACTTGCAGTTTGACAACGGCGAAGATCTTTTATACCCTTGTTCCTGTCCACCCTTCATGACTATTGGCTCCTTGAGTCTGTATGTAATGCCCACTGGAACGTTCTATGTGTGTCACTTTGTATACCCATTGCAGTCTGTTATACTCTCTGTAAAAGCCTCGGACCATATGTTTCTCATTCCTTTTCTTACTATGATGAAAACAGCCTTTCGTAACTTAACTTTTGTATGTTAGTGTGCATTCAACATAGAGAAATGTGCCAACAAAACTTCAAAAAGTTTATATATACATACTTTGCCAAAAAAAAAAAAAAAAATCCCAAGAAAAGTAGTTCGATCCCGACGAAACTCCACATTCTAGTATCGCAGGGCGGAGTCTGCAGATGATAAAAAAAATAGCTACCAGTGACTAAATAGTATCCTGCCACAGTGAATGGGTACCATGCATTGAGGAGGATATATTAAGAGCAAAGCTCACATGCAGAGACAATTGTGACAGTGGATTGAGGTTGCATTAACCTCATCGGACAGTGAGGCTGCCTCAATGTTGGATCTGTGCACACTACGAGCAGTGGAGCGAGTTCTGAGAGAGGACATATAATTAGGTGAAGAGGCCAGTCAAATTGCTGTATCATCAGGCATGTGGGTTAGAGTGATGTGGCTTGGTAGTCCTCTGTACCATCCCCCACGCTTTATTAGTACGTCGACTACATTTTACGACCTGTTCTGTTGCATCACCACCACACAATTTTTCAACAGGATAATGCCGAGCCACACACGACATGGCTCTCAGGCCTGCCTCCATAATATCAACACCCTTCCATGGCAACCCGATCGCTTGACCTCTCACTGATTGAACATGTTTGGGACATGATGGGACTTCACCTAAGCCCATCCCAGAATGTTGCCGAACTGGCCCGCAATTTGGACACCATCTGGCATGCTATACCTCAGGACAGTATCCATGAACTGTGTGTGTCTGTGTCACTCCTTGTAACTGCTTGTATCCAAGCCAGAGGTGGTGCTACGACATACTGACTTGTTCCACTCCTACAGCTGATTTATCCAAATAAATAGCCCAACTGCTCTGGAATTGCAGTCATTTCCTTTCCTTCACATATACATTGCATATGCCTGCCAATTTGCGTCTCTATTGGACGATTCCTTCTGGGTGCTTTCTTTTTTTTTTTTTTTTTTTGCAGAGTATTTGAAAAAAAAATTCAGATGAAATTTTAGAACCAGTTTTAATTGTTTTGTAAGTGCATTTTGTGCTTATTTCTTTTTTCGCTGTACTAATCTAAATTTGATTTGCTCCCTGTTAGTTATTCATTTTACTTTGTCATACCTTGACCTTGTTCAAAATTGCTCATGCATTCAGCACACAATGTTTCATAGCACAGTGTAAACAATTTTCGGAGTCCAAACTTTCTGGTGCATCCAAAACAAGTTATTCAAGCAATATTTTTATCTTAGTATTATTTTTCTTTGTCTTTTAAAAATGGTAAGGGTTTTAAAAGAAACTGAAATATAAGCCATGATTACGACTCCTGATGTCATCAGCACCTGGGGGCAATTATTGTATGGTGTCTCAAGGCATCACATCGCAGTGAATGCGTTACTGTAGCATAATCTTGATTTAGATTTATCAGAAAATGCTAAATCTAATAAAATCTTTAAACCCTCGTAGCATCAACCTGTTACTTGAACAAACGTGAGCCTGATGTTTTAAATTGTAATACCTCTAGCTTTTTTTTTTTTAAACAGTTATTACACATTTAATAGATGGTCATATTTTTTCCAAGTTTCAGTCCCCTCCTTTGATAGTAACTTTCTCTTCATTGGATGAACATCAAAATGAAGATAGTGGCAGTAGTTGGTTTTATAAATAGAATTATGTGAAATTTTTGTGTCCCAGCAATGTAGCTTGAATTTTCAAAGTGAACTTAATTTTTTTCTTCATATGTAGTGTAGTGAAATGCAACCATTGTGTTGCTTTCTTTTGTGTATCGAATAAATAGTGAAATGTAATGATTTGACTTTCATATGGGTGCTGCAAACTTGCTAGCTAACCTTTTCTCAGCACCAGTAACATCACCACAAGGCACCTGTCAATGGGATGTGGAAAAGTAGTGCCGTTCTGGATTAATACAAAAATCTTCATTAAGGTAACACTAGGTTTTCAAGATTTTGTAATCTAACATCACTTATGCTGGATATAGAAATCATGTTCAGGAATTTAACTAGCTTTATTATTAAAATAAATGAACATCCACAATATCATACTTGTAAATATCTAGATATTATGACTAATCCCAAATGTTTAATCTTTGATTCTTCACAGGAGTAAGCATCAAGTGGATAAATTTCTAGGCTGTGAATTGTCTCAGTAGAGGCTTTAAACTTCATTAGAAGTTAAAAGCATAGTATTGCAACCAGCTGTCAGATTACAATACTTGCTCATAGAGTGGGGGCAAAAAAAAAAAAACATTTCCTTGTTCTGTAACTGAAAAGTGATGCATGCTACTTTTGAATTTTAGGAAAAATTTACATGAAAATAAAAAGGAAATATAACTGATACTCTGTATTTGTTTCAAGTATGAGATTCTTTTGGAATTTGCAGGTGCTATTCAGGTTGTTGAGAAGTAAATACAGGAAAAACTCTCCTTCATTAATAAGGCTTTAATTAGCAAAAATACAACTGTCGTGTTAGCCATATACGTTCACAACTTTCGCATTTGGGTGGAACTCGCCCAACTAAACTTACCCACAATTGATGTAAAGAAATAAGTACTGTTGCCAACTTCAAGTTGATATGTTAATTTAGAATACAAATAATATCACATTCACCTCTCTCAAAAAAATCAGTTACATAGTCAAACAAATATACAGGGCGGCATCTGGGACGAGTTGGGCGCAGTGCTTCATCAGAGTCCTCAGTAGCTGTCAGTGACAGTTCGTTAGCTTCAGCTAAATTAGTCTCATATTCAAGATTACTAGTAGGAGCCGAGTCAGTAGTTTGAAGGATTTCTTGTCCCTGACAATCATTCACCTCTTTTGGGGGTTCTCCTCTAAGAGCAAGATGTCGAGTTAAAACAGTTTCTCACCCATCAGGGAATCAGACATAGGCATAATCTGGGTTAGATTCTATTATCTCTACCTCAAGAGGGTCATATTTACTAGTGCGAGCATTCTTTTTCAACAGAACTGGACCAGATTTAGTTAACCAGGTTGGAATCAAACTCTCATTTGAAGATCTAGGGTGGTTAAACATCCTCTCGTGCGGGGTTGCATTTGTTGAAGTGCAAAGAAACAAGCAAATTGAGTGCAGAGCATGGTCCACTACCTCCTCTCAAAGCATAGTCTCAGTTTTCATGTTATTAGACCTAACAGCAAGTGTTATAGTCTTCCATATTATCCCATTGTACTTTTCAACTTGTCCGTTCCCTCAAGGAATGAAGGCAGTGGTTCTACTAGTAGCAACACCGTATGAATTTAGAAATGACCTTAGTTTTTGTGACATAAATGATGCTCTTCTATCAGAATGTATGTAAGCAGGTAGCCCAAATACAGAAAACAGGTTTTTATAAAAGCCTTATCGCAGTGGCTCTTGAAACAGCAGCACATGTTAGAGCGAAAGGAAAACTTGAGTATTTGTCTAAAATAGTGAGAAGATGCTGATTTTGAGACCTCCCTGGTAAAGGACCTTTGAAATCTAGATTTAGTCTCTCAAAAGGAGATGTGGCTTTTATTAGTTTCCCTTGGTGTTGGTTAAAACATGGCTTTAGTTCTGCACAAACTGAGTATGAGTTAGTGATCTTTTTTTTTTTTTTTTTTTTTTTGGCGCAAACCCAATGGCTCATTTGTGTTATTCCAGGGTAGCAAAAAGAGCCTCACGTAAGGCACTAAGATTTGTGACAGGGTTTATCGCAGCAGTTATTCTCGATAGGGGGTCAGTGAGCACATTCTCATTTCCAGTTCTGTAGATTATATCAAACTTGAAACAAGCTAATTCTAGACACCATCTCAAGATCTTTTTATTTTACTAGAATGATGCTGATCGAACATAAGAAAGAGAGGTTGATCTGCAATTACTTTGAAATGCCTACCAATTAGGTAATGCCACCAATAATGCAACGATTCAATGATGGCATAAGCTTCCTTTTGTGTTGAAGAGTGTTGCTGTTCAGACCTGTTCAGGGTTCTAGAGAAGAACGCAACTGGTCTTCCTGCTTGACTCAGAGAGGCGGCTATATCAAAATTAGATGCATCAGTTTCTACCTGAAAAGGAACTCCATCTTCTATTGCAGCCAGTGCTGCTTTCGCCTCATCGTTTTTCAAAGCACAAAATACTGAAATAATTTCTTCAGATAGAGGAAAACATCTTTTCAGAGAATCGTGCTATCCATTTACTGTAGTGTGAAAACATACCCAGAGCATGTTGTAACCAAGCTTCATCTTTTTAGGTACAGGTAGATCTAAAAGAGGTCCGAGTCAATTCGGGTCTAGCTTGATAGTTTTTGTTAGAGATTAAAACCCAAGTAAATTCACAGACCTAACAGAAAACTGACATTATTCCCTGTTCAGTATGAGATTATTTTTCTCAAAAGCAGCTAGGAACTTTGCCAGATTCCTGTCATGATCCCTTTGATTTTTCCCACAAACAGTAACTTCATCCAGGTATGGAAAACATTTTCTAGGCTCTCATGCTAGACAATTCTATCAGTCACTCTTTGAAAACAAGCCACTCCATTTGTAACTCCGAAGGGAATGCCTAGGAACTGGTAGCTTCCCACAGGCTTCGAATGCAGTATATGACTTTTCAGACTCCAGAATGGGTACTTGGTGATATGCACTTTTCAGATCTAATGACACTGTACACCTAATTTGCCGAAACTTTAGCAATTATCTCTTCTATTCTTGGCAGAAGGTATGCATTCAACATCTTAAATTTATTTATGGTTTGTGAATAATCTACAACCATCCTACCCTTGCGATTTTCTCCTCTAATGACAAAAGCCTGGGCATGTCACGGAGAATTACTAGGCTCAATTACACCTTCGTGTTGCAGCTTTTCAATTTCTGTAGCCAGAAACTATCACCTTTTGAGTGTATTCTAGACTTGGTAGTTATAGGCACACAATCCAGGATAAGATTAGCAAACGGACAAAGTACATTCGCAACGGTCAAGCCACAAATCCTGGGTGGAGGCTGTAAGCCATGGAGGACAACTTCCTAAGAGATGACACTGTAGTACGTCTAGTCCAATTATTGCATCAGAGCAAAGATCTTTCATAATCAACATCACTATGTTTTTATAAGTATAACCCTCCATGTCAATATTAACTCTGCAATGGCCTATAACTTCGGTGAATAGTGAGGAGTTGGCCATAGTGACTTTGCTACTATAAGGTAGGTACTCGTATACAATTTTTATTGACTAAGGTTTGATCAGTAAAACTTAATGAACTTCCAGTATCTATCTGAAAATTCACCTTGACTTCGTTGATTTTAATTGCTACTATAGACTTCGAAAGGCAGGTAGGTACAGCAGTCAAAACTGAGGCAGTTGAAGCAGAGGTGTCAGATGTAGATCTAGTAGGTTTTGATTTACAAACTCTCTGAAATTGTCCTCTCCTCCCACATGTTTGACATGCTACATTCCTTGCAGGGCAGGACATTCTAGGGTGGTGATTTCCTCCACAAAAATAGCGCTTCTCTGCTCTAGTCAAAGCAGCAGTTGTAGTAATGGATGTACTAGTATTTATCTCAACATCATTTATGTGAGCAGCAGCTGCAGCATCCATCAGTCCCCAGTAAGAAGCAGAGTGTTGTTTGGCCATTCATTTCCAAAGTCCTAGCTTGGTCAAAAGCAGCGCCTAGAGAGAGAGAGAGACATATTTTCTAAAAGTCAATGCGAGTGCACTTCAATCCGCTAATGAAGGCATCTCTAATGTATTAATTCTTATTTTATTCAGCAGAGACACTTCTAAAGTTGCAATCTTTACTCATTTGTTTCGAGACCTGAAGACACTGATCTATAAACTCTTTGGCTAGTTGACGTGTTGCCAAACTATGTTGAGTGTAAATTTCGTTCTTAGGCCTAAGTTATAATTCCAAAATAGCTATAGCATCAGCAAAAGTTCTAGATTCACTGATATACTGAAACACATTAAGAGCGACATAATTTAACAGTTACAATTTACTTTCTTCAGATACTCCATCAATGTAGCTTAAGAAGTTTTCGAACATTTGCTTCCAGTGCACCCACTGCTTGTCAGCAGTAGCAGCAGATGCTTCCACATCAAATCTCCCAGGTAATAAATACTTATCCATTATTTTGCTAATTAAACTGTTGAGAAGTAAATACAGGAAAAACTCATCTTCATTAACAATTATTTAATTAGCAAAAATACAACAGTTGTGTTAGCCATATACGTTCAAAACTCTAGCATTCGGGCAGAACTCGCACACTTGCCCACAACTGATGCAAACAAATAAGTACTGTTGCCAACTTCAAGTTGATGTATTAATTTAAAATACAAATGATATCACACAGGTATCAGCAAATTCAGAGCTCTTGAACTGTTTAAAATCCCCATTTAGCAAGTCCATACATGTGTTAAGTAATGTTTGAGGAAATGACGTAATAAAAGTTTAAGAATTTAAAATCAGTTTAGTGTTTGACCCAGAGTTTTTTTTTTCTTCTCAAAGCTGACTTACATTATATTAAAAAATGCAAGGCCATTTCAAAAACTTTCAATCATTAACAGCATTAAGTTTCTAGGTCAGTTTGGATTTATTTTGTCACCTAAAATGTGGAAAACAGTGTCAGACTGCTACTAATATACTGGAATTTTGAATCACATCAGTATGGAGGTTTTTGGCTCATTATTTCCTTGCACCATTAAACCAAATAGCCAGTTGTCTTTCATCTGGGTAACTGCAAATTAAAACAATATATGTGATAATATGTCCCTCCATCCTGAAGGGGGAGATCTAGCCTTTTATTTTTGGTTGGTCAAAATCTATTAAAAATTACTTGGAGCTTGCATTATAAATATATATATATATATATATATATATATATATATATATCTATATCAGAATGGATCTCCCGAACTCCTGGTAAGATCTTGTTTTTTGGTTGGTGAATGGAAAATCTTGCTGGTTATGTGTTTAAAAAAAAAAAAAAAAAAAATTCTAGTTAAGTACCCAATGAAAAATGTGGTACTAGAAAAGGTAAGTGGGTTTTATATGCTTATTACTTTCAGGTGAATTTTTCTTTTAAACTTAGTTGAATGGTAAGAAAGTTTTATTGTCATTAAAATTAGCAATCACGAATTACTTCAATGGTCTGAAATCAGTTGCTGTTAAGACAAACCAAATGTTGTAAGGAAGCAATTTTATAAAGTCCAGTTCAAAGGTATTCAGATTAAAGTAAAACAAAGGGTTGATAACAATTATTCTGGTGGTTAAGTGATCAGAAACACATAAACTTCTGATTACTTATAAAAATGAAGCCCAAGTTTGTGTGTAATTCCTAGAGCAGGCATTGGTGTTATGCTCTGCAGCCTTTTTTTTTTTTTTCACTGTTTGGGATCTGCCACTTCAAATAGATGCCTATGTACCTGACCATGAAACCCCCAAAGAGTTTGCATCTCATCATTCATCAAAAAGGTAGGTTTTCTGGATCTGTAGTGACTTCCAAAGAACCCGAGTGACCATAATAGGTAAAACACGCACACTCTCTCTTTCTCTCACACACACTAAGTGGTAGAAGGTTAATTCTGATTCAGTATAGGATCTTTCTGCATAGACATACTTCATTTTCTCTACTACTGTGGAAACCAACCCACAAGCTCATCTTCTGTGACTGGAAAGTTTATGTATAATATCTTCTTTCTTTTGTCATTGATGTTTTTGCCTTTAAAAGGTTTCCAAACTTTCTGGAATAGCAACAGTTAAAGGATTTGCTTTCTAGAGAATAAGGAGGTAATGTAAAGAATTGTGTATGAGACCAAACTTGTACAACGTGGGCAAAGTTTGCAGGTTCGTTGTCCCATGGTGAATTTGCCTTGTACGCGACTGTTGATATTCTGGTTGTTTATAATGCACTTCATTAAACAGATGTCTCAACATTTTTATGTAAACATTTGGGTGATGGTTTTTGGCATTCCAAGCATTATCGTGGTGTTTAGACATCATAATCGAAAAAATTAGTTAGCATTACTTTGATCTTGGTTTGAACATGGATGGTGTACATTTTTTTGGTCATAGTGGCACTCCAAAACTTCTCATTGGTGAATAAATGTTCTCTGCATAAGTGATTTTTTCATCATTTTGGGGCATTTTATGGGGCATATTCTGAAGCTTTTGACAAAATTTAATGCAGGCACATTCCTTGGTACTTATTGACATAATAAATTGCAATGCACAGCAGAAACACTAACATCGAAAGTTGCTGATGCAAGACTGAAGGGGTGTGGTGACCAGGTCTTTAGTCAATGCATGCACAAATATGTCGGGTCACACACCAGTATATTGCATCCTTATGCTATGATTTATCAGAGGTACTGATTCGGTCAGAACACTTGATTATATCTCGTGTGCATTTCATAGGCTTTGACTGGGTTTTAAATGCCAAGGTAAGTTAGGTACCTATCCCCTCACCTTCCAGATTATGCACTGAAGTTTAATCTCCAAGGCACTGTGAAATGAACTTAAGTATTTATAAATGAAATATCCTAATCTGGAAGTTTTTTATAGTCTATCTGAAAATGTGTTACAAGGAAACCTTCTGAGTACAATTTTTGTTTTATGAATGGCAGATGAGGTGTATTGCATAATGTTAAATGTGCCAAGGTACAAATTGATTATATATTTGAATCCCAGCACAATGTATTTTGTGTGGTCAGCTTGACCCTTCTTGGTTAAATCTGCTGATTTCAAAAGTACAATAGGAATATTAGGTTAAGTTTTATTTTGTGCAGGTATTTTTTTTTTTTTTTTTTTGGAGGGGTGAACTCTCCATTTCCCACACTAAGTATAAATAATGCTTTATGGGAAGAAGCAGTTTATTTGGTTAGATAGATTTTAAGTATTTTATATGGTATGTATTTATATGTATGACCTTGTTCAGATGTTTGTCATACTGTAAATTTAATGTTGTGATAAAAGTCAAATTTGTGCTGGTTTAAGAAAATTTGTTTCTATTTCATATTATTTAATAAAAATGGTGTTTTTTATTTAAATCAATTTTCAGAGTTGTGCACAAATGTGTTGCTCATATTTCACGGAATTCTAGCTATTATTAAGCCATAATTACATCTTAACAGCAGATAAGTATTGCATAAATGTATGCTTTTCTGGAAATTATGGAGCTAATTAATTGCATATTTAAATATAATTTTGTATCAGGAAAAAATGAGTTGTGGTAAGCAAAACACCAAATTGCTAATGTGTGATGCTGTAATATATTAAACAGTTCTAGTTATAATAAATTGGTAGCAATGTATATATTCCTTACATAACTTTAAAAACTGGCTTTTGGGAAATATACGAAACTTGTCTCTCAGCCTGTTATCTTATACTATATCACTCTAAGTTATTTGTTCCTTTTTGGTTTCTCTGTTGCTCTCAATGTACCATTATTGTGTGTTGGCAATGATACAAATATAGTAAATCCTTGTACCTTCTGCACACTTAACATTGGGCAAAATTATTTTTTATTTATTATGAATGCTGAACATTTCATTCTTTGAATTCTTGGTAATTTGATAATTTTTGTGCTGTCTTTGACACAGAATTGAATGGGTGAACTCTTTACTTTAATGTTAAGTATTCTAGAGCAGTAAATGCAGCAAAATGCAAAAATAATTGATTGTTCGCTTTTCTTCCTGTCACATTGTTACCAAAATTTTTGTTAATTTCATCTCTTTTCTGCAATTAAAAATCCCTACAACTGTTTTAAAAATAAAGCATGCTCCAGTTCTGCCGTTTATTGCATTTGATTGACCTGGTTGAACATTCCCCAATCCACTTTCATTTCACTTAAATAGTATGTGCTAATGTGATTGTTGGATATATGAATCCAGAAATATTGGCAAATATTTTGTGTATTAAGCAAAATTCCTTTCACTTTCAAGCTTTTCATGTTGCCAGGCATCTATTCTTTTAATTGTTGCATAAGATTCCAGCTTCTCATTCTCATCTTATATTAAGGGTTATTACAATTGATTAGTCTTCATCTTATTTCTCTTTGTCGTTGTGTTTTAATGATTTTGCAGGCTGATTTAGGAAGCAGATTTATGTCAGTTGATGACAATAAAATGTACCTCCCAGTAGGTTTAACTACATGAGTCCAATATTTTTACAGCTGATACAAAACCAGATCATGGTCTTGAGAGTCTTCCAGTCAATCTCAGCAATTTGAAATCCAAATTTGAAGCATATCGTGAAGAACATCACTTGCCTTCTACTACTGATGTGTGCACCCTACAGAGATCTGCTAGTGTAATGGCCAGATTAGCAAAGTAAGTACAAAGTCTTCCTGTGTCAGTCATGCCACATTAATCTTTGTCATGTTTCTTTAGTATATTTTGCATTTTAATTTTCTATAAAAGATTTTATGTTTACAAATTCCTGTATGGATTTAAGAAATTTTGTGTAAAATCAGGTAAGGTTTTAAAAGAATAAACTCCTTCCCCTCTGCCATGTGGTAATATTTTGCAACCTCCTAATATTTTACTTTGTCACTGTGCACGTATTTAAATGTCGCAGTTTGTTGATTAATTCCCCTCCTGCATGTTAAAATTCTAAGTATATTTATTTTATGGCTGGACAGTATAAGGTTTGTAGTTAAAAAATGAAACAGAACCAGTACCCATATTGGAAAACTGTTGTTTCTAAATACATGTTGTGATGTCCAGTGCAAACAACATAGGAAAGGGTAAATTATTAAATTCTGTTGCATAACCTTGTGAATTTAAAGATCAACATTAAGCAGTCCTCAACATACAACCACTCTCCTACACATAGCCTAGCCTTACCTTTAGCTCTCAAAGCTTGTAGTCTTAATAATACTCTGTTTGTCATGCTCATATCATGTGACTGTTGAGTGGGAAACCAGATACGTTAGACTGAGTTACATGACATGACATGACAGTACTTTCTGGACACTTCAATCAAGCCGTTTCTTGTAAATTTCAAAATTCTGTTGAAAAATTGGCATTTGCTATTTTTTTTTGTTGTTGTTGTTATTTTTATGAAGATACATTTTTGGTTTTCTGGCCCTTTTTCAGAATGTTTGTGTCACACTGTGGATAAATTTTTGGTCATACACAACAAAGATTTTTTTATTCAGTCCAGCATGTTCGTTTTCAAGTAACAGATGTTATGTGGTCACATCTGTTAGTGGCAGTAGGCTATCTGAGGGTGGATTCTTCCATTCACTTCATTTTACAGAATGTCTGGGTATGGCCAAAATATTTGGTAATATGCCAGATTTTTTTACTCATACTTATGAAATGGCTAATAAAATTGTGTTTTGAGCAAAAATATATTAGTGGAATCATGCTTAAGTTTGAGTGGTCCAAAGCTTTATCATTGAACACCAACATGAATTTAGTTGGGAAAGGCTAGTATGCAATTTGAGTGTGGAATATCCTGCTGCATGGAAGCCAAGTATAGTACAGCTGCCTGATATTCTCTCCATGTTTGCAAATGGAAATTAAAAGCTTGTGAGCTTGGAATGTAGCTAGTCTTTTGTTTCTAGTTTTCCACTATTCAGTGTGATCTGAGAAATATATTTTGAAAGGAAAGGTATTGGGGGGGGGGGCACCTTCCAGTGTAAAAAAAAAGTATGTATTCAAAGATGATATATTCACTCCCTCCCCTACTAGTGTAAAAAAAAAAAAAAAAGTTTGTATCCAAAGATGGTGTATTCACTCCTTCCCCTACTATTGTTATGACTGTTATTCTAGCTGCAGTGAAAAACACATTATTTTAGAACAGCATGTTATCCAAGATACCTAACTGCTAACAAATTCTTTTCCTTTTTATGCAATTATATATATAGTTTTATCTCAGTTGTCCATGTGTACACTTGACCTGTATTTAGCATATGAAACTTGTCAGTTAATTTGACAAGTGTTTAGCTAACATCTTTTTTCCCCAAAGGTAAAGAAAGTTCAGTATAGTTTTGTAAGTGAAAATCCTCCAAATACGTGGCGTCAGTGAATAAACAAATACATCGCTCTTTCCACGTTTTAGCAACACACAGCAAAAAAATGTTGGCCCACCATGGTGTAAGGCTAACACGCTTGGCTAGATATCGAGAGATCCGGGGTTCAATTCCCCGGCGGTGGCCGTATAACAATTTTTATTATAGTTTTGTAAGTTTAGAAAAATGTAGTCTGTAGATTAGAAAATTTTGAATGAAGTTGAGAAAACTTAGCAGGAATTATAGAGGATATATTTATTAAGGTACTTTACCTCTCAAATTTTCCATCTATATGCTAGATCATCTGGAGTTCCTGCATCTTGCTGAGAGTATCTTACTCCTGTTTCTTACTGAGAGTAAAACGCAGGAACTCCTGATGATCTAGTTTATAGATAAAAAATTTGAGAGATAATGCACCTTAATAAATTTATCCTCTATAATTCCTGAGTTTTTCATTACTGAAGTTGGGGTAAAATGGAAGTTATTATTTCCTTGCCTGACATAAATGTGATGCAATTTTTTTTTCTCAGAAATAAGGGAGAGAGAGGGGGAGGGCACTGACGGTATGCTTTTAAAAGTGTGCGAGACAAAAATTTTCACACCTGCTTGAAAAACAGCTTTCTTGGTTCTCCATTAGCTGGTGTTTGATTGGACTTGTGAGTAGCAGTTTCCAGTATTTCTAATATATGATTTGCCAGTGTTGATGTCAGGGTTTCTTTCAGGCATACATGAAGGAGGAGAACTTTGCCCCTGACCATTACCTTGCAGTTGTACTCCAGAGAGAGTTGATGTGATGCATACAAAGACTGCCCTCCCCCATCAACTTCTTGCATTATCTGATTCCCCCATAACATCCCCTTTCCCACCTTAATGTTTCACGTGCACACCCTTTGTTCTATATTCTAGGACTGGCCTCCACTATTTCACGTCCGCCTCCTCCTGCACAGCTCAGGATGCCAGGCTACTCGCTTGCTCTCCAGACACAGCTGTTAGCATTTGCAGAACAGAGCTTCCAATTTTGTTCTTTACCTTTAATCCTTTAACCAGCTGGAATGAATTAACTCGGGGTTAGTAAAATGGGCTGAAATCAGCTCCAATGAATATATTCACTGTCTAAAAAAAGATTGCAACCAGGGTGGGAAATTAGAAAAATTGGCATGTGCATAATCTGTTTTGCGAGTGAAAAGCATATAACAGATATGCTCACATGCATTTAAAAGAAATTATTTATGAATAAAATAATTAAATATTGGGTATTTGCGGAATCCTCTTGTGTGTTTTAAATTTGACCGATGTGAATCAAAAACTTTATGCATGGGGTGGGGTGGGGATAATTTTTGTAGATTTTTAAACCACATTTTATCAAAACTCACTGTAAACTGCAGTTTAAAACTATTTTACCAGTAAAATGTTCTTTATTTCCTACATCAGATGTATAATAAATGCCATGAACACCTAAACTAAATTGAAATTTGCTGTATTTTCATAATTTGTGGATGAGGTTCACCACATTCAGCTTCCTATACTTAAAATAAACTGCATGCATGAATTCACATATTTTTCAAACTCCACAGATATGTCAATTTAAAAAAAAAAAAAAAGGAAGAGGGGGGGGGGGGATCTTTAGCCATTTACTGAGTTTTCATTTTTTCATTATCTACACTACATGAGTCGCAGAAGTTAACATATGTAGTTCATACATTAAAAATTACAACTAAGCTATGGTTTCCAAAAGTTATACGTAGTGAAGCTAATGAAAAAAATAGTGTTTTCCCAGACACCTTTCAGTGCATATGTGTCACAAATCAAAGATTCATTAACCTTCCTGTGGCCTTTTGGGGTCTTATAAGTCCCCAACAGAACTCTGAAGATTTCTCTGTAATTGCTATTAGGGAAAAAATCTTCACTTCATCTGACTTCTGTTTTTAAAGACGGAATTCCATTTCCAGCTAGAAAATGTCACACACACACTAATCCTCTCCAACATTCTCTTTAGTTTTGCATCGCTCCCGAGAATAACGCAAATGATGACAACAAAGGCGAAATTCCCCCAATCTGCAGGAATAACTCGCTCTTAAAGATTACTGGGAAATTTTCGTTTCGTCAAACATACGTTTTCGGAAATTGTTGCCTACAGTTTCAAGCTGCAATGCAAACATTTATGCAATAAAATGGTATTTAGCAACAATACTGGACATAGGCAACTTCGCAAGAAAAAGAAATTATGATTACAGGAAAACATTCACTCCTTTAAACTTTCCAGTTTGGGAAATTTTGAAAAATGGAATACCGTCCCTAGACGGAAAATGACCCCCCTCCCAGCACATGCTAATTCCCCAAAATAAAGTCTCTTCAGTTTTGCATCGATCCCAAATGACGAAAAATGTGGAATTCAGCGAATTCAAGGAAGAATCATGTGCCCGATTTATAACTGTCAGTGATATGTAAACCTAACTGATCATGCCTGGAAGAAGATCGGAGAGAGTATGTGTTGTATCCTCCCGTCTGGGCAGGTGCACAACAAACAAACCACCCTTACTTCATGCCCGTTTGACTTATCCTTGCATGACCCTCCCCACCCCCCAACCTGGACCTAACTTTTGTGATATCGCGGCGTTCATATTTGGCAGCAGTTTAAGTTTTATAGTAGTTTTACCGTAACTTCACCAAGGAAAACATATCAAAATAATTTCTAAAAAACAAATAAACCTTAAATTCCTGCAGTTGCAAATTTGTGCCCGTGTACTTGTTGCAGAACGAAAAATTATGTTCGCATTTTGCACTTTGTGCCCACTGATTTCCCACCCTGACTGCAACAAGTGAACTTGCGCATCAGAAATAGCTGCTTTCCCCTTAGCTTTGTTGTTAAAAAAAATGGGCATTTACGGGAATAATTGCCACTAATTCTTTCTGACTGATTAGCTACTAAAGGGTCTGTAACAATGGCGACGAACCTACAAAAGGAGAGAAATGTTTGTCACTTGTTTTCTGCCCAGTAGCATTATGTCCATATCAGAGGGACTATTCCTTTCCCATCATGGCTTTGGTCATGGAGCAGAGAATATAGGGCTAGAGAGGATATCTTCTCATGAATGACAGGTTAATGGTCCATACAGCTGACATAGTGGGGGGAGGGGGAGGAATGATCAGAGTAGCAGAATGTAGATGTAAACATGTACACTGTATTCAGATACTTTCCAAATTATTAGCAGATTTTGCAGATATTTTTTTTTTTAATCTATACAAGCAAAAACTATTTGCAGCAATTATAACACTTACTCAAGGCTTTGCTCAGATTAATATACTTGATTCAATTTTAACTTGAACTTTCAATTATTTTTCACATCTTTTGAGTTCTTTTGTTTTTACATGTGTTTCTGGCCTCTAGATTTTACTGAGGCCTGTTTGTTCTGAATGCATAGGAACTGTATCAAAAGTTTTGTTTACACAGAAAGAATATAAATTTTGCCAGGTTTCTCTTGCAATTGCCAGTTATTTAATTAAAATCTTATGTATTTTGTAAGTCCTATTTTTTAATTAAGTTGTTGAAAATGCTATTTATAAATTTTAAAGATTCATTAATGAAACTTTTTCTGGATATAAGAACTTTCTTTAGTCTCTTGTCTTTATGAGGTTCATAGTCCAATATATTTTAATATTTTGTCATAAAGGTCCATTTCACACACATTGCTGCACATTCAATTGCAATATATTTATTTTGTCCTCATTGGAATCTAATGTTTTAATAATTATTTATTCTTTTATTTATTTTTCTGTAAATTATCTTATTCTATTGTTATTGTGGTCTGCACTTCGCAGGTTTGCAGCAAGTTTTCAGTTTCAATGGTTGTGTACACAGATACATTTTATTTTTGCACAACTGTGGGAATCTTGCTGTAGTATTCGTAAAACCTGGCCACATTGTGAACATTTCTGTTTGAAAGTGCCGAAAATGTTGGGCACTATATGGCTCCATATACTTTGGCCACTTAAAGGGTTAAAGCAAGACACTAGTCTATTCTCAAAACTGCAGAACAAGAACATAATTAGTCATGTGTAATGACTGTGTTTGTTCTGATGCATATTATGGAAGAAAAGCGGGACAATTTTTTTTTTTTTTTTAATTTGCGCTGGGATTACAACCAGTGGATTTAACTAGGCTGGGAATTTTAAAAAATGCTTGCCTTGTAGATTCACCAGTCCGCTATAATTTTGATTCATCGTGGAAGAGTGTAATTTTGGACCCCTATATACACTATATTGACAAAAGTCACCAGACACCAAGAAGAGAAACAAAACATAGCATTTATTGACGTACATTAGTACAGTGTCTGTCCACCTTTGGCCTTAATGCATGCACTGTTACCCTTTGAGACATGCTTTCAACAAGGTTTTGGAACACAGCGATAGGTATGGGCTTCCATTCAGTGCATAATGCTGCTGCTAACTGTTGCTTAGTAGTAGGCCTTGGTTCCAAACTTCTTATGTGGCACTCTAATTCATTTCATAGGTGCTCTATGGGATTAAGATCAGAGCTCTGTGCTAACCAGTCGCACACGATACGGAATTATCGTCAAACCACGCCGTAACCATCCTTGCTTTATGGCTCGGTGCATTATCCTGCTGGTACCAACAAGGCTCGGTTTCATAGTATTGCCACTGAGTTGGTAGGGTATAATTGTCCAGAATATCGAGGTAGACGTGCTGGTTAACAGATTTGTCCACGATAACCAATGGCCCGAGACCATACCATGAAAAACACCCCCACAAGAGTACCCTGCCAGCTCCAAACTTGACCGTAGGAACAGTACACTATGGTAAATAGCGTTACCTCGACTGCGCCATACCCACACACTGCCATTAGACTGATGGATCGTGTATCTGGATTCATCAGTCCATAGGACCAGTTTCCATTGATCTACGGTCCACAATAAATGTTCTTTACACCATGTGAAATGACGAGTAGCATTCCGAGTGAAGATAAAAGGCTTATGAGCAGCCGCACAACCACAGTAACCCATGGAATGAAGTTCTCTGCAAATGGTACATGTACATACTGAAGTTCCATTATTTTTACTCACCTGTACATTGAGGTCTTGTGAAGTAGTACTCTGTCGATTAGCTGTAACGACTCTCCTGAGGCTTCAACGTGTCCCCTATCACTGATTTTCTTTGGTTTGCTGGTACATTTTGCTGCTTCAGGCACGCCATGCGTCTTCCACTTATTCAGTACATCCAAAACAATTGACTTAGGTATGTTTAAACGCCTCTTGGTTTCTCTTATGGACAACCCACTAATTTAACACCCAACAATCATTCCTTTCTCAAAGTCAGTTCTCTCCTGCCACGGCATTTTCACTCAACCTCAAAGTGTGATATGATCACAGTCAGCTGCAGGCTTGTTTTTATACTGTTTGCAGCTGTATCGTGCATCTTAACAACACAGAGGATCGGTTCATTTGCTTTTGAAGGGGTAGGCAAAGAAAATGAAACACCTGTGTAAATGGCACCCCCACGTGTCACACCGCTGTATGCACTACCTGATCGCCAGCTTGCATCTATTTCGCAGTCAGTCAACGAGAGCGGAGTGTGAAGGTTGCATGAGCAGAGCAGTAGCACAGCTGGACATGAAAAAGTGCGATCCACACAACATACTGGGAGACATCAGAGTTTCAAAGAGGACAGATTGTAGCTGCGTGTCTCGCTGGTGCATCTGTGTCCAAGACAGGAAGTCTTCATGGTGTATCACAAGCCACGGTATCCAGGGTCATGCAGGCATACTAGCAAGAGGGAAGAACCACATCCAATAGGAGTAACTGTCGAGGTAAGAGGAAGCTGCGTCTGGGTACTAACACAGATGTTAGCCAAAAAACATAAAACCACAGCTGCCCAACTCACCGCAGAGTTGAATATGCACCGTGACACACCTGTTTCTATCAAAACTGTTTATCGGGAGCTTCCCCTGGTCAACATTCACAGTTGTTTTGCTATTACCAAACCTTGGATCATGACTGTGAACGCCAAACATCGGTTGTAATGGTGCCATCAACACAAATCCTGGGCGCTGGGCAATGTGAAATGTGTAGTGTTCTTCGATGAATCATCCTTCACTGTCTTTCCCACAACCGAAAGAGTTTGTGTGAAGACATCCCTTACAGGCTTACCACCTGGACTGTTTACTGCCCACTGTGGAGCCCCCGCGCGGGGATAACTGGTTTTCCAGTTATTTGGGGGAGCGGTGCCCCCACGGCCCGAGCTGACCTTGTGACGGATCATTTTGTTATGTCGTCTTCAAACGATGTTACTACCGAAGGGACAGCTGTTCATCCAGCTGCTGGGGGATGGCGTCCCCACGGCCCGAGCCAACATGTACTACTATATGTGATGATTTTCACATTTTTTATGTTTTTTGTTTTTTCACTTGACACGAACCCGCCTCAGTTGTAGGTTGCTGAGGTTGTGATTATGCGCCAGCTCAGGATTTTAGTTTCTCATTTTCTTTCCTGTCTCCTCCATTTTATGTTCCTTTTGTTTTTCCGAGCTGGTTAGCTAGACCTACCTGCACGTTTGCCGTGTGTGGTGACCCGTAAGGTGGAAAAGGGGAGGCTGAGGTTTCTGGAGGCCTGGGTGTTGTTGTCGCCAGTTGCCAACACTCCTCTTTGCCCCCTGCTTCACCCTAAACGGGCGGCTAGGAACTACCCCACTCCTAGTCAATGAGGTCTGTGGCCGAGTGGAGCCCAGACCTCTGACGGCTTGTCGTTTTGCACGACAGGGTGAGTCTGGGGATAGGGTGGGCATGCCAAAGGGGTGTTCCCCAGGCATGGGAAAGTCTGGGTGCACGCCGAGCACATGTCTGCCCTATCAACTTGCTATATCCGCTTGCTATCCCTAGAGCAGTGTCCTGCGTCCACTTGGGCTTGCGGACCTACGGCTCTCACTCGTTGGGCTCGATTGTGGGTGGGAAAGTCGGCGGACGAATTATTAATTTTTCTTTATGGATGAAAATAAAATTTCTCAAGAACCAAAAAGCAAAAGAGGTATGGAGGAAGGCTCATCCCCTTCTGCAAAAAAAGTGCCTGATTGTTCGAATGCTCGTTTCTTTTTGTGCACTCATTGGACCCTTCAAAGCCTTTGAGTGCCAAAAGTCCATTTTGGATAAATAAAGCACTTCAATCCACTGCAAGCTCTCCTTAGAGCGTAAAGAAGCTCCAATCTGGAGATCTTCTGGTAGAAATGTCCACTGTGGCCTACTGTTCCACACTTATTAACACCACCACGCTGCTTGAGACTCCGGTCAAAATAGCACCCCATGGATACCTAAATTCATCTCGAGGTGTTGTCTCCTCTCAGGACCTTGTTGAGTGTGCCGAGGAAGAATTACTTGAACTGAAGAGTCAACACGTTACGGGTGTGCTGCATATTCTATTCAGGCGGAATGGGCAGTCCGTCCCATCCCGGAACATCATTTTAACTTTTGATAGCCCTTCCCACGTCCATCAAGGCAGGGTATCTCCACCTAGAAGTACGCCCGTACATCCCTAACCCGTTGAGATGTTTTAGGTGTCAGTCTTACGGCCATTCTCAGCAGTCATGCAGGAGCAATCCTAGGTGTGGACGCTGTGGTGCCACAGAACATCTTTTGGCAGAATGTGTGACCGAGGCCGAGTTTTGTGTGAACTGTAAGGGTTCACACGCAGCATCAGCCAAAGATTGTCCCAAGTGGAAGGAGGAGAAAGAAATCCAAAGGCTGAAAACAGTTGAGAATATTTCCTATCCTGAGGCTAGAAAATGAGTAGTTCCAGTTTCTTCTGATCGGCGATCTTATGCATCGGTGGTGGTTGCCAAATCTACGGTTGCTATTCAAACCGACATTCAGATCCCCGTTAAATGTCCCTACAAGCTGGACGATATCATCGCAGCCGGACTGGAGGCACTCCAGTCTCGAGCTAGGGGTCTGAAAGCGCCACCCACCACTTCGCCGGTGGCGCAGTGGTCTAAGCGATGGCCTCTGATCATTCGTCCGAACGGGGTCCGGGTTCGAATCCTGGTGAGGCATGGATGTTGTGTTTGTCTTACAGCACTGGCTCTTTCCCCCTTCCCTGGAACCAGTGACCCTAAATTAGGGACGGGCGACTGCTTATAGCCCATTGAGTTGCTCACGGTGGTCGTTAAACCTCCAACCAAAAAAAAAAAAAAAAAAAAAACCACTTCGCCGAAGCAGACTCATTCCACCACCAACAAGGGAACTCAGGCCACTTCTTCTAACAAAAAACCCAAAGCTCGGGGTAAGAAAAGCATTGCTTCTCCTCCAAAATCTCATCAAACGACTCAACATTGTGCGCCTCCCGTTAAGACACTCGGGACAAAGCATGCTCCCATCTTGGCCCCTGGTCACACGCCCCCAGATCTGGGGGAACCCCCATCAGAGGTGATAGAGCCTGACTTCGTTTGATCATTTTCATTTCACTTATAACCATGGCTTCAATCATTCAGTGGAACTGTCGAGGTTTTCGGACGAGTTTTGATGAAGTGAAACATCTGCTTTCGTTGTACTCTCCGGTGTGTTTTTGTTTACAGGAAACAAAACTTTAAACCATCAGACCTGCTTTCAGTTCGAGGCTACAGTGCATTTCGGACAGATAACTCGTCTGGAAATATAGTCTGTGGGGTTGTCGCTATTCTCGTCCCTCACAGGGTTCCGGTATCTTCCGTCGCGGTTTCCACAACTGTGCAGGCCGTGGCGGTTCGTATTTCTATGCCTGTGCCTCGTACTGTTTGCAGTGTCTATCTGCTACCGGATGAGGATGTTAGCGTCTCTGTTCTGGAGAGCTTGATTGATCAGCTGCCTTCACCCTTCCTTCTTTTTGGTGACTTTAATGCTCATCATCCTCTGTGGTGTAGTGTCAGCGCCAGCGCAAGAGGTCGTCGCATAGTCTCTTCTGTGCTCGGCCACTGTGTGCCTTTTAAACATCGGTGCTGACACTTACTTCCATGAGCCGACAAGATCCTTCAGTGCGATCAATTTGACCTTGGGTTCACCATCGATTATTGCTGACTGGTCGTGGATGGTGTGTAAGGATCTCCACGGGAGCGACCACTTCCCAATCGTCCTCTGGCGCCATGCAAACGTGCCATCTTCTGATTCCCGCCCACCTTGATGGAGGATGGATCGTGCCAGATGGGAGGTCTTCACATCGTCCGCGGTGATATCTTCTGAAATGGTGACCCAAGAGTCAATTGACGCAGCTGTACTTAAAGTCACAACTTGTATTCTTCAGGCAGCTGATCTTTCAATTCCTAAAACATCTACGAAGCTCCCCAGAATTTCGAAACCTTGGTGGAACCCTGAATGCGCAGCGGCTAGGAGAGCTCAACACAAGGCCTGGTCTACTTTTCAGCGTTATCCAACCGATGCTAATCTTGTTGCTTTTAAACGAGCTAAATCCTATGCTCGGTTGGTGCGTCGACGTAGCAAGAGGGAGTCTTGGATCCAGTATGTGTCATCTCTCACTTCACGTGCCAGTTCGAAAAGTGTGTGGGACAAGATTCGTAAGATCCGGGGTAACTACAGCTCTCACCAGATTGCCATTCTGGAGAGTAACAGCTGCACATATGCTGAAGTCGGGGAGATTGCAGATTTTTTGGGGGAGGCGTTTGCCTCCGTTTCGAGTGATCTGGCATATCCGTCCTCCTTTCATAGGATTCAATTCACCGCGGAATGCCAGAGAATCTCTTTTGCGCCGTATACAGACACTGGTTATAACTCCCCCTTCAGCATGTGTGAACTTCGGGTGGCTCTGCATCGGTCCTGGGCTACTTCTGTCGGTCCCGATGACATCCACTACGACATGCTCAGTCATCTCTCGCAGTCTTCTCTCGAGAACCTTTTAATCTTATACAATCGCATCTGGTTAGAGCACAGTTTCCCGGAGTCTTGGTGAAAGGCTTTTGTTCTACCTTTTCCGAAGCCTGGCAAGGATCCGAAGTCTCCCTCTAGTTATCGCCCAATTGCTCTCACTAGCTGTCTGTGTAAAGTTCTCGAACGCATGGTTAACTCACGATTAATTCATTTTTTAGAACATCATCAATTACTTTCACCATCACAAAGTGGTTTTCGGCATCATTGTTCACCTCACGATCATCTCCTGCACCTTGAGACATCTGTGCGCGAGGCGTTCCTGCGTAGGCAGCACCTGGTTTTTGTATTCTTTGACACTGAGAAAGCCTATAATCGTGCGTGGCGGCACAGGATTATCCGTGACCTCCACGCATGCGGATTGCGAGGAAATCTTCCGACATTTATTGTAAATTTTCTTCGCAATTGGGTGTTCCAGGTGCGCCTGGGTACGACGCTATCGGCAACATTCCATCAAGAACAAGGTGATCCTCAAGGTTGCATTTTATCTGTCACATTGTTCATCCTGCGCATTAATTGTCTCCTCACAAATCTTCCTCCTGTGGTTTCGGCTACTGTGTATGTCGATGACTTGCACATCTTCTGCTCGTCATTGAGCATGTGTTTTATTGAAAGGCAGTTGCAGTCTGCAATTAATCAGATTTTTAAAGCGGCAAATAGCAATGGTTTCATTCTTTTCTCCAGACAAGACAGCGTGTGTTCATTTCTGCTGGAGGCGTGGCCCTCCATCCTGACCCCGAGCTGTATTTAGACCGTGCAGCCATTCCAGTTTTGCTGGAGACCAAGTTCCTTGGACTGACCGTCGACCGTGCGCTTACGTTCCGTGTGCACGTTCGGCGGCTCAAGATTTCCTGTCTGCATGCTTTTTCTATTCTAAAAATCCTTTAGAGAGTTTAGTTTGGTGCAGACAGGATCTCTTTGTTTCGCATTTACCACTCCTTAATTCGGTCGAAACTGGATTATGGTTGTATCGTGTATGGCTCGGCTCGTCCTTCCGTTCTCCGGCCTTTGGACGCTGTTCATCATCAGGAGCTGCGTCTTTGTACGGGAGCATTTCGAACATCTCCGATTCCCAGCCTTTACGCTGATGCGAACGAACCATCGCTTGAATTACGCCGTCTGCAGCTGTCTGTTCACTTATACTTAAAACTTCGGTTTCTTCCAGACCATCCTTTGTACGGTGCAGTTTTCCATCCTCAGCATGCTCGTTTATTTGAGAACCGACCCTCGTGCATTCCAACCTTCGGTCTTCGTATGGCGGCCATAGCTCGTGATGCAGGGCTCGACTTGTCACTTGTTGCAGCGACCAGGGGCTTTGGGGATCCTTCATGGCACCCACTTGGTGTCATGGTTGGTACCACCTTTACGTCTTTCGACAAATCCTAAACTCCTGCGTCAGTGTACCAGCAGCTCTTCGCTGAGCACCGTGCCCTCAATACTGAATACACTCCCATTTTCACTGATGGCTCCAAGATGCATGGAGTCGTTGGATCCGCAGCTGTCTGTGTTGATGACATGTCAGTAGCGCGGATCCCAGCTGAGGCCACAGTGTTTTCGGCAGAGATGCATGCTGTGTATCTTGCACTACTTCATGTTCAGTAGAGTTCTCATCATAGTGCTATGGTCTATACGGATTCCTTAAGTGTCCTGCAGTCTTTGTCATCGCTGGACTATTGTAATCATCCTTTTCTTTTGAACGTACGAAGGCTTCTTCGTTCCTTGCTCGAGGCCGGTGTCCAGATGTTGGAATCTCGGGTAACGAATGTGCTGATGCGGCTGCTAGATCTGCTTCCTCTTTGGTCGTCACACCCTTGCCACTGTATCACCGGGATTTCCGCTTTATCTTTCGCGATCATATCAAGCGAACGTGGCAGGGTCTGTGGGACCATCAGGTGGAAAATAAACTGCATCGTATAAAACCTATTCTTGAAATCTGGAACTCCTCATCTCGTCAGAACCGCAGGGAGGAAGTGGTGCTTGCGCGTCTCCGCATTGGGCATTGTCATTTCACTCACCGCTTTTTGCTGTGTGGCGACACTGCACCGATGTGTGAGGCGTGCAATTGCCGACTCACTGTCATTCATCTTTTGTGTAGCTGTGTTCGTTTTCGTGGTGTACGTTTTCACTATTTTCATTCTCATTTGTTGACAGAGGACGTCGCTACACTGCAGCGGCTCCTCAATGACCACTGTGATACTGTTGTCGTGTTTTCATTTTTTAAAGAAATTGACTATTTTAAACGTATCTAGATTTTAGTCTTATCATCATCCTCATTTCTCAGTTTTACTGAATCAGCTAGATTTTAATCATTGTATCATGTTTTTAATACTGTTTGTTTCATTATCTTTTTTAGCCCTTCCATCGTTCTCATTCTTCAGTTTTATTTGATCAGCCATATTTTAAGCTTCATAGCACGTTTTTAATTACTGTTTGTCTTGTATCTGGCGCTCTTTGGCCAAACATGGCCCTTGCGCCATAAAAATCAAACAAACAACCAACCAACCAACCCACTGAGAAGCACGCAGGTGGATCAGTGGTGGTTTGGGCCGCAATATTGTGGCAGTCTGTCGGCCCACTGTTTCTTCTTGAGGGGCACAACATTGCCAAGGACTATTGGACAATTCTGGAGGACCAGGTGCACCTAATGGTTCAAACACTGTACCCTGACTGTGGTGCAGTGTATCAGGATAATAATGCACTGATACACAGATCCAAACTTGTGGAAGAGTGGTTAACTGAGCATAAAAGTGAGGTTGAACATCTGTCATGCCTGCACAGTCACTTGACTTGAACATTATTGAGCCACTGTGGAATATTCTGGAGGAGCGAGTCAGGAAACTATTTCCTCCACAAGCATCACATCATGAACTAGCCACTTTTCTGCAAGAGAAATGGCTTCAAATCCCTCTGGCCACTGTACAGGACTTGTGTCGATCCTTCCCACTACAAACTGCATCTGTATTGGCCTCCAAAGGAGGCCCTACACCATACAAAAAATTGTTTTGTCCTAAACCCATGTGTTTCAGTTTTGTTGTCTACCTGCTGTATATAAATCGCTGGATTTTGTTTCAGAATCCTTAGGCTGAATGACCAACTGGAACTGTCAGCTGTGTGCTAATCCCCCACCCTGGTGTACTTACCTGATTAAAAAGACAAAGAAACAATGCTCCAGACTCCAGTGTGGTATATAGTGGACCTAACACACTTGAGAAGGATGGTCCACCGCGGAATCGCTCTGAAATTTCCAAACGGTATAAGAGAAAGAGATCTTGTCTAAGTGAGTGTAAGATTGGTGTATGGAATACTAGAGGTACACTGGCGTGAAAAAATTAAGGACAAGACGGTTTTTCGAATGTAACGTTGTGCAGAAGTGATCCACATAGACTCAAATCATATTATAAGATCCCCAAGATGTAAGAATATGGGACAAGTGAGCAAAACCGTCCAAACAAGGAATCCAAAGGATAGAAAGGCACTTTATTGAAAAGGTAGCTTCGAGCACAACTGGACAGAAGACAGAAACGTCCATGTGACAGGTGGCTGCCAAGAAAAATCCAGTCTTTAGTAGGGGAATTGATCACCCCTGACTTCGTTGCAGGGTTTACAACGTCTGTCCATGCTAAGGACAAGGTTGTCAAGGAGCTGTTGAGGCATTGCGGCCCATTCCTCTTGTAGCGCCAGTCGCAGCTGCGAAATCGTTGCTGGCAGCTGGTTACGTTCTGCCAAGCGTCTCCCGAGAAGGTCCCACACATGTTTGATTGGATTTAGGTCCGGAGACCTTGTGGGCCAATCCATGCGTTGAATATCGTCACTCTCCAACAGCTCTGCGACAGCCACTGTACGATGAGGTGTAGTGTTGTCGTCCATGAAGAGCAACTCTGGACCCACAGCACCTCTAAACAGATGCACGTGGGGCAGGAGAACCTCGGTACAATAGCGTACACCAGTGACTGAACCTCCTTGGAAGATGTGGAGGTCAGTACGGCTACCAAGCATGATGCCGCCCCAAACGAGAACTCCGCCACCTCCTAACCGGTCCCTTTCGATAATGTTGGAGGTGTGATTGCGTGCTCCCTGCTCTCTCGAGATGTGTATACGTCCAGAATCGCTCGTCAGACTAAATCGGCTCTCATCCGTAAAGAGAACCCAACCCCAGTTCTGATGTGTCTAGTTCTTGTGTTCCTGGCACCACAGAAACCGCAGTCTCCAACACACACCGTACTGGTCGTTGTGCAAATAGACCACCTTTGTGCAGCCTCCTGGCCACGGTAAAATGCGATAACAGACGTCCAGTTGTCTGTTGCATGTGCCTTGCGATTTCTCCCACTGTCTGTCGTCTGTCTCTTCTCGCCTGTAGGACAATATAGCAGTGGACGACCACTGCTAAACTCTCGGACAGCTGTTCCTGTCGTTTGAAATGCTCTCCAAGCTCGTGAAACGATGATGTGAGTGATCCCAAACTCCTCTGCCACACTAGTCACACTTCGACCTTCTTTCAACTTCCCAATGACGCGACCTCCTGAGTGGTATTTCGGTCTGTTCTGCCTGCTCGTTTTGCTGTTATGCTAATTTCTCCTCTTCGTCCTTAATTTTTGCACACCCGTGTATAAATGGCAAAATAAATGAGGTGATTGAAGAAATTAATAAGTATAGATTGGATGTGCTGTGTTTAAGTGAAACCAAAAGAAGGAAATTGGGATAGAAGTGAACGGAACGGTGAGTGTGTGGTCTGGACTATTGGATAATGTGAGAGAAGAGGCTGGTGTAGGTGTGATTTTAAGTGAAAAGATAAAGAACAACTTGATTCACTATAGCTTCATGAGTGAGAGAATTCTTTGGATTCGTTTAAAAGTGAAATTTCAGAGAATAGTAATTGTTGTGCATGCTCTTTGTGACTGGGAACGTTCTGATAGGAAGGAAGATTTCTGGAATGAGCTAAAAGCTGTTTTGAGCCAGTTTGGTGCTAAAGAGGAAGTTATAATAGCAGGGGATTTCAACACTAGAGTAGGTGTGCAGAATATGATTTCTGATAATGTTCTTGGTAAGTTTAATTATCCTTGTGTGAATTATAATGGTGAAAGATTAATTGAACTCAGCATTGAAAATGGGTTGTGGGTATCTAATATGTTTTTCAATCACAAGTATATCCACACATATACTTAGGAAAACCGTACTCTTGGTCAAAAGAGTGTCGTAGCTTTTGTTGTTTACAATCAGCATCTGAAATGCTTAGTTGTTGACACTCGGTGATGGCAGGTGCGGATGTTTGCTCTGATCATTACTTAGTAGTGTAGCAAGTGAAACTAAATGTTGGTTAGAGGAAAAGGAATAGGAAGAGTGCTAGGATGGACAGAATAAAGGTTCAAAGGCTCTCTGAAGTTTTATCAGAGGGATGTAGAAAAGAAGTGGGAATGTTATAAGAACTGTGTTGTCACTTCTGCTGAAGAGGTCTGTGGCACCACAATAGTGGGTGACAATAGAAGTAATGCTTGGTGGAATAGTGAGATTGAAGAGGCAGTAAAGAGAAAGAAGGAAGCCTCTTTCAGGATATTGCAAAGCAGAGTTTCTGTGGATGAAGATCGCTGTAAGATGCGTGAAGCAGCTTAAGTTGGTTTGCCAAAGTAAGGCAAAAGATATTAAGGAGAATGTGGAAAGGCATGAATTGGCTTTTTGGAAAGATAAGAAAACTTCCTGGAAGTACATGACTTGAGAAAAAGAGGGGAAACAAAGTTGTAAGTTGTGTGAAGAATAGGATTGGGGAAACGATATGTGAGCCCAATGAGTTAAGTGAAAGATGGGGTGAATACTTCTGTGAGTTATTAGATCAAGAAAGCAAATGTGATTCTGAGATAAAAGCAGATGATGCCACAGTGAAAGATGAAAGCACAGGAGGGATCTTAAGAGAAGAAGTGTGTAAAGCTCTAAAATCTCTTCAGAATGGTAAGTCTCCAGGAGTTGATGGTATAACTGCTGAGATGTTGAAGTATGGTGGTGACTCTGTAATTGGCTGGTTAACTGAAATTTGTCAGTTCTACTGGGAATTAGGAATGGTCTCTCAGGTTTCGAAGGATGCCATCATTGTTCTCTTGTATAAGAGAAAAGGTGATCAGACTGACCGCAAGAACTATCACGGTATTAGCCTGCCGAGTGTGCCAGGGAAGGTGTTTGGTAAAGTCATTATTGAAAAAGTACAAGGTCTTACATCAGAAAAAGTGTGGGATGTTCAGAGTGGTTTTATGCCTCATAAAGGCTGCACTAACCAAATTTTTGCATTGCGCATGGCGATTGAACAGTATCTGGCTGTTGGTAAGAAAGTTTTTGCTGCCTTCATAGATTTAGAAAAAGTTTACAACCAAGTAAATAGGGTACTTTTGTGGAAGGTATTGAATAAATATGATGTTAGTGGGAATCTACTTTATAGTGTAAAAGCCATGTATGCTGGTAGTAGAGCTTGTGAATGTGTGAATGGTGTTTTATCAAGATGGTTTTATATTGTTGCAGGATTTAGACAAGGTTGTGTATTGTCACCATGGCTGTTTAATATATTTATGGATGCGTGCATTTGTGATGCCAAGATGAACAATACTGGTTATGTCTTGGTAATATCCGTGTTTGCAGATTGCTGTATGCTGATGACAGTCCTGTTGGCAGAGAGCAAATGTGAGTTGCAGAGTATGTTATCTCGGATGTATGAAGTTTGCATGAAATTCAAACTGAGTATAAATTAGGGAAACCCAAAGTTATGGTTTCTGAGTGAGGAACTAACATTAGTACTGAAAGCAAGATAAGTCTAAATGGCGCAGTGATTAACCAGGTGAACGAGTTTGTGTATTTAGGAAGCATGTTTGACAGAGAGAACAAATTGGTTGGTGAAATTAGTAGGCAAGTGAATTCTTCATTGAAAGTCATTGCTGTTTTGGAAGGTTTTCACAGGAATGATGGGTTCTCAAGAGTCCCGAATGGCTGTGTATGAAAGTGTAATTGTTCCTACTCTGATGTATGGTAATGAAACCTACAGCAGAAACAAGAGTCGTTTGTGTGCTGGAGAAATGCGTTGCTCAGGGGGGGGGAGGGGCAAAACACGTTCTGGTCGTTTGAGCAGTGAAGAAGTGTTGCAGTTGTGTAATGTGAAGCGAAATGTTGTTAGCAAGGTGGAGGCTAATATTCTTCGGTGGTTTGTCCATGTTGAAAGAAGGTGTCATGAGATGCTTAAGAAATTTTTTTTAGCCCAAGTGGCAGGAGGAAGGAAAAGAAGAGGAAGGCCAAGGAAGTCATGGGAGGATCAGATCCAGGAGTGCATCATCAACCATTATTAATCTACTGCTGGATGAAGGTCTCCCTCCAAATTTCTTCCACAATTGTCTATCTCCTCCATGTCACTCCAGCATACTTTCGAATTTCATTCATCTATCCATCTCCCATGGGGTCTTCTTCTGGGTCGTTTCCTGCCCCTCAGAATCCAGTCTAAAATTTCAGTTGTCCATCGGTGGTCCGTTCTACTGGCAACATGTCCAGCCCATTGCCATTTCAGTGATTTCACTCTGGTCATAATGTCGTCCACTCCTGTCATTTTCCTTATCCACAAGTTCCTTCTTATCTTTCCTGGTTACACCAAGCATGCATCTCTCCATGCTATTTGAGTTGTCTGCAGTCTTTGTATGTCTTTTTTGGTTGAGGTCCATGTCTCTGCTCCATACGTAAGCACTGGCAGGATGCATTGATTAAACACTTTTCTTTTGAGGCATAATGGCATACTGCTGTTAAAAATTGTACTGTTTCTTCGAAAAGCTCTCCCTCCAAGTTTTATACTGTGATTAATTTCTTCATCAATGTGATCCTCACTTGATATCTGCTGCCCAAGATAAATGTAGGAATCGGTTGTCTCAAGCTTTTCTCCATCAATCGATAAATCTTCATTTCTTGTAAAAGAAACTAAGATTTATTGATTGATGGAGAAAGCACATCACTTTGTCTTCTGAAAGTTCATTTTTAATCCCACTTCTTTACTCTTGTCAGCAAGTTTTTGGATCATACTCTGCAGCTCTGAAGGGGTAGTTGCAAAGATGACTATGTCATCAGCAAAATGAAGGTGAGTAAGTAATCTCCATTAATCTTTATCCCTTTGTTTTTCCAGTTCAATGATTGAAAGACATTTTGCAATGTGGTGTTAAAGAGCTTGGGAGATATGGTGTCACGTTTTCTCACTCCCTTTCCAATTCTTATTTGTGCTGTATCCTCAAATGTCCGAACCTTTGCATTTTCATAGATGTTATGCAAGGTCAGGTGATGCGCAACATATCGCCTCTCCTTGACTAATGTCAACCCCGCCTTCTCGTGGTGCATCCTGTTCCCACTAAAGGGGCTCTGATGACCGCCAGTAGCAGTATAACTATACCATCGGGATTAGAGGAAATGCTATCCCACACTCACCAACCCACTTGGCTAGCGTGGTGAGTTATGACCCAAACCCCTCAAAGATGCTTACACAATAAATAAATATATATACACTGCTGGACAATTGCTAAGGACGGATCATAAACGGCTATATAGCGCATAAAAAAGTAAGAGTGGTTGGATGCCAAGTGAAATAAAATGTCAGAATGCCAGGACATTACAAGAAAGACAATTTATTGTGCTCTGAAATCTAGAAGGCTTTGGAACGTGTTCAAGGGACAAACAGGCCATTTTGTGCAGAATACGTAAACGTGAAAAAATGCAATTACCGTCCGCAGGCGTTCCGGCGTAAGATGTCAATACGGGACATGGCCACCATGGAGGGCGATGCAAGATTCCACACATCGTGTCATGCTTTGCACAAATTATCAAGCAGCTGTTGGGGTAATTTATCCCATTCCTCTGTCAGTGCACGGATGAGGGTGTCCTTGTTTATTGGAGGGCATTGGCGACCAGCAAGACTCCTCCCCAAAGCATCCCACACATTTTCAATGGGATTCAGATCTGGAGAACATGCTGGCCATACGAGGCGTTGAATATCCTCGCTCTCAAGACACTCCTGGACAGCGACTGTTCGATGACATGTTGCGTTGTCGTCCATGAAAATGAATCTATCACCGACAGCACCACGGAACATGCGAACATGAGGTAGCAGAACATCATTAATGTATCGTTGGCCAGTCATAGTCCCAGTTGGAAGCACATAGAGGGACGTACGGCCATTGATCATGATGCCAGCCCATACCATGACACTACACGTCGGATATCGGTCCCTTTCCTGTATGTTTGCTGGACAATATGCAGTACCACTATCACGCCAGATCAGTTGTCGACAATCAGACGATAGACTGTATCTACTCTCATCTGAGAAGAGGACAGCAGACTAGTCGTTATCAGTCAAATTGCGATGTTGATGGCACCATTGCAAACGGGCGGTACGGCGACGTCTGGACAATGGGATGCACACAACAGGACGGCGGGTGTATAGTCCTTCTTCATGCAAACGTCTGGCGACAGTTTTTCGTGAGATCCGCTTGCCAGTAGCAGCCATAAACTGATTTGCTACCTCACTAGCTGTGCTGCGCCGGTGTCTTTTTGTTGATAGCACTATGTACCGATCTTCTGCAGGTGTCGTACTGCGAACACTGCCTCTCCCGTGACGTTTGCTACACTCTCCATTTGTTTAAAATGATTTCCAAAGCCTTGAAACAACACTGTGGCTGACGTCGAACTCCCTGGCAACATCTGTTATTTTTCGCCCTTCTTCAATCTTGCCAATAATACGGCCACGCGTAAAATCATCTAGGTGATGTCGGGAAGACATACTGAAAATTGCAAGTTCGTCAATTGATTCTTTCCCTTTCAACTTTGCGTTTGAACAACAACGGTCAATACGCGTCCAATCCTTTATATCTCTTATCAGCGCTATGGCGTCACGAACAAGTTCGGCAATCCAAAATTTGCATACGCACAACACGTCTTACTGTATCCCGCACTTATGCTAATTTCCACATTTTCCTGCCTTCCATTTTATGGTTGCTATCATTGCTATTGTCATCCGTCTTTAGCAATTGTCCGGCAGTGTATATATATATATACTAAAGAGCAAAGCCGAAAACATAAGAAATATATCATCATCATCATCATTGTCAACCATTATCAATCCACTGCTGGACGAAGGTCTCCCCAAGTTTCCTCCACAACGGTCTGTCTTGTGCCAGTCTCCTCCATGTCACCCCTGCATACTTTCGAATTTCATCCACCCATCTCCCATGTGGTCTTCTTCTGGGTCTTTTCCTGTCCCTTGGAATCCAATCTAAAATTTCGGCTGTCCATCGATGATCTGTCCTTCTGGCAGTATGTCCAGCCCATTGCCATTTCAGGGATTTAACTCTGATCATGATGTCTTCCACTCTTGTCATTTTTCGGATCCACGAGTTCCTCTTCTTATCTCTCCTGGTTACACCAAGCATGCACCTCTCCATGGTTCTTTGAGTTGTCTGCAGCCTTTGTATGTCTCTTTTAGTTAAGGTCCACGTCTCTGCACCATACGTAAGCACTGGAAGGATGCATTGATCAAACACTTTTCTTTTAAGACATAATGGCATATTGCTCTTGAAAATTATGCTGTTTCTTCCAAAAGCTCTCCAGGCAAGTTTTGTACGCAGATTAATTTCTTCATCAATGTGACCCTCACTTGATATCTGCTGTCCAAGATAAACGTACGTGTCTGTTATCTCCAGCTTTTTCTCCATCAATCGATAAATCTTCATTTCTTGTAAAAGCATTGAACATCACTTTTGTCTTCTGAAAGTTCATTTTTAATCCCACTTCTTTACTCTTGTCAGCAAGTTCCTGGATCATACTCTGCAGCTCTGATGGGGTAGTTGCAAAAATGACTACGTCATCAGCAAAACGAAGGTGGGTTAGATAATCTCCATTAATCTTTATCCCCTTGTTTTCCCAGCTCAGCGACTGAAAAACACCCTCCAATGTGGCATTAAAGAGCTTCGGAGATATGGTGTCACCTTGTCTCACTCCCTTTCCAATTTTTACGTGTGTTGTATTTTCAAACAGCCGAATCTTTGCACTTGCATTTTCATAGATGCTATTAATAATATTAATGTATGCATCTTCAATACCGCAAGTTTTCAGAGCCATTGTAACTGCTGATGGTTTCACCGAATCAAAGGCTTTTTCATAATCGATAAAAGCCATGCACAATGGAAGTTCATATTCCCTCGCTCTTTCAATTAGTTCTCTCAGCACGTGGATATGATCTATTGTGCTGTAGCCACTCCTGAATCCAGCTTGTTCTCTCGGTTGAGCCATGTCCAGTGTTACCTTCAAGCGGTGTGAAAGAACTTTAGTGAAGATTTTATAAACTACTGATAGGAGGCTGATAGGTCTGTAGTTTCCGAGATCCTCAATGTCACCTTTCTTATGTAGCAGGATCATTGTAGCGGTGTTCCAATCCTCAGGAATCTTTCCTTCATTAAGGCATCGAGTGAAAATTTGGGCGAGTACTGTTTCGATTTCTCCACTTGCTTCTTGTATGATGTCTACAGTAATTCCATCTTCTCCTGGGGCTTTTCCTCGCTTCATGTTCTTGATTGCATGTGCAACTTCTGCTGGAAGGACTGGAGGAACTCTGGTACTGGTATCTTTCATGATGTCTGGAGTGCATATATCATCCCTTTCATATAATTTGGAGTAGAAATCTTTCACTCTTGTCAAAATTTCGCCTCTATTTCTTGTTACAGAACCATCTTCTTTTCTCAGTGCCATAATCTGTTTTCTTCCCTTACTGAGATGTCCCTTTGCTATCTTTAGGCTTTGGTTGTTTTCAATTGCTTTCCTCACTAGTTCACAGTTGAATTTCCTTACGTCTTCAGTGATACTTTTTCTTACTGTCTTGCATAGCTCTATATATTCCACTTTGGAAGTCACTTCTTTAGTTGTCCTCATCTCTCTTCTTTTTGCATCAACATTTTGGTTTTTCCTGATAATTTGTTCACATGCAACTTGTTCTTAGACCCAGCTAATTTTGTTGCTGTTTCCATAAGAGCTTTGGTTACTTTTCTGTTAACTTCAGAGATGTCCACTTTTTCTGATGTTAGGCCTTCTAAAGCAGAGAACCTGTTCTTCAGTTCTAACTTGAAGGTATTATGGTGTTTTTTAAGGTTGGTTATGTCAATAGATTTTGTTTGTCTTATGAGCTTGCCACGTTCAAGTTTAGTGTTGAGGTGCATCTTACATCTCACCAATCTATGGTCACTACCTGTGTTGAACTTGTTTAGCACACTGCAGTCTTCTATGACGAATTTTTTGTTACACATAATAAAATCAATTTCGCTTGTCATCCCATTTGGATGTCTCCATGTCCATTTCCTGTGTGGCTTTTTCTTGAAGAAGGAGTTCAAGATGAAAAACCCTTCTGCCTCTGCAAACTCAACGAGAGTATTTCCACGCTGGTTTCTGTTGCCGTGCCCGAATTTACCTACTGAAGTTTCATTCTGTTGCCGTTGCCCTATTTTTGCATTGAAATCTCCCATAATAATTTTCAAGTGCTGCTTACCTTTATTATTTAGATGACAAATTTCCTCATAAAATTCTTCAATTTCTTCTTCAGGATGACTTGTGGTGGGTGCATAAGTTTGAATAATCTGAGCCTGGTATCTTTTCGAGAGTTGGATAACAAGTCGTGCAGCTCTGTCAGAGGAACTTTCAACTTCTACAACTTTATCCTTCAGTTTCTTGTGCATTATAAATCCAACACCACTAGTTCTGCCAGTATCTGTCCCACGATAGTAGAAGAGATGTCCACTTTTCAGTTCGATGAGATCTTCTCCTTTTCTCCTTACCTCACTTAGCCCCACGATGTCCCACTTGATCCTTTGTAGTTCCTCTTCCAATTCAAGAAGCCTTGAATGAGAAGATAGGGAGCGTCCATTGTAAGTAGCCAAGGTCAGCATCAGATGGCAGCCTAGTCCGGTCCTCCGGGGATTCTTAGCACCCTCTGCCTTCATGTCGCACTGGCCGCTGCCTTGGCCAGGTACATTCCAGCTGCCGGAGACTGAAGGCCAAGATTTAAGTTGTGGAATCATTTTGGAGGGGTTTGGCCATAACTCACCACGCTGGCCAAGCGGGTTGGTGAGTGTGGGATAGAATTTCCTCTAATCCCGATGGTATAGTTATACCGCTATGGGCGGTCGTCAGAGCCCCTTTAGTGGGAACAGGATGCACCACGAGAAGGCGGGGTTGACATTTGTCAAGGAGAGGCTGTGATGTTACGCATCACCTGACCTTACATCCCTATATATATATATATATATATATATATATATATATATATATATATATATATAATTTTTGGGAACAAGTACTATAGTTTGATACATTGATTGTTGTTGCTTTAAATTTATGCATTTGACTACTAAACCCACAAAAAGTTAAAGTATATTCCTAAAATGAACTGAATTGCTTCATTATAGCATTTGTGAAACAAATACTGAAAGCTATGCATGAGGTTTGCCAAGCAAGCCTGTGAATAGAGGTCAAAGAAAACATGAAGCACAAATGTTTTCAACCAAACATATTGTAAAAGTATCTCGCACTCTTGCACACATCTAATTTCATTTTTAAATGAGCATATTTTAAAGATTCTCTTGAAGATAGGCAAATAATTTCTTTGTAAGTACACACAGATAATATAGAATTAAATGGATGAAAGATTTTTAACAGAAGAAATAGTGTTTACAATAGAATCATATGCATTCACACATACACTATTTTAAGGTTTTGTGATCAATTGACAATGAAATGTGGCAGTGAAGAGATGAAAATAATAGCATACCATTATTCGTTTAACCCAATGCATGAAGATTTGTGTGACTGTCAAGTTCTTGAACGTTGTCTCAGACTAAATGATTTTGCTCAAAGCTCTCATAGTGAATAATTTGTTTTCCTGTCTGAGCAACTTTTGCCAATCGCTGCTGGGTTGTCAATACAACATGTAACATTGTGGAGAATCCTTAAGTGAGGATTCACAATGATTCATCACCTCATACTTACTGCAATCTGATGTATAAGCACATTATTAGCACAGACCATTTAAAAATCATTAAGTACTTGTTTTCTGTAAACTGGCTCCATGTTTTTATGAACCTTAGCAGGTTTTCTATCCATAGCAAAATTTCCTGCATCTAACATGTTGATGCTTCAGTTGCCAGTGACTCATTTTTACACCTTTTATCCACCTTGTTTTTAGGTCTGCCACATGTTTTCATCTGCTGTGTAACACACTTCTAGACTACCTTAGTGTGTTCACATGACCTTTTTTTTTTTTTTTTTTCTCCAAATAACCAAATAAAATACTGATGTCAGTTTTAATCTATGTTACTAATTGTACTCTGCCATTTAATTCTCCCAACCCCTACTCCACCCAGTATTACTCTTACTACTCATGTTAGCAGCTGCTAACCACCCAAAGAACTTCTTTACTTTGTACCAAATCTCCCCTGCTATAAAAAGAGTGTTGGTCTAAATTCTGCACTGAAGGGCCGCGGGTAGCCTAGTGGGCAACATTGGTGACTGCCGCGGAAAGGACCTCGAGTTCGATCCCAGGCAGGTACGAACGCTCGATCCACTAAATATTCGCAGTGCATCGGATGGGCACGTTAAACCGTCGGACCCCGGGTACTGGCTGCCCGGTAATAAATAAGGGCGTCTTCCTCCCCCTTTCTACTTCACTTCCGTGTCACTTTTGTATCAGGCACACTCTAGCCCAAATCTCCTAGCTTCCTATATTTCTAAGGGTTGTTTAAGACCTGGGGTCAGACACTCCCTTCCTAAAATCCTCTACATATAATCAATATAATCAAATTCTGCACTGAATACAGCCAGTTTCATTTGTTAGGCAACCTTACTTAATGAAAATAGTTTTAATACAGCTAAAAGGGGATGTCCCTGCATTGTGGATTATGTTGTCTAATAATTTCTTAAGTTTACCTGTCTTATCAGTAACTATGTTTAAATTATTTAAAGATATTTCTTGCTGCCTTCTGTTGTGCTGCTCAATTTAATTTCTGTCTTTTATTTTTAAGCCTCTGATTTAGTCTTTCCAAGATTTGTCTTCATCCCAAATATTTCATAGTTCTGCTTAGTTGGTTAACTGCAAATTATGTATACTCTTAGAAACTACGAAGTCATCATCATATAGTGATCTGCTGACACTTGGAAATGCCCATTTCAAAATTCCTCATAAAATTACTTCTTTTAATCAGTTTGTGTACATGAACAAGGAGGGGGGGGTTGAAGTGTAGCCTACATCCGTTTCTTAACCAATCTTTAATCTTAAGCCACTTTCCAGTACTTCTTGCCATCCTGATGGCTGTAGTGATCTTTGGTGATAACTTCATGATAAATCTTTAAAAATAAGTTTAGAATTCAAATGAAAAATTCGATTAATCTGAGTGACATCTTTGTAATATCTCCGTTGTGTATCAGTTGTGATTTAGTAATCTAAAGATGGGAGATATGTTTGTAGTCATTGTGAAAGTAGTTCATTATTATTTCAGATGAGGAAAGGCACACAAATTAGTGTTAATTATTGTTGAATGAAAGCCTGCATTGGTTATAGGTAGTTGTCAATACAACATGTAACATTGTGTCATTGTGGAGAATCCTTAAGTGAGGATTCACAAGGATTCATCACCTCATACTCTCTCATACTTACTGCAATCTGATGTATAGGCACATTATTAGCACAGACCATTTAAAAATCATTAAGTACTTGTTTTCTGTAAACTGGCTACACTTTGAAACTTGCATTTTCAATTTTCAGTGATAAGGCCAATACTAAGATTTTCATTTTGTTGATAGGTTGTAAAATTTTGGTAATATAGGGAAATATAACTTAAGTCGGTAAAATGTATTGTTTGTTCAATCAACATTTGAGAAGTTCATGGGCATTTTTGGTCTAGCTGGTAATATCCTGTGATTGTTAAGATAATGCTGGGATAGAGAGATTAAACTCTATTGGATCTAAAAATCAGTGGTAAGTATAGGCATTTTAGTGCTTGTGCACCACATCTATTGTGCTTTGGTGTTTTGAACTACCTCGTTAACTCCACCCGTACAATGGTTCTGCATCTCTTCTGGGTATGTCACTTTGATTATATAAAGCTATAAGTCTGTCCTTAATATTGTTACTCTTGCATATACTTATAATTGTTTGATGAAAGGGCTTCATGGAGGGAAGGTGTTTTATATGGAAGCAGTGTATATTGTTGGAGGTTCATGTACATAGAAACCTGTTTACTCCATCTTGTGATTTTATCCTGACTGACTAATCAGGAGATCAATGTGAAGTCATGACCTACTGAAACAAAATTACATATAATCTAGAGTATTATTTATGGGAAAGCCTCTCGGCACCAAAACCTTTTTGGACTGGGCATGACTTACAGCTCACTATCACAGACAGGATTACAGTTTAACCACACAAAATGCTTTCCAAGTAATGTGACAAATTGTACATTTCCCAGTAATGTGACAATTGTACATTGTCTATGAGGAATTTTGAAATAGGCATTCTTTTAATTTTTTTGTGACATCCTTATTGGTGAATAATTATTTAAATTTAATTCCAGTTTAGTTTGTGACCAGCTTCTCTTACTTATCTATCTAAAGCAGGTAGAAATCTTTAATTGCTTATGTGGTAGAGGAGTTTTCAGCTGACTTGTAATGTTTTTGGTGTCCAAATGGTTGTGAAGGAAGGAATTTAATTGTTTGTTACACTAAAACATCAACATTACATCACTGTAAATCACTTCCTGATTTAAGTGTAATCTTACTGCAAGCTTGACTTCACTATAAAGCTTAACTTTGTGCTCCAGATAGCTTAATTAAAACACATTAAGCCCTAATTTAGGTACTAAATTGCACTAATGGCCAGGTAAATAATTGTCTTGTACTTGCAGTAATAAACTTGTTCATTTGGTTCACTTCAGGCACTTAAAAAAGTCAGTGCCATCCCACATATGGAGTATAATATCAACTTGGTATTCAAATAATCATTTGCTTCAATATCCTAATTACAACACTCTTAACACAATACTCTTCTAGGCTCACTACTGAATAACAATTTGACTTCGGTAATAAAAACAAGCGTTATATTCAATGAGAAACAGACATGGTACAATTTGCGGAATTCCGCTTTTTGGCACCAATTTCTATCATTCCTGAGATCGATGCAAATCCATTGTAAAATTTTGTTAGGAGGAGGTGAGGGGTAGTTTTGTTAGCGGCAAAGCCGCACCCAGACTAGGACAGTGAAGCGTGTTTGATCATTCGCAATGGCGATCCTCGATGGCAGCTGGGATTCTAGGGGAGGATATCGAAGAAAAGTTGGTGGAGGTAAAGGCCTAAAGGGGTGGTCGGTATCGTGTGAAGAGGGAAAAAATGGACTTCAAAACATAGTCTTGGAAGGGAAAGAGTAGGAGGCGTTGGAAGTTCAACGTGCAGGATGAGGCAAGAGGATGACGTGTACATGGCGTGCGGTGTGATTGGTTGTTTAAGGTTCATGTTATTGGCTTCAGTTGGGTATTTCCTTTCCTCCAATTCTGCATATTAAAAAAAATAGAGTACCAAGCAGTTATTTCCCACCCGTTCTCCGTTATCTTAAGTTTTAAGTTTGCCGATTTTTATTTTAGCAGTTCATGTGAGAATTAGAATGGCGAATATTGTTTCTGATAGTCCAAAAGTGTATGACATTGGCCATCTGGAAAAAAATTAATTTAGATGTGACTGGTTAACAAAGTCTAAAATTGAAACTTGGTGATAAACAAACTGATGTGTTGGTTGGTAACTGCATAAAAAAAGTAGATGTGGGTGGAAATGTTTTCGGCAATCTTTGTTGTGACTTCATTTACTATGGTAAAAGAGAATATGGGAGAAGCACACGGAGAAAGTGTCCGTTAAAAATGCAAACTATACTTGACCACTTAATTTTTTTTTTTTTTTTTTTTTGCAAACCATCATCCTCAACAGCTTCTGCATCATCACCAAATGTTGCCCCACCACAAAATAATGTCCCCATTTGTGGCAGAGTATCTCATGGAAGACTGCAGTGTGCTAAACAAGTTCAACACAGGTAGTGACCATAGAATGGTAAGATGCACCTCAATGCTAAACTCAAACGTGGCAAGCTCATAAAACAAATAAAGTGTATTGACATGACCAGCCTTAAAAAACATCATAATACCTTCAAATTGGAACTGAGGAACAGATTCTCTGTTCTAGTAGGTCAAACGTCGGAAGAAGTGGACATCTCTGAAGTTAACAGAAAACTAACCAGGGCTCTTGTGGAAACAGCAACAAAAATAGCTGGTACTAAGAACAAGTTGCATGTGAACAAATTATCAGGAAAAACCAAAATGTTGATGCAAAAAAGAAGAGAGATGAGGACAACTAAAGAAGATGTCACTTCCAAAGTGGAATATATAGAGCTATGCAAAATGGTACGAAAAAGTATCGCTGAAGATGTAAGGAAATTCAACTGTGAACTAAGTGAGGAAAGCAATTGAAAACAACCAAAGCCTGAAGAGAGCAAAGGGACATCTGAGTAAGGGAAGAAAACAGATTATGGCTCTGAGAAAAAAGATGGTTCTGTAACAAGAAATAGAGGTGAATTTTTGACAAGAGTGAAAGATTTCTACTCAAAACTGTATAAAGGGATTATACATGTACTCCAGACATTACAAAAGGTACCAGACTTCTTCCAGTCCTCCCAGCAGAAGTTGCACATGCAAACAAGAACATTAAACGAAGAAAAGCTCCAGGAAAAGATGGAATTACCATAGACATCATACAAGAAGCAAGTGGAGAAATTGAAACAGTACTCGCCCAAGTTTTCACTCGATGCCTTAATGAAGGGAAGATTCCTGAGGATTGGAACAGTGCTACAATGATCCTGCTACATAAAAAAAAAAAAAGCTGACATTGAGGATCTCGGGAACTACAGACCTATCGGCCTCCTATCAGTGGTTTATAAAATCTTCACTAAAGTTCTTTCACACCTCTTTAAGGTAACACTGGACATGGCTCAACCAAGAGAACAAGCTGGATTCAGGAGTGGCTACAGCACTATAGATCATGTCCACGTACTGAGAGAACTAATTGAAAGAGCGAGGAATATGAACTTCCATTGTGCATGGCTTTTATCCATTATGAAAAAGCCTTTGATTTGGTGAAACCATCAGCAGTTACAATGGCTTTGAAATCCTGCGGTATTGAAGATGCATACATTAATATTATTCATAACATCTATGAAAATGCAAGTGCAAAGATTCGGCTATTTGAGAATACAGCACCCATAAAAATTGGAAAGGGAGTGAGACAAAGTTACACTATATCATTCAAACTCTTTAATGCCACATTGGAAAATGTCTTTCAATCACTGAACTGGGAAAACAAAGGGATAAAGATGAATGGAGATTATCTAACTCACCTTCATTTTGCTGATGACAGCCATTTTTGCAACTACCCCATCAGAGCTGCAGAGTATGATCCAGGAACTTGCTGACAAGAGTAAAGAAGTGGGATTAAAAATGAACTTTCAGAAGACAAAAGTGATGTACAATGCTTTTACAAGAAATAAAGATTTATCGATTGATGGGGAAAAGCTGGAGATAACCAATACCTACATTTATCTTGGACAGCAGATATCAAGTGAGGGTAACATTGATGAAGAAATTAATCGGCGTATAAAACTTGCCTGGAGAGCATTTGGAAGAAATAGCATAATTTTCAAGAGCAATATGCCATTATGTCTTAAAAGAAAAGTGTTTTATCAATGCATCCTTCCAGTGCTTACGTATGGTGCAGAGACGTGGACCTTAACTAAAAGAGACATACAAAGGCTGCAGACAACTCAAATCAGCATGGAGAGGTGCATGCTTGGTGTAACCAGGAGAGATAAGAAGAGAAACTCGTGGATCCGAAAAATGACAAAAATGGAAGACATCATGATCAGAGTAAAATCCCTGAAATGGCAATGTGCTGGACATATTGCTAGAAGGGCAGACCATCGATGGACAGTTGAAATTTTAGACTGGATTCCGAGGGACAGGAAAAGGCCTAGAAGACCACCACATGGGAGATGGGTGGATGAAATTTTAAAGTATGCGGGGGTAACATGGAGGAGACTGGCACAAGACAGACCGTTGTGGAAGAAACTTGGGGAGACCTTTGTCCAGCATTGGATTGATAGTGGTTGACAATCGTGATGATGATTTAATTGAGGCACTAATTTTGGGTGTTCTTGCAGAGCACAGCTTACAATTTTCTGTGGCTCCAGTATTAATTGGTGTATGATTTTAAAAGAAGATAGCGAGCTCTAAATCATTTATCAATGAATAGAAATTGTGCTTCATATAAAATGAGGTATGGAATTTCTAAAACATTTTCACAAGAAACTTTTAAAAAATTTGCAAACTATGAAATTCTCCATGAATGTGGAGGAGCTACAAGCAGCAACAATATGCATGTGCTATCCATCTTAACCAGCTATTTTTCCCCTCATATAAAGATAGTGGTAGTTGAACATCTTGTGTCTTTTAAGTGTCACCACAGTAAATTCTGGAAGGCTTTATACTGAAATATCAAACTTTTTTGAAAAAAATAATATTCCTTGGGAAAATCTAATGTCCATATTAATGGACTCCTGTAATGTTACGAGGGGAACGAAAAGTGGTGTGGAAACAAGAATTAGGAAAGAGAAAGCACCTCACTTAATATTGATTGTGATTTGTGCCATCATATTCATAATGCCTGCAAGAAATTTTGTTTGCCATTTGATGGCTGGCTTGAAAAAGTTCTGAAAGATATTTACAATGATTTTCAGTTGTCAGCTGATATTAAAAAATGGCTGTCTGAAATATGCTATTTATTAAACATTAAATATGTTGTTCCTGTAAACATGATTCCCCATCATTGGTTGTCATGTTATGATGCTGCAATGAGCATATATCTGATAGATGCATTAACTGTTTTATACTATTTATTCCTGAAGAGCAGTGACAAGACTATTTATTTCTCTATCATTTGTAGTGTATATAAATGAAAAAATGTTGACTGTGAAGCAAAAGCAAAAATAAGAAAAATACAGAAGAAATTATCTGTAAAATCTATGACTGATGATGGTAAGAGAAGGAAAGATAGGCTAATAAAAAAACAAACAAAAACTATTGAACTGCAGAAGGAAAACTCTCGTGATCCTTCATTTTTGTTTTGCTACTTTACCACTGTTGAAAAAATGTTTCATTGTTTCAGACCAAAGAACCTCTGATTCATAAGGTATATGATGAACAGAAACAGTTATTTTTAGATTTTCTGTCTTGCTTCATGAAACAAGAATGGTTGCAAGTTAAAGGAACAAAATAGCTTCTCAATAATGATATAAACAACGAATAAAATCATTTGCCTTTGAGTAAGATGTTTATTGGGGCGGGAACTCAATCTGTTATTTCAAATGGTCCCAATGACAAGATAAAGGAAGAAATTCTGTTTAAAGTTAAAAAGACATACAGTATATTAAATGTGGAGAATATCTACAAAAGAAGTTACCTTTAGCCTTATATTTCAATGCATTTCTTCCATTGATCCAACTGGAAGAAAACGTGAGGTAACACTTCAAAGACTGCAGAAGTTTCCTTCTTTGATTACCAATGTTTTAACAGAAGATGAAGAGGATAAAAAAAAGTATACTTTGGAAATTTACCAATATCAAGTTGATATAAAGCTACCTCCTCCTGTTGATGATTTGGGTAAACTTGTTCCTGTAGAAATTTGGTGCACTTCACTATTTGATATGCCAAAATATGCAAGCCTTAGTAAGATGGTAAAAGTCATACTTAGTTGCTTTCATGGCCCACAGGTGGAGGGAGGGCTCATTTAACATCCTGTTAGATGTTAATGTAATCATTGGCACTGATGTACCATATTTTCACTGTTGTCCATGTTAGCCACTCTTTCAGAAAACTTGAAAATTACATTGCCCTAGAGCAGGAATTGAACCCGCATCTTCCAATTACCAGTTGAGAAATATGCCACATCAGTGCCAATGATTACATTATTTGTATCGCCTTCCATGTATTTGAAAATAATTATTTCTTCTGGGAAATTCTTTTCCCATTTATGTATGATGTCAGATGTAATTGATAAGAGATCTGGAAAAATCCCCAGTGAGACACACTCTGCAATCCAGACTGTAAAGTATAAGATGATGAGCAAAAAACAGTCTGCTGTAGAGTATTTTAAAAAGAAAGACTTTGAATAAACCTTATGTTGAGAATTGGCTTCCTAGTTTCTTAATTCAATTACTAATCAAAACTACTATTATGGGAATTTTTACTAGGATTTTTTTATTTTAATTGCAAATTTTCGGAGAAAACTCTTCTTTAGGCTGTCTTTTTGTTGTAACTTATTCCTGTCACTATCGCGTTAAGAAGAGTGTGGCAAATCAGTTTTTAGAAAAAATTATAAAATAGTTTCTACAGCAGATAAGAAAGAAACATATAAAGAAGAATTTAAAGTCATACTTGCAGAAAATAACTTATCCTAAAGGAGAAATTGAGAAGCTTCTGAATTTTAATGGTACGAAGAACCTGCAAAAGCAACAAGTAAAATTCACTAAAAAAAAAAAAAAATTATCACAAAGATTTATTTGAGTCTTTAAAGAGAATTAGTAAGAAGTACAATATTAGGCTAACTCCAAGTTTAGAGAACAAGGTAAAGAAATTTTTCCCTAAAATAGTTCAATGAGAAGAAATTTTAAAAATGCAAGGTGTAGCCTATGAAGTAAAATGTAGTTGTGGACTATCTTACTTTGGTGAAACAGGTCACAGACTAGAAACTCTTATAGCGGAGCATAAAGCTGCTATAAAAAATTGCTCCAACAAGACTTGTTTAGATAGGCATGTTAGAGAAACTAGTCACAGCGTGGATTGGAATTCCCTTAAAGTCATCAGTTTCCAAAGCAATTTTCAAAAAACAAAGCTTAAGAAGGAATAGAAATTGAGAAAAATCAAAATTCCATCATCAATGACTGCAAAGGATTTTCCATGCCTAATATCTGGCAGGATTTAATGAAAAATAATCGTAACCGTAACCGCGATAGTGACTGGAATAAGTGACAATGAAAAGACAGCCTGAAGGAGAAGAGTTTTCTCCAAAAATTTGCAATTAAAATAAAATAAAAAATTCCCATAACAGTAGTTTTTTTATTAGTAATTGAAAAGAAACTTTTTGCATGAAGCAGTTGATTGAAATTCATGTAGAAATTCGAGGTCTTCCAGAATGTCTTCTCAGAAAGAACTACATGAGAAGAAAGAAATAGAGGCAAAGAGGAGCGCAGAAGTCTTCAGAAAAGCCTACCAACTAAGAAGGAAAACATTCAAAATATATCTGCAGCAGAGAAGGCAACCAGACTCAAACACAAGAGAAAACTTCAGATTTTAGTGCAAAAAAATAAGAAAATCAAAACATAGTTTAAATTGTTCTATTAATTTTCATCTTTGCATAGTTTAATTTACCATGTTACATTTATGCTGGTAGTATACAATGATTTTGTGCAAATTCAAACTTGTCATGATTTATGTCTTACAAAGTTCAGCTTTTTTCTGGTGGAGGCCTGTACCATGTCTGGAGAAAGAATTAATCAATTTATATAAGATCAGACACAATGTGTGTGCTCTCAACAATCTCTCTCCAAAGCAATTAAAGCAAGCTCATGCTCCAGTAGAGAGTCCTCTGAACCTCTCTCTCTGATATGATCATAAACAGTGCTCTTATCAGTCTCTATTACTTCATAATTCATTTTTGATGTAGTGTCAGGTTTCCAAACCAACATTCAGTGAGAGAAAATGTAGCCTTATTCCAAACCAACATTCAGCGAGAGAGAAAATCTAACGTTAATATAGAAATTACCTAAAGAGAGTGAACCAAAATTTGCATAAGAGTACATGGGGGAAAAAAGGGGAAAGTTAAATTAGATTATATATTACATAGTCTCTTCTGTATGTGCAAGTCCTCAATTCATTCAGTATTGTAAAGAACTTGTTTAAGATGCACATCTTTTAATGTATGGAGAAACTTTTTTTTTGTCTCTCTTAAAGATGTAGTGCAAATCTGATATATTAAGGCTTTCACTGCTTTTTAAAGTGGTTTAAATAAATGTTAACACATTTGCTTTGAACTTGGACATACCAGCCATTCATTGTGAGCTTCATATTTTGTGCATGCATGTGTTCTAATAGTTTTTTTTTTTTTAATTTCTTATGCCAGTCCCTTGTCATTAATTAACCAAACTTCTTACATTTTATGCATAACACAATGTATGTTAATTCCAGCATAATGTATTCTCTATGCTAATTTCAAATGAAAAACTTTGTATTATATCATTAAGCTAGGAATATTAAAAAAAAAACAAAAAAAAACCCCCCGTAGTATTCTGCATCCCAAAATTTCGGCATCACATTTTTTTTTTCAGTTTGAGATTTTCCACATAATTTATATTGTTGATTGAGTATGTGCTTCATGAATTTTTATAATCCCATCATCTCTTTACATGCAGCAGCAGTTTAAAAATGTCTTTTACTGAAAGCGATACACTTTCATTAACTATTAATTTTGGTGCTGGTGCTCTTCCCTGCATTTAGCCTGTGATGACTTTTTTTCTTCTGTGAAATCACCAAATTACTGTAGTTATTTTAATACTGGAGACTAAAACCCTGCTGCACTTAATAATCTCCTCTTAATAAGTAGCATAGAGTAATGCATTTCTATTGGGTTGGTGCAAATGAAATGTCCAGCACGAACAAGCAGTGGAGACAGGCCCCCACCACACCGGAATGGAACCACCCACAGGTGTTGCAGGTATTATGTCACAGAGTTAATATAAATAGCTAGCACATGTGTGAAGAACAAGGTTTGGGCGTGGTTTGTTTGGACGTGACGTGGCTTGCAAAGGAAGCATGCAGATGCTGGATTTGAGTGTCTTCTTCCTGTATGAATTTAAACTGGGCTATTCTGCAGGAATTGCCGCTTGAAACATTAACAAAGCATTTGGGGAGAATACAACCAATGAATGAACCATTCAGCGATGGTTTGTGAAGTTTTGAAGCGGAGATACGGACCTGCAAAATGAAGCACGTGGTCACCGACCTGTTGCTGTTTCTGACTATGTTTTGTTATGTGTAGTTGAAGCGGATCCCCGTAAAAAGTGTCGTAAGATAGCGGCAGAGGTAGGTATCTACCACACGACAGGTGTTTGGCCTCTGGCTGTGCTGGGTAAGGTAAAAAAGCTGGACAAATGGCTGGTGCACGAGTTGACAACTGCCAACAAGACTAGCTAGGCATTTGGAAGTCTGCACGTCGCTGCTTGGCAGGAATAAACAGGAACCTCTCTGCATTGAATCGTCACCTGCAATGAGAAGTGGGTCCTTTATGATAATCTGAAATGATCTGCACAATGGTTAAGCAAGGCATAGCCTGCTGGACCTCCTAAGCCACACCCCCTACACACCAAGAAGATGATGCTCCTTGTCTGGTGGTCGACAGCCAAGATAATTCATCGGAATTTCTTGGCAAGAGGCCAAACCATCACTGAAGAACGTTATTATGCTGAATTACCCCAGATGCACCAGAAATTGCTGCAGAAACAACCGGCTTTGGTCAACAGACATGGTGTTCTTCTGCTCCAGGACAACTCTTGCCCTCATGTCGCACAACGAATGATGCTGTTGTTTGAAAGCTGCTGAAATGGATATTTCCATTCGATAAAAACACCATTACAGATTTGAAGTGGATGCTGTCATATGTTAATTGCATCCCCCTCACAATTCCTCCAAGACCCATGCCATGGATGGCATTCACCTCTGGTTTTGCAAAGTTACCAGAACTACAATGGGTGCATCTCATTTATCTCACAATGATTAAATCTCTGAAACATGTGGCTGTCATTTAGTTTAACATGATATTTGTGTCTACAGCAGATGGTGTGTGTGTTTTAAGAATAACAATGACCAGCTGCTAGTGAAGACAGTATTTTTTTTTCGCTTCATCAATCTCACAGTTGTTTTTCTCAGCTGAAATAAAATTGACTATTGCTTTCATTTATTATGCTTATTTTAATTTATTTCACATTTTCAATTGAAGTCAAAAGCTTCTTTCGGTTTCTGATTTCAATCGGACTGAGAAAGCAACAAATGATAACTCGTGCTGTGCAAGCATCACTCTAATATGGCCCACTTGTGTGACCTCGTTCTTTTTTTATCTTTGTGCAGTGGCTACTCCAACTCATCAGTTAGAGGAAAGGAATATGGTAGCGTAGCATCAGCAATCTGCACACACAGATATTACCAAGACATAAACCAGTATTGTCTTATTGGCATCACACGTGTGTGCATCCATAAATATACTAAACAGCCAGGGTGACATTACACAACCTTGTCTGACTCCTGCACCAAGAGAAACCCATTTCGATAAAACACTATTCACTCTTACACATGCTTTACTTCCAGCATACATAGCTTTCACACTTTTAAGCAGATTCCAAGTTATACCATAATTATTCAAGATCTCCTGTTTACTTCTGTGTAAGTTTTCTCTAAATCTGTAAAAGGCAGCAAAAACTTTATTACCAACAGACAGATACCTTTGCACTGACCATATGTAATGCAAAAATGTGGCTAGCGCAACCCTTCCCAGGCATAAAAGCAGTCTATACATCACACCTCTGATATAGGACCTTGTACCTTATCAATAATGACCTATCCAAACACTTTCCGTGGCACACTTGGCTGGTTAATACCTTGATAGTATGTGCAATCTGATCACCTTTTCTCTTATGGAAAGGAACAGTGATAGCATCCCTCCAATCCTGAGAATCTATTTGTAGCTCCAAATACAACTGGGAAATTTCAGTTGAACAGTCTACCTTCTTATTGTAATAAACACATTTTTACTGATGGTGTAGGAGTTTTAATTTCTGTGGAAAATTTGAAATATCCAATTTCAATTTGAACGACAGTGAAAGTCTGCTGCCTGACAGTAATGACTTTAAGTTACCTGAAAGTGGCATCAATCTTGTCAGAGGACCAGGTACTCCTGGCATATATCTCTAAAAATTGCCTTAGAGAAAAAGAGATTACTGTGAATATAAAATAAACAAAACATTTTTGAGGAAAGTAGAGGTTATACGTTGAGTTAAAAAGATTTGTATTCTGCATAGAAAGTGTTTTTCATTTCATAAGTGTACTATGTGAGCTATGTTCTAGTCTTGTCCTGTTAACTGTTTTTGTAATATTAGAACAGTAAAAACCTGCCATGTAATTATTTCATATTATGAGATTATATTTAGAATTAAAGAGGTTGTCAGTCATATTAAATACATTTTTAGGAAAAGAAACTTTTGAGAATTTACTTTAAATTTGCATTTTATATAAAAAAGGAAAATTTAGTGGAATTGCTTTCTTTGTAAAATTTAGCTCTCCCAAATACTGGTCTGCCATAGAAATAATAGTAAGGTTGCTGCAATGTTCAAGAAAATTCTTCAGCCAAATATATTTAATTCATGATGGGTACAGTTTTTTTTTTTTCTGAAGCTGGCAATGTCAACAAAAATGACTTGGCATTTCTTGCACACACTCTCTCTCTCTCTCTCTCTCTCTCTCTCTCTCTCTCTCTCTCTCTCTCTCTCTCTCTCTCTCTCTCTCTCTCTCTCTGGCATGAGCAGGAAAGTGAGAACCTATTGGTGTTGGACAAAGTGAAGCTCTAAGGAAGAGAGATTGAGAGATGGGGGGGGGCTTTCAAGGAAGTATTGAAGCTCTTTGTGTGTTACTGGCTTCCATTAAAAACTGTGTAAAAGGACTTGTCAAAAGGTAACGCCTGATGTGGCCCTTCTCTTTGTTACCTTATTACCACTTCGCAGTAATACGGTAACCAAGAAGAGGGCACCTATAGATTGGGGGAATTTTTTTGTTATGTCGTAATTTATCTAAACATTTTTTGGAATCATTTTCAATGTGTGTGAAAGGGTGGAAAGTCTGTTGTTCAGGAATTACTTGATAAATATCAAAGAAGGATGTGTGGAATAGATGGAGTTAATAATTTGAATACCTGTGGAATGAAGATCTAGGCACTAGGGTGCAAGCAAATACTAATAATAATGATACAAATGATGACCAGGTGCACTTAGAGGACCATGTATATAATGTCATTATTGTCAACCATTATCAATCCACTGCTGGATGAAGGTATCCCCAAATTTCCTCCTCAACTCTATCTTGAGCCACTCTCCTTCATGTTACTGTGGCATATTTTCGAATTTCATCCATCCATCTCCCATGTGGTCTTCTTCTGGGTCTTTTCCTGTCTTTTGGAATCCAGTCTAGAATTTCAGTTGTCCATCAGTAGTCTATTCTTCTGGCAACATGTCCAGCCCATTGCCATTTCAGGGATTTTACTCTGATCATGTTGTCTTTCCACTCTTGTCATTTTCCTTAACCATGAGTTCCTCATCTTATCTTTCCTGGTTACACTAAGCATGCATCTTTCCATGCTTGTTTCAGTTGCTGCAGCCTTTATGTATTTTTTAATTAAGGTCCATGTTTCTGCTCCATATGTAAGAACTGGAGGAGGATGAATTGATTAAAACACTTTTCTTTTAAGACATAATGGCATATTGCTCTTAAAAATTGTACTGTTTCCTCCAAAAGCTCTCCAGCCAAGTTTTATATGCCAATTAATTTCCTCGTCAATGTGGCCTTTGCTTGCTATCTGTTGGTGTATATATACTGTATGTATGTATATGTAAAATCATTAAAGTGCCATTCAATTTGTTTTCAGATAGCTTGAGGTGAATGAGGATTTGTTTCTATGGCATTTATTGATTTTGAAAAGGCTTTCGAGGGAGCACATGGGAGCAAACATGAAGTGAATGGCAGGCTGTTAAAATCAGCCGCAAGACTAAGAATTGGGTGATAGCGTTTCGCAGATTGTTGGACTCCAAGGAGCAAATACATATTTTCTTAGTTAATTTATACATAAAATGGTTGGATTGTTATTAAGGAAAAACTGCATGAATTCTAACTTGTGGAACTTGGTTCATGATGGCTCCTTGCTGATTCATGGTTATGATTAATTATATAGACCATTTAAAAAGACTTATCGTTACTGTGCCATGTAGATCCTGATTGTCCATAGAGTGTGAGCATGATATTTCATGTACAGCTGGTTGCAGTCTTACAGATTTGGTCCTGGCTATGGAATTGTCAGAATGTATTTCTCAACTCTGTTTCAGCACTCATGATGTATGAATAAAATATAATGGTATGACTATGGAAGAAAATAGGGTAATAACTAGGACTGAATGGAGATCTATGGGTATGCCAGATTTATCTGCAAGAATTTAAACCTCATCATTGTTGTGAATGCTCAAGTAGTCAGCAATATCCTCCCACACTTTGTGAGGCTCATGAAAAGAAATTGAGTTTTATTCTTCCATTTTTTTCTTCACAAAAGGTTTGCTTCTCATTTTGGTTCTATTCCTAGCTTTCCACCCTGCATTATATATATTTTTTTAAGGTTTATGGTATTCTTGTTTGATGGTGGACTTCTACAGCTCTTTGTTTGAATAAGATAAGCTTTTCTGTAATCTATCTTCATGCTGTGTCTGGGTCTTTTTGCAATACTTCTATATCTTCAGTTCTGTGACTGCACAGGATGTCCTTATAATTGCTGGATAAGTGGATTTGGTGCTTCCTGTTGCTTTGGGTAGTCTGCTTGGTGCCAGTGTCATACTGAACAGTGAACTGATTGTTTAATTTTACCTGACCGTTGCCTGTCAAGTTGTGCTGGCAGCTGTATCACAGACATCTTTTTTATCTGTTGTTCTTTTAATTTTCCTGTTATTTTTTTGTCATTTATACTGCAAGTTGCATGTATAGTGTCACCCTTTCATCTGTAATCATGGATATAACTTCAGTTCATATCTACCTATGGTACTCTCAGATGAATTAAAGATAAACAATTAGTGGCTGTAATTGTAAACAGTTTGTTGAATGCAGATGGCATAGTGCTGATTACTGTGAATGTAAATTGCAGCATAAAGCAATCAGCTGAGCATGATGTGTGAAAAATTTGGGATGAATAAGTGGGTTCTAACTCCAAAAATTGCTAATTTTGTAGTGCAGGGTCTTGAACAGGTAAGAGTTTAAATATATGGGTGCAGTTATTCACGAGACTGCAGAAAGCTTGATTAGGAGCTAGACAGTAGAATTGGCAAAGCAGGGAAGTCCCTTATTAGCCGTATAAGAATATTTTCACCAAGAAAGGCAGTAGTTAGAGGGCTAAACAAACTTGCTATTTATTAAGCAATATTTAGACCTACCCCCTTTTTATGGCAGTGGAATTTAGGCGAAAAGTAAAGGACTTCGTAGAAAATTAGAAACAGCAGACATGGAAGTGGTAAGAGGAACATCACAGGAAAATAGGTGGATTTAGTGTCAAAGAACAATTAATGTAGATATTATACCAGAACTTGGTGCCTCTTCAGAACAAGGAAAAGTTTAGACATTGAGTTGGTATATAGGTATGTGTGTTGAGTAAGAGATGAACGATTGTCGAAACTGGTGTTAAATTATTAAGTATGAGGTCACAGACCGAGAGGAAGACCTAAAAGAAGATAATAGACTGAAGGTTCAGAATCAGCCATTCATGAATAAGGAAGCAGTCTTTTAAGAGGCAAGAACATCCTGCAGTGAGTTGAAAGAGATGGAGAAAGTTAATTGCCGATAATAATAATTTTTTTTTTTTTTTTTGTGATCTGCCAAAAATGTTGCAGAGTGTTGTACAGGTTTGAGATGCTAATGAATAAAGGAATATGTATTACTAACTTATAGCAAAAACTATTCCAGCTGTACCAAAAGTGGTGTGTCTACTTTTCCTGATAGCTGGTTACATACCATGCGATTAAGGAAGAGCATTAGGGAAAGAGCACTGTAAAACCAGTCAGTTTTTACATCAGTGACAAAAAACATGTGTATGTTGCAATTTTGTTTGATTAGTTTGTTAATGACACCTTTGGTGCAATGTAGTGTTTTGTACAGTTATGTAAATCACAACTTTTCACCTAATATATACCCTTGTTCAGATATTTCCACACTTGTTTGCACAGAAACAATCATGAACTGAGAATTTCTGTTATACCAATTTTAACAGTTCTTCAAAGTAGAAAAAGAAATATACTTAAATGATAAGTTAGATGCTCAATGTTGGTCACAAAAATTTATATGCATAGGTCAGTGTTAGATGTTGATATCAAATGTGATATACAACATTCTCACCCTGTGTTTATTATTTATTTTACAGGTATCAGTCTGCAGTCTCTGGTGAAAATGAAAATGGAGATATATCTGACTCTGAAAGTGAAGGAGAAGAAGTTGATGACTCTTCTGTAATTAAATCTACAAAGCACAAAGAAAAGGTAGACTTTCATTGTTTAATAACTTTGCCACTTTTACTCTTGGAATATACAGGGTGTTTCAGCTAAGCGTGTAGAAACTTCTAGGAGGGGTAGGTTGCACAAAGACAAATCGGAATCACATAGCAATGCAAGATTGGAAACACTGTCAGGGATCGCATTCCTCCTAATATTTTGTGACCCTCCTTAAATTCCTAAAATTATACCTAAAATTTGCTATTCTTCCTAAAATTTTTGTAAGCTTATTTATTAAAAATACAACCGTTATTAACGCCAATAAATTTACCATTACGGTAAGGTAAAAAGACCTGTTATTGTAGAAACACAGCCTATATGCTGTGCTGCTGAAGGGAGGGAAAATGACTTCATCGAGATGCACTTGCTTCGGGCGGGCGCTCCACTTTTGTGCCTTTGGACAGTTTTCAAGAGTAACAAGAGATCTAAGGGAAAAGGGGAGGGGTCATTTTCACCCTTGGTTTGCGCTTTGCAGACGAACTCCGTGGCACGCAGAAGATCGTACTTTATTTTTGTACATGCCTTGTGGAACCTCCTCTTTCTGCTGATGTTTTGTTGTTGTAAACCGCAGGTGGGTGGAAGCAAAGAGGAAACATGTGGTCTCCTTCTGTAACCTCCGATAATGACGATGGGATGGTAGCTGAGTGTTATCGTGGCAGGCAGTAGAGCACGTGATCATTGACCTTCGATCGTGCATCGGCGACAGCGACCTTCGATGCGCAATATATCTCGGCTCTGACTCGCTTTGACCTAACTTGCGTGAGATGCGTATGATAGTTTCTGGTTTTGCATCTTTTATGGTGTTCTCTGTGCTGTGTGCAGGTTCAGTTCTCTAGTGGTGACCTGCTTTTTTTTTTTTTTTATCTTCTGACATCCTCGCAGCCAAACTTTAGGAAGTTGTCTGGTTTTGCAATATTGGAACGTGTTTTTGTACTTCCCTTTCATTTTCTAATTAGTAATACAAGTGTTTAAGATGCCTAAATCCAAAACGAAATTTCAAGATGCGTGGCTCGCCAAAGAATTGGACGGAGTGAAGTTGAAAGAATGGTGTTCTGCAACTGAAACAATATTTTCTGCTAAGTGTATATTGTGTTCAGAAATTTTCAATATTTCTAATAGTGGCTTTTCACAAGTAAAAGCACATCATAAAGGAAAAAAACATTTGCAGAAATTCCAAAGTAAATTTCAAAATAAGTCCACCCTGTGAAAGCCTTTGGAGGGCGGGATCTTCAGCCCAAAACAAATATTAGTGAAGTACTGAGTCATGATTTACAGTTTGCTAAAGCCGAAGCATTATGGGCCATGAAAGTTGCTAAGGACAATATGTCTTTTGTTTCATGCACTGAAACAGTTGAACTTTTCAAAGAAATGTTTCCTGATTCTGCTATTGCAGCCAAAATGCAACTTAAAGAAGAAAAAGTTGCTTATGTGATATCACATGGATTGTCAAAATATTTTGAGGAGGATTTGAAAATAGTCATTGCATCTAGTAGCCCAGGAAAGGTTACTATAGCATTTGATGAAACTACAAATACACAAGTGAAACGGCAGTTGGATGTGTATCTCAGGTACTGGTCTTCAGAAATAAATTCAGTTTCTTGCCGATACCTAACAAGCGTTTTTCTGGGTCATGCAACAGCAGATATTTTGCTAAAAGAAATTCTTGATGTGTTATCATCCTTCAATATTTCGTTGAACAGAATTATTTGTGTATCCATGGACAGCCCAAATGTAAATAAGTGCTTTTTATGCAAATTCAATGAAGTTGTAAAACAAGAAACAGGCCAGAAATCTTTGGAACTAGGTTTTTGCAACCTGCATGTTGTTAGTAATGCATTTAAAAATTTTTTGAGAAGCTTAAATATAGATTTTGACGAATTTGCTACTGATATGCATTACTTTTTAAAGAGTAGTGCTGCAAGACGAGAGGATTATAAATCTGTCTAGGATATAACATTGGTCACAGCCAAATTTCTTTTGAGTCGTGTCAGCAACAGATGGTTAACCGTTGGTTCTGTAGCCCAGAGGCTCTTGGATCAATGGCTAAATATTACAGAATATTTTTTAAACTTCTTGCCATCTCAAAAAATATTTGAAAAACAACTACGCAATTCTGCAAGGTATAAAAGAATTCACTGTTTCCTGAAAAATGAGCTAACTCCTTGCTTTTTAGCATTAATTTCATTTTCACACCAAAATTTTGAAAAGTTTTCATTATGTTATCAGAGTGAAGAACCAAAAATACACCAGTTATATTCTGATTTAAATACTTTAATGAGGAATGTTATGGCTCAGTTTATCCAAGATGATGTTATTGCAGGGAAATTTGGAGAAGACCTAAAGAATATAGATTTTGAAAACAAAAATTCATGGAAAAAACGAGGGGAGTTAGAAGTTGGTATGAAGACAAAAAAATCTCCTCGGGAATGTTCAGGAGGCCAGGCAGAAATTATTTCTCTTAGATGTAAGTTCATCACTAATTGCAACCACAAAATATTTAAAGTCAAGTTTGCCATTCTGCAATCAAAAGCTAAGAGACATAGAAGTTTTAAAGGTAAAAGAACCAAAGAAAGAGTCAACTCAACTTTCAGTCACTGAAGGACTTTCGGAAATAACCAGAATTTCAAGTGTTTTGCATCTTTCTGAGGAACAAATTGATAGAGTAAGAGAAGAGTGGAAACTTTTAAATTGCGATAAGCCAACTCTAGATGAACTAGTGAAATTTTCAGAGGAAGGGCATATTCCAGTGCGGATTGGTCATTACTGGCGTAATATATTTAGTATTAAAGACTCTAGCGGAAAAGAAAAATGCTGAAATCTTGCTAAACTCATCAAGTCAATTTTAGTTTTACCTCATGGTAATGCTGATGCAGACAGGGGATTTTCGGTTAACACTGCTCTGTTAAGGAAGGACAAGGCTAACTTAAAAGACTCAACTATAACATCATTAAGAATAGTTAAAGGAGCCATTAAACACTATGGATGTGTAAGTAAAGTTCCCATAACAAGAAATTTGTTAAATAGTGTATGTGATTCACATAAATTTTATAAAGAGTATGTTGATAAGCTGAAGGAAGAAGAATCAAAAAAGGTAAAAGAAAGGAAGCAGAAAGAGAGGGAAAATAAGGAAAAGCAGTTAGAGAAAAAAAAGAAAATGATGCAGAAATAAATAGGCTTAAAAAAGATAAAGAAGCCTCACTAGCAGTAATTCAAGAGGAAACAGAAAGAATGAGAAAAGCTGTAGAAAAACAAAATACTGTTGAAATAGCAGTTGCCTCTAACTTGATCATACAAGGTTCAGCTGAAATAAAGAAAACTGAAAGTAAATTAGTTGTGGTGGAAGCAGAAAAATATAGGCTTATCAGGAAAAGGTTAAAACAATAATATGAAAAAAGTAATTCAGTGAACAATTGTACATAGTTCTTGGTTTTCAATTACCTTTTTAGGATATAATTTAATGTGAAACCTGAAAACTTTACTGTGAAAATAGTGAATTGCTTCTGGTTCAACAGCATATTAATGTTCAAAGTGAAACTTGAATGTGGTAAATATACTTGAATATGATAATAACACGTGAAAAGATAAGAACTGAACATTAGAAGTAAATCATACTTAAACTTTAGACATTAGACGTTATGCAAAAAATTTGGGTGTGAACTTCGACCATATATACTAATGGACTGCGCATTGGCAATAGCTGCATCAAAGCCGCCATGGCTCCAACATTGGGCACGTCATCATCAGACTCCAAATTTGGTGTAAAAATGCTGTTATGATTACTAATTTACGCTGCAGAACTTCAGTGTTTTCGGTGTATTATGTGAATGCGCCTCATATATAATGAAAACTCTTCAGGTAAGTTTACTTATGAGCTATATACATGCATGATCGGGTTGTTTACGTTTTGTGATTTATAATGTGATGAACATTTGCGAAGAATTTGGAACATGCATTCCATTTTTTTTTCTTAAGTTACTATATTTTTATATCAATAGCTGCAAGTTTCTGGTTAAGTAATTGAACTTTATTGACTTAGGTATTTAATTCGTTTCTTACCCATGAAAAATCATAGAACTTTCTTTACTATATCGCTCAGAGCAACCATAAGCACAGCAGGTGTAACCCATCTTTTTGACTGTTGTCATGTGATTTTATGTTGGAGCCAGAAATTTTGATGTCATGCGCAGTCTATCAGTATATATGGTTGAAGGGTGTGAAGCAAACTCTTTACAATGTATACAAAGTTGTTTTACTAGATGTATACAAATATACATCTAGTTTTTATTGAAATACACTCCTAAAAATTTTCTAAAAAGTCCTAAAATTCCGACCTAAAATTTTCCAGAAGTATGCTATGATCCCTGCACTATCTTCATGTGGTAGATAGCGCTGTTCGGCCGCGAGACTGCTCATACGTTATTTCAGGATACCACCATTTGTAAGCCGCTCGCACAGGTAGTGGGATGGCTGAGTTCACGAATGCGGAAATGGCTGATGTTCACCTTGCATACGGAGCAGCGGACTACAATGGATGAGCTAGAGAAAAAAAAGAAAATGATGCAGAAATAAATAGGCTTAAAAAAGATAAAGAAGCCTCACTAGCAGTAATTCAAGAGGAAACTGTACCCGATAAAACAAGTGCCAAACCACCAAGTGTTTGCACTGCTGCATCATGGTTATGAGACACTGGTTCTTTCCAGGGGCCTGCCAGGTGTTGGGAACAATGGGTACGCACTCCTGCCATCGAAGAGAATGTGTTAAGTCATGCAGCAGACACTCCAAGTGCCAGCACACGAGCAATTGCCCATCGGCTCGGTCTGTCCCAATCCACCGTATGGAGGGTTCTGCACGAAGACCAATTGCATCCATATCATGTGCAGCGCATTCAGGCATTTAAGCCCTGAGGATTACCCTCAGCACATTGTATTTGCTCAATGGTGCCTGCAGAAGAGTGCGACAGAACCCCGATTTCCTGCTTCTGTGCTGTTCACAGATGAAACGTGCTTTACATGGGAAGGTTGCTTCAATGCACATAACGCGCATGTAACAGCTCATGGTCGCAACTTTGAACACCTTCTGTAACCTCAATGCATTTCGCAAATGTCTTGTGAGTAATAAAAACCAGTTCTCTTATGTGCTGCTCTTTCATTTCTTGTTTTCTTTGTACACTAGCACATGAAGATGGCGTTTCCCACCCTGCATTGAATGCTATGTGATTCAAATTTGTCTTTGTGCAACCTTACCCCTCCCAGAAGTTTCTACATGCTTAGCTGAATCACCCTGTATATTTCAAATTTCACAAAGTTTCAATATACACAGAATAATGGGGCAGCTTGATCAGATACAGCATCTTGCTGTGTCAGAAAGAAAGGCATGCACCCCATAAGGTGAAACTTTTGAACTACACTTTTGTGGGTAAAAGCTACTGTGGAAAAAGTTTGCACTCAGTGAAAGCCTTTTTTCAGTGGCAACAAATTTGCCAGATAATTAAATTACAAGAAAATGTAACTCTTAAATATATGAGATTATTCTTTTGCATATTGTTTGTGAAATTTTGTATAAATAATATAGAAAACAGTGTTAATAAAATTGTTCTGTATTAAAACATGTGAATGGCAATTTCATTTTTTCTTGAGGCAGGCATGCTATTCAAAATGAATTCTTTCATTAAAGAAAATTAATGCTTCATGTGAGTAATTCAGTAACTGATATCATGACATTGATATAAATAGGAAGACTTGTGAGGACCATATGACATAAATGTGCAAGACTTCAGTATAGGACAAATTGGGGACGTTTATCAACATTGCATCTAACAATGCTAATTTAAAGTTAGTGTTATGAAACTTGTTTAAAAATTAGATGAAAGCCTCAACATGTATCTTTAAAGACAAGTGATTTTTGTTCAAAATATTGTGATTCAAATTTTTTGGTCTTTTGGCTTTAAAAATTAGGTTAAAATCTTGGGAAAACTTAGCTCTCAACATTAGTAAATCAGAAGCTTAGAAAAATATGAACATGCAAGTGTTTTTCATTGTAGATATTAATTATGAAAGGCAAAAACTATAATATTAGCACAGTATTCAACTAGCAGAAGTGAGTGAGTTGGAAAATTGATTTGTGCAGTACTTTGGCACACCAGACATAAAATAAGGGTTAGGTAATTTTGCTTTATATGTCACAACAGAAAATTTTCAGAAGTTGCACCTGTTACAGCTCCTGTTACCAGTCTTTGTGTGGGAAAGGTCTAAAGAGAACTGGTGAGTTCTTTGTAATTAATTAGACAAACTCTTTATTGCTTTTCATCAAGAAGTTTTAGACTATATGGGTTCACTAATCAAACTGTGGGAACAATAAATAACCTAGGTCTGGATGAATTTGGGACTGTCAAAAGTTTAGGATAAACATATCTTCGTGCTTGAAAGAGAAATTGTTCCCTTTTTGAAAAAAAAAGGGAGAAATGCATCTATCCAAAGACAAGTGGGTAGAAATATTCAAATCAAGAACTGACAGTTAAGTGCTGTTTGTCAAAAGTTTAGCTGACATTAAAATATAATTTTTTTTTTATCACCTTAGCTGTTTACAACCAAGGCCAGAGTTTTTGCACGGGATAAATTAGCTCCATAAGTTGCATGCATGTCATTGACAAATGGGCTGAGTATTCTAGTGTAATGAGAAAGTAATGTCTTGCAATTGCTGTCATTCTTTTGCATCATATGAAGAATGTGTAGAACAAGATGCATAGAGAGAGTAGTCATTGACACAAAAGTAAATTGCATTAGCTGTATTTAAAAGGAGACAATTGTTTGATAGAAAAACAGATGAAAGAATTTATGACTGCTGGCTTTAGGAAGTGTGTGTTTTTTAAGATGTATATTCAGTAATAGTGCATATGCTACAGCTAGAAATGAAGCTAAAGAGCCAGTGGCATGCAAGTGTAATGCAAAATGAAGACAATGTGATTAGAATTTTAGGTTTAAATGCCAGGCTTTTTCTAAATCTGTTTCTGCAGGTGTCTTTGAAATGTGGTTAAGATATATTGAAGTGTATAACAGGTTGTTCACCTGTTTGAATGAAAACTACCCAGAGGTGCCAAAACAAACTGGGAAAGGCTCTACCATTTCAATTACATGCCACCACACCCATGTGGTAAATAGTATCGTCTGCAAACGACTTATATATAGAGGCAGATATCTTTGCAAGCTCAAGTAGAGCATTCACATTTCAGATGGCAGCGTAACAGGATTTAAGTGATTTTGAACGTGGTATGATAGTCGGCGCCCAGGAGGTGGGTCACTCCATCTTGGAAAATACCACGAAATTTGGATTTACACTGTCAACAATTTTAAGGGTGTACCAGGACAATGCAAACTCGTGGGAAACATCCAGTATGCGAGACCAGTGAGGCAATAGAAAACCCCTGGATGATCGTGGACAGTGGCATCTGGCACACATGGTATCATCCGCCTGGCATGCAACATTGCTGCAAATCACTGCACAATTCAATGCTGGGGCCAGTAGTACCATAAGCATATTTAGATAGTGCAGCATTCTCTGTGTTCTATGGAGTTCTGGAGCCAATGGCCCACCTGGGTGCCATTGCTGACTGAATGACACAACGCTGTGCGTCTAACCTGGGCTTAGGAACACTACTATTGGATGCAAGATGACTGGAAATGTGTAGCCTGGTCCGACAAATCAGGGTAACAACTATTTTGGGCAGATGGCAGACAGTGCAGGACGACATTGGCTCTGTTATGTTGTGCAGTGTTTTCAGCTGCCATGGGACCCCTCATATGTCTGCAGGACCGGTGGAGGCTACGTAACCATCCTTGGGGATGGTTACGTATTCTCATTCACTTGTCATACAACCACTCCAGTGGGTGCCACCTCTTTCACCACAACAGTGCACCACTGTGCACATCTACAGTTGCCTGTTTATGGCTGAAGGAACATTCCACATAGTTTCGTAGAAGCATGTGTGTGTACATGTTCTTCATTTTCCATGCCTTGTTAATATATAAGAGCAATTCCTGTGAAAATCCGTTTATTTGGTGTAATAAATAGTAAAACAGGCGTGCGAGCTTTCACCACCAACGGGTGGCTTCTTCAGGCTTAAAATAATGTCTAAAGAATATACGAGATTTAAATGCAATATAACATTAATATAAACACAGAACTAAGTACAATGCTAAAAGGTGAAGTATGCCTCGTGCAGGTGAGTGAAGGGCATGGGTTAGGTGCGCGCTGTACGTAGAAACAATCGCAGATGTGCCAACTCTCTGGATTTAGGCGGGAGACTCCCGATTTTCAGCCATTTCTCCTGCCCTCCAGATAAATGTCAAATTCTCCCGATTTTTGCCGATAATTAGCCTTTATGATGGTCGAAACGCAGAAGAAAAATATTTCGAACCGCTTGTGAAATCTTTTTCTTTCTGCATCGATGCAAGACAGCATTTACAGTAATCAGTATCGTACTTTTCCTCTCTTCACATCTGCAAAAGAAAGCCACCTCCGGTGGCACAGTGGTCTATTTTATGTTGGTTACAAACACACTCGCGCACCAGCTGTGACCTACTTATCGTTTCGTGTCTCCCCACTCTTAGCTGTGAGCCTGTTTGTTTTCTTCAGAGTTTTGAGGAGTACTTTTTGGTTTTGCTTTACTGTGGAGATTTTTATTTCTTGTTTTACACCATGTTTGTCTCTTTTCCCCTTCTTCGTCGCATTTTGTAGAAGATTAATGTGCTCCTTTGTTCATCTCTAATTGTGAATCTGTTATTCTTTCGCGGTTTTTAATGTTTTATTTTATGTCATATCTTTGGCAATTTGTTTCTGCTTTACATATTAGCTGTTATTGTCTTTGCTGCATAATAAAGTTGTGAAACTAAGTGCCGGCTTTCGACAAATTGTCTGAGATGGGTCCGGATTCGAATCGCAGTGGGGCATGGATGTTGCATACTTGCTAACTTTTATGGATTATCCGTAAAATTTACGTATTTCTGCTTAATTTTACTGATTTACGGTTAGAAGTCCTTTTTTTTTTACGGATTTTTTAATATTTAGATTGCTCAATCGAAATATTTCAATCCCCTGCAGGCTGCAGCCATCCATTTAGATTTTCTACCGGGCCTTACAAGCGCAGTGTTATGCGATGATGTCATCTTTGACTCGCCGGCTTCATGCGGAGCCATCAAGTACAACGATGGCTCCGCGTCGTGCGGTAGCTCTCTCTCTCCACGAAAGTGCTGAAGTGACGTGCCGACCAGAGTTCTCCAAAATGCGTAATCTAATTTTACGTGTCTAGTATGCATCGAAATTTTATCAACGCGTAAAAATACGCATCGGTAATTTTTCTCCCCGCGTAAAAGTACGCGCCGGGAATTTTTCTCATGGCGTAAAAAATATGCATCATGAATTTTTCTCGGCGCGTTAAACTACTTGTCGAAGAATTTTACCAATTCGTAAAAATACGCGTCGGGATGGTATTTCGTCTTCCAAAGACGGAAGTAAACGAAATAAAGATTTTTTCCGTAATCGTAATTTCTTTTTCCTGTGATGTTGCCTCTGTCCAGTATTATTGTTATATATCATTTTGTTCCGTAAATATTTGTATTTGTCTGAAAATGGAGGGAAAATTTCCGAAAACGGAAATTCGAGGGCAGAAAAAAAATGCTATTAATTGTATCTGGTTGACAACTATTTTCACTATGCTTTTTACTTTGCATATAAACATAAATCTGCATTTAGAATAACTTTTTAAACATTAAAAATGCTATGTACCAATAATACTACTTCTGGTAAGACTAGCTGAGCACAAGAAAGACATTGGAGCGGGAAGAATAAATACAGCGTTAGCGAAAGAAGTCGCAACCCATTCAGCCACTCTGCAATGGGACAACATGAAGAAAGTTGCCTCCTACACAAATCCCAAGGCCACTGCTATAAGGGAATCCATTGAGATCTTAACCAACCCATTCACATGCAATGATGAACTTTCATTTGACTTACCTTTTGCATGGTGCATGTTTCTACATACAGCACGCACTAACCCATGTCCTTCACCCGCCTGCACGAGGCATACTTCACCTTCTAGCATTGTACTTAGTTTTGTGTTTATATTAATGTTATATTGCATTTAAATCTTGTATATTCTTTAGACATTATTTTAAGCCTGAAGATGCCACCGGTTGGGGGTGAAAGCTCGCACGCCTGTTTTACTATTTATTATGCCAAATAAACGGATTTTAACTACCCACCTGTTAATTTCTATATAAGAGCAATTTAGTATGTACATTCCACAGAGTTTGCCATCCTGACTTGGTCCCCTTGTTCGCAGGATTTAAATTCCATTGAACACATCTGGGATGCTGTTCAATGTGCCATCAATTTCAGGAATCCTCCACCTGCGAATATTACGAAATTGTGGGACACTCTTCAGAAAGCATGGTGTGTGCACTGTCTCCACAGTACGATTGAGCTCATGGAGTCCATACCCCGTCGTATTCTTGCCGTTATCCAATTGCAAAGGGGACCAGTGCTGTATTCATGCAAGAGATTCTTCCACAGATTCGTGGAATTCTGCTTTTTTGTCATTTGTGTCATTCTCATGATCGATACAGAACTGAAGAGAAATTTTGGGGAATAGGGAGGGGTCATTTTCGTTCTGGGGACTGTATTTCTTATTTAACAACTTTCGAAAATGGAGGTTAACTGAAGTGGAGATTTTTCCCGTAATTGTAATTTCTTTTTTCTCACAATGTTGCCTGTGTCTAGTATTGTTGTTAAATATCCTTTTATTGCATAAATGTTTGTATTTCAGCTGGAAATCGTGGGCAACTATTTCTGAAAATAGAAGTTGAGACGGAGCAAAATTTTTGTTGCTGTCTTCAGGCAGATTCTTCTTCTGTGGATTTGAAGAATTCTGCCGTTTCAGTTATCATTTTGTGAATTCTTGAGATCAATGCACATCTGAACAGAAATTGGGGGGAAATGGTGGGGAGGGGATTAATTTTCCCTTTCAGGATGGAATTCCATCCTTCGAAACTTTTGAAAACAGAAGTTAGACTGAGTGAAGATTTCTCCCATAACAGTATTTTTTTATCCCCATGATGTTCTCACTATCCTGTGTTGTTGTTAAATGTTACTTTCTCCTATAAATGTTTGCACTTAAGCAAGCTTACAATGCAGGAGAAATTTTCCAGAAACAGAAGTGATGAAGTTTGAAAATTTGTCGGAATTGATGCAGGGTGTTCAAAAGTATTCATATTCTGAATGTTACACCATTTATGTAAAGTAGTGAAAGCTTTGATATCATGAATTCATGGTCCTCAGACTGAAAGTTCTTTCAAAGTTCTTTCTGCATGATGGGTAAATTATAGTCATCTGAGGAAATAAAAGGAAAAGTGGCGAAGAGAAATTGGAAGGGAACAATATAAACAGAAAGAAAAACTAAGCAAAGATTGCTTTGCAGCTGCAGTCAACAGAAAACAAATATGGCAATGGAACTTGCTGAGAAGAAAGCAACACAAGAGGAAAATTGAGCTGATCTAGCAAGTACAAAAAAGAAAAAAACTATGTGAAGCAACGTCTTTTAAAACAATTTTGTTTTGAATTCAGTAATTTTATACTGTGAATACAGTTTGGTGTGCTCTAAATATTCACATAAATAAATTACAGTGAACAATTCCATCTTGCACGTGCTGTGTTATATTCACACTTTGTCGTCGCATGTTCTGATTTTTCACCCAGTTAAAAAGTTCAATATTTTTGTTCCTTGGTCAGTCTCCTGTATGGGTATTAGTGAGGTATTCCAGTTGTTGTTTTTTTTTTTTTTTTGGCACTTCAGTGTATACTGATAATAATTAATTAATGATCTTCATTAGACAGACACTGTGGTTAGTCTTGTAGAGCCTGTCTCAACTTTGTGAGACTACATTGAGAGATTTTGTAAAATTATAAAATTCTCGCATGCACAATCTAAATTAAGATCAATAAGATATGAAGATTTTCAAGTTTTCCATTATGCCTGAAGTGTGGAACAGTTTTATTGGAAACTGCATTACCTGCTATAAACCTGGATAATGCAGATAAATGGCTGTTTCCAGCAAAGTCTCAGTGCAGGTTTACACAGTGCATTACTGATTACCCAGATAAGCCGAGAGTCTTACCTGATGTTGATGAAAAGCATAAATCGAATGGATCTTTTTATTTGGAAAAGGACGAGAAGCATTCCTGAGAACAAGAGTTTTTCTGAAAAAGTTAAGCGGTTTTTGGATCCTTTTCTAACTAAAGGCAGAAATGTTACAACTGCCAACTTATTTACTTCTGTTAAATTAGCTTTAAGACTGAGAGCAAAAAAGACTAGTATAATTTGCATCATAGATAACTCAGGAATGAAATGTGCCTCATCAGTAAAGAAACATTTGCTGCTGTACAAAGCTTTGGTGATAAAATTTGGGAAAATTACTGTTTATCTTGGCAAACAAAATAAGTGTTCTTGTTCTAAGCAATCTTCATAGAGCATGGAAGTAATCCCAGAGAACTTCTGAACAGTTAGTTATCACCTTTTATAACTCTACATAATGTGGGGTTGATCTTATAGACCAGGTGGCAAGGGTATCTTCTAAACTACGTCGTGCTGTTTGGCCAGTGCAAATCTCTTGAATTGTACGGGTTCGGTGCATTTATAAGCACGAGATCCAGTTTACTGTTAAACATCTAGCTTGAAGCACTATCAGTGTATATATCAAACTGCAACAAAAATAAAAGTGAAGAAGTGTGATTTGTATAAAAAATGCAGAAAATGTACAGGTGCAATAGCAATACGTTTCACTTGTTTTGGTGGATGAATTACATTTCATGGAAGCAATGCAGGTAGATGTTTTTGGTTGAATCTTTTAGGTAGGTAGGTAGGTAGGTAGGTAGGTAGGTAGGTAGGTAGGTATGTATGTATGCATGCATGCATGCATATGTTACCGTAACCTGAAATCTGTTATTTCGCAAAATTACTAGTAGGAACGTGAAGTGTCCACAAGCATCGGTAACTTCATTTTTACTAGTAATATCTAGAAATGACTAACATCCTCAGTAAAATGCAGAATAAAAAGTTTACATCCAGTATTTACTTAATTTTTTGGTCAAAACCCGTTCTCAGTAGACGTGGAACAGTAAAAATCCGAAATGACTACAATAGATATGAACTTATATGTTAAAAATAAAGTACATTGAATAAAATACAGAACTTTATTTATTTGAAAATCACGAAATAAGGTCACTCAATAAACTACAGAAAAATTACTCATTGGAAAACCATAAAATAAGAACATTACAATTTAATTGTTATTACATGGTCCATTATTGTGGCATTTGGAATTACACAAAACATTATTCTTTTTACATTTGCATAACTTTGTTGTACATTTCTTTGTACACTTGCACATTGAAAAACCTTGGTTGAAACCTGTTACAGAAAATGGTGTGCGACACAAAGACAATTGCTTATTTTTTTTCACTTCAGTATATCAATAAATTTTTGTTTACAAATTTCAAATTCTGATCTAGCATACATATGATTTATGACACCTTCTTTAGTACCTATTGATACATGTCAGTTTTCAACACAGATTTTAAACTGAAAATGTTTCTCAACACGTGCATGTTATAAAACTCATGACTTCACTCTCTGACACATGGCAGCATTCTTAACTTTGCAGCTGCATCGCGTGATGCTCATATGATCGATGACACATGATTGCATTAACCAATTGGAACGCACCTTTTATATAGAACACAACAGTTTGGATTTTTACTGTTCTGCGTCTAGTGAGGACAGGTTTTGACTAAAAAAATTAAATACCTGATATAAACTTTTTATTCTGCATTTTACTGAGGATGTTAGTCATTTCTAGATGTTACTAGTAAAAACCCAAAGTTACCAATGTTCGTGGACACTTTGCATTCTTACTAGTAATTTTGCAAAATAACAGATTTCTGGTTTTTACAGTAACACATATATATTATTATTATTCCCATTTTATATTCTCTTAATATTTTGTAGTATAATGATGGTTTTGGTGCTGTGGGCCAACGATTAGCCAACTGTGTCATGTCAGTGGTGGAAGGCTCTTTAAATTAAACTAAAAACTTAGTTGCGCAAAGGGAAATCAGTATTATTGTACTGGGGTCTTCAAATAGGTCTTACGATAAAGTTTAACAAAAGTCTTTGGATGCTCTAGGTTAACAAAATGACTTACATGACTGCCTCTTTTGGTAGGATAATTTTTATTATATTTGTGACAGACAACTTTGCTATCACAAAAGCAACCCATTACACCAATGATAAAGAAAGCTTACAGCCTTTATTTTGGTTGTAAGATTGGTGACCAAGAGACTGGTATTTGACCCCCCACACACACATGTTGTCAGTCCTGTGCTTATGAATTTGTGCTACTGGTGTAACGTACCAGGAGAGGAGATGTGACGTACCTGCCAGCAGGACGCACACGACATAAAGGCAGATAGGAATCAGAACAAATGTCTGCGTAGCTCAGTTGGTAAAGCGACTTGTTCCGGAATAAGCGGCCTCGGGTTCGAATCCTGGCGTGGACAGAAATGACGGAGAAATTTACTTCGTTATAATGGCGCCCGAACTATCCGGATGACCCGGCCGTTCAAAATCTCGCATTGGTGTGATGTTATTTCCACACCGCGAGATAGGAAAAATAAGAAAATCCTTTCTCCAGCACTTCGAAAAAAAAAAAATAAGGGGGAGATGATGTAACGTACCAGGAGAGGAGATGTGACGTACCTGCCAGCAGGACGCACACGACATAAAGGCAGATAGGAATCAGAACAAATGTCTGCGTAGCTCAGTTGGTAGAGCGACTTGTTCCGGAATAAGCGGCCTCGGGTTCGAATCCCGGCGTAGACCAAAAATGACGGAGAAATTTACTTCGTTATACTGGTTAATCTGAAAAGGACAATCGGAGCATTTTGCAGTTCCAGTGGTGTAGAGGGAACCCACAAACTGTCTTGCTGATTGTTACTTTTGCATGACTCCTCCATTGGACATGGTATTTCTTAGAAGAAAGAGCTGCCTTTGACCTATCCAAATATTCCCTCTGCTATGCATCTAGTGATAAAAATTTAGTACTTCCTGTTCCGAACCCACCAGATTATTATATTCTGGATGATTAAGAAAGTAAGACTTTTTCTCAGGTGGACATCTGTCACCTGTGAAAGCATTTGCATCAAAAGATCCTGATTCCATGCCTATTGAAGAGTCTGCACAGCTACATAAAATTACCCAGAGTGAATTGAAAATGAGATATCTGGAATTGCCAAAAAGTAAAGCAGAGGTGTTGGGGTCCAGACTGCAGCAATGGAATCTTGTAGAAGAGAATGTGCATATGTCTGTATTTCATGCTCGGCAAAAAGTGCTGCTTCCATTTCTCAAAATGACAGATAACCTCATTGTTTGCATTGATGATGGCAGCACTACAAATCAACTAAGACTACAATTGGAGGCTGTTCACTAATTTGTCCAAGTTGAGCTTAAAAGCTGTTCTGTTAACACCATAATGGTAATTAATGTTTTACCATCTGTTCCACTCTGGTATATAGTCCACATGAAATGTACAACCTGAAACAACTATTATACATTATCAACTATGACAAGTATAAGTGGCAGATTTGTGGTGACCTGAAGGTCATTGCCATCTTGTTGGGGCTACAGCAGGGTTACATAAAGTTTAGTTGTTTCCTCTGTCTCTGGGGTAGCCATGCCAAGACTTTCCATTGCAAGAAAAAGGATTGGCACCCCACCATAATCACTAGAACTGGAGAAAAAGAATGTACTTAATGAACCACTGGTAAAATCCAGGAAGATCTTGCTACTCCCTTCTCTCCACATCAAACTTGGACTAATGAAGAATTTTGTGAAGTCTGTGGATCAAAATGGGGTAGAATTTTTGTACTTGCATGATAAATTTCCAAGACTTGTTGAGGCCAAAATCAAGGAAAGTGTATTTGTCGGTCCACAGATATTTCCACTCTTCCAAAAGATAAGAGTTTTCATATCCTGACTGGTGATAAAAAGTTAGCTTGGAATGCTTTCCAACAAGTGGTCACAAACTTCTAAGTACAAATAAGGCTGACAATTACCTCGTAAAAACCCCCGTGCAGTGCTGCGAGAGACTAGGGTGCAACATGTCATTGAAATTGCACTTTTTTCCACTCTCGTATTGATTTCTTCCCAGTTAACAGCGATTCTGTCAGTGAAAAGCCCAGAGAACAGTTTCGTCAGGATATTACTACCCTTGAAAAGAGTTACCAGGGGAAATGAAATGCAGCAATGCTAGCATTACTATTGTGGGACCCTTGTAAGGGATATTCCTGAAACTCATTACAAATGACAGGCAAAGCGGCATCACTGTGAACCATTTCCTTTGAGGATTATCATATAGGGTAATATACTGATTTCATTGTCCCGTTCCGCCAATCTGTCTTGGCTCCACGGGGACTTGTTGAGCACCTTGGATGTTATTTTGAAATGTTGCGACAATTATCCTGCCTTGAGACGCGGTTCGGACCCTGGCCACCCCAATGGCCCAGAGACCAGCCCGTGGTGACGTGCTGGCAGGCGACCTAGAATACCTTGTCTGGGTTCCCGCTCTGTCTGGCGGGATAGGTCGTTTCTTACTTTTTCGCTGACTGGAAGATTCCTTGCCCTCGAACTTTTTTTGGGGAATAATTTCCCTTTATTTTTTTTTTCAAACACCTGCACACATGTATACACTGTCCTCATGCTTAGGACTTACAACATCAAGAGATAGCAAAATTTATTTACAGAATATTTACATTGGTGGTTTCTTCGTCTGCTTTCCCACAGACTTCTACCCTCATTCATCTTCCGATTCGCTTTCGGTGTGCACGTTCACCTCCTGCGTTTCGGTCCCCGTTTGATTGGGGAAGATGGTATGTTGCTGGAGGGTTAGCCTTTCAACCAAGGCTATTATCCCCCTCCTGTTAACGGAAGATTGGATGAGCAGATCCAATCTTCGCGTTCTTTGCACACCTGGGATCAGTGTGTTTCTCCATTCGGCGAAGCCACTGCATTCAAGTACGCAGTGTTCTATGCTTGCCGTTCTCTTTCCACAGGGACAAGTGCAGTTCCTGATGGCAAATCTGCCTAGGTATTCAGGGCTGATGCCATGGCCACTGAGTACTTGATTCAGGAACTTATTTGTCTGTACTCGTTTGGTCGAGACTTTCGGAAACACTCTGTGTGTCTTCCGCCCTGTCTCTCCCGTGTCCCATCTGACCTGCCATTCGGTCATGGTCCGACGTGCTAGTGCTGCGCGAATGCACCTTCGCGGCGTTCTGCATTGCACGTCGACCGTCTCTTTCAGCGTGGCTGCCTTCGCCAGCTGATCTGCCCTTTCGTTTCCTAGGGTTCCGACATGGCTTCGTACTCCAGTGGAAACTAACTGCCCCATCTCCCTCTGCCCTCAAGAGGGTTTTGATCCTCTGGACGATGGGGTTTCTTCCCCTGAATCTACTCAGAGCCTGCAGTGCTGCCTCACTGTCCGAGTAGAGTTTTATTCTTTCTTCACTACGCCTGGGGAGTGCCCAGGTGAGTGCCATCTCTATCGCCAGAAGTTCTGCCTGGAAGACAGAAGCGTTCTGCGATAATTTCACGCTTCCTGCAGTGGCTTCGTTCCCGTCCGAGAACACACAGAAGCCTGCCCCCACTTGTCCCTTCAACTTTGAGCCGTCCGTGAACAGCTCATGCCCAACTCCCGTGGGTTTCTCCTTGTCCCACGGTGGGCAAATTTCCTCGGCAAGGTGGATCTGCCAGTCCACACTTTCCATCTCCATGTCGGAGGCTCGATGCGGCGCACCGAGAAGGTAGGCGTCCTCGCCTGACCTTAGGCAGTGCATTGCTGCCTCCCTTTCCACTACTAGGTCTGCCGGCTCGCACCCCGCCAGCACTTGGAGTGCTAGGGTTGACGTTGTGCGAAAACAACCGGTTATCCCCAGTAGGGCCAACCTTTGGATTTGGTTTATCCCCTTCTTCATTCTGACTGTGGGGTTCCACCATGCCCCACTTGCATACATCAGAATTCTTTCAATTCCTCTCTGATAGATGGCCTTCTTGGTTTTGCCCGTTAACCTCATGCCATTCAATCTATTGAGAATCATCGTGCACCTTGTTCTAAGGTGCCTCAGGTGTGGCAGCCCTGATAGACTCTGATCCAGGACCACACCCAAGTATTTCATTTCACGCACCGCCTTGATAGTGCACCCTTGGAATCTGCACTGGGGTGGTGTTTTCATTACTCCTCTCTTAGCTATTGCTAGCAGAGTGGTCTTCTCAGGAGCGAAGCACAGTTTGCTTTCTCTGCTCCAATTTTCTAGCACATCCAAGGCCCTATGTGCTTCTCTTTCGATCACGTGTCTCCCTGAGGCGGAGACCACGAGAACGAAATCGTCCGCATAGGCTTGAATCTCCACTGCGGGCCCCAGGTCTAGGTTCAGTGCTGAATCAGCAACTATATTCCACCAGAGCGGCCCGGAGTTGGATCCTTGCGGACACCCTCTATGGTACGAACGCGAGGATTGCCCATTCCCCGCTTCGAACTCGACTCTTCTATCAGACAGGTAGCTGCTGATCAGTTTGAACAGGTTCCTTGGACAGCCAAGTTCTTTAAGTCTGGTTAAAACCATTGGCCACCAGACACTGTTGAATGCCCCCTCACGTCTAGTGAGATGAAGCAGGTATGGAGCCCCTCCGCTTTGTTCCTCTCTGCCCTCTCTCGGAGGCTGCGAATTGCCTGCGTTGCGCAACGCCCCGGAAGGAAACCAAATTGGTTCCTGTTTAGCTTTCCCTGCTCCATGAGGAAGCCAAGCGCTCTGTTCGTTATGAGCTTGTCCAGCACCTTGCTCCACGCCGAGAGGAGGCAGATGGGCCTATAGGCTGCGGGGTCATTTTTGTTCTTTCCGGTCTTGTTGAAAAGAACTAGCACCGCTGTTTTCCACAAGTCTGGGAAGATTCCCTCCCGAGGCATTCGTTTAGGAGCGCCACAAAATACCCGGGATTTGCATAGTAGATTTCTCTGACTATGCTGAGGTCGAACCCATCCTTGCCTGGTGCTTTGCCCGTATTTAGACTGGAGAGGGCATTCTCCACTTCGTCTCTCGTGAAGGGGGGTCCTCACCGGTGTCCGGCGGGATCCGACTTTCTTCCCTTATTTCTTTTTGTTGAGGGGAGTCCCCTTCTCCCTCGTCTCCTTGGAAGTGGTAATCCAAGAGACTTTCCACGGTACTATCAAGAGTCTTTGATAGGCTACCGTCTGCCCTTTCTACCGCTGCTAGTTTTAGCGGTTCGGTTATGGATCCCCTCGAGATCTTATAGGGGATCCCGAAAGGGTCAGCCGGAGTTTGAAACTCACACAGTTTTCTCCAGTAGGAGATTTTCGAGAGATTCAGTTCTCTCCTGTATGCTGAACGAGCCTTTTTATGCACTTCTGTGCACTCCCTGTCTTGCGGAGTAGCTTTTGCTCTTTGCAGAGCTTTCCTACTCCGCCTAGCTCTCGCCCTTAGAGCTTTTAGTTTCTCCGACCACCAGGGGTGGGGGTCCTTGGCTCCCCTTTTATTTCCCCTACTACTCTCGCATAGCGTTGTTATTTGACTGGTAAGTTCTTCAAAGAGGGAGTTGAGGTCCGACACTTCTGCGGCCTCTTCTTCCCTCCTACCTCCCAACAAGGTAGTTAACTTGGCTTTAAAAGCCCACCAGTCTAGATTCTTCATTAAGAATCTTTTGCGCTTGGGTCGGATGGGCTTTTCCGATCCCAAAACGAAAGATAGCGCTAGGTGGTCACTGCAGCTCTCGTCGTCCAGTACTTGCCAATCCTGGACAAGGCTGCGCTTTGAGACTCTGACGAGAGTCACGTCGATCCAAGAGGAGCCCCTCGCCCCTTGGAAGGTCGGGGTGCTCTCTGGATCGTTCAAGAAACTCAGGTCTGCCGCGTTGGCAAAGTCCACTAGTAGCTGGCCGCGTTCGTCCTCGTTCTGATTGCCCCAGAGAGGACTCTTCGCATTGAAGTCGCCTGCTATTATTATCTCATGACTGGGGAATTCCCCTAATAGAGCCATTAGCTCATTCAGCGTTTCTCTCAAATTGCCTGCCGGAGAACTGTATACGTTCACCATTAAAAATTTCGCATCACCACATTCCACGCCGAGGGCGACCACGTTCTCGGAGCATTTTATCTCGAGAACCGCTAGGGACGGGTCTTTCACGACCGTGGCCACCCTGGGCTTTGCCACCCTAGGGTGGTAGATCCGGTAGGAGTTAGGGAAGCCCACCACTCTTCCCCCTGTTCGAATGGTTCCTGCAATAGCAGAATATGAGCTTTTTGCTCAGTGGCTGTCACCAGGGCCTGTGTTGTTGCTGCCCGTGCGTGGTGCAGATTGATTTGAAGCACCTTAACGCCTCTCTTTGGTTTATTATCCATAATGAGTGCGTTCTTTTAGCAGAGCCAGTTCTCTGACAAGGCTTGGGCATTCCTTGTCTAGGCTCGAGTGGCCTACATCCACTCGACGCCTGAATCTCTTGTTGTTTGCCAAGCAGTTAGTGCAGACCGGGCTATTGCTGCACTCTTGGCGCTTGTGCCCGGTTTCCCCACACCGGGCACATCTATCCTGCTCTTCGGTGCACCTTGACCTAAAGTGCCCGAACCCGTTACACCTGTAGCAACGGACCTCCCTCAGATATTCCCTTACTGAGTGGACGGTCCATCCCACTCCGAGCTTGCCTCGCTTCATTACTTTTTTGAAGGTCAGTGGGTCCGCCTCTGCTACCCAGTGGCGTTTCCCACCCTTCACCTTCAACGAGAACTTGAGCTGGAGGCTGCTCTCCTCCAACTCTGGGTTCTGTTCCGCGAGACATTGCTCGACCTCTTCCCTTGACAGGTTTCCGTCTATCCCGTAGACGATAAACCTTGGATTCCTCTTAGCTGGCAATCTGGACCGAAGGTTCTCCTTCGTCACTGCATTGCTCTTTAGCTCCGAATCCAATTTCTCTATTTCTTTGGCGGAGGAGCATTCCACCATTACTCCTCCCCCATTGACCTTTCTAACTCCCTTAACCCCAATCTGGAGTTTGGCGGGGCAAATCTGAGTTTGCAGAACCGCCTTTACGTCTTCCGACGAGGGAGAACCCTTGTCTGTTGCGGGGTAAACGAGAAGCACGTGCCTCTTCTCGACCCTCTTGGGTGCCACCTTCTTGGCTACCTCCTTCTTACCCGTTTTTTGCTTAGGGGCCGTATTCCCCTTGCCTGGCTTCACTCGAGCCGCTTCGGCATATGTCTTTGGAGCCGCGCTAGCGTGCTCACTTCTTTCCTGGAGTCTCCCTTGGATGAGACTCATCTCTATCACTTGCTTGGTGCAAGCTGCTTGTAGCGAGTTCGCTACTTTCCTTATCTTGGTTCTGGTGTTAACCAGAACCTTGTTTGAAGGATTCTCTAGAATCCTCTCCAACTCTTGGAAGAAGGAGTTGACTGCGCTTGCGAATTCCGACGGAATTTCTAAGTCGCAGTCTATCATATAGGGTATGTAAATGTGTAAAACTTGTTTTATAGATATTTCAAAAACTAAAGCTGATCTGGTGTTTTAATGGCCATTTTCATATTCAGCAGCCCAAACAACATAAAGATAACTTGGTTTAATTTCAGATACACACAAAAAGTCAAAATTTCTTGTCCAGTGTTATATAATATGAAAAAATTAAAAAAAATTTAGAATTGTTTTCTTTATTTACATTCACATTGTTGTGCAATATTATCTTTAGGTGGTGTTTAGTGGAATGTCAAATTTGAAGTCCCAGTGGGAAACTGGCTCTGTGACATCTACCAAAGAAGAAAGAATTGAAGAGAAAAAGGAAGAGCTGAATAAGCTACGACAAAGAATGTGTCTGGGAAGATCTGAATCAATGAAAGCTGTTTATGAAAAAGCATGCCAAGATTCTTCCAAAATAACTCCCACACGCACAGAATCTGTTGTTTTGGGACGGGACATTAAAGCTGTACGAATGAAGGAAAAGTTTGAGAAAGGAGATCTGGTTAATGAAGTTGAAGAAGAAAAACTGGAACGATTACGAAAGGAAAAGGAAGAAGATCTGGGTGTTTTTACTGAACCTGGTAAGTTAAATCAATAGTGAGATAAAGATTTATATCATTTCTGTAATAGTACATAGTTATCAGGTTGAAGAAATGTTGCTACCATTGTTTTAATAATAGCTTTAAAAAAGATCTCAGCAGAATTGTATTAATCAAACTATTACATTATCTTGATTACATATTCACAATATTTCAGAAATTATTAAATCTCAGCCTTGAAAAATTAAATTTTTATGCCCTTAATGTTAGCAAGGGTGTCTTAGAAATTTTTCTAGGAAAGATTTGTTCTGTGCTATGATCAGCTCAATTTTAGTGATTTTCCAAAGCAAAAAGGCTAATATTATTGGTCCGTAAAAGTGATGTTGGTTAAAAAAGGCAAAAAGGAGAGTTATTAGCCCAACTCATGTAAAATTGTGGTTATTGCTTTCCTCAATATATTATTGGCAGTAACATAATAGTATAAAACCACCCAGTGAATAGTGTTTTATCGAAATGTGTGTTTTTTTTTATTAATGCAGGATTCGGACAAGATTGTGTAATGTCACCATGGCTGTTTAATATATTTATGGATATGTGCATGCGTGATGCCAAAATTTTAATATCTGTGTGCAGATTGCTGTATGATGATGAACACATACAGCAATTCTTGTTGGCAGAGAGCAAAAGTGAGTCGCAAAGTATGTTGTCCATGGTTGCTATTTTTGCGAAATGCGATGAGTTAATCCAAAATGTAAGAGAAAAATTAGTGTCTGTAGCAAAATGGTGCCAGTCGTTTAAATATCAACCATCAGCAGTTTCTGCTCCGGTTTTTCTATTTTTGTGAAAACTAAAGTTTCTGAAATTCTGGCAGCGGTTTGCCTTCCACTAATATTATTTTCTTATGTTCCTACAGTACCTGTTGTGTGTTGTCTCCATCACCACCTCCTCGTCCATACATAGCACTCCATAAAGGGTGGGGTAGGGTAATATTATAAAGGCCAGAGGGATTAGACCCTTTGCACCATTCAAAGTTAAAGCTCAAACCAGAGTCAGCAGTGACATCTACGGCATTCCCCCAAGGTCATAAAACATTAGTTTTTCGCTGATGTCTAAAGCGTTGTGTTGGTGTGAATGATTCAATTGAGGTTATGATTTTCCGAGCAACAAAAGTGGCTATCTTTAGCATTTTGCTACAACTATTTCCCCCATTTTATCATTTTTGAGCCAGCTTAAACTCTGATCTGATACATCAACAGTAAGTAAAACTAGTTCCATCAGTTAAATATTAATCTGGCAGATAGACTTTCTTCGAGGAGCTAACTTCTAAAACTCAAAGAACAGCTTAATGTGTATGCTACTACCGCATCCACATCAAATAAACATAAAAAACAAGTGAAAACACACAGTCACGTATGGTAAAAGGTTTGTTTAGCAGTAGCTTTCGGTCGTCCTACGACCTTGATCATCCTCGATCGACTGGATGGGCCGGTTGCCAGAACTACAATTTGAAGTTGGGGTGTTGGAAATAACAACAACCTACAGCCAGTTGATAGGAAAGAGAAAGAAAAAGTGTACTGTGGGAAACTCCCATATATGCACCCAATCAGTAACATCCTTAAAAAAGAATGCAAGAAACTGAATTATGAAATTGCTGATACTGTTAAGGACATATCGAAATTTTTGACAACTGACTACAACAACCAACCCACCATAGAAGCTGCAGGTGTATACTCCATCCCTATAAGAAAGGCAAACAACAATTGCACCGATAAAATATACATAGGCAGCACGAAACGACGATTCAAAACTCGCCTTATGGAACATGTCAAAAATTGGAACAGGAGAGAGGTGAAAATGGCATTAATCCAACACTGCCAAGAGAATGATGTTATCCCAGATTGGGAAAACGCGAAAATCTTAACAACACACAATACACACCAACAAATCCTAATGGCAGAGGCAGCATTGATCGAGAAAACTCGTGGTATAAATTGTAATAATAACACCCCCTATGACCTGCCATATGCATGTAAATTCTTGGTGGAACGTGAAAATAAAATAAAAAAGATGTCCAAACAAACCCACGACCATAATACGCATGCGCAACAAGGACACAGCAGATAATGAGAGCGATCAGTGACCCAGTGATACAACGACCTCTTTGGAAACACGAACATCATACGCTACTGAGGATGACTCGCAAAATGAAGAGTTGAAACTAGTTTAGTTAATGAAACAATACAACGTGTGAAACAGTAATAAGTAACATTGTATACCAATGTGCATAATACCATTGGATGGAATTGTTAATTATAAAACGGTGCATGTGTGGTAGCTTTTTATTTTAGAAATTAACAGACACACACAAACAAATGCTCCATAGTGAAGCAAAAACACGCAAAATATACAGCCTATCAATTAATTCATACTAAGGGATTTGTAAAGAAAACAGTATTGTAGAGGAGTTTAATCTAGGGAGGGAGATTTTTTTTTTTTTTACTTGTGTAATAACTTTGAAAAAAAAATACTATATTTGTTTTGTAACTTCTATTTTATCAAACCGAATTGCGTGGTATTTAGAAACTTTCATTCTAAATTTTCCCATGCTAGGTCATTTTTAGCAAGTCTTTTGTAAAAAAAAGATCATGCTTATGTTACCGGTTTGTCCGTCCGTCTGTACCCACGATATCTCTGCAACTATTAGTCCAATTTGAGAAATTCTTTTTGCATTGGGAAGCTTGAAATATGCGAATGATAATCCTTCATTTCGCATTTCGTTTTTTTTATGATGTACAATTTCACCGCTAGACGGCGTAAATGCAGATGTCGAATTTAAAAATGTTTTATTCCACATATTTGCTTCTAAACATCCAATTGAAAACAATTGGATGTTTAGAAGCAAAAAAATCTTTTATCTTTCAATTCCATTTATGTTGAAGAGTATTTTTAGATATAGTTACTTTTTCAAATTACGCATAGATTTTCCGCTAGGGGGCGTAAAAGTAAATTACATTTTCCCCGACAACTCTTCTTTTAAAACTCAGATTTGAAAAAATATTTCTTCAGCGGATACACTTCCTGAATGAAAATCTTTTGCATATAATTTCAAATTTTTGGTAAAGAATACTTTGACCACCAGGTGGCGTAAGAGTTAATTTTTGCTTCTGCTGTATTTGCCATAAAATCTGAGCTTCTAAGATATTGATTGAAAAAATTCTTTCGTGGACTGATGCCACTCACATCAATAAACCTTTTCGGAATATTTTCTTCTTAAAATATTCCACAGTTTCTCTGCCAGGGGGCGTAGATGTATATCTTATTTTTGTCAATATCTGTACTTCTAGGAGTCCAATTTGAAAAATTCCTTGTTTGTTGGATAAGTGTTTTCAGTGTAACATGTTTTTCATATAATTTAAAAATTTTCTAGTAATTCATTGACTTTCCGCTAGGGGGCGTAGAGGTAAATTGTGTCTCCCCCTATATCTCTGCTTCTAAATCTCTGATTTGAAAAATTCTTTCTGCACCGGATACCGCTCCTGATGGGAAACCGTTTGCACATAATTTCTAATTTTTTGTAAAAACAATGGTTTGGCCACCAGGGGGCGTGAATCTTAATTTCCACTTCTGGTGTATTTGCAGCAAAATATGAGCTTCTAAATTCTCGATTGAAAAAAAATGTATTTTGTAGACCGATACTGCTCATGTCGACAAACCTTTTGGAAACATTTTCATCTTAAAATAATGCATGGTTTTCTACGCCAGGGGTCGTAGATGTATATCTTATTTTTGTCCATATCTCTACTTCTAGGAGTCCGATTTGAAAAATTCCTTCTTTGTTGGATAGTGTTTCCAATGTGATGTGTTTTTCATATAATTTCAAAATTTTCAAGTAATTCGTAGACTTCCCGCTAGGGGGTGTAAAGGTAAATTGCTTTTTCCCCTATATCTCTGCTTCTAAATCTCGGATTTGAAAAATTCTTTCTGCACCAGATACAGCTCCTGATGGGAATCGACATGTTTGCTACATTGAATTATTATACTCTGTAATTTAATCGATATATTCAATTAATTTTTTTTACGAATTTCAATTTTTGTAAGTTGGCTGGTATGGATATAATGCAGTCTGTTTAGTTGGAATTGGAGTGTAGCATAGATGTAGGTGGGGGCTATGAAAAATGCTCACAACAAAATTTGGTGATGTACAAAATCAAAGAAAAGGGGGCATTTCCTTCTATATAGATATTGTTTCTACCAGTAGAAATATGTTCTTTTAAATGAATTTTTAAAACTGTTCTACTAATTTTAGAGCATATCAGGGTAAAAGCCGGGCACCACATGTGTTGTAGAAGCTATGTGGTCAACTTTAATCGTGGCTTAAAGAAACTGAGTGCCATATGTCATTTGCTGTTCCAATGGTTTAAAGAGAGCCAACATACCACATTACAGTTTGTTACATTTGTATTACAGATGCAGAGTTTGTAAACCTTTGGGGAATTTAAGAAGAAATGTTTTTTTCTCCTTAATTCTGCTTAGACTCTTTGAAAAGTCCTTAAATTTAATTTTGACTTCTGTAAATTATTGTACTTTGGCTGCCTCTTGTTGTTCTTTCATTGCTCATTTAGCTGGTGGGAGCTGAACTTTTCAGTTTTCTTTTTTCTTGAAATTTGCAATTTTCCTTCATCTGCTAGAAGTTATTTTGAGTTCACCTTTCCCACATGGCATGCATTTACTTCTCTCCTGGTGAAGTGAGCAACAGGTGTGGTTGGATAAACTTCATCACGTGCCTTTGCATTTGCTTCAAAGTAAGACCCAGACACTCCAAGTCCTACGGAGTCACTATGGGAAATAATTGTTGGTCCGCTACAGAGCACTGGAAACGAAATATACTACAGAAATTGAAAATATCAGTGAAATAATATCATTCAACATCTGTATGAAGTTTATTTTCAGGTTTCTAACATTTGTTAAACGTTTATCGGATATTTTTAATATTGTGGCATTTTTTTCAATGTTTTTTAGATGTTTTCACACCATCGGCTGGCCAAAAATGTTTGGAATTACCAGAAGTTATTTGAAGTTGATAAACAAATTTTTATCATTATTCCTGTTTCTCACATTTTATTACAGCATTTGAAGAATGGCACGAATTAGTGTTCGCGTAGGCTTAAAAATATTTACGACATGCTTAATATTATTCGAATTCACAAAAGATATCTTCTTACCCGTTTTCTTGAGTTTGTATCATTGCTTCAGTTGGTCATACATATCTTTGTTGCTGGGTCACATCGTCATTACAAGATTGGTCAGAGAGTTCTTATTCAAGTATCATAATGATAACATCAAAGCAAAGAGGCATGAAAAACAGTGAAATGTCCAGGTCAAAAGGAAATGGTTGAAATCCATTGTTAGCTATATCAAATATCATTCAGAGGGGGGATAGTGTGAAACATCTTGACAATGAAGAGAGAGGGTGGGGCAATTAAATGCATTAAAACCCGTGATAGGTAAAAAGGCACAGCCAAAAAAGTGGACAGGGCAAAAGGCCATGATCAAAACCAGGATCATATTTATCTGTAAAGCATATAACCTGAAGTCACATCACACATTATTTGAAGCCAACGAATTCACACCAAAGGTTCCATGCCATTTTGAAAAACCAGGTGTGTTTCTGCAGTTCAACCATGGCTTTCTTCAGTGGTAACTGAATTCTTTCAACTATGACGTCGTTGTGGTCCTGGCTCAACATCTGTTCTGTCATTGCTGTATTCGTATCAGAGTTTCATCATTCTTGTGGTTGCTGTGGTGCCATCTATCGAATATGAATACAGTGATGACAATGCAGATGTTGAGTCGGGACCGCAACGACAACAACATTGAAAGAATTCAGTTACCAGTGAAGAAAGCTGTGGTCAAGCTGCAGAAATGAGTCTGGTTTTTCAAATGCGATCCTGGTGTTGATCATGGCCTTTTGCCCTGCCCACTTTTGGCTGTGCCTTTTAGATATCACAGGTTTTAATGCATTTCATTGCCTTGTCCTCTTTCTTAATTGTCAAGATGTTTCATACTATTTTTACCCCCTCTGAACAAAAGCAGATATAGCTAACAATGGATTTTCAACTATTTCTTATCGGATTGGACATTTCATTGTTTTTCATGCCTCTTTGCTTTGATGTTATCGTTACGACACTTGAATAAAGGACTCTTTGACTAACCTCGTCTCGTAATGATGATGCGACCCAGCAACAAAGAGATGTATGACCAGCTGAAGCAATGATACAAACTCAAGAAAATAGGTAAGAAGATATGTTTTGTGAATTTGAATATTATTAACATGTCGTAAAAACATTGATTTCTATGCAAACACTAATTCCTGCCATTCTACTAATGCTGTAATAAAATGTGAGAAATAGGAATGTTTTTTATCAACTTTAAATAATAACTTCCATGTAAAATACACCAAAGAATCCCTTAATGGTTAGATTTGCATTGTGTATCGTATATGCCAGAAGTTATTGTTCTAACAGGTATGAGAATGTTCCATGATTTTCCAAATTTAAAATTTTTCTGACCAAGCCGCTTATTTTTTCATTCTGCTTCCTAATTATATTCCTATTTTTATATTTTTTAATCATGTTCCTTATTTTTAGCATCTTTGGTAATAGTGAAAAAGAGACTTCATATTTAAGTTTTCCTAAAGAAATGCATGCTTTTCCATTTTGAACAATCTCTTCTTCAAAACCAATAGAGCAAGTATTTTTGTCCCCTTCTTGAAGTGAAATGAAATTTCAGAATCTGTACTTAATCTGTCCATGATAGAATCTGAGCCATTTCCATGACCTATAAAATTTTCACAGCAAAGCGAACAATGCAGTACCGATTTTTGATATTTAATATCACTTAAAATGTCTGTTTTCCCATTCCGTAATCACTTCTTGCTGTATCAAGGGGCAGAGCAAGTATTTTGTTTTTTGTTTAAAATGAAATTAAGCTTCAAAAGTGCTGCTGAATGCTCACCATGCAGAGAAAACAACTGGACAGGGAGTGAAAGACAGAAACAGAGTTGAAGTTTTGATTTTTAATATTTATTTTTATTATTTTGCCAAAAAAAAAAAATCTTGCTGTTTTTATTTGTTGATATAGCAAGAAGTGACTAAGGAATAAAAAATTGTGCATTTTTAGAGAACTTAAGAAAGTTCTGATATCATTGTTGACACCTGGGGAAACTCGAAATGGACTCTCCAGATTTTCATTGAAAAATAAGGAAAGCTTGTGTACAAATCTTCTATCAGCTTTATGACCAGTTCCTCATTTAGCTGATTTACCAGTGACAAAATACCTAACACCTATAGAGATTAAGAGCAGTCAGGAAGCTGGAGGGGGAACGTCGCAGTGATCAAGATTTGCAGCTGAACACTGTGAAAACACAAATTTGCCCGTGACGGGGTATTGAACCTGCACCCACTCACTCCAGAGTAAGTTGCTCTCCCAACTAAGCTACACAGACAGAATGTATCTCTGCAGATTTGTCGTCTTGACACATGCTTTACCTCTGTAGTACATCACAACACTCATTGGACTCGTGCTTAATCACTCAAGAGCAGCTGAACAATCTTGTAAGAGACCTTAATTTTTTGAAAGTTCATGAACTTTTAGCATCCTGACTCCAAGGATGGAGGAATCTTCATACCAAAAGAACTAAGAATTTAGGGTCACTGGCTCTAAATTAGGGATGGGCTAACTGCTTGTAGCCCATAGTTTTTTTTTAAGAAGGTAGCTTATACGTAACTTAGCGTGTTCTACACTACCTTCTTAATTTGCCCATCGAGTTGCTCACAGTGGTCGTTAACCTCAAACAAACAAACAAACAAATATATTTTTTTTAAATAACTTCTAAGAAAAGTATAGTTTTACAAAATTCTTCATAATTTATTATAATCATACAAGAGAAATAATTACCTTTAAAAGTGGAACTATGTATGTGCCTATGCTTATTTCTTTTTACCTTTCGTTGTGCTTATGAAAAGATCTCCACGTACATGTTGAACACCAAGATTAAAATATTTTTTTTTTTACAATTTTTCCTATATAGTATGCAACATTTGTTAAATTACTGTGCTGAGCTATGGCAGTATAAAAAGGCTTGTTGTGGTGTAAGCTTTAAAATCTGTTTGCCAGCAGAGTAGTGTTTAGTTATGATAAATTACTAAGTGTGTGTATGTATTATCCCACCAGAATAGCCAAGGATTAACTATGACTGTTTTCATAATTTATTCTCATTAATATTACTTTTAAATTTGTCATAGCAATACTTTCTAATTGCTAGTTAGAAAGCAGATTTTGCAACTAAACCCTCTTTTTAAAAGTATTAATCCAGCAATTAAATGTTAATACATTCATTAAAATCCATTGGCAGTTGAGTTTTATCAACTAAATGCTGTTGTTGGACTTCTGCCAGTGTCCCTTAGTTTACTTCCCAGGCCTCAAAGAAAAGCAAGAAAATTGTTGCTCTGGATATCCACTCAGCCAGTATGCATTTACACTTGTGAATTCTACCATTTGAAAAAACAAAGTTGCTAGCCAGTTGGTTTAGTAGCCTCTGTTGTAGTCCTGCTTCACAAAATGGAGGACTTCACTTATCACATAGAGCCAGGGTAGGATACCAGGTGACAATTCTGCTGGTGCTGCCTATCTTCTCTGAAGTTCAGCTTGTTGGTAGCCTTAAGTTTGTGTGTAGATTGCATTTCTGTTTAGACAGCTGGAATGAAAGACCTAAAATAGGTGTCAGGTGGTATTGTGTACTAGATTTCAGAGCAATAGGATGTGTGCATTTGGACAAGACTCCATGTTTCTGAAGTCTGGAGCAGAGTACTTATCTTGGGATGGTGGTAAAACAGTAAGAGGTGTAGTGACAGAAATATTGGAAGTATGTGTGAGGTAGAGTGTGAGATACCAAATAAAGGTAACTTGATCGCGCTAGTTACGTTAAATGAAAACTTTTACAAAAAGTTCGTAAGTTGGAAGCTTTCGACCTTGTCTTAGGTCTTCACGCCATTGGAGGACTAAAATTGTTGCCAGATTCTACATTTGAATTTTTCCTATTTTTGTTGCCAAAACTTAGAATTGATCTCCAGTCATCGGAATGTAGAGAGGAGATTTGGAATTGCAAGTCATTGAGTTGAAAATAATTTCCAGGCTTTCACGGTAACGGAGGGCAAAACGATTGTCAAAAGAAGCAATTCGTTTTGCTTCATTCCAGTGGGGAACTGCAGGTGTGTCTTCCATTGTCAAAATAGACAAGGCAGTATTAGGATTGGCTTTCAAAACATCTTTTTTATGTTCTAAAATTCTATGGCTAATGCTCCTGTATGTGCTTCCAATGTGTAAGTTATCACCAGTAGAAGAAGAGATGGGAATGCAGTAAACTCCTGGGAGGTCCAGGCTTTCAACTTTGTCCCTATCCCTATGTAGAAGTTTCAAGATGTTTGGGGTAGATTTAATGGCAAGATGGTAACCAAAACTTCTTAAAAGAATCTGTAACTTATAAACATAGGAAGGATGGTAAGGAACAGAACCACAGAATTTCAGGTCTTCTTTCTTTTGAGGAAGGAGGTATTCAATTTTCGAATGGTTTTCATATTTCTTTATGAGGGAGTTGACTGTAAGAGCAGGGAAACCATGAGAGAGGGCTATTGTAGAAATTTTGGAGAGTTCTTCTTGAAGAGAGAGTTGGTTGTTGCAAATGATATGAGCCCTGTGGATGTAGGATTTCAATGCTGCAAGCTTGTAGAGATGCAAAGTGAAAGAATAGCAGATATCAAGTGAGTGGTCACATTGATGAAGAAATTAATCGGCGTACAAAACTTGCCTGGAGAGCTTTTGGAAGAAACAGCATAATTTTCAAGAGCAATATGCCATTATGTCTTAAAAGAAAAGTGTTTGATCAATGCATCCTTCCAGTGCTTACGTATGGTGCAGAGACGTGGACCTTAACTAAAAGAGACATACAAAGGCTGCAGACAACTCAAAGAAGCATGGAGAGGTGCATGCTTGGTATAACCAGGAGAGATAAGAAGAGGAACTCGTGGATCCGAAAAATGACGAGAGTGGAAGACATCATGATCAGAGTTAAATCCCTGAAATGGCAATGGGCTGGACATACTGCCAGAAGGACAGACCATAGATGGACAGCCGAAATTTTAGATTGGATTCCAAGGGACAGGAAAAGACCCAGAAAAAGACCACATGGGAGATGGGTGGATGAAATTCGTAAATATGCGGGAGTGACATGGAGGAGACTGGCACAAGACAGACCGTTGTGGAGGAAACTTGGGGAGACCTTCGTCCAGCAGTGGATTGATAATGGTTAGACATATGATGATGATGATATATATATCAGGAAATCAATTTTGTGGTTAACTTCCCCTCCCCATATGTTTATGTTATGAATGATGTAGTTGTTTACTATGCATATACTTTAAATGTCCCCCTGGGTGTCCTATTTAAGTTTGTATCTCCTTGGAATATAGTGTTACAGTGGTGAAATAAACACTTTGAATTTAAATAAGATTTTCCATGTTGAATGGGTAGATAGGTTTTGGTTTTCAAAAAGAAAGTTTTGATAGGTTGGTTTTGGCATGTTCCTGCCCTTACATCTTTAATGTGGAAGTAGAAAATATCCTCTTTTTCTACCATAGACCTAAGGTTTTGAATAAATTTGTTTAAAATACTAAAGAAGACAAAAATGATTGTGTGAAATTTTACATGGATATCATCTTGATTTGCTACACAAAATCTGATGTTTTTTGGTGAGGTTTTTTCTTTAATAAAGTGGTGTGTAATGTAAACCTGTATGCAAATGTTAGGCAGAATACAAAACTGCATGCACCTCATTGAAAATGATTTATTTCTCTGTAGGTATTGCCAATGATGCCAAAAAGCTGTTTCAACAGATTGATGCAACAGTTAAAACTACTGCAGTAACTCCCACATCTCCAAACAAATCTCCAATGAATGAGCGCAAGAAATCAAAAGATGTGTTATATAATAATCAGTCTTCAGTAAATGAAGCGGATATAGTAAAATGCAGTGAGCCAACAGCTAAAGAAGATATTCCTGTTGATACTACTGATGTAACCCAAAGATTCAAATTTTTTGAAAACTATTCTGAAACCCCAAAAGAAAGGAAGAGGTTCCAGATAACACCCCCACGTGAAGTACTTAAGGAGGACACTCCTGAAAGAGAGATTGTTCATGATCCAAATATTGTGCGTGCTGTTGACAATTATGAAGAGATACCAGTTACTGACACAGCACGAAAAATGCTTGATAAGTTCAAGCAGCTTGAAAAAGAAACTCCATCTCCTCCAGCTGGACCAAAACCTTTAAAGCGTATCACTCCTCCTCGTGAATACACCAAGGAAGATGAACATGATTCATCTCCAGAACCAGAGAGAGATCCGAACATCATTCGTGCAAGTTACAAAGCAGATGATGATGTTGTCGTTGAAGCAGACAAAGCCAAAAGTCTGAGAGCAAAATTCGAAAACTGGGATATTGAACAACGTGAAAATAGGAAGAATGAAGATGATGTGGAGGAAGAATGCTTGCCACAGGTGGATACCACAAAAACATTAAGAGCCAAATTTGAAGCTATCAAAGAAGATACTTTGAAGCCAATTGAAAAGCCAAAGCCTAAAGTCAACAGATTCATTGTAAGTATTATGTGATCATTCTATGGCTTGTATACATTATTCTATGAATTTTGCTAGTGATTATGTTGTATTTATTTATTTTTTACAGTAATTTATTTATGCAATTAATAGTGTAACTGTTCAGTAAGTAAATTTCAGCATTTTCTCTTCCTCATTGCTGGCTTTTGAATATCCTTAAAACAGATCTGGTGAAGGGTTTCCCAAGCTTTTTGGGTTGTGGTGTAATATGCAGCATGATTTCAATGGAAATCAATACTTATGAAGTTGTATAAACTGTAGAATATCTAAAATACTTTATTACTTATTGTCTTAATAGAAGAGCTCAAATTTTCTGTCCATTTTTAACAGCATAATAGGGTTACACTGGAGTTTGGTTTATAGTGTAGCACACATTTTTTGGTTTCCACTTTTATTAGAATATAACTTATCATTATCTTTGGTACTTGTTATGCAGTACAAATCCCTTAATTTTTCTATTATGCTGGTTGTTAAGCCCCCTCCCTCCCCCCAAACAAAACAATTCTTTTATCATCTAAGCTGTTAACTATTAATAAATTGACCTTGATATAATGTAGCTACACTGAAGAGCAATTGAATTGGAGATACCTGTCTAGTAACGTGTAGCACCACCTTTCGCCCTGATGACGGCGGCGATTCGTCTCGGCATGGACTCGACAAGACACCGAAAGCGTTGGGAAGCCATACGGATCCACGACCCCTGAACAATCTCCCACAGTTCACAAAGATTTGATGGAGGGGGGGGGGGGTCAGAGCATCGAACATCTCTCTCAATGGCATCCCAGATGTGCTCGATGGGATTGAGGTCAGGTGACCTAGCTGGCCAAGGAAGCGAGGTCACATCGGTGGAGTGTTCATCCAACCATTCGGATACAGTTCGGAGAGCGATGGCACGGTGCATTGTCTTGTTGCAGGATGAGGTCCCCAGTGAGATGTTTAAGACGCACAAATGGGAGCAAATGGTCGTCCAGGATATCCTGGTAACGTTGACCTGTGAGGGACGATGTCGCACGTACCAGGGGTCCCATTTCAGTCCACGTAAACAGTCCCCAGACGAGAATGCCACCCCCACCAGCTTGAAGAGTACCCTGCTGGCAAGAAGGATCCGTCGCTTCATGTGGTTTGCGCCATACTCATATTCTGCCATCCGCATGTACCAACGTGAATCTCTACTCATCAGTCCAGGCAACATTTTCCCACATGTCTAGGGTCCAGTGGCGATGTTCCCACGCCCGTGCTAATCTTTGCACCCTGTGATGTGCGGTCAGCAGCGGTACCCTCGTGGGATGATGGCTTCTGTACCCCATAGCGAGGAGATGGTTCTGGATGGTGTGGCTGCTTACACGTTTTTGTGCACCAGCGTTAAATTGCAGAGTGATTTCTTGCACTGTGGCCCGCCTACCTGCTGTTACAATACGAGCTAGCCGACGATGACCCCACTCATCCACACGCTGTTGTCCACGGCAGTTGGCCCTTGCAGGGATGGTTTTACCGGATTCGATGTACTCACGGTGCACCCGTGACACAGTGGCTCGTGAAAATCCCAGTACCTGCACGACTTCCAAGGTGGAGTGACCCATTCGTCGGGACCCGACAATTTGCCCACGATCAAATGCGCGTAGATCCTTCGTCTTACCCATACTGCGTCCGACTCTTACTGATTCCTGTCGCATCACTCCTTATATTGTTGGATCACTGCATACGTCGTGTTGTTTCCGTTTACAGGGCTGCCCACAGCATAACGCCAGCTGTCTCTAATTCAATTACTCTTCAGTGTATATGTATTATGTCTTTTTAGTTGTTCCGTGTGTTTTTATGAAGCTGGGCCCATTCTTTTGAGAGCTTGTGGAGATAATATATGGGATTACTGAAAAGAAAAACAAAGCCTTGTGCGATTGTTTTTGTTGTGAAATTTTTCCAATATTCTGCTTCGTGTATTGTTATAGTTGCATTAACTTAGTGTGATTTCTTGTTCCTGTTACACGTCATTCATGTTTGTGCTTGCAGTTGAATTTCCAAATTCAGTTCTCTTTCCTTCTCACCATGAATTTTTTAGCTTGGATTTTACAACTGGTATCTTGCACTTCCCATGAAAAATCTAAGCGATATACTCATCTCTGTAGATGCAAATTTCTGTCGAGAAATTGTGGTAGATATTTTGACTTGCCTTTTATTTTTGAGCACTAAAAGTGGAAATCAAAGAATTAGTCATGCTGAAGAGAAATAGTTTGTAATGGATGGTGGGAGAGATCAGATTATGTTAGTAGGAAAGATCCAAATCTAAAGTCAAATTAGCACAATATGGGGCATACTATTCCACACTTTTTCTTTTCCTTCCTCTTTTTAACTATAAATTGATTTCAGGAAGCATATTGTATTTCCTTGGAATGGGCTATGAACTCAGTTATTGACATGTGCTGAAAAAAAGTAATCAAACAAAGCTGTTACAATTCATTAGCAGTGTAATTCCCCCCCCCCCATAATAATCATCAAAACAAAACATAAGAAAAGTAATCATGTTATTAAAATAATAAATCTCGCAATAAATACCCTTTCTGCATCAAGCATTCATGTGCATCAGTTGAAGCATTTTGTAAGTAACTGTGGAATTGTGAGCAGAAGAGTAGAGTGAGTTTTTAGTGTTTGGGTAACCTTTGCTTTAAAATATGTGGCCTAATACAGAAAAATTCATGACTGGAACTGAACATAAAAACCATGATTTTTTTAAGTCAAAACTGACCAATATAGAAATTTTGGTAAATTGGATTTAACATACTCCACTTATGACTTACAATGATTATTGTGGGAAATCAAGATGAGAGTTACAAACTGCAATTACAGGAGTTCTATTGATTATGTGGAATGAATTGTGTGCTTTGCCTCTCAGGAAATAACTATTTTTATTTATTTTTTAATCTTTTTTTTTTTGAGGAAAACTTATGTTGAGTGAGTTATTGGTGGGAGAGTAAGTTGGTAATTCTTAGTACCTAGCGAAGTGCCATTCAAAGTCTGGAGAAATCAGTTAAAATGTTTGCGCATTTTTAGTGTCAAGAGAAGTGTGTTAAAAAATCTGGAAGAAACATTTAAAATGTTTGGGCCTGAACCATATCCTTAAAAAACACTTGATGTTTGTAGCTTTGAGCTGGAAGTAAGTATGGTTATAATTATATATTTTTTAACATAATGTTCTGTTTGTTCTTATTTTTCTCACATTACATAATGTAATGTAAAAAAATTGGAATGAATGGGACAGTGTTAAATATACTCGTATATTAGACAATAGACCACGTAAAAATCAACTATTATTTTAATAATGCTAAATAGCATAAATTACTATTTGGACTAATAGCATAATTACTATTTGGACTATTTTGTCTGTTTTAGAGTTTGCATGTCAAATGTTAAAATCACTTGCGTTTCCTGTTTAGCAGTTAGGTGTATGAAAATAGCAAAATGTAGCTTACACTGAGGTTTTTTCATGTATTACTTACTTCTCTAACCATAGCAGCTGACAAACTGCATGGACACTGGATTTGAACCAACTAACCCGCATGAGATTTTTGATGACAGTACATTTTAATTTCTAATAAAATAATATGGAATCATGCTTGGAAAGAAACTAAAGCAAAGTGAGAAGATGGATGTGCATGGATGGCTTGGACTAATATCATAACTCAATTGAAGACCAGACAACATATTGATTGTTTTTATTTATCATTCATAGTAACATGTGGAGTATGACCTACATGTGGCAACTGAAGATCTGCTCTCTACAAAGAGTTCAAAGGTGTTTAGGATTCTCTTGCTGTGAAATTCTATTCCATACATGCTTATACATTGACAATGAGTGGAACATGAAGAAAAGATTATTGGTTCTGAGAGCAGAATCAAGGATATTTGAAGAACTATGTGCATCTTTTCAAGAACTATGGACAAGTGTATTGACATTAAAGAACAGCAAAAAAAAAAAAAAAGATACTCACAGCAATTTCTGCAAAAATAAAGTAGGATATGAAGGTTTTATACAAGCATCTATGTTAACAAGCTTATTATATATGCACCTCAAGTGATATAATTCCTAATGTGTGTAATGTAAATTTCTGTTGGCAGTACTTTTTGTAAGAACACTACTCTTATCTTATTCTTCATAGATTTCAGCACTTGTCAGGCAGTATTATGATATATGCTGAAAGGATAGTTTCCTATCTTGAGATACACTCCTGAATTTTAATATGCAAATGAAATTGTCAGTAATATGGTGCCTACTTCCAACTTAAGTCATAATGTAAAGTTTATTTTCCTTATTTAAAGTACCTTTATTCAGTGGAAGGATATGTTGAAATATAAATTTGATAATAATGAAATATTTTGCTAATGTAAATATGTGCCTTGATTTTTTTATTATTATTATTATTTTTTTATTAGCTAATTTCACACTGTAAGTGGTGTGTTCATTTATAATGTGAAACTATGTTAGGATAGCTTCTAAACTGTGAACAAACAAATTTGTAATAGGCTAAATCAAAAACTGAATAGCAGTATTTTGTAAATCTGCGTGCCTTGGAAATAATTTTCACTGGTATCTAGGTCAGAAATACATTGTCAAAATGCAGTTAGAGCTACATCACATGCTTTTTATATTATGGATGTTTATGAATCATACTTTGTACTTTGCTGTGTGAATAAAGGTTTTAAAAAGTGTTATACTGATTGATTGATGGTCCTCCGTGTTTTCCTTGGTATCTGAAATTAAATATTTTGGGGGGAATCGTTTAAAAGGTTTCAGTTAGTGTAATAGCTGCATCAGAGAGCATAAGAATGATGTTAAAGAAAGATGACAGTTTTGAAAACATTCATGGTTAAGAGTTCCACCCTAAAATTTTGTGAAGTTTAGTAATATTGATACATAGGATCCAAAAGATAACATAACAAACATATTTTAATCATTATTTTGGACTTTGTTATTTCAGCATATTTTAAGTTACTTTCAGTCAGTCAGTTCACTGATAGATACAGAATTCAAATCAGTAGCAGAAATTTTTTTTTTCAAGGTACCATTATTCTTGGAGTATACTTCTCATTAGTTCTGACTTAATTTTTGCAACCAGCGTGAAATATGTAACTGAAGTCTTTGAATAAAACTCATGTTGAAAACTAACTTCCTAGTTTCTTAAATTAAGTACTTAATTAAACTTCTAATGTGGGTTTTTCCTTTTAAGAAATATTTACTTTAAATTGCAATTTTTTTGAGAAAACTTCTCCTCCAACAGGCAGTCTTTTGTTGTTATTCTTTCTCCATCACTGTCATGGTTACAGTAATTTTTTACCAAATCTTGCCAGATATTCTCTGCAATCGTTGATGGTGGAATTCTGATGTTTCTCAATTTCTTTATTCCTTTAATTTTCTTTTTTGAAAGTTGCTTTGGAAGAAGCTGATGATTTTAAGGGAATTCCAGTCCATGTTGTGACCAGTTTCTCTAACATGCCTTTCTAAACCATGGTTCGTACACTCCTTGAAAAGTCCTTGAATAAAAAAATTCATTTTCAAGTCCTTGAAAGTACTTGAAAAAGTTTAAGGCTCTGTAAATAGTGCTTGAATTTTTCTTTAATTAATGATATGAAAGAGCATGTGCTAAATAATTGTTTGTGCTAAAAAGATGTATAGGAGATTTCTGTGTAGTTCTAATAAAAACACCAAGCTGACCAAATAGCGCAGAACTTGCATTCAACCCAGGGGAGTGTGTGGACAGCTGTGGTGCCTTGGCTATGATATCACTACAGAGTAAAGCATCAGCCATGTGTGTAAAATAAATGGAATGATGTATTTGCAAATTGTGATGGGCTTCTGTTTACTGTGGTTAGGGATGCGTTCTTGCTGGAGGGTAGAACTTTCAGGAATTGCTTGTGCTTCATGCGTGGACCCTTCGTCTCCTGGCTACATCAAAGCCATGCATCAAAATAAAAAGTTAAAGCAAACAAATAAGTGTCATACCAGCAGATGAAAACGAAAATAATGTACCCTTTCAGAACATTCCACAAAATAAAATGATTTCAAAAAACACCAAACCAGAGGGGCAATTCAAAGTTAATAAAATAAACCAACGGGGGGGGGGGAAGGGGTGACAGGCAGGTCATTGAAGATTTGCCCGCTCCAGCTTAGATTAATGGTCTTAACTTACTAAATACCTACCTACTAATCAACCGACAGTACATGCATATGATAATTCAGGTTTGAAAAGTGCTTGAATTTATTTTGCTTGGAAGAGTACGGACCTTGTAAACCTGTCTTGTTGGAGCAATTTTTTTTATAGCTGCTTTATGTTCTGCTATTAGTTTCTAGTCTGTGACCTGCCTCCCTGTGTTAAGCTAGTTCACAACTACGTTTTACTTCATAGACCACTCCTTGCATTTTTTAAATAACTTCTCTTTGAACTATCTTTGGGAAAAAAATTTAATTTTGTTCTCTAAACTTGGAGCTAGTATTATATTATATTTCTTACTAATTCTCTGTAAAGATTCGAATAAACCTTCATGATAAGTAATTTTTCTAGTTAATTTTATTTGTTACTGTTGTATGTTCTTAACTGAAAAATTTAGTTTTTCATATTTAGGATAGTTATTTTCTGTAAGGATATCTTTAAGTTCTTCTTTGTGTGTTTTTTTTTTTTTAATCTCTGCTGTAGGTGCTTTATTTTTTCTAAAAACTGACTTGACACATACAAATAAAATGTCATCCATGTGCCTACTATTATATAGGCAAATATATGTGGGTTGTATTTTCCAGAAAAAGATTCTAGATTCATTAAATGAATTAGATGATTCTCTTAAGTTCACATTAGGACTTCGAAAAGAAAGAAAAAAATTAACTTCTTATGTATTACAATGTATTTTAAAGATGGAAAATTCCTTACAAAATTGTGTAAAAAAAACCCCATTGAATACAAATAAATTATTGGATTTCATTTCCTATCATTCATATTCTATTAAGGAAAATGTAGCAAGTCAAGTTTTAGAAAAAAAAAATCAATTAAGTATTTGCAGCAGAGATAAAAAAAAAAAAAAAAAAAAAAAAAAAAAAAGCTCACAAAGGACTTAAAAGATATCCTTACAAAAAAATATAACACTATCCTAAAAAGTGAAATTAAAAAACTTCTAAATTTTTCAGTTAGGAAGAACATTAAACATCAACAAATAAAATTCATTAGAAAAATTACTTGTCACAAAGGTTTATTTGAATCTTTAAAGAGAATTAGTAAGAAATATAATACAAGGCTAGCTCCAAGTTTAGAGAACAAAGCTAAACAAAATTTCCCAAAAGATAGTTCAAAGAGAAGATATTTTAAAAATGCAAGGAGTGGTCTATGAAGCAAACTATAGTTGTGGACTAGCTTACATAGGTGAGATAGGTCGCAGACTACAAAACTCGATTAGTAGAACATATAAAGCAGCTATGAAAAATTGCTCCAACAAGACAGGTTTAGATAGGCATTTTAAAGAAACTGGTCACAGCATGGACTGGCATTCTGTTAAAATAATCAGTTTCCAAAGCAACTTTCAAAAAAGAAAATTAAAGGAATAGAGAAATTGAGAAAAATCAGAATCCCAACATCAATGGCTGCAGAGGTTTGCCCCTGCCTAATATCTGGCAAGATTCGGTAAAAAATAACCATAACTGCAATAGTGACGTAGAAAGAGTGAAAACAGAAGACTGCCTGATGAAGAGTTTTCTCCAAAAATTGGCAATTTAAAATAAATATTTCCTAGAAGGAAGAAACCATATTAGAAGTATAAGTATTTAATAAATATTTATTTATTTATTTTATTTTTTTAGAGAAAAATCCATGCACAGAAGTGAGGTGTAAAATTTTGAGTAGCAGTCTAATTCTTATAAAGAGAACTTGAAGGGACATGAGAGGAGAAATTGGTGCAAAATGCACCTCCATTAACTTAAGAACATTTATTTTTATTTGCACTTGTTTTTTTAATTATAAAAGTGTAATGGGTATAAATTTGGAAAATAACATTTTGGAAAATGCAAATGGAGAAGGACTTCCAAAAACATTGCTTAGAAGAGTACTGATTTTGTAATTTACAATATAATGCAACCAAACCAACTATTCACTGCTAGTCAGGTTTTGAATTTTTTAAAATTCCATCTGCTGTGAAATGTCTGTTACACAGTCATCTAGCAAGAGACAGTAGACTTTTTAGCGAAGAACTTGCATTGTGTTTTCCAAAATTGCAGTCATTTTGTATTAGCTGTGCTTTTAGGGCTAACATCTTCATCTCTTAGTCCACTTGTTAAGTAAAATATTCTGAATGGGTTTTGATTCACTGAAGCACATGCATGTTCTTTGTTTTCAGTTGACAGAAGCTGTTTCCTGTGGTGATCCTTGAAATAATACAGCACGTATAGAAGACATAAACAATTAGAATACTAAAACGTTCTTAAAAGGTAATACTTCTATGCATTTAGGTAACCACTGGTGCTATCTGTAGGAAGATATGTCAGTGAATAGGGTCACACTTATTTTTCATGAAATAATTGGTTGCTGTTTCTGACAAGTGTTGGTAGGCTTGGAGCAAATGCATATTTATAATTTAATTAAGAAGGCTTTTTTTTTACATTTGTATATCTTGAAGCACTTGTGCCAGTGGGTGTTCTTTTAAAAGCATTTAAATGTTTTTGAATTGTTTACATTTATAAATGCTGCAATATTTCAAGGATCTCCACAGAAAAACGATTTGAATCTTTGGATCTTCACAACTTGAAGCATCTGTCAGCTGAAGACCGGAAACGTGTCTTTCGTTGAACGGATCAAAAAAACATTCAAGATTTTCAACATTTGACCTTACCAGTTTACCAAGATAATATACTTTAACTGTGCAGCACAGATAACACAAGTTTATTACAACTTTAGAAAATTAAATGTGATGAAAGTTATTTGCAGACAACTCTATATGTTGCTATAAGACTGTATAGCACATTTTAGCTGATTTTAATTTATAATATAATTTTCTATTTATATGCACAGAAGTACCATTAAGTTTACTTTGTGCAGAGCTACCAGACCTGCACCAATTGTGCCATCCTGCTACAAAATCGCGATTTTGACGAAATCTACCCCAATTTTGTACCAAAGGTTAAAATTTACTAGTCATCAATAGTTTAGCATAATCTCTCTCTCTCTCTCTCTCTCTCTCTCTCTCTCTCTGGAGATTTATACAAAACTAAAGAAATTTTTGGGGTATTAAACAGGAGGGGCGGTGGTCGTATTCCGTTTGGGGGGCGGTATTTTGCCTTTTTAAACTTTCGGAAACTGAAGTTAAATGGAGTAAAGATTTTATCCATAATTAAAAAAAAAAAAAAAATTCTCGTGATTTTGCTTCGGTCTAGTATTGTTGTAAAATATAATTTGATTGCATAAATGTTTGTATTTCAGCTTGAAACTGTGGGCAATAATTTCTGAAAATGGAAGTTCGGTGGCTAAAAATTTTCCCTGTAATCTTTGGGCTTGAGATTCTTACGTGGATTCAAGGAATTCCATCTTTTCTGTTATCGTTTGGGCCATTCATGAGATTGATGCACAACTGAACTGGAATTTTGGAAGGATGGGTGGTTGTGAGGGGTCGTTTTCCTTCGACGGACGGAATTCCATCCTTCGAAAATGGAAAGTAGACTGAGGTAAGATTTCTTTTTCTCATGATATTTCTTGTACCCAGTATAGTTGTTAGATATCATTTTATTCCATAAATATTTGTATTTCAGCTTGAAAATGTTGGATAAATTTCTGAAAATGGAGGTCGGATGGAGCAAGATTTCTCCCATAATTGTAAACCCCCCCCCCCCCAATAAATGTGTGTGCATTTAAATCTGAAAAGGGTGGGCAAAATTTCCCAAAACAGAAGTGACTGAGTTTGGAAATTTGAGAATTGACAAAAAAAAAAAAAAAAAAAAAAAGTATTCATATTCCCAAAGTTACACTATTCATCTAAACTAGTGAAAGCTCTGATATCAGAATTCTGGTTCTCAGACTGAAAGTTCTTTCAGCACGATAAATGAAATTGTCATCTGAGGGCATAAATTATAAGGGGGGGTGAAATAAGGGAAAGCTATCAGCAAAAAAAAATAATCTCCCAATGGAAGATGTGCAGTGGCAGAGTCGACAAAAGACAAATATGGCTGTGAAACTTGCTGAGAAGAAAGCAAGGGTTGCTTTCAAGAGGAAACTGGGGCTGATGTTCTAGCAAGTACAACAACAAAACCAGGGAAAAAAATGTTTAAAGCTATGTCTTTTTAAACCACTTCATTTTGTTTAGAATTCAGTAATTTTATATTGTGAATACAGTGGTGCAATCTAGTTAAATATTTACATAAATAAATAACAGTAAATTATTCAGTTTTGTTCATGCTGCGTTATATTCACCCTTTCTTGCTGCACGTTCTGATTTTTTATCAAATTAAAAAGTACAGCTTTTTTTTTCCTTAGTCTCATGTATGTTAATTAAAATCGCTCATGAAGGCTATGGAGAAATAAAAGAATTATGTTTATATTACGTAACTTATAATCGATTATCAGGAATACTGATCTTTTGGTTCTTACTTAAAATTAAAAAGTCTGAATTTTGCCCAGTATGTTCAGGGAGCAGAATTTTCAGGGGGCTTTCTTTATCTCATTTTGACCTTCCTTGGGGGAACATCTTTGCCCTCGCACTTTTCTTTTTCCAGAGATGAGGTGCGTTGGGGAACCACTTACTAACTCGTAATCATCTGCTTAATGTTCATGTCCGTATGTGCAGGGCCCCGCACATTCAAAGAGGAGTTGCTCTTTCAGACAATGACTGAATAAAAAAAATGTCACAAACTGATTCTACTACTGAAGAAGGGAGGGGGCAATCCCATGCCAAAATGTCACTGCGCGAGCGTTAAGTGATGGGAGCAGCTTTTATCTAACCAATTTTTCTAAATCTCACTGTTATCTTCTAGTTTTGGTTCCAGTTGTAATTGTGTGCAGCAATAATGAAAGTTTGCATTTATATTCACTGAATGAAAAACATCGTATTAAGAGTATCATGGCACAACTGCTGAAAGGTAATATTGCAATTTGATTATTAAATGTTAGATTAGCTTTCATATTGGAGATAAGCTTTTCTTCGGAAAACCTTAGGAGTTTGCAGTGCACATGCAAATCATGCACGCGTGGCCTGCCATTAATTTCGAAAAAAGTTGCTGAAAACCAACCAAACAATGAACAGTAATTACATATTTACTCTTCCCAAGTGTATATTCGTAAGCGTTCAGTAACTACAGCAACAGTTAGTGGACGCAGCAGCATCCTATTTGCGTTATGGGGAAAACAAATGCAGCCAGAAGAAAATCCCTGATATTAATGTTTTACACTTAAAATATTGCAGGTCATGTGGTTTTCAATAAACTGCTGCTAGTATAATTGTTTTGCCATTTATCTCATTGTAGGAATGACAAATGCTAATTAACAGTTGTAGTAGAAGCAGTAAAATGTCAGCACACCTGAAATAAAACATTTTTTCATGGTTCATAAAATAATGGTAATTCAGTATATAAATATCACTTAAAGCACAGCATGGACTTCAAACATAATTAAAAATACTATCATTAGCTGCTCCAAAATGCAAATTTTCTTGCTCCAAAACTCAACTTTTCCGCTCCAAAGTACAAATTTTCCCCACTCCAAGAATTGCTCCAAAACACAGGGGCACTAACACCCCTGTTTATGGGGAAAAGGCTAGAAAATAAGAAAAGTGTAACTAAGTCATAATGGAAAGATCTCTAAGGAATGTGAAGCATGTTGGAGATTGTTCAGATATGAGTATTATAAAAGGAGGAGTCATGTTTTTAGCAACATAAATTCTAAGAGAATCAATTGTTAAGCATTTAAAAAAATCAGCAAAGATATCAAGAATACATCAGGACTGATGGACTGAATAATGTCAGGGCTTAAAAATATCTGAAAAGTTACATCCATCTGGGTATGTGCAGAAATTATTTACCTTCCCAGAAGTAAAAGCTGGATGCTCAGGAAAAATTTTCTTTTAAGATAACAAATAACAACCCTCCTTTCTTTTAAGTTAAAAAAAAAAAAAAAACTTTGTATCTCAAGTTTTAAGATGATGCTGAAATTGATATGAAATGGTATGATGATGAAATTGGTATTTTAGAAATTTAATGATTCTGCCATGTTCCTTTCGTTGAAGTTTTTGCCCTTTGTCACTAAACACTGGAGGCTAGTTCCATCTGAGGCATGTGGCCTATCACTGACTATATATAAGCCACATGTGGAACAAAACTACATATGGTTCCAATTTCTGGAGCTAGAGCATAATATAATTAAAGAAGTGACTTCTGTCCTTAGCACTGCATAACAACACAACTTCCAGTGATTACCAGTGAAATGAAACATGACATGCTGCAACTGTCCTTTTCTTAAAATAATGCATGGTTTCTCCACCAGAGGGCATAGATGTATCTCTTATTTCTGTCAATATCTCTGCCTTTAAAAGTCTGATTGAAAAATTCCTTCTTTGTTAGATAGCATTTCTGGTGCAAAATGTTTCTAATATAATTTCAAAATTTTCAGGTAATGCATAGACTTTCCGCTGGGGGCGTAAAGGTAAATTACGTTTTCCTCTATCTCTGCATCTAAAACTCTGATTCAAAAAATTCTTTCTGCACTGGATACAGCTCCTGACAGGAAATGCTTTGCATATAATTTCTGATTTTTAATAAAGAATGGTTTGGACACCAGGGGCTTATATAAGAGTTAATTTCTGCATCTGATGTATTTGCAGAAAAATCTGAGCTCCTAAATGCTCAATTAAAAAATTCTTTCGTGGATCGATGCCGCTCACATCAAAAAAACCTTTTGAAAATACTTTTTCTTAAAATAATGCATGGTTTTCCCGGCAGTGGGCGTAGATACACATCTTATATTTGTCAATATATCTGCATCTAAGAGTCCAATTTGAAAAATTATTTTTTTGTTAGAGAGTGTGTTTCCGGTGCGAAATGTTTCTCACATAATTTCAAATTTTTCTTAACACACAAGTCTGCAGCCAGAGGGTGTAAGTTCATGTTTCCTTTTGCAGCAATATCTGCAGGATTAAAAACCCGATTAGAAACTTCTTTCTTCAGTCAGATACTACTTTTCCCATGCCGATTCCATTGATTTTGAATAGCTTTGGTAAATTTAGTTCACATCAGAACGGATTCAAAAGACGTGCTCATTACACTTGAAAATTCTATGTCATCTTTCTTGTTTAATCATTTGCATATTTGGCCCAGAGGTACTTACATGTGGCATTTTATCAGGATCGAATGACTTCTTTCCTGGGGTATTTCATGTTTTCTTTTTTTTTTTTTACCAAGAATATTAGAGTGAAATGTCAAGTGTTGATTCTGGTCATAAGCCTGGACACCAAGAGCCATGGAACAGTCTCAGGATGCTGGGAAGTGTTGAAATCAATAATTGTCTAATACTGTCTTCACTTTTGTGCCTGATTTTTATACATGTGATTTAAAAAAACTAACATGTTGAAGCAGATTGTTTCTAAATAAGGAATTTGTGTAGGCTGATAATGTAAATATAGGTTCTAAGAGTTTAAAATCTGCAGTATAAAACCAGCAGAGCACAAAACATGTGAAACATTTGTAATGAATGAAGATAATCAGTGTTAGAAAGTCTTAGATGAACTCAAAAAATAATTATGTAGTGCAGAGGAAACGACTCGGAACAGGTGAGATTTTATGTACAGTAGAACTTCGTTTATACGATTGGCACTTACATGTAAAATGTCGCCAATCCAAAAGTTCTGAATTGCTGTTAATGTTAAATTTTCCATGTTTTGTTTATGTGCTTTTTCAATTATATGTTAATTTTACATGGTCCCTTGAAAACATATAAACAGGGTTTCACTGTACTTTAGTATGGTTACTGTTAGGACAGGTCAGTTTGTTAAAAGAACAATCTGACATCAGAATCAGCAAAATGTCTTTATCAGCTGTGTAAAGGTACACAGGTAAACACATAATATACCATAGGAATATATTTCATACCATAATAAAATGTGTGTATATGAATGCACTGGTCGCATTTTGAAATGGGCATATAAAACCATTATTCTTCGTCCTCTTTAACCTCTATCTTAAATTCAGCAGAGTTAATATTTTACAAGTTCCTTGGCAACACTGAAGATCTCGAATAATAAAAAAAAAAAAAAAAAAAAATTAGCTGCCATGATTTTCTCTCATAGGTACTTTTAGAAAGGGTAATTCAAAAGTAACTCTACCCTGTGTCTGTCTTACATTTATGAGAAGTATGACTTATCTGAGTAATATCTTAAAGTGTATTCACCTGGTAGAACACCCAAGCAACTTAACATAATCATTATTAGGAATATAGTTTTATTTATTTATTTATTTATTTTGCCACTGTTTTGCACCATTCATCTTCATATTACTGTATTTTCCTTTGTATAATCCATGGTGGCATATAATTCAGACTGTGAAATTCAGGGAGAAAAAAATCCCCTTATATTCCCAACCTGCAATGTCAATCCTGAATTGTAATTTCCTGCAGAAAAGTAAGTGATTCACAGGATGACCCGACAGTCCATAGAATCAGAAAAAAAAAAAAAGTGCTTTTGTATTACTTTCAAGTGAATAAAGAGCAAAAAATACCAAGTTGTTTTTTGTTTTTTTTTCCCCAGCATTACTGTAGTTTCATGGTTAGACCTGACAATCTGTAGGGCACGTCTGAAAATGTTTCAATCAAGGAGTGAGCAAAAGCATTAATTAATGCCATTAGCATAGTAGCATAGCAAAACTAAATGAGGTTCACGAAGTGATTTCTGACTGCAATGATTATGTGCAGTGGGATAAGCTCTCCGGTGCCCACTAGTGCAATGCTTAGCTTTCCGCAGCATGTCATTGTCTGCAGGAGCAAGTCGTATCTTTGTTGCATCATATTTTCTGTCAAAATGCTCATAAATAAAATAAAATTAAAAAAATCTTTCCAATTACTTGTAGACTTACCTTGCTTTTCATAACAATTTTTCCTGCTAACACATTTTTCATACTTTTCCAAATATGGTGTACTTTTTCCAAATCCTAATAATTGCAATGTGCAACACAGACTTTTTAAAAATTTAAGTGCCACAAAAAACTTTTAAAGCAACACATCTACTGAGCTTAAATATTTAGCTTTTTTTTTAAGTGCTTCGTGGATTATATGATGAAAGTTATGGTACTTCAGTTTCATTGGGTAATGATTTTCTGGTTGAGCTGTAAATGAATCAGATATCATAAGTACCTGCTACTGATTGGAAATCGTACAGGACATTGGTTTCACAATAAATTTCCAGAAGTAACTTATAAATATTTGACTGATAACCTTACCTATTTCTTTTCAGGTAGAGTATTCAGTTGCCTACTGGTTTTTCATTGAGTATCATGGAATAATGTCAGATAATGGGAATTGAAAGCAGTGGGTTCTTTTTCTAAAAAGCAAGGTTTTATGGTTGTATTTTTTTTATTTTTTTACTATTGCTGAAGAGTGCCTCCTCCCAATGTGGAAAAAGTTTGTGCTAATTTAGCCATGTGCTTAGTTGTATTAGTTTCTTTGAGACTAATTACCATATTTACCTAAAAATAAAACATTTTTTAGTTTGTTTTTGCATTTAGTCCTCCCAAAGCTGTGGGTCATCTTATATTTGCATACTAGAATAACCTACCATCATGGTCAATGTTTTTGCAGAAATAGTAGCATACAACAATTGATATTTTTAGGTTAGAGCATATTGCAGCTTTTCCCACCTCATTCAGCTGCATGCATGCAAACAATGGACATCAGCAGTATTTTCACCTTGCCTTTGGCATGATGCTCGCTTAGTTGTTCTCTAGCAGTGAATGTCAGAGTGAGTGTTAGTGCATCAAAATATTTAATACATTGTTTTGGGAATGGTTGACTATGTTGAGAGAAGAGCTCCTACAGTAAGGCAATTATCAAAATCAGTGCAACATTTTTATGATGGAAACTTTAAACTTACGGTGGTAAGATGTGCAGAGGGAAGCAGCCACTGTGTGTGTGTGTTGCAGCCAGAAAATACAGTATAACTGAAGCCAGCTATCTTTAGATGCATTTAAGCAGCACCTGAAACAAAATGTGAAATCAGCAGGTTTGTAGATGAATACAGATTTGAGCATCATACTACGAGGCATTGCATCACAGTTGCAGGTCCATGATGTTGCAGTCAACAAGCCGTTTATAGAACCACCTTTGCCTTTACATGGAATGTTTGCTTGCTGGCAACTGCCAGACCCCCCCCCCCCAACACCTTCTGGAACAGGGGACGAACCATCTGAGACAGTGGATAAAGACAGCATGGAGCAACATCTCATCGGGTACATTAGTTATTAGGGTTGACCTTTTTTCAGAGACTTCATTACAGCATCCTTCAAAAACCTCATATGGCTGTGGAATTCTTTCAGTTGTCCTTTAATCTAGTTTTTTTAGGTTCAATAGTGCTTGCATTTCAGAAGAGCTGCTTATCGAACAGATTAGATTGTACTGAAGACAATGTGATGTGGGAAGACAGGCATATATATAATTTTTTTTCGGGGGGAGGGGCAACAAAACATAAAAGTTTTTGAAATCCATCAGGACAAAATAAAAGTTAATGAAAAAAATTGAAGCATTATTTTCTAATGTAAGTTATGCATTTTTATTAGACTAAAGAATTTTTTGTAATGTTAGCTGCATTTTAACAGACAAAAAATGACACTTGGGGGGGCTTGCCCCCTCCCTCTAAATATGCCTCTGTGGGAAGATAATGATTGCAAACAATCAGAATTGTCAAGTGATAAGAGAGAGAATGATAGTGATGAAGTAAAAAACTGACTCTTGGTTTCTGATGCTGACAGGATTGTAATTCAAGGTTTATAGCACATCCTGTGTTATAAATTGAACTTTTTCACACACTAATAAAAAAAAAAATTCTTGTGATTTGATTTTTATTATTAAATTGATGTGGACATATAAGTCTAATGTATGCTTTTTCATGTAAATGCTATATAATTTTATGGGGGTCATCTTATATTCAAGTAAATACAGTAGTGTTACCAATGATTCATTATTTCTTTGCTGTAATTAGTCTTCGGCAAAAGATATAACGAGTCATCTGTTGCTTTATTGATATGTGCAGTTTTGGTGATAATTATAGCATTATACCAACTTGTCCACAATAAATGTTTTATTAAATTCAGTTGACAGCAATGTTCACAGTCTATACAAATAGGTTCCAAATAAAGCCTTATTCACCAACATAATTATTTATAGAATTAAAAGTATGTTATATAAAAACCTTGCAAGTACATTATCATATGTTTCTCTTTTGGAAACATAAATTACAAAGAAAACAATTCTTGCTGTAGCAGTGATGAATTCTGTTAGACTCTGGGTCTGCCTTTGTATGTAAGTCCTGTTTAGTGAATGTGCTTGGTGTATGCCAAATGTGTTGTCCTGTGATGAGATATTGAGGGGTCAAACTGTCATGTGAGAGCATCTAGATATAAATTTCTGGTAAGTTGTGAGTATGGTTTCTTGTGCAGTTTGGTTTCTCCACCTTACATAGAGTGAGCAATCTGGGAAATATCAGTGCAGGAATTAAGGGGAGAATGAATGTGAATTTACTGAAGTGATTTAATCAGTGGAAAATTCCTTATAGATCAGTGTTATTCAGTAAGCATTAAAATGCAACAGATGAGAGAATATTGCTAATTTGAATCAGTTGGAAAGAAACCCATAGGTTCTTACAGATTTACGAAATCTTGACTAAGATGCATGCCATTAGTACAGAAACCATTCAGTTCACTGATTTAAAGTGAATTGTGCCACACCAGTGGCTACAGTGTGTTTATCCTATGACTGACTTTGACAAGTGTTGATAAATGTAAGGAAAATAGATTTCTTGGGGAAAAAAATAAGGATATATATATACTGTGAAACTTATCACAAACAGGAAAAATGATGAAAATGTGGGCCGAGTTAAAATTCAGTATCTCGAAAAAAAAAAATAAGTGGAACACTGCCTGAACAATTGGAATAAAACCCAACTAGCCAATAATGTTAAAAGTTTCCAATGTGCAAAATGTTTTCATCTCTTCTGTTGTTGTTTTTTTATTATTATTATTGCACTGTGTTGGTTGATTGCTACATCACATGAGTATTGTAAAGATAAAATATAAACTGCTAGAAACCATTTGATTAGTAGTTGCTAACAGATTGTACACTAATAAGGAATGGAAACTGGAACGGTATTAAACGAATGGTCTGATTTTAATAGAATGTGGAGATCATGTTTAAAAGATTTAGAAATAATGACAAGTTTTTTCAGAGAATTTGACTCGGTAATAAGAGACTTTTGTGAACAAGTTTTAGATTTAGAATTACTTTTTTGTCATTCTTTTTTTAATTTAACTTATGGGCTAATGCTGTGAATAGAAAATATTCCACTTGTTTAACTTGCAGATTTTGAGATGGTGAAATGTGCAAAATTGCATAGTTAGTTGGCTCAGAAGTATGCAATTAATCAATGTTGAGCACACTAGGAACAGCAAAGCACACATGTTTGATGACCAGGCACAACCAGTACATTTGGCAAATGGCTTTAGCTAGCAAATTAGCCATTTCTGCCCAGATGGAAAGAAAGTTATGCCCCATAAAACCTTTCACTTAGTTTACAATCATTTGCTGAAGCTTCCTGCAAAAAGGAGTGAGGAAGTCATACTAAACTGTTCACAGCTTCTTACTTATTTGTCACAAATATATTCAGTTATGTAAAGGTCAGGTTGAAGCTAGATTGGTGTTCAGTAAAGTTTAATGATAAGAGCTATTTCTGCTACAGTAGAGTAATGAACAGATGAAGAGTCAGAAAGGTTCCCAAGTAGAAAAGGGGCAATATACTGCATAAAGAAGAGATGCATATTGTAGCAGTTTTTTTTTTTAAATTCTAATACGACATTAAAGTTAACTCTATGTTGATTAGTTACATTAAACTAAAATTATCAACATAATTTTTCAGTAGTTGCCGCTCCTAAAATGTTTCATTGATAATTATCTCGTAACTGATCTGTATAGTTAATTTTAATATTGCATTAGAAAAACCTAAGAACTTCTGTGGTTCTCTTTCATTGACTACTGGAAGACACACATCACAAAATCTCAGTATAATTGTACGGGGATCCACTGGATATGAGAGGAAGGAAACTAATATTTGTGGAGAGTGATATAACAGCCTGTTATGTGGAAAATGTCCTGAACCCTGTGGTGTCATCCTTGTTTTGGGAAGTATGGATAATGGGATTTTCCAAATGTTTTCAACAGTGACAGATTAGATCTTCAAGACAAATGGAATACCCAGATCCACCCTCAGTCCTGCATGTCTGTGACGTGACTGGTAGGTACCTGGCTTTACTTTTGATAACTCTGTTGAGAGTTCAAGTGGAACAGGCCTAAAATGGCATACTGCAAGGTGATGTCTGTAACCTTACAAGCAAATACTTAAGTCAGCACTTGTATTCAATCATGTGGGGTCACAGTTGATACTAACATTAAAAAGTGTAAATGCTTTGCATTTATCTCAAGAAGCTCATAATTATTATAAAATTTATTCTTTTGATCACATTTCTGATCAACCTTGGTCAGATTTCATGAATTCAGATCACATTTTGTGGTGTTCTGGTTTCCATTTCCTGTTTGAAAAGAGAACTGCAATGTGGTAGGTACTCCAGTATAAATGAAAGTGACTTCATTGCACTGTAGCCTTCTGAATTTTTATTTTACATTCACTGTGCTTGAAGATCCTTTTTCAGAACCTAGAAAAAGTGCTGTCATTAACAAAACTAAATGGGGTTAGCTGCAATGGAAAGTAGATCACTGATATACTAAACAACTCTTGATGGAACTGATCCTTGAGGCATGCCTGTATTAAAGGGAAAAAAACTCTGCAGAACATGAACCTTGAACAATTACATACCTGTCAACTTGTACGGTTTACCTGTATTTTGTACGTTTTTTTTTTTTACTCCTTCGCTTGTGTACGGCCGTACAAACAATGTACGGGTTTTTCTTTTATCCCTGAAAAAAAAGTTTTAATTTTTGACATTAACTGGCCCTCTGTGATTTTTTTTTTTTACAGATACTGTATAATACCAAACGTTTTATGTTTATTCCGTGGCTCGCGCTAAACATTCACCAAATCGCCACCGATTGAGAAATGTGAGAGAAAAACAAAACTGAATCGGCGAAAATATTGGCGAAAGATGCGTGTCCTTACAGTTTGATGTGGCAGTAAGATTGTTGTGGGGTCTCAAGAACACTGGTCACAGTTGTGTGTAGGGGAATCGGTGGAGGTGAGAATAACAGCTGCTGAGAACAGGGGATGACCTCGAGCCTGGAGTACAGGTGTCGTCCCACTCTCTCGGGGGCGGAGCCTTAGCAGTAGGAATGGGCACATCGGCAAGAAACTGGTGGTTACTCGTTCCTGAAACGTCAATGCATTGAACTTCTTCCTCTTTATAAGAATACAACAAAAAGAAATTCATTTATTTTTTGTAGAAAATGTTCTTTACCAGTTTGTTCAAATATCTGGTCATGAAACCTTTATGCTTTTTCAATTATCAGGCTCTCCAACATCGATTATAGGTGGCAAACATCGATGTTCAAAAGCATGGAAGTTTTTGCCCATCCCTACAGCCAATCAAAACCAACGCTTTTCTCGCTATATATTGAACATCGGCAAGCTATCTCAATGTAACCATCACCACAAATTCTCGTGACAGATCTGTTGTGAAAAAGTCACAACATTTTTGTAAATTTTGTGCTAATTCAGCAGATGTTTTTCACTGGAATTACAAGTTTTTTGTAGGAATTATTCATAAAAAAATTACACGTTTGTGGGAAAGCTAGTGTTATAGGATTTGGGTAAGCTAAAATATTTTTTTCTCAGCTTAATTTGAATATTTTGCCTATCAAATGGCCAAGAACTCGAAGAAACGTAAGTTGGAAGACAAACCAAGGTCATGGCAAGCTTCAGGCTGATTGGATTAAACTATTCCCTGGCATTGTTGATGTATCTAAGATAGGATCTACCCATGCTTTTTGTAAAATGCAGCAAAGACATTAAAGTTGTAGCGTCAGGCTTATATGATCTGAAAGAACACTTAAGACAAAATTGTATGAAATTTTTGTTTTAAATGATGAAGGGAGCATCTATCGAGACTTTCTTTGCTCAGCCAAAGCGGGAAGATAATGTTATAAGGGCTGGAGTTTTATTTGCCAATTTCGTCGCCCAGCACAATTTACCTGCTTCTGTAGCTGATCACTTTTCTGACTTAGTTAAAATGTTTCCTGACAGTGCCATTGCCAAGAAGTTTCATTTAAAATGGACTAAAACAACACTTATTACTAAAAACTGCTAAGCTTCATCTGCAACAGAACCAGTTATCAATCTGTGCAGGCAGTCACCCTTCTCACTGATGACTGATGAATCAAATGACAAGACAACTGATAAGAGATTAGCTATTATGGTGAGAATTTTCAAAGATGGTTTGGGACCCAGAACAAGATTGCTGGACATGCCAGTATGTAGTAGTGGAACCAGTGAGGACATTTTCAATGACATTGACACAACATTCACTAGGCTGAATATCCCATGGAGTAACTGCATTGGCTTTGTTAGTGACAATTGCAGTGTTATGGTGGGGAAGGCAAACTCTGTACTTACCAGGGTGAAGCAGAGAAATCTTGATGTCTTCAATATTGGATGCATTTGCCACCTGGCCAATTTGTGTGCACAAGCTGGAGTAAAGCAACTGACTGTACCAATAGATGGCCTACTGCTTGACATTTACTACTATTTTTCAGCACAATTCTAAACGACGAAAGCCGCCCCGGTGGTGCAGTGGTCTAAGCGATGGCCTCTGATCATTCGTCCGAACGGGGTCAGGGTTCGAATCCCGGTGTGGCATGGATGTTGTGTTTGTCTTACGGCACTGGCTCTCTCTCTCTTCCCTGGAACCAGTGACCGTAAATTAAATTAGGGACAGGCGACTGCTTATAGCCCATTGAGTTGCTCACAGTGGTTGTTAAACCTCCAACCAAAAAAAAAAAAAAAAAAAAAAAGACTAAAGACATACAAGGACTTCGAACTTTTTACTGAGGTGGATGACCTGAACTTACTGAAACATTGCTAAACCCGATGGTTATCACTGCACAAAGTAGTAGACAGGGTTCTCAACCAGTATGCAGCTCTTTCATCCTATTTTGAAAGCCACAGCAATGTTGAAAAACCTGGTAGAGTAAAAAACATCTATAGTCTTTTAAAATCACTGCTGACCCAGATGACCATGCGTTTTCTTCATTTTGTTTTGCCACTTTTAAATGAGTTTAACAGACTTTTTCAAACAGATGAATTACAGATTGGTGGTATGATTGAGAAGATGAACAGAATACTCAGGAAGTTTATTGTTAAATTTGTGCAGATGAAACATGTCAAACAAATTGCTGATTTGAGGCAAATCAAGTTTGATAATCGTGAAGTGCAGCGTGATGACAGCACACTAGCAGTAGGCCTCTCCAACAGAACATTAATGGTAAAAATGGAATTTAATGGTGCAGACAAAAAGGTATTTGAAGATGTGAGAAACTTTTATGTTGTGGTAATGAGAAAGATAGTGGACAAATTTCCATTTGAAAATCAGGTGCTGCAAGACACAAAGTACTGGACCCAACCACTAAAGACAGCCTGAAGTACACACATATTTGTAGATTGGCAGATACCTTTGCTCCACATCTGGATCAGGAAGCTCTACAGGATGAGTTTGATGACTATTGTTTGATCTCTAGTGACTGTGTACCTGTACTGTCAGACAATAGCCAGAAAAAGAGCTTTTGTAGCTACTGGCTGGATATTTTAAGTTTGAGAACCAGTACTGGTGGTATCTGCTTCCCAAATCTTAAAGTGCTTATTCAGCGACTCCTTACTTTGCCTCACAGTAATGCTGACTGTGAAAGAGCTTTCTCCATGATGAAGAAAATCCATACAGACTGTATAGGAAGTCCCTGAATGCAGATACACTAACCTCCTTTTTACAGTGTAAAATAAACACAGACACTTGCTGCATAGGCTTTAAATCTACTGATGACGTTTTGACGAAAGCAAAACGTGAATGTGTTGACTATAATACAAAACACTCTTAGATTAAATATGCAAATAATTAATGCATGTGTATCAGTTGCTATCATAAAACAGTTGAGCTTGTAATTTTTTTTTTTTCGTGTAAGGGTTATTATTTAGTCTTTGTAAGGTTTTTATGGGTTCAGTGTACAGGTTATCACCTCAAGAGGTTGACAGGTATGCAATTACATGTATGCTACAGTCAGGAAGAAGCTACAAAGACGTTGACAAAGGTTTGAGTCTTTAGCTTTGTTAAAGGCTTTTGATAATATTAAATACAAAACCTTGGTTTTATGAAAGTTAACATGCTGCTGACTTCTACATGAAGATTTAAAGAATTTCAGACAGTAGTCGTGATAAAGAGCCCCATATTCAAACAAATAACTTACATTAATTCCTGAAAATATAGACTTGTAACATTGCTAAACATCAACTGTCACTGTTTAGAATTGCTGCTTCTCCATGATACTAGAGGTCATTGCCATACCAATTTCAATACAGTCTATAACTTGTCTTCTTCCGATTTTTGCAAGAATCTGTAAACTTTTAGCATAATTAGCAGTAAATTTGTTTTCAGTTTTTTAATTTGTTTTGTTTTATATATGTGAAGTTTTGGAATTCCAAAAGGAAATTTTTCTGTCAAAAGTGTCCTACTTCAATGGCCTGTCAGAATGTTTAAATAAGCCCTGTTTTTATAGATTGTGTATGCCCCTTTTAATGTGTTAGACCAAGTAAAAAAAAAAAAGAAAACAAAGTTCCAAGTACATTAAATTTGATTTTGAAACTTCAGTTGCATATGACTGCTGAAAAAGTATTAAAGTATCTTCTAGATCAGGTATTGATCTTTCATATTTCTCAATTTCATATTGGGGTAGCAGAGTGTTTAATAGTAACAAACTTCCAAATCAGTTCTTTTATAGAAGAGCAATTATAAAATAAGTTTGCCATTAAACTAGATGCTTAGTTCCAAACACATGGTTAGTAAAGAAATTGTTTTAGGTAGAGGCTGTTAATTCATCACACACACAACATAAAATTAGAACATGAAAGTGTTTTCCTAAACTGAGAGCATGTTTTCTTAACACAAGCAAGTTTGCTTAAAGTTTGGATAGAGTGATGACATTGCCAATTGAAAAATTTTACTATTCTAATAAATTAGTCTAACAACTCATCAGAATTTATATACATACACACACACAATTGTTAGGTTATAAATATCTTTAACAAATTCTGGTAACTTGCTGAATATTCTAACCACCTAACATTTATATCATGATCAACTGTTCTCAGTCCACTGCTGGATGGTCTCCCGAAGTATCTTCTGCAACACTTGTCTTGAGCCATTCTTTTCCACGTCTGTTCCACATTCTTTCAAATTTCATTCACATGTCTTCCACATAGTCTGCATCTTTTCCTTTCCCTTGGTATTCAGTCTAATATTTCAGTTTTCCAACAGTTTCCAGCAGGGCCGCCGTTAAGGGTGTGCGGCGCATACGACCGCACAGGGCCTCGTGCTGGTGAATAAATAAGATAAAATAAAACAAAAGAAAGAAAGAAAAATGTAGCATTAAGTACACAGACAAAAAAAAAAAATCCGACAGTTCAAAACATAGGAATTACCATCCCAGTTCTCTGCGAGTCCGCATACACAAACATCACAGTGATGTTATACATACGCTCATCCTTCCTGATTCAAAGAGTAGCGTGCTAAGATCGGTGCTTCTGTATCCCTGAGGGACCCTGAGTCCAGTGGGCGGGGCCAGATGGTGTTACCTTGATAAGTCCAACACACATCGCAGCGCCAACAGCAATATATTTTCTTCTCGCCACAGGTAACTCTGCGATTGACGGGTGTGAGTGGACATCACGTCGAGACATTTGAGTTTTACCGCCTATTTTGGGATCCACTTTTTGTGGATTTTTCCCAAGCTGTTTTTCCAAAGCAAAAACAGTTGTGTTTCAAGTCAACTGGCCGCTGTGTTTGGCGATCTATTAACTTTATTCTGTTGCTCATTTGTGTTTGTTTTAACCAGGTTCACTTCTTTACTTCGAATGTAACTAACTTTTTAAGAATAGAGTTTGCGTTAAGGGAGTTGAGATGTTTAGAGAATGGAATAAGTTCCGTAAATTTGAATCGGGTTATCAAAAAGAAAAGGGAAAGAAGAAAAATGTTTTTACGAAGTCAGGAAGGTACCTTCGATAAATTTTTACTACCTTCAGCTTCAGATCCTGTGGTCAGCAGTTCATTGTTTGCTTTAAATTGCATCGAAGATAAAGAATCCAGTGATATAATGTGGATGTGATTCAAGTCAGAGCAAGTGATAACAATGTTGCGAGTGTCTCTGACCAGCTTGCACGAATATCTGATGTGAAGGAATGTGATTCATCATTTCAAACAAGTGAAGAATTTGTTCTACTGTTAGATCCAGGTGAGTGGCCGCCTTTTAAAACAACAAACAGTTTGATGTAATCTTGCAAAAGGGCCCAATTTGTGTCATAAACTATTGGGTTGTCGGAAAAGTCATGACATATTTTAGCCATGTTTTGCAAAGGTCATTTATTGATAGAAAAAACAAAGATCAATCAATGATATAATGTCCGTTTTGTTCGATAACCTTTTGCCATCTTTCAGTGAGCTGCAGAATGCCTCGTTCATAGAAGGACTTGTCTTTTGTGGCGAAAAACTGTACAAGGTGCTGATTTACAGCCTCATCTGAATTGAACGTTATACCATTATACCATGCAAGGACTGTTGAAGAGAGCGAAACAAGTGGAAGTCTGACGGCGCAAGGTCAGGAAAGTATGCTGGGTGTGGAAACGCATCCCACCCAAGCTCCCATAATTTTTGGCGGGTGATCAAACTTGTGTGTGGTCTCACGTTGTTGTGATGGAACACAACAACCTTTACGACGAACGAGCTCTGGAAGTTTCTGGATGATGGATTCGTTCAAACTGTCAAATTGCTGACAGTACACATTCGAATTGATTGTTTAGTTCCGTGGTAGGAGCTCGAAAAACAAGACACCTTTAAAATCCCACCACACTGAGACCAGAACCTTCCGCTGATGAATGTCTGCTTTGGATGTCGTTTGAGGCGAAGCAGCACATTGTTGTTACACAATCCACTTTTCATCATCAGTTATCAGTCGCCTCAAAAGGGATCATTTTCCTCACGTTTAATGAGCATATCGCAGATGTTTATACGCGCCGTCAATTGAGCTTCTTTGAGTTCATGAGGAACCCACACATCGAGCTTGCTGACGTATCCCAGCTTCTTCAGGTGGTCGTGAATGCTTGAATGATGGATGTGCAATGTATCTGCAATCTCTTGTGTCGTGTATCGTAGGTTTGACTCGATCAATGCCTTGATTTGGTCGTCATCAACCTCGGTTGGCCTCCCGGACCAAAGAGCATCGTTGAGGTAAAAATCGCCAGCACATAATTTTGCGAACCACCACTGGCACTGACGTTCTTGTAGAGCATTATCACCGTACACTTTACGCAACTTTTCACAAGCTTGACGCACGTTCTTCCCTTTACGGAAGTAAAACAGTAAAATATGGCAAAAATGCACAGTTTGGTCTTCCATCTTCAACTTGATGTCAAATCTCTGCAAATCAACCAAATCGCTCACTATTCCTTTTGGACTGCAGCTAGAACTGGCACCTGTCGAGTGCCTTGGCGATAACAGAGCTGTGCATGCCTCTAGTACTTCCAAAACCGCCCAACCACCATCGGGTGCCAAAATACGTCATGACTTTTCCGGCAACCCAATGTGATTACCCAAGTGATGACGAGAAGCGGCACTTTTCGCCAGAACACCAAGTGTATTTTACACAATGGAGAAACAATAGACAGAAGGTGGTTCATTTAATCAAAGAAAGAAGATAAAGTTTTCTGTTTTTGCTATAAATTATTCGGAAACACAAAGGGGGGCATGTTAGCATGTGAAGGGTTTTGTGACTGGAGTCATTTAAGTCATAGGTTGAGGAGTCGTGAAATTTCCCAAAATCATGTAGAATGTATCAAAAGGTGAACTAAATGCGAACTTAGACTTGCAAAAAACCTCACCGTTGACAACAAATACAGGTCACTCGGTTTTCAAGAAAAGTAGCATTAGTGCGAAGTCTTGAAACACATTTTATGTTATTCAGTATTTGGCTGAACATAACCTTACATTTAGCAGTGATAACAACACTCTGTACTCGCCCAACAATGGCAGTTTTCTTGGGTTGATTACAAATGATTGTAAAATTTGACCCTGTTTTACAAATGCGTTTAAGATGCATCAAAAATAGCGAAATTCACGACCATTGTTTCGGTAGTCAAATTCAGAATGAACTCATTAATCTAATGGCATCTAAACTAACAAAATCAAATGTAGACCTTGTTAAGACACCAAAGTGCTTTTCAGTTATACTAGATTGCACTCCGAATTTAAGTCATCAGGAACAAATGTCATTGGTCATTAGATTTGTTAATATTTCAGAGGAAAATTTTAAAGTTGAAGAACACTTCATTAAATTTATAGCAACTGTGTCATCTACTAGAAAACACCTCTCTGATCTCTTGGTAGCCCTGGATGATCTTGATTTGAACTTAAATGACTGCAGTGGCCAGGGTATGATAACTGAGCTAATATGAAGGGTGCAAAAATAATTTTTTCCAAGCTCAAATTCTTCAGTTAAATCCTACAGAATTTTTCATGCCATGTGCATGCCACAATTTAAATTTACTCTTACGAGACATGTCTAAATGTTCTGCAAAGGCAATTACTTTTTTTGGGGTAATTGGTTTAATCTTTTCTATATTTGCAGCATCTCCTTCTTGATGGAACATTATGCTCAATTATGTTCCTTATATTGCTATTAAGAAGTCCTGTGACAGTAGATGCAAAAGCAGTGTAGAAAGTGCTAAACCCATTAGATACCAAGCAAAAGAAGTAAGGGGTGCACTTCTTGAAGTTGCGGACACAGTAAATGATCCCAAAATCAAACGTGAAGCTTGGTTATTGGCAGTACATGAACTTCAGAGTTATGAATTCTTATTGGGAATTGTTATGTGGTATGACATACTCTTTTCTGTAAACAGTGTGAGCAAAACCCTTCAATCAGAGAGCATGCAGCTTAACATGGCAGAAAATATGCTTCAGAGGGTTATTAAATTTTTACCAATTTCAAAATGAAGGCTTCAATTCAGCAATTCTGGCCACTCGTGAAATTTGTGAACAATTGGGAATTGAACCAAAATTTTCTGAGCATAGAGTGGCTAAAAAAAGAAAAATCTTTGATTACGAAGTAGACGATGAGCCCTTGAGAAATACAAAATCTGCAGAGGAAGTCTTCAAAATAGAGTAGTTTTATCCTATTATAGACACTGCTTTACAGTCTCTGAAATTTCGTTTTGAACAATATAAGGAGTTCAATGAAAAGTTTGTATTTTTGTATTCTCTACCGAAAATGAAACAAATGAATGACGTAGATCTAATGAAATATTGCAAAAACCTGGATTTGACCCTTCATTCAGGAAATTCCCGCGATACATGCGGAGAGGAGCAATTCACAGAATTGAAAATAGTCGGAGAACTAGTTCCGGACGATGTCAGTACTGCCATCCAAGTATTGCCATTTTTAAACACCTTTCCTAACGTGGCTATCGCATACAAAATAATGTTGACTGTGCCAATAATAGTCGTGAGTGTGGAAAGAAGTTTCTCTCGCTTGAAATTAATCAAATCGTATCTGAGGACAAGCATGTCTCAAGAAAGGTCAACTGCACTCGCTACATTGTCAATAGAACGCGATGTGGCATCAAAACTAAATTCCAATTATATTATTGAAGATTTTGCTGGACAAATGGCGAGAAAGGTCTCCTTTGCGTGACAGGTAAAATGTGAAGTTTTTGTTTTACATACCAGTATATTCATGAAATACGCTGACTGTTTCTCTAACTTTTAAAGGACAATTTTTTAATGTGTTACAATTCATTAGGAAATTGACGTACCTATTTAAAACATTTTTCTTTTTGTTCTTCATAGGTTTCATTTTTAAAATACACAGTTATAGTAAAACAGATTTAAAAAATTCATACTGCATAGTGCACACACAGTATTACTAACATTTACCCTTTTTTTTATTTTGCAAAGGAGAACGACGGTTGAGCTTAATAATAATAGCAGTTACAGTTACAAGTTTAAGAAAAATATCAGTTCCTTCTATAGCAAATAAATTAGTGAAAAGCTTATCCTCACTTACGAGAAAATAAAAATATTCTATTGTGTACATGTACAAAATACCGTTAGCCAGGTTGATTTAGCAGAAATTATTGGTTAGCCATAGGGCCTCACGTAAGCTTGCGGCGGCACTGGTTTCCAGTTCTTTCAACAATATGTCCAACCCATTGCTACTTTAGGGTCTTTACTTTGAACATGTCATCAACTCTTGTCAATTTCTGATCCACAAGTTCCTCTTCCTACCTTTCCTGGTTTCACAAAGCATGCATCTCTCCAGGCTGCTTTCAGTTGCCTGCAGCCTTTGTATGCCTTTTTTAGTTAGTCAATGTCTGTGATTTATAAGTCAGAACTGGAAGATTGCATTGATTAAAAATATTTAAGACAAAATGGTAAATTGCTCTTGAAAAGTGTACCGTTTCTTCCAAATGCTCTCCAGCCAAGTTTTATATGACTGTTTCTTCTCCTGTGTGACCCTGACTTGATATGTTTTCCAAGGTAAATGCATTAGATACTTCTATATTTGCCCCATCAACCTTTAAATGTTCATTTCATCTTCAGTTCATGAAAAAGCATTGTGCATCAATTTTGTTTTCTGGAAGTTCATTTTTAATTCCACTTCTTTACTCTTGGCAGCAAGTTATATTGTCATGCTCTACAGCACTAAGAGAATACTTGTAAAAATGACTGTTTTGTCAGCAAAACAAATTTGGTGTAAAAAACCTCCAGGAATTATCTCCTTGTCTTTGTAGTTCAGTGAGTGAAAGACATTCTGCATTCAAGAGCATGGGAGATATGATGTGACATTGTGTTGCTTCCTTGCAAAGGCATTTTCATAATTGATAAAGGCCACACACAGTGGGAGTTGATATTCATTCACTTTTTTCATTAGTTCTTTCAGTACAGGGATATGGCCTGTAGTGCTTTCAGTACATAGAAAGTTCTTTCGTACTAGTTCTTTCAGTGCATGGATATTGCCATGTCCAGTATTTCCTTCAAGTGATGGGACAGTACCTTAATGAAGATTTTGTAAACAACTGATAGGAGGCTGATGAATCTTAATTCCCAAGATCCTTGAAGCTCCCTATGTTGTCTTAAAAGAATCACATTATCCTTGTTCCAGTCACCAGGAATCTTCCTTCCTTTGAGGCACCTAGTGAAAACTTTGGGAAATGTAGTTTTTAGTTACTTACTAGCTGCCAGCACAACATCCATGGCAATTTCATTTTCCCCTGTTATTCTTCTCTGTTTCATGCTCTTAATTGCTTGGGTAAGTTTTGCCTTAATGACTCTAAGAACTTTGGTGTCTGTGCCTGTAATGTATGCTCACACACTCGCAGTTTTGTGTGCAACTCTTAACTGTCTTCAAAATTTCACTTTGATTTCTTGTTGCTGTACCACCACCTTTTCTGAGTGCCATAATTGGATTTCTCCCATTACTGATATGACCCTTTGTTTACTTCAAGCTTTGGTTGTTCTCACCCCCCTCCCAGTTCACAAATGAATTTCTTTGTCTTCAGTGATATATTTTTGCACTGTCTTGCATAGTTCTTCACTGAAGAGCAATTGAATTAGAGATACCTGTCTAGTAACGTGTAGCACCACCTTTCGCCCTGATGACGCCGGCGATTCGTCTCAGCATGGACTCTACAAGACACCGGAAGCGTTGGGAAGCCATACGGATCCACGACCCCTGAACAAGCTCCCACAGTTCACGAAGATTTGATGGAGGGGGTCAGAGCCTCGAACATCTCTCTCGATGGGATTGAGGTCAGGTGACCTAGCTGGCCAAGGAAGCGAGGTCACGTCTGTGGAATGTTCATTCAACTATTCTGATACAATTCAGGAAGCGATGGCACGGTGCATTGTCTTGTTGCAGGATGAGGTCCCCAGTGGGATGTTGAAGACGCACAAACTGGAGCAAATGGTCGTCCAGGATATCCCGGTAATGTTGACCTGTGAGGGACGATGTCACGTGTACCAGGGGTCCCATTTCAGTCAACATAAACAGTCCCCAGATGAGAATGCCACCCCCACCAGCTTGAAGAGTACCTTGCTGGCAAGAAGGATCCATCGCTTCATGTGGTTTGCGCCATACTCGTATCCTGCCATCCGCATGTACCAACGTGAATCTCGACTCATCAGTCCTTTTTTTTTTTCACATGTCTAGGGTCCAGTGGCGATGTTCCCGTGCTCATGCTAATCTTTGCACCCTGTGATGTGCGGTCAGCAGCTGTACCCACGTGGGACGATGGTTTCTGTACCCCATAGTGAGGAGATGTGTAAGCATCCACACCATCTAGAACCATTTTTGTGCACCAGTGTTAAATTGCCGAGTAATTTCTTGCACTGTGGCCCGTCCATCCGCTGTTACAATGCGAGCTAGCCGACGATGACCCCGCTCATCCACATGCTGTTGTCCACGGCAGTTGGCCCTTGCAGGGATGGTTTTACCGGATTCGATGTACTCACGGTGCACCCGTGACACAGTGGCTCATGAAAATCCCAGTGCCTGCACAATTTCCGAGATGGAGTGACCCATTCGTCGGGCCCCGACAATTTGCCCACAATCAAATGCGCTTAGATCCTTCGTCTTACCTATTCTGTGCCCAACTCTTACTGATTCTTGTCGCATCACTCCTTATATTGTCAGATCACTGCATACGTCGTGTTGTTTCCGTTTACAGGGCTGCCCACAGCACCACATTGGCATAACGCCAGCTGTCTCTAATTCAATTGCTCTTCAGTGTATATATGCCATTTATTATGGAAATCACATTCTTTCTGTTTACCTTCATCACCCTTCTATTTTGTAGGAGCATTTTAGTTTTTTCTGTTATTTTCTTCCAGTGGTTTTTGTTCTTTGGACCATATACTTATGTCACTGTTTCCATAAGTGCCTGGGTAATTTTTCTGTTAACTTTGGAGTTGCCTGCTTCTTCTGTTAGACCTTCTGGTGCAGAGAATCAGTTTCTCAGTTCCACTTTGAGAGTATTATGTTTTTTAAGATTTGTCATGTTAGTACTTGTTAACTAGTATAATTTATTATGTACTAGTATTATGTTTATTTTTTTTATGAGCTTCAGTCATCCAAGTTTTGTGATAAGATTAATCACACATCTCACCATTCAATGGTTGCTTCCTGTGTTGAACTTGTTAAGCACACTGCAGTGTTTGATGACAAATTTTTATGCAGCTTTTTTCCTGAAGAAAGTAGTTTATGATGAAAACCCCTTCTGCACGCCCCAGCAAACTTTGAGATTATTTTCATGCTAGTTTCTGTTTTCGTGACCAAATGTATGTACCGCAGTTTCATTCTGTTGCTCTGTTTTCACATAGACATCAGCCATGATGATCTTCAAATACCTGCTTATTCTTGTTATTTAGAAGTTGAATTTTTTGTAAAACTCAAAATTGCTTCATCAGGATGACTTGAGGTGGGTGCATAGGTTTTGAATGATCTCAATCTGATATCTTTTTGAGAGTTCAATAACTTGTGCACTGTGTCTGAGGAATTTTCAACCTCAAGATCATTGTCATTCAGTTTTTCATTAATTGTAAATCCAACATAACTAGTTTAGTCAGTATCTTTTCTGCAGTAGTAGAAATGTTTGCTTTTCAGTTCTATGCAATCCTCTCCTTTTCTTACTTCACTTTGTCTGAGTACATCCTGCATAGTTCCCTCTAGTTTCCCCTAATTCAAGGAGCCTTGAATCAGTCAGGTTCATCTGTTATATGTACAGTGCTGGAAAGTTTGTGCCAAACTGTGCCAATTTCATTAGCTTGTGCCAAAACGGCAATCCACAGCAAAAATTGCTGAGCGAAAAAAAATTTCACTGCAAAAGATGCTGTTTTAAACGGCGAATTGAATGACACTTTTCTAAGGTCTACGCGTAATTTGGTTAAACGTATAATGATGCTTAATCAACACGTACTGCCAATCCCAACATTTCAGAATGTTTTTCACCTACCTTCTAATTCATTGTTTTTTCGGCATAAGTGACGAATAGGTTTGCGATGTAGGTGGAGCTTATGGAGGAGGAGTTTTCGTTGTAATCACGTGGTATGTAGGAGAAACGATGCTGTACATTATGAAATCCTGATGAAGATAGTTTTCAGATGGTTTGGTGGTCTTTTGAATTGTTTCTATGTCGTCCGCTGCTCTTTGGGATGGCACAGTTATTTTGTTCTGGGCGAGGTGTGCGATTACGTAAATACAGTGTAAGGTCAGTTGTTAGCTATTTCGTTGACTTGGGGAATGGCTGAAAGTGGCTCTCCCATGGCAGGATACGATGATTCTGTTTCTAAAGGATTCATAGGTATTCAGAGATGCCAACTTTTACGGATTTTCCGTAGTTTGTACAGATTTTCACTCCATCTTACGGTTTTACAGAAGTCACCCAAAAAAACTACGAAAAAGCCCACGCAAGGTCCTTGCACATAATTTTCTTTTTCTTTTTTTTTTTTTTCTTTTATACCATCTTTTCGTCGAAAAAAATGCACTTTACAGATATTCCCTATACGCCCTCGATGTTCTGACTCCCCCCCCCCCAACGGAGGTGGAGTTTGGTCACGTGATTCCGTGTACAGCCATTTGAGAGTGTGGTGCGCAAAAGCTGAGATGGAGCTCTGCGCCTTTTGCGAACTGTACATTGATTACGTGGATTTGTGCTTGTGAAAATTTCGGTTCAAACGTTTTAACCCTTTCCACTCGACTGTTGGGTGGCACCCGACATAACGAAATCGCTGAGTAGCGTGGGCACGCCGATGATGCCTCTATAGTTCACATGTCGGCACTCGCCAGACATTTCTTTTTCGTTGAATAGGTCGGGTGTCATTCGCCACGCCGATGATGCCCCTATAGCTTGCGAGATATTTATTTTTCACTGAATAGAGAAAAAGAAACATCAGGTGTCGCCCACCATGCGATAACGCCTCTATAGCTTGCATGTCGGTGCTTGCGAGGAATTTTGTTTTTGCCGAATAGCTCACGTGTCTGGTGTTATCAGCCACGTCTATGACGTCTCTATAGCTCGCATGTCGGCGCTCGTGAGACATCTCTTTTGCACCAAATAGGTCGGGTGTCATCCGCCACGGCCATTACGTCTCTATAGCTTGTGTGTCGGGGTTTGCAAGACATTATTTTTCGCCGAATATCGCCTGCATCGGATGTCACCCTCCATGCTGATGACGCCTCTGTAGCTCACATGTTGGCGCTCGCGAGACATTTCTTTTTCGCCGAATAGGTCGGGTGTCACCCGCCACATCGATGATCCCTCTATAGCTCTTATGTCAGGGCTGGCGAGCCAAAGCTGAGCTTTCACTGCTAAGTTGTGGCCTCTACTGCAGAAAAAAAACTAGTGCTGGGTGAATATGGGGAAAAAGTTATTCGAGTGGTAAGGGTTAATTTAGGTTAAAACAAAATGAAATGTAGCAGTGAAACAGCTATGATAACAAAAAAAAAAAAAAACGAAGTCAGATAAAACTTATCGTCAAGTGTGTCACGATATATATAGTAAAGAATGGCTTTTTTTATGAAGCATCTGAAGTTCTGCCGAATCACGTTTTGTAAGCCATGTGGCTACGATCTTAGCCTAGCGCATGGCGGCTGCGATGATTGTAGGCGTCATGCGAAGAGCAAAAGACACAGAGATCATGTCGAGAGTCTAAACAAACGGAGATGTGAGGAAAATTAATGTAACCAAAAAACTTCTGACAGCTTATAAAGAATCCTGGAGAAAATATGAAGAACAGATTGCTGGAAAAAGGCAGCATAAGAGAGAAGAAGAAATTGAATGTTCACAAGGTGATTTGAAACGGGAAGAAGCTGAACTTTTGCAGCAGTTAGATTTCTTTCAAAAAATGTTAAACAATGCTGAGATGAACATTGAATGTGGCATAAAAAAAATGAGACAGTGTAATAGAAAGAGGACAGGTACTATTGAAAGAAGTAAAACAAAATATTGCTAACTATCTTAAAATATTACAAGAATATAGAAGTGAGCAGTAAATATTGAGAAAAGCAGCAAAAAATTAAACATTTTTTGTAAAATAAATTATTAATAATGGAATCCTGCTATGGTTACAGATTTTTTGATTTATTTGAAAACTAAAATCTGTGCATATGTGTGTGTGTATTTCAATGCAAGATATTTTAAATTTGAGTAGGGTGCATCTAGTTCTAAAACATTTTTTGCTTAAAAGTTTGTTTTATCTACTATTTTACCTGCTCCAAAAAAATGTTTTCTTACACCAAAAATGTATTTTATCTGCTCCAAAAATGCATTTCACCTGCTCCAAAAACACATTTTGCTGCACTAAAAGTGTACTTTACCTGCTCCAAAAGTGATTTTGCAACTTTCCATCACTGTATGTAGCCAGGGTCAGCATCAAGTGGCAGCCTAATATTAGCATATATAAATGCTGTCGCATCACGAAGAAAACTCTGGGCATGCTCAACCAAGAGAACAAGCTACAGTGCTGAGAAACTACTATTTTTGATGCTATATTAGTGCTCTGCTTTTATTGTAATTTGTATTGTATTGTGTAACTACAAAAATAAAGTGGTTTTATTTGTAAACCATTGTAAAAATAAAGTAGTTGTGATAAAATTTTGCAGTACATTTTCTACTTGTTATGAGGCACGCACAAATTTTATCATGACAGCAGGGAAAACACCACATTCAGCTTGACCTTTAGCAGAATTAGCATTGTACTGCCTTCTCAATGCTGGATTAAAGGTCATACTTTGAATTTTATTTGTATCTCAGTTTTAAAAGTAGGCTCTTTTTGTTTGGCAGAATTTAACTCCTAATTTCATGATTCATTAGCTAAGAATGAGTGCTGAAACAGAACTTCGTTAGGTGGCTTATCTTTTTTTCCCCCCAAATTAAAAAGCAAACAAAGGAAAATTGTATCACTAAGTAGACTTTGGGGTACAAAAGGGGTAGTAAGTCTTTTGTGCTCAAAATCTTTTGCAATTAAACTTAAAACTTCATATATATATATATATAGTATTCCAGAGAGCTTTTGCTTTTAATTTTCTTGGATTTATTAAATAGACATTTCAGTATTTGCTGTTAAAGGAACCCACATATTTTGCAAATTAACTCATAACAATGTGTGGTGAATGCTGTTATATCACTTACTGTAGCTCATGTTATTTAATTTGAAATCATTTTCCTTGGTTGTGTCTAATATGGCTGTCATTCTGTAGATTTAGATCTCAAATTGAAGTATAGTGTTATCTAAAAGAGTTTCTGCTTTTCGCGTTTCCTTCATGAACACTTTATTATCAGTGTAAATCCCAATTTTGACTAAGTAAATTCCTTGAATAATTGAAAGTATAGTTTTTAGTAACATTCTAAAAAGGAAAAATATATATAGTTGTGTGTGTGTAATATTAATGAGTATGTATATAAAAGTTTAATAAAGAGAAAAATTAATTACCGTCAGGATTTGTGTATCTCATTTGATAAGAACAAATTTGGGCAGGCTGAGTGATTTTTCATCTCGAAATGGAAGTCATAATTTTGTGATTCTTAGTCATTTCCTTTGCAAGCTGTAAGAATTGCTGAATATTTAAAAATGCCTTCCAATGAGTGAAAATGCAAATGATTTCTTGTAACTGAATAAGTGTTTGTAAGTGCTGGTGAAAATCCACATTCTTTCTATTGTTAAAAGAAACTTTTTATGCCATTTCAGACTTTGTTTTAGTGTTATAACACAGATGAACATACAAGTGGGACTTTTCCCACCCATTTAACTATTTGTCCAGGAACTACCGTAATTTTCGTCGTATTATCCGCAGGCCGTGAAATTCACATATTTTTTTTTTCTTCGTATAATCCACACTGGCGTATAAACCGCAGACTGACATTCAAGAAAAAAATCGTCGTATAATCCGCACATCATAGATGTTGAACCGGAAGTGGAATTTCCGACAGTAAAGTCGGTCACATAATGACCCGTGAGTTCGAAGAAGTAAGAGAAAACAAACTATTTTATTAAATGAAAAAATTCATTTTTAATGGTTACCGTTTTATATTTTTATCTCCAGACAGATAAAGGGTGTGGCATCCATAGATCACGCCGATGCAGCTCCAGTGTATTGCATTACACCTTGCCAATGATGAAAGGCTGATACAGAACAAGTCATAGAAATACAGTACGTACTGGCGTATAAGTCGAAACTTTTGGGAGGAATTTCTGCTTTCAGAGTTGGGGGACTGACTTATATGTGGGCCAATAAAAAACTTTTGTCAATTCTCCCGCATAATTTATCGACGGATTTGTTTACATTTTAGACCGCGGTACAGAGGCTTTCCGCATGTTACTGCACGATTGTGTTCTGCCCTCAAAACTATCTTGCAGTGACACGATCATATCCTCAATTCTGTCCACCACTTTAAGTTTAAATTCGGCAGTGTAACTGAAACATTTCCTTTTCAAAGACATCCTGAATAGCAATGAAGGAAAATAGCAGCAATGACGGTCAAAACGGCAAAAGATGAACTAAACACAAGACAGCGCACACGAGATCCGAAAGGAGAAACTCATAGGTTTGTGCAGCAAGTGCTGTGCATACTTCTTTGGCTTTTTGCCAAAAACTGAGACTGCACGACAGTCAGAGCTGTCCTCAACAATAACATTCCTCCCCGCTCTGTACGAACTCCTGAACTGGGAAAATTCTTCCGGGGGAGTTCCTTTTCCAATTATACCCCTTTCCCTGCACAATTACGCTGCAGAATTTTTTTAAATCTGAGGGTCGTAATTTTTTTAAATCGGTGTGTTATCCGCATCAGTGTATAATCCGCAGAACCTATATTTTAAACTTTTTTAGCAGATAATCCGCGGATTATACGACGAAAGTTACGGAACATCGGTAGGCCAAAATAATTTTTCTTCTCTTTGGACAGACTTGTAAGAACGATGATCCATGTCTTATGTTTAAAGTTATCTTGCTTGCGAGGTAAATGTGCATTTTTATCTCCCACAGTATTTCCACTTTTAAAGAATAGCTGAAAAAACTGTATTGTCATGAGACAGCTTACAATACAACCAATATTTTTCATTTATTTTTAATTTTTCATAATATACAACTTTTCTGTTAAGTGGTCTAAATTTAAATTTGTATTTGCAATGATTTGTCTCCACTTCAAGATTTCAAATTGTTTTTGTTCTTTTCATTTGATAGCATTAGGCTTTAAGAATTTTGAGGTGCTTTCCTTTTTTTCCTAATCACATTATTTTGTCAAATAATGTGCTCATTATATCAACTTTTTTTGTGTGTGTCTCACCAAGAGTCCCAGAACTAAGTCTGCTTATAACAAATTAATGTTGCCACCTCATTTTCATCAATGAAGTTGATTTCTTTTATTTCATAAAATTTTGGTTAAGAGAAAAATGTTCATTATATATTATACAAATTGCCAAAAATGTCATGTACGTAAGCTCAATATTTTAGTCTAAAAGTTTTAATTTTTGTAACCCATATATAGAATAGACATAGCTCACTGAAGATCTTTAGATTCAAATCAATCCAATGCCTGAAGATATAAATAAAACTGATTCATCTTAGAAAAGTAAATAACATCTTACTGGAACCCAAAATTTTTTGTGTTTTTGGGTCTGCGTTGATTATTCACACCGAAAGTTCCATAGTAACAAATAAATATCCACTAATAAATCTAAATACTATTACTTACCTCTTAATCCATAGTCGATACCATTATTGGTGTGTCAATTAACTTTGATTGTGGATTCATTGATGATTCTCAGCACATGTTGCGATTATTCCAACTATAATTCCATTGGGAGATGAAACACCTGGTTTTAATCTCTTTTATGTACATTATTGCACATACATTATTGCACTTTGGTTCAAGCACCTTAAATGTTAAAATCACTATATACATGTTGATAAAATATCCCATTCCATCGATGTTCACTTGTACTTGTTGCACCAGCAGTTAAACTTGAAGTTTAAAAATATTTCACTATTCAAATCCAATAAAAAGTTTGAAATTACGGCATGCTTGAGATCACCACTATTCCACCATCAAACTCCCACCAAACTCTCGTTAAAGCTTTTCAACTTATATAAAGCCATCATCAGAACCTTCATCCGATACACGATGTTGCAGACCGACAATGTGCACTAGATGATTCCCTACGTGGTCTCTCTCTACGTGTGCAAAAGCGCTAAAGGATCGCATGCCTTTCCTTGCATTCTTGAGTTTCATGCTTTTTTTTTTTAAATATATACTGTGCTGTCATGTATATTTTATTTGCTGTTTAATTCTCCTATGTTTCCTTCATTCCTTTTTGTTCTAACTTTCTTTTTCCATTGCTGTTCTTTATATTCTCTTTCCCTTTTAATTAATGCTTTCCAAGGTTCTGCTATGATAATTGGTTCATTATTATTACAGGCTCTGTGTTTATTTTTTTCTATGGTGAGAGCCTCGGAGTACCTCAACTTCCATTCGTTCCTATATCCGCTCTTGATTTGAATATCTTCAAATTTTGGTTTTGCATTTTCTTAAATACAGTACTGCACCATTGCTGTAACATTCTCTCCTTTTTCCCAATTTTTAATATGTTGATTTCTTCTTTTTATAAGTATTTTTGGTTGATCCATAATAATAAATACTTTTTTTTTACTTCGTTGTTTCCATGTTCTAAAGGTATTCCATATACTCCTTCTTTTTGTAAATCAGGGATTTTTTGCCTTGGTATTATTCATCATTGTAGACATTGTTGTTACAGATTGTCCAATATTTTTCTTATATTTTGCTACTTCGTGATTAATTCTTCCTGTTACTCCATCAATATATGGAAACGATCTTGTGTATTGCTTTTGGTCTTGTTCGTGTTTCTCTTCTCTTTGCTTGGTGGTCCTGCTCATATTGTTTATTGTAGCTTCACATTTTTTTATTAAGTATTTTATTATATGTTCAGAATATCCATATTTCTTTGCGACTGTTATCCACATTAATTCTTCTTTCTGAAATTCAATATTGCTTGTATGTGTATGTGCGCTCTTTATCAAATTATAAAAAGCATTTCTTTTTTGTGCTATTGGATGGTTAGAGTTATTTGGAATCAGTATTGGTACATAGGATGGTTTTCGATGTACTTTAAATTGAAATTCATGATCTGTTCTTGTTATACAAACATCTAGAAAAGATATACGTTTGTTTTGTTCCATTTCTAAAGTTAGAACTATGGTTGGAAAAATTTCTGTAAACCTTCTTGCTAAGCTTTTTAAGTTCTCCTCTTGCATATTTGAAACCAAAAAAATGTCATCCACATAACATTTATATATTAATGGTTGTTCTGTTAATGTATTTATTATCTTGCTTTCAAGTTTTTGTAAAATTGTCTCATCAAATAAACATGAAAGAGGTGATCCCATTGGGCCACCTTTTTCTTGGACATATATGTTATTGTTATAACAAAAATAATTATTTTTTGAAATATATAAGATAATTTCTATTTCTCCAATCTGCGCATTTGTTAATTCTTTTTGTTCTTGCAAGATTTGTATAATAATTTTTATGGCATCTGATATTGATGTATTTGGGTATAGACTTTTTGCATCCACACTGGCCATAATAATATTTGGTTTATTTGTTAAATCTGTATCTTTAATATATTGTATAAATTCGATGGTATTCTTTACATTATATTTATTTTTCAGGCATCTCTTTGATAAAAATTGATATAGATTCTTTTCAAGATTTATTAATGGAGCTTTTCCTTTTGTCACTGTTAATCTTACTGGCATATCTTCTTTGTGAGTCTTAATCTTCATTAATAACTGTGGTACATTTGCTCCCATAGGAGGGAAACTTTTTTATTTCATCTGGTAATGTACTATAGTTCCGTACTTTTGATAGTTTATTTGTCTGTCAGTTGGATCATATTTAACAATATGGGCTTGTAATTCTTCTATTGCATTTTCCATTTTTTTATTATATTCACTTTGATGTAATATAATAATTTGATCACTTTTATCTGCAGAGCAAATTTTTAATTCTTGATTATTTCTTAGTTCAAGTAGTTGATCTTTCTCATATTTTAATTTCTTCAGTTGATATGAATTTTTTTGGGTCTTGTTATATTCATTCAACATTATGTGATATAATTTAAATCTTAGTTCTGGCCTATTCACTATTGGTACATGGTTGACTAAGTTTTAGAAAAGAAAGTATTTGCACTCTATATTTGCACTTTTCTTTTCTAAGATGCAAATACTTCTTTAAAAAAGAAGTATGGAGATCTAAAGAAAAAAACATGGGGAGAGGGGTCATTTTCACCACTGGTTTGCGCTTACTCCGTAGCTAACTCCGTAGCATGCAGAAGATCATACTTTATTTTTGGACATGCCTCGTGGACCCTCCTCTTTCTGCTGATGTTTTGTTATTGTAAAAACCGCAGGTGGGTGGAAGCAAAGAGGAAACATGTGGTCTCCTTCCGTAACCTCCGGTAATGACGATGGGATGGTAGCTGAGTGTTATGGTGGCAGGCAGTAGAGCATGTGATCATTGACCTTCAGTCCTGCATTGGTGACCTTCGATGCACAATATATCTCTGCTCTGACTGAACTTGCGTGAGATGCATATGATAGTTTATGGTTTTGCGTCTTTTATGGTGTTCTCTGTGCTGTGTGCAGGTTCAGTTCTCTAGTGGTGACCTGCTTATTTTTTTTTTTCTGTCTTCTGACATCCTCACAGCCAAACTTTGGGAAGTTCTCTGGTTTTGCAATATTGGAACGTGTTTTTGTACTACCCTTTCATTTTCAGTTTTCTGGTTAGTAATACAAGTGTTAAAGATGCCTAAATCCAAAACGAAATTTCAAGATGCGTGGCTTGCCAAAGAATTGGATGGAGTGAAGTTGAAAGAATGGTGTTCTGCAACTGAAACAACATTTTCTGCTAAGTGTATATTGTGTTCAGAAATTTTCAATATTTCTAATAGTGGCTTTTCACAAGTAAAAGCACATCATAAAGGAAAAAAACATTTGCAGAAATTCCAAAGTAAATTTCAAAATAAGTCCACCCTGTGAAAGCCTTTAGAGGATGGGATCTTCAGCCCAAAACAAATATTAGTGAAGTACTGAGTCATGATTTACAGCTGGCTAAAGCCGAAGCATTATGGGCCATGAAAGTTGCTAAGGACAATGTCTTTTGTTTCATGCACTGAAACAGTTGAACTTTTCAAGGAAATGTTTCCTGATTCTGCTATTGCAGCCAAAATGCAACTTAAGGGGAAAAAAGTTGCTTATGTGATATCACATGGACTGTCAAAATATTTTGAAGAGGATTTGAAAAAAGACATTGCATCTAAAACATTGCATCTAGTAGCCCAGGAAAGGTTCCTATTGTATTTGATGAAATTACAAATACACAAGTGAAACGGCAGTTGGATGTGTATCTCAGGTATTGGTCTTCAGAAATAAATTCAGTTTCTTGCAGATACCTAACAAGTGTTTTTCTGGGTCATGCAACAGCAGATATTTTGCTAAAAGAAATTCTTGATGTGTTATCATCCTTCAATATTTCGTTGAACAGAATTATTTGTGTACCATGGACAGCCCAAATGTAAATAAGTGCTTTTTACGCAAATTCAATGAAGTTGTAAAACAAGAAACAGGCCAGAAATCTTTGGAACTAGGTTTTTTTCAACCTGCATGTTGTTAGTAATGCATTTAAAATTTATTTGACAATCTTAAATATAGATTTTGACAGATTTGCTACTGATATGCATTACTTTTTAAAGAGTAGTGCTGCAAGACGAGAGGATTATAAATCTGTCGAGGATATAACATTGGTCACAGCCAAATTTCTTTTGCGGCATGTCAGCAACAGATGGTTAACTGTTGGTTCTGTAGCCCAGAGGCTCTTGGATCAATGGCTAAATATTACAGAATATTTTTTAAACTTCTTGCCATCTCAAAAAATATTTGAAAAACAACTAAGCAATTCGGCAAGGTATAAAAGAATTTACTGTTTCCTGAAAAATGAGCGAACTCCTTTCTATTTAGCATTAATTTCATTTTCACACCAAAATTTTGAAAAGTTTTCATTATGTTACCAGAGTGAAGAACCAAAAATACACCAGTTATATTCTGATTTAAATACTTTAATGAGGAATGTTATGGCTCAGTTTATCCAAGATGATGTTATTGCAGGGAAGTTTGGAGAAGACCTAAAGAATGTAGATTTTGAAAACAAAAAAAATCATGGAAAAAACTAGGGGAGTTAGAAGCTGGTATGAAGACAAAAAAATCTCAGGAATGTTCAGGAGACCAGGCAGAAATTATTTCTCTTAGATGTAAGATTGTCACTAATTGCAACCACAAAATATTTAATGTCAAATTTGCCATTCTGCAATCAAAAGCTTAAGAGACATAGAAGTTTTAAAGGTAAAAGAACCAAAGAAAGAGTCAACTCAACTTTCAGTCACTGAAGGACTTTCGGAAATAACCAGAATTTCAAGTGTTTTGCATCTTTCTGAGGAACAAATTGATAGAGTAAGAGAAGAGTGGAAACTTTTAAATTGCAATAAGCCAACTCTAGATGAACTCTTGAAATTTTCAGAGGAAGGGCATATTCCAGTGCAGATTGTTCATTACTGGCGTAATATATTTAATATTAAAGACTCTAGCAGAAAAGAAAAATACTCAAATCTTGCTAAACTCATCAAGTCAATTTTAGTTTTACCTCATGGTAATGCTGATGCAGAAAGGGAATTTTTGGTTAACACTGCTCTGTTGAGGAAGAACAAGGCTAACTTAAAAGACTCAACTATAACATCATTAAGAATAGTTAAAGGGGCCATTAAACACTATGGATGTGTAAGTAAGGTTTCCATAACAAGAAATTTGTTAAATAGTGTTTGTGATTCACATAAATTTTATAAAGAGTATGTTGATAAGCTGAAGGAAGAAGAATCAAAAAAGGTAAAAGAAAGGAAGCAGAAAGAGAGGGAAAATAAGGAAAAGCAGCTAGAGAAAAAAAGAAAAGCTGAGTTTGATGACAAAATAAAAGAAAATGATGCAGAAATAAATAGGCTTAAAAAAGATAAAGAAGCCTCCCTAGCAGTAATTCAAGAGGGAACAGAAAGAACGAGAAAAGCTGTAGAAAAACAAAATACTGTTGAAATAGCAGTTGCCTCTAACTTGATCATACAAGGTTCAGCTGAAATAAAGAAAACTGAAAGTAAATTAGTTGTGGTGGAAGCAGAAAAAGATAGGCTTATCAGGAAAAGGTTAAAACAATAATATGAAAAAAGTAATTCAGTGAACAATTGTACATAGTTCTTGGTTTTCAATTACCTTTTTAGGATATTATAATTTAATGTGAAACCTGAAAACTTTACTGTGAAAATCGTGAATTGCTTCTGGTTCAACAGCATATTAATGTTCAAAGTGAAACTTGAATGTGGTAAATATACTTGAATATGATAATAACACGTGAAAAGATAAGAACTGAACATTAGAAGTAAATCATACTTAAACTTTAGACATTAGACGTTATGCAAAAAATTTGGGTGTGAACTTCGACCATATATACTAATGGACTGCGCATTGGCAATAGCTGCATCAAAGCCGCCATGGCTCCAACATTGGGCATGTCATCATCAGACTCAATTTTGTGTAAAAATGCTGTTATGATTACTAATTTACACTGCAGAACTTCAGTGTATTATGTGAATGCGCCTCATATATAATGAAAACTCTTCAGGTAAGTTTACTTATGAGATATATACATGCATGATTGGGTTGTTTACATTTTGTGATTTATAATGTGATGAACATTTGCGAAGAATTTGGTACATGCATTCAATTTTTTTTTCTTAAGTTACTATATTTTTATATCAATAGCTGCAAGTTTTCTTCTGGTTAAGTAATTGAACTTTATTGACTTAGGTATTTAATTCGTTTCTTACCCATGAAAAATCATAGATCTTCCTTTACTATATCGCTCAGAGCAACCATAAGCACAGCAGGTGTAACCCATCTTTTTGACTGATGTCATGTGATTTTATGTTGGAGCCAGAAATTTTGATGCCATGTGCAGTTTATCAGTATATATGGTTGAAGGGTGTGAAGCAAACTCTTTACAATGTATACAAAGTTGTTTTACTAGATGTATACAAATATACATCTAGTTTTTATTGAAATACACTCCTAAAATTTTTCTAAAAATTCCTAAAATTCCTACCTAAAATTTTCCTACTTCTGGAAAATTTTGAAGTGGCAAAGGGCTGTGGCGTATTGTTAGAAAAACAGAAAGCCATTGAACAGCTGAAATACTAAGCTGGGTACCATGGAACTGGAAATGTGCCAGAAGACCATGTGGGAGATGAGTGGATGGAATTCTGGACCATATAGACAAGAATTGCTCAAGATAAAGTTGTGGAAAAGACTTGGTGAGATCTTCATCCAGCAGTGGATTGGGAATGGCAATTAGCATAGAAACTTTTTGATTGGTAGAGTGTAAAATGCAATAACAGCTTTTTCTGTAGTAGAATTAGTCTCCCAAGTTCTAGATTTGGTCGGTGATGTTCAGATTCTATGTTTCTATGAAGTGTCTTTGGTTTTTAATTTGTTGCCGTAGGAAATTTTGTGGGTTGTATTTTTCTAATGCCCCAGAGCTTTGAGGTAACACTGTTGTTGAAATAGTAATATTAATACTTTACTACTGTGTTTCCACAAATTTAACTTTCAGCTATTTAAGACCTTACTTTTTTGGAGTTGATTTAAAATAAATAAGTACACAAGCACACACTGAGTGATCACTGAATTATGGCCACCTACCTAATACACCGTAGGTCCTTTCACCCTCAGTACAGCAAGTATCCAACATGGCATCGATTCAATAAGATGCCAGAAGTAGTTGGGAGGTATGGCCAACCAAGTTTTGTGTAATGTGGCTTTCGGTTCAGGTATAGAGGTGATTGGTGTATTCATACGCCTGATATGCTGTTCCATAGTGTTTTATGGGATTGATGTTGGGGGAGTTCAATGGTGTATTCATACGCCTGATATGCTGTTCCATAGTGTTTTATGGGATTGATGTTGGGGGAGTTCAATGGTGTATTCATACGCCTGATATGCTGTTCCATAGTGTTTTATGGGATTGATGTTGGGGAGTTCAAAGACCAGTCAATATGCTGGAAGTTTGAACTGTGTTCCTCACACCATTCCTGCACAACATTTGACCTGAGGCTCGGTGCATTGTCATCTTGGAAGACACAAGCGCCATTCGAGGAATGAGTGCAACATTGGGCCATTCACACACAATCGCCATTTCAAGGAATAAGTGCACAGAGTCGGCAAGCAATTCATGATAGTGGGCACCAGTCATACGTTGTTTCACATGCACCAGGGGTCTAAGTTCCTGCCAGGTAAACATGCCCCACACCATACAACTGCGTCAACCGGCTTGCACTGTGGAGGTCATGTAGGATGGATTGAGTACCTCATTCGTTTGCACCAGATACGTACATAACCATCCACAGAGAAAAAGCATAACTCATCAAACCAGCACGCTTTTTTTTTTCCAGTCATCCGACATCCAACTTGCATGATCTTTGCACTGATGGACTGTTGTTAGGAGAGGATGTTGTCGGGGGTCATCTGCTGGTATAGCCCATGCATGTGACACGCAGTTATGACTGATGCTGTTCCAGGTTAACCTGTGTTGTATTGGGTAGTCAACTGTTAAACAGTACTGCATCTGTTGGCCTGTATGAGTTGTCGGACCCAGCACTCACCTCTCATCAACCTTTTGCTGTCCTGTGCAGTTTAGCCTCCAGGTCATTGTTTGCCCATTTTCACGGCAGTCCTGATACACATTAACTACGACGGCTCGTGAACAATCCACCAGTTCAGCCATTTAGGAAATTGAGGCCCCCTTCTCAGAGATCCCAGAATCTGTCCTTCCTCAAAGTCTGATGAGTCCTCCTGTTTACCCATCATACTCTGAATTTTACTACCTACTGCTCCACTCGCACCTTATATGCTACGTCAGTCAACCAAATAGCACCCTCTAAGAAACCTGGTGGTCAGCTGGCTGCATCCACTTTTGACAGGGTGGTCATAATTCAGTTACCACTCATTGTGTGGTAGGGTTTTCTTTGTTTTCACTTTGATGCTTTGATTCTGAAAGTCATTTTTACTTGTAGTAGTGAAAGCCTTTTTTACTTGAGTATGAAGTACAAAAGATCTTGTGTGCATCGTGTTATGGATGAAAACCCCTTCCGCACACCCGAGCAAACTCTGAGATTATTTTCATGCTAGCTTGTTTTTGTAACCAAATTTATGTACCGCAGTTTCATTCTGTTGCTCTGTTTTCACATAGATGTCAGCCATGATGATCTTCAAATACCTGCTTATCCTTGTTATTTAGAAGTTGAATTTCTTGTAAAACTCAAAATTGCTTCATCAGGATGACTTGAGGTGGGTGCATAGGTTTTGAATGATCTCAATCTGATATCTTTTTGAGAGTTCAATAACTTGTGCACTGTGTCTGAGGGATTTTCAATCTCAAGATCATTGTCATTCAGTTTTTCATTAATTGTAAATCTAACACAACTAGTTTAGTCAGTATTTTTTCTGCAGTAGTAGAAGAGATGTTTGCTTTTCAGTTCTATGCAGTAATCTCCTTTTCTTACTTCACTTTGTCTGAGTACATCCCACATAGTTCCCTCGAGTTTCCCCTAATTCAAAGGAGCCTTGAATCAGTAAGGTTCATCTGTTATATGTACAATGATGGAAAGTGTGCTCCAAACTGTGCCAATTTCATTATCTTGCGCCAAACTGCTACAAATTACGAAAAAATTTAATATTTGCGCCCAATGGCGACGAAACGGCAATCCACCACAGCAAAAACTGCCGAGCGAAAAAATGTTTTCATGACAAACTTTAGCTAGAGCAAATTTAGCAACAAAAAAAAAAAAAAAAAAAACAGTGGATAGGCTATTTACAAATAAGAGAATAACCAATTATGTGTCAAAAGGAAAATATGCGATCAGTCAGTGAAAAGGTAAGAGTTTTCACTTGTGGGCCAAAGATATGAAAAATGCACTATTGGAGTGACCCAAAAAATACAGGGGAAAACAAAAGATTAAAAAAATAAAAGTGACAGAAGTCTCACACATCAGTCCCTCAGATAAAATGGTGATGAAAATAGTGTTTAGAACTAATCAGCATTATTAAGTAGACATTGAAGATAATTAGGTTGTAGTGATTGGAAAAGATCTAAGCAGTGGCAACATGGCAGACTGATGAAAATGCTGTGTCCGTTATACCAGGTACAGTAAAGTATAGTTAACTTTATCCATTATACCAGGTACAGTAAAGTTTGCATTTTTGATATATTTTTCAGCATTAAACTTTTTAAATTCATTGTTTCCTGTAATGAATGAATTGTAATTTCTTGTACAGTTGGTTATTTTAATTTTGCAGAGGAGCTTATTAAAGTAATTATACCAATTCTGGCTCCCTACTGTAGTATTAGTAAGATGAGCACATCAACTCCAAGTGTGTGTATATGTGTATTTTTGTTTTCTTTCTTTTTACTTATTGGACACTTATTTTAAATTTTTCAACAGCAAGAACAACAGACAGGAGCCAGCACTGAACTCTGCAACATATGTAGTAAGAAAGTTTATCCAATGGAAAAAATGGAAACTAGTGGGATGCGGATACATAAGAATTGCTTTCGCTGTGCCCATTGCAGTTGCATGTTGAGGTAAATTATGCAGAGTATTCTCTATTTTTACTGTGATACTTACAAGATATTTCTGTGAATTAATGAAGACATGGCAAATCCTAGTGAAGAATTATTGTAGTTAATTGTGCATACATTTCTGGAAAATGCCTTTTTCTATTTCTCTATGTATGTTGGTAATTCAGCTGAAAATACTTCTGTAACAGGATTTTTTTATTAATGATAGTATAGCTAACTATTTAAAATAGGCAACTTAATCACCTCCTTTTCTGTACTTTTTTTGAATGTGGAATATCAGTTTATCAGGAACTTTCACATGAAACAACACATATTGATTTATCTATAATTGTGTTGTATTCTCTCTCATGAATGTTCACCAGGCCAGCATCCCCCAAAATTTTAATTTTTATCAGTGAACTTCAGCTCAAAGTTCTGGGAAACAGTGAACTGATCACATGACCAGAAACACATTTTAAATCTTACTCAATTTATGGAATTCAGAACTTCTGCATTTCCTGTTCTTTTTCTGTAACTGGATTGTGTGAATGAAATCTTACAATTTTAAACAAGAATTAAAACACTACTCAAGGCTTTACCCAGATATCTTTAATTCTGTTACCACTTAAAGAATTTTCATTTAATCTTCCTTTCTCTTGAGTTCTTTGTTGTTGTTTTTTCAGACATTTCTGGCCTCTGGATTTTAGTCAAGGCCAGTTCCCCATGTATAAGCTATACATTGAGAACAGGCCTTGACTAGAATCCAGAGTCCAGAAATGTCTAAAAAACCCAAAGAACTCAGAAGAAAGGAAGATTAAATGAAAGTTCTTCAAGTGAAATAGAATTGCAATTTTTGTTTTATAAAATCCATGTCCTTTTTAAATTTCATATACAGTGATTGTTAAAAATTTCTCTGCAATCTTCCAGGAATGGAAAAAGAAAAAAAAAATTGTCCCCTCAAGGTTCTCATCCTTTACCTCACTGTGCTCACTGGGTCCTGCTTTTATTTTTGTATTGTATGTAATCATAAAATAAAACATCTTTAGCTCAGGTTTATTTTACATAAATATCACACACATAACATGTTCACTAAAGATTGCAATCTAGAAAAAGTTTTTGAAGGAAATATGGTGTTTGTGAAAGTCATCGTATGAGCTCCCTCAAGAATTAAGTTTCCTTTTAACTTTCATTATAATAGTTCAAAAGATGAAATCCACATAAGATTGTGATCACGATTTATAAATTGTGCCTAAAAACTTGCAGAAAGTTTCATGACAGTCCATCTGTAGCAATACAGGGAACAGAGAATCCTCCCCCTTTTTTTTTAATCTGTTGCAGACATACGTATAAATGAATGTATCTTGTATGCTCATTTCTGTTGCCATTGAGTTAAAAATGCACTGTTAAACACTGAGAACAGTTGGCATAGAGATGTGGAAACCACATTAAGCGAGAGGCTACCTTAGATATGCAAATTATATATATCAAAGTTCTGCATCAATCATCTGGATACTAGCTGAATAGGCTTTATTATTATTTTGGGGTTTAACAACCACTATGAGTAATTCTCAGGGCAGTAAGCAGTTACTCATTTCTAATTTAGAGCCCCTGGTTCCAGGGAAAGGAGAAATACCATAAGACAAATGCACCACCGATGCCTTATGTGGGACTCGACCCTGGGCCAGCTTGGTTGAACGATCCAAAGCCAGTGCCTCAGACCACTCGGCCACTGGGGAGGCTGAGTAGGGTTTGTAGATGGTGCACCTATGAACTCACCTCATAGTAACTCAGATGTCTAAAGGAGAAATATATCAGAGTTGTTATTATATTAAAACTGAAAATTTCCAGTGGATGGTGGATAGGTTTAAGAAGTGCCAGGAGTTCATGTATAAGCATCTTTGTGAAGAAAGTGAAAATACTGTTGATTGCTGGAAGATAGTATCCTTGTTATGGCATTTGGAAATTAAAAGCCAAATATTTCTAATGAAAGCAAGACTGGTATCTTCTCTAACTTTCTTTTAAAAGCACTTACTTATATAGGTGACCTATGCCATTGAAGAAAAAAAAAAAGAGCATTATTGTGCTCATAACTTGGATGGCAGCAAAAGCTATGGATAAATATACACTATCTACCAACAAGTAATTGGACGCCCCTGCAATCGACGATATCTGTGGTCCTGATACACGTCACAGCCACACCGTCGTTAAATATCATGTGGGAAACAACAACACAACCAGTCGCATGCAAGATGCCACGCAGTTCGGAGCTCTTTGATTTCGAGAAAGGTGTAATCGTCGGGTATCACAGAAATGGCCGATCCATACGTGACGTATCCAGCGAGTTGAAGTACCCAAAATCAATGGTGGCCTATGTGATTGGCAAGTGGAAGATGAGAGGTGACTGTCGGAATGTGCCGCGACCCAGCAGACCCACAAAACTGGGAGTTAGAGACCGACGGGTGCTGGCCAGAGAAATTCGGAAGAACCGCACCAAATCGATGGGCCACATCCGCGAGGAGTTTCAACAGGCATCCAGAAGTGTTCTTTTGATGAATACCATCCGTAAAGAATCCCATCTGCTCGGTTATCATGGACGTGCTGCCGCTCACAAGCCTTTGATCACCAAGTCCAATAGCGCTGCTCGGCTAACATGGTGCAAAGAACGTCGACAGTGGACCGTTGAACAGTGGAAATAGGTTCTCTGGAGCGACGAATCTAGGTTCACCCTCTACTGTTCGGATGGCAGGGTCTGGGTTTGGCGTCTGCCTGGAGAACGCCAGTGTGAAGTTCGGCGGCGGTGGAATTATGCTATGGGGGTGTTTCTCCTGGTATGGCATGGGACCCTTGGTCGCAATTCCTGGTAGACTCAACGCCAAGACCTACTGCACCATTTTAGATGACCGTGCACTTCCTACGTTGTGGCAGTTTTACAAGGTGGACCCATGTTACTTTAAGGATGACAATGCCACCTGTCATGTTGTGAGGTCCACCATGGCTTGGTATGGTGACAATGGGATTAATCGAATGGACTGGCCTGGGCAGAGCCCGGACCTTAACCCTATCAAGCACCTCTGGGACGAGTTGGAGCGTCGACTTAAGGGGTGCCCCCACCGTCTGAAATCGGTGAAGGAACTGACCTGTATTCTCCAAGTCGAGTGGAAGAAAATACCGCTAGCCGTCGTGCAACGCCTGGTTGAGAGTATGCCCCGGAGGGTCGTAGCTGTAATCGCCGCTCATGGAGGCTCCACCAACTATTGAAGGTGAATAAACTTTGTTTTCCTTTCCTATCACAGGTGTCCAATTACTTGTTGGTAGATAGTGTACTAAGCCAAGGTATTTTAAGAAAGTGGAGATTCTGCCATGCAAATGTTCTGATACTAGAATGTCTGGATTAAGACAAAAAATCTGAAATATTTTTAAAGTTGCAAGATACAAACATGGTACTGCAAATAGAAAAATTCATTTTTTTTTTTTCTCTGATAGTAAATAGCTGGCTCTCTGTCCAGATTTTGCTTTTCTGTGTAACATTAAGGTGGTGTTTTTCCTTGCAAATTGTACTTTTCATTTGCATCATCTTGACTTGGGAATTTATATATTATAAATTACTCTAAATTATGGGATTTACTCAGGAATAAAAGGATATTACTTACTGTCAAATTTTCCAGTAGCACCCCTACCCTTCCTCAGGACTACACTATAGTAGGTGTTTCCCTTCGCAAGCTAAATTCCAACCTTTCAAATCATTTAATGGTGTACCTCTTCTCTCTGTTTCCAGTCCTGAAAAATTTCCCTTGAAAAAGTGCTGTTGATGTGTCAGAACTTCTGCAGTGTTCCAAAGCACCTTATATCCAGTATTTTGAATATGTCTGTCCAAACCTGTTTTGTTTGTCAAATTTTTAATTGCAGCTTTATGTTCTGCCAATCTGGTCTTAAGCTGTCTGCCTGTTTCTCCCACATAGCTAAGACAACATTCACATTTTATATTGTAGACCACACCTTCCTGTAAAAGGATGTTTTCTTCTTTTTGTTTTAATTTTGGAAGGTAGTTATTGATTTTATTTTGTAATCTTGGAGCCAGTCTTATTGGAAATTTCTCACTAATCCTCTGAAGTTTTAAACAGTCCTCTATGATAAGTAACTTTTCTAGTTAACTGAAACTTAGTTTTTGATCTCTGAATCTTTTTTTTTTTTTTTTTTGTTTGTTACGAATGTTGTTGACCAGTAGAGAAGGGTAATTCTTATCTTCCAAAACTTTTTTAGTTCCTCCTTTTGAGCATGTTTTAACAATTCTGAAGATTGTAGTTAAATTGTGTATTAAGTTTTCACTTGTCAAATTTTCGGGTGCAGGTGCTGCCACTCAAGTGGTAATGTCATACCGCTATGTTCGTTCATCGTGGAACCTCTTCTTCTCTCAGTGTGTAGAGTTTTTTCAAGTTTTCGTTTTAGGTAGTGTTGTTGATGTGCAAGAATTTTAAAAGATTCCCGGTCCATTGAATGTCCAGTACTTTGTACATGTTTATCAAGGCCTGTTTTGCTTGTAATGTTCCTAATTGTGGCTTTGTGTTCTGCTACTCGGGTGCGGAATTGTCTTCCAGTTTCTCCTACGTATATGTTTCCACAATTGCAGTTTACACTGTAGATAACTCCTTCTTGTAGTAGCTTATTATTTTCTTTTTGTTTAAACTGTGGAAAATATTTTTTTATTTTATTGTGTAAGTGAGGAGCAAGACGAATATGGAAGTTAAGGCTAATTCTCTGCAGCCTTTCAAACAACCTTTATGGTAAGTTATTTTTCTTGTGAGTTTAATGGTTTTTTCAGACTTTTTATGGCTTGACTTATCTTTTTTTTCCCTTAAAATTTTTTTCTATCCAATTTTCCGGGTAATTGTTATCTGTCAGCGACTTCTTTAATTCTTTTTTATGGATTTCTTTGGAAGTTATTTCAGAATCTAAAGTTTCTATTTTTTTCTAGGAACTGTCCGGCTACATTATATTTAATGTAAGATGGATGGTATGATTGGTAGTTTAGCATTTATTTAGTATTAGTAGGTTTTTTATAGAGTGATGTAAAGATTTTTCCTTCTACGGCAGAGAGTGTCAGATCTAGGAAATTGAGGCTATTTTCTTTCTGCACTTCCAGGGTGAATTTAAGCAAGTCATCTAGGGTGTTGAATAGGTTAAGTATGTCTATTAGCAGATATTTTTCTTCTTGGTCTACTATTATCAGGATGTCATCCATATATCTAACATAAAGGCAGAACAATGATGGTTGTGGGAGTATTATTTTTTCTTCTAGCTTGCCCAAATAATGGTTAGCTAGAAAAAGAGATAGCTGTGAACCCATAGCCAAGCCAGAAGTTTGTTTGTAGTATTTTTCTTGAAATTGAAAAAAGTTATGCTTGAAAGAAAATAACAGCAGTTCATAAAGTCCTATGAGCTTTCCTTTATCATGCTCTAGGAACACTATCTTTTCTGCCAAGTCATTTGCTAGAAATTCTATCAGTAGGTCCAGGTTAATATTTATATACATTGAAATTACATCAAGACTTGCAAGTAATGGATGTTCTATTATCGGGAGTTCTCAATTTTTTGATCAGTTCTATTGAATTTTTAATAAGTGCTTGAGGTGGGGAGAACAGTTTATTCAGGTGTTCTAGGAGATAATTGGAGAGGTTAGATAATGGGGAAAACTTAGTGTCCACTATAGGACGTAAAGGGTTTCCTGGCTTAAAAATCTCTACATCACTCTATAAAAAACCTACTAATACTCAAAAAATGCTAAACTACCAATCATACCATCCATCCTACATTAAATATAATGTAGCCGCACAGTTCCTAGAAAAAATAGAAACTTTAGATTCTGAAATAACTTCCAAAGAAATCCATAAAAAAGAATTAAAGAAGTCGCTGACAGATAATAATTACCCGGAAAATTGGATAGAAAAAAATTTTAAGGGAAAAAAAAGATAAGTCAAGCCATAAAAAGTCTGAAAAAACCATTAAACTGACTAGAAAAACAACTTACCATAAAGGGTTGTTTGAAAGGCTGCAGAGAATTAGCCTTAACTTCCATATTCGTCTTGCTCCTCACTTACACAATAAAATAAAAAAATATTTTCCACAGTTTAAACAAAAAGAAAATAATAAGCTACTACAAGAAGGAGTTATCTACAGTGTAAACTGCAATTGTGGAAACATATATGTAGGAGAAACTGGAAGACAACTCCGCACCCGAGTAGCAGAACACAAAGCCGCAATTAGGAACATTACAAGCAAAACAGGCCTTGATAAACATGTACGAAGTACTGGACATTCAATGGACTGGGAATCTTTAAAAATTCTTGCACACCAACAACACTACCTAAAACGGAAACTTGAAGAAAGTCTACACATTGAAAGAAGAAGGAGGTTCCACGATTAACGAACATAGCGGTATGACATTACCACTTGAGTGGCAGCACCTTCTGTCTTAGTCAGTAATGAAGAAGGCTTGGGGAACAACCCGAAAATTTGACAAGTGAAAACTTGTATCCTAGTAATCCCCGTAATACACAATTTAACTACAATAATTCTGAAGAATTTAGAACATTCATTTTTTCCAAAAATTGAGTGGCCAAGTTTGTTTTTATATAATTTGGATGATTTGACTGATAGTCTAACATTTTATTATTCAAACTTAGTTAACTGTTCTATGGGATTTTCCTAGGTAAAGTTACAAATTATCTGCAAATTTTCGAAGAAAACTCTTCTTCTTCGTCAGGCAGTCTTTCAATATAATCTCCATCACTGTCTTCGGTTACAATTAATCTTGATGGTTACGGTGAATCTGCAAAATATCTTGCCAGATGTTGGGCAGTGTTAATCCCCTACAGTCATTTATGATGGAGTTCTGATATTTTTTTCAATTTAAGTTTCAGGAAGTTGGTTTGAAGTCCAATGATGACCGTTGGAGAGTCCCAGTCCATGTGATGAATTGTATTATTGTTTGTAGGTTTTTTGTAGAACCTTGTTTCAATTTTTCCTTCTTTAACTACTAAAGATAAGCCCAAAAAATCTAGCTGATTATCTTTTTGCAGTTCAATGGTGAATTTTAAATTTTCATCCAGGAAGTTGAACCAGTCTAGTATGTCATATGGGAGAGACATTTTTTTTTTGCCCATAATGAAAATTCAAAATACTGGACATAATGTGCTTTGAGACACTGTAGAAGTTCTAACACATCAACAGTACTTTTCAATGAGAAATTTTTCAGAAGGACTGGAAATAGAGAGAAGTACAATATTAAAATGATTTGAAAGTTTGGAATTGAGCTCACGAATGGCAACACCTACTATAGTGTAGTCCTTAGGGAGGGTAGGAGTGCTATCCGAAAATTCAACTGCAAGTAATATCCTTTTATTCCTGAGTAAATCCCATAAATTTAGTGAAATTTATAATATATCAAGTCTAGGAATAGCCATGACATCAATTATTACCAAGTTGGGAATTTATTCACTATGTACAGTAAACAGGGAAAGGTTTGGTGCAGAAATGAGTTTCTAATATGGTAAGCGACCAAGAGTTGAAACTCAATATTCTTCATGTAATGAATATGCTGACCGCAGGTTGGAATTCAATTAAACTTTGATTATAATATGAATATTGATTAAGACAAAGATGTATTAAATGAAGAATGTTAGTTAAAAGGTGCACCTCTAAAGCCAGTATGAACTTTGAAGAGTTTGTCAAATGTGATGATGTGAAAAAGGAGGAGATAGAAGAAGTTCCCACATTTGGTGAAGCAGTTAAGGGATTGGAAGCAGTGTGAAGGTATTTAGCTTCCTTCAGTGTTAATGATACAACTTTAACAAACAAGAATGTGTTAGAAACTTGAATGTCTGCAACTCCTGCCTGCCAGAAGATGTAAACAGCTATTTTAAATTACTTCAGAAAATGACTTTACTTGTTGGTATGTATGCTTAGTTGTTTATTTTTTTTTGTTTGTTTTTTAAATATATTAAGTAGTCCTCTATTGTTTAAAATTAATTAAAGTATGCACTGTGGAATTAACTTTACGGGTCTTATAGAGGTTATTATTCAAAAAAGTTGGTCAAATTTTCGAACTAAATCCTAGTTCGTCATCAGGACTACGTAGTCCTGATGACGAACTAGGATTTAGTTCGAAAATTTGACCACCGACTTTTTTGAATAATAACCTCTATAAGACCTGTAAAAAAGTTAATTCCACAGTACAATATGAATAGAGGTGCCATAAATTCATTTACAACTAGGATTAAAACCACATACGGGCTGGATATATGATGAAACATCAGAAAGGTCGAAAGTATGCAGATAACTTGGTAAAAGGAAAGTGGTTTACATTGTATTTATTAAATGTCAAAGGAAATGTATTGCCATAAAATCAGTTTATTTCCATCTTTATATTTAGAATGTATTTGGTTCAATCTCACTTTATTCGTGCAACGTAAAATAGATGTGGTATTGCAAAAAGGTTGTTTTTCATTGGATTTTGTGTAGCAGTTCTCTTTAGAAATTACATAAGCATATCTTTTAATAAGCTAAATATGTATGTGAGAAAAAAGCTTTCTTAATGAGGCACTATAACCTGCATTTAATGAATCTACCCCCCCCCACACACACACACACACACAATCCTTAAACCGAGGTTTTACTGCTTGATTTTCAGCTTTGTTGTCATGATGTTGATAACCTGTTACATGGGGAATACTGTGGTATAATGACACTACATCTAATCTTGGTCCACATACTAGGATAACTGGTTTTCCAGTTATTTGGGGATTATCACCCCCCCCCCACGGCCCAAGCTGACCTTGTGACGGGCCATCTTGTCTTTTCATCTTTGTACGATACCATCACCGCAGCAGTGACAGCTGTTCATCCAGCTGATGGGGAGTGGTGACCCCATGGCCCAAGCCAACTTTTGTGTATATTTCCCCTTTTTTAAGCCTTTTGTTGTTATCTTGAAACGCACCCGCCTCAGTTGTAGGTTGATGAGGTTGTGACTATGCGCCTGCGTTTAGTTTCTTGCTCTCTTTCCTTTATTCCTCATTTTATGTTTTGCTCTTTGTTTTTCTGGGCTGGTTAGCTAGATCTACCTGCACATTTGCTGTGTACGGTGACTGGTAAAGTGGAAAAGGGGATGCTGGAGACTGGAGTGTTGTTGTCGCCAGCTACCAACACTCCTCTTTGCCCCTTGCTTCACCCTGAATGGGCGACTGAGAACTAACCCACTTCTAGTCAGTGAAGTCGGTGACCGAGTTAAGTCCTGTTTTCCAGCGGCTTGCCGTTGCATAGGACAGGGTGAGCCTGGGGATAGTGTGATCACATCAGAGGGGTGTTACTGTGACTCGGGAACGTCAAAGTATATGCCAAGCACATGCTTGCACTATCAACTTGCTATATCTGCTGCCTATCCCCAGAGCCATGTCCTACATCCTTTTGGGACTTGCGGACCTCTGTCTCTCCCCAGTTGGGCAATGTGGTGGATGGGAAAGTCAGCGGACAAATTCTATTCCATTATTTATGGATTCTTTTCACTCTTCCCCTTCTGTAAAACAGAAGACTTCTTTGGACAAGGAGCCTAGCTCCACAAATAAGAAAATGCATACTTTGCCAACTCACAGTGCCCACTTTTTTATCATTCATGCACAGGACAACTCTCATAAACTTAGCTTAAAATCTCCTTTCTGGATTCAGAAGGCCCTTCATGGTGCTGTTAGGTCACCAACAGGTGTGAAGAAGTTATAATCGAGAGATCTCTTGGTGGAAATGTCAACTCCATGCCATGGTGAATTGCTCTTAAATGTTTCCAACTTGGGTGGTGTCCTTGTGGATATCAAGCCTCACCAGTCCTTGAACTCATCCCGAGGTGTCATCTCTGAACACAACCTCGTGGATGTGTCAGAGGAGGAACTTCTTGAGGAGCTTGCTAGCCAAGGTGTTGCAGCATGGCGTCGCATCAATTTTCACTGCAATGAAGGCCTGGGGAACTCCAGGATAGTCATTCTGACCTTTGATCACCCGACTCTACCATCCTCCATTCATGTGGGCTATTTGAACTGCACTGTGCGTCCTTACATTCCCAACCCTCTTCATTGCTGATGCCAAGTGTACGGGCACTCCCAACAGTCCTGTCGTGGTGTGCTACGACTTGTAGTCGTTGTGGTTCATGCAATCATCCTCTATCTGATTGTTCCTCTGCAGCTCCCCATTGTGTGAACTGCAACTTCAACCTCGTGGCCAATGCAAGGGACTGCCCGAGGTGGGTTGAGGAGCGGAAGATTCAGGAGGTAAAGACCCTCGAACATCTGTCTTACCCTGAAGCTTGACATAAGATCATTTCCGCTGCCTCAGGTGGATGCACTTACACTTTCATCTTAACTTCTAAATCATCTGTTGCTACTCAGACAGATATCGCTGTTCCGAAGGACTGCCCTTTTTCTTTCTGGGAGATCTATGCTGCTGGGGCTGAAGGCCCGTGGAATTTCCACCACAGATACTTTGTCTTCGCCACCACAGACCACTGCTCGGGGATCTCCTGCAGCCTTACCCAGGCGTGTGGCTCCAGAATAGGTTTCTCGTGCTGCGACTTCTGCTTCTTTGCCTGGCAAACAAAAAGTTAGGCCCAAAAAATCCTTGGGCAAGCAGTCTCACACTAAGGCCCAAGTTGGGATGATTCCATCGAGGTACTCCTCTTGGAAACATCCACCAGTCTTCCTCCTGGATAGCATGCCGCCAAGGGGCACTGCAGAATTACCCGAGGAACTGATGGACTCTGACACCTTTTAGGAGTTGCATCTTTTCTACTGCTTTAATCATCTATTTTCTCTTTTGTCATCACTTCCATCATGCAGTGGAATTGCAGAGGCCTCCGCTCACATCTTGACGATTTGAAGGGCTTGCTGTCTTCACATTCACCAGTGTGCATGTGTCTCCAAGAGACAAAACTCCACTCTGCGGATGCTCTTTCGGTGTGCAGACGCAGTGTTTTTCCTAAAGATCATGAGCACGGGGCTATTGTATGTGGAGGAGTGGCCGTTCTTGTGACTCATGGTGTTCCTGTCACCCCAGTGGCTCTGCGTACAAATCTGCAAGTGGTGGCAGACTTTCTGTTCACTGTCTGCTCCATATACTTACCACTAGATGAAGCAGTAAGCCTTTCTGATTTAGAAGATTTGGTTGACCAGCTGCTGCCTCCTATTTTCCTTCTGGGAGACTTTAATGCACATCATCCGTTGTTGGAGAGCGAAAAGTCGGGACTCGCAGGGCTGCGTTGCCGAGTCCCTTCTGTCCACCACGTCACTCTGTCTCCATAACATGGGGACATCCACCTACTTTTATGAATCCAGCCTCTTGTACTCAGCCATTGATCTGTCATTGAGTTCCCCATCCAGATTTCCTGACTGGTCCTGGAGCGTGTCTGATGATCTCCTTGGCAGTGATCATTTTCCAATTTTTCTTTGGCTTGTAGGTGCCGGATACTGCCCTTCTACCAGTCTCGCTTGATGGAATATTGTTCAGGTCAAGTGGGACACATTCACTGCTTCAGCAACTATCACTCTTGATTTGGTGTCCACAGGTACAGTCAATGATGCTGTTGAGGTGGTTACGGATTGTATTGTGCATGTGGCAGACCTTTCCATTCCAAAGACTTCAACTAAACCCAGGTTATCTGAAGCCTTGGTGGCATTCTGAGTGCAAAGTAGCTCATCAGTTACATATCCCCTGTTTACATATCTTTGTTTTCTTTAATATTTGTTGGCTTTGCAATTTTGCTCAATAAAAAAATTTCAAAAATCTTTAATATGAGGTTTTCTGTTGTTTTCTTTATTCTAATTTTGGTAAATTTTGATGTTTGTACCATTTCTTCATCAGGTCTTTGTTGTTTACTTTTGTTGCATTTAAGATTAATCATCAGTGATGGTCACACACGTTTTTAAGGTTTTGACTAGGAAGGAATTTGATTCCTTTGATGTGGGCATGTCTCCAGCTTGAGTGGTCACTGAAGATGGATTCTTTTTTCAGGTCCCTTTAATTTAATTTTCTTAACCTCTAGTTGATAGCTTATAATTTAAGAAGTTCCCTATTCATTACATTCCCCTGATATTGTCTGTTTAATCCTGATTTTTACACATGTTCATTTCTTATTTATGCATGCCAGTCTTCTACATAAAGGAGAAAAAAAAATATTTTGTAAAAGTTTCATTACGATGATCATTGAATCAGAACTGACAAAATTGATTCTTTTAAAGTAGGATTAGATAGCTGGATTAAAAAGGCAGTGTTTGACACCAATAAAGATTTTCAAAAGAAAAAGGAGCAGCTGTTTTCCAGTATATATATATATATGTGGTGGTAGTAAGTTTCTGACTCTGCCCCCTCCCACACCTACTCTCTAAATAAAGCATATGGAGAGTTTAAAAAGAACTTAAGGAAATTATTAATAATGGGAGTGATTTTAACTTTAAAAAAATTAAGGAATGGTGCCATATTTTTCTTCATATAATCTGCACTGTGATGTTTGTTCCGAAATTATAATTTTTTGACAGAAAAGTCGCAATTCGCAAGATTACCCAAAAGTCCAAAAAAGTTAGGGGGAAAAATTAACTTATTTAATAGAGTAACTGTTGGCAAAAGTACAGTATGTAATTCATGTTAATAAACTGTAAATAAAAAACAAAGATTCATGATGGATTTTTAAAGCATGAAAAAAGAGCAAAATTACCTAGTTTTTTCAGCATTACTGTAGTTCGAAAACTATGAAAAATCTGTAGTACTCTGAAAATCTTTCAGCTGAACAGCAAACAAATAGCCTTAACTAATACAGTAAATTTGACAAATGAAATTCATGCGACAAATGAGAATGACTGTGATTACTTAATGTGCGATACACCAGTGGCACCCATGTACTCTCAACAATGCATAATCTTCTGAGACAGCAAATAGTAACATCTTCATTGCATCACATTTTTTGTTAAAATGCTTGTAAGAAAATAATAAAATAAAAAGTAACTCTTTGCAGACCTTAATCTTCGTATTGCATTGTTTTCTTTTCTTTTTTTTTTTTTTAGTTGTTTTTTCTGTTAACACATATTTGATACTTTTCCTACTCAATTACCATGCAGTTTTTTTTTAAAATCAAAATGCTGCAAAACTTTTTTATTTTCTTTAAAGCAGTGCATTATCCACAGAGCCTAAATTTATAACTTTTTAACAGGTAACCTGCAAATTATATGACAAAAATTATGGTAGTAATGGAATTAGAAAATATATGCTGTATAATACAGGAAGAAAATCCAGGAACTGCAAATTCACTTAGGTGTGAATATAGCAATAAAGTGTCAAAATTCATTTAAAAAATGGCAACAGTATATAACCTCTAGTATGATCAATTAAAATGAAAGAATTTGGTAAAGGTAAGCATGTGGCAATAAAAGCAGACGAGTAAAATTGCCATTGTGGACAGAAAAGAATATATTAAGAAAATAGAAAAATAAATTTAGCAGCTTATCTACGAAAAAGCCATTAGGAAATCCTATGCCTGATAGAATAAAAAAAATCTTAACTAATGAATTATCTGCAAAAGAAAATCAATTTACAAAATATTAGTTTTCAAAAGTACTACATACAGTTCCTTAAATATAGGGAGCAACGAAACTGCAAAGGAAATCTTCCAATAAGGTCAGTATGACACTAAAATACTTGCCACTTCCCAAACAGGTAAATTGAAAAATTGATCAGCTGCCAATAATGGATTTTCTTAACACGAGGAGTTCAGATCTTGTAGTGTGTATGTATTCAAGTTAATCCCCTGATATAATTTCTTGCAGAAGACTTGAGTTTTGGTTGTGTTTCAGTCAGAACACAAACAAATAATAGGTATTAATGAGATATTTCTTTTCTCAGTTTGAAGATGAATGTTTTGCACAAAAATGTGACCCGGTACCAGTTTAAATTTTTACTCGGGGTATACAGACTGAAAATTAACTTGCATACTGACATATAAGCCGAACGTTTTGGGAAGAAATCCTGCTTTCAAAGTAGGGGGAGGGGGAGAGGTGGTTGCTTATACATGGCTCAGTAAAAAATAGGGCTGGACTTCCAAAGTGTTATGTGAATTCTCCCACAAAATACCAGCAGGTTTGTTTAAGTTTTAGATCACAGCTCTCTGCGATTAGTTTTCTGACCTGTCAGTTATATGCTAGCTGTGCTTCCTACCTTGAGGGGGGGGGGCAGCTGTGGATAATAACTGTATGGCTATTCTGTTCTCAAGACTTCATGGAGAAATAGCACTCCTTCCATCACCCAATGGCATATATGAGATGGAAAAGGAGACATTGATTTCACACTGAAGAAGAAAATTATTATTAGAGATTCTTCACATTCTACCCTACATATTTTATTTGTGTTCATTGAAATATATATAAGTTACACACTCAGTATACAAAACATTAGGGATAGGGGTGATGGGCAGTTGGCAAGGCATCTCCTGCACAGAGTGGAACAAACCCAAGCTGAACACAGGTGATAAGTTGGCAGACAGTGTGGCTTCTCAGCAGTGTATCACAATCAACAAACGTTGGTAAACATGGTGATCTGAACAACTTTGAGTGTGGACGCATTGCTGGCACAAGACACATGGGTCATTCTGTTGCCCAAGTGGTAAGAATCCTGGGGTTCCTGAGGGCAATTGTATCAAGGGTATACTGTGAATGTACCATTGGTGGATGTACCAGCACTCAGAGTAATTATCAATGACATGTGGTGGCCAACCACATGCCATTGATGACCAGGGTCAACGTAGACTATCCAGGCTCATACAGACCGACTGCTTGGCAACGGTGGTACAAATCACATCCAGGTTCGATGTCAAAGGCCCAAGCAGCATCAACGAGCAAACGGTATACTGCACGCTGCATATACTGCTTGTCATCAGAAATTATGCCTCGCTTGGTACTGGGAACATCAAAACTGAACCTCTGCAGAGATGTGCCACGTTGTGTGGTCAGCTGAATCCTGTTTTCAGCTGTATCAAGCTGACAGAAGGGTGCAGGTGTGGTATTTGACAGCATGGGGCCATTGCCCCATCATGCCAGGTCAGATCTGTTCCAAGGCGGTTGTGGCTCTGTTATGGTTTGGGGAGCCTTTTCATGGGGCATATTAGCTCCCTTAGTGTGTCTGGAGAGGTCCTTAACCTCTGCATACTACCAGCCTGTACTGGCTGATCACATACATGCTTTCACGGCCGCACATCCAGCGGACAGTCTGTTTCAGCTGGACAATGTGCTACCCCACCGGGCCGCAACCATCCAGTTGCCCTTAAAGTCCCCAGATTTAAACCCTGTGGAAGCTCTCTGGGATGCCATGGAGCCTAGGCTCGGGCAGAGTTGTGGACAATGCTGCAACAGGCATGACTGGCATTACCTCTGGAAACTGGTGGAGTCCAATGCCTTAGGGTGTGCAGGCTGTTATTTGCGCTAGAGGAGGACCAACATGCTATTAGATAGGTATCTCTAATGTTTTGTCCATTTTGTGTGTGTATGCCTTAAAAAAAGTCCGACCGTTTTGCATTTCACTATTTATGTTGCGTAGTGGCACATGGAGACCACGGCCTCAAAGTAAACAAATTGCCGACAGCTGCAGCTGGAGAGTTCATGCAGAGCTCCCAAGTGTCCCGGATTCCGTCCGATTTTGAAAATATTTTCTGGAAGTCCGATTTTTCTACCAAAAATCTGGGTTTGTGGTTTTCGTATTTTCTTTCTTTTATTTATTTACTATGCATGGTATCCCCCCCCCGCCCCTCATTAATGATATCAGCAATCATTTTTCTCCAGATTCAACATTGGTTGTGGGAGTTGGTAAGTAATGGATACAAATGTTTTGATTTTTTTTTTTTTTTTTATTTAATCCCTGGCATTTCAAGCGCCAAGGTCCTGAGTCCCGTGATGGTAGCAAGATGGTGAGTGGCTTAGAAAAGGGAAGTACTGGTTTGTAACGTCACATCCACGGCGCTTGTGCAATGCCTCCTGCAAGAATGGGATCTTGCTAAAAAAGACAAGATTTTGTGCCATTGTGCACCAAAACCACCATGCCCCGTTATCATCGGGACTTCGGCACAGTAAATTCTCTGAGCACACCGTTCCGTTGGATGCGGTGGGAAGAAAGATTAAGATATTCCAAGTACTTACGGATGTTACATAGTTACTATATAAATCGTTAGTCGACTACGGAAAACATAGAGTATGCTATGAAAATAAAAAAATCACAGTGAAGTAACATTATTAAACATCTGTAAAATTTATTTTCATATTTTCAAGATGTTTCGATTGATAAAATTCGGCAAGAAGTCTACAAATCTCGCAAAGTTCTTAATCCCACCGAAAATGACTGCTGTAGATGATAATGTCGCATCGTTTTCCGTTCCCGCATATTAAATTTTTCCGACTTTACTTTATTATTTTTTCCCTCTGCCTGATTAGATTTTTTTTTTTTTCATGTCCTCTCTCTGTCAGATCATGTTTCTAGTTTTTAATATCTTTGGTAATAGTGAAAGGGAGTAAAATGAAAAGGTATTAAAAAATTTTTCTAATGAAATGCATGCTTCCCTATTTCTAATACATACTACTTCAAAAATAATCATTAGAGAGCAATTGTTTTTGCCCTTTTTAGCACATCTCTTGTAAAAAAAGATCATGCTTATGTTATCGGTTTGTCCGTCCGTCCATCTGTACCCACGATATCTCTGCAACTATTAGTCCGATTTGAAAAATTCTTTTTGCACTCGGAAGCTTGAAATATGGGAATGATGATCCTTCATTTTTTTTTTTTTTTTTACGATGTACAATTTTGCCGCTAGAGGGCGTAAATGCAGATGATGTCGAATTCAAAAATATGTTTTATTCCACATATTTACTTCTAAACATCAGATTGAAAAAATTCTTTTATCTTTCGATTCCATTTATGTCGAACAGTATTTTATAGTTACTTTATCAAATTACGCATAGATTTTCCGCTAGGGGGCGTAAAAGTAAATTACATTTTTCCCGATAACTCTTCTTCTAAAACTCAGATTTGAACATTTTTTCTTCAGCGGGTACATCTCCTGATGGAAAATCTTTTGTATATAATTTTGAATTTTTGGTAAATACTTTGGCCACCAGGGGGCGTAAGTGTTAGTGTTTACTTCTGATGTGTTTTCCATAAAATGTGAGCTTCTAAAATATAGTTTGAAAACATTCTTTCGTGGACTGATACCACTTACATCGATAAACCTTTTCGGAATATTTTCTTCCTAAAATATTCCAGGGGGCGCAGATGTATATCTTATTTTTGTCAATATCTCTACTTCTAGGAGTCAGATTTGAAAAATTCCTTCTTTGTTGGATAGTGTTTTCAGTGTGACATGTTTTTTTTATATATAATTTCAAAATTTTCAAGTAATTCATAGACTTTCCGCTAGGGGCGTAAAGGTAAATTACGTTCCTCCCTATATCTCTGCTTCTAAATCTCCGATTTGAAAAATTCTTTCTGCGCCGGATACAGCTCCTGATGGGAAATCGTTTGCACATAATTTCTAATTAAAAAAAATGGTTTGACCACCAGGGGCGTAAATCTTAATTTCCTCTTCTGATGTATTTGCAGCAAAATATCTCGATTGAAAAAAACGTCATTTGTAGACCGATACTACTCATGTCGACAAACCTTTTAGAAACATTTTCTTCTTAAAATAGTGCATAGTTTCTACGCCAGGGGCATAGATGTATATCTTTTTTTTTTTTTTTTTTTTTTGTCTATATCAAGACTTCTAGGAGTTCGATTTGAAAAATTCCTTGTTTGTTGGATAGTGTTTCTGATGCGAAATGTTTTTCCTATAAATTTAAAATTTTCAAGTAAATCATAGACTTTCCGCTAGGGGCACAAAGTTAAATTGCGTTTTTTGTGATATTTCTGCTCCTAAAACTCTGATTTGAAAAATTCTTCCTGTATCGCATACAAGACCTGATGGAAAATATTTTTCACATAATTTCTAATGTTTGGTAAACAATGGTTTGGCCACCAGGGTCATAAGTGTTAATTTCTGCTTCTGACGTATTTGTAGCAAAATTCGGGCACCTGAAAACTTGACTATAATTTTTATTTTTTTTTAACCCTTTTGAGAATACTTTCTTCCTAAAATAATGTTTGGTTTTCCACCAGGGGACGTAAAGTCGCATCTAATTTTTGTCGATATTTACAGCAATATCTGAGGGATTGAAAACCCGACTGAAAAACTTCTTTCTTCCGTCAGATACTATTGTTTTTCATACCGGTTCCATTGACTTTGAATAGCTTTGATAAATTTAATTTGCGTCAGAACGGATTCAAAAGACATGCTTATTACACCCGAAAATTCGGTGTCATCTTTCTTGTTCATTTTATTATTACTAAGTGAAATTAGATTTCTAGTTCAGTTATTTAATGTCTCCGTGATGAAATCTGTGCCCCATGAAATTGTTTCATGTCAGAGTGCACAACGCAGAATTGAGTTTTCACATTTAATTTTGCATAAAATTCGTGTTTTTCAATTTCTTAGCCATGAAATTCTTCCGTGGATTCGCGGAATTCTGCTTTTTCTATCATCATTTGGGTAAAACTCGAGATCAATACAAAACTGAAGAAAATATGTGCACTTTGATGCCCCGGTTTTTGATAAGTTGGTAGCTCTGATTTATGTAACACTTTTTTGGAAGCACTTCAAAAATAGTAAAAAAAAAAAAAAATGTATGAAATATTTTTTCACCCAGAGTACGATTCTTACTGGAATAGGTGCCAGTCATGTGATAAGTGCAAAACCTCGTACCATTTCAAATTGAGACCATGGAATTTTTTGCCTTCTATACATCAACAAATACCTCACTATTTCCCCTGTGCAATCGCGGGACACAGTCTTTCAGACTGAGCCCATGGTGAGTCGAACTGCAGATAAATCATTTAGCTGTTGAGGACCGACAGGCAACTGTTTCAGGCAGGCGTCTCTCCTGAGTTCTCACAGCAAACGTGGGCATGTGTGGTCTTCGACCCTCACGCTGACATGGCTGGTAGAAGCCATCAGCATGGTTAGCACTATGGAAGAGCAAAGACGTGGTGCTTTGCAAAAGGTGGTAACTTGAAAAAGGCCAACACTGGCCTTGTTATTTTTCGGGTAAAAGAATTGTGGGATGCAATTTCACCGGAAATGGATATATTAGGTCCTTCAAAAAATGCTGCATTAGTAATGTCATTGATGTTACAGAAATAATTTGGGAACTTTGATAGTGAATTGTACAGTGAAGGATTTTACAGAAGTTAGTCTCAGAAATTTACATAATTCGTTTTTATAAAATGTTTTCTGAAATCTTAAAATTTAAGATGGGTCAAGGTTTTTTTTTACAGATTTTTAGCTGTTGAAGTGGGGGGGCTTCTACGTGCAAGTATATATGCGGCATGAATTCATTACATTATAACTCAAAACACACACACCATCCAAATTATATTAAGATAAATCTAGCTGTGTGCGTGTATTTATGTATACATTAAGACAAGCCCACAAATAAATTAATTATATTGTAACTACACACACACCATTCAAATTATATTAAGACAAATCTAGCTCAACAGTTTGTAGAGAAAACAAATTTGACTCAGTGGAAGAAATAATAGTAATCATCGCAACCACCGGTTCATTCAAGTTAATTACAAATGAAATGGTTCATTTCTTGGTATGATTTACTCTTTGGACTTGTCAAATTTTAAAGCTGTACCCTAGACTATGAGCTTTGATAATAAGTCCAAGGAATAAGTAAGTAGCTTCAATAATGCACATAAATGAACCATTTAAATTATAATAACCGAAAAAGAATTAAAGTAATCCCTTCCAAAAATAATTACCCTAAATTAGTTACTAATACATTGTGTTTAAGGGAAAGAGAAAAATAGTTTATAAACCGAAAAAAGAAATAAAACTCCCTAGAAAAATTACTTACCACAAAAGACTCTTTGAATGTGCTAATAATAGAAAAATGTGTTTCCCAGATATTCTACAAAGTTTGCTTCAGGTAGGAGTAATTAACAGCATAAACTATAATAACTGTAGGAGAGAACAGCAAGCAACTGAAAACTAGGCTGGTGACGTAATTCCATTCTTGACATCATATTTATGTTCACGTACTTGCAGATGACATGGGTTGGACTTTGGTGTCAAGACTCATAATATCCGAACAGTGATTAAGATAGATCACGACCAGGTAGAGATGGACAATAGGCATGGAATCTAATTATCTTGTGTATGCTTGTTGACCGTGCTCTATCTTGTTCATTTGTTACTCATCTGAGGATGGATCTAGTGTAGATCCGAAAGGTCTTATGTCTTTTATTGTAAATAAATAGTTTTAACTCATAAGGCTTTAACTTTTATTTATTTTAGTGTAATAATTGCGTATAGATGGCTACGACTTCTCATCCTTGAGTGATGCACATATCTATCTTTAAGTATGAGGAGGTTCTGTTACGTCTGCCCGATTGTTACCAAATCTGTCAGCTTACTGTGATTGCGAAGGATATTTTCTTTATTCGCATACACTCTCTGTAATCTATAAGTAAATTGTGTTGAGTTGATATTCTAATCTTTCTTGCACACAACTTATTTTATGCCTTGCTAATTATATTTTCTTCTGGGTGTGATATGGTATAGTTAGTATTTTTAACAATGCCAGTGAAAATGTAATATTGTAAGAAGTGTGAAATATCCATAAGCTGTCGTGTTTAGAGACACTTTAATATAAGTTCTTGTTATTTGGCTTATGGTGAACCATAGCCCCAGCTGTTACAAGTCAGAAATCACTGTAATACAATCATAATTAGTCATATTTGATAGCATCTGGTTTTATGTATGTATATCAAATAATGCTTAAGTGGAAAGCTGCCTTTTCTGAATAACTCCATGTAAAGCTTTTTTTTTCTTCTTTATAACTAGGTTGGAAAATTACACTACTAGTGGGGGTCGACTGTATTGCACTCCTCATTTCAAGCAGTTGTTTATTTCAAGAGGAAATTATGATGAGGGATTTGGACGTGAACAGCACAAAGACAAGTGGAACAGAAGTAGCAACAACACTCCAGTTCCACGGGACTTACATGAAAATGGGGACTTTGTTGAATACACTAATGGTGATGTCCAGTGCCTCGAGGAAACTGTATAGAGTCAGGGATGATCCATTGTGTACATCAACCAGCTTTTATTACGTGAAACCATGGCAACCTATACCTTCTGAACAATTTAGTGTAACAAATGAAAATTCTACTCAGGCTTTGATTTGCTGAATATTGATATGATGGATTTTCTTTCTTTCACTTATTTTCTAATTATATTTTAACTTGTACATTAATGTTCTTGCCTTGATGTTTTTAAAAGTCATGGCAGTATGTTTGTTTTATCAGATGAGCAATTTTTACATCTTTAGCTAATATGTTGAACTTAAAATATTCATTGATCTGTTGCTTTATGAAACATGCTGGAACAGAGTGTTTATGCCATTGTGTATTCAAAATATTTGCTCAAGGTCAATGGAAATGCCAATTTTAAATTAGTTGGACATCATTTTGAGTATGTTTTAAATTTTTATCTTAGAACATGCATAAGTCATTCATTTTCTTTTTCTCTACAAACTTCTCAATATTTATTGAATAAAACCAGTTTGACAGTTCCAATATATTTCATTTTCCTTTTGACATTATGCTTGCTAGCAGCAGTCCTGTGTGCAAAAAAAAAAAAAAAATTAAAAAGGTGTTGGTGTGTTAGTATGAAAAAAATAAATAGTTCTTCCTAACCAAAGGCTTTTCTGAAAAGTGTAGATACTGTGATGTCAGTTTAGTAGGTATTAGATTGTATGTATTATCATACACAGTATTTGTACTGTTGTTTGTTCCTCTGAGTTATTAAAGTGCACAAAATGAGACTATAGTACTTAACCTCTGTGTACAGCATGGTTTTGTAAAAATTTTCATTCAGTTTTATAACGTTTTGCTTTATATTCCTGTATTAGATGAGCTTTTAAAAAGTCCAAATCCAGTCATTTGGTGTTGTGTACAATGTATAGTGATAAAGGTGCTTGTCATTCTTTACATATTTTTCAGCTTTTATTGTAATAGCACAAGTGTTTTCTTGTATAAATATTGTTATACTCATGCATTTATTCATTTTTATTAATGTTGGTTAAAATTGTATTTTATATTGAGAAGCATGCTGTGTTCCTGCCTTTATTTTGTATTTTTTTCAAGCTTTGTAATGATTTTCAATATATCTGCAATTGTATCTTGAAGTGTTCTGGGGATGAGGAGGGGGGGGGGAGCTGTGGTTATGTGACTGCTTTATGATCTGCATATTTTTTTTACATCCCAGTCTTCATTCAGTACAATTTAGTTTTTCCATTATTAATCATTCACAGTATATAATAGTTGTGTAGAGAAAAATATGTAATTTTTCAGCAGTGCATCATACTGCTTCTGTAACTTAACTGTTTCAGCGAGTATTGCCACTTTTTTTTTTTAATCTGATTTTGGTGCTTTTTATTCTTTTGCTTGATAGCGTACTAAAAACTTACCTATTTTATTCCACCATAAAAAAATTGCAAAAACTACGCACATATAAACAAGTGCGTTGATGCACGTCTGTCTGTTGAATTTTGCCTGTTGTATACTAATTTAATTTCCTAAACTTTCCAAAATTAAGCTTGAGCTGTTTTTATATTGAACCATTTGGCTTTGTATAGGAACACTGTAAACTGCTAATTATTTCTGTGTAGAAATTGCAACCATAAAAGTATTTTGTGACTGTCTGTTTAAATATTTTATGTGGACTCCCATATTTTCACCCTTGGAGGAGTGTTGCAGATATTGGCTTTTCATGACAGAAGGTACCGCTAGCAACTGTGATTATGCCGTAACTTTGTTCACCATAATTTTAAACTGAGATCAAACTCTCATAGGATCTTTATCAGTGAATTCATATCATTGGGCAAAAACATTTAACAAGTAGCCTTACACTTCATAACATTTTAATGAGTATTTAAAAGGATTTTTTCTCTAAATCTTACTGGTTTAGTTAATTTGACTGCATCTTAAAATGCAACTACTTAGCAAACCCATTGCTAAGTAGTTCATTTTAAGATTCACATGGAAAGCTTGCACTGCAAATTTTATTTCAGAAAATTATACTTGTATATTAATCACTTAAATGTTCTATGCTATATAATCAAATTTATATGTAATGGTAACATGCCCATTGATTTTGCTGTTTATTGTGTAACTTATCAATTATGACAGCAATGGGTGTACAGCTATTTTATTCAACACACCAAATATTTAAGTGTGCCTTAAGAGTTGACAAATAAGCATCCAGATATATTTCCTAATGTACCATCAAAATCTCAGAACAAAGGAAAAGATTTTGTATGTAAAATTCCAACTTTGTTTCTGTTAACATATAAAATTAAGCAATACAAAAAAGACTGTTCTGTTCAAACTACCTGTTGCCACATGAAGTGCTAAAAAATTAAATGATGCTACTGAAACATATATTATAGGTTTATATGTTATGTGAAGTTTATATAAACTTCCTTTAGTAGTGAAAGATGCAAAACAACTGAATTCACTTTTTTAGCATAAGCATAAAATGGCCCCTTATGAATAAAAAAATAACACTGAATGCTTGTAAGCTTTACATATCTTTCACCCCCATGGTTAGGATACTAATGTTGACATCTTTGCTTATCTATTTAGTAGTAAGGCACAGTACTGTTAAAGAGGTAAAAAGATAAAGTGCTGCAAGGTGTAGTTATTTCATTAATCTGAAATGTTAGATTTTGTAGTTAGCACACTCGCAGGGAAAAATATCATTTTGGAATATGTTGCATTGGACTCACTCCGTGCTAAGAATCGAATTTGTGTATGTATATATATATATTAAAATTTGGAATTTTGATTTGTAAAATTCACATGGCCAGAGGTATAAATGATGAGGTATAACCTTCTGGTATTTTAAGGTAGCATTGTAAAATCTTAAGGTATCAGTTCCTGTTCTTCCTGAGATGTTTACTTTTAAGACTTGTAGTGTCACGCACCATCCGTTAGGCATACTTGAGAGGCGTTTTTACATTTTGCTAAACTTCTTCATTGAAACTTTTTTTTTTTCTATTCAATATATTTTCCTTTTATATAAAATGCGAAAAATTATGTAAAGCAATTTGACACCCCCCCTTTTCTGAAAGAAAGGTAACAAGTTTTTAACTGAAATTCAACTGTTACACAATTTTTTTGTAGGAGCTTATCCGAAAAAGAAATTTTTTTCAGCTGTGGTATATTATTCAAAATAACTGATTAGTCCCTTAACCATTTTCATTCGAGTGTAACAAACCATTTGAACTGGTGCTTTTGTAATTATATGGTTATATTATCCCGTCTTCCGTCTTTGTAGCAGTGTTCTTGTACTGTATTGGCTCTCGTCTCCCAATAGGTGCTTTTATTTTAATTATTTTTTTGTTGTTGTTCCTTTAAAAGTGTTGTCTTTTCATAATTTTTATAGCTCCAAAAATGTGATGAAAAACAGGAGGCTGAATATTTTGTAAAAAAAAAAAGTTATTCTATGGACTGTTTTGTATAGTACCTATTGTGGAGATTGGCCTGTTCTTTTGTAAAATCTTGCTGAAATAAATGTACATTATGAAATAATAAATGTTTTTTTTTTTTTTTTTTTTTTGCCATATTTCCCAGATCGCTGCCATGCCAACTTACTAAGCTTGCCACTATGTCTTTTGTGGGTCTGTGAGTAGCATGAGCTATTTTGGTGAGCATAAGGGCGGAGCGTAAAAAACTTTTTTTCGAATTTCAATATGCCCTAGTGTGGAAAAGTTGTGTATTGCTACGTAAACCATGTGCAAAAAAAATAGCGAAAATCAAATAATATCTTACGGTTCCACTTTACCTCCAAAATTTTGATATTTGGGCAAAATAGTCACATTTTCACGTCCGTTGTAAGAAAAGAACAGTGTTCGTTACAGACTTTCCGTAGTGCGCAAAAACTATCTGTTGGTACCTAAAAGATGTGCACAATTTTTCAGGCAAAGCAACTAACATCTTATGGTTCCAATTTAATGCAACAATACTCCATGTTTAAGGAAAATTGCAATACTTTGACACTTAATGTTCACCATGCGATTTGTTTCCTAGTTGTGTTAGTGCGTGCACTGAAAGCTCAACATATTGTGCACACTGCACATGGTGCAGCTCTTCATGTTTCAGAAAAATCCCAGAACTCATCATGAAGAGGTGGCTGCACAGCAAGTTCCACCCGTGCCCAACCCAACCACCCATCCATTAGGGCAAATCAATTTTCTATTCTTTTTTAATCTTCAATTTCCTGTTCTTCTTTATTAATTTTTACCCTGAAATCTGATTTACTTTCGAAGACTGGCATTATTTGCCGTGCTTCCAACCGTAATCTCAAAAATCCATCCCTTTGTTCTTCTCCGCAAACAGCAGCAGATGCTCCTATTGTCAATTTAACGCATCGCTCCACTCCCTAATTGTTACAAGGGAAGTTTTGCGTGCCCAATCGTTCAAGAATGTCTTTACAGTCACTGTTGCATAGGTTCATTATTTCATCGTTGGTTAAATGAGCAGTCAATGGCGGTTTGCTTAAGACGCATATTACCAGTCAATTAGGACAAAATAATCCTCCCCTTGAAAGTTAAACTGTGGAATTTCAAATACACTGCTTGCATCGCAGTTTTGTGCCCTTGCTCGAAGGATCCTGCGGAAGCCAAGTTCTCTGATATGTTTCCTGTCGTCCGTGATCATAGCCAGAAGTATTGATTCTGGATGGCCAAAATAGCTATTTCTTTGGATTATGTGGTCCAGAACGCTCTTCAAATCCTGGGTGAGATATCTGGATGTATGGAGCCATCCTTGCAAGTGAACTTTTGGAAGATGTGGGAATGATAACTCAAGTTGATACTTCAATTTTTATAGATAGGCACAAAATTAGAAGGCAGAGAAAAACCAGTGGTAAACAGCTTCAAAACGATAATCTGACTGCACGTAAAGTTATTAAAGGGTTATATTTCGACAGGCGTAAGGACCAAACCATAATGTATGAAGAAAGGGAAGGAAAGCAGTTTAAAAAAAAAACTTACTGAAGAATACGTGACTATGCTGGAAGTAAATATCTTGGGCATATCACTCCTACATCTTCCACCGCAAAGGACATTGCCAAATGTCTGCTGGATTTCTTACATGCCAAGAATATCAACCTAAGCAAACTGTTGGTGATAGGCTGCTGTGGAACCGTCGTTAATACTGGGTGTAAATTAGGTACAAACCAAAAACATTTTCAGAGGAAAATCGGCAAACAGATGGAGGGCTGCGAAAATCTACCGGTTTTGAAATTTGAAGCAATTGAAGTGGGTTTTCCTGAATGTGATGAAAAAATTGCAATTGATCTTAACACGTGGGAGAATTCACTTAAAATTCTGGCAGAATTTGTTGTGAGGTTTATGCGCCCATGTGGTTGTTCACTTATAAGATCACACCCTCGTTGCCATGATGGAGTGCGGAATCGGTGGAAGGCCATCCAGATTCTACATTTGTAGCAAGGGCAGAAACAGATGAGCACTTTATCAGAAAAGATGTCATCTCAAAAGATTGAAAGAGGGGTTCTGTAGCTGCTGGCTCAAATTGTTCACTGCGTTCATAGTTGCATCTAAAATAAAGAGTGATCGAGCGAAACTGGAATTCCTCAGCTGAAGCAGAATGCCACCAGTCAGAGGAGCAAGGTCAGCCACATTTAAGTGTACTATTGTTCACAGGCAACCTTAATCGAAGAATAAGATAACAGCATAGATAATCTTATGTGACTGGCCATCTTACGTCACTCGCTTCGGGGATTTTAAGCTTGGTGTCGCTCATTGCTGCCTGGATTATGTGAAGGATGCTTTAACTTTTAGGAGACTGGTGAAATAATTTATAAATATCCTTAAGCACATGGAAAACTCTTTTGATCTTTATTTTACGCAGATGTCATGGCCAGTGATAAAACGTGTGCTGTACAATGCACGTGCAGTAATTCTCTTCCTGTTTTGGTTGACAAACACTTCTTAACATCTGAAAAATTAGCTGTGCCATCAAAACCAAGTGCAACCAAATTATCATACTTCAAGTTGTTCTTCTGTAGTTTGTTATCTATGGCAGTGGCAATACTTTCAGCTTTTGTGTCTTACAATTTAACCAGCAAAAGGAATGTTTCAACTGGCTTATTCTCAAAAACATAAGTTACACATATGGAAAGTTTAGACTCATTATTGATATTGGATTTGTCAGAAAATTTTCTATTGTAATTTTTTTTTCTTTTACTTGCTGCACTATTGCCTCCAGTAGCAAGCAACAGTTCACTGGCTGTCACTCTGCTCGTGTACGTAGAACAAACAGCTTTTCTAAGTTGGGGATTACTTTTAAAAGAAGTGTTTGTACAAGTTGCTGATACTTGGGTTTGTGCTCTATTTCATGTTTACACAAAAAGTGAACACCTCAAGCTAGTACCATGATGGATTTTATTATATTTTAATTCTTCACTCTGATTCAGTACCTTATTATGAACCAGCCTTTGTGCTGTCACTCATTCACTGTAACCTGATGCTTTTTAAATGGTGAGAAGCTTTGGAATGCTTTTTTTATTTTCAGTGTTGACCTAGAGCTTTCTTGTACTGTGTAAAAGGAAGTGTTATGAATACTCCCCCAGACTTTTGTATAGCCGCTGAATAATTTTTGCAAATATCTTGTGCACTTTGCAAAATGCTCCTCTCCTAACTTTGTCAAAATATAACCATGAATATTCGCTTACCCAATTTTTATTGTATCCACAATTAGCATATTTGGATGAAATCAAATTACCACATTTGGTTGAAGATCTTGCAACTAGAACTGTCTCTGTTGATCCTTTTTCTTCCCTTCTCTTGCAGTTGCTGTGCACTACATCTCATACTACTAAAGAATGACACAATTTGTTTTAGGGTCATGGCACTTAATCATTTTGAAAGAAATTTTATACATTTGCTTAAAACATATCCTGCATGTGATGATTAAGAAGTTTCTAGGTGGTAGCACGTGCTGTGCAACGGTCTGTATTGATCCCCAAAATTTGCAATTCAAAACTTAATGCAATAGTCACATATTGCAGATTCACTTTCACATGACAATTTCAACCTTACAAATATTGCAACTGCCCGGTTTTAGGGCAAGTCTGTAGACTAAGAGAAAATGTTGCAGTTCCTTTGGCACTTAACCTTTGGATGTAAAGAGGATGGGGAAGGCAATTGTCTAAAACAGTTGGCTTATATTTTTTAAAAACATGGAGAAGGAGATTCCCATAGTTGCTGACCTCTCTTTACTCATAATTTTTAACGAAATACAGTTATAAAGAGGGGTTTCCGTTAGAACACGCACTGCAGAGAACCCATGGCCACACTTTCGAAAAAAACAATATGCATTCCCAGCAACATGCCAGTTACCCTGCTCCTCTTTTCCCGTTTATTACTTTGCTCTACTGGGAGCCTGAAGGGTCTGTTTCACATTTCATCTCCTCTAAGTTCCAGCAGATGCCCTCTGATATGATAGTAATTCCAGGCTCTAGTCTTTTCCCAGATCATTAGCAGGAAGAAATTATGGTTTTTATTGCGGAAATAGAGTTGTCAGTGCTTGAAAAATTGCTCCTTCAGCGAGGACTGTTTTGTTTTACTGAAGGACGATAGAAATTTCTTATGGAAGTTCATGTGAATGTTTGTTTTTTCATTATAATATTTTCTCAAATTTTTTTTTCTGATATCTCCAAATATTCAGCTGTAAACAAAAATAATTTGACTAAATATAAGGAGAGATTGCCCAAAAATCTACAGCAGGGGGGCTAAGCACCCCCAAGAAGATGCCTGAATACATCACTGGTCTTCAATGTACAAAGGATGTCTGTCTTGTGGTGTAAAATGTAAACACTTTACATCGTTCACATAAGAAAACTTTGAACTTTTGGCAAGTCTTGACAGTGATGTATCTGTGAGATGCTTTTGCAACTTGTGTAACTTTAGCTCTTCCACAGCGTATGACGTTAAACACACACAATGCATAAATTTGATGATGAAAGATTGGAAAAAGTTTACAACTAGATAAAATATTGTAGTTTAGATTTAAAGGTATGGGACTCTCGGGAGATATGGTATAAAGCTGTACAGTGTAACTTGCTGTAGTGTTTACAACTAGTGCTACTTTATTATTTAGTTTATTGAAATTTCACTTGCTTTTCATTTAATGCCCCCCTCCCTTTTTATTGTACAGTACTAAAGATAGATTCTAAAAACTGTATAGGTATTTATTTAGAGCTTTTTAAGCTAACCATCAGTAATACAGGAGAATCACTAGTCCGGCAGACATTAGGTCCCAATGATAGATTAGTGATGGCCAATCTATATTTATCAGAGCTGAATTGAAAGTAAAAAACACTTAACTTTAGCTGTGAGGAAGGTTCCTGAAGTGATCCATCTACTTAGCACTAAGAGCTTTAGTTCAAGTTGTAGGTGTATTCTCACTACCTTCAGGCTAGAATCCCTAAATTAGAGATGGAAGATTTATAGATTTAAGTGATTATGGGGACTGAAGTGCCTTCAGTGCTTAATACACTGCTGGACAATTGCTAAGGACGGATCATAAACGGCTATATAACGCATAAAAAAGAAAGTGTGGTTGGATGCCAAGTGAAATAAAATAATGTCAGAATGCCAGGACATTACAAGAAAGAAAATTTATTGTGCTCTGAAATCCAGAAGGCTTTGGAACGTGTTCAAAGGACAAACAGGCCATTTTGTGCAGAATACGTAAACGTGAAAAAAATGCAATTACCGTCCGCAGGCGTTCCGGCGTAAGATGTCAATACGGGATATGGCCACCATGGAGGGCAATGCAAGATTCCACACGTCGTGTCATGCTTTGCACAACATTATCAAGCAGCTGTTGGGGTAATTTATCCCATTCCTCTGTCAGTGCACGGATGAGGGTGTCCTTGTTTATTGGAGGGCATTGGCGACCAGCAAGGCACCTCCCCAAAGCATCCCACACATTTTCAATGGGATTCAGATCTGGATAACGTGCTGGCCGTACGAGGCGTTGAATATCCTCGCTCTCAAGACACTCCTGGACAGCGACTGTTCGATGACATGTTGCGTTGTCGTCCATGAAAATGAATCTATCACCGACAGCACCACGGAACATGCGAACATGAGGTGGCAGAACATCATTAATGTATCGTTGGCCAGTCATAGTCCCAGTTGGAAGCGCATAGAGGGACGTACGGCCATTGATCATGATACCAGCCCATACCATGACACTACATGTCGGATATCGGTCACTTTCCTGTATGTTTGCTGGACAATATGCAGTACCACTATCACGCCAGATCAGTTGTCGTTGACAATCAGATGATAGACAGTATCTACTCTCATCTGAGAAGAGGACAGCAGACCAGTCGTTATCAGTCCAATTGCGATGTTGATGGCACCATTGCAAACGGGCGGTACGGTGACGTCTGGACAGTGGGATGCACACAACAGGACGGCGGGCGTATAGTCCTCCTTCATGAAAACATCTGGCGACAGTTTTTCGGGAGATCCGCTTGCCAGTAGCAGCCATAAACTGATTTGCTACCTCACTAGCTGTGCTGCGCCGGTGTCTTTTTGTTGATAGCACTATGTACCGATCTTCTGCAGGTGTCGTACTGCGAACACGAACTCCCCCGTGACGTTTGCTACACTCTCCATTTGTTTGAAATGATTTCCAAAGCCTTGAAACAACACTGTGGCTGGCGTCGAACTCCCTGGCAACATCTGTTATTTTTCGCCCTTCTTCAATCTTGCCAATAATACGGCCACGCGTAAAATCATCTAGGTGATGTCGGGAAGACATACTGAAAATTGCAAGTTCCTCAATTGATTCTTTCCCTTTCAACTTTGCGTTTGAACAACAACGGTCAATACGCGTCAAATCCTGTATATCTCTTATCAGCGCTATGACGTCACGAACAAGTTCGGCAATCCAAAATTTGCATACGCACAACACGTCTTACTGTATCCCGCACTTATGCTAATTTCCACATTTTCCTGCCTTCCATTTTATGGTTGCTATCATTGCTATCGTCGTCCGTCCTTAGCAATTGTCCGGCAGTGTACTAGAACAGTGAGTTGTTTTCATTACCTTTGAACCACCACAATGGTCATTTTGACCAATCTTAAACAGTAACTGGCTGCCCCGGTGGCGCAGTGGTCTAAGGCGTTGGCCTCTGATCATTCGTCCGTAAGGGGTCCGGGTTCGAATCCCGGTCAGGCATGGATGTTGTGTTTGTCTTACGGCACTGGCTCTCTCCCTTCCCTGGAACCAGTGACCCTAAATTAGGGACGGGCGACTGCTTATAGCCCATTGAGTTGCTCACGGTGGTCGTTAAACCTCCAATATAAAATAAAAAAAAAAGTAAAAAAAAAAAAAATTGGTGGACGGTCATGAAATTTACATGTTAATGAGGTCGAGTTTACGTAGGTGTGATGTTAATTTCGGGACCAACCGGTGAGCGCTTACGCCACCGCACGGCATAATATGCAAATTATCGTCGGTGGTATTTAAGGAATACGGCGAAGTGAATGTAATCAGTCGGCGTACGGACACGTGCGAAGAAGCTGCAATGCCTGGACATGAAAGACTTGTATGATTTCAGCAGTTATCGGACTTTGAGCAAGGTCGTCTAGTCTGACTCCGCGAGGCCAGGTGGTGGTATTGCGGAGCGAATTGGACGGGAAGTATTGGTGGTGGTACGATGGTGGCGTAGATGGTCAGAGTAACATTCCCACACGAGAAGACGTGGAAGCGGGAGTCACAGATGGACTGAGAGCGGACCGATCGACGCATAAGAAGAGCGGCGTTGTCAAGCAGAACGAACATCCACTGCGGCGCAAATCCGAGCTGCCGTTGCACCTGAGGTGACTGCGAACAATCCGCAACCGTCTATTGGATGCAGGACCACGTGCACGTGTGCCTTTGGCATGTGTACCTCTGACTCCAGCCCACCGTTAGGAACGGCTGCAGTGGTGTCGCAACGTCTGCACTGGAGAACGCAATGGAGATCTGTCGTGTTAAGCGATGAAAGCAGATTCTGCTTGGGAGCCTGCGATGCCCGTATGCGTGTTCACAGACGCACACGAGAGCGTCTACACCCTTCTTGCATCCGCCAGCGACACAAGGCCTACACATGGTCTCCTGGTGTGGGGAGCGATCAGCTATCACTCCCGTACACAACTAGTGTTTGTACCGGGTACGTTAAACAGCACCTCCTACATCAACAACATTCAGCCCGTTGTGCCATTTGTAAGGTCGGTCCATCGTGGTGTTTTCCAGCAAGACCCGCCCACACTCGGCACGTGCAACGCAACATGCACTTCATGGTGTGAGACAACTTCCATGGCCTGCACGTTCACCGGATTTGTTCCCCATTGAGCACGTGTGGGATTTTATGGGACAACGTCTTATCCGGTCTCCACGACCATCCCCGATTTATGCGTCCAGGTTGACGATGCTTGGAACTCAATACCCCAAACTTACATCTGTACGACAGACTCCATGCCAGAATTGCACAGTGTGACGCCGTTCATGGCGGTTCAATTTCGTACTAACCATGTTACATGGAAATGTTATTTTTCATTTTACTAGCAAATACAGCTGTATTTTGCCATAATGTTTTGATCACATTATCCTCTGTATTCCGTTGTTATGCTGTATAAATTTCGTTGGTATCAGACGTCTCCTTCTTGGTGTTCTTGTTTCACTTTCCGCCAGTGTATTAATAATTTAAAAAAAAAAAAAAAGGGCCGCCCGGTGGCGCAGTGGTCTAAGGCGTTGGCCTCTGATCATTCGTCCGTAAGGGGTCCGGGTTCGAATCCCGGTCAGGCATGGATGTTGTGTTTGTCTTACGGCACTGGCTCTCTCCCTTCCCTGGAACCAGTGACCCTAAATTAGGGACGGGCGACTGCTTTAGCCCATTTGAGTTGCTCACGGTGGTCGTTAAACCTCCAATCAAAAAAAAAAAAAAAAAGGTGCTGCTAAAAATATGAAGGTGATAAAAAAATATATGTTAAGCTTCACATGGTAGAAACCAGTGCCAGTGCTATCAAGTCCTGAAAGATATAAAATAGAAATATATCACCTGCACATGTGACCTAAAATTTTCAGTCAAATATAAGTTTTGTGAGATGTACCTAATCCATTGAAGATGAAGATCCTAATTTCATTATGATTGTACATTTTCTGCAAATTAGTTTCTTACAAAAGTAGCATTTGTCCTGTGTTTTATTTTTGCAACTGCACTGACGGGGTTGTGTTTCGAGTAGGCTCTTCCACATATTCAGGTAATGCACGTGGTTTGCTTCAATCTGCCCTCTTGCAAGTCTGCTACTTTCTGAATGAAAAGTTTTTTTTACTAATCTTTATTTCTGCCCCTATCTAGAACAACATGCCTGCATTTATAAGGGCTAGATTCATCACATTGTAAAAGGCCTGCACTGGCCAACTGTATGATGCAGACTTTACAGTATATACTAGCCCTTTCAGCCGTGAAGGTCTCATTCCTGAGAAATGTTTGCAAATTCACAGATGGTAAACTAAAATTCTGAAGGAAAATTTTCAGCTTGGAGAACTGAAGTCGCAACTCAGTGTATTACCATTCCCAAACATTTTTGTTTTTCTACTGATAATAAAGTAAAACAGCAACATCAGAGTAAAGAAAAAATATATTTTGGAAATAGTACCTTATAGATAGTTTATAAATGAATTTCTGTAAAAATTAAGGGCTTTTGTGCAGCCTGGCTGAGTCGATGTTTGTAAATGCTTCAAGAATTACTGTACATGTATGTAGCCATTATAATTGATTTTTAAGTTATAGATTAAGAAACAGGCTTCAAAAAGTAACAAGAACTTAAAAGGTTTCATTTGTTAAAAAAAGATTTACACCACGCCTGCATAATTATTTTTTGTTTGCTATATAGAGCATGTTCATGTTATATTTCCCTCAATAACTGAAGGCAAAATACTTTTTGATGGTTTCATCATGGTAGTTCAGCAATCATAATATATTTTATGTTTGGAAAGCGTGATACTTAAATCTGGCAACCAGAGTCACATTGGTGCAATTTGAATCTACCATTTAAAAGTTAAAGCCAGGGATTGGTTTACCACTGGGTCAACTTACGCTGCGTTATAGGGGCACCAAAATTTTGTAAATACATATGACAAAAATCAGTTTACCTTATAATTGGGAGAAAGGGTTTTTTTTTTTTTTATTTAATTAAAGGTTTAAAGACCACCGTGAGCAGTCGCCCGTCCCTAATTTAGGGCCACTGGTTCCAGGGAAGGGAGAGAGCCAGTGCCGTAAGACAAACACAACATCCATGCCTGACCGGGATTCGAACCCGGACCCCATACTGACTAGTGATCAGAGGCCAGCGCCTTAGACCACTGCGCCACCGGGGCGGCAAAGGGGGAATTCGCAATAAAATTGTATTTCTGCAAATTAAACTGAACAATATAATACAGTTACTACACTTAATATATATTTTATTAGTACTCGTAATTTATTTATTAAAATTATCGATTCATTTCGAGACAAGAAACTAATCCTAACATTGAATTGCATTCAGTTAGGTGTGGGTGAGAAGCTGGAGCAGATAATTTTTACCAGGCAGTTTAACAAATTTTAGGGTGAAAATAGAAACCCCGAAATTGCAATGGTTTGCTCCACAGAGAAGGTTTTATTGGGTTGTCGGAAAAGTCTTGACATACAGTATTTTGGCACCCGATGGCAGTTTTGGAAGTACTAGAGGCATGGACAGCTCTGTTATCACTATGGCATTCGACAGGTGCCAGTTTTAGCTGCAGTCTAAAAGGCGATTTGGTTGATTTGTGAAGATTTGACATCAAGTTGAAGATGGAAGACCAAACTGCATTTTCGCCATATTTTACTTCCGTAAAGGGAAGAACGCGCGTCAAGCTTGTGAAAAGTTGCGTAAAGTGTATAGTGATAATGATCTACAAAAACGTCAGTGCCAGCGGTGGTTCGCAAAATTCCGTGCTGGTGATTTTGACCTCAACAATGCTCCTCTGTCCGGGAAGCCAACCGAGGTTGATGACTACCAAATCAAGGCATTGATCGAGTCAAACCCACGTTACACGACACAAGAGATTGCAGACACATTGCAAATCCATCATTCAAGCGTTCACGACCACCTGAAGAAGCTGGGATTTGTAAGCAAGTTCGATGTGTGGGTTCCTCATCAACTCAAAGAAGCTCAATTGACGGCGCATATAAACATCTGCGATATGCTCACTAAACGTGAGAAAAACAATCCTTTTTTGAAGCGACTGATAACTGGTGACGAAAAGTGGGTTTTGTACAACAATGTGCTGCGCAAACGGTCTTGGTCCTGACGTGCTTCTTCGTCTCAAACTACATCCAAAGCAGACATTCATCAGCGGAAGGTTCTGGTCTCAGTGTTGTGGGATTTTAAAGGTGTCGTGTTTTTCGAGCTCCTACCGCAGAACCAAACAATCAATTCGAATGTGTACTGTCGGCAATTGGACAGTTTGAACGAATCCATCATCCAGAGCTCGTTCATTGTAAAGGTGTTGTGTTCCATCACGACAACGTGAGACCTTACACATTTGATCACCCGCCAAAAATTATTCGAGCTTGGGTGGGATGTGTTGCCACACCCAGCATACTAGCCTGACCTTGCGCCGTCAGACTTCCACTTGTTTCGCTCTCTTCAACAGTCCTTGTGTGATATAACATTCAATTCGGATGAGGCTGTAAATCAGCACCTTTTACAGTTTTTCGCCACGAAAGACAGGTCCTTCTATGAACGAGACATTCTGCAGCTCACTGAAAGATGGCAAAAGGTTATCGAACAAAACTGGCATTATATCATTGATTGATCTTTGTTCTTTCTATCAATAAAATGACCTTTGCAAAACAACTAAAGAATTTTTGTTGTGATATCAGAAATTTTTACACAGTGTGCTGGGACTACATGTTGAAAAACTTTCCCATAAAAAAAGTGAAATGTTAAATTACGCAGCAGTAACCGATGTTTCACTCCGAAAAAAGTTTCCTATATATCAGTAGTTTTCTTTTTTTTTTTTTGTCATTATACGTCAAGACTTTTCCGACAACCCAATACAAGATCAAGCTCCCACGGTACTAAGAGTCTGTGGCTCCTCGTGACCAGAGAAAAAAGTGAAGTCTTTGTTACAAAATGAAAATCCATGAAAAAATGCATCTCTTATAAAGAATGTCAATTCTTCTATCAAATAAGCAAAACGGTCAATGGTGTCATCATAAAACACCTGTTTAACTACAAGTTTGTGGATAAGTTCTTTTTGTATCGTGATATTAGATAACGATGATCGCCTTTGCTGGGAAATAATGTTCCTTTAAGTAATTTTTTATTAGTTTCAAACAGGAAATTTTTTTACTGGCACAGTGGTTGAGGGTAAAGTAAGAACTAGAAAAAACAATTTATTCACTTGGAATACATCCTTGTGCACATTATGTCTGCAACACACAATGTGCACACTGTATCATTTTCTGAGCTCATTTTTTTTTTTTTAACAAAACCATGAATCCAGAACACAGAAAATAATAAACAGTACTGAAACTGAAGTTCACACTCCCAGTTACTACATAAACACAACAAATGAAACCAGAATCGTCTAAACTCAAAATTAGTGAGGCATGGATGTTTGTGTTTGTCTTTCGGCACTGGATCTCAATGTGTTACTTGTCCAACACTGGTTATCTGTGTACATTGATCATTTAGCATACTGTCAAAATCCATGTTTGATGTATACTAGTACACGCTGTGTTACATGATCAACACTGGCTATATCTGAGTATATTGATCATTTGGCATGCTCTTAACCATGTATGATTTGTACTTGTTGGTATGAAATATCTGTAACCTGTTTCTGTCTGCGTGTTTGTCATGTCTATACCACCAGGTCCAATAAATCATTAAAAAAAAAACCTCCAATCAGAAAAATAAACTCAAAATCGTACTGCAAAGGCTGTCTGTCGCCTCATTCGATCGAAGTGGAGTCGGCTAACACTTCACCGCGATCATTGTCATTGGTTGCCATAGGAATACCGTTATTCAGTTAACACCAGGTTATTACGTCATGGTAGTGATTTGAAACTGCGTCTCTTAATTTTACATGGCCAACGCACAGTTACAAGGTCGTGTGTTCACCAGTTTGTCAATGCCATTTGAAACGGCGTGCACGCACTTCCAGCGTGCTTTTAGAAATAAGATAGCTTTCATTTCAAAGCCATTTCTAGAAATCATTCTTGTAAATGAAAAAGTGACCAATTTTAAAAATCTGCTAAATCATTTGGATTTTTTTTTCATAAATTTCAGGTAAAGTGACGACTCACTTCACCTGACAAGAGTGACAGTGAATTGGCTATACAATACATTCTGCAGCGTGAACTCTCAGTTGGATTATTTATCAGAATTCAAGCAAGAATATCTGAATTTTTAGAAATGTTGGTATAATTTACATAGGCTAGTGACAGATGCAAGTGTACCTGTTGAGGATATGTTGCAACATCATTAAGAAAAAGAAAACAACAAAATAATGATTATTAGGAAAACGAAAAGTAATCTTAACATTGATATTTTCCTAAAGATTTTCCTGTGCATACAGATCGATAACGCCTTTGAACAAATAAAGTGTTTCTCTTTTGAAAACCATCCGTAAAAATCTTTTAATTATAAGTAATTTTACTAATTTATGTTAATTCATTTCCTCTTTTTCTCAGTTATTCAATCAATTTACAATGATAGCACTATATTTAAAAAAGTCCTGAAGATAGTAAATATTGCTTATATTGTAAATTTGAATGCATACTTGCTGACAAATCTTTCATTAGTATGTTAAATTCGATTTCATTTGAAAATAACAACTGGGAAATGAACCTTTAAAATTGTGCAAATTAAACTTTCGAGAAAACAATATTTAAAACTTTTATTTCAATGCCCACTTTCAAATAAAAACTCTACATAGTTTTTCTCTGAAATGTGCTGATTCTTTTTGTGATAAAAAATGTATACATAATTGTGAAATTTAAAGTAAATTTTTGACATTAGAATTTAGAATACATTTACTTTGGTAGTGCTTAAGTTTGCCGAACATTTGCCATGCAGTGTTAAGTTTGCCGTTGGCAAGAGTCTATTGATCATGCCAAGGATCCAAAACATTATGACCACCTGCCTAATATGATGTTGGTCCTCCACATGTCACCAAAACAGCTCTTAGCTGGTGAGGCACGTATGCTACAAGATTTCTAAAGGTGTCTGTCTTGTGGTATTTGATTCCAACACTTTACCAGCAAATCCTTGAATGCTCGTAAGTTACATGGCTGAGCCGCTGCAAATTGGGTTTGCTGTCGGTGGCGACTCGAGGGTCATGAAAGTGGGGGTCACAGTGTTCAAAAGGGTGAAAGGTATGAAGTGAAAGTACTATAAGTATGAGATAAAAATACATACAATTTTTGTACACAAAATCCATTTTTCTCAGAAGCAAACAAGTTAATAACACTCATTAAAATGTGGTATGTTATTAATCATGTGTTTTTCTATTGAATGCATGGCTAATGCACTGAGTCTATCCTTACTCGTGGTACTTCTTAAAAAATGTTTTTGTCTTCATCAAAGTTGAGAAGCATTTTCAACCGAAGCAGTAGTCACTGGGATCGTGGAAACAATCATCAGCAGTTTTTTCGTAAACATCTTGCTTAAAATCTCTTTTAAAATCCCTATTTTTTAATTTAGTTATTTGCACTATGTTAAACTGAGGCGTTGGTCTGCCACTCTGTTTTATTTCCAACAACAAGCTAGAAAATACCAGTTCATTTAATTCTGAAACTGTTAACTTACTCAAAATCATGATGTGTTTCTTTTTGTACTGAAATGTAATTAAATCAATCTCTCTCATATAAATGAAATCCTACACTTTACAATACAACAGGTCAACACATCACACAGAAGAGCCAGAGAAAAGCGAAGGAATACACCACAAATGACTTTCATCTGTGCACATCTAAACTGTGCTGCCACAGCAGCTTATGACAAATGAAACCCCCTCCAGCTTGCGTAAAGCTTCCGTTGAATAAACGCGCACTGTTTCTCGATCACACGTGCGATTAAGGTCACCGGAAACTTAGTTTACCGAGCAGTACGCGATAACTCTTCACGAAAATTGTTTCGCACTTTCTTCAGCGGACCGCAAGTAAATAACAAGTATTTCTTCTTATCTTAGGGTGTTAGTACAATAATTTTATAGTATCTAGCAATTGAATTTTAATTTTTGATTGGGGGGTTCATGTGCTCCAATAGAGTTGTCGCCACTGTTTGCTGTTCCAGCACAAACCACACATGCTCAACTTTTTGTTTGGTTGGAGGTTTAAATGATTTATTGGACCTGGTGAAACACAGGCAGACAGAAACAGGATACAGATATTTCACAGCAACAAGTACAAATCATACATGGTTGTTACAGCATGCTAAATGATCAATGTACACAGATATAGACAGTGTTGATCAAGTAACATATTGTGAACAAGTATACATCAAACATGGGTTTTACAGTATGTTAAATGACCAATGTACACAGATAACCAGTGTTGGACAAGTAACACACTGAGAGCCAGTGCTGAAAGACGAACACAAACATCCGTGCCTCACCGGGATTCAAACCCGAATCCCTTGTGGACGAATGATCAGAAGCATTGCTTAGACCACTGCACAACCGGGACAGCGATGCTCAGCTGCATGATGTCTTGGGAATTTAGAGGCCAGCAGTAACGGCTCGTGGTGTAAAATGCTGGTGAGGCAAACGGTCTTGATGTAAATGTAAAACAGTAAAACATATTGAAAAATATATAAATTCGTATAACGTTATACGAATATATATATATATATATATCAGTGGCGTAGCCGGGGGGTCGTGGTTTGCACCCCCTTATTAGGCGAGACAGTTAGCTTTTTCTAAGTACGTTTTATAGATAATTTCCCTATTTAAATTCATTGATTTTTATATAACTCGGAAAGCAATGTAATTTCTTGATAATAGAAGAGAAAGTAAAGCAAAGCGGCCAAAGAAGGTGCTTTATTAAATTTTTATTAAAACAACTATAATTTATTGCATTTTCTTCATTTTATTAAATTAGCTTCATTTTGTATTAATATTCAAGATGTGCGTACGTACCAATAGGAAAATATTTGTCGAAGCGCCCCCACCCCCAAAAAAATGTGTTATATGTACTTATACACAGTTATACAGCAGAAGTGCAGACCCCCCTTCAAAAAGTTTCATGTCAAAGGCAGTAAGTATCACCCATTGGATATCTTTGAAGTCCTGGGTTCGAGTCGGCTGAATCATTAAAATCCGCTGAGATTCGGAAGTCTCGTTAAGCCATTGGTCCAGGGTAGGCGGCGCCTTGTTATTAACAGCTGTAAACCCCATCCCTTAGGGCTCCATCCCATGCCATTTAGCCCTTATATACAAATATTATTCAACAGTAATGGAATAAAATTATAGAAATATATGAAACACGGCGTGGGGAGTTTTTCTTCACGAAAAAATCCAAAAATCTTAGAGGAAAAATGATGTACATATACCTCTCTATATATAGACCACATAGGAGATGGGTGGATGAAATTCGAAAGTATGCAGGGGTGACATGAAGGAGACTGGCACAAGACAGACCGTTGTGGAGGAAACTTGGGGAGACCTTCGTCCAGCAGTGGATTGATAATGGTTGACAATGATGATGATGATGATGATATGTGTGTGTGTAATATACGCTACTTTTGCAACAATATTTTATGAAAACAATTATTCGATAATTTTACAACAAAGAAAGAAATATTTCACCAGTATTCTTTTATGTAATACACTTGAGCGAAAATACGCAATATGCGCGGTTTCTTTAGCTAGTCAATGTGTCACACATCCCAACGCAGGTCGGAGATCCACTTCTTAAAAAATTCAAAGTAAATCATTTGAATAGAATTTTTTTCTCACGAAGTGTTTCTTGAGCTTGAATAAAAGTCACAGTTCGATTAGCACATTAGTGAAGATGCATTCAGCACGGGTCACAAACTGAAGTCCAGGCTCGTGATAACTATGTACAGGAGAAGTCAAGCTAAGGAAGCACATTTCTATATAAAAAAAGTATTAAATAATTTAAACCTGGAATTAAAAACAGAGGAATACGATATTAATTTACTTTGGTCTCGAACAGAATGCTTTCAGTTTATGTTTTATAAATAAGTTCAATTCTGCGATCCTTTTTGGCTGCAAATTTGTCTATGATCAGATCATAAAATGGTTGAGTGGACATTAGATGGTTCAGCAATTCTTTCTCGATTGAAATTTTAGCGAGTGAACACAAACGATCTTGTGCCGTTGTATTACGGAGGTAAGTCTTAATTCTCTTCAAACAAGAAAAAACTCCTTTCAGCAGAAGAACTTGTTGACGCCAGTGTCAATACAAGAGAAAATAATTTGTAGGCTTCTGGTAACACATCTTTCAGCTCGTTTTCTTTCATTGTTTTCAAGGTTTTCTGAAAACTGAGTTCCCTGAAGTTGTGATCATTATATAAAAAATCTAATTCGTTCTTTAGTCGTTGTGTGTCTGTAAAAATGTTTGGATAAATTTTTTGAGAGTGTTAAGGGCACTGGATGGAAATGACTCTGAATAACTATGGTATTTTGAGCTGTCAACTAGCTGCAGAAACTCGAGCTTTCCCATATCTTCAAATCTGGTATTTATTTGGACTTTTATATATTCATGAATACACTCCATTAAATCATTCTGTACCGTTTTAGATTGTCCAGAAAATAAGCTTCGTATTTCTTCAAAATGTGCTTTTAATTCTGGGGTGCTCCTACGAAGTAACATTTGGAACATTTCCTTGAAATTACCTTTATTTAATGAGGAAATAGATTCATCATGTCCTCGAAAAGGCAGTTCTTGCTTGCTTAGAACGACAACTAAATCGATTATATGTTCCATAAAAAGCCTATTTAGTCTGACCTTTTCATTAAACTTGACTTTACGAAGAGCAGCATTTTCTTTGAGCATATCAGAAATAGTGTTTGTTTTTTTTCCATTCGTTTTAGACCTACGTGGTTAGTTCTATGCTCTTTAGAGCTTTCGTGCAATTTTGCACTACGAGAAAAGTTTTTTAGATCAAAATAACCCGTTGTATTCCACACATTTTTCTTATTGCTCAGAAGTAAACATGGCCAGCAAAAGAGAGTTTGCTTGTAATAGCTACCAGAAAGCCAGGGAAAAATCTCGTACCATGATTTATTGAAAGACCTAAAAAACGATTTGCCGCACTTCTTATCTTTAGATATTGAACTTTTTATAGGTGTCGGTCTTCCAGATATGAGAACATCCCTTTTATCATAATCTTTCCAGTGTTTAAAAGGAATTTCTTCCAGAACACAAATCACGTCGTTTGTTGGGCCATTCATATTTTCCAACCAAAATCAAAATATGCTGTTTAGTAACAATAAAAAAATAAAAAAGAAAAACTCAACATTACTATGAACTAGCAAACACCCGCAGAAGAGAGGATTGAAAACACACTACAAAAAGTTAGACTCAAATACACTCTGACGAATAGTTAAAGCTACGTAGAAATCATCGTACTCCAAAGCGTCTAGAGGCGAACGGCGTCATCGCCTGTGAAACCACTTTTCACAAAGGTCATCTGCTCATTTTCCCGCGCCCATTGGATACACAATCCTTGGGTTCTCCAATAACAGCGGAGATGCGATTCCAGTTTAAGCGAAATGGAGGGTCGCCTCAGAAATTTCCTTTCTCTTACTGGAAGTCCGGCACCTCTTTAGGTAGACCTCGGACCGTGGGGGTGGGGTTCACTCTGTAGGGCTCTTCTCTGATCCCCAGTTCCCAAAACCGGCTTCTCATCGAGACAATTCGGCCGGTCGACTCTAAGCGCTTAAAACATGCAGCTGCTTTGCAAAAATAATGATTCATTCCTCTTCTCGAAAGCCTTTCTTTAACCTAATTCATGAATCACAATGTGAATTTCAGTGTTGCATTTATCCTGCAAAGTTCTTATATCTTTGTTACTGACAGAAGGTTTTCTTTTTTTTTTCACTTCTCATTCTGCGGAATTTCAGGTGAGGCGGCGTCTCACTTGCCTCATCTGACGGGCCGCCACTGGAGGCCAGGTCAATATCTGGAAGTCTTCCTCATGTTCTGCAAACCATGCTTCAACAATCCAGGAAGTGTGTTATGGCACATTATTCTGCTGAAAGGAGGCACTACTAGATGGGAAACTGTTGCCATGAAAGGATGTACCTGATCTGTTTAGGTAGGTGGTAAATATATCACAGCTTCCTGCACATGAATGACTGGTCCCAGGGTTTCCCAATTAAAACATTTTCCAAAATATTACAATTCCTCCTCTAGCTTGTTTTCATCCCATGATGCATCTTGGTTCCAACACTTCCTCAGGTAAATGACGCACATGCACTCAGCTGTCCACATGGTACAACAGGAAACAAGATTTATCAGACCAAAAGACCTTCTACCAATAATTCAAGGTCCAGTTTTGGGGGCTCGCGTGCCCACTGTAGGTGCTTTCGACGGTAAACAAAGGTTCACATGGGCACTCGGAGCAGCCTACTTTTACGCAGCTCCATTTTCATCAGGGTTCAATGTACAGTGTGTTGTGGCACATTACTCCCATCACCAGCATGAAAATTAGCGGAAAGTTAAACTACAGTAACCTTTCTGTTGGCTCATGCCACATGGGATATGCTATCCTTTCCTCACCTCTAGTATCGATGAGCCATTGTTCCCATGCCTTGCTGGCTGTTTGTGGTTTTTTTTTCCTAGATCCCTTTTTGACAGTACTAACCACAGCTGACAGGGGAGCACCCTACAAGCCTTGCCATGATGGAAATGCTCTTACCCAGTCGTCTGTCAATTACAATTTGGAATTTGTCAAACTTGCTTAGTCCGCCGCTTCCCTCATGAGTAATAACTTATTAGCAAAGCTCAGTATCGGGTGTTTTTTTATACCATTTCATGACCACACATGCCGTCATTTACCTGCAGTTGCTTTGATTTGCTTAAAGACTTACTGGACATAATGTTTTGGCTCTTTGTTGTATGGTTTCTGATAGCTACTCCATATTTTATAGTTATAAAAGACAACAGAGTGTGTTGGTAAGTTTGTTTGGAAACATTTCCCACTTCCATGCTGGGGTGAAGCATTTACAGAGTTTCCACCATCAATGTTTCATCACAGTTGTTTGTAGCAGAAAATGTCCCTTCTTTACTGATGGGCACTTCACTTTTTTTTTTTAGGTTTAACGACCACCGTGAGCAACTCAATGGGCTATAAGCAGTCGCCTGTCCCTAATTTTGGGTCACTGGTTCCAGGGAAGGGAGAGAGCCAGTACCGTAAGACAAACACAACATCCATGCCTCACCGGGATTCGAACCCGGACCCCGTTCGGACGAATGATCAGAGGCCATCGCTTAGACCACTGCGGCACACTTCACTTCACAAGCTATTAATAGTGCCCTCTACAGCTGTCTTTTCTGCTCTCTTTTCATCTAACTTCAATTTCAAAATGGAGAAATACCTTCAATATACTATTTTTTATCAGCATCAAGCAACTCATGTGCGGTTGCACATCACTAATTTAGAGCTGCTGGCTACAAGGAAGGGAAAGAGCCAGTGCTGTGTGGGACAAATGCACCATCCATGCCTCACACAGACCCACCCATCCATAGGCATAACCACTGGGAGGGGGGTCAGGACCCCAGATTTTCAGAGTAGGGGATCCCTAATGTAAAGGACCCCCGCCCCCCTTTTCAGGAGTATAATGCACACTTTTTCCCGATGTGAACCAACTAAATTTAATGAGGATGTAGCACGTGACGTCATCGAGAAGTTTAAGTGAAGTGGCAACAGTTCCTGAAAGACAAGCGTAGCTGGCTGTCCTGCCATTAGTGTGATTATTAGGGGTCGGTGTTTATAAAAATTTGAAGACAAAATGCCTAGATTTTGTGGCATTATTAACTGCTGTAGTAGAAGAAGTCGAGACAGCAAGTTTTTATTTTTATTTTTTTATTTTTTTTAGGCTGCTAGCTGCTGCTGTCTAAAGGCAGTACCGAAAAGATTCGCTTATCTGCCAAACAAAGGAAGATCACTTCCCTTAGCTTAGAAAACACGTTTTATCGAAGAGTTAGACTCTCTCTTCACAAAAGCAGAGAGCCTTTTAAACTTTAGTTTTATCGAGAAATCAGCGATTTCTGGTAAGGCAAAGAATCTATCTTTTACTTGTTCAAATGCTGCTAGCGTGCATTGCTTGCACTTATTGGGCCAGGCGTTCACTCATTGATTCAGTTTTCAAGTTGAATTTAAAAGGTGGCGTTTTTTTTTTTTTTTTTTTTTTGCGTAGGCTTTATTGCTACTGCCTATTTACTTATAGAGCACGTTTCTTAGTCAAACTTTTTCTTAAATCAACACCTCGGTACCCAATCGGCACTTCTGTGCATGTGGGGTTTTCACCTCCAGGGACTTCTATTCAGAAGGTTCCTGGTTGATCTAGGGGGTGTTGAAACTTTTTATAGAGCTAAAAGTTAATTTGTTAGCCAAACTGACTTTTAGTCACAATAAAATATTTGGCTCTTCTGGATTTTTTAGGAGAGCTCAAGCAAAAACTCGCAAAAAAAAAAAAAAAAGTGTGTCCGCCCCCCCCCTTCCCCTCGACTCACTTTTTTTTTTTTTTTTTTTTTGCGAGTTTTCGACTTTTCGCCCTGTAACTTCACTTTTAAGGTTATTTGGATGTCAGTGTTGGGTTTTTACTTTAACAGTTTGTTCTATATGATATTTCCTCCTCAAACCACTGTAGATTTTTTTTTAGTATACCTGGATTTTTAACTGGAGCTGAAGCACACTTTTGCGGAAAACTGCAAATAATCGCTAAAATTATTGTCTAAATAAAATTCTTTTGGTGTCTAGGTTTTTTTACAGACCAGGATTGTACTGCTAAATTTATTTACGGATAAATAAATTTCAGCGCAAATCCCAGCAAAATTATTGTTTTTTTCCCCCACAATTTTGCTCTAAATTTTTCTAAGTCTTAGAAATCGCTTCTCAGAACTTAGAAAAACACTTTTTATTGAAGAGTTAAACTCTCGTAAAGGCAGAGAATCTTTCAAGGGTCAGTTTTTTCCAGAAATCAGCGATCTTGGAAAGACAAGAAACCTATCTTTTTTACTTAGGGCTCCGTACCTGGGAGGGCAGAGAATCTTACTTATTAAGGCAGCATACCTATTTTCTCATTAAATTACTGATTACTCACGAATTAGTGATCTCACTAAATTACCATGTAAAAGAATGTCGACGATGAGAAATTGTTATATGCTTCGAGACTTTTATATGCCTTGAACTGTTCTGCGATACAGGCAGAAAACACATATTTATTATTTGCATTTTCGGAAAACTTTTCGTGTCACCTTCGAAGATACTTTCATTTAGCACATAAGAATGTTTTCTTTCAATCTCTTTAGTTTTTTCCAAATACCGCACTTTGTACTCAGAAGTCAAATTTTCAAAGTAAGACGCCATACGTTACTAAGGCTCGTTGCCACGCTGAAAGTCACGTGTCTGCTACATCCTCATAATATAAGATTGTAATTTTTCGTACAATGCAAACACATGTATAATGTGCACTTAATAAAACATTGATGTCGATTCCTAATAAGCAAAGTCAGTTCTACAACTTTGTAATTTGCATTTCTGCCCTATCTGTCATAGTTTTACAGTTGTGTTTGCTAAGTTCCACAATTGGCCAACAAAGGCGCCTATGTCGTGCCAGTTAGATCATGCCTCAGCAACTGCTTTGCTTCTGTGCGTGCGTGTGTAGGGGGTTCCAAACTATCTTATACTGTATGTATACATATAATGTGTGATCAGACCTCCCCCCCTCCCGATTTTGAAACATGGTTACACCACTGCACCCTTCTCAGATGAATGATCAGAAGCCAGCGTTTAGACCACCAGGGCGACCTAGATTTTTTTTTATATATATACTTACATGTTGTATGCTGCATAAACTTGCATCAAGCTTTTCTCAGGAAAAGTTATTCACATGTAAGGTTTTCTTCAGGTTTGTTGCTGCTAGTGTAATTTCCAATTAATATATTCCATATTTCAGACGTAAGGATAAATTTGTCTATTTTTAAACGTATAAAATTACTGTAGATCAAATTAGAAGAATTTCATGAAATTTGTTTTTCAATTTAGTCTTGCAAATTAGAGGTCACAGCACCTGACTGACCACAATATATCTAATTCAGTCTTTTGTGCAGTATGTCTCCTGAGCATGTAATATTGCGCCAAATGTGTGTAGCTGTGAGAGAGAGAGAGACCAAGTTTTTCTGTTTAGTTGCCTCTAAGCTTCATTCTTTGTATTTTATGTTTCATAAAATATGATAAAAATTTAGGTACACCCCAAGTAGCACGTGACGTTTAAAAGACGTCGCATTTCGGTTGCAAAAGTTGATATTTGGTCTTCCGTACAAAGACTACGTTTGATAAACGTTTGTTAAATGTTACATCCGTTACCGTTGCGATTTTGTCACATTCATTACGTTTGCTAAACGTTGCATTTTCGTCATGTTAGCAAGGTCACAGGCTAATCTTTGGCGTGACATTACATTCAGGCAAAAAGAACAAAATTATACTGTTGATAAAACAGTAAGCTTGTGTATAATTTATAAAGATTATTGAATTCCTCCTTTTTTTTTTGCTTATACGACTAGAAGATTTTATTCCATTTGGTTTTCAAGCAGCTTCTGGTCTGCGGCTGCGTCGTTCTCTAACCTGCTGTTACGTGAACGTCACTTGTACTACGGACGGTGAGTTATTGCAAGGCTGAGCTCGATCGTCCACCAGAGCTGCATGCCTAATCGATGGATTTTATCGTTCTTAAAAGGTAAGTTCTTTTCCAGTTTCAATTCATAGGCTTCGATTTCGAAAACAATTCATGTATTCGCTTCGTAACTCGTGGAGATTCCCGTAACACGTGAAGACATTCATGTATTCGTTTCGTAACACGTGGAGGTAGGCTTAACACGTGAACACATTCATGTATTTTCTGAACAGGTATATATATCATCGACTGCATTTTAAACTAGGAGTAGTAAAGAATTTGTTAGATTTTCGGATCTAAACACAGCTGATTCGTTTTTAATTTTGTATTTTCGTGAAAGAGTAACAAAAATATATTTCAAGGAAACGAAATTTTAGACCTTTTCATTTTTATGAGCTACTGAATATTTGGTTAGATTTTTAAATAACAAATGCAGCTAGTTGTAAAAGAAATTCTAATTCTTCAAATGTTTAGAGAGTATTGAATTTATACTTAATTACTCAAATGTGCTTCCGTGTAGCAAACATTGTTACAAACGCAGCTTATTGGTATGTTAGTTATAAAGGATACTCTATATTACTGTTATCATATATTAGATCAGCATTTCTTAGGGCTCATTCAGCCAGTTTTTTTGCAAGAAATATATTGTGTGTAGAGTAACAAACGGAATAAGCTGTTGGAGAGATACTTATTAAATCCAGAAAGATTCAAGGTTGAAAAAAATTCAAAACCCACCCTGTACAGAGTCCTGTGGCCAAGAAGTATATTGTCAGTCACAATTCAAAGTCTACGTAAGGCATGCAAAAATTTAACTTTTTTTTTTTTTTTTTTTTTTTGAAAATGCACGTTTTATACCAGATGTGAATTAAGCTGTACTGAAATCATAATGTATCTGTATCCAAATGGAATATATACAAATATCCAATGCAACATTTTGTTAGACTGTGGGAGTACACACTTACATTCAAATGTGCCCATCTCCCCCTTCCACATATCAAAGTTGTGCCTATCAAATAATGAAGCAGAGGAATGCTATTGAACCTGTCGCAGGCAAGGTGGCCAGTTGCTTTGCTTTTCCAGTTACAGTTTACTAAATTTTTGTTCAAATTTCAGGAATGCAGGGGTGGAGAAGTTGGAAGCAGAGTTGTATAAAAATAAAATGTATCTGTGAACACAACCATTGAAACAAAACTTGCTGCAAACCCGCATATCACGATGACAATATAAGATAATTTAAAGAAACAATTAAAAAATAATTATTAGGACATTACAAATTCCGATGACGGCAAAATACAATTGAATATGTGTGTGAAATTGACCTTTATGGCAAAATATTGGATTATGAACCTCATAAAAACAAGAGAATTAAAAGAAACATTTTATACCCAGAAAACAGTTCCATTAATGAACCTTTAAAAATTATAAATAGTATTTTCAACAGCTTAGTTCAAAAATTACTGTGCTGCCCCCAGTGGCGCAGTGGTCTAAGCGATGGCCTCTGATCATTCGTCCGAACGGGGTCCGGGTTCGAATCTCGGTGAGGCATGGATGTTGTGTTTGTCTTACAGCACTGGCTCCCTCCCTTCCCTGGAACCAGTGACCCTAAATTAGGGACGGGCGACTGCTTATAGCCCATTGAGTTGCTCACGGTGGTCGTTAAACCTCCAATAAAAAAAAAATACTGTCGACTTACAAATTACTTAAGGAAAAGATTTTAATTTAATAACTAGTTGCTGCAAGAGGAACTTGGCAATAAAATTTAAATTCCTTCTGTGTAAAGAAAACTTTTGATACAGTTCCTATGTACCGAGAAACAGGCCTTGATAAAATCTAGAGGCCACAAATGTCCAAATGTGCCCATATTGGCAAAATCTGCTAATTTGAAAACTATCGGCGTGCGCACATACTTTTACATTCTACTACTTTGGTTGGAAGTATAGTTTTATGAGGATTTTTTTCTAATTTGAATTAATTTTCTCTCAACAATATTATTTTTGAACACATATCATTGCTCCTTTGTTTCTGTAATGCTTCAAAACCATCTTAATAGCTGTTTACTTTTGGTGCTACTGGTTTTGAATTTAATGTTCACTTTGAATTTTGTAGCTGTTTGTTCCCAAATGGCAAGAGTAATAGACCAGTTTTTGTATTTGCTAGTTCAGTCTGTATCTTCAGATTTCTCTGAATTAATAATCTTTTCTAAGCAATTAAATTAGAGAGCCACAAACCAATATTTCTATTCACTGTCGGATTAATACTTTTCCGACTAGGCCAGTGCTTCCTAATTAGCCTTTCTCTGAATTATGGATCTCTTCTATTATCAGATCGTTAAGGGCAACAGATTAAAGGCTGGATCAACGTAGCTACGCTGTGTAGAAAAGCCGTACAAACTGTCACAGTTTGATTGTACACATTTTTTTTCAGCAATGTATGTATGTATATATATATACTGGTCACCAAAAGTTAGGGATATTGCATGAAGTGAAGCCACGTAACATAAACGCCAGAGTGTGTTTGCAAAAACAATTCAATGGGCAATTTCTGCTCACAACAAGTAGTACCACAATATAGACAAAAGTGTATATTCAGAGAATGTCCAAACCTCTGGATTTCAGTATCCAGTAACACTACCTATGTGTTGAAGAACGTCTTGACACCTACGAAGCATACTTGCAGTGACATTATTGATTAGTGTTTGGTGCAGTTAGTCCCATATTAGTCAACACATTACAAAGGTCTGCCAGTATACTGGGGTATGGAATGCGGTTATCTAAACGTTGCTGTATAGATTCCCAAATTTTCTTAGTAGTATTAAGGTCAGACCTGAGGTAGCTGTAAGGATTCGATCTTGTGGTTTTCCAGCCAGGCCCGGTCCAAGGGGTAGGTAGGCCAGGTGGTAAATGTGTAGATTAGCGTCCTAAATTATTTCATTGAAAAAATTTTAGTACCTGGAAAAAGTGCGATGTACAGATTTTAGTGTATGGAAATTAATGTCAAATGGTGCAAAAATTGCATATTTTAAATGTGTTTTAAAGATATATTTTTTTCTGTAATATTGACCTGTGAGTCTGACGCTGTGAAGAGAAGCTGCGGTAGGCCTAATGTATTGCTCCGGCAAAGAATGTGAAGCTTTGGTCCTTTAAAAGGAAGGTTTCTTGCTGTACCAAAATGATGGGCGGAAGAGTACAAGAGAAAGAAGTTATGTTGTTGGCAGGAGAGCAATAAATGTAGTGATACGCTACAGAAAATAGGTCCACAGCATCCACCCTTTATTTTGTTGTATCCTGTATGTTGTTGGCAGGAAAACTGGGAAAAAACTCTTCGATTTGCAAAAGATATGTATGAGTAAGATAGAAACTGACCTGCGAACAAGCTATTAACACAGGAGAACCAAAAGTGCAGTGACACAGCAAATCAGCTATGAATGAAAGCTGTTCAAACCAGAACCGAAAGTTATAGTTCCCCAGTTTCCTATACAACATAGAAAAGCATGTTAGTACTTTCTAACATGCTTTTCTACGTTCTTTCGCATACCAAGAGTATGCGAAAGAACGAAAAATTTCTCAACATCGCTTTAAAAACAATGACAAAACATGAACGAACTATATTGTGTAGCGTATGAGTATAACACGGCTCGCTCTCGTGGTAACAAAATACGCGCTTGGACTTGTAGTCGTCCGCGCGTGAATTAAACGCTGCAGCGAATCTTCCTTTCAATGAAGCTAAGCTTCACATCGTCGCCGTAGCGATGCACAGAGTCGCACAATATAGACGTACACGCGTACGCCATACGTGGAAAGTTTGCAAATTATTAGCAGATTTTGCAGATAGTTTTTGCTTGTAGATTAAAAAAATAAAAATGTTATTACAGCAATTAAAACACTTAAGGTTTTACTAAGATTAATATATTTAATTCTATCTTAACATGAGAATGTTCAACTATTTTTCACATCTTCCGATAGAGTTATTTTGTTTTTGCACAAGTTTCTGGCCTCTTGATTTTATCAAGGCCTGTTCTCAATATATAGGAACTGTAACAAAAGTTTCATTTACACAGAAAGATTTTTTTTTTATTTTGCCAGGTTACTCTTGCAGTTGCCAGTTATTAAAATAAAATATTTTCCTTATATATTTTATAAGTACTATTTTTGAATTAAGTTGTTAAAGATGCTATATATAATTTTTGAAGGTTCATTAACAGAACTGCTTTTCTTGATATAAAAATTAGTCTCTTGTTTTTATGAGGTTCATAGTCCAAAAATTTTTAAGTTTTGGCCTTAAGGTCCATTTTACACATTTTTGCGGATTCAGTCGTAATGTCCTTTTGCCCTCTCTGGAATCTGTAATGTTCTAATAATTATTTACTGTTATATTAATTTTTCTTTAAATTATCTCGTTCCATTGTTATCGTGATTTGCAGGTTTGCAGCAAGTTTTCTGTTTCAATGGTTGTGTATGCAGTCACATTTTATTTGAATGCACCTCTGGCGATGCATTAGGCCTACCGCAGCGTCTCTTCACAGCATCACTCACAGTTCAATATTATGATAGAAAATCTTTAAAACACATTTAAAATATGAAATTTCTGCACCATTTGCCATTAATTTCCGTACTCTAAAATCTTTACGTCACACTTTTTCGAGGTACTGACATTTTTCAGACGAAATAATTTAGGACGCTAATATACATATTTACCGGCCAGGTAGGCAGCCACCAAATGGAAGGGATGCCCATAAATTTTCTTACATAATAAAATTATCCTCTAACTTTTTTTCTTTTTCTTTTATGAGCTAGTCTGTATTTGCCACAAAAATGAAAGCTGAATACTCCTTTGTTGTTTCTCTGACACATGCAGAGTTCCTATATATATACCACCAACAAGAAGAAGCATTTTCAATTCTTGTGCGGTTTTTTTTCTGAGAATTCTTCTCTGCTGCTTTTTTACGCATTTGGGTTTTCAGGGGGGGGGGGGGGAATGAACCTTTTTTTTTTTTTTTTTTTTTTTTCGTTCCTGATGTTTGTTGACATTTTTATATACACTGAGTGGCCACTTTATCATGACTACCTGACAGTTTTAAGCAAATGAGCTATGGCTGCACGCTGTTGCCGCCAGAGGGTGAGGCTAGTATAAAAAGGGAAAGCTTAGTGCTTGCGACAGTAGTAGAAGTGATTTTTGGGTGACGAGATGGGTAAAAATGCAATTTGACGGACTTTCAACGTGGGACGATTGTAAGAGCTCGGAGCCATGGAGCGAGTATCACTGAAACCGCCGCATTCATGAAATGTTCCAGAGCCACTGTTGTTAAAGTGTTTAAAGACTGGACTGTCAGCCAAAAAACTGGGTCTCTATGTGCAACGTGTGCTCGTCATCGACTAGTGACTGCTCGGGCGGACCGGAGTGTCCAGACTGGTAATAGGCAACAGTGCAGCAATTACAGACCATCTTAATCAAGGATCCCTCAAATGATCTGTGCACGCACTGTTCGCCGTACACGGCACGGATGGGATATTTCAGAAGGAGGCCTGTTCGAACACCTTTGCTGTCTGCAGTTAACAAGAGAAAATGTCTCCACTTTGCACAGGAGCATAAGGATTGGACAGTCGATAATTGGAAAAAAAATATTTGGTCCGATGAATCACGTTTTCAGTTGCACCATGCCTATGGCCGAGTGAAAATTTGGCGGAAACAGCACGAAAGCATGGACCCCAAATGCATTGCTACAACCCTTCAAGCTGGTGGAGGCAATGTTATGGTTTGGGGAATGTTTTTCTGGCATGATTTGGGCCCTTTAATTCATGTTGATCAACGTCTGACTGGCACATCATATCTAAACATCGTTGCAGACCAAGTACATCCTGTCATGTGGATGGTTTATCCCAATGGCGATGGCTACTTTCAACGAGATAATGCGTCTTGCCATAGTGCTCGTATTGTACAGGATTGGTTTCAGGAAAATGCCGGTTAGTTTACTTTGCTTAGGTGGCCCCCACAATCTCCAGATCTCAACCCCATTGAGAATTTGTGGGATGAAGTTGAACAAGCCATCAAACAGCTGGATACACAACCCTGCAATTTCACACTCCTGGAAAGTGCTATTCATCAAGCATGGTCTTAGATTCCAAAAACCACCTATCAACATCTCGTGGAGTCCATGCCATGAAGAATCTACATCGACGTAGTATTAAAGGCAAAAGATGGCCCAACGAAGTACTGAGGGGGTGGTAATAATAAAGTGGCAACTCAGTGTATAACAATAAGGCTTGAGTGACAAGCCTTATTGTTATGTACATCTTGGAAATCCCAAATTCCCACAACCTATTGTAAAGCGGGGAAAAAAACACTTTTTACTATGAAAACTGCAACACAAAGCTCCTACAGATTGCGAACCATATATATATCAATGGTTTTCTATCCACTCATTGATAGCGCATTGTTTGCCATTCAGGAAAGATTTACTCAGTTGCAAAACTTTTCAACGTTTCGGGTTTCCTTTATAATTTGAAGAAATTGCCTGACGGGATTCTTTAAAAGAAAAGTGTATTCAGTTAGAAAAATTCCTTAAGGATGCTGACAGTGAAGAAAAAGATATCGATGGTTAGCAACTGTTTGAAGAGCTGAGGCATTTGCAAGCACTTATGAGCAAATGCAGCTCAGCTACTACAATAGAAGCTCTAAACTTCATATTCCAGTATGATATGGTTCATTGTTATCCCAACAGTAGGATTTGCTTTCGAATATTGCAATTCCTGTCTGTAGAAAGCGGGAAAAGAAGTTTTAATAAATTAAAGCTGTAAAGACTTATTTGAGATCTACAACGATGCAGGAACAGCTATCGGCTTTATCCATCATTTCTATTGAAAACGATATTGCACCAAAAAAATTTCTGAAGCAAAGAGGTTTTTGCAAGTAAAGCCAGACATGAAAGTTTCATGTAAATAACACAAACAACTATGTATGATTCAGTCATTTTGTGAGTAAAATTATCATTATTATATTGGACTATTTATTTGTAGCATAGCATATAATAGTGAGTTAGTGACATATCTACTGAGCATGCGAAGTTGAGATTAGAGCTATTTGCTGTGTTTGGGTCCATACTGCAAAAAAAAAAAAAAAAGTGTGTGTGGGGGGGGGGGGGGGGAATCAAAGGAGTCTTTCTGGCTGTGGGAAAAAAACAGAAAAAGTTGAATGCCATGATGACAGCACTTTCAATAGGTTTCTTCAGTGGTTTAGCTTTTGTGCTCATTTTGGCTTTTCACTTTACTAGTAACTTGTTTTTCAGTGTTGACTTCCCTTTTGTTTCTTCTTGCTTGATTCTTAATATATATAAAGATAAATTAAAATTTGGGGGTATATCATAATAAAATTTTATAAACATAATTTACCAGCACTAATGAGGGCAAACTTTTGAATGTGATTTACATTAAGAAATAATAGGGCATTCAAAACAGTTGAATTATATAAAGAAATTGCATAAATGATTTTTTTTTTTTTTTAAATTTTACTCAGGTATGGTTATTCATGGCTCTAGTTAGGGATGTTATGCAAAACACAGATGAGTGTAAATTAAGTACAACCTCCTGTAGCTTTAAAACTTGAGCTTATATCCCTCAGATCAGTATTTCCCCTCCTACCAGTAGATCTCTCTGTAGAGTACAACTGGATCACCCTGTGAAAGTAAACCAAGTTGGTAAATATAATATTAGTGGAATTAAAAGATTAAACCATGTGTGAAATTATAGAATAAATAAGCAACATTTATTCACAATTAAATAATTTACTTTAAGATCTATAGTTTTGTTGAGCCTTTAGCTCGGCTTCATCAGGACAAAGGGAGCATAAACATTCATATGTGACATCATCAGGTAGTTGATGATCATGGATTTTGGTGAATTGTCTCCATGCAATTGAAAGAAATCGAGTAGGTGTCATGTTGTTAACAAGTCATAAAGAAAAGTCATGGAAACAAATTGGTGTTTTCTACCCATGTATATCGTGCAGTACATCTATGCGTTGCAGAGGATTCCTTGCAGAAAAAGCTAGATTTTTGCCGCCGCAGTGGTCTAAGCACTGGCTTATGACGGTTCGGTTCTTCCAAGTGGGTTGGGTTCGAATCCCGGTGAGGCATGGATGTTGTGTTTGTCTTACGGCAGTGGGTCTCTTCCTTCTCTGGAACCAGTGACCCTAAATTAGGGACAGGCGACTGCTTATAGCCCATTGAGTTGCTCACCATGGTCAGTAAACACAAAAACAAAAAAATAAAAAAAGTTATGATTTTTTTTTTTTTAAAGAAATTGTGACACACACAGGATATAGATTGTCCTTTTGTTGTAGACAAAGCTGTCCAGAAATTTAGGAACTTTCAAATGTTTAAATTTCAAAGTTATTTTGAAATCTATAAACAAGGCAAATTTTTGTGGATCAAAAGACTACGTTGAAGACATAACTGGGGAATTTATCACATCGCTTGTGAATGTGGACTTTCATGTATAGGACAGATCCGTAGAGCTTTTAAGTTTTCATGTGAAGGAACACATGACTTACGTATGGAACTGAAGAAGTCGTTTATAGCCCAACATTGTCATGAAAATAACCAGATTTTTTTTTTAAATGCTACGCTTATTGATAAACTTGATTTGACTATCAAGCTTAATATATTAGAAGCTTTCCACATCTAGTGCAACTGCTCATGGCTTGTCAACGACATGACATCTACTAGATTTCTTTCAAACACGTGGAAACAACTTGCCAAAAGCAGTGACTGTCAGAATGCTGATGATGTCACGATGATTTGAATGTTTGCACTCCATTTGTTCTAATGAAGCCAAGCCAAATGCTCAGTGAAACTACAGTAGATTTAAAATCTTAAAATAAAATATTTAATTGTGAATAAACATTGCTTATTTAAAATATTCTATATCTACAGCCCAAGTATTGAAGTCATAAAATATATTTGGGAATTACTTGGAGCAAAAACATAACGTACAAGAGAAATCATGTGTTTCTTTGGAAAAAAAAATAAAATAACCATTTGCAGTGGGTGTTTTTTTGGGTTTTTTTAGGTAACCCCCCCCCACACACACCTGTTTATTGGGGGGGGGTAAAAATCCTGCTTGATCTGCAGCATTTCCATTCGGTAGAAATTTTGTGTGTAGCTAGCTTGCAAAACTGCTAAAGCAGCAACTGCATCAATCTGCCGTACACCTGCATGTAACATGTCAACAGCCCTATTTCTGATGTCAATACTTAAACGTCGTCTGGGCATCTTTTCAAGTTAATCCTACTCTGAAGGAAATGCATTCAGCAAACTTGTAGTCCAAGCAGTGAGACGACCTGTTTTCTACTTCTCGGAAGCTACTTTTATCGGAGCTTGCACACACACACACACACACACACACACACACACACACACACCACATGATGTCATCATGATGCTAATTTATGCTGATAACCTATCTCCTGTAGTCACTAAATATGCATATCACCATGTTTCCCTTTTGAAACCATAATATCCCAAACTTTTTGTGAGTACTGTATATATATATATATATTTTTTCTTATGATTCAGAATACATGAATTGTGTTTGAAGCCTATGAAAATAATGAAATGAATACATGAATTGTTCATTTGTTTCATTATAACTTTGTGACCACCTATGAATTGAAACAGAAAAAGAACTTATACATTTTAGGAACTTGAAGTTAATGTTATGTACAGAAATAGAGAGAAGAGCACAGCACAATGTCAGAGTACAACAACAAATGGCATTAATGAACAACCAATAGAAGAAAATATTTTTTTCTGGTTGGCCAAACAATGCAAAGAGTTACTCGTGAAATGAGTAGCAACAGAATTTAACCCAAGACAAAACAAACTAGATTGGGTGGCTGTTTTCATACACTGCCGGACAATTGCTAAGGACGGATGGCAATAGCAACGATAGCAACCATAAAATGGAAGGCAGGAAAATGTGGAAATTAGCATAAGTGCGGGTTACAGTAAGACGTGTTGTGCGTATGCAAATTTTGGATTGCCGAACTTGTTCGTGACGTCATAGCGCTGATAAGAGATATAAAGGATTTGACGCGTATTGACCGTTGTTGTTCAAACGCAAAGTTGAAAGGGAAAGAATCAATTGACGAACTTGCAATTTTCAGTATGTCTTCCCGACATCACCTAGATGATTTTACGCGTGGCCGTATTATTGGCAAGATTGAAGAAGGGCGAAAAATAACAGATGTTGCCAGGGAGTTTGACGTCAGCCACAGTGTTGTTTCAAGGCTTTGGAAATCATTTCAAACAAATGGAGAGTGTAGCAAACGTCACGGGGGAGGTCGTGTTCGCAGTACGACACCTGCAGAAGATCGGTACATAGTGCTATCAACAAAAAGACACCGGCGCAGCACAGCTAGTGAGGTAGCAAATCAGTTTATGGCTGCTGCTGGCAAGCGGATCTCCCCGAAAAACTGTCGCCAGACGTTTGCATGAAGGAGGACTATACGCCCGCCGTCCTGTTGTGTGCATCCCATTGTCCAGACGTCACCGTACCGCCCGTTTGCAATGGTGCCATCAACATCGCAATTGGACTGATAACGACTGGTCTGCTGTCCTCTTCTCAGATGAGAGTAGATACAGTCTATCGTCTGATTGTCGACGACAACTGATCTGGCGTGATAGTGGTACTGCATATTGTCCAGCAAACATACAGGAAAGGGACCGATATCCGACATGTAGTGTCAAGGTATGGGCTGGCATCGTGATCAATGGCCGTACGTCCCTCTATGTGCTTCCAACTGGGACTATGACTGGCCAACGATACATTAATGATGTTCTGCTACCTCATATTCGCATGTTCCGTGGTGCTGTCGGTGATAGATTCATTTTCATGGACGACAACGCAGCATGTCATCGAACAGTCGCTGTCCAGGAGTGTCTTCAGAGCGAGGATATTCAACGCCTCGTATGGCCAGCACGTTCTCCAGATCTGAATCCCATTGAAAATGTGTGGGATGCTTTGGGGAGGAGTCTTGCTGGTCGCCAATGCCCTCCAATAAACAAGGACACCCTCATCCGTGCATTGACAGAGGAATGGGATAAATTACCCCAACAGCTACTTGATAATGTTGTGCAAAGCATGACACGACATGTGGAATCTTGCATCGCCCTCCATGGTGGCCATATCCGGTATTGACATCTTACGCCGGAACGCCTGCGGACGGTAATTGCATTTTTTTCACGTTTACGTATTCTGCACAAAATGGCATGTGTGTCCCTTGAACACGTTCCAAAGCCTTCTGGATTTCAGAGCACAATAAATTGTCTTTCTTGTAATGTCCTGGCATTCTGACATTATTTTATTTCACTTGGCATCCAACCACACTTACTTTTTTATGCGCTATATAGCCGTTTATGATCCGTCCTTAGCAATTGTCCAGCAGTGTATCTTATTTGCATACAAATTTTTGAAAAAGGTGTTTCAACATGCATAATCAATTGATTCTTACAATTATTTATATGCTACGTACTGTTTGTTACATAATAGGACCCTCAAGCGGAAACTAAAAATTGCAATTTCTAAGCACAAGATATAAACTAGGGACATTACACTAAACAAACTTCCTCAAATACTAAGACAATTATAACCAAAAATTTAGTCTAAATTTGCAAACTAGTGAAAAAAAGATTAAGAACCAAATACACATGGGTTGAAAAAATACAAAGCAACTAACATACCAAAATAAAAGGCTCCTCTGTAAAAATACAGAAAAAATGATAAAGAAACTTAAACTGAGATATAAATACACAGATCTGCAGCAGAAACACAGATAGCCTTTAGCTACACTTAAAAGAAAAATTAAAAACAAAGCTGTGAAAGTACTACTTGATTTATCTCCCAGCATTATTTCACCTCACATTTCTAATAATCTATCAGCTAAAAACTCTTAAGTGAACAACACAACTGACTCAGTTTTATGTTGCAATAACTTAGATGTTAGTGGTATTAAAATGTCTGCTTTATGTTCAGTTAAATATGAGCAACTGAATTTTCAAGAAAATTGTAACAGCCACAACGAAGCCAGTGAAATGGACTTGAGTCAAAACGTAGTTTGTGAAGTCGTATACCTTGTGAACAATAAATATACAGGGTGTCCGAGAATTATTGGACACAGTACAAAATTATGTAAAACAAAACATTAAACAGATAGAAAGAAACTGACTGTACTAACTTACAATGTAACTACACATGTTAATAAATTTCGATGTAAGATCCCTTGGTTGCTCGTAGTACGTCCAAGCGATACTCGATTTCATGCCATGTATTGCCAAGCATCTGAAAAGATGTGGAATTAATAGCAGCTGTGATATGCTGCTTCAGTTCCTGCAAATCATTACAAGGTGTCTGCTAGGCACGATCCTTCACATAACCCCACATGAAATAATCCAATGGAGTTAGATCTGGGGAGCGAGGAGCTACGGAATGGGACCACCATGCCCAATCCATCTGTTGGGGAAATGCTCATTTAGGCACTTACGTACACGCATTGACCAATGCGAAGGCATGCAGTCTTGTTGGAAAACGACGTCATATCTTTTGATCTGGGGTATAGGGAAATTTTCTAACATATCCAAGTAAATGTCACCATTTATGGTTTTTTCACAGAAGAAAGGGCCAATCACTTCTCTTTTTTATAGGGCGCACCACACATTAACTTTTGGAGAATCACGTTCCAGTTCAATAGCAGCATGAGGCGGTTCACTGCCCCATATCCAAACAAAACATAGTTTACGAAGTGAAACAATACCTCATACATGAAATGTGGATTAATCACTAAAAATTACAGTACTTAGAAAGTTTTTATCATTTCCCACTTGATTCAGCATATCCACAGCAAAATCGTATTGCAGGTGTGATTATTTGCATGCATCTTTTGCACTATTTGAATTTTATAAGCATGAAACTAATTTCTTGTGCAAGATATCATGAACTGTCTATTTTGGAATGCACAGTTCTCTGCTTGCTTTATGAACGGATTTTCTGGGGCTTCGTCGGAAACTTTCATAGCTTGGTCAACCATCTCACCTCTGACGCTAGGCCTACCGGTTCCTCCACGATGTTCCACATTGCCAGTTTCTTTAAACTGTTTCATTCACCGCTTAGTTGAATTTGTTGATGGAGGATTACAACCATACTCTAAACGGTACCGTCTTTTAACTTTAATGACAGACTTTAATTCCGCAAACCATAACACACACATCGCCTTCTGCTGTATGGATGACATGACTACTGATTGCGCATTTCTCATAAATTCCTCATCAGGCCACACCTAGCGCCATTTATCGGATTCTGGGAGTAACAATTCTGCAATACAAAAATATAGGAACCGTGTTAGTAATATGTGACATAGAAAAACAGACAATGCTCATAGTTTTTTTTTGTACATAATTTTGTAATGTGTTTAATAATTCTTGGACACTCTGTATAATGGTGAGAGATTGTGTTGCACTAGTAACTGTGATAGAAATGCTTTCTTTTTATAACATTACTTTCCTGACAAACTCATCCCTTATAAAGCTTCAACAAAAATAAGTGATAGTAAAATAACTATTAGGAACAAGAAAAGTTTTGTGAAGGGGCATTCATATGATGAAAATGATATTTTATGATATGATGAAAATGATTTTTTAGGTTAGCTAAGAACTTCATTTATTTACCCCCAAATTTTTGTAGACTAGGTAACAAGACTGTATACAACAGGTTATCATGGCAGCTTTAAGATAAGCATTACCGTACGTCCCTCTTACGGAGCACAAACATTACTAAAACGGTTTTGCTACGTTATGGAAACTTGAATTTGTTTTCAATGTAATATGCAAAGTAAAAGATTTGAAGAGTGATTCCGTATCAACTCAACACAATTTGAAGGCATTTTTTATCTCACCATCTCAGATTTTAATGAAATTTGGTACATAGGTGGCCTCTGTATAGATTAAGAAAAATATCAAATTTCATCGTCATATAGCCACCAGTTTTGAAAATACAGCTATATAAAATGTCCCAAAAACACCCCAAAATCAGAAGATTGATATGTTTTTAAATTATGATTGCAGCTCCCCTAATTAAGATACAGATGGGAAAGGTATCTTTTTGTAGTATTTTTTATGCTCTTTTTATTTGATGTACAACAAACACCATAGGGGTTAAGATTTAAAAAAATTAAAATTTTGAATTTTTCAAAATGCGACACCAAAAAATTTGAAATTTTTTTAAAACAATCTATGTGTTTGGTATTTGATTACCTGAGTTGTAACTTGGGATGATAATGGGTTTACTTAAAAGCTATATTCAAATTTAGCCTAACACAAGAGTTTAATGAAAAAAAAAATGAAAAAAACATGTAAACTGAAAATAAATTTGGGCTAAATCTCAAAAAAGTTTCATTAATAACAATAGATATAGTATTTTTGTTATTTAAAACTATTTAAACAATGTTTTATTTTTAATTGATTTGTTTAAAATCTGAGACTACATGGGTTTAAAAATTTTATTAATTTCATTATTCAGAATTTGTAATAATTCACAATTCAATACAAAAAAAATAAACAGACTTAAAAAAGTAATTTCAATTACTGCTCAAGAAACACATCAAAATAATAATAACATATGGCATTGAATTGTTTACATTTATGCAAATTATATTCCCAATCTTAAACTTAGATCGTCACTTAAAGCAGAATCTTCTAAAATTAAAAAAAAAGTTGCATCATTGTTTTGAAGTGAAATCACACGTGTAGATCCTTGATATAGTCTTTAAAAGCTTCAATAGTTTGGTGTATTTCTGTTTCAGAGAGATTGTAGAGTCTTCCTGTCGGAGTCAAAGGATTTATTTTACACAAGAGGTAACTTACAGGAAGCTATAATACATCTTGTGGGCTAGGGTAGGAAAAGGATGTAGATGGACCAGCTGGATGTAAAATGAGACCTTAACTTCATTCTCACTCTCTTCTTTTGGTAGAACATACGCTACCCACCAGTTGTTTTCATAGATTATGGTTATGTAACCACTCATTTCTGTTATTTGCAGTCTGTCTTGTAATGCTGATACTTTTTCAGTAGCTGACTCGTTTGATTCTGAGAAAATCTTCACTTTTATTTTTGAATTACTCAATGGGATAGGAATAAAAGCATGAAGTTTCTGGGTACCTTGTATTGTTAGAGACTTGCTTAGGCGATTTTCCAAAAATTGGTCTGTTTCTATGTATTCTTCTTGACTTACATATGTAAAGTTTGCCACAAAAATGTTCTGAATTGCCCATTCGTACAACTGAAATGGTGTTTGAATTTGATTCTCGTAAGGGCGTTGTAAGCTGGCTTGGGCAGCTAACCTTTTCACCGTTCCACCAACGCCATCACATGGCCCCTTCCCGTGTGCTGTTGCTGAAAAATGCCATTCAGCATCAATGTTGAAGTCATCTTGATGGAAACATAAAAGTTTGTAAAAAAATTTCCGATTTTTGCACTGGGCTGCAGACCCGTCTGAGAAATAGTACATTTTTTTGACGCTGTTGTCACCAAACTTACTTTTCAAGAAGTTAATAAGGTTTTTTTTTTTTTTTGGAAGCAGTACAGTGTAATTGTGTTGTGCTCTAAACATTCAAAAATTACTACAAAACTTGCATGTTCAGTCTTTTCTGTTTTGTAATAGATGACAAATGGGTGGACTGTGGCTTGCCCACTGGTCCAGTGATAGCTCTGGGCTTCATCTTGAAGAAGAAAACTATAATTTTTAGCAAAATCACAAATGATGAGAAATTCTGAGTCCTTGAGGTTTTCCTTAGTACTACTATTCATAAAAGAGCTTTGCTGCTTAGCAATGAAGTCATGTCTGACCAAAGCAGACAGTTTTTCGCAAAACAAATCAATAAAATTTGAAGTTGATTTTTCTAATGTCTCCAAGTTGCATCTATCAACTGTAATCCATTGGCGAAAAGTTAGTTTTTCAACCAAGTTCTCAAAACCGTGTTCCCAGAACAGGTGGGACACTTCCCAAATGACAATCTATGGAAGTAGGGTTGTATAATACTCTTGCAAGACAATGTTTGTAGGAAGATAATTGTCCATTCGTTAGTGAACCAATTCTTGCATTTTCCATCATCAGCTTTACATTTTGGTGTGTGGTGCAAACACATACCGTATGAGTACCACTAGACCCTACCAGGACACGGTTTTTTGGTCTGAGCTCTGCGAATTTGGAAAAACTGACTTTTCGTGCTTGCAAATTGTCAAATTACATAAAATCAGCCTGTTTGACAAGCTTTATCTCCGTTTTCAGTCCTAACAGAAACACAATCTTTCATTCCAGGTAAAACCCGACTAATTTCATCACTTTGGTAAAACGATCATACTACAACTACTTCAGAAGAGAGAGACTTACCTGGTTTTCTATTAAGGCTTTCCAAAATTCCTTTCTCCTTCAGAATTTTTTTTTATTGTCTTACCATATAATTAGGAACATTGAATTCTTACATGATTTTCCTAACACTCCATGACTCTGGTAAGCAAGTCAAAATCATCAACTGTTTATCTCTAGTGCAGTTAGAAAAATTACTTTTAAGATTGTCCATAAGAGAGTCGTGAAGTATTTCATCCTCATCATCAGATGATTCTTGAATATTTGTAAAAAGCTTCCGTTTCATAGCAGAATTGATTTTTGAATTTTGGTTGAAGCATAACATTTAGATTTTAGCTTTTTCTTATTGACAGCTGATTCACCCAATTCATGGAGCGAAGTATTCAGTGTTTCAATTACTTCTGACATAGATGCAAAATTTTCGTCCATTTTCTCATCAGCACAGGTTTCATTTGCTTCTTCACTAATTATTAAAGTTTTCAGCTGCTTTCTGCAAGAATCACAAATTTTAGTCTCCTTTGATAAGTCATCAAAATTTTCCAACATCCAGTCTGTCACATTTCTATATGGATTGAAACATTGTATTAATGCATATCTTGTACTTTCCATTGTTGATTATTTGTGCATAAAATGTAAAATTAAAATAGTAAAATAATTGCCTCCCATTACCTGTTCTGTTTATTTTTCCTAAAAAATCCTGCACAGCTTCAATTTATAAAAGTCTAGTTTCAAAACTGAAAAGGATGTACTTTATTCAATTTAAAGTTTTCAACCACAAAAGTTTTCAAACACATATCACTTTCACTGAAAGAAACACATGATCACCATCAAAACCTAAAGCAGACTGAGAAACACATCTGATCACCATCAAAACCTAAAGCAGACAGGTCTGCAAGGTAGGAATACAAGTTGCTGCTTGTTGGGTCTTGTTACCAATGATCTAAACAACAGAATCAGTTTTTTAAGTCGGAACATGCAGAGTTTTGTCCAAAACAAAATGTAGCCTACAGTACAACTGCACAGTCTTTATTTTTTTATATTGTATTGGGAATTATTACAAATTCTGAATAATGAAATTAATAAAATTTTTAAGCCCATGCGACTCAGATTTTAAACAAATTAATTAAAAATAAAACATTGTTTAAATAAATGGTTTTAAATAACAAAAATACTATATCTATTGTTATTAATGAAACTTTTTAAAGATTTAGCCCAAATTTATTTTCAGATTACATGTTTTTTTATTTTTTTTTCATTAAACTCTTGTGTTAGGCTAAATTTGAATATAGCTTTTAAGTAAACCCATTATCATCCCAAGTTACAACTCATGTAATCAAATGCCAAACATATAAAGATTGTTTTAAAAAAAATTTCGAATTTTTTAGTCACATTTTGAAAAATTCAAAATTTTAATTTTAAAATTTGAATTTTTTTTAAATATTAACCCCTATGGTGTTGTACATCAAATAAAATAGCATAAACAATACTACAAAAAGATACCTTTCCCATCTCTCTATCTTAATTAGGGGAGCTGCAATCACAATTTAAAAACCCATCAATCTTCCGATTTTGGGGTGTTTTTAATACTTTTTATAGCTGTATTTTCAAAACCGGTGGCTATATGACGATGGAATTTGGTATTTTTCTTAATCTATATAGAGGCCACCTATGTACCAAATTTCATTAAAATCTGAGATGGTCAAGTCGTTGTGTTGAGTCGATACGGAATGACCCAAGAACGAAATAGAAACGTTCTAACGTTTTGCAACGGCACACGTAAAGCCAAAAAAAAAAAGTCTTGAAACTGGAATATAACCTTCGATAAAAGGTTGTGGTAACATTTTTGCGACGTTTGACGTAATACACAAAGGACAGCAACGTTTAATAGAGGAAATTTAGACGTTGATTAACCGTTGCTGTTACATTTACTAAACGTAATACAGAAAGGAAAAATACGTTGTAAAATCGAGAAAATAAAACGTCGCTAAACGGCTGTTAAAACCGTTTCTCAACGTAATAAAGAGAGAATATGACGTTTAAATAACGTCATTTAAACGTTGCTAAACATTCTTAAAAACGTTTCTCAACGTAATAAAGAGAGAATATGACGTTTAAATAACGTCATTTAAACGTTGCTAAACATTCTTAAAAACGTTTCTCAACGTCATAATGGAAGGAATATGACTTTTAAATAACGTCATTCAAACGTTGCTAAACGGTTGTTAAAACCGTTTCTAAACGTAATAAGGGAAGGAATATGACGTTAAATAACGTCATTCAAACGTTGCTAAACGGTTGTTAAAACCGTTTCTCAACGTAATAAGGAAGGAATATGACGTTTAAATAACGTCATTCAAACGTTGCTAAACGGTTGTTAAAACCGTTTCTCAACGTAATAAGGAAAGGAATATGACGTTTAAATAACATCATTCAAACGTTGCTAAACGGTTGTTAAAACCGTTTCTAAACGTCATAATGAAAGGAATATGACGTTTAAATAACGTCATCTAAACGTCTTAAAAACAGTGTTACAACGTTATAACAACGGTTGTTAAAACCGTTTCTAAACGTCATAATGAAAGGAATATGACGTTTAAATAACGTCATCTAAACGTCTTAAAAACAGTGTTACAACGTTATAACAACGGTTGAAAAACCATTGAATCAACGAGACGTATTAGCGTTTTATAAACGTAATATTGTGACGTTTTCAACGTCTCGCCGAACTGGTTTTAAAACGTTTTACAAACGTTTTTGTGCTACTTGGGACATGCTATGCTTTCAGGTGTTATGTAAGCATTTTGTGTGTGGCAGTGGTCTAGCAACTACATGCAAGATAAACTGCTCAAAAAAGTTGGCCGCCCCGGTGGCGCAGTGGTCTAAGGCGTTGGCCTCTGATCATTCGTCCGTAAGGGGTCCGGGTTCGAATCCCGGTCAGGCATGGATGTTGTGTTTGTCTTACGGCACTGGCTCTCTCCCTTCCCTGGAACCAGTGACCCTAAATTAGGGACGGGCGACTGCTTATAGCCCATTGAGTTGCTCACGGTGGTCGATAAACCTCCAATCAAAAAAAAAAAAAGTTGGGGATATTATGAACGTTACTTTTTGGCACAGAAGCACTGTATTTTCACTGTTACCTCATGTAGCCATCTCTTGAGAAAACGTGAAAGTTGCATTGCCCTACACTGTAAAAAATAAGAGGTGTGGATTCATGGAAATTTTTTGAAAATAACTTGCAGCAAAGTTGCTGGTAGGTATCCACGTTTTTAAAAGTGCCCGTTTATTTTAAATTCCGTATTTTCACAGATTTTCCGTAGTCAGAAATTCCGTTTATTTCAGAAAAGTTCATTTCAGGTTTTTCGTATTTAAACTGAAATTTCGCAAAATTAACTCTGTAGTTTTCAACACTTACCCCAGACGATCCTTCCGCTGAGGTCAGGATCGTATCCCCGACGTTTGAGCTGGCTCAACAGGTAACTCGCGCCTTGAACCACAAACGCTCGGCAATCGGCATCACGTACATCATAAAACGAATTCCGCGACGATGAAATTTTGTTTTTTTTTGTCATTAATGCACGTGATTTAGTCATTTTATTTTCTGTTGGAGCTTATTTTTCTGAATCGATTTGTAATATTTTTTCTGTAAGATTTTCAGAAATTCAGCATTTTTCATCGCGATTTTTCGAAGCAACAAAATGCTTTGCAACTTGATTTTTTTAAACTGACAATGACTTTCAGCCCAGTTTCTTACAGTAACACAACATATAATAAGTAGCTGATGCACCAAATAGAGAAAAGGGGAAAAATATCCTGTGCCACAATAAACAAAATCCATGTGATATGCTATCCACAATATTTGATCTTGCTACGGAACTTCAAAATTCAACAGACGATTGAAATTTAAAAGTTAATGAAACCTCAAGTATTCTTACCAATCGCTCCTATTACCGATAATTTCTAGTCATACAGATACCGAAAAAGTGGAAACGGAGATTTTTCCGTTAACATACAAAAGAAACTGCAGAAAGGTTTTTGAAAATTCAGAATTTTCCCGTGGTACGAAGAATCCGTCATTTCACGGAAAAGGTTGCATCACAAATATGCTTCGTTAATTCACGAAAGAAAGGACGGAAAGTTGCCCGTGAATTTAAGAAAATTTTCTACAGTGTAGAATGAGATTTGAACCTACATCTTAGGATTCCTTTCCCCATTCGAGTATGCTACTGTTAATCATCCAGGACAACAAACTTCCAAGCAACTAAAGCTAAACAATTGTAGTTTATGTTTCTGTCATGTACTGAAGATATTGAGAATAATTATTTCATGAAGATTTGTTCCTCAGTAGTTTCTGTAAGGTCAGAATGGTTGCTGGGAGAGTAACTACTGCAGTGCTTAAGGACAACCATGGCCCTGCAAGAACAACAATGCCTAGCCACCATATCCAATATGCTCTGAGACATGCCACCAACATTGAAATAAGTGTGAAACATGCTATAATTGGATATATAAGAAGGTTTAAGGTCATAATGTTCATTTTGAATACCACTTGTCTGCAGAAAACCGTCTAGGATGTGAGCAGGTGCAGATTGGCCTATCGGGACACAGGGACATTTTCCGATGAACCATTTGAAAAATGGCCCACTTTCACATATTCTTCTTGTGTGGATTTTTTGGAATTAACAAAAAATTATTTTGGTGCAGATGAATAATAATCGTTAACTTTATTTTGTGCTTTATATCTATATTATATTATCAAAAGTATTCGGACACCACGATGTTTTGGGATAGCCCAGAGGTGTTCTATGGGATTAAGATCAGGACTCTGTGCAGGTCATTCAAACAGTTTCACCTCATTTTCAAGAAACAAATCCTGCACACGCCATGTAGTGTGGCAGGGAGAGCAATTGTGTTGGAAGAGACAATGGTCATTTCCATAATACTACCACATTGTTGGTAGGGCAGAATTATCCAGAACATCCAGGTATATGGTTTGAGGTATTATAACCAACGGGCCGAGTCCTGTCCACAAAAAACAACTCCATACCATGATGGAGCCTCCGCCGAACTTAAGAGTTGGAAGAACAGTCCGACAAAAAGCGTTCGCCACGCTGTCTCCAAATCCAAACACACTAGGGTGGGCTGAAAAAAACTTTTTTTAATTTGCATATCGCCTAGTGCGGAAAAGTTGCAATTTGAGTCAACAAGAATAACAAAAGAATATTTTTTGAAATCGACTAATATCTTAAGTCTCCGCACAGCACACTAAGTTCACGTTTTTCCGACAGCATTGGGCCGTAAGCAAAAACGGATGGAATTTTTGTAATTGAAATTGAGTAACCCCTAGTGCGGAAAAGTGTCCTTTAGTGTTCCCAATAACAGTGGAAAAAAAGTTTTGAAGTTGATCATTATGCTATGTCTCCGCACTGCACACGAAGTTCACCATTTTCTTCCCACATTTGGCCCGTAGGCCTAGGCTAGATAAAGGCACCCTGGCATGTAGGGCGTCGGAAAAATCCGTAAAAAATTGCCCTGTTCTGAGTGCACCATGCGTGTGCATGTGTAGTACATTCAGTTTGATGTGTAGCATGTAGCTCATCGCTTGCTTCCAATGTCACATATAGAAACAAATGAGAACTCACCACGGCCGCCCCGGTGGCGCAGTGGTCTAAGGCGATGGCCTCTGATCATTCGTCCGAAAGGGGTCCGGGTTCGAATCCCGGTGAGGCATGGATGTTGTGTTTGTCTTACGGCACTGGCTCTCTCCCTTCCCTGGAACCAGTGACCCTAAATTAGGGACGGGCGACTGCTTATAGCCCATTGAGTTGCTCACGGTGGTCGTTAAACCTCCAATCAAAAAAAAAAAACTCACCACGAGGAGGTGGTTACAGTTCGAGTCCCACCCTCTCTTAAGCTCAGAATTTTATTTCTACGTGGTATATCTTGTTCGGTAATCCGCTTTACTCGAAAAATGTGGCATTGATTGCCGTGCTGCAATTGTTGCTCTTATGAACGAATTTCTACTGGGCATCATTACAGTCGATAGTCTCGAGGTCATTGATAAAAACAAAATTATCCGTGAAAAAATTAAGCTATCTAAGGATGTAAAGGAAAAAGCCCAGACAGACGGAAAAGTCGTTCGCGGACTCTATTTTGATGGAAGGAATGACTGAACTCTGTTTCTAGATAAGAAAAATGATAAATATTATCGTTCCGAGAAGAAGAGCACATTGCTCTCTTGGAAGCCTGGATTGAAGTACTGGTTATAGCAGAAGCATCGTAAACAGCATCCCTAATTTTTTAGAAGTTTTCTCATTGCTTTAGGGTGCGATGGAACTGTTATAAATACCGGCAGGGAAAACGGTGCTATACGTCAACTGGAACTTCAGTTGCAACGTTCTTTGCAGTGGCTGGTGTGCTTGTTCCATTTCAATGAACTTCCATTTCGCCATTTGCTTGATGAACTCGATGGTAAGTCAACAGGTCCTACAACTCGTTCAGGAGAGATTGGAGCAGCTCTCGACTGCTGTGAAAACCTCCTAGTAGTTGACTTTGCAGCTATTCATGTAGAATGGACAGAACACATGAAAAAATTGTAGGATACACGTGAACTGAGTACCGACCAGCAGTATTTACTGGAAATCTGTTGCGCCGTGTCACAGGGAGACTGTGATGTCAGCCTTTCTAGAAGAAATCCAGGACCACTGTCACATTCGCGGTGGCTGGCGACAGCTGACAGTCATGCGCCTCTATGTCACCATTTAAAACCCATCGCAAACTTTGATCTGTGTTGCCAACTACATAATGAAGGTATATGCCCCGGTCTGGTTTTCCGTAAAGAAGAAGCCTTCGTGCACAGAAGGGGCCAATCACTTTTGGAAACTGATCGACTTATCGCGCTTCATGGATTTGAAGTGCAAAGTAATCATTGATGCAGTGATCAAGAGAAATGCGTTCTTCAGTCCCCAGAGAGTATGATTGCCGACGAGCGCACCCACGTTAGAGCTCTTGGATGGAGAAGAATAAAGAAAGCTGGACAACAACAAATGAATGATGTCATAAGAGAATTCGAAGTGCCGCAATTAAATTTGGATACTAATGAATATTGCGAGATGATAGATTGGACTAAAATGAGTCTTACCAAACCACACCTGACAAAACACATCTCAGACGAAGGTCTGGATCGACTAATCGCAACTTTTGCGGCAGCTGACGAAGAAATAACCAAGTTTCCCTGCCACACGCAAGCTGTGGAACGTTGCATGAAACTGGTGACATAAGCAGCTGCCTCAGTGTGTGGATTTGAAGCTTGAGATTCGTTCATGAGAGCAACAATTGCATCACAGCAATTAATGCCACATTCTTCTAGTAAAGCCGATTACCGAACAAGATATACCATGTAGAAATAAAATTCTGTGCTGGAGGGAGGGTGGAGGGGAACTTGAAGTGTAGCCACCTCCTCGTGGTGAGTTCTGGGTTGTTTCCATATGTGACATCAGTGGCGGCTCGTGGTGTAAAATGCTGGTGAGGCGAACGGTCTTGATGTAAATGTAAAACATATGTTATTGAAAAATATATAAATTCGTATAACGTTATACGAATATATATACACTGACGGAAAAAAATCCCAACACCAAGAAGGGGTTGTATTAGATAAACGACAGTTGGTAGGCGATGAGAGTACATATGTAAGATGACGTCTATGCAAATTTCGCGCTCGGCGCATACGTGTGGCGCTAGTAGCGCCCCTAGGAACATTCAAAGCAGGTTTGCTGTAAATATGCGCTGTAACGTTCGTGAGCGTTAGTTATCGTTGAGATTCGACGTAGTGTGTTGATGTTAGTCAAGAATGCCTTTAAGAAGACGAAGAAGCCATTATCAACAGCTCACGGAGTTTGAACGAGGTCGTGTAATAGGGCTATGAGAAGGTGGATTTTCTTTCCGCAATTTTGCAGAACGACTTAGCAGGAATGTAGCCACTGTGCATGATTGTTGGCAGCGGTGGTCAAGGGAAGGTACTACCTCAAGAAGACCGGGTTCCGGCCGGCCACGTGGCACTACTGAGAGGGAAGACCGCCGTGTACGGCGTATGGCCGTGGCGCATCGTACCGCATCTGCAGCAGCAATTCGAGCTGCAGTTGCCACCACAGTGACACAACGAACTGTTACAAATCGGTTACTTGAAGGACAGCTCTGAGCCAGACGCCCTGTAGCGTGCATTCCACTTACTCCAAACCACTGCCGTTTGCGACGTCAGTGGTGTCAAGCTAGAGCTCATTGGAGGACGGAGTGGAGATCTGTTGTGTTTTCTGATGAAAGCTGGTTCTGCCTGGGTGCCAGTGATGGCCGTGTGTTGGTTAGAAGGAGGCCAGGTGAGCGCCTGCAACCAACCTGTCTGCGGCCGAGACACACTGGACGTACACCTGGAGTTATGGTCTGGGGAGCAATTTCCTATGACAGCAGGAGCACTCTCGTGGTTATCCCATGCACCCTGACGACACAGTGTACGTCGGTCTGGTGATTCAACCTGTTGTGCTGCCATTCATGAACAGCATTCCAGTGGGTGTTTTCCAACAGGATGACGCTCGCCCGCATACCGCTGTTGTAACCCAACATGCTCTACAGAGTGTCGACATGTTGCCGTGGCCTGCTAGATCCCCAGATCTTTTACCAATCGAACACGTATGGGACATCATTGGACGACAACTCCAGCGTCACCCCCAACCAGCATTAACCGTCCCTGTATTGACCGACCAAGTGCAACAGGCATGGAACTCCATCCCACAAACTGACATCCAGCACCTGTACGACACAATGCATGAACGTTTGCGTGCTTGCATTGAACATTCTGGCGGTTATACCGGTTATTAATGTACCAGCATTTCACATTTAAAATGGCTCTTCTCGCGCTTACAATAAGCTGTGATCTTGAAACCTTAATCGATTATATATGTCACCTATACAAATGTATTGCCGCCATTTCATTCCTCTACAACTATTTTTTCGTGGTGTTGGGATTTTTTTCCCGTCAGTGTATATATATATATCAGTGGCGTAGCCTGGGGGGTCGTGGTTTGCACCCCTCTTATTAGGCGAGACAGTTAGCTTTTTCTAAGTACGTTTTATAGATAATTTCCCTATTTAAATTCATTGATTTTTATATAACTCGGAAAGCAATGTAATTTCTTGATAATAGAAGAGAAAGTAAAGCAAAGCAGCCAAAGAAGTTGCTTTATTAAATTTTTATTAAAACAACTATAATTTGTTGCATTTTCTTCATTTTATTAAATTAGCTTCATTTTGTATTAATATTTAAGATGTGCGTACGTACCAATAGGAAAATATTTGTCGAAGCGCCCCCCCCCCCAAAAAAAAAAAAATTGTTATATGTACTACTTATACACAGAAGTGCAGACCCCCCCCCTCTTCAAAAAGTTTCATGTCAAAGGCAGTATCACCCATTGGATATCTTTGAAGTCCTGGGTTCGAGTCGGCTGAATCATTAAAATCCGCTGAGATTCGGAAGTCTCGTTAAGCCATTGATCCAGGGTAGGCGGCGCCTTGTTAACAGCTGTAAACCCCATCCCTTAGGGCTCCATCCCATGCCATTTAGCCCTTATATACAAATATTATTCAACAGTAATGGAATAAAATTATAGAAATATATGAAACACGGCGTGGGGAGTCTTTCTTCACGAAAAATCCAAAAATTTTAGAGGAAAAATGTACATATACCTCTCTATATGTGTGTGTGTGTGTAATATACGCTACTTTTTCCAACAATATTTTTATGAAAACAATTATTCGATAATTTTACAACAAAGAAAGAAATATTTCACCAGTATTCTTTTATGTAATACACTTGAGCGAAAATACGCAATTTGCGCGGTTTCTTTAGCTAGTCAATGCGTCACTCACATCCCAACGCCAGTCGGAGATCCACTTCTTAAAAAATTCAAAATAAATCATTTGAATAGAAATTTTTTTCTCACGAAGTGTTTCTTGAGCTTGAATAAAAGTCACAGTTCGATTCGCATATTAGTAAAGGTGCATTTAGCACGGGTCACAAACTGAAGTCCAGGCTCGTGATAACTACGTACAGGAGTAGTCAAGCTAAGGAAGCACATTTCTATATAAAAAAAGTATTAAATAATTTAAACCAGGAATTAAAAACAGAGGAATACGATATTAATTTGCTTTGGTCTCGAACAGAATGCTTTCAGTTTATGTTTTACAAATAAGTTCAATTCTGCGATCCTTTTTGGCTGCAAATTTGTCTATGATCAGATCATAAAATGGTTGAGTGGACATAGATGGTTCAGCAATTCTTTCTCGATTGAAATTTTAGCGAGTGAAGACAAACGATCTTGCGCCGCCGTTTTTGTTTTTTTTTCAAACAAAAAAAAACTCCTTTCAGCAGAAGAACTTGTTGACGCCAGTGTCAATACAAGAGAAAATAATTTGTAGGCTTCTGGTAACACATGTTTCAGCTCGTTTTCTTTCATTGTTTTCAAGGTTTTCTGAAAACTGAGTTTCCTGAAGTTGTGATCATTATATAAAAAATCTAATTCGTTTTTTAGTCGTTGTGTGTCTGTAAAAATGTTTGGATAAATTTTTTGAGAGTGTTAAAGGCACTGGATGGAAATGACTCTGAATAACTATGGTATTTTGAGCTGTCAACTAGCTGCAGAAACTCGAGCTTTCCCATATCTTCAAATCTGGTATTTATTTGGACTATTATGCTGTCAACGATTTCGTAAAACAAAATTTTGTAATAGTTTTCCACTTCTTCTTCAGTCAAATGTTTCTTTTGGCGACATTTAGGACCTCCATTCAAACTAATTGCTTCACTGAAATGTTTCAAGTAAGTGGTTACATTCCTTTTCTTATTTATTCGTTCGCAACATTGTTTAATTTGTCTTTGGCAATAACTGATATCTAAAGTCTTTTTTTGTAAAACATCAAACAGTACATCCGTAATTCCAAAAATGTCATCAAAAATCAGTGATAAAAAAGCAAATTCAAAATCAGTGAAATTTTTCAAATATCCTATGGCTCCGTTGATTGATTCTGCCGTTGATTCCGGGTCATTCATTATGTTTTCAAACACATTCTTTAGTTTGCCCCATTCGCTCACAATTAAACGCAAAATTTACAAACGTGATGCCCAACGTGTTTCCGCTATTTGAGGAATCCGTTTCCCAACAACTGAATCTGCTACGTGGGTTCTCTTGGCAGACTTATGAAAAAATGAGGGCATGCTGGATACAGTTGCGAAATATATGCGACATTTTACAATACTTTAGCACCCCTGTTGTAGGACAAGGTTAAGGCGGTGGGCGAAACAGTGGGTAAACAAAGCTTGCAGGGCTTCTAGCTTGACTCTTTTCTGCAGACCGCTCAACTCTCCAGCCATAACGCTTGCGCCATCATAACACTGGCCTACTAACTTTGATTTAAAATCAAACTCCTCCAAAACCGATGCTAGCAGATCATACAGTGCCACAGCAGTCCTGTCAGTGATGATATAATAAAAACCAAGGAAGCGCTCAACTACTTCACAATTTGAGTCCAATATGTATCTGACAATTATTGAACACTGTGATTTTTGAGTAATATCAGTTGTATCATCAACTTGCACTGAAAACAATTCTGACTCATTAATTTCGCTTTTAACACATTCGTTTATATATTCATGAATACACTCCATTAAATCATTCTGTATCGTTTTAGATTGTCCAGAAAATAAGCTTCGTATTTCTTCAAAATGTGCTTTTAATTCGGGGTGCTCCTACGAAGTAACAAATGGAACATTTCCTTGAAATTACCTTTATTTAATGAGGAAATAGATTCATCATGTCCTCGAAAAGGCAGTTCTTGCTTGCTTAGAACGACAACTAAATCGATTATATGTTCCATAAAAAGCCTATTTAGTCTGACCTTTTCATTAAACTTGACTTTATGAAGAGCAGCATTTTCTTTGAGCCTATAAGAAATAGTGTTTGTTTTTTTTTCCATTCGTTTTAGACCTACGTGGTTAGTTCTATGCTCTTTAGAGCTTTCGTGCAATTTTGCACTACGAGAAAAGTTATTTAGATCAAAATAACCCGTTGTATTTCACACATTTTTCTTATTGCTCAAAAGTAAACATGGCCAGCAAAAGAGAGTTTGCTTGTAATAGCTACCAGAAAGCCAGGGGAAAATCTCGTACCATGATTTATTGAAAGACCTAAAAAACGATTTGCCGCACTTCTTATCTTTAGATATTGAACTTATTATAGGTGTCGGTCTTCCAGATATGAGAACATCCTTTTTATCATAATCTTTCCAGTGTTTAAAAGGAATTTCTTCCAGAACACAAATCACGTCGTTTGTTAGGCCATTCATATTTTCCAACCAAAATCAAAATATGCTGTTTAGTAACAATAACAAAAGAAAAAAAGAAAAACTCAACATTACTATGAACTAGCAAACACCCGCAGAAGAGAGGATTGAAAACACACTACAAAAAGTTAGACTCAAATACACTCTGACGAATAGTTAAAGCTACGTAGAAATCATCGTACTCCAAAGCGTCTAGAGGCGAACGGCGTCATCGCCTGTGAAACCACTTTTCACAAAGGTCATCTGCTCATTTTCTCGCGCCCATTGGATACACAATCCTTGGGTTCTCCAATAACAGCAGAGATGAGATTCCAGTTTAAGCTAAATGGAAGGTCGCCTCAGAAATTTCCTTACTCTTACTGGAAGTCCGGCACCTCTTTAGGTAGACCTCGGACCGTGGGGGTGGGGGGTTCACTCTGTAGGGCTCTTCTCTGATCTCCAGTTCCCAAAACCAGCTTCTCATCGAGACGATTCACCAGGTCGCCTCTAAGCGCTTAAAACATGCAGCTGCTTTGCAAAAATAATGATTCATTCCTCTTCTCGAAAGCCTTTCTTTAACCTAATTCATGAATCACAATGTGAATTTCAGTGTTTCATTTATCCTGCAAAGTTCTTATATCTTTGTTACTGACAGAAGGTTGTTTTTTTCTTTCACTTCTCATTCTGCGGAATTTCAGGTGAGGCGGCGCCTCACTTGCCTCATCTGACGGGCCGCCGCTGTGTGACATTGGAAGCAAGCGAAGAGCTACACTTTACAAAGCAAACTGAGTGTACTACACATGCATGGTGCACTCAGAACAGTGCAATTTCCTACGGATTTTTCCGGTGCCCTACATGCCAAATGTGGGAAGAAAATGGTGAACTTCACGTGCAGTGCGGAGACATAACATATTAATCAAATTCAAAACTTGTTTTTTTCACTGTTATTGGTAACACTAAAGGACACTTTTCCGCACTAGGGCTTACTCGATTTCGATTACAAAAAAATTTCATCCGTTTTTGCTTACGGCCCAATGCGGTCGGAAAAACGCGAACTTAGTGCGCCTTGCGGAGACGTAAGATATTAGTCGATTTTTTAAAAAAACTTTCTTTTGTTATTCTTGTTGACCCAAATGGCAACTTTTCCGCACTAGGCGATATGTAAATTAAAAAAAGTTTTTTTCGGTCCACCCTAAAACACACCCATCAGATTGGAAGAGTGAAAAGCTTGATTCATCACTCCAAAGAACAGCTTTCCAGTTGCCCACAATCCAGGAACGACGTGAGACACCCACTCCAAACGGCGCTTCATATTCACAGTAGTGATGTGTGGCTTATATGCCACTGCTCTGCCATAATGACCCACACTGTGCAAATCTCTTTGGATAGTTATGGTACTAACTGAGCAATTACAAGTATTTCCTACTTCAGCAGCAATGGAAACGGAGGAGGAAGAATAAGATTTCTTAACATTTCTTACCATGGCTCTTCTGTTACATTTGGGTAGTTTGTTCGGCCTTCCTGGACATTTTTTGCTGTAGTTACACTGTCCTGATTCCATCGCTTCATGACATCAGTCGATTTTATAACATCACTTTCAGTCGATTTTATAACATCACTTTCAGTCGATTTTGGTATATTTAGTTTAGCTGCAATGCTCTGTACAGAAACATTACTCAAATGACATGCTATGACCAGCCCACTCTGGAACTTGGAAAGTTAACGTCCATGCTAAGGTGACCAGATTTTTCAGAACGAAACTGAGGACAAAATGACATGTTGTCCTCAATTTCAATGCAAAATTGAGGACAATTTCATTTCACAAAGAGGACATGATTGAAGACAACGTCTGATATATTATGGTAAAGCTGATGATTAGCAAATAATTTTATAAACTGTACCATAACTGTCCAGTTCCATGGGAAAACATATGATGAATCTGAAGGATAATTTTCATGTGAAATAAGTATAAAATACAATCATGCAGAATATTACTTCTGATAAATTTTAAATGTCACTCATAGGGGCAGCACATGCAAATAAAGCTACATTTGGATTTTGAACTGAAATTTCATTCTGATTCTGCATAGGAAAAAATATCTGAAGCCAGAAAATTACTATACACTGAGCAGACAGAAATGGTGGGACACTATGTTATATCTGTGAGAAGGAATATTCCAAGTCCAATAACTTCACTGTAAGAAACAGTTTAATGAAAAATGTACTGAACAAAAAGTTGTAGAACTCTCAGTGGAATGTACCAAATTTAGCATCAATTACTTACTTAATTGCAAGGAGGATGCTGAAAGAGATGATATTTATTCCACATGCTATAAATGTTTTAGTTAAATCCAGTTAAAACAGAAATGAAATAACACCACAATTATCGAGATGACTGTTAGATGGTGTGACGTTGGTGGCGATGATGTTCCGACTTCTCTGAGCATCCCGAGAGTTAAAATTTTTTTACTTGCCACTATTTCAATTCCTTATTTTTTGGAGGAAGGGAGAGGAGGCCAGAAATTGAGGAAAAAAAAATGAAATTGAGGATATTTGATGCCCTCGGTCAGTTTTTACGGAATTGAGGACGAAGCTTTGAAATTGAGAACTGTCCCAAGAAAATGAGGACATCCGGTCATCTTAGTCTAATGCAGTACCATGCCGCCTGGTGGCACAGTGATCTAAGCTCTGGCTATTCTCCAAGATCGGTCTGGGTTCGAATCCTGGTGAGACATAGATGTTGTGTTTGCCATACAGCAGTGACCCTCTTCCCTCCCTAGAACCAGTGGCCCTAAATTAGGGATGGGAGACTACTTATAGCCCATCGAGGAGTTACTCATGGTGGTCGTTAAACCCGTAAAAAAGCAACAACAAAAAACTATACTAGCACTCTTAACCCTTTCCCAGTGCTGTAAGGCAGCAGGACGTGGCTGACGATTGCTTTGGAGGAGAGGAGTGCAAGGTAATGACGCTGGCTGGAAGGAATGGAGTTAAGGAGGTGTTAGGTATTGCACTTGCATGTCACGAAGTTAAAATTTGATTTAGATAGAAAAGAGGGCATTTTCTTTAAAGAAATTGTTCAAGTACAGTACTATTTTCATAAGTAAAAATGCAAAATTTTGAAAAGCAATTAAGACAATGCATTCACAGCTAGAATTAAGTTGAAGGTGTCATTCTGACAACACTTGTATATCTTAAACGTACCAGTGGCGTAATTATTCAAATCCACGTGAGTGTATCCATGGGGTAAGGATCGCAGGAATTTCTTTGTAGCCGGTAGCGAAAAATATTTAAAAGTGTTTTGTATAGAAAGGTGCCATCAAACTTGCCACACCAAAAACAATTCTCGCCCACCCTGATTTCGAAGTCTAGCGACGCCGTTTCGGTGGCATTGTGGTCTATGCCCTGGCTTCTTTTTTTTTTTGATTGGAGGTTTAACGACCACCGTGAGCAACTCAATGGGCTATAAGCAGTCGCCCGTCCCTAATTTAGGGTCACTGGTTCCAGGGAAGGGAGAGAGCCAGTGCCGTAAGACAAACACAACATCCATGCCTCACCGGGATTCGAACCCGGACCCCGTTCGGACGAATGATCAGAGGCCATCGCTTAGACCACTGCGCCACCCTGGCTTCTGACCATTTTTCTGAGATGATCCCGGTGAGGAATGGATGTTGTGTTTGTCTTCTGACACAGGCTCTGTCCCTTCTCTGGAACCATTGGTCGCAAGTTAGGGATGGCAGACTGCTTTTAGCTCCATGATTTGTCCATGGTGGTCGTTAAACACCCAATAAAAAACAAAAAAAGGCAAGGGACAACCCTGTTTCTTAACAGGATTGCACTTTGTTAAATATTGGTGACCCTGATGAAACTTATAAAATGTTTTGTTTAAACACTAATTGGTTTGGAAATAGTGCCTTGAACTGCTCGACCCTAAACTGCCTTTCATTGGATATCTTTTACCAGTTTTAATAGTGGCTTCATCTTGTACAAGAATAGCAATGTTATGAGAAAGCCAAAATAATAATCTCTTTTAAATACATGCAGTAGTGATATCGACAACATTAAATGTAACTGTAGTTTAATTCTACTGCTTGGGGCGTTAATTGCCGAATGAAGTACAAAAAGTGAAGTATCTCAAACAAATTTGTTTCAAATATCTTTGAATTCAAGTGTCGCAAATAGATTTTAAACATTGAACGTATTTATCGTTTTTTTTTTTTTTTACTGAAGGTTTATCGACCACCATGAGTAACTCAGTGGGTTATAAGCAGTAGACTGTCCTTAATTTAGGGCTACTGGTTCAAGGGAAAAGAAAGAGCCAGTGCTGTAAGACAAACACAACACCCATGACACACCGGGTTACAAATAGGGACCCCTCCCGGACGAATGGTCATAAGCCATCGCTTAGAACACTGTGCCACCGGGGCGGCTGTATCATTATGTATCTGCATAGGTGTAACACTGACTTACTTTATCTGCACAGTCGAAATTTTAAAACTGATTTTTAAATCAAAACCTGATCTATAGGCTTTTTTGAACATTAGTTTTCCCCAGGGGCGGACTGAGCCACCGGTATACCGGAAGAATTCCCAGTGGGTCACTCTTCTCTACAACCAGTAGTCTCATATGAGTAGCATATATTTTTTACTAACTCAAAAAAAAAATAAAGTATAAATTTTTTTTTTATTGAATTGGGTATTTAATGAACACGGTGAGCAACTTAATGGGCTATACTAAAACAGCAAAAGTTTGTTTACCACTTTAACGGCTTTAGGAAAGCAACCTTCGCAGTAAATGCTATGTTGAGCGAAACGCTGTATTCGATACAGCCCCTTACCATTTCTGGACTGTTAAATTTAAGCCTCATCCCTTCGGGCTGATACCCTGTATCTCTCAGTCTGCTTTTGTCAGTTGCAGTTGAAGTTGAATAATCAGTATAACCTAATGAAATATGTTATTAACAGTTTTGTATAGAAACTCGAAATTCACTGTATACGTTAATTCATTGAGTTCACCTAGAGTAATTTTTTTTTTGTTGTTCCTGCTTTTAATATGTATATGCTTTTTCACTTTTTTTCTCTCTATGAGATCTGCATTTGATTTACTACTTTTCGGGCCTTAAAGTTACACGAATTCTTGAGCTGCAGTTCTGGAAAGTCTGTTTCAGCTAGAGCAAAAATACTTTTTCATTTGAAAGCATTTAAAAAAAATCATATTCTTTAATTTTTCTAACTTTATAAATTTCCACTGAAAATTTTGCAATTCTGGGTATTTTCAGTTTTTTGAAGAGATTTTTTCGTAATTATACTATCAATGATAGGTAAGTCATGAAAAAAAAAAAAAATTTGGTACATTTCGATTTCTGTTCTCATTAAAAGCGAAGAAACTATATCAAATTTTGAATTCAGTTATCGCAATAAAATGCAAGAGAATGATATAAAATCTATCTCAGAAAATGTACCTTGTCACGTTGCTTCTCAGCAACAGAAGTAATTTTGTTTCTACACAGTGGCGGATTTCCAAACAAGCGTACTAGGCGCGTTGCCTAGTGCGCAATAAATCCTTAAAACGACCACTTTATTTGCACTGTGAATTGATATTTTACTTTCTCGCATTAGTAGCATATATTTTTCTTGCTGTTGTTACTCCAAATTTTCGAGTTTTTATCGATGTCCTTGTTTTGAAAGGAACAATTAAAATAATTTAGCCTTCCATTTAGTGGTAGGTGAAAGAAGAATTCACGCTTCACACACTTTTATTGTTTAAGGCGAATACTTAACTGGTCTGCTGTTACATAAATTACTTTCATGCTGCTTCCAGCCGAAGGAAAACAGCTGTGTTCGAACCTCCTTTCTCCCTTAGTTGCAATGAGGAGTGCTTGTAGAAACTGTCTTGATGATCGGGAGTGTTTGCTGTTTATTGCCTTTTCCCTTTGGAGCAGGGTAATCAAGTTCTTCCTAAGCCCTAATCCCCCCCCCAAACCAAAAGAATTAATATTTAGGCTGAAAAAAATAGAAATTGGAGAATGTCACAGTATTTATCTATTTCTTATGTAATATGCTGTCCTCCCACAAACCCCTTGTAGGTAATGCATTTCTTCAGCACACTAATGACTTCTATGTCTCTTCTGCAGTACCAAGGTTTTACTGCTCAAATAATAACACTACTATACCCATTTGGGACTTTTTTGAAAACCCATAATTCCTTTGAAAACCTCCTAAAGCAGCTATGACTTACAAAAAAATCACTCTCCTACTGATTTCATTATTTAATTTCTTCTCTCGGTCAAACACACTTCGACAGTTTCTTGCTCAAAAATCATAACTTTGGTTTTCCCCTTACTTACACTAAGTTTCAAATTCATATAAACTTTATACATCTGGGACAACATACTGTGCAACTCATTACTTTTTTTTTTTTTACAAATTAGAAACTTGCTGTTACTTTATTGCAGAATTCTGGTAACTAAAATGCTTTTCACACTTCTTAATTTTACTTTCAATTTTACTCCTTAAAAATTTCATTGAACTCCTGCAGTGTACCAATTATTATGGCCATACATACTGCAGAGCAATGTGTTGAAAAATTGAAAGCCACACATTCTGCGTATATTAAAAGCTTCACTTGCATAAGTGCTTCTAGTGACTTGTTTAGGTAATCGTGGGCAAAAAGTTCTCAGAGGGTTGGAGAACAAAAATTTTTTTGATAAAAATGTTAGAAAGTTGAGAGAACAGTATTCTTAAAACGTAATACAGGGGTTCAAAAAATTTTTGTTTCCCGGCATGGTCCTGGGCTAACTAGAATAAAAATTCAGAAATTCCAACTAATTTTCAACTAGTCTGAAAGAAGTTAGGGTAAGAAAGTACTATTTATGATGCACCACATTGCTACATGTTCTTGTGTTACTGGGTACTATTTGCAGTAGCGTGCCGCCGTATGCAATGCATGCCCTAAATATGTGCACAAATTTGCTCTATGAAAAATACTACACTAAAAAACTTTGTGATGCTGTTGTTTATGGAAAAATTTAAACTATGTACTTGGTTTCAGAAGATTTTTATTTAAAATGAAATTCACCTATTTGCAGGTATTTTTAGGAAAACAGTGCTACTGCAAAAACTACCTTCACATTTATCATGCCCGTAGTCATGCGAGATAGAGCCGTGGGAAATAGCTGATCCTAGGCAGGGAACTGACATAAATGTAGAAACCACTGTGTGGTTGCGAAGTCTCTCATTGTATTTACTTTTTAGACCTCTACCAATTAGATCCTTTCCCTCTGTTTTTTCCCAAGTATAATGCTGCTATATTAACTGCCGCTGAAAAACTCACCCAAATACGAAAGAGCGTACTGCATTAACCAATGGAAAGCAGAATTTCTTTCGACGGCAGCCTTGACTGGGATTTATAGTCCTGTATGTTATTTCATCAGAGAGATGTTTTCTGATATAGTTGGAAACATGCAAGGCCAAATTTTCGTATATTCTATATTCATTTTTCATATATTCTTTTATTATATTCTATATTCATGTAATTTAAATTATACAAAAAGCTTTAAATGGAATGGTCCGATGCTTCCCCCTCAATAACAAAAGAAAATTGCAAATATTACAGTAGCATATTAATTATATCATCATAACACAGTTGAAGCACAAATCCTTCACTCCATGTATACAGAACCTATGGTTTTCAAGCAGAAAAAGATGAATAAAGAAATTGTGTGTGTGCAGGATGGGGGATTTCTGCAGAGACATTTTTGTCATATTGGTTTAATAGTTCCTCAAAATTCACCTAGCTTCCTTTTGGAATGGAGAAAAGAGAGGAAGAATAGTAATTGTGGCACCTCAGGTTGTTGTATACAAGTTCAGAATTCCCGGGTTGTTGCTCTCAAGTTCAAAGTTTCAATATAATAACAACCACAGCATAGCAAAAAGCATTATTTCCTTTATTAGGTTTCAACAAGCTTGGTCCATTTTTTTTTATTGAAGGTTTAATGACCACAGTGAGCAACTCAATGGGCTATAAGCAATCGCCTGTCCCTAATTTAGGGTCACTGGTTCCAGGAAAGGGAGAGAGCCAGTGCCGTAAGACAAACACAACATCCATACCTCACCGGGATTCGAACTAGGACCCTTCACGGATGAATGATCATAAGCCAGCGCTTAGACCACTGCGCCGGCCTGGGTCCATTTTGCATTTTATGGATACACAAACCCAGTTGGCATCAGCATCTGCTTGCCACACTTTAACAATAATTTAATTTTGCCATTTCTTTTAATTAATTGCTCTCCAACTAAATTTTTCTTCTTTGCTCTGCTCTGATTTTCCTAATTTTACTATTTTGATATACACTGGCATCCAGAATATGCCTAAAATGAGACGACTGATTGTAAAGATTTTTCAGAAACATTTGCAAGGGGGAAAAGCTAAGTCGACATACCCAAGAAACATTGTGCTAGCTTTTATGGAAACATGCAAATGACCATGTCATCGAGCTGACAGGCATGCTATCTTGATAAATGTTCAACTGAGTGGGGAGCTGCAATTGAAGCTTGAGTTGGACTGTTAGTAGGAAAATGCTTAGAAGATGATTTTACGCTGGAGAGTGATTTAGATTGGAAGCATGGCAATCTCAAGCTGAGGTAGAAAGATGGCTGATTATGTCAAGGCAAGTGGTCCCCAAACTCTGGAAAAAGTTCCAGGAAACTGCAGCAATAACCAGGAGCCCAGGCACGACAAGTGTGGCCATGAGCCACAATGAGTCAAGATGATAGGTATTTGTCTCTTAACAGCTTGCCACCACAGGGAGTCAATAGCCAGACAACTCTTACAGGAGCTGTTCTCTGCTAGGGAAACTGTGATATTGAAGCAAACAGTTTACAGGAGACTCCACACAAGAGGTCTGCATGCAAGAAGGTCAGTGGTCTGTATCCCACTTGCCGTATTGCACAGAAGGGTCTTTCTGAATTGAGCCCGACAACATCACTCCCTGAACAATGGACCAGAGTTCTTTTCAGTGACGAGTCATAGTTATAACCTAAACACGGATTCCTGACTGTGTACATTTGGAGATAGGCAGGAAGCCAAAATCTTTCCTCCAACATTATGAAAACGGACCACTATGGTGGTGAACTCCTGGTTTGGGCTGGCATCATGTTGGATGGACGCACGCCACTGCATGGGTTTCCAGGAGGCACACTACAGGGATGATATCTTAGACCCCTATGTACAGGTTTTCAGTTGATCTGTTGGCTCCCAGTTCCTTTTTATGAAATGATAATGCCAATCACCATAGGGCTCGGCTAGTTGACAAATACCTAGAGAGTGAGGATATTCACAGGATGGAGTAGCTCACGAGATCTCCGGACCTGAACCCAATACAGCATGCTTGGGATACCCTGGGAACAGCAATTGTTGCAAGCTAGCAGCCCCTCCCAGAACCCTCCTGGGACTGTGACATATCTTTGCGAAGGAGTGGCACTTATTGCCCTAAATTCTCACTTACAGCCTTGTGAACTGCACGAGGGCTCATTGTGGTTCAAGCTCTATCGCTGTTTGGGGTAATCACGCTTCCTATTAGCTCCTTGAAATCTGCATTGCTCTTGGACCGCCACGTGCATGCTTCCTCCTCATGTGGTGATGACATTCCTTGTCTGTTGTGTGCTGCTGTGTTATCGACATATGTATGTGCATACCAACTGTCATTAAACTCTGTTGTGTGGACTTTATGTTATTTGATCGCCACATTAATTTTACTGGTGTAGTTGTACATTCAGATATTTTGTTAAAAACTTATTGCATAATTAGTAGAATTAATCAAGCTTTTGACAGCACAGGCTTTCAGGTAAAACAAATTCTCAGAAAGGTTCCCACATAGGAGTATGTGTTTGGTATATACTCTCTTACATAGCATTTTGTGTTTATTTCCTTTAGTGAGGGGTGATACTGAAAATTGGTTAGTTCTACTCTATAATAACTACACCTCTGGGAGGCAACTTTTTTTACAGCCATGGATATTACTTTTACATTAGTTCATTCCAGTCATAAATTTAAGTTTTTACTAATTGTTGGAACAAATCTGCATAAATTTTCACCTAATGAAAAGTATTTAACAACAGTCCCTACAAATGAGTAAAATGCCTTTCAGTAAAAGCAAAGATCACATGGAATCAGACAAAATTTTAAGAAATCATTAAAACTATGAACTTTACATTTAGTTTCAACTGATATAAATATGAGAAACGTAAAAAACAAAAAATGCAGTTTGAATGAATTGTATATAATTTAGATCTTCTCTATTGAGGAGGTCTAAATTGCATACAGTCTATTTTACATGGTAGAAGACACCCCATGGCAGCATGTGGTTTATTGCAGCATGCGACCACATATTGACAATGAAAACTCTTTGTTTTGGGACTAAAATGATCTAGGTATATCAAAATCATGGGAGGCAATCAGCATTAAGCTCCACAAAACAGGAAAAGTCATCTAATCATTTTTAGCACATTATTCCTAGTGTGGAAATCAATCAATGAGGATTATCTTTGTCACTAATCACAGAAAAAAAGCTGGTACAGATTTTTCAGGAAAAAACAATTTCAAAATTTTAATGTTAACAGAAGACAACCTGAGAATACATACATATTCCCGAAAAATTTTCTTATATTTTATGTGCAAATTGCAATTAACATCGTTGATAGAAACTCACCCAAAGGTTGTTGCTTCTTGACACATTTACAACAGATATTTTTCCAGCTGACTTGTAATAATGGGTGATAGGCCTTTTCCTGGTCGTCGTATCTCTTCCCTGTGTCTTCACATATAATCTTGCTATTTCTGTTTTTGAGCCAACATCTTACAACTACATTCACATATTTCTTATATATGGACAACTTTATCTTCAGCATATATTAAAAACTCTATACAGAACTCTTTCGTCGTTCATTATACAGAACTCTTTCGTCGTTCATTATACAGAACCCTCTCGTCATTCATCAAACACATTTTAACCCAAACCCAGCTTGGTCGTTAAATACCGTTCATGTCTTATTGTTCACAACATCCATATATTCATATTAAAAACAGCCTTTTATATACACTATTTACAACACCCTTATTTCATCCACTCAATTCACTTACTCACTGGCTCATCACTCTTCCTCTTACCCTACTTAGTTTTTGATGGGAAACACGATACGCCTAACCACTGACACAGCAAGCCCCACACCCATTACACTGTCTGCCTCTAGTACTTTCTGCCAGTTCCTGGCTGTCTTCAGGAGGCCTATTTAATCACCACCGTTCCTCTCTGCAGTCGCAGAGCAAGTGATGTAATCATCTCCAGGCTTCTGCTCTATCGTTGTATTTTACTATGTTTGCCTATGGCACCATCTATCCTTTCTTTTGGTCAATTTCTGTTCAATTTTTATCAAGGCCTTCCAATTATCGTTTAGTATATTTGGGTCGTTAGAATTACATATTATACCTCTATTTTTCTCAATAAGAATCGATTCAGCCATTTTCAAATGTCTTCAAATTTAGGATATTCCTTGTTTTACAGGGAGTATTGAATTAATGCAGTTTTAGTTCCTTTTTTTTTCCAATTTTTTAAATGTTGCTTTAATCTATGCTTTAATTTATTTTTGGTACTACCAATGTATGAAACCGGTGGATTCTTAGATATGGGTATTGCATATACTCCTGCTTGCTCCAAACAACTCATCTTTTCATTGCTTTATGCTTTTTAGCACTAAATTCTTAATTGTATTTACCTTACACCCAAGCTGAATGTTATATTTAGTACACATTTTATTAATTTCTGATGACACTCCTTTGAGATATGGGAAAGCACCAATATATTTCAATTGTTCTTTTTCCTTGACATTGTACCTCTATTTATTTTATTCTGAACTTCTAGTGTCCATTTTTAACTTGCTGCCTTGGGTAACCACAAGTTTCAGCAATCTTATTCACATATTCCAATTATTTTCTCTTATAACATTTTGTTGAACTGCGAGTAAATGCTCTTTTTATTAACGTCTTCACATTATTACATTTTTGAGCATATGGGTGTGCTGAGTCGCATGGTATCATCAGAGGAATATGTGAAGATTTTTGATGTACTCTGTACTGTAGTCTATTTTTTCTCTAATAACTTCTATATCCAGAAAAGCTATTGTATTTTTTTATTTCTTTTTCTATTGTCAATTGTATAGAAGGATACATTTTTGTGTACTGTCCAGCCAGATCTTCAAGTTGAATCGGATTTAATTTAGACAGAATGAAGATGTCATCGACATACCTGCAATAAATGAATGGCTCTTGTATCTCTTGTTGTTTAATTATCTTTTCTTCAATGTCATTCATTATAACTCCAGCAAATGAAGAGGACAATGGAGAACCCATAGGACCACCACAATTTTGTTTATATATTGTGTTTTCAAAAGTAAAAATGTTGTTTTCATAGATATACAATAAAGCATTTTTTAACTCTTGAGTTTGTGTTTGATTAATACATTCTTGCTGTTATAATTTTGTGATTATTCTTCACAAAATTACAACAGCAAGAATGTATTAATCAAACACAAACTCAAGAGTTAAAAAATGCTTTATTGTATATCTATGAAAACATTTTTACTTTTGAAAAACAATATATAAACAAAATTATGGTGGTCCTATGGGTTCTCCATTGTCCTCTTTGTTTGCTGAAGTTATAATGAAAGACATTGAAAAAAAAAGATAATTAAACAGCAAGAGATACAAGAGCAATTCATTTATTGCAGGTATGTCGATGACATCTTCATTCTGTCTAAATTAAATCCGATTCAACTTGAAGATCTGGCTGGACAGTACACAAAAATGTATCCTATACAATTGACAATAGAAAAAGAAATAAAAAATACAATAGCTTTTCTGGATATAGAAGTTATTAGAGAAAAATAGACTACAGTACAGAGTACATCGAAAATCTTCACATATTCCTCTGATGATACTATGCGACTCAGCACACCCATATGCTCAAAAATGAAATAATGTGAAGACGTTAATAAAAAGAGCATTTACTCACAGTTCAACAGAATGTTATAAGAGAAAAGAATTGGAATATGTAAATAGGATTGCTGAAACTTATGGTTATCTAAGGCAGCAAGTTAAAACATGGACAGTAGAAGTTCAGAATAAAATAAATAGAGGTACAATGTCAAGGAAAAAAGAACAATTGAAATATATTGGTGCTTTCCCATATCTCAAAGGAGTGTCATCAGAAATTAATAAAATGTGTACTAAATATAACATTCAGCTTGGGTGTAAGGTAAATACAATTAAGAATTTGGTGCTAAAAAGCAATGAAAAGATGAGTTGTTTGGAGCAAGCAGGAGTATATGCAATACCCATATCGAAACATTCACCAGTTTCATACATTGGTAGTACCAAAAATAAATTAAAGCATAGATTAAAGCAATGTTTAAGAAATTGGCAAAAAAAAAAAAAGAAGAAAAAACTAAAACTGCATTAATTCAATACTGCCTGTAAAACAAGGAATATTCTAAATTTGAAGACATTAGAATAATTAAAAAATGTAAAACAGAAAGACATTTGAGAATGGTTGAATCGGTTCTTGTTGAGAAAAATAGAGGTATAATATGTAATTCTAATGACCCAAATATACTAAACGATAATTGGAAGGCCTAGATAAAAATTGAACAGAAATTGACCAAAAGAAAGGACAGAGCAGAAGCCCGGAGATGATTGCATCACTTGCTCTGCGCTGCAGAGAGGAACGGTGGTGATTCAACAGGCCTCCTGAAGACAGCCAGGGACTGGCAGAAAGTGCTACAGGCAGACAGTCATGGGTGTGGGGCTTGCTGTGCTAGTAGTTAGGTGTATCGCGTTTCCCATCGAAAAGTAAGTAGGGTAAGAGGAAGAGTGATGAGCCAGTGAGTAAATGAATTGAGTGGATGAAATAATGGTGTAGTACATAGTGTATATAAAAGGCTGTTTTTAATATGAATGTATGTATAGGTATATATGGATGTTGTGAATAATAAGATGTGGACAGTATTTTACGACCAAGAGAGTTTGGGTTAAAATGTGTTTGATGAATGATGAGAGGGTTCTGTATAATGAACGACGAAAGAGTTCTGTTTAGAGTTTTTATTATATGCTGAAGATAATGAAAGCTGTCCATATACAGGGTGTTCATAAACAGTTCTAACAAAAGAAGAGGGGTGATAGTACCCATCAAGACGAACAATGTTTACAATGGAACCAAGGGTTGCATTCCACTCTGAGTGTCAGAAAAGAGTAACTTCGAAATACGTCCAACAAGCACAAGTCGTCACCTCAGATGTCATTTCTTTCGTGCCGGAGAAGTAGTACTTCGCCAGAACATCACTGTCAAGCATTTACCATATGCAAATTGCCAGAGAAAAGACGCAGCATTGGCAGTTGCAGCTGATTGGCTTATCAAAGTGCAGTAGACACTTCCTGAATGCCACATATCTCGCATGATGGATTGGACGTGGCGGACCTGTGGCATGGCCTCCACGCTCACCGGACTTAAACCCACTGGACTTCTTCTGGGGGCACATGAAATCATTGGGGTACGAGACGCCTGTGGACTCCGTGGAAGATCTCGTCACGAGAATCGTTGTTGCAGCAGACAGGATAAACACGACACCAGGAGACTTCGAGAGGGTGCGCCAGTCTTTCATTCGCCAGTGTGAATTATGCAACGGCACCTGTGGTCACCACTTTTAGCATCTACTTTGAGTCTGTCCCTGATCTTCATAAATGGGATTGTGCAACTTATGATGTCATTAATTCTCTTTCTTTGCACTGTTGAAAGTTCAACTTGGACATCTGACACTCAGAGTGGAATGCGACCCTAGATTCCATTGTAAATATTGTTCGTCTTGATGGGTACTATCACCCTTCTTCTTTTGTCAAAACAGTTTACGAACACTCTGTAAAAGAAATATGTGAATGTAGTTGTAAGATGTTGGCTCAAAAACAAAAATAGCAAGATTATATGTGAAGACACAGGGAAAAGATATGACGACCACGAAAAGGCCTATCTCGCATTATGACAAGTCAGCCGGAAAGATACGTGCGGTAAATGTGCCAAGAAGCAACAACCTTTGGGTGGGTTTCTATTAACAATGTCAAAATTTTAAGCTGTTTTAAAACTCCATACCGATCAATAGAAACATCCCAGGAGCAGAATTACGTTTGATGTTCTGCAACATGACTTCTAAGGGTTGCAAATGTGCTGTGGGCAAAATGTGCAACACTCTGACCAAATTTCACAAAAAAAAAAAAAAAAAAAAAATATATTTACAGCACTATTTGAAGAAGTTGAGATGAGATCGTTGATGACAGTAACAGCAGAACTGTGGTCTCTGGGTCTTTTTCCTGAAATATCTTTCGCATTTGCTATTTCAACGTTTAATTTTCTTGCATTTGTTAACAGATCAGAAAATAAATTTACTGTAATTTTCGTCATACTATCCGTACCAGCGTATAATTCACAGACCGTGAAATTCGTGCATTTTTTTTTTTTTACTTTCGTATAACCCACACTGGTGTATAATCTGCAGACCGTGACATTCAGAAAACAAAAAAATCACCATATAATCCACACATCACAAATGTTGATCTGGAAGCGGAATTTCTGAGAGAAAAGTCGGTCACATAAGACCCAGGAGTCTGGAAAAGTAAGAAAGAAAAAAACAGACAATCTTAAGTAAAGACATTCATTTTTAAAGGTTACTTTTTTTATATTTTTATCTCCAGACAAATAAAGCTCAGTGGTGTAGCATCCATAGAACACAAAATTTAATCATGCCGATGCAGCTCTGACTACTGCATTTACACCTTGCCAATGATAATGAGGATGTAGCAGACATGTGACTTTCAGCATGGCAATGAGTAAAGATCCAGTCTCACGGTTGCCAGGTCGCCACTAGCAATAAACTTTGTCGTGGCTACTAAAAAAATGTTTGATTAAATCGCCAATTCTGGCGACCGGTACGGAAAAAAAAATATATTTCATTTTATTTAACTTCTGCTGTACGAAAAAAAAAAAAAGTTTTAACTTGTACCAAACTCTCACGTTTTTTAAAATTTTTACTCCAAATGTATGGAAATTGCACGTACAGAAGCTGTTCTGCTTGAATAGCAGAAAAGAAAAAAAAAAGTTATAAGAAAAAGGTGAGGGCGTCGCGTCGAGTCGGTTTTTATCACAAAGAATGCGCCAAGCAAGGATGTTGGATTATCGTGGTAGAAAGAGTTCGCAAGGTTGCGGGGAAGTCGTACTGGGAGAAATTTTTATTAAAAATAAATTCTCCAATTTTTCAAATAACCAAATGCAAATTTTACAGTAACCAAGACATGTCAAAATAAACTTCCATGTGAAATTTCGTCAAAATCCGATTATAACTTTAGAAGTTAGGCATTTCTTTTCATTTTTTATGAATGTTCGCTGAAAGCCTGCATAATCCATACTCTCTTGCTACCGTCTCCAGTGCCGAATTTAGCGTGCACCTGCGGGCTTTTGAGCATCGCAAAGCGACCGGCTAAAAAGAAACAATTTATTTTACAAATTAATACTGACAGAGTTTTCCATACGCTTTACGTGTTCACTTTAAAAAAAAAATAGTAATAATAATTGGTTAACTTGGCTTTTTGTCATTATTTTTACCAAATATGGTGTTATATAGTGTATTTAGTTAATACTAAGTTTGAATTTTAACCAAACTCTCTATAATCCGGAAATTTTTAAATTCCGGAATCGGCAAAGTCCTGACGATTCTGGATTTTCGAGGTTGTACTGTAATAGTATTTTCATACCTGCCAGCTACTACAGAATGTCCATAGTTTCTACGGATTTAGTTGTCTGACTATGGACCGCTGTCGAAACTACGGATTCTACGAATTTTTATTTTGCTATTGTATTATGATATACACGAGATTCTTAAGCGCATTCGCAGAATTCCGCGTTTTTTGTCCTCATTTAGATCGTTTTCTGGATCAGTGTAAAGCTGAAGGCAATTTGCGGATGTGAGGGGTGGGGGCGTTTTCCTTCTGGAGACGGTATTTCGTGTTTCAAAACTTTCGAAAACGGTAGTTAAACAGTGTAAAAACATTACCGCAATATTGATTTTTTCTCCTGATGTTGCCTTTGAGTCCAGTTTTCTTGTCAAATATGATTTTATTGCATAAATGTTTGTACTTCAGCATGAAACTGTAAGCAAAAATTTGCGAAAACAGAGGTTACACGCCGCAGAAATTTCCCCGTAATCTTCAGGCATCGGGTTCTTCCGCGAAATCGAAGAATTACACCTTTTTCGTTATTATTTTGGTCATTCGAGAGATCAATGCACAAGTGAACATAATGGGGGGGGATTAACATCGGAGGCCGGAATTCCGTCTTTAAGAAAACTTGGTCGACAGAGTTCAGATTTTTTCCGCAATCGTTATGTCTTTCAGCTTGAAAATAGCGGGAAAATTTTCAGAACAGAAAGTTGCGAAGTTTTCTACCATAATGCTTCCCCGTCCCATAAGTTTTTGCATTTAAGCTTGATAAGGGAGGGTGAAATTCACGAAAATGAAAGTGACAAAATTGAAAAATTTGTAAAAATTGATGCACGATGTTCTAAAGTACCGATATTCTCAAAGTTACACCATTTATCTAAAACAGTTAAAGCTTTGATATCACACACTCATGGACTTCAGGCTGAAAGTTCTTTCAGCATGATGGATGAAGTTATTGTTATCAGAGGGCATAACAAAGAAAGGAAAGAAAACTGTCAATGAAGAAACAGGGAGAGAAAGATATCAGCAGAAAGAAAAATTAAGCAATGGATGCGGTGCAGCTGCAGAGTCAACAAAAGACAAACTGACAGTAGTCCACATTCTTGCTGTGTGTTTTGATTTTTCACCCAGTTAAAATGTTCAGCCTTTTTTTCCTTCTTTGGTCTCATCTTGACATAAACTACAATTTTAGAGGCAGAATGATCATACGGTAAGTGGAGTTTCATGCACAGCGGGTTCATTTGCTTGGATTTCCTGTCTGTCAAGCGTTGTGGGATTTAAAACGCATCTGACTGATTTTTACTAGTGGAAGTTTTGAACTTAAATCTCACAATGTTACCTATCATGCTCTCGCCTGGGGAATCAACTTTGTGTTTCGCACGTCTTAGTTTCATTAGTGTCCTTGTTTGTTGTAACGTTTTGTTGTGGTGCATATTTCTTTTTCACAAAGAGATGCATAGTTTCGTGAAAAAGCGTCTATGTATGCCGCACAATAATGCTGTTTACCACTGACACTCTTGCCAATGTTGACAGATATGGTATTCCTGTGCACAAGTACTTTTTTTCTTTTTACGCCAGTTCTGATGTTTACAAGATCGGCGAAGTTTTTTTTTGTGTGTGTGTGTGTGTGTGTTAGACTGCTTTTTTTCACCTAACCGTCAGCAGATGATTTAGTTCAAGTTTTGTCCATTAGTGTTGTTTCTGTAATACTGTTCATCCAATTCAAATACAGTTTGTGTGACTTTTAAAAATACTATTGTCTGCAGATGGGAAAACTCAAGGAATTTAATTTGGCAAAAAGAGTGGTAACCCCAAATAACCGATAATCTGGATATTTTTCCTGATTTATATCTATGACATATCACGGTCAGCAAAAAGCAAATACTTTTTTTTTTTTTTACATTATCTGCCTTCCCAAGCACTTTTTATTGTAATCAGAGTGCTTTTAATAGTATCTCAAGAAAAACATCCCACTTCTATAATTTCCGTGAAACATAAAGTTCTATGTTGGAACATAATGCCAATATTCAGTTTTTTAAAATTCTTCATGTTTTTCAAACTCCTTTTTGAAAAATGTGAAACAGATTCACATTAGACTACATAGGTTTTTTACCAAAATAAATACTTGTGGTAAAAATAATTGAATCTGATAGTTTCTTAGACGTGGTTACAAAATCCTAAATTGCAAAACAGGCAGTAGTACAGCTAAAAAAACATGAATGAAATCCATAAAACTTCTTACATGATCATCTTTTGGAATTACAATTTCTAGCTCAGTTTTCTTAAATCAACTTTTGGTTATATATATCCATTCAGAGGATCAATGGATTTTTCGACATAATCTCATGTGTTGCTGAATGTTCCAGAAAGCTGAAAAAAAAAACTGATGTGGACATCAGTAGTGTTTTGTGCTATGTTACTGAACTAGAGTTGGCTGTTTTAGAATTTGCAGATGAAGGGCAAATTCATCCTTTTTTAAGGAATCTTTATGTCAAAATGACATGCCATCAACATTTCAAGGTCACCAAATCAGCAAAGCATGAAGATGTGTTGCAGATGATGAAGACATAGGACTAAGTTCTACAGAAAACAGCATTGATTTATTGAAAAATAATTGCCCATAAACTTGAAAAAATGATTTATTAATGTCCAAACATCTATTTTCTGCAAAAAATATGTCTGCTCTTTAGATGAGGTGCTATTTCCCAAATCTTCTGAAGGCCTAAACAATCATGGTGATGATGCAATAACTGAAATATGCAAAGTTTTAAAGTTTAACCCTGATCATGCTTTGGAATAATGGCTTCAAATCAAGAAGATTCTTGTTAGTTTGAATCCTAACAGAATTTCATGTATTTCAAATGCTTTGTTACACAAATTGGAGAATTCAGATAATCTAAAGCCTTTTGAAATCAAGAGAAATCTAGTAACTGTGCTTTTAACGACACTGCTATTAAATGCTCATGTAGAATGTCTTTGATCAGCAGCTAAAAACACAATTAGGTGAAAGAAGCCTTCTAATGAAAAAGAACAGACTTGAAAGTCACATTAGGATCAAAACATCAGGAATAAAAATGAGTAAATTTGACCCTAAAGATGGGATAAAACTATGGTGGGAGGATAGTGCGAAATCTTGTTGACCAAACTACAAAGATTAATTTGCGCATTTTATTACTTCAGTTTCAACTTTTAAGCATACTATAATTGAGATATGCAAAATAAAATGTATAGATATTATAGTAAGCAATTTTATAAAAACAAGGGATCGAAGTTCACTAACTGTTTTTGCACGATAAAAACGGGCAGTTAAAAGCTGATGATAAATTAAAATACTTTACTAAGTACAATTGAAACATCACAATTAAAAAACATAAGACCTTTCGGGGCCGCATCGGTCCCATCCTAAGATGTAACACAATCACACAATACATGAAGGAACAACGATATAGCAGATGAACCGAGAAGAAAAAGGCTTAATTGATGTTATTTAAAAATGTTCAAGTTTAGAATGGAGTTGTTCCTGGCTGTCAATGCGAGTTTCCATGCAATAGGAATAATAGAAGGGTAATCATCATTGCAGCATGCAGACCCAAATTCGTAAATAATTAAGCTTTCACCAGAGTATTAGGCTTCGAAGTTAGGGTGGTCAGAATGCGCGTTTCATCCCAGCAAGGCTGGCGAGACCCTTTCGAAGTAAGTCAAAATAGTGCAGTATTTTGGGAACGCATTTTGACTGTGTATTTATATTCTTTCAATCTTGTCTGTAATGAGCGCTTGGTAGATCCCACATAGACAGTGTTAGCAGGAGGTGAGCTCGTAGAAATTAGTGGAACACAGTAAACACCGTACCTTTGGTAGTTATCTTTGGGTGGTCTTTCGTTTCTGACCAATGAAAAAATGTTTTTAGTCCGAATGCTGAAGTCAATATTAAGAGGTCGGCAACAGTTTTTCAAAACATTAACCAAATCAGGTACATAATCCAAGGCTCCAACATATCTGATATTATTATGTTCCCTCCTAAGAGAGGACATAAATTGTCTCTTAACTTTGTTTAAAACACTGGTAATAATGGTACCGGGGGAATCCGTGGGCTGAGGCAATATCAAGAATCCTAGAAATTTCAAGGTTTCTGAATTTTAATGTAGAAGAGTGCGTAAATGCTCGTCGAAAAAGGAAATAAAACGCTGCAAGCTTGTAGTTGAGGGGGTGGGCGGATTCCATAGGGATAATAGTGGAAGTTGAAGTAGGTTTACAATAAACTGAAAAAGAGATGGACTGTGAGAATGGGTTACGAACTAATAAGAAATCCAAGATGGGAGGCTGAAACTAGATTCTAGATAGATAGTGAATTTAACAGTGGGGAATTCGGAAGATAATCGATCAGCAAAGTGAAAAAGTTCGTCTTGGGTCGAGTCCCAAAAGACTAAAACATCATCAACATAATGAAGATAAAGGTTAGGGTGAACTGGAGAATTACGTAGAACTTTTTCTTCAAAGTATTGCAGAAGCAGCGCTGCAAGAATAGGGGAGCCCATAGGTGCACCCTCTAGTTGACGATAGATTTGATATTTGAAGGTAAAAAAAGAACGATTGAAAACTAGTCGAAGAGCACACATGACAGCATGAACTTCCTGAACGGGTATCTGGCCGAGGGAAAGGAGTTTGGTCTCGATAAGGGTGTGTACAGTAGCCACCGGAATATTAGGGAAAAGAGCAACAACATCCAGAGACGCCATAAAAAAAGTGGCGCCACGCGAGTTGAATTGTTTAATCCTGGAAAGGGATTGAACAGAGCTAAGATATGGAAAAAACAGAGTCCGAAATAAGAGGTTTAAGGAATTTGGAAAGAGCTTTCTCAAGTGAATGAATAGGGTTACAGTGGCCTGAGACCAAAGGTCGAATAGGTTGGCCAGGTTTATTTTAATTTACCAAAGAGATTGGGGACACTAGGTTCAGAAGGGGGTGGATACAAGAAGAAATACAAGCGGAAGTGAACCTGATAGTCGAAGTCTACTTAGGGCTGAAATAATAGCTGCAACAGGGTTATTTTGGACTTCCGGATGAGGAATATTGACAAGTGAATCATACATTTTAGAAAGATAATCAGTTTTATTCAAACTGACTATTTGCGAAGATTTATCAGCAGAGACTATGGATACATTAGGGTTACAACGAAGGAGATTTAATTGCTTTTTTTCTTCTTTGAGAAGGGCAAAATGTTGTTGATTGGTTTTAACACTATAGGATTTTAAGGCATGAACAGAGTTGAATCATGGTCCCGAATGGGAGAAGGACGAGATTTAATACTTTCAGATTGTGGAATTAATTGGAATTTATTGATGCAAGTGACTGCACAACAAAATTTAGCACCTCGGTTTAAAGCAGAAGATTGAAGTGGATTAAGTGAGACACTACTGAGATTAAGGTATGCGGAAGTAATGGACGACTGTTTACGTTTTGGATGGAGTTTTGCAGAAGGCAGCCTTGTCAAGAGTTCGTCTGAAACTAAATATTTAAGTTTTTTAATATGGGTTGACTGCAAGTTGAGTAAGAGGTGGCTGATATAGAAATAAGAAGTCTGTCCAAAATAAGATAAGGTACACGTGCAGCCAGGTGTGAGTAAGCAAGATACGACTTACTTTGTAGAAAATCAACGAGGCCTCTTTTCGTCCGGATTTCATTGATAAGTCTTTTTCGTTCTGCTGTATGCAGAATGTTGGAATCCCATAAAGAGGTGGGGGTGCACTTGATTCTAAGGAACTTAGGGACGACTTGTAAACTTCTACAGTTCAACAAAAACGGTAGAAGAGTTTCCTCACGTACCAGTTTGAGGCACCAGCGACGAAAAATCTTGATGGAGTGTTCCATTGTGTGGAAATAGGGAACGTAACACAATGAAGTTACTAGTTTAAAAACAGTAGATGGCATAAGAGATCAAAAACATTTGTGCTGAGCAAAACAAGGGATCGAAGTTCACAAACTGTTTTTGCACGATAAAAAAGGGTAGCTGAAAGCTTAATTATTTACGAATTTGGGTCTGCATGCTGCAATGATGATTACCCTTCTATTATTCCTATTGCATGGAAACTCGCATTGACAGCCAGGAACAACTCCATTCTGAACTTGAACATTTTAAAATAACATCAATTAAGCCTTTTTCTTCTCGGTTCATCTGCGCATACAAACTACGCCACCTAATCATGTGACTATTTCCTTGATGTATTTATATCATTGTTGCTTCATGTATTGTATGATTGTGTTACATCTGAGGATGGGACCGACGCGGCCCCGAAAGGTCTTATGTTTTTTAACTGTGATGTTTTATTTGTACTTAGTAAAGTCTTTTAATTTATCATCAGCTTTTAACTAACCTTTTTTATCGTGCAAAAACAGTTGGTGAACTTCGATCCCTTGTCTTGCTCAGCACAAATGTTTTCGATCTCTTATGCCATCTACAATTTTATAAAAAAAAATAGTATGAAATATACAATTCGATTTTTTCAAAGTTTGGCCACTGACTTTTTTTTATGGCCACTAACAATTTTGGTCTTGGTGGTCAATGTCTACTAGCAAAATTTCTAAGTCTGGATCTTTAGCAACTAGCCTTAGTAAGATAAGTGAAGGACAACCAGTCCCCATTGAAATGATGGCGTCTTACTTTGAAAGTTTAATTTACGAGTACAAAATGCGGTATCTGGAAAAAGTAAAGAGATTGAAGGAAAAGATCCAAATGTGCTGAATGCGAGTATCTTCGAAGGTGACACGAAAAGTTTTTCGAAACTTTTTTTTTTTTTTTTTTTTTTTGGAGGTTTAACGACCACCGTGAGCAATGCAATGGGCTATAAGCAGTGGCCAGTCCCTAATTTAGGGTCACTGGTTCCAGGGAAGGGAGAGAGCCAATGCTGTAAGACAAACACAACATCCATGCCTCACCGGGATTCGAACCCGGACCCCTTTCGAACGAATGATCAGAGGCCATCGCTTAGACCACTGTGCCACTGGGGCGACTTTCGAAACTTCAAATAGTAAATATTTTCTATTACTTCGTCTCTGGTCGAAGCGCCTTTACCACACAACAGTTTGAGGCATATAAAAGTCTTGAAGCATATAACAATTTCTCATCAAGGATATTCTTTCACGTGGTAATTTAGTGAGATCACCAATTAGTGAATAATTAGTAACTCTTCAATAAAAAGTGTTTTTCTTAGCTCTGGGAAGCGATTTCCAAAACTTAGGAAAATTTAGAGCAAAATCTATTTCTTCACGCAAAATTGTGGCAATTTGATTTTCGCCCTAATTTATTTATCCGTAAATAAATTTAGCAGCACAATCCCGGCCTGTAAATAAACCTAGACACCAAAAAAGAATTTCATTTGGACAATAATTTTAGCCATGATTTGCATTTTTCCGCAAATGTGTGCTTCAGCTCCAGATAACAATTCAGGTGTACTAAAAATTAAATCAACGGTGGTTTGGGGATTATATAGAACAAACTAGCAAAGTAAAACCCCCCAACACCGATAGACAAATAACCTTAAAAGTGAAAATACCAAGTGAAAACTCTCAAAAACAAGTGAATCAAGGGTATGGTGTGCTAGAGTTCTCCTAAAAAATCCAGAACAGCCAAAGAGATTTGATTCTGACCAACAGTCAGGTTGGCTAAAAAATTAACTCTTAGCTCCATAAAAAGTTTCAACACCTCCTAGATAGACCAAGAACCTCTGAATAAAAAGCCAAGCCCCTGGAGGTGAAAAACCGACGTGCACAGAAGTGCCAAAGCATTGATTTAAAAATTTTTTTGACTAAGAGACAAACTCTAAAAGGTGTTCTATAAGAAAATAGTCAGTAGCAATAAAACCTATGCAAAGAAACAGCCAACACCTTTTAAATTCAACTCGAAAATTTGGAATCAACGAGTGAAACGCCTGGCCGAATAAGTGCAATTACTGTATGCCAACATCATTTGAACAAGTAATAGATAGGTTCTATTGAATTACCAGAAATCACTAATTTATGGATAAAACTAACCTTTAAAAATTTTTTTGCCTTTGAAGAGTCTAACTCTTCAATAAAAAGTGTTTTCTAAGCTCTGGGAGGCAATCTCCCTTCGTTTGGCAGAAGCGAATCTTTTCGGTACTGCTTTTAGAGACAGCAGCTAGCAGCCTAAAAAAAAAAGAACTTTAGGTCTCGATTTTCTCTACTACCGCAATTAATGCCACAAAATCTAGGCATTTTGGCTTCCGATTTTTGTTAACACCGATCGCTAATGATCGCACTTAACACACTAACTGCAGGACAGCCAGCTATGCTTGTTCTTCAGGAACTTGCAGGGACTGTTGCCACTTAACTGAAACTTCTAAATGACGTCACATGCTACATCCTCGTACACTGATACAGAATAATTCATAGAAATACCGTATATACTAGTGTATAACTCAAAAGTTTTTGGAAGAAATCTTGCTTTCAGAATTGGTGAGTTTGCTTTATACGTGAGTCAGTAAAAAAATAGGGCTGGACTTCATGAATTCTCATGTGGAATTTGCAGGCGGGTTTGTTTACGTTTTAGAGCGCAGATTTTTGTGTCACTATGCAATAGTTGTCAGACATTTTGAAAACTGTTGTGCAGTGACACGATCATATCATCATCTGTGTGCCCTACTTTAAATTTGGCGGTGTAACTGAAATGTTTCCTTTTCGAAGACATAAGTAACAATGAAGGGAAATATATCAGCAGCAAAGACATTGGTAAAATGGTGAACTAAACATAGGGCACAGCACACAGGAGATCCAGAACAAAGAACTTTGAAAGGAGGCATGCTTAGGTTCATGCAGCAAGGGCTGTGCATACATTTTCATTGGCTGGTTGACAAAGAGAAGGTACAAGCAGTCAGTGTTTTGTCTCAACAGTACAAAATGACCCACTGTTCCTCCCCAAACTTTCATTATGTGTGTGTGACACCCCTCCCCTCCGTACAAACTTCTGAACTGAGAAAAGAAATTCCGAGAGTTCCTTTTCCTGCGGATTCTTTTAAAAATCAAAGGGCCACAAAAATGCTTATTTTTTAATTGGCATATAATACGCAGAACCAAAAAAATTAAGTTTTTTAGCAGATAATCCGTGGATTATACAACAAAAATTACGGTGGTATGCTTTTCCCACCAATCGAATGATGTTTTACCATTCTTCTACGATGATTAGGCTGATAACGCAGTTTTAAATTTTTTGAAATTATTTGACTATCACGTTCGAAACAAGCAACCTACTCTCTCGCAGACATTTTTGGGAATGATAAATGCTTAATGCAAACTGTGCATGTGTTCTGCTGTTGTTGACTTGAGGTGATATTTTCAGGATGGACACCTAACAATCATCACCTTACCCCTCCCCAGCTATATTATGTCGTTTAACATGGCTTGGAGCCTCCCCACTTGGACAACGTAGTAGCTGGGAGGGAGTAAGGGGTCTTTTAAAAAGTGCAGGAAGAAACAAAACTCTTGCTATCCTAAATGGTAGGCATGGATGGATGGAAAGATGTGTGCAAGGGCAGGGGCGATTGGTCAGTGCTCCCGGCAGGTGGGCGGAGTTGTGGCAGTATAGACAGGAGCAACGAATATGTGGTGTGCACAAGTGAGCGCCATGCTAAGATAAAAAATGATCTGCAAGGCATTGCAATTTAAGATTTAACAAAAAATTTCTATAAAGAAATATTCCGTGATGATATTAATCTGAGATAAAAAAAAATATTCCGCAAGGCATTGAAATCTAAGATTAAAAAAATGTTCTGCAACAAGGGAACTTTGTTCTGTGATGCACATCACAGTATTAAGTACTTTCTGCTCCTGGGAGCCATGTTAATATGACACTATTATTTTGTCAAATGTATTAATTTATGCCCATGAAACTATCAGCATTACAGAATGCCCAAACTGGGATTTATGTGGGCCATGGTTTGGGAAATCTACACTATTTGCCACGTGAAAATTTCCAAAATATTAATGGACTTTTACTTTGATGTAGATTATGAAAATAAGTTGAGGTGACTCTTCTTCAACAACAGCTTTTCTGAAGTTTTGAGTCTACTTCATCACATGAAAGGAAGACACTCATTTTCTTCTTAAACTTATAGCAGGGTTGCCACTTATATTGGCTTTAAAAATTCCCTGAGTTTTCCAGAAGATAATTTCGTGGAAAATTTCAGGTAAAATTTACAGATTATGTATAACTCCATGATAATATACATACTAAATGCCACATCTATAATGCAATATATTCAATGCAAGAAGAACAAGAAAGATGACACCGAATTTTCGGGTTTAAGGAGCATGCCTTTGAATCCATTCTGACGCAAACTAAATTTACCAAAGCTATTCAAAGTCAATGGAACCGGTATGGAAAACAATAGCATCTGACTTAAGAAAGAAATTTTTCAATCGGGCTTTTAATCCTGCAGATATTGCTGTAAACAGAATTGTGAACTTATGCCCTCTGGTTGCAGACTTGTGCATTAAGAAAAATTTGAATTTATATGAGAAACATTTCACAGCGGAAACGCTCTCTAACAAAGAAAAAAATGTTCACATCAGACTCTTAGAAGCAGAGATATGGACAAATATAAGATATGAATCTATGTCCCCTGGCAGGGAAAAACATGCATTTTAGAAAGAAAGTATTCTTGAAAGGTTTTTCAATGTGAGAGTATCGGTCCACGAAAAAAAAAAAATATTCGAATTTCCAGGATCTCAGATTTTGCTGCAAATCATCAGAAGCAGAAATTAAAACTTATGCCCTCTGGTGTCCAAACCATTCTTTACCAAATATTAGAAATTATATGAAAAACATTTTCCATCAGGAGCTAGCTGTATGCGATATAGGAAGAATTTTTCAAATCGGAGTTTTAGTTGCAGAAATATTGGGGAAAACGCAATTTACCTTTGCCTAGCTGAAAGTCTATGATTTACTTGAAAATTTTGAATTTACATTAAAAAAAAAAAAAAACATTTCACATTGGAAACACCATCCAACAAAGGAGGGATTTTTCAAATCGGACTCCTAGAAGTAGAGATATTGACAAAAATAATATATACATCCACGCTCCCTGGCGTAGAAGCCACGCATTATTTTAAGAAGAAAATATTCCTAAAAGGTTTGTCAACATGAGTAGTATCGGTCCACAAAGAAATTTTTTTCAATCTAGATTTTAGGAGCTCAGATTTTTCTACAAATACATCAGAAGTGGAAATTAAGACTTATGCCCCCTGGTGGCCAAACCATTTTTTACCAAAAATTAGAAATTATATGCAAAGGATTTCTCATCAAGAGCTGTATCCGGTGCAGAAAGAATTTTTCAAATTGGAGTTTTAGAAGCAGAGATATCGAGGGATACGCAATTCACCTTTACGCCCCCGAGCAGAAAGTCTATGAATTACTTGAAAATTTTGAAATCATATGAAAAACATGTCACACAGGAAACTATCCAATGAAGGAAGAATTTTTCAAATCAGACCATTGCAAGCATATATTGACAAAAATAAGATATACATCTACACTCCCTGGCAGGGAAACCATGCTTTATTTTAAGAAGAAAATATTGCTAAAAGGTTTGTCGTATGAGTGGCATCAGCCCACGAACCAATTTTTTCAATCGATATTTTAGAAGCTCAGATTTTTTGGCAAATACATCAGAAGCAAAAATTGACGCTTATGCCACCTGGTGGCCAAAGTATTCTTTACCAAAAATTAGAAATTATATGCAAAATATTTTTCATCAGGAGCTGTATCTGCTGAAAAAAAAAATTGAAATTGCAGTTTTACAAGAGCAGGGGTGTTAGTGCCCTTACTGCTTTAAGTTATGTTTATATACTGAATTACCATTATTTTATGAACTATGAAAAAATGTTATATTTCAGGTTTGTTGACATTTTACTGCTTCTCTTACGACTGTTAATTAGCATTTCTGTCGTTCCTAAAGTGAGATAAATGGGAAAACAATTATACTACCCGCGGTTTATTGAAAACTACATGAACTGCAATATTGTAAGCATAACACATTAATATCAGGGATTTTCTTCTGAATGCATTTGTTTCGCTGTAACACGAATAGGATGCTGCCACGTCCAAGAACTGTTGCTATTGTTACTGAACGCTTGCGAATATACACTTAGGAAGAATTAATAATATGTAATTACTGTTTGTTGTTTGGTTGGTTTTTAGCAGCATATTTTTCAAGATTCATGGCATTCAGATGAAAATACATTATTTCTGAAACGAACCAACTGGCAAGCCATGCGTACGTGGTTTGCACGTGCATCACAAACTCCTAAGGTTTTCTGTAGGAAAGCGTGCCTTCGATATAAAAGGAAAACTAATGTAACATTTAATAATCAAATCGTAAAATCACCTTTCAGCAGTTGCCCCATGACACTCTTCATACAATATTTTTCATCCAGTAATTATTAGTGTCATACTTTCGTTATTGCTGGAGCCCAAACTGTAAGATAACAGTGAGATTTAGTAAAGTTGGTTAGATAAAAGCTGCTTCCTTCGCTTGATGCTTGCACAGTGACATTTTGGCACGGGATTGCCCCCCCCCCCCTATTCAGTAGTAGTAGACTCAGTTTATGACTTTTTTGTTGTTGCTGTCTGAAACAGCCACTGCTCTTGCATCAGTGGCGTAACTTGCACAAAGTGCCCCCCCACAAGATTTACTTCAGCGGCGCCCCTAAGCGCAGTAATTTTCCAAGGATTTCAAGCACGAGAGATGATGTGTTTTTCACGGGGTGTGTGGTGGATGGGGGGGGGGGGGTCAGGAAAAGTAATGCTGATACCTAGAGCTCTGTTTAACTTTTTAAGTAATAGATTTAACAATACATGTAATTGTTTTGTACAAAACTAAAATAAATTACTTGGAGAAATCACCCTCTTGTACATGGCAGATTCACTGTTGCTGTGAATAAACGTTGGCGCCTATCACATACATAATCCTAGGTGACTGACTGTTTCCCCACATCCTCCATGGAGAATCCCCATGTGGCATCGCGCTTTTCCTAAGCAGCGCAGAGAGAGGGTGATTGGAGACTGATCGCATTACAACTCGGAGCCAAAGGGCCGAATAGCTTCAATCTGTAGGACATCCAGTGCTTTCAAAGTGAAACTTGACATTTGTTTAGGCAAAGCTAAATGTACCTTAAAAGAAAATATGAACCTTCGGGTTAATTATTTGTTTGTTTGTCTTTGTGAGTGTTCGAATTTTTTCAAAAAAAAAAAAAAAAACACACCACTAACTGGAAGCTGCAGTACGCCCCTTGGTAACCTGCGCCCCTCCCCCACCTGCGGGGTGGTAGTTACGCCACTGTCTTGCATGTATGGATATGGACATTAAGCAGACGATTGCGAGTTAGTAAGCAGTTCAATGCACCTTCCATCTGGAAAAAGAAAAGTGTGAGGGTGAAGATGTTCCCCAAGGTAGGTCAAAATGAGAAAAAGAAAACCTCCTAAAAATTCTGCTCCCTGAACGTACGGGGCAAAATTCAGACTTTAAGTAAGAGCCAAAAGATCATTATTCCTGATAATTGATTGCAAGTTATGCGATATAAACAATCCTTTCATTTATTCATAGTGCTCATGAGTGATTTTAATCAACATACATGAGACTGGCGAAGAAAAAAACAAAGCTGTACTTTTTAATTTGGTGAAAAATCAGACTGCGTGGTGAGAAAGTGTGAATATTATGCAGCATGAACAAAACTGAATCGTTCACTGTAATTTATTAATGAAAATATTTAACTAGATCACACCACTGTATTCCCAATTATAAAATTACTGAATTCCAATCAAAATAGGGGGGTTTTGAAAGACATACAGTAGCGAACAGAAGTATTTGGCGAAACACTTTTTCGACTATAATTTTTTTCTGCTGGACCAAATGGGGTCATTTTGGGATATGATGTGTGTTATTCAGTTGTAAACATGACCCATATGCAGATGGATCAGAAACCATAACACAGATCAGGTACCGAGCTTAATCGCAAAGATCATACAAATTGACTAACAAAGTAGGTGTGTATCACATTCATTTAATGCAACGATAACAGAAAACAAGTACGAGAAAACGACAAAACAATAACTAATACTTAGTGGGATAACCACGAGACTTAATAACAGCTGCACAATGGGCCGGAATCGAGTCCACTAGCTTCTCGACAGTGACCTGCGGAATTCGTGCCCATTCTACAGACAGCTGGTCGAACTTCTGGACCCTATTCCGGCAGGTTTTCTTCGCACATCGTCTCTCCAGCTCCTCCCACATGTGCTCGATGGGGTTGAGGTCTGGAGATTGGCTTGGCCAGTCTAGAAGTGTGACCTGTTGCTGCTGAAAGGTGCCTTCACTGCTCTGGAGGTGTGCTTTGGGTCGTTGTCTTGCTGCATGATCCATCCGGGTGGCATGTTCTGGTTTGCCCATGGGAAGACATCGTTGATGAGCATGTTCGTGTAGCTCTGGCTGGTCATTATTCCGTCAATCTTGATGATGGGGCCCATTCCATTGCAAGAGAAGGCGCCGTAAACCATTAACGATCCTCCTCCGTGCTCGACAGTCGGCTGAATGAACTGGGGGTTGAATCTCTGGCCACACGGACGTCGTACGTATCGGATGCCATAACTTCCGTACAAGTTGAACTTGCTCTCGTCGGTGAAAAGCACCTTACTCCAGTCCGCCACGGTCCAGTGTCGATGACGGTGCGCGAACGCGACTCTGGCTCGTCGATTCTTGACTCCTACGAGTGGTTTCTTGGCGGGGCATCTTCCATTCAATCCACCAGCAATGAGACGACGGGAGATGGTCAATTGGCTGACGTTCAGGTCGTCGCTGTCGCGGAATACGGTGGCGATGTCCACAGCAGTCAAGGTGGGATCAGCACGAGATCGACGGAGGATGCGTCTATCCTGACGCAACCTAGTGGAATGAGGCCTACCACATTGCGGACTGTTCTCGACGGTCCCAGTCTTCTTATAACGTTGCAGGATAGCTGAAATGGACTGGTGTTGGATCTTCAGGACCCTTGCAATGTCAGTGACGCGCATTCCGGATTCCATCATGTTCATGGCCGCCTGGCGAGCTCCAACAGAAATATCCGCCTTTTTACCCATTTCTGAAAACCTAAGATTGACTTATTTTCACACTACACATAACAAAACCCACAAAAATCACAAGAAAAACATTAATACATGCAGCAAACAAATGGGTAATAATTGGCGACTCTTGAATATGGCCCATTTCGAACGACAAATTTGCTCTGAGCGAAATACAAACTATGCCGCATTGTAACCCACGAACCAACACATACCATATCCTTAAATGACCCGATTTGTTCCAGCAGAACAAAAATTATGGTCGAAAAAGTGTTTCACCAAATACTTTTGTTCGCTACTGTAGCTTCAAATAGTTTTTTTTTTCCGGGTTTGGTTCTTGCATTTGCCAGAACATTAGCTCTGGGTTCCTCTTGGGAGCAAACCATACTTTCTTCTCAGCAAGTTCCACAGCCATATTTGTCTTTTGTTTTGTTTGTTTGATTGGAGGTTTAACGACCACCGTGAGCAACTCAATGGGCTATAAGCAGTCGCCCGTCCCTAATTTAGGGCCACTGGTTCCAGGGAAGGGAGAGAGCCAGTGCCGTAAGACAAACACAACATCCATGCTTCACCGGGATTTGAACCCGGACCCCTTTCGGACGAATGATCAGAGGCCATCGCTTAGACCACTGCGCCACTGGGGCGGCTATTTGTCTTTTGTTGACTGCCACTGCACAGCATTCACTGTTTACTTTTTTTTCTGCTGATAGTTTTCCCTTACCATTTTTCTTTGTTAAATTTCTTTCCTTTTTCGTTTTTTTTATTCCCTCAGATGACAATTTTATCCATCATGCTTAAAAGAACTTTCAGCCTGATAACCATGAATTCTGATATCAGAGCTTTCACTATTTTAGATAAACGGCGTAATTTTCAGAGAATGAATACGTTTTTTTTTAACACCATGCATCAATTCTTACAAATTTCCAAACTTCATCACTTCCATTTCTGGAAATTCCCCCCACCCTTATCAAGCTAAAATGCACACACATTTATGAAGGTGATGACATTTAATAACTACATAGAAGTGGGAACATCGCGGGGGGGGGGGGATATAATCACGGAAGAAATCTTCACTCCGTCCGACTGCCGTTTTCGGAAATTTATCCAACAGTTTTAAGCTGAAATTCAAATATTTATGGAATAAAATGATATCTAACAATACTGGGTAGAGGAAACATCGCGAGAAAAAAAAATTATGATTACGAGAGATATCTTACCTCCGCCTACTATCCGTTTTCAAAGGATGAAATTCCATCCTCAGACAGGAAAAACACGACATGACCCCCCCTTCCCCCCAAATTCAGTTCAGTTGTGCACCGATCTCGTGAATGGTCCATATGATAAAACAAAAAAGACGGAATTCCTCGAATCAGTGTAAGAATCTTGTGGCCGAAGATTACGGGGAAATTTTCGGATGGCCCCAATTCCGTTTTCGGAAATCGTTGCCTACAATTTCAAGCTGAAATTATGCAATGAAATTATATTTAACAAGAATACTGAACAGAAGCAACATCGCGCACGGGGGGGGGAGATGATATTATTACCGGAAAAATCTGCACTATGTTTAACTTCCGTTTCCGAACGTTTAAAATGACAAAACAATCGCCTCCAGACGGAATATGACCCCCCCCCACTAATACCCCGAAAATTTCTTCACTTTTGCATCAATCTCGAAAATTACAAGGGGGGGAGACTCCGAATCCTCGGCAGAATCTCACGTATGAATTAACCGCTGAATCGATTTCAAATGTCGTAAGATTATGCTAAAATATCGTTGACCGGTAAATTTGAACTTCTGGCGCAAAATTGCTGCAGATTTCGTCAAAATCTCAATTTTTTTTTAGCAGAATGGCACAAGAACAACACCTCGGCGCGGGCTGGCGCAATTGGTGCAAGTCTGGCAACCCTGGAAGAGACATCGGGAAAAACGTAATTTACTTTTACGCCCCTAGTGGAAAATCTATGCGTAACTTGAAGTCCCTATACCTAAAATACTTTGACATAAATGGAAAAATAAAAGAATTTTTTCAATCGGATGTTTAGAAGCAAATATATGGAATAAAATGTATTTTAAATTTGACATCATCTGCATTTACGCTCTCTAGCGGCAAAATTGCACATCATAAAAAAAAAAAAAAAACGAACAAAGGATCATCATTCGCAATTTTTAATCGGACTAATAGTTGCAGAGATATGGTGTCCATAGGCGCCGACTTTTCATGAATGCCATGGGGGCGAACCAAAAAATCACGAGAAAGTAGCATTAACTTTTAAAATTGATCGTTGTTTAACCACACACATATACAAGCACATTCACACTAAAGCAATGACATATAGTACAATAATAATAATATATTTCAATTTCATGTTCGATGGAGTTTTAAATTCCCAGATTAATAGATTAATTATACTTTCGAGGGGGGGGTGAAAATATTGTCTTTGAGTTCTATGTATATATAGTACATACATAAGTAAAATTTATTCAGAGCACTGCCACGTTATATCCCTGTGAGAAGAAACGTTCAATGACCAGTAACTTTTTAAATACCATGTTAATGAAAAAATGACACACAGCGAATATTGTTCATCCACTACTTTCGCTCTTCCTTTTAAAATTTTTCATGTTGAATATGCGACTCATCTCAGTTTTTTTGTTGTTGAGATTCCAAATGATCTAAACTTTCATTCTTTAATATACTGTATTTCATTTCTATCTCCCCACAAGGCCGAACAACGAAAAAAAAAGTATGTCAACTAGTCAAGATTCAACAATTACCTCCAACAGGACAGTACGGCATTGTGTTTAAAAAATTTCCATGATGCATTTAGTTTCAGGTCATCATATAGTTCATGCCAAGCATGTATCCAAGGAGAAGGGTCCGGACCCCTCCCAAAGGTTACCCAACAACAGCAAAAACAAAAAATGTGTTGCTTTTTTTAATAATTGTCCCCAAAAGCTATAAACAAATCGGTAACTGGGAAGGGGCACTGGGGCACCTGCGCCCTCCACACGCTCCCCTACCCTGAACCCATGCCTGGGCTTATGGCTACCTACACAGTAAAAGAACAAGGCAGTAAAGGACTTCTTAAGCTTTTTCGCCATTAAAATTAATGAATGAATATAGAACGGTTTGTTTATGAATGATCTTCATGGCAAGTTTCAAGTTTCGGTGCAATTTAAATTGGCAGTTTAATACATTTCACATTTCTATAAATTTCGCATTTGGTCTTTTCATTTATTCCTTGTAGCAACCCAAATTTAATATTTTATTTCTATTATATCAGTTCGAAAATTAGTCTCTGTAATCTCAGGGTTTCTCCTCCCTCCCCCAAGAGACGTGGCATAGTAAAATGTACATTATGCATGACGCAGGTTAGTATAGCATATGGTCAATACAACTTGCTACCTATATTTGCTATATACAAATTATTATTACTTTTTGCTTGGACTCGGACCCCCAAATCAAAATTCCTGGATATGTGCCTGGTTCATAGGGCTAGTCCTTATTGCTTCACCCCGTGAGACACGCAGCCGAGGCTGATCTCATAGCTGCGCTGGCCCTTCTGAGCCAAGAGCCGGGGAGGTGTGCTCTAATGGAGCACCATTGGAAAGGTACTTTCAGTCACTGTTATTACTGTGTCTAACAAATTAGTGTGTCATCTACTGCAATGCGCACTCAGATATTAGACATTGTCTTTTTCAAAAACAAAAGTTAAGGATTTTGGGTCCTAAAATCAGAAAACATTGAAGAAATAGTATAACTGCGATAATTTTAAATGAACAATTTCTGTCATGCATGGTTTATCTTTAAAAAGTATTTTGCTTAATATACTGACTACATTTTTCTGATGTCAAAAACTCAGTGTATCTTTCTTTTTTTTTTGTTTAAGTAATTCCCTTGAAAAAGTTAGTGGTTTAAAACCTTTTTCTCTGTTACAAGCATTAGTTGTTTAAAATTTTTAAGAAGCAAAAAGTTAGTGACTTCTTCAAACTCTGCAAAAGCAGTTCAAGAACCCTGTTAATGTATAAAATAAAAATTACTTACTTACATGATATATCCATCATGATTTCTGAAGTTCACTGAGTTTAAAAAGTGAACAAAATTTACTTCATGAAATGAAGATATGTTGCTTATTGCACAAACTGGAAAATGTTTTCTTAATGGCATAAAATGTGAAATTCCTTTCTTCATTGCCCAAAATGTGGAATTGTTTTCTTCATTGCTTAAACGAGAAAAAAACAACAACAAAAAAACACGTTTTTCTCACTGCGTTTGAGTCAATCCATTTTTTTTCATTTTCTGCAGAGTTTTCCTGCATGGCACTAATAGTGAATTTCTGTTCAGAAAATGAATTCGAATAAATGTTCGGATTCTACAAAACAGACAAATAGCGTCTTTGTTGACCGATGGAAAACGTTTTTCTAGCTCATTTACGAGTTCCCAAATAACAAATGTCCTGCAGTGAACTGAGCAGAAAATCTGTTCATGTTCTTGGGATAATTTGTATTACAATATTACCCCAAGAATATGATGGTACTGTCAAACAGCCATCAGATATTAGTCTTAGCTTAAGAATTAGTTTTGGGGCAGTTTTTGCAAATAGTTCTTAAAGAAGGATCTATATCAAAATGCGATAAAGATTCTTCTTATAAACACGACAGGGCGTCGAAAACAGTGTCCAGTCCTTTCATGTTCATATGCGTATTTCGGCACGTTGCATCGGCACATGACATCTCGTTAAAAACGGAAATCAACACTCAGTGTACAACTTAAATAAAACACAAAGTGAAACACATAATACAAAGTATAAACCAAGAAAAGGTGCGAGCGTGCAAAACCATAACAGAGGAAAATCGGGTCTTGTAGGGAAGTTGACGAATGAAGCTCGGGGAGCAGGCCAGCGCGATGACGTAGAAACAAGTGGCCAACACGTTTAGCCCCCAACCTTTCACACACGGGTCGACATTCAGTTCCTCAAAGGGATGGACTAGCCCTTTCCTCTGTAAAGCCCTGTTAGCCACTGCGACTGCAGTGTTTTACGATACCTCTGTTGCAGTTTATTGCCTCTGTGGGAATAGATGAGAAACTGGCTATTATATAGGTAGACGTGAACCCGACTGCATGTCACCTACCCAGAGCCTAGAGGGCAACAAGCAGATGCCCCCCCCTTTTTTCTCGTGAATATGATGATATAATGCATACTTTTTTATGTGAACCAATTAAATTTAATAACATAAGACTAATTTTTTGCAGAATGCAAACACGTGTATAATGTGTACTTAATAAAACAGTGATATTGATTCCTAATAAGCAAAGTCAGTTCTACAACTTTGTAATTTACATTTCTTCCCTATCCATCATAGTTTTACAGTTGTGTTCGCTAAGTTCCACAATTCGCCAACAGAGGCACCTATGTCGTGCCTCAGCAACTGCTTTGCTCCTGCATGTGCGTGTGTAGGGGAGGAGGTCCCAAATTCCATCTTATACAGTATGTACATATATAATATTGTGTATATATATAATGTGTGATCAGACCCCCCCTTCCATTTTGAAACATGGTTATGCCACTGAACTGAAGACATAGATAGCAAGCTACTGCAGTGTATTTGTAGGATGGTGCTGCTCTATGGCAAACGTCATGCATTTTCCCACTGGTCCACATCCAACTCCAGTGACCATTTGCCAAGTACGTGCATAGTTCCTTCACGACTGGTTAGACCAGCCAGACCAAATATACGAGTGTATCCAGCAGACAATTTTTTTTTTTTATTAGAGGTTTAACGACCACTGTGAGCAACTTGATGGGCTACAAGCAGTTGGCCATCCGTAATTTAGGACCACTGGTTCCAGGGAAGGGAGAGAGCCAGAGCCATAAGACGAATACAGCATTCATGCCTCACAGGGATTCAAACTTGGACCCATCTGGTACGAATGGTCAGAAGCCAATGCTTAGGCCACTGCGGCCAGCAGTTCATGTGTGACAAAATCTTTCAAGAGCCTGGTGCACACTTTTATCATTCCATATTAACACACTGTTTAATGCTAGGAAAGCATTGGAGATGTTTAGATTTCTGTAATTTTCCACCAAACACTATAAGATATGCCATATTTCTGCCCGAGATCCTCTGGACAGCAATTCACACAGACTGAAATCCCTAACAGGCAGAACACCCATTAATGGGCTATTAGCAACCTATTCCTTTGGCTAATGAAAAGGCATCAAAAGTACACAGGTCAACTAATGTCTGGTGTGGTATTTGTGACAACACATTAATTGAATAGGTACTGTACAAGGGAATTTACTAACCACCAACCAAATTGCACACTAGCCAGCATATGTATGTTCTTTCTTGTCCGACAAGATTTGATGCCAGATCATCAGGTATAGTGGCCTTATGGACTTCTTGCTCTGGGGTTACCTGAGAGCACAAATGCGCATAATAGAACCTGCAATGCTGGTTGTTGTACAACCAATTTGCATTCAGATGTGAGAAAGGTTCTAATCTCTGGTAGTGGGCACACCAAACAGGTTCTGCACTGGATATGTGCCAGAAGTTTTAAATCCTGCAGTCATTCTGTATAATAAACAGGTTTGTCATTCTCTCTCTGTGTCATGTTTTCCATGGTCTGCCCTTGTCACAACATCCAATTTTGTATGACTGAAATTTATAGTTTTCCATCAGTTTATTTTGTGCATACTATATGTCATTTCCTACTAAACAAATGTTTTACAACTTTGAAATTTATATTTTCCCCCTATCTCTCTGTGTTGCTGAGTTAGGTATGCTAACTTCCTAAATTTGCAGCTAGGGGTATTAGTCACATTCATTTGATTGGGCATAGTCACTTTCTTATGTGTAAGACCTAAATTTTATAAAAACCCTTTATTAAAAAGTTCTTTGTGTGTTTTAAACCTTTGAACCCTGTATACCAGAAGAGTCAGTTAGGTCTATAAGGATGCCATCCTCTGGCATACCGTCATAATATTGAAAAATCATGTCTTGATTATTAAAGCATGACATGTAAGGCACATGTTAGTTCCAATTTTTGATTTGTTTTACATTGAAGAATTGAGGAATAAACTACACACAGGAAAAATTATAAAATAGCAATAAACACAAATAAAAATGTAGTTCTCAATAGCACACTTCAATTTCTACAATCATACTCAGTTGAAAAGAAACACAATCACACCAATTTGAACTAGTATTAACTTTTCATTTTTAATTTAACAAAGTGTACATTCTTCCCTTAATCACAAATAAAACGAGTAAAACAGTTAAAAAAGTGTACATCATCACAGGAGAATAGTTCAGTACTTTGACTTTACATTGATAATTACTCAAATGTAACAATGTTTTAAGTAGAATTAAGTACTTGACACATTGGCCTTTTCTTTAAACCAGTACATTTGAGAAATAACTATGGGAAACTACAGAGTTCAAGATGAGCAACCAATTTATGTTCAGCAACTATATTGAAAGGATTTCATTATGAACTAAAATAAGGTAAAGTATGGAATACCCAAATAATAACTGACAAGCAATTACAGTTTTTAGTGAAGCTGGAGACATTAAATAAATCCATTTATTACACTGACATCCAAAAGAATTACGAGCCTTGCATTTAAAATGGTGTGTAACAATAATATATGTGAGAAATTATTATAAATAAATGTTGCTGTAACAATGTTAAAAATGCAGCTTCCTTTTTTTCTTTTCATATCAAAGTTATTTAATTTACATACTGTGTTTGTAGTCATTAATTCAAGTAATATATATATATAATATATATAATATATACATTCCAATAAGAAATACTGAAATTATAAAAAGGGTTTTAATGCATGAAGATCAATGTGAGCAAAAATGTTAGATCTGTTTGTACAAAAATATAATTTTATGTACTAATTACATTAGATGTTTTGCATTAAATACAGTACTGCTTATTTACAAGACAGATTTAGCACTTACATGGCAATGCAACAGACATTTTATGTAAAGGTGCAGGTTTCAACTAGTGGATGCACAGGAATATGATACATACATCACTAACTGCCAAGATCAAACAATATCATTTTCCAATTTCAAGCCATATTACTTTACTGGACCTCCAAATAATGAAAAGGGGGGGGGGCGGGAGGGTGATAAGCTCATTGCAAAGAATATGCAACATGTTTCTCAGAAATAAGATGTGGGAAATGATTTAACACAAATGATGCTGACAATTTACATAAATGATGCACTTATCCTTTAAAATTAAGAAAATATTGCATTAAAAAGAAAATCATATAACATTACTAATGGAAGTGATAATTGTTTATGTTTGGGGATCAGATTCCTGCTATTATTCATTATTAGATTATTTGAAAGTCATACCTTTAAAGTAAAAACAGTAAAGATTTCTTTTTACAGCAGATGTTGCACATCCACACAGCAGAGTCTTCTGCCAAAACAATGCTTATACAATCCATCTCATAAAATACACAATTTAAGACAACAATTACAATGTCACAAGCCACTTCTGTATGATGGAGAATACACGCAGCTATCTTTTGAAAATCACAGATCTTTATTTAAGTACTTACAAAAGTGACGGAAAATCTGGTAATTTTTTCCGGGTCATAAAAACTTTCACTGCCCTTTAAAAAAAGTAACAGAAAAAGTATGCTTTTTTCAAACATATAACACCTGATATATATAAAAAAAATCACCAGTATAAAAAATGAAAACTAAAAAAATAATCATATAAATTTTGAATGCTATGCAGTTTACTACTGCAAAATTTGCATTTTTTTGCTGTTGTCCATTTTTCCAACACACATATTCATAAATATCTTTATCACAGTTTTTACAGCAAACAAAATTTTTAACATTAGAAACTTTCAATAAATTTTGACTATCCTATAATTTAACAGCAGAATAATTAGTTAGCTTTTGCTGATATTTGTGTTTCCAATGCAAATCACAGTGATTTTTCTCTATGAGAAAATGCAGGAACTACATGTGAAATCAGTAGGGGTTAGTAGTGGAAGAATTTGCTTTTTCCATTAGTTCAGACGAAAACCCCACATGGAAAAATAATGCTACTAACCCTGGGTGAGAAATAAAAACACTAATCTGCTGCCAAGAAAGTTAATCCAAATAATTGCAGTTTATACAAATATAAGAACCTTAACTCAAATAATGATACTCCACAATTCAGTGATATCATTACACTTTCAACATTTTCAAAGAAAACAATAATAACAAATATATGATAAAATTTAGGAGGGTACTAAATGTTTGCCTTGAATGTAATAGAAGCACTGAATCTTGACAGTAAATCTGTCAGGATAATCCTAGCAATACTGCTAAACATACTTCAAAAAATTGCACAGAGTTGTGTCAAATTATGCACTACAAGATGTAATGTACTCTAAAACACACACACACACACACACACACACACACACACACACACACACACACACACACACACACACACACACACACACACACAGGTTATCCATAATACAACATTCAGAATAATTACCAGTAAAAAAATTCCTACCCTGACAGCTCATCTGCTACACACAATTATTTTCCAATATGAGTCAGAAAATATGGAAAATCAGTTATTGGAAACCACTAAACATAAAAGCTGAACTTTTTTAATGGACTGATACTTAAGACTGAATAATGTATATTACCTAAACAAAAAATTATAGATGAAACTCAGAATTCCAAACAGAACAACTGAAATTATGTAATATACCATCATTAGAAATGCTAGAGATTGTGCAAATAAAAATAGCAAAGGTTGAATAGATATCAAAATGGGATGTTTATGGGTATACTAACTGCACAGATTCATAGCAAGTCAAATGACAACAAATTGGTCTAGGAACTGATGTAACATATACAAAGTAGTTGGTGCATGTTAGGAAATTGCTTGAGCTCTTGACTGTAGGAATTTAAATACTGCTGTTAACCCACTTTTGTGATAAAAACATATCATCCAATAATATGTTCTACAATATTACAGAGTGTTCTTAATCACACAGTAAGTGTGGTGCCTGAATTTTACCATCAACTGACAACTTAAGAAGCTAACTTCTAAATCCAAAGTCCTCACGAAACTCAAACAGACTTACGTACTACTGATGGAATCTTTCACCACAAGTCTGCTTACAAAGATAGTTACTAATAAGAATCAAGCTTGGTGCTGACAGGTCACACAATATTAAGATACTGCCAGCTTTGTTACTGGGAGAATGCATTAAGACAACCATGAAGTTTTAAATTTTGCAACCACTGAATTAAGATTCTTATGTTTGTTTCAGCTCAGGTGAATGCGAATCAAATCAGAATTAAAAAGATAATAAGTGAGTTCAGTGATGCAATGAGCAGTACTAAAATGGCATAATACAGGGAAATTATGACATATCAAATACATTTCATATTACACTAGGACAACTACAAAATTTACAAGTCTCCAGTGAATCAGAAACCATGTTCTAACAATAGATTTTGTAACTGAGCTTGTGGTTTAAATCATTAGATTTACTGTCATTTCCAAAATAATGAAAACAATTTATATTTTTTCAGACAATTTATAATTTCTCTCAAATCTAAATATTAAGCAAAGCACAAACACAAATCCATGAATGAGTAATAACACAGTTCTACACAATTTATGTATGGTATGGTATGGTACATTTAATTTTATTGCCAAAGATACACCTAGCAATGTTGGAATCACTAAGCATCATATATGCACTCAAATGAATCAACAAATGCAACTCCTACATATGAGGATTCTAACACATAGCTTACAAAACACTACCTAACATAAAATCATTGCTTCACAGATGGGAAATAGTGAGGTAGTTTTACATCATCACACCCTGTATGAACTCAAACTACAGCCACGTTCAAGATTTTGTGCAAACTTATAAAAAATTCTAATTCTGGCTTTCACTGCTTTCTCATACTTGTGAGTGAAGAACACTGGGAATTTTAATAGCATCTTACACCAATTCTTATTTTGAAACACAAAAAGATATGAACAAAACATATTCATAAAAATACAAGCACAAGGAAAGGAACTATTTTTTTTCTCTGTCATGAATAGCACATATGTGTAATTATTGTTAAGTTTCTATAGGGTGGGAATCATAAAAATTTTGAGGAACTAGAAGTCATCTGATAATAAGCATGTTGCTTCCACTAGCTGTAACTTATGAATCACTTCCAAAAACAAATTTTTTTCTACTAGTTTTTTTTTTTTTTTTTTTTTTGTCTGTAAACATTTGAGTTCTAATACCCGAATAAATCCAAATAAAAAATATGCTCATAAAACTGCAATGCACGGCATCATTAGTAAAAGAGACAGTACTAATTAATGCTAGGAATTTTTCACAAGTACACAATTTAAATTCAGGTAATTTTTTTCCCTAAACTTTCAACGAACACTTCGAAAGGTACATAATTTGACAAAATAAAAAAAGAAACATGCACAGCTGAATGGTGAAACTTGAATGAGATTTCTGAAGAATTAAAATAAAAACAAATGTAGCTGCCAACAAACTTCCAATGAATTTGGCTGTGAAGATATTTTATGTGGAGCAATGAGAAACTCTACGAAAGACGAAAACAAATGGCACCTTGACAATATTTCCTGCCAAACATGAGATTTTTTTCCCACTACAGATAAATTCACCTCTTTAACAGAAGGCACAAGTAAAACTGGCAGAACTAAATGCCCACAGAGTTTGTTCAGTGCAAGAAGGAACCAAGTATTCAGTGCATACTAAATTTCATAAGTCTGTTTCAACTGCAATGATAAAGCTTTTTATACCTCTCAGTAACCACAGCAGTTTATAGAGCACTTGAAAGGCAGGACTGAACAAATGAATAAGATGCTCTTATGACCCAAACATAAATAACAAAAAAAAAAAAAAAAAAATCCACTATAAAATGCAGTTACATCCCATACAATACTACTATCAATGTAATCCACCTTTAGTGGCCTACCCAAATCAAACAGCAAAGTGTTTAGAATTTTTACTAGCATTAGCTAGAAGCTCCAGTCAGAATATTAAAATATAAATCTGTGTAAAAGGGGAAAAAAATAACTAAACAGGAAGGAAGGAAATGAGGACTTTGCCAGCTTTTTAATCACAGAATAAGTCAACTGAGGTTTATGTACAAAATGTAATGATATAAAAGTGTGACATCAGTCACAATGGCACAAACATAGCAAGTAACTTGCTACTAACCTAGAACAACAGTATTTATTTGAATATTACTTCATAAAATGTCACAATTTCAGTCTTTATTAATTCACTGGCTGAGTATTCTCCATGATGACAACGAAGAAAATGGCACCACCAAAACAAATTCAAATACAGTAAAAATCACAAATAAGTTTGTAAATATGTAGAACATAAAAATATAGCTGCTAAAATCAGTCTTAGTTTTTCACCCAAATGCTGTGTGCAGTCTTAAAATGCGTTTAAAGCCAACATGGCTCAGTGTAGTGCTATTATATCTGAATTGAGCAGGGTAATGTGGCACACACATTTTAACAGAAAAAGGCTATTGTTAACAACTCGGCAACTTGTGAGCATCGACAAACTTGGCAGAGATGTGTATGTGTGTGTGTTATATACAAACAATAAAAGCCTGTACAAGATTTATCCTACACATTGTTATGAATGATTATTTACATTACCAAGCAATGAATGACTACAGTTTGTTTTTATTGACAAGGTGAGTTTTGCCAAAGACTGGCAGGAACATAGAAGCAACCATAAGAAGTGCAACATCAAACTGTTACAAACTTGTGGCCTTGTAACATCGTGCATGATGAAGACCATATAAGCTTTCATTTTGGCCCAAAAAATCCTTGCCCTGCAATATTACTTTGTGCATTCATTTGACTTCGTGTATTTGTGGCATACAGTTGCTGCTGAAAATTATGAAACTGCACTGCATAATTTGGATCAGCAGTTGTGGGGCCATAAAATGGAGACTGTTTGTAGTTAAATGACTGGCCCATTGAAGGTGGTAGTGGCTGTGTAGCATCAGGAGTCATACCAGTCAATGGAAGAGGCATCTGCTTATTTGGAAACATAGGAAGTCCTTGTCCTCCACCAACTGAATTTAACGGCACCATCTGTGCACCATGAGGCCCAACTGATGGACCTGGGGGACGGCCAAACATTGGGGATTCAGAACCTGAAAGACCTGATCCACCGGAAAATATCTGATTTCCAGTTTGAGAAACAGCTACAGAAGGATTAACACTTCGCATCATAGGTCCCATCATCATATTCACACCTCGCTGGCCACTTAAAATACCTGGACCCCAGGAGCAGGCCCACCTGTAGCACCAGAGCTTCCGCTATTTGGGAAGTACTGAAGATTGTGTGTTGGAACTTTATTATCAAGGTTGGTCAGAGGAGCAGCGTACCTCTGTAAAAATTCAAGAGTTGGTGGCCTATTTGACACTGGTGTTGAGTTCTGAGGTCGTGCAGGCAAATACTGTATTGTATTTGGTGCACTGGCTTTCACTTGAACATTTGTACTATTAAAAGGGGCAGCTAGAGGAGCTCTAGCCATCATTGTAGGACTCCCTGCAGCGCCTACAGGGGTTGGATTTCTTGTCGAAACAATGGGTTGATTAGCAAAGGATGGTCTAGTACCTGACAAGCCCATATTCACAGAAGTCTTGGTAGAAACAGCACTATGCATTATTGGATGGTTTGTGGTAACAGAGCAGCTTACAGTATTTGCTCCACCTCCTTGGCATCCACCTTGCTGATTTACCATAGGCACATGAATATTCATTGCAGGTACTTGAACCCCAGAATTATAAGCAGATGTTGTAACATTTTGTATATTTAACTGTTGAATTGACATTGTGGCATTAACATAGGTATTATTTATGGTTTGTGGTCCACAACCAGCATTATGTGCCATGTGATTTGCCATATTGTATTGATTCTGTTGATTAGACATCGAACCAGCAGCACTGCTTTGAAGAACTCCTTGAATTGACTGCATATTTGTATGGAAACTAACAACATTTGGCTGGTTGCTCCCATTAGGATTATTTGAAGCATGCATATTTGACATGTTCATAGATGAAGTCATTAAACTCTGATGTGGATGTGCATTTCCAACAGTAGTCACAAGAGGATTAGTTGATTCACTCATGGCTGCCATTGATGCAATTGGATCGAAATGAGTTAATCGTTGTGAAGGGCCAACCTGTGTAGAAGAAGCTAACTGGTTGTCAACACCATATGGTGGCATGCTCATACTCCCTCCAGAATTATTTACAACAGCACCAGCAGCACAATGTCCCATTGGTGACATTACTTCAGAAGACATTTTATTTCCAACAACATTTTCAAAAGGGGGAGTCATTTTTTGTAAATTCTGTAAATGTGAATGACCCATATTATTTTCAACTGCAAAACTACCTCCTACACATGGACTGCTCTGTGAAACCATAGTTTGTGATGGACTTGGGTATGAATGAGACGGAACAGAAGGCATTGCTTCAGGTCCCATGGCACCAAACTGGACGGGCTGTTGCATGCTCTCAGCACCAGGCATATGTGGGCTTGAACCTATAAACCGAGAATGCATCATTTCCATTCCATTTACACTTTGCGGACTTGGTCCACGGAACCTCTGTATGGCTTCAGAAGCACTGGCTGGATATCGAGGCACATTTTCCATAATACCAGGTTGTCCAACTCCAAAAGCAGGACCTTGAGCATGCTGACCTGGAAACCTAGTTACTGTTTCATCTATACCAGGATTAGGCATACCACCTGGTCCTGGCATTCGAGACATTTCTAAACTGGGAGTCCCAGGAAATCTAGGCATAGGCGTTTCAGCCATTTGATTTGATTGCATCATATGACGGTGGCCACTTTCAAATCCAGGCATCTGAGGACTTGGAGCAGTAAATCGATGCATGTTGGAGCTCTCCATGCTTGCAGGTGCAGAAGCAGGATAACGACCTGATAAGCTGTCTTGACTACCTTCTAATGCTGACGGGCAACTTCCAGGAGTGTTGGGGAAGGAAGTACACTCTGGACTCTGAAACTGAGAATGGGAACCACTACTCATTGGTATTGATGGAGGCATGCTGAAATGAAAAATGTATATTTTACTATACACATTCACACATAAGTAACACTAACATAAATGCACTGATATAAAGAACTTTCTCGTAGTTTAAGTGTAAAATGTTTCAATTCAAATACAATAAACCCTTATTTCAGCAATAGTAGAACATTTTGAAAGTAACAGTATGTGAGACAAAAAGAAGCAGATTCTGAGTAATTAATAGGTTCAATGAAGTTTCGTGTTACAATATTAGAAATTACCCTACACTGATTAGTGATGTTAATATAGAAATAATTTAACTAATCAGTGTAGGGTTATTATTATCAATTGTCATCTTGTTATGTAGATATCTGTCACTATGCAAGATTCCTCTATGTGTAATCCACCCAGTATAATGTATATATATATATATATATATATATATATATATATATATATATATATATATATATTAGCAGAAACTATAATTGGCTAAATATTTCAAAAACTTGTTGAAAAGCCAGTTCACTAATTCAACAATGCCACTGAACAGAAGTTAACTCCCCACCCCGCATTTAACTTTTTGGGACCAATACATCTTTTATCCTACTGTAAAATGATTGCCCCATATATGTCACTTTCTTGAGGAAAAAGGGGGGGGGGCTATATTTCAAGATGCAGAAAAGCCAATACATACATAAGCTACAAAAACATAATTTGAAGAATCAGGGAGCAAAGGTTGAATGCAAAATCTCAGTAAATGAAAAATAAATAATATAAGGCATAACTGATATTTAAATGCTAAACAGCCAAAATAAACTAGAAGGAACTAGGAAAATAAAAATCCCTGTATTGTCAAGAGTTGGAGTTGAAAGCAATGAACAGTGCAACAAATATGTAAACACAGATAAATGAAACCCACTGAGAGTGAGTGCACTGCAAATGCAAATAAAAAAGCACATAACTAGGAGAGTAACTATCAAAATCCTTGTCAGTACAACAATTTAGTAGTGTATAATGATTTGAAGTTTAATAAAAATGTGTGAGTGAGAGAGAGAGAGAGAGAGAGAGAGAGAGAGACTATAATTACATCTTTATTAAGAACCCAATGTATTTATAATATCAAGAACAGAATGATTACTCAGTTATTGTTCTATGTAAAAGAAATTGTGTGTGTGTGTGTGTGTGTGTGTGTGGGGGATAATGTACAATTTCGTTTTACATAAATGTAGTGATACCATCATACCATTAACAAAAAAAAAAAAAAAAAAAGAGAAAAAGCATTAAGAGAAATGTCTAATGATGAGACCCCAAAATTTTAGTAACACTGACTACTGTATCAGATTTCTTACTTAACAGATGTTTTCTTAAACACTTGCAAAGATTCTGTAATATTTATGTTGAGAATAGGAAAATATTAATTTCATGCCTTCCATTTTGTTTGTAAATGAAACTTTAGTTCTCTTGAAATGCTAATGTTTTTAAACTTTATACATTATAGCATGTAAATAAATAAAATACTCCCAACGTTTTTAATAACAACAGTAACATTTAATTCACAGTTTCTAGCAGAGTTAAATCCTGTAAGCATTACCACTGGAATAATCATAAAGCCATCTAATAAACAACAGCAAGTTACATCATGAAAGAAAAGTTAAATTAAGTTTTGATTAAATCAAAATATTCCTTATCTAATGAAAAAGTGATGATAATTGCACTAAAAAAAAGGAGGGGTGGTACCCAAAGAGAATGTCATCAGAAAATATCAAAAATTGAGATGTTCAACAAATACAGTCAAACCTTGATAAATCGCAACCCCAGCGTTCTACCCACAGCTTACAAATCTTATCCACCCTATTCTACTAAATGAAAAATTTCCCATTTAAAACACTACCTTGCTAACCGCCATCCACCAGGACATTCTAGCAACATCTTAGTGTTTCTCACTGGAGAGACCTCGTTGAACTGCCTCTCAAAATATTCACTTGCAACAGACACTCTCCTCAATATCATTTTGCAGAATGGGTGAGATAACACTCGCCCCCAAGCCCACTCCCCTGAAAAAAAGAATGTTGTTAGTAAAATGATGGCCAGCTGTGGGAAATCAAAGGCAGACTCTTTTATAATCTATTGCATCTGATAGAAGTGAGATGACTGGTGAGTGTGTATATCTGGTTAAATATCAAAGTTTACTAAACAGAGAGTTAGGGACTAATTATCTTGCTCATATGGTTAACTTTATGATTTGACCAAATGACAGTAGGTTAACTGCCGTGTCTTACATTTCCATAGAGGCCATACTCCCTCAGAAAATTACAGTTTTTGTCTCACAGTTCACATTTTGGATTCTAAAACCTCTAGTTATCCAATGGTTTTGGTAGTCACAGTTTCTTGCATGGAGTACTTGTTTTGTGAAGGCTTTTCTTCGTTCAGCAGTTTTTGTTTATTTTAAACCATCCTAAATTGTATAAAGCATTGTTGGATGCTCATGAGAAAATGTTGATATGTGAATCCAAAGACTATAATCCTGGATCTAGACAGCAGGCAATAGCAAATTGCTTTTTCAAACTTTTTTGATAAGTTCGTTAGCAGAACGGTAGGAGAAACATACTAAGCAACAGTGGCGCACCCAGGAATTCTTGTTGGAAGGGGCCATATATATATAGAATGAAAATATTACAGAACAAAAATACAAAAATTTCAAAAGAAGTGAAAACTGGAACAGGTTGCCGTCATCAGGAGAGCATCAACCTGTGGGAGTGGCCTTTCTATTACCAACAAAACGACAAGGCAAGCCAAAATTGTCTGTTGGTCATGCTCCCTAGGCCACAAAACCAAATTTTAATAAGCACAAAAATTCCAAGAATCAAATTTATAAAACTAAAAAAGAATTAAAAGCTTACCGGCAGAACAAAACCCACCATGACAAAAAGTCAAACAAGACTGAACAGAGCACCCACAAGAACCCAAATATATACACTGATAAAAAAAGGTGGTCACGGTTAATCAACTACCTGGTAAGAGAAAAATGAAGGTGAAGAGTTTTTTTTTAAAAAAACCTCTTCACCTCAATTTCATTGAAGGGTCTGTGGCAGGTAGCCCTAAACATGCATACGAAGTTCGAGCCCGGGACTATTAATAACAATTTTGTTACTGTGGGTGATGGGCTTTACCTCCAAACTCGTGGTATCCCGATGGGCAGTCGCTTTTCTAGCAGTTTGGCTAATCTCTATCTACATCTTTTTGAGGATAGATATGTTGCCAATCATCCTTTACCTGGGATTGCTCTAAGATATGTTGATGACATCATTGTCATTAACATTCCGGACTTTTGCGTTGTGCCAATGTCTTGTATCCTGACGACCTTACCCTAGAAAAAACCAACAGATCGTCTACTTATGTTTGTTATCTCGATTTAGAGGTTCAGGTGGACGAGGAGGGAAGAGGTGTGGCGAATTTATTTGATAAAAGAAACTCTTTTGAGTTTGATATCATTCACTACACTCACTGGTCATCCAACATTGCAAAAGTTATACATCGCAATCTACTCATCTCTCAGTTTCATAGAATAGCTAAAATTTGCTCTACACAGCACAGCTCTTACTTGTAAAAAATCTGAAAGCTCTTCTTTCTAAATTGCAATCTAACAATTTTCCTAAAAAATTCTTAAGACATCATTTTAACCATTTAATTTTGAGCTATAATTCGGTGTCCAAGAGTTTCAAATTACACATTGACATGCTTTATTAACCTAGGACCTAACAATTTTAAATATATAGGTAACATAAAGTGCTATTTGGTGGGTCCCTAATAGCTGAAGATCTTATCTACATACACAGTTTTGCATCTTGTCAATTCACACATTTTTTGTCTTACCAGGTAGTTGATTAGCTGTGACCACCTTTTTTTTATCAGTGTATATATTTGGGTTCTTGTGGGTGCTTTGTTCAGTCTTGTTTGACTTTTTGTCATGGCGGGTTTTGTTCTGCCAGTAAGCTTTTAATTCTATTTTAGTTTTATAAATTTGATTCTTGGAATTTTTGTGCTTATTAGAATTTGGTTTTGTGGCCTTGGGAGCATGACCAACCGACAATTTTGGCTTGCCTTGTCGTTTTGTTGGTACTAGAAAGGCCACTCCCACAGGTTGATGCTCTCCTGATGACTGCAACCTGTTCCAGTTTTCACTTGTTTTGAAATTTTTGTATTTTTGTTCTGTAATATTTTCTTTCTATATAAGCTACTACATGGGGTTTAGCTGCCTTTGGCACTTCTCATGGTATTAGCCTTTTTTGTCTAATTTGTTTTGTGTTAAAATAATTTATTTATAAAGTAATATTTTTTTTTTTGTTTTATTTATGTACTATTTATATATATATATATATATATATATATATATATATATATATATAGCATAGGAAAGTTAAATTTTCACTCATGTAATATAATATAAACCACAACAAAACTGCGCAATGCTGCAAGTATTAGATGTAGTTAGTGTAAGTAAAAAAATATTAACATACAAGCAATCTACCCTCATAAACAAACAAATAAGGCCAAAAACCTTCAGATAAAAAAAAAAAAATAAAAAAAAATAAACTAAAGTGAATAACAAATGACAAAACAATGTTAAGAAAATATATATAAAAATGTTTACTCAGAACCCCTGGATCACTCTTCAGGGAAAGACATCCAGAGGTCCTGAGCACACAAGTTCAGTTCAGGTTTCACGAGAATGCAAAAATCTCAAAAAAGCAATAATGGATATCCAATTTGAAATTTTGTGTTGTAAATTTTGATGCATTCTGTCTTCCCTACCTGAACTATAGAAAATACAAAAGAGTCACTAGGATTAAAATTGAACTAAAAAATGAACTATAAAACACCTTACCAAAACAATAATGTTACATGTACTGTTGTATAAACGAAAAAGGAACATCAAAACAAAAACTGAGTCAAAATTCTCCCTACAAGATTAAAAGATAGTAACAGTAACATAAATCCTTCCATCAAACCCTTCATGACATAAACAAAGTCATTCTTTGAGAGTCGCGGTTAAGACGTAAATTCAAGTTGGAAAATTAAACTCCAGGTGTGTTCAGAAACCCAAGTGAACAAATTTAGCTGCAATTTCCTAGGTACTTTCTGAAATAATCCAATTTCTATAATGTCGAATAAATGTTTTTAGTGGATGTAAAGAACGGGTGTTATAAGTCTCCAGGGCGACTCGGAGGAAACATTGTTTTAAGTGTGGCCCTAAGAAGTGGTTAGTACAAAGATATTTTACGGTGTAATGTTACAAAGTCTGATCTTGAAGGTGGAATGTAGATTGTAAGTAGATAAAAGATCACAAAAGTAAAATTTACAAAATTTTGGTGGATAAGAATTATCTTTCAAAGTGGAAAAAAGCTTTTTTAACTGTTTGGTGGTATTGTCTCTGTTATTGCAAATGTGAGTGATACGTAGAAATTGAGATATAATAATGTATCTATGTATTGTTCTTGGAATTCTTGAAGTCCAAACATTCAGTAATTTAGGACTGAAGTCAAAATTTGTTCTTTTCTCAAATACATCTATTGAGAATTTTTTAGGCTTTAATGTAATCTGTAGGTCCAAAAAAGCAATCTCAAAATTCTTGTTTGTTTTTTCCAGAACCAAGCTCGGGGGATAACAATCCTGCATATTAAAAGTCTTGTTTTGAACACAGAAACTGATGAAGTCATCAACATACATCTAAAATTATGAACATGCTCCATAAACAATCCTTCTCTCATAATAATGCAGAAATAAATTGGCTAACAGACTTGAAAATGAAGTACCCATAGGGATACCTTGTTTTTGAATCATTATTCTATTTTTATCATAAATACAGTTGTGGAAGACACAAAAGTTACAAAGGTGTCCCCAGTATTCCTTGCTGACCTTCAAAAGGAGACCAAATTCATCAAAATACCATTGGAGAACTGTATGCAGATCCTGTAAATCGATAGAAGTAAACAGATTATTGAAATCGTATGTATTAATTTCACCTTTAAATGGTTGATTATCCTTGATAAACTGTAAGATTTTTTTATTGTCTGTAATAATCCAAGTGGCATCTTGAATATTATTTTAGATAATCTGCAACAGTTCTTGAAAATTTTTGCCAGCTTTATTATTGTAACTATTGAAACCGCAGGTGATGAATCTGAAACACACTGCAACCTTATGAAACTTAGGAGTGGCAAAAATGTATGGAAATTCAATCTTGGATTATCTAATTTTTAGTAGTTAAAAAAAACTCAAAATTTTCTTCCGTATAATTTTGACATCAGAACATTTTTCAGTTTGATAGGTTTTTCATTACTCAATTCTTTTGACAAGATTTCATAATATAAATTTGTGTTGAGTTTTAACAAGTGTACTGCGTCTTCATTGAGAGTTTGAGTGAAAAATGATCCTTCAAATCCAAAGTTCAAGAAAAGTAACAAAAATGTTACAGCATCCAATAAAAAACTTAGGTGGATGTGTTATCATAAACTTCTTGTGTCATTTAATAAAGAAATTAGAAACAACAACAAACCTACTGTCCAAAACAGTTAAGGAAGTGCAAGATGTTGAAAGGAAACTTAGTACATCTTCTGGGTTCAAACATAGAAGTCTTACGAAACAAATATGTATATTAGAAAAACAACAACAACAGTGGATTCCAAACTATGTGTAAAGTTGCTCAAGTTTTAGAAGCCCAACTTGCATGTGAAATTGACTGTTTCAGTACTACTGACATTTTCCTTATAAAATATGCAAAGTGATGTGGAATGATCATTTTTTCAATATCGATAATTGTTTCATGACATAGGCATAGATTTACAATGGAAAATCTAGAGATGACATTTGTTGTCTACTGCAACTTCAAAGAATTTTTTCCATCAAATATATAGCTGTGATTAGTAAGGTTGAGTACTAACATTATCTTTCTATCACAGAAATAACTAGTTGTGTTAATGTTGAAGAAAATATATTTTTAATTTTAGCAAATATTTTTGAATTACTAGCACATAATAAATATTTTTCTGCTTTTAATACCTAAAAATCCATTCCCTTATTATGACTAAACCCTATCTGATGTTTGGATTGTTTCTGGCATGGCAGTGCACATTCGCACTATCTACAACAAGTGCAGCATCAGTCAAAGCTGAAACGGTTGTTATAATGGGCAAAATGAGTTGAACCCCCTCCTTCCCCTCCTTGGAAAAGGGGGACATTCATTTGATACAGAGCAAAGGGTTTTAGCATCTGGAAAATGGTGAAATTTGTTACCTGTTCACAGACTGTAGTAGTTAAAGTATGTCAAGTGTGAGTGGAAGGAGGCAATATACATAACTCTTGGGTGGGTGTTGGATGGCATGGCTGCTTAATGCTTGGGGAGAGAGATGGCTCAGAACAATAGGTGCTACCTTGGTACAGCTGTTCATGGTCTTCATCCAGGGACCACAGAGGAGTGTAACCATAGCTACAGCAGGGGGATGCATTCTTCGCAATCTGTGATAAAAAAATCGTTTTGGCGACTGATAAAAAGTATTGGCAAAAATATTGGGGATTACCTTTTTTTTTAATGATGCCTAAGCAAAAACAACATTTAATTTCTATTCGATTTGGCATTTGAATGTTAGTTACTTTTTTCATTGTTTGCATTGCATGTGAGATGGAAAGCTTTTATGTGAAAAGAGTGACGTTATCGCTGACGTAAGACCTATTATAACACTATGCTTTTATAATTCCAATGGAGGGTGAAAAAGAAAATTGACAACTTCAGTTTATATCCGGAGAAAAAAAATTGAATTTGGCAAAAAAATTTAAAAAGCCAGAGCAACCGCTGCTATAGTGCTAAATTATTTTCTTTAAAGGTGATGAAAAAATGACAATAACTGAACATACCACTGAAAAAGATATTATTAAAATTGTGTGGCAAAACCATGCAATCATAGCAGATGAACAGGATAAGGAAAATGAAAGTCTGGTGAAGCTCGCAAAAGGTGAAATGATAAAGGTGTTTGAGATGATTTGATGTCAGTTACAATTTTAAGCAGATGTACCATGTGATGTGTTCAACTCTTTGCACAGATGTGAGATTTTTTACAAACAAGCTGTCTTTTTTTGACTCAGATAATCAACAGAGAAAAACTGACTATTTCCCCGCCTAAGCAAAATTTCAATGTTTTATTCATCTGCTGACCTCACAACCATGTCAGTTAAAATTAGAAAGCTTGTTTTAATTAAAGTTTACTCCAATTTTTATTATACGAGTTGCCCAAATGAAACTGAAACTGTCGGTTTTTTTGCCTTAAAGGTTTATAGGTTGGAATATGTGAACCTACAAGAATTAAGAGTGAGTGATACATGGGCTACATACCCGCAACACATAGTCGCCTTGTCGGTTCAAGCAAGTATTCCAGCGCGGCACGAGATTGTGGATACCCTGAGTGAAGAAAGTCTGTGGTTGGCTGTGGAACTAGTCTTGAATGGCATCCTGGACTTCAGCGTCATTAGCAAACCGGCAGCCCTTCAGAGCTTTTTTCAGTGGCCGGAAGATGTGGTATTCACAGGGTGACAGATTGGGGCGGGGGGGGGGGGATGGTCGAGGACCTCCCAGCAGAGTAACTCCATTTGACAACATACCGGGTTGCTTACGCTTGATGGCCATTTTGAGGTTACGAAACATATCACGGTATGTGGTTACCTTGACCGTACTGCCTGCGTCCAGCCAATCCAACAGCAACAGGCCATTCTTATCGAAAGAAACCGTGAGCATCACTTTTCCAACTTTAAAGGAGAACTGAGCTTTTTTATTTTAGGCGTGGAGAGTTGGGGTGCCGCCATTCCATACTAATCCGTTTTGTAGCCGGATTGAAGTGGCGGCACCAACTTTCATCTGCGGCCACAATCTTGGAAAGAAACTGCCCCCCCCTGCGTGGTAATGATGCAGATGCTCCAGGCAAGCACATATTCTCTCGAGTCTTCTGCTTCTCTTGGAGATGCTTGGGGACCCATTGTGTGCAAACTTTGCTGTATCCCAACCAGCGATGGAGAATGGTGTTAACAGATCCCTTACTCACGGACAATATTGCTGCAAGCTCATGGGTGGTGATTTGGTGATTCTCTTTCACAAGGTTGTCCACAGCAGCAATACATTCTGTTGTGATGGCCATGTGTGCTTGCCCAGGTCTCGGCATGTCCTCTGTGCTAACACGTCCTTTATGAAATTCATTATCCCAGCGCAGTGGTGTAGCCAGAAATTTCTTAAGGGTAGGGAAGGAGGGGGTCCATGGATTTGGTTCATTGATGAAAACCTCATATATACATGTATAGCGCTTTAAATTTGTACTTAATCCCCCCTCAAGGGGAGGGGGTCCAGACCCGAGAACCACCCCCTTGGCTGTGCCTATGCACCAGCGGAACACTGTACACCATGATTGACACTCATTCCCATACACATCCTTCATACAATGATAAATTTTGGCTCCACTAACACCTTCTGCCGTCAAAAATGTCATAACTGCCCACTGGGCCTGTTTGGATGAATCCATGCCCGACCCTACGTAGTCAACTAGCCGCCAATAGCGGCGTGCTTCCTGACATGGCGCCCCATGTCAGGAAGCATGCTGTTATCGGCGACTAGTGCACAGCTCTGTGTAATTATACAATGACGCTATTACACGAGTCTTACTTTCATCTGGGCGACCCTTATACTTTCCATTGATTTCTGATATTCACAATATTTTTCAACAGAGCCATGCTTTGTGACATAAGTAATAACTACATGCATATTACAGTGGGAGTTAATGGCTATTTTATGCAAGACGAGTTAATTTTATATAAATTTTTATGATTACACTACATACTAAAATAAATCAGAACCAAAGGTAGTGAATTCCTGTATGTTTAAATGATTGCACAAGCTATAATTATCTACTTAAAGCATACAAATTTAAATAAAAAAAACACCACAATGTACTGTATACAATAAAAATTAAGCATTAGTTTCTACATAATAAATTTTTTATTTAGTAAATATTTTTGAAATGATCTTGTGACTTCATTATATGAAAGTTCAACTGTAGTTACAAACCTGAAATTTCCTGTGAGCACATAGGAAGAGTTATAGCATAGATTAACAATATTCATTTACATGAAAACCAATCTACACCAGGCTAAAACCTTATCAACCTCCCTTTGTACAGGAAATAGAAAGTTGTAATTTTGATATTGAGTTACTCAAGAAACTCGTATAATTAAACACACGATACTATTTAAAAGTATCTTGTCATGCTCATAAGGATAACATAGAGCAGAAAAAGTCCATGTACCTCACCCGCAGTGTTGACATCCACATTTTTAAAGGTGCAATTCATCTGAGGGGTTTTTCAGCAAACCAAATGTATTGTTCACTATTTTATTAAACTTATAATTCTTTGTTGAAAACATTAATTTCAATAATTTAACACAGAAATCTCAAAACTAAAATAATTTATTAAAAACTACTTAATTACAATTTAAAACATACTTAAAAATTTTTTGCTTAAAAATATATTTACATGCTAAAATAAAAGTATATACATAACTTAAAAACTTTATAACACTATTTACATTGTCAAAAAACACATGCTGAAAACTCACATGGGTTACATGCATCATCAGAAGATTTTACAATTGCATGCCATCATCCTCTACGGCAGTAGTCATCAACCTGGTCCCTACCGCCCACTAGTGGGTGATTCAAACTTTCATGATGGCCGATGGGAGTTTTTGTCCATTGTTACACGTTGTGGGTGGTGGGCGTTTTTCTCTATTGTTGTGTCTCGTTTTGTAGCATTATACACTGAGTGGCCACTTTATTATGACCACCCCCTCAGTACTTCGTTGGGCCACCTTTTGCCTTTAATACTGCGTCGATTTTTCGTGGCATGGACTCCACAAGATGTTGATAGGTGGTTTGTGCAATCTGAGACCATGCTTGATAAATAGCACTTTCTAGGAGTGTGAGACTGCAGGGTTGTTGATCCAGCTGTCTGATGGCTCGTTCAACTTCATCCTACAAATTCTCAATGGGATTGAGATCTGGAGATGGTGGGGGCCACCTAAGCAAAGTAAACTCACCGGCATGTTCCTGAAACCAATCCTGTACAATACGAGCACTATGGCAGGACACATTATCTTGTTGAAAGTAGCCACTGCCATTGGGATAAACCATCTACATGACAGGATGGGCTTGGTCCACAACAATGTTGAGATATCATGTGCCAGTCAGACGTTGATCAACATGAATTAAAGGGCCCAAAGCATGCCAGGAAAACATTCCACAAACCATAACGTTGCCTCCACCAGCTTGAAGGGTTGTAGCAATGCATTTGGGGTCCATGCTTTCGTTCTGTTTCTGCCAAATTCTCACTCGGCCATCAGCATGGTGCAACTGAAAATGTGATTCATCGGACCACATAATTTGTTTCCAATTATCGACTGTCCAATCCTTGTGCTCCTGTGGGAACTCGAGACGTTTTCTCTTGTTAACTGCAGACAGCAAAGGTGTTCGAACAGGCCTTCGGCTGCCATATCCCATCCAATGCAGTGTACGGCGAATAGTGCGCACAGAGATCATTTGAGGGGATCCTTGATTAAGATGGTCTGTAATTTACTGCATTGTTGCCCTTCTGTTGTCTGTTACCAGTCTGGACACTCTCCGTTCCGCCCAAGCAGTCACTAGTCGATGACGACCACACGTTGGACGTAGAGACCCAGTTTTTTGGCTGACAGTCCAGTCTTTAAACACTTTAACAACAGCTGCTCTGGAACATTTCACGATAGCGGTGGTTTCGGTGATACTCGCTCTATGGCTCCGAGCTCCTATAATCATCCCACGTTGAAAGTCCGTCAAATTGCATTTTTTACCCATCTCGTCACCCAAAAATCACTTTTACTACTGTCGCGAGCACTAAGCTTTCCCTGTTTATACTAACCTCGCCCTCTGGCGGCAACAGCGTGCAGCCATAGTTCATTAGCTTAAAACTGTCAGGTGGTCATAATAAAGTGGCCACTCAGTGTATGATAGTGTCAAACAGTTTTTTGAAAGTAATAATGAAAAGTATGTGTGCGTGTCTCTGTCAACAATTAAAAACAGTAAAGAATGATGCCTTTTATTTGGAAGATATTTTCAAAAGATTTAGTGAAATTAATTTGCAGCTTCCAGGAGCCAATACAACTCTTATCATTTGCAAAAATTCAAAAATATTGTGTTATTATTTATCGAAAAACTTGATCTTCTCCATCATAATCTTTTGAAAAGAGAATTTCATCAGTTTCCCGAATTGTGATCTATAAAAGATGATGTAACTCCAGAGGAGGTTGAAAGGTTCAGTAGCCACCTCAACAAACTTAAATTGGATATGGAAAAACAATTTAAAGATATTTTGAACTTGAAGGTGTATGATTGGATGATAAATGCTTTCACTGCAAATTTTGCTGAGGTTGATATAACTTGACAAGAACTATTAGAACTTTAATATGATGAAGAGAGCAAATATAATTTTGATAGTGGTGGATAGCAAAAACTCTGGCAAAATAAAACAGTGCCTGCATTATATCCAAATATGTGGAAAATGATATTTAATTCATTGATACTTTTCCCTACCTCACATCTCGTAGAATCAGGCTTTAGTGCTGTTAATCACTTCACCAAACAGAGAAACCGTCCGAATATCACCAAAAAAGGAGACCTTCGTTTGTTCCTTATAAAAATCGAACCAGATATAAAATATTTAGTCTTGCAGCATCAGTCTCAAGGATCTCATTAATCATTAATTAAAGGTAATTTCAATAAACTTCATTGTTTTCACATTTAATTTTCATTTTCTTCAATTTAAGCAGCTCTTGCACTGGTAGGCGCTATATCAATGGAAATGCAGAAATCCATTAAATTGAAATTATCTATGTATAAACATGCATAAAGTATATATGAAAAGATAAATTTAAGTACATATTTTTTACAAACCCTCCTCTCTAAAAATTACTTCGCCCTTGCACTAAATTGAGTTACTGCAGCACCGGTGGGTAGTAAAGAAATTTTATCATCCACAAAGATACAAAAGTGGGGGGTAGGTATTAAAAGGTTGACGACCCCTACTCTATGGCAATATCGGTACTGAACGATTGATTACTATGGGGTTTTTCTCGCGTAACAGGTAGGCATCTAAAGATGTTTTCTTTTTTTCGTGTTTTTATGTAATTATTCTTTTTTGATTAATGCTTCCTCCTAAGCTTCCAGAATATTATGTGCTCCTGGACATTGCAAGCTACTTCTTTTTGTTTTTTTACAATGATTTTGTGTGTGTGTGTGTGTATGTATGTGAGTGAGAGAGAGATTTTTATGATCTATCTATTCATTGTTGTACAAACGCTGTCCTTTCTTCGTTTTTTCCCCCCAATTATCTAGATGTTGTTTTAACCGCTTCCTTAGTTGATTTTTTGTACTACCGATACATCTTTTTTCTGAATTGTCATAAGTAGGAGCAGTGGGAATTTTGTATATGCCTGCTTGATCCAATGTATATGTTTTTTGTTTTGTATTAATGATCCAACTAGCCATAGTTGTCACAGAATGTCCTAATCTTTTTTAAATTTTTAACCACATTATTTATTCTCTTATTTATACTTCCTATGAAAGGAAAGGAACCAACATATTGCATTTCTTTTGTATACAGAATATTGTATATCTTTTTGGAGATGGAAAGGTTAATGAGGGCTGGCTTATTTATCACAGCATCCAGTACATTTCCAAAAAACAACAGTTCAACTTGTTCAAGGACATCAGTGATGAACCAATAAGGCCTCAGCGATGATATCCACACCACTGTTCAGTTCATTTGTGTTTTATGTGTATAACCTTAACAAAACATCTTTGAATAATCTCTGTAACTATCCCCCTCTTCCATTTATAAATATGTTCATAACATACAGCCAGACAAAACATGGGATTTCTGACTAAAGACAATGCAACACAAGTCATCATTCTTCTTTTCCCAACCACCATAGCTATCAATGTTGACAGGAACTTGCAGCATTCAGTAAATGGAACAAGCGATCATAAACATTCTGATTCTGATGGCCAAACTTCTGTGAGTGATCAGTTAGTATATATTCTTCTAATATTTTGGGCACAATAACCAGAAATTTACTGAGTGAACCATACACACGATTTTATGTGATCTCTCAAACTGATATATGATTGTTGTGTGACACATAATCTCAGAATTCAGCCAGAAAAACTGATTTTTTTTTAGCAGTTTGTTCAACTTATTTGTGCACATAAAATTACCCACAATGCATGCAAAACCACACACACACACAAGAACGCTCAAAGTACTTGGACAACCACAGGTTCTAGCTAACAGTGAGATATATTTTCTTTTTGGAAGTCACTGTTCTGAATGTTTCGATAAAATTATTTAAGCAGGGTGGAGTAATAGGTACTCTTGGGTTATATAGAATCATTCAGCACACATGTAAAACCAGCATAGTTATTTGTGGCTGGTAGTGCCAATCTGAGGGGGAGGGGGAGGAGTTATTGAGATTATTACTGTGGAATTTATTTTGTGTGTTCCTTGCAAAGATTATCAATGTATGCTGAATCAGGAATTATAAAATGTTAGGCAAAATCATCTAGATGAAAGCATTAAACTCTGAAAGTAGCCAGGGCAATAGATTTAATCTTTTTTTTTTTTTAGTTGAGGGTTTAACGACCACTATGAGCAACTCAATGGGCTATAAGCAGTCACCCATCCCTAATTTATGGTCACTGGTTCCATGGGGAAGGGAGAGAGCCAGTGCAATAAGACAAACACAACATCCATGCCCTACCAGGATTCAAACCCGGACCCACTTGGATGAATGGTCATAAGCCAGCGCTTCGACCACTGCACCACCAGGGCAGCCATTTAATCTCAGATAGTTTCCTGAAAAGTTATTAAAGTGAACCATATAATCTATTATCAGTTTAAAAAAAATTTAATTATGGGTTTTATGAAGGTAATTTTTAATACATTTGTGGTGAGATTTTCAAACTAGAACCTATTTCTTCGTCAAAACTACACCACTAGAGTAGTAGTTGTCATTCGGACGGGAGTGTCCAATTGCAATTATCTTTAAGCGTGGTACTTCTCACTATTTCTATCCCTTCAAGTTTTCTCTTTACTATGTGCGATTAGTGGTTAATTATTTTTATTGAGTCCCATTTTATGAAGTATCAACTAATTTGTACATGTCTTTCTAATCCTGTCTTGTTTGCAACATTTCTATAGCTGCTTTATGTTCTTTCATATGAACTTATTACACTTCTCCCCACTTCACCTATATAGCTTAGTCTACAGGTACAGTCTATACTATAATAGACTACACCTTCTTGTAACTGGATATCTTTTTCTTGTTGTTTTAGAGATGGAAGGAACCTTTTTAACTTGTAAGTCAGATCTGGGGCAAGCCTGATTTTATATTTTTCACTAATCTTTTTTGTTTTTCGAAATAAGGCAAATAAGAAGCAGCAGGAAATTATCAAGTTCACAAGCAACATTACTTACCACAAAGGACTTCAATTATTGAAAAACAAAAAAAAGACCAATGAAAAATATAAATGCAAGCTTGCCCCAGATCTGAATAACAAGTTAAAAAAAATTCTCTTCATCTCTAAAACAGCACGAAAAAGACATCCAATTACATGAAGGGGTAATCTATAACACAGGCTGTACCTGCAGACTAAGCTACATAGGTGAAACAGTGATAAGTGTAGTAGTCTGCACGGAAGAACATAAAGCAGCTGTTAGAAACATTAGAAAAAAAAAAAAAAAACAGGGTTAGATAAATATGGATATGTACAAACAAGTGGGAACTCCATAAAATGGAACTCAACAAAAATAATCATTTGCCAAAATCACACTTAGTGAAGAGAAAACTTGAAGAAGGGATAGAAATAGCAGGAAGAAGTACCATGCTTAATGATAACTGTGGTTAGGCACTTCCAACCGAATGGGAACAACTACTCCAGTGACACAGTCCTGATGATGAACTAGGCTCTAGTTTGAAAATTTGACAGCCAAATATATTAAACATTACCTATATGAAACCTGTAATTAAAATTTTTTCACTGTAGATTAATAATTACAGGTGTCATGATATCATTTATTACTTTATATCATATTGCTGAAATTTGAAGTAGTATTTGGAAGTGTCACTATGAATAAATTCTATGCAGTCAGAATTATTTACTGAAGGCAGTTGGAATTTTATTTTAAATAACTTGCAGCAATTAAGGCTGTAAAGTGATTTGAAGTACTGTCTAGGAAATGAAAAGAAACACAGTCATATATGTTTAAAATACATGGATACATTAATTAAAACAAGGTAAATTATGATAATAGATAATGTGCACTTGGTAGTTCTGTCACTTACAGTTTGCTCCATTATAATAATTTAAAGTTAATTTGTGAGAATGTCTTACAATACATGTATAATTGTAATTAGATGAGTGACAAAATTTACAAATCAGGGTTATTACAAAACCTGAACCACAGATTTTGAGGCAAATTCTAAAAGTTATGAATTAAGCAAGCACACTAAGGAAAGGCACTAAACTTAATATCAGATTTTAATCATTAATGGCAACAAGAAAACATGGTAATGAATTACACAATGTGACTGGCAAAATACAATTAGTGTCTTATCAGCTACAGAAAAATGATCTTCACTAACAAATATGGACAAGTTGTACACAAGCCATTGTTTAAACTTGACTTCTTTGGTGATGACAGCTTGGCACAAAATTATGATTGCATCATGAGGTTAACAGCTGCTAGCATGACAGTTGTTAGAGTACAAAGAAAATAATCAACAGATTCAGATCAGAGGCAGAATAGGATTAGCAACACTGACCTCAAGTTTATTCTGAGGTTGATTACTTAATATGGCACTATTTTCAGAGACCCAAAGAATATCACATCAGTATATGCCACCATTTATCATGATTACATTCGGTGATAGCCTTACAGCAAACCTTCCATTCTAGTAGGCTTCTGCAAAGCAGTGCTACATGCAATTGTTCTCAATTCTCTTCATAAGCTTTCTGAAACCCATCATCAGTCTGACACTGATGTTTACCTAGAGCTTGTTTCAAAAGTACAAATGCACAGAATTCTTATATATATATATATAAATATATATATATATATATATATATATATATATATATATATATATATATATATATATATAGAGAGAGAGAGAGAGAGAGAGAGAGAGAGAGAGTAACAATGTTGTCATAAGGTTTCAGGATCTTAAAAACCATGGAAATTTAAATCATAATGATAAGGTAAAACACACATGAAATAAATTATATATGCAGTCAACTCTGCTTACAGTGAACCTCTGCAGACTCTCATATTTTGTTCACTATGTCCAAGGTTCACTAAAAGCAAAGTGTCTTTCTTCCCTTAACCTGAATTAAGTGCAACAGTGAGCAAGAAAATAAAATATGTACATATGCATCTAAAAAATAATATTTTTATGTACATAGTGTATATTCATTAAATTAAGTAATTTACATTACCTTAACTAACATGAAAATAGCCTGTTATGTGCCACTGCTTGCTGTAAACAGTTTTAATAAATATTTTCTCTGTGTCCTTTTCTAGAGTCTGTGCTTTTGCTACACTCGATTCTACATTTTTCATATATTCTAAGAACTTTAGCACGGTCCTGACACCCCCCAACATCTCTTTCACTGTTGAAACATATTCTTCATTATCGTCCTAGTCATCTACAGCCTCGTTTTCTTCTATTCTGGAACCGTCTTTCACAGCCTCAACAATAGTTTCATTCGACAGGATTTCATTCATTATAACTTCACTGTCAGCATTGATAAAATCTGCAGCTTCAGTGGAATTCGCACCAATATGCTGAAGCAGGTCCTTAGAGGCGCATCATTCTTTTCTTCAAATGCCACATGTCCAGTAGCCAAACCAGACCTCAGGAAACTGTTCTGTATAGTGACAGTTGACACACTCCTCCAAACTTTGTTTCCAAAACGTACAGCATTCGGAACATTTATTGATGTGTTCTGCTTTTATTCCAAGGCTTGGATTAAATGAAGCGTTACTTGCCTTCTGTAATACATTTTAAAGCTGAGATTCACATTTTGCTCCAAGGATTGGAGGGTTGATGTGGTGTTGGCAGGCAGGAACACCATCTTGATGTTGCTGAGGTTTTTAACCCTACCTTTGTCCTTTAACGCACTTAAGGAGTAGTAGGCCTACAATATTGTTGTCAACATATTCTTTCAAGTTTTTACAAGAAGATTTGTTTTGAAATAAATTAAAGTTTCATGTTACAAGTATATTATTTTCTTTGAAGTTTTATTTTTTAGGTTCACTATAACCGAAAATTTTAATGTACATTTCTAATGTTGCGAGTCGGGACCAATGCTTTAGGTTAACTATAACAGAGTTCACTATATCCAGAGTTGACTGTACTTGTCTTGTGTCGTCTTATAAAGGACCGTTTTTAGATGTGTCGTCTTATAAAGGACCATTTTTTTATAGCCTTTTTTTGTCTTGTGACTCTTGACTATCAGGACCTATGTATAAATTGACCTAAGCAATATATTTTTCAATATGAATTTGGCCCCTGTTGCCTTTGCGATGTAAGCTACTGTGACTAGTACATTCCCAACATAACTGAGGAATTGACACAACTTTTAATTGAAATTTGGTTCAACATGACCTATCGGAACTTTAGCAGTATATCTTAACTATTGCATTTTTTTAACGACTGATATCTTTTTTGGTAACCCGTAATAGTGGACTACTTTAATGGTTCTTGCCAATACTTTTTATCAGTCGCCAACGATGTTGTTATAAATTTCGAAGTGAGATCCCTTGGTTGCTCGTAGTACGTCCAAGCGATAGTCTATTTCATGCCATGTATTGGCAAGCATCTGAGGAGTTATGGAATTAATAGCAGCTGTGATACGCTGCTTCAGTTCCTGCAAATCAGGACAAGGCGTCTGATAGACACGATCCTTCACATAACCCCACGTGAAATAATCCAATGGAGTTAGATCTCGAGAGCGAGGAGGCCACGGAATGGGACCACCACGCCCAATCCATCTGTTGGGGAAATGCTCATTTAGGCACTTACGTACACATGTTGACCAATGCGGAGGCACGCCGTCTTGTTGGAAAACAACGTTGTCATATCTTTTGATCTGGGGTATAGCAAAATTTTCTAGCATATCCAAGTAAATGTCACCATTTATGTTTTTTTTTTGCAGAAGAAGAAAGGGCAAATCACATCTCTTTTTGATAGGGCGCACCACACATTAACTTTTGGAGAATCACTTTCCAGTTCAATAGCAGCATGAGGCGGTTCACTGCCCCATATCCTACAGTTGTGACAATTCACAATACCTGATACATGAAATGTGGATTCATCACTAAAAATTACAGTACCGAGAAAGTTTTTTTCGTCGTTTTTCACTCCATTTAGCATATCCACAGCGAAATCGTATCGCAGAGTGTGATCATTTGCATGCATCTTTTGCACTATTTGAATTTTATAAGCATGAAACTTTAATTTTTTGTGCAATATATCGTGAACTGTCGATTTCAGAATGCACAGTTCTCTGCTTGCTTTACGAACGGATTTCCTGGGGCTTTGTCGGAAACTTTCATTCATTTGGTCAACCGTCTCAGCGCTGACGCTAGGCCTACCGGCTCCTCCACGTTGTTCTACATTGCCAGTTTCTTTAAACTGTTTCATCCACCGCTTAATCGAATTTGTTGATGGAGGATTACAACCATACTCTAAACGGTACCATCTTTTAACTTTAATGACAGACTTTAAATCTGCAAGCCGTAACACACACACATCGCCTTCTGCTGTACGGATGACATGACTACTGATTGCGCATTTCTCATACATTCCTTATCACGCCATACCTAGTGCCATCTATCGGATTCTGGGAATAACAATTCTGCAAAACAAAAATACAGAAACTGTGTTAGTAATATGTGACATAGAAAAACAGACAATGCTCATAGTTTTTTTTGTACATAATTTCGTAATATGTCCAATAATTCTCGGATACCCTGTATATTAGTTCGATTGATTACATCCCAGGCATAGTTAACATTCTATGGAATGCTTGTAAGAAATATAGTTTGGAGTTTGGTATTAGGACAAAAAACCTATTATCAGTTGTAAGAAAAGACTGTGATTTAGTTCCAAATGACAACAGGCATGGAGTTTATAAAATTCCTTTGAAAGGTGTGGATACAGTGGACCTAGACCAAGTTCATATAGGTTCCACAATGAGGTCTTTACAAATTTAATTGAAGGAGCACAAATATAACGCAAGAACCTTCTCAGATTCAACTGCCCTTTCACGTTTCTTGAAACAAGGAACACACATACCTCTATGGGACGAATCCTGTGTCATATCCAGCCATAATACTAAAAACACAACTTTAATGGCAGAAAGTTTGTACATCTTTAACAACTCTTCAGTGTGCTGTAATGAAAACTTACCAAAAATTATTCCCTTATCTTGGAAATAAATTTTTAAAGAAAATACAATAACCACAAAAGACCTTTCATTTAATTAAATACATAACTGTCATGGCCCATCCCCAATGGTATCATTCTTTGAAAAGACCCAGTGAATTGCACCAGTATCAAGGCGCATGCCTACTACGTCTATGACTCATTGGTGTTGTATATATATAAAAAGCATCAGCAGATAACGAAAGCTTTTTTAGAAGTTCTTTTACACTATCATAGGATTTTAACTTTAACCTGATGATGTGCCAGTCACTGGCACGAAAGATCTCGTGTGATGTTTTAACCAATATTCATACTTTTATTATTATTTCATAGTGTAATTAAAGTGATTCTTATCATTCATTTTGACTCAAGATTATGTTCAATATCGTCTGGAGATGGCATTATCAGCACATTTGTGTGCCCAGATCACTGTAAATGATGACATTTGATGTATCACCAGTACGTAAATCTAGTTCCATCAGTCAAACGTTTACCTGGCATATGGTCTTTCTTTGAGGAGCCTATCTCTGAATCTCAGAGAATAGCTTAATGATATGTATTTATGTATGTACACATTATTATAGTTTATGATTTTGAATACTAGATGTCACAGGCAGTAACTAACTCATATAACTACTGAGCCACATATGAAGTCACCGAAATTTATCTGTTATGGGGTTGCAGGACAGTGGAGTACATTTGCCCATGAAATCAGCATGAAATGAAATTCTGCATAAGTATACTACAGAAGGCAAAGTTGATAAAAATGTAACGAAGTATATGCTGATAACAGGTAAGAGATTCTTGCTAGACAGATGCTACATTTTCTGACAGCAGCCTTCAGATAAACAAGAAAGCTTCAATTTAAAAACACAGTTGACTGACGTGAAAACTTTTTCTGGTAGTTTTCCTGAGGCAAGAGATCTTGCAATAAATCACAGAAGGTATACGAAATTTGCATTAAAACAGCATTAAATTTTGCTGTTGCATATATATAAGTTTTGAATTTTTTCTGCTCTATTTATATTATATACCACTTCATGATAAGCATCATTTCCATATGCAAGTCTAAAGCAAGTATGAATATAAATATTTAACAAGGGTCACTGTTAGTTGACAATGATATTACAGAACAGTTAAAATTAAAAAATAAAGAAATAACTACATATATGTAAAAACATGCACAGAAAAACTAAAGCTTTTTTTAAAAAACAAACTTCTGATCATAGACCTTTCTTTTACTGAGGAAGTTTTTACTTACCATTAATACATTGAGCATACACTATTCCCAGCATTTATTTCCACAACGAAACATTCAAAAGATAACAGGGAAGCAACACATGGCATAACCAATTTTCAGTTATTAAAAATTGATCTAAAGATGATATTTTGTAACATTAAATTAAAAATATATTTCAATACATAAAATCAGTCTGAGTCCACAAAATGGAGAACTTACCTCGCAGGAGACATTATATCTAAATCCCTGATACTAGTATTAGGCTGTTTCTGTATTGTTAATTCTTGCCCATCAAAAGCATTCAAATACTGTATTTGCTGTGGTGATGGAACTGGCATTAGACTAGGTTCTTTATGGCTGAGTACAGCACTATGCCCACTACAGTTTTCTTGCTTCTGACCAGACTGACTGCACGAATTTAAACCATGACAAAGGGTATCTCCTGAAATAAAAGTGCATACATGAATTTAATGAAAATGTAATTTTTAAACAGTTTATAATTCACACTTAAAAATTCAAAAAGGCACTGAATATTATACATAGAGAAAAGAAAACTGAAAAATACTACCTCAGTTCACCAACAAAATAAAAATACTGCTCATCAGATACTTCACACTTGAATGGCAAAAAAGAGTTATGGGAGCAGGGCCCATCAGTCAAGGCCTTGTGCACATCCTGTGTCTGGGGCCCCTCGATTAAAATTTTCAGTCAGCAGTTGAAAAGAATGTTCGCTGGTAAATAGTTTTTTTTTTTTTTTTGCAAGTAGTTTTTGTAGTAGTAAAACATTAAAACTACCCTCCCAGAGATATAATTTAAAACCCCTATTTTTTTTTATTTGAACAGTAGGTTATATTTTATATTTTCACACATTGTATGAGATAATGTCACTTGGTGCTGGACACCATGCTATAAACATCGAATATTATATTGTATTCAATATCAGTATCAAAGTGTAAAGTACTAAAATTAAAGTGAACTCACCACTATGCTGTCTTAGGTTGTAATTTTTTATTCACTGAACAGTACTCATATTCGTGCCCTTGGTCCATTTATTTGGTATTCGTTCTAGTCGTTTTCACAAAATGGCTGACTATTGGTGCCATTCTATTTGGTGTACAGCATCATTTGATGAGCTTGACGAGCTATTGTTGAAACTTGTTGAATCTGAATTCAATTCTTAACAACCAAAGGCTCAAAAGATTTACTGTTAGTTCAAATCGAAAAGTAGACAATTTACTAAAAACAATGTTTTGAATTAACAATACGACAGTGCGGCTTTTCAGGTGAAGAGGCACTTCACCTATTTTACTCAAAATAAAGTTTTATTCAGTATTTTTTTTAAATATACATTCTTTTTTGCCTTTATTCAGTTCCAAAATACTCAAAATTTTGAATAGATATTAATTCTCATGGCGCGCTCAATACGGAAAACAAACCCTTATACGCAAAACAGTGCAAGTGAAGAGCCGAAATGAGAATGCTTGGAAGTCTGCAGTTTTCTGCCGAGTTGTCATGGTAACGGTGACGTCACTCTCCCCAATCTGCTCGCTCAAGTGAAGTGTTTCAGCTTCACGCGCCTTACCTCTGCATCTTTCAGTTTTTGAGCGTAAAGTCGTGAGAGATCATGGTGGAGTGGGCGGACTACGAGGGTACCTTGCAATCTGCTAGGGCCTTTTCCTTGTGGTGCTGTGGAACATTATTTTCCAAAAGGAATTTGTTCTTTCGTGCTTTGTGATTATTTGTTGAAAGCTTTAACTGATATTTTAGGTTTGTGTACAATTTAACTGATGGTGATAGTTTTTAGTATGCATCCTGTGGACGACATTGTTTGTAATTTACTGCAAACTCCATTTACTCTGTGGAAAGATGAAGGTAAAAAAGCCATTTTGCTTCAAGGACGACCAACGGATTCACTGACAATTGTTGCCAAGAATGAAATCAAGAAGAGCGGTAAATCTAACAATATTAATTTTAAAAATTGTTGGTTTACTGAATATAAATGGATTTGCAGCACTTCTGTGTTAATTTTTTTTTTGGCCCTGCTTACTTTTTAGTAATAAACATTCGTCGTGGAATAAAGACAGATTCTCAGATTTATTAAGCGTAACACGGTCACTTCACAAACATCGTGATTCTAGCGAACACCTGAAATGCGGATTAATGTTAAAGAATTTTGAAAAAATTCAAAACACCATTGCCGATGCCCTGAGGAAGAAGGCTAGGCTTTTGAAAACGCATTTTAACGAAAACGTTTGTTTAAATAGACTTTTCCTGCAGACAGTGATTGATGCAGTATTAGTCTATATTGTATTTGAGCAAACAAGAACTAGCATTCCATGGCCATGACGAAAGCATGGGCTCGATAAATTGTGGAAATTTCATTGAATTGCTTTCATTGTTGATATGAAGAAGTTCTTTAGAAATTGAAAATCAATACGAAAGGATAAAAAACTATTCAAAATGAATTAATTAAATGTATTTCTGAATATATAAACGGTCACGTCAAAAATTAAATAATTTTTTATTGTTGATTCGGAAGGTGTATTTGGTTGAGGGATTTTTGGGTTTCCATGATGTGAATGAAGATAGAACGTCAGGAGCTTTATACAAAATGCCTGACAAAATTTTGGAACAGTCTGATTACCAACACAAATAAATAGGACAATGTTACGATGGGGCAAGTATAATGTCTGGACACTTAAATGGGCTACAGAAAAAAAGTCAAGGATAAAGCTTCTCAAGCTGTTTTTGTTCAATGCTTAGTTCATCGTTTGAATCTTGTATTATACCAGAGTTTTTTTTTTTTTCTAAGAGTCGAATACTTTTTGCAAGCCTCAGTGGAATTGCTTCGTTTGTTCACCATTCTGCGAAGCGGTCTTATACACTTATATCAACAACCGCAAGATGCAGACCAACCATAACAGAAACTCGATAGTCCTCCACTTTGAAATTAGTAAGTGTAGTTGTTGAAGATTGGGATAAATTGAAGGAAATGTTCGGATTTCTGACGAATAGCGAATAATCAGACAAAAAATCAATTCATCTTGCCAAGGAATTTTTGAATGATATTAACACTTTCGAATTTACATTTTTGGCTCTACCGATCTATTATTCGAACTTTTGAAGAAAAAATAACTAAACATAAACTACTGTGTAACTTCAAATTAAAAAAAAAAAACCTCGTGAAATTTTGAGCCATAAAAGGAACGATGAGTTATTTGAAACACAGTTTGGAAAAGCTAGCAAAATCACAGAAATAAGCACGGGAATATGCTGCTCTTACACAGGGAACAATTTTTCAAAATTATAAACAATTATATTTTGATTTTTGAAATTTTGGACTACATTCTTTTGAAAATGGATATAAGATTTCAAGACTGTAAGAAACTTCAATTTGTCTGACTTGCTGACACAACCAAATTCGAATAATTTAATGCATGCTTTTCCACTCGCGCTCTTGAAAATCTACATTTTTACGGAAACATATTTACTAAACACCAGCGCCTTAAAAATGAACTGAGTCTTGTATATGCCGATGAAAAATTAAGGAATATATTGACTCAAGAACTCCTTCGAGTGTTTCACGGAGACAAAGACATTTTTACAGAAGATTATAAATTGGTTTTCCTCAGTTTAACAATTCCATCTACAAGTGTGCCAGTGGAAAGAAGTTTTCTTAAAAGAATACAAACTTGCTCAAGAAACACTAGTTCCCAAGATAGACTTGCTCCATCTTATGATGACCAGGGATCAAAGCATACTTCTGGAAAATTTTAGGTAGGAATTTTAGGGCTTTTTAGAAAAATTTTAGGAGTGTATTTCAATAAAAACTAGATGTATATTTGTATACATCTAGTAAAACAACTTTGTATACATTGTAAAGAGTTTGCTTCACACCCTTCAACCATATATACTGATAGACTGCGCATGACATCAAAATTTCTGGCTCCAACATAAAATCACATGACAACAGTCAAAAAGATGGGTTACACCTGCTGAGCTTATGGTTGCTCTGAGCGATATAGTAAAGAAAGTTCTATGATTTTTCATGGGTAAGAAACGAATTAAATACCTAAGTCAATAAAGTTCAATTACTTAACCAGAAACTTGCAGTTATTGATATAAAAATATAGTAACTTAAGAAAAAAAATGGAATGCATGTTCCAAATTCTTCGCAAATGTCCATCACATTATAAATCACAAAATGTAAACAACCCGATCATGCATGTATATAGCTCATAAGTAAACTTACCTGAAGAGTTTTCATTATATATGAGGCGCATTCACATAATACACCGAAAACACTGAAGTTCTGCAGCGTAAATTAGTAATCATAACAGCATTTTTACATGAAATTTGGAGTCTGATGATGACGTGCCCAATGTTTGAGCCAGGGTGGCTTTGATGCAGCTATTGCCAATGCACAGTCCATTAGTATATATGGTCGAAATTCACACCCAAATTTTTTGCATAACGTCTAATGTCTAAAGTTTAAGTATGATTTACTTCTAATGTTCAGTTCTTATCTTTTCACGTGTTATTATCATATTCAAGTATATTTACCACATTCAAGTTTCACTTTGAACATTAATATGCTGTTGAACCAGAAGCAATTCACGATTTTCACAGTAAAGTTTTCAGGTTTCACATTAAATTATAATATCCTAAAAAGGTAATTGAAAACCAAGAACTATGTACAATTGTTCACTGAATTACTTTTTTCATATTATTGTTTTAACCTTTTCCTGATTAGCCTATCTTTTTCTGCTTCCACCACAACTAATTTACTTTCAGTTTTCTTTATTTCAGCTGAACCTTGTATGATCAAGTTAGAGGCAACTGCTATTTCAACAGTATTTTGTTTTTCTACAGCTTTTCTCATTCTTTCTGTTCCCTCTTGAATTACTGCTAGGGAGGCTTCTTTATCTTTTTTAAGCCTATTTATTTCTGCATCATTTTCTTTTATTTTGTCATCAAACTCAGCTTTTCTTTTTTTCTCTAGCTGCTTTTCCTTATTTTCCCTCTCTTTCTGCTTCCTTTCTTTTACCTTTTTTTATTCTTCTTCCTTCAGCTTATCAACATACTCTTTATAAAATTTATGTGAATCACAAACACTATTTAACACATTTCTTGTTATGGGAACTTTACTTACACATCCATAGTGTTTAATGGCCCCTTTAACTATTCTTAATTATGTTATAGTTGAGTCTTTTAAGTTAGCCTTGTCCTTCCTTAACAGAGCAGTGTTAACCGAAAATCCCCTTTCTGCATCAGCATTACCATGAGGTAAAACTAAAATTGACTTGATGAGTTTAGCAAGATTTGAGTATTATTTTTTTTCCGCTAGTCTTTAATACTAAATATATTACGCCAGTAATGATCAATCCGCACTGGAATATGCCCTTCCTCTGAAACTTTCACTAGTTTATCTAGAGTTGGCTTATCGCAATTTAAAAATTTCCACTCTTCTCTTACTCTATCAATTTGTTCCTCAGAAAGATGCAAAACACTTGAAATTCTGGTTATTTCCGAAAGTCCTTCAGTGACTGAAAGTTGAGTTGACTCTTTCTTTGGTTCTTTTACCTTTAAAACTTCTATGTCTCTTAGCTTTTGATTGCAGAATGGCAAATTTGACTTTAAATATTTTGTGGTTGCAATTAGTGATTATCTTACATCTAAGAGAAATAATTTCTGCCTGGTCTCCTGAACATTCCTGAGGAGATTTTTTGTCTTCATACCAGCTTCTAACTCCCCTAGTTTTTTCCATGAATTTTTGTTTTCAAAATCTACATTCTTTAGGTCTTCTCCAAATTTCCCTGCAATAACATCATCTTGGATAAACTGAGCCATAACATTCCTCATTAAAGTATTTAAATCAGAATATAACTGGTGTATTTTTGGTTCTTCACTCTGATAACATAATGAAAACTTTTCAAAATTTTGGTGTGAAAATGAAATTAATGCTAAATAGCAAGGAGTTAGCTCATTTTTCAGGAAACAGTGAATTATTTTATACCTTGCCGAATTGCGTAGTTGTTTTTCAAATATTTTTTGAGATGGCAAGAAGTTTAAAAAATATTCTGTAATATTTAGCCATTGATCCAAGAGCCTCTGGGCTACAGAACCAATGGTTAACCATCTGTTGCTGACATGACGCAAAAGAAATTTGGCTGTGACTAATGTTATATCCTCGACAGATTTATAATCCTCTCGTCTTGCAGCACTACTCTTTAAAAAGTAATGCATATCAGTAGCAAATTCATCAAAATCTATATTTAAGCTTGTCAAAAAATTTTTAAATGCATTACTAACAACATGCAGGTTGCAAAAACCTAGTTCCAAAGATTTCTGGCCTGTTTCTTGTTTTACAACTTCATTGAATTTGCGTAAAAAGCACTTATTTACATTTGGGCTGTCCATGGATACACAAATAATTCTGTTCAACGAAATATTGAAGGATGATAACACATCAAGAATTTCTTTTAGCAAAATATCTGCTGTTGCATGACCCAGAAAAACGCTTGTTAGGTATCGGCAAGAAACTGAATTTATTTCTGAAGACCAGTACCTGAGATACACATCCAACTGCCGTTTCACTTGTGTATTTGTAGTTTCATCAAATGCTATAGTAACCTTTCCTGGGCTACTAGATGCAATGTCTTTTTCAAATCCTCTTCAAAATATTTTGACAATCCATGTGATATCACATAAGAAACTTTTTTTCTTTAAGTTGCATTTTTGCTGCAATAGCAGAATCAGGAAACATTTCTTTGAAAAGTTCAACTGTTTCAGTGCATGAAACAAAAGACATATTGTCCTTAACAACTTTCATGGCCCATAATGCTTCGGCTTTAGCCAACTGTAAATCATGACTCAGTACTTCACTAATATTTGTTTTGGGCTGAAGATCCCGTCCTCCAAAGGCTTTCAAGGATGGACTTATTTTGAAATTTACTTTGAAATTTCTGCAAATGTTTTTTTCCTTTATGATGCGCTTTTACTTGTGAAAAGCCACTATTAGAAATGTTGAAAATTTCTGAACACAATATACACTTAGCAGAAAATATTGTTTCAGTTGCAGAACACCATTCTTTCAACTTCACTCCGTCCAATTCTTTGGCGAGCCACGCATCTTGAAATTTCGTTTTGGATTTAGGCATCTTAAACACTTGTATTACTAACCAGAAAATAAAAGGGAAGTACAAAAACACGTTCCAATATTGCAAAACCAGACAACTTCCTGAAATTTGGCTGCGAGGATGTCAGAAGATAGAAAAAAAAAAAAAAAAAAAAAATGCAGGTCACCACTAGAGAACTGAACCTGCACACAGCACAGAGAACACCATAAAAGGCGCAAAACCAGAAACTATCATACGCATCTCACGCAAGTTCAGTCAAAGCGAGTCGGAGCCGAGATATATTGCGCATCGAAGGTCGCTGTCGCCGATGCACGATCGAAGGTCAATGATCACGTGCTCTACTGCCTGCCACGATAACACTCAGCTACCATCCCATCGTCATTACCGGAGGTTACGGAAGGATACCACATGTTTCCTCTTTGCTTCCACCCACCTGCGGTTTACAATAACAAAACATCAGCAGAAAGAGGAGGTTCCACAAGGCATGTACAAAAATAAAGTACGATCTTCTGCGTGCCACGGAGTTCGTCTGCAAAGCGCAAACCAGGGGTGAAAATGACTCCTCCCTTTTCCCCTTAGATCTCTTGTTACTCTCGAAAACTGTCCGAAGGCACAAAAGTGGAGCGCCCGCCCCGAAGCAAGTGCATCTCGATGGCGCCATTTTCCCTCCCTTCAGCAGCACAGCATATAGGCTGTGTTTCTACAATAACAGGTCTTTTTACCTTACCGTAATGGTATAAATTTATTGGCGTTAATAACGGTTGTATTTTTAATAAATAAGCTTACGAAAATTTTAGGAAGAATAGCAAATTTTAGGTATAATTTTAGGAATTTAAGGAGGGTCACAAAATATTAGGAATTTTAGGAGGAATGCGATCCCTGGATGACATAATCGACAAATTTGCAGCTTTAAAAGGAAGAAAAATTGATTTAATATACAAACAATAAGTAAGTCCTCATTAAGGGATTTTCATTGCAGACAGTATATATCTTTTCATACTGCTCTTTGTATCTCTTCACCTATTTTTCCAACCACGAGCCGCCACTGCAATACGAAGTCAACCTCGTAAAATCATGGAACGGAAACATAAAGCAAAGAAACCATTAAAAGCCAATAAAATCTTAAAAACCTCAAAAAAAAAGTTGTATATAGCAAACATCGCATCCAGCCCTCAAACATTACCACACGAATTTCAACAGCACATCCTCCGCTGTCATCTTCAATGGTCACATATGCTGATGTTGCAGCCTGCTCTACTACACGCAATGTCGGTCTTCTTCACGAATCCCCCGAAACTTGTTGACACATGTAAATGTTTTTCATTGCCCAGTGCCGGCACATGTTTTCGCTCTGTGGCGCCATCTGGTGGCCGTTTCAGGATTGTTAAGATTATTTTGCAACTGTTGTTCTTTTATGCTGTATTATTATTATTGTTATTATTATTTTTGTTTTCTCTCATTTTCTTTTGTTTATCATTGCTTTGTTCAATTAAATATTTCCATGGGTAAGCCAGCTCATATGGTGAAGAGGTGTTGCAGTTTTTGTCCTTAGTTTTTTTGATGACCATGGATTCTGACAGTAAGATTTAGTAGCTTTTTATGTGAGGTTAATATTTTAGAGTTTTCCCAGTCGGGAACAAGCTGATGTTGGTTGCAGTGTTGTATTAGTGACGTTTTTCCTTCTTTTTTGAGCCAATTATTATGGTGTTCTTGTAATCTTGCAGAAAAACGCAATTTGGTGCTACCAATATAGAATTTAGCATGTACTCCGTTATTTGGGTTAATTGTAGGGATCATATATACTCCTGCGGTTTGTAACATGTTTCTGCTCCATGATTTTACAAGGTTGACTTCATATTGTTAATTCAAAACATTGATTTTAGTAAATTATCTACTTTTTGCTTTGAACTAACACCAAATCTTTTGAGCCTTTGGCGATGAAGAATTGAATTGAGATTCAACAAGTTTCAAGAATAGCTCGTCAAGCTCATCAAATGATGCTGTATACACACCAAATAGAATGACACCAACAGTCAGCCATTTTGTGAAAACGACTAGAATGAATACCAAATAAATGGACCAAGGGCACGAATACACTATTCAGCAGAAAAAAAAAAAAAAAAAAAAAAATTTACAACTTAAGACATCATAGTGGTGAGTTTACTCTATTTTTGGTGCTTTATACTTTGATACTGTGATTGAATATTATATTATATTCCACATTTATAGCATCGTGTCCAGCACCAAATGGCATTATCACATACAATGTGTGAAACAGTAGTATTAGTAACAATAACCTACTGTTCAAATAAAATTATAGTAACCACGTAATGCTTATGGGTCAATCCACATGAAGTGGTCAAATGATTGCTGCTTGACCATTTTTAAAATTTTTTAAATTTTGCATGCTGTTGGCCTTATATGTCGACAATTCAAAACCACTATTGTTTTATTTTTATTCACATTGCTTTCAACATGGTGGCCATTTTTGGCATATGTAAGGGTTAGCAGTAATTTCATTTTCTCAGCTGTGGTAAGTCCTAGGACAAAATTTCAAATATTGTTATGTTGAGCACATTGTAAGGTACTATTTTGTATATTACACTATGCTTCTAAAATATTTCTTGACCATAAATTTTTTAGTTAAATTTTTGTATCAAAATCGCTGAGAATGTCATTTTCGGGACCCGTGGTTATTATTGGGGAAGGTAATTTATCTAAGATTTTTTTTTTTTTTTTTGAAGTACATATATACAAATAGTCTCAGTTAAAAATTATTTGAAGTTTGAGAGTTGCATACTTTTTTTCCTACATAGCAGTAAAAGTGTACTTTTTCAAAAAATTGCCAATTTTAGAGTTTAGTATCTCTGGTGGGCAGTTATTTAAAAATCTGAAATTTGCACACATTAAAGGTACTCTATTAAAAGTAACTTTAAGTAAAATTCTGAGTTTGAGATTCAAGTGGTTTAAGAGATACAGCTTTGCAAAAGTCATAACGCATCCATGATGATGATGATGATTATAGGTTTTCATTTTAAAATGATTCCTAGGGCTTGACAAGAGACAACAGCATAAAAACAAAAGAAAAGTATTATTTCCAGGAAGTTTTGAGAGTACTGTGGTATGATTGTACAGTTACAGCACGGGTGCAAATTTTCCTTCATTTTTTTTTTTTTTTTTTAATGCATCAAAATTGTAGCTATTCCAGTTTAAAAGAAGAAAACAGGTTTACAACTAGTGCATGGCAATGTTCATGTAACACTCCCCCACTCACTCTTTGCCTTATTCTGATGCCTTGGGCCTGGTCATTCCAGGCGATCGCTAACTCCTGGTTCGGAAGTTCGTCGTGGACCTCTATTGGAGATTAAAATGCGAAAACTTATTTTTCTGAAAAGTTCAGCAACTTATGCAATTTTTTTTTTGTAGATGTTGCGATTTGCTGAGAAAAGCAGATGCCCTAAATTTCACCAAAATGCATTGATAACTTTTAAAATTAAGTCTGAATTTTTTTTTCTTAATGTAAAAGGATACAGATTTCTTAATAAAGAAACAAAAATAGGCATAACTTTAAAAGATATAAGTGGATTTGGGCAAAATTTGGGGGATCTGTTTTTCTTAGCAAATCACAGTGTCTTTAAAAAATCGCACAATTTGCTAAAATTTTCTCAAAAATTTAAGCAAATTATGCGAACAGAATATTTCAAACAAAATGAACTGCAACCTAGAGATTGTCCCTGGTAAATCATTGTATCCTACCTGTTACAAAAAATATTTTTACAATTAGAAAATGTCAAAAAAGAGGATGAAGAGTTAATTGCTTCTACTGAGCACTTAGCAACTGTAGACTCTGCTTGTGCTCTATTAGGGATTTCACCACCATCTAAAATAAGAAACTTAACCTCAGAAAGAAGATTGCGGGCCTTAAAAGCAAAGGCAGAGAAAGTTTCAAATTTGTTGAAAAGAAATTTCCTTTGATATGGTAATAGAAGAACCTGAAGAAAATGTGGATGCAGTAGGCGAGTTTGAGGAATTAATAACGCAGCTTACTATCTAGTTCTTAGACTCAAAAAAGAATAACTACCGAGTTCAGCATATCTGATCATCTAGTAAAACTGACAAGAGATCTAGTTAACGACCTAGTTAAGTGATCCAGGTATAGAGCTAGGAAGGAAGTTGGATTCTGACATTCAACCAGAGACATTAGCTATTGTCCGTGAAATTTATGAAAGTGATGAGTATAGCCTACTCTGTGAAGGCAAAAAAGGCTCTCTCTTCATAAAAGAAAATAATATTAAAGTTAAGAAGCAGAAGTGACTTATTCTTTGCAATTTGTATGAACTGTCTGTGGAGTTCAAAGCAAAAAATCCAAGTTGGAAGACCAAAATTCATGGAACTCAGACCTAAGTAGTGTGTCATTGTTGGATCCTCAGGAACTCATACTGTCTGTGTTTGTTTGTACCATCAAAATGTTAAGCTCATGATTGATGGGGCAAAACCTAGCATTAATTACAAGAACCTTCTTGACACACTTGTTTTTGTAACATGTGGACAACTACAGATCGGGCTGAAATGATAATTGTTGTTCAACCGATAAAGGAAGGCGAATGATTGATAAATACTCAGTTGACGTGGACCAGGAACATCATGGAAAGAGTGATGACTTCTATTCAATAAAAGAATTTTTTTCAGTCCCTCATTGAAAAGCTTGTTTCACTTAAGACTCACTATTTTATAGGAAAAGCACAAACTCAGTTCCTGAAAGAAAAAGAAAGAACTCAATGAAACTGAACACATTATTCTTGCAGACAACTTTTGTAGTTCAAGATGAGATCTAAAGTTACCATACAGGGTAAACCAACAAGCAACTGTTCATCCATTTGTGTGGTATTACAAATAAAAAGGCAAATTTCTCAGTCAATGCATTTGTGTGATTAGTAATAACTTGGACCACACATGGTTGCAGTGCACATGTTCCAAACACACTTGCTGACACACATTAAGCAAATTGTCCCCAGTGTTAACAAAATAATGTACTTTTTGGATGGAACATCAGGCCAATATAAATAAAAGGATTTTATTAATCTATGCCACCACAAGAAAGATTTTGGTCTTGATGATGAATTGAATTTCTTTGCATCATCACATGGAAAGAATGATGGTGTTGTGGAACAACACAAAGCAAGAGATGACTAAGGTGAGTCTACAAAGGCCTCTGAATAATTACATTATTACCCCTGAACATATGTATGACAATTGCAAGCAAAATATAAAAGGGATCACATGCATTTATGTTAAAGAGGAAGAAACACTTACTTGAGACGAAGATTTGATAAAGAGATTTGACAACTGCCAGTGACTTCCTCGGACACAGACCTTTCATCACTTTGTTCCAAATTTGGAAAGTAGTATGAGATGCTATTTAACATCTAATTCAAAAGAATATGAGGATCTTCCTGTAATAAAAGTTGTCCCACTAACTCTTAGGAACAATGACATCATCGCCTGTGTATACGATGAACAGAGGTAGCTGGGAGTAATTGTGGACATCAATTTCAAGAACAAAGATATATTTTTAAAGTTCTATCACCCAGCTGGACCTAGAACTTTATTTAAAATGTCATGTGAGGTCAACATATGGGTACTACTGACAAAATGTACTAAGAAGCTCAGCCCCTTAGAACTATCCACAGCAACTGGACGTTCATATAATACGTATATCAGCATCGCTCTGTGAAGAAATTTCATTGTTGTTAAACAAGCATACAAAATAAAATGAGTATTTTATGGCTTCACTTGTTCTAAATTGCTAACTATATAAGTATTGTGATTCCATCTGAACTATTCGAAAAATTAACTTTGTTAAGTGCATTTAACACTTATGTCCCATTTTTTTATTTTAATTAAGTCTGTTAAACAATTAAAATTCACCATCATATTTTTTTATCAATTGTGATCATGCCTGTTTACATTCCAAAGCTTAATTTACACCATTAATACCAACAAATATGTATGAAGACAAGTAATAAACACACAGTAATAAATATGATTTATTCAAAAAATTTTACACAACTTTTGCAAGGCTGTATCTCTTAAACCACTGGAATCTCAAACTCAAAATTTTACTTAAAGTTACTTATAATAGAGTACCTTTAATGTGTGTAAATTTCAGATTTTTAAATAACTGCCCACCAGAGATATTACACAGTAAAATTGGCAATTTTTTGAAAAAGTACATTTTTACCGCCATGTAGAAAAAAAAAAAGCATACAACTCTCAAGTTTCAAATAATTTTTAACTGAGATTACTTGTATATACACACTTCCAAAAAAAATTTCAAATCTTAAATAAATTGCCTTCCCTCTTCAACCTCAAAAATGACATTTTTAGCGATTTTGATACAAACCTTTGACTAAAAAATTTATGGTGAAGAAATATTTTTAGAAGCATAGTATAACTGACAAAATCGTACCTTACCATGTGCTTAACATAACAATATTTTAAATATTGTCTTAGGACTTACCACAGCTGAGATAATGAAGTTACCGCTAAACCATATGCCAAAAATGTCATACGCCAAGATACAAAAATGGCCACCATGTTGAAAGCAATGTGAATAAAAATAAAACAATAAAACAACAGTGGTTTTGAACTGTCAACATGTAAGGTCAACAGCATGCAAAATATAAACACTTTTAAAAATGGTCAAGCAACCAATAATGTTTTTTTTTTTTGGACCACTTGATATGGATTGATTCCTTATGGTTATTGGCCTAATAATAACCATAATGAGATTATTAAAACTCCTAGTTTACCATAAATTAAATGGAAATGATGGACCAATGATAGTTTAAGTTGTAAGAAGCAATCTCTCACAAAGTGTTACAGCTGACCAAACACAATGTGGGATGTCCGTGTAAATTTTACAAGTCTTTAACTAAAGTAGTGTCAATTGAACTTTTTTTCGTATTTTTATTTATGTAAAAATAAACCTTATGTAATTATGAATATTGATTCCCAAATCTTGTTGTTCTCACAAAACTAACTAATAATAATAATATTTTTTTAGTAAATTTTACATGTTTTGCTAAAATGCTTTTCATGTATAATATGCCATATTGCTGCAAATATAAGCCTAACTCATGATATGAGATCTCAAGAAAAAAAACCATACCTACATGCTATTATAGAAGCGCGATTATAAGTCACACCCCAGTTTCAAACAAACCATTAGAAATGTATGAATAAAAATATTTAAAAAATACCTGACAATTTTTAACTGTTGAATTGGCAGCAGGACATTAACAGAATGGCTTTTTTCTAACTTTTCTGGCGGCAAAATCATCAATTATATCATCAACACTTAAATCTGCTATTACATCACTTCCAATGGACAATATACCAAGAGCATCAATTGATTCTTCTTTTAAACTGCTTAGTTTTGCTTAGTTTTTAGAACCAAAAATGAGCATTCACTTGAGCAGTTGAAACTGGTATTGTAAAAAAAAATCCTGAGGCATGTATTAACATTGGGGAAAGTATAAGTTCATGTGAATACTGCTTTTGCAACAATTCAGTTGCTTCCATCACATCACTTAGGTCATCCTTGCAGACAAATCCAAATCTAGAGTCCAATTCCTCATATGACTTCTTTCTGGTTTGTAACTGTGATACAAGATTGTCACATATTGGCATAAAACAATCAGCGATGAAGGAATCCCAATTTTTAAAAACATCTAGAGTTGATGAATCATTTAAAATTGGATCTTGGGTATTTTCTTCCTTCTTAAGGATTCATAATGCATTTCTCTCCCTAACAACTGGTTGGATTCTTTTTCGAACAGTTCAAAATTTTTTCTCACAAAATTCAGGATGAAGTCAATAATTGACTTATATAGTAGCACTACTAATGATAAATTGTCCATGGAAGATTGCAGGGAAGTGCTCACTTTGTTAATCCGTTGCAATATTGTGTCCCAGATAATTGTTAACAAAGTAGTCTCTTTTTACATTAATTTTGCATGAAAGGACTTAGCATGAACTCCTTAGGTCATTTCCATATTTTGTTAAGTGTGTTTGTAAGTGTTTCTGCAATGACCGGGTAGCCCAACCTTAGTGCCTTTGTTGCATTTGCTGATACTGACCAACATGTTTCTGACAAGCTTCTTAACAGAAAGAGTTTTGTTAGCAGAACCTTGTAATGCTGTGTTAAGCATTGTCTGCCTTCTTGGAGATGGGGAAAAAAATCATACACTGATTTCATGGTGCAGAAGAATAGGGTAGCTTTCTGGAAGCACTAGACTGTATGGACACCAACTGGATTGAAAGTGTGGGCAGCACAAAGGACAAATTCTGCAAAAGGACTGATTTCTCAAGTTCTTGCTTGAACTCCATAATAACTGCCAGACATATTGCTTGCATTGTCATGGGATTGAACAACACAATTTTCCTATCGAGACCAATATTCTCTAGAATGCAACCTATTGTTGAAGTCAAATATTTGGCTTTATGACTCTGTATGTCTGTAAATTTGACAAATAATTCTACAGGCACACCAACTTTATTCACATATCTGATGATTACAGACAACTGATCCATATGTGACATCAGGTGTCGAATCTACTATGATACTGAAACACTTAGCCCTTTTTGCTTCATCCATTATGTGCTTTAGAACTCTTTCTGTCATTATTTTAATGACTTCACATACAGTAGTTGAAGAGAGATAGTTGGCATGATCACTTCCCAGATTTTGATATTTTGCTAAGTGTGTAGAAAAGAAGTGGGAATGTTTTAAGAACTGTGTTGTAACTGCTGCTAAAGAGGTCTGTGGCACCACAATAGTGGGTAAACAATAGAGGTGGTGCTTGATGGAATTGTGAGATTGAAAAGGCAGTAAAAAAAAAGAAGGAAGCCTATTTGGGGATGTTGCAAGGTAGAGTCTCTGTGGATGAATATCGCTGTAAGAAGCGTGAAGCTGCTAAGCTGGTTCACCAGAAAGGCAAAAGATAGGAAGGAGAAGGTGGAAAGGCACGAACTGGCTTTTGGGAAAGATAGGAAGTCCTTCTGGAAGTACATGGGACTCAGGGAAAATAAGGGAAACAAAGTTGTAAGTTGTGTGAAGAATGAGATTGGGGAAATGATATGGGAGCCCAATGAGTTAAGTGAAAGATGGGGTGAATATTTCTGTGAGTTATTACATCAGGAAAGCAAAGATGATTCTGAGACAGATGCAAATGATGTCACAATGAGGGATGGAAGCACAGGAGGGATCTCAAGAGAAGAAGTGTGTAAAGCTCTAAAATCTCTTCAGAATGGTAAGGCTGCAGGAGTTGATGGCATAACTGCAGAGATGTTGAAATATGGTGGTGACTCTGCAATTGACTGGTTAACTGAAATTTGCCAGTTGTGCTGGAAGTTAGGAATGGTCCCTCGGGATTGGAAGGATGTTATTATTGTTCCCTTGTATAAGGGAAAAGGTGATCAGACTGAATGCAAGAACTATCGTGGTATTAGCCTACTAAGTGTGCCAGGGAAAGTGCTTGGTAAGGTTGTTATTGAAAAAGTACGGGGTCTTACATCAGAGAAAGTGTGGGATGTTCAGAGTGGTTTTATGCCTGGTAAAGGCTGCACTAACCAGATTTTTGCATTATCCATGATGATTGAAAAGTATCTGGCTGTTGGTAAGAAAGTTTTTGCTGCCTTCATAGATTTAGAGAAAGCTTACAACCGAGTGAATAGGACACTTTTATGGAAGGTATTGAATGAATATGGTGTTACTGGGAATCTACTTAATAGTGTAAAAGCCATGTATGCCTAGTAGAGCTTGCGTACGAGTGAATGGTGTTTTATCAAAATGGTTTTCTATTGGTGCAGGAGTAAGACAAGGTTGTGTAATGTCACCATGGCTGTTTAATATAATTATGAACCCATGCATGCGCGATGCCAAAATAGATAATAGTGGTTTATATCTTGGTGATATCCATGTGTGCAGATAGCTGTGTGCTGATGACACTGTCCTGTTAGCAGAGAGGAAAAGTTATTTGCAAAGTATGTTGTCTCGGATGCACGAAGTTTGCATGAAATTCAAACTGAGTATAAATAAGGGAAAAACCAAAAAACCAAAGTTATGGTGTTTGAGAGAGGAACGGGTAGCACTGAATGTAATGTAAGTATAAATGACACTGTGATTGACCAGGTGAGTGAGTTTGTGTATTTAGGAAGCATGTTTGACAGAGAGAACAAATTGGATGGTGAAATTAGTAAGAGAGTGAATTCTTCACTGAAAGTCATAGCTGCTCTGGGAGGTTTTCACAGGAATGATGGGTTCTCTAGAGAGTCCCGCATGGCTGTGTATGAAAGTGTAATTGTTCCTACTCTGATGTATGACAGTGAAACCTGGGTACTGCAGAAGAAACATAGGAGTTGTTTGTGTGCTGGAGAAATGCGTTACTTACGTGGGGTTTGTGGCAAGACACGGTCTGATTGTGTGAGGAATGAAGATGTGTTGCAGTTGTGTGATGTGAAGCAAAATGTTGTTAGCAAGGTTGAGACCGATATGCTTCGGTGGTTTGGCCATGTTGAAAGAATGAGTGATGAGATGCTTACTAAAAAAATCTTTTTAGCCCGAGAGGCAGGAAGGAAAGGCAGAGGAAGGCCAAGGAAGACATGGTTGGATCAGATTCAGGAGTGTCTGCATGAGAAAAAGATTATGAGTATGAAGTATAAAAGATCTTGTGTACGGTGTGTAATGGATAAAGTTGTATGTCAAGACTGCTGTAAATGGAGAAGTTTGATATGACGACAGTAAGTAAAAATATCTGGTAGTTTGTATTTCTTTTTGGAGCTAACCTCTGAGTCTCGGAGAACAGCTTAGTGATATGTATGCATGTATGTATGCTAAGTGTGTAGCTAGAAAGGGATCAAAGGAGCATACCCAGAAAATTACCATTTTGCTGGGTGTGCAAAGTCTTATTTCCTCTAAAAAAGCAAGACTTCGCTGACTAAAATTTTTTATGGCAGCAATCATTTTCTTCAAAATTTCTCACCAATATGTGACCTCAACGAAGTACTCTTGCACAAGCTGTTGATCAACCTTGTTATTAATCTCAGATTGATTAGAGTATGTACAAATAGCATTTCTGTGAACCAGTGAAGTTTTGTGTTCTTTTAATCTCACTGAAACATTTACCCAGTCTGAAAGGCCTTCTTTTCAGAGAGCTTGTTCACTTGAAGTTCTTGAACTGAAAAGTTTGCACACGAAACAGAATACTGACTTGCTTAACAGAGAATATAGTAACCATTCTCGTAGAACTTCTTCTAGATTTCCCTTTTTATGATAAAACATAATAATCCATTAAATTTAAAGTAAAATCAATTTCTGACAATTATCGAACAACCATTAAATTTAAGTTAAATCAAGTGATAAAGTATTGATATTGTCTTCAGCTGGAATCTGACTTAATTTTTTTAGTTGCCCCATTTATCAACAAAGCATCTCTGCGTTTCTAAGAAAGCATTGCAATTTTGTTCACCAAAAACTGCAATTCAGAGACCCCCCTCACCAAATCCTATTTGTTTTTATTTCCCTTTTAAAATCTGGCAACTTTTCCAACACCCCAACTTCAAATTATAGTTCTGCCAACCAGCACATCCAGTCGATCACGGGTGATCAAGGTCGTAGGACGACCGAAAGCTACCTCTAAACGAACCTTTTACTATACGTGACTGTGTGTTTTTGTTCGTTTTCTATGTTTATGTGTTATTGCAGCGTGAAGCCTGAGTTTTAAACCATCTCTTTCGAATGGTAAGGCTCTGGGAGTAGATGCCATAATTGCTGAGATGTTAAAATATGGTGGTGACTTCATAATTAATTCGTTAACTGAAATTTGGCGGTTGTGCTTGGAGTAAGGAATGGTCCCTCAGGATTGCAGGGATGCTATCATTGTCCCCTTGTATAAAGAAAAAGGCGATCCTACTGACTGCAAGAACTGTCATGGCATTAGCTTATCGAGTGTGCCAGGGAAAGTGTTTGCAGACCTGCCAACCTCTCAGAACCAAAAACGTAACACTCAGATAAAAAAATCGTAACACGACACATGCTGATAATTTTTTAAGGCCTATTTCAGCTATATAAATTCTTGATTATGAGAATGCAGGGATTTTTTTCCCTGCATCAAAATTTTATTGAGAAACTAATCAAGTCTAATCAGCAAACACTTTTATGTGGTTAATTATTAGAAAAAAAAATTACGATTACGGGAGAAATCCTCACTCCGCCTAACTTCCGTTTTCAGAAATTTTGAGGTGGAGAACTTGCATTTTAGGGAGTCTGCAAGATGGTTTAATCAGGTTCTGGAGATGTCATTTTTGTCTGCAAGACCAAAATAAATCTGCGATGTGCATCGGCCGTCGCTACGAGGATTAGTAGAAAATGAATCTGCGATGTACGTTGGCTGTCACCGTGATTCTTTTACGAGGGTAGGTACAAATTAAATTTGTGATGTACGTCGGCCATCGCCGCGATTCTGCTACGGGGATGACTATAAAATAAACCTGCAATGTACGTCACCACGATTCTTCTACAGGGATGAGTACAAAATAAATCTAAGATGTATGTCGCCGCGATTCTTCAACTGGGATGAGTACAAAATAAACCTGCGATGTATGTCGCCGCGATTCTTCTAAGGGGACGAGTACAAAATAAATCTGCGACGTACGTCACCGCGATTCTTCAACGGGGACGAGTACAAATAAATCTGCGATGCACGCCGGTCGTCGCCGCGATTCTGCTATGGGGACGAGTACAAAATAATTCTGCCACATACATCGTCCTTCGCGAGAAAAAAAAAATTACGATTACGGAAGAAATCCTTACTACGCCTAACTTCCTTTTTCAGAAATTTTGAACGGTGGGAAACTTGCGTCTATGATAGGGAGTCTGCAAAATGGTTTAATAGGGTTCTGGGGATGTCGTGTTTGTCTGCAGGACCAAAATAAATCTGCAACGTACGTCGCCCGTCGCCGCGATTCTGCTACAAGGGGAAAAATGGGAGAAAGCAGGACTATTTAAAAAAATCGTATTTTTGGCTGCAAAATTGTATTAGCGTACTGCAGCATGATTTATCGTACTAAATACGATAAAATTGTAACAGTTGGCAGGTTCTGCGTTTGGTAAGACCATTATTGAAAATGTACAAGGTCTTACATCAGAGAAAGTGTGGGATGTTCAGAATGGTTTTATGCCTGGTAAAGGCTGCACCAACCAAATTTTTGCATTATGCATGACGATCGAAAAGTATCTGGCTTTTGGTAAGAAAGTTCTTGCTGCCTTCATAGATTTAGAGAAAGCTTAAGACCGAGTAAATAGGATACTTCTCTGGAAGGTACTGAATAAATATGGTGTTACTGGGAATCTACTTAACAGTGCAAAAGCCATGTATGCTGACAGTACAGCTTGTGTACGAGTGAATCAGGTTTTATCAAAATGACTTTTTATTGGTGCAGGAGTCAAGACAAGGTTGTGTAATGTCACCATGGCTATTTAATATATTTATGGATGTGTGCGTGTGTGATGCCAAAATGGACAATACTGGTTTATGTCTGGGTAATATCCGTGTGTGCAAATTGCTGTATGCTGATGACACAGTCCTGTTGGCAGAGAGCAAAAGTGAGTTGCAGAGTATGTTGTCCTGGATGTATGAAGTTTGTATGAAATTCAAACTGAGTATAAGGGAGAAACCAAAGTTATGGTTTTCGAGCGAGGAACTGTTAGTACTTAAAGCAAGATAAGTCTAAATGGCACAGTGATTGACCAGGTGAATGTGTTTGTGTATTTAAGAAGCATGTTTGACAGAGAAAACAAATTAGATGGCGAAATTAGTAGGCAAGTGAATTCTTCATTAAAAGTCATAGCTGCTTTATGAAGTTTTCATAGAATTGAAGTTTTCTCAAGAGAGTCCCAAATGGCTGTGTATGAAAGTGTAATTGTTCCTACTCTGACGTACAGCAGTGAAACCTGGGTATTGCAGAAGAGACATAGGAGTTCTTTCTGTGCTCGAGAGATGCATTACTTACAAGGAGTTTCTGGCAAGACACTCTCTGATTGTGTGAGGAATGAAGATGTGCTACAGTTGTGTAATGTGAAACAGAATGTTGTTAGCAAGGTGGAGACTAATATTCTTAGGTGATTTGGCCATGTTGAAAGAATGAGTGATGAGATACTTACTCAGAAAATTCTTTCAGCCCAAGTGGGAGGAAAGAAAGGCAGAGGAAGGCCAAAGAAGTCATGGGAGGATCAGATTCAGGAGTGTCTGCATGAGAAAAAGATTACGAGCATGAAGTATAAGTCTTGTGTACGTCGTGTGATGGATGTCAGTGAAGCCCGTGTTCTGTGTCAAGATCGCTGTAAAATGGAGAAGTTTGATACAGCAACAGTAAGTAAATACTAAGTTAAAAATTTATCTGGTGGTTTGTATTTCTTTGTAGAGTTAACCTCCGAATCTCAGAGAACAGCTTAGTGATATGTATGTATGTATGTATTATTTCCTGGTTTAAATTCATATCAAATGATTAGATTTAAAAAAATGTGGAAAACACTTGAGTGGTATGGCTAGTTGGAAATGAGATTAGTGGTGCCATCACCTAGGTAACAAGTTAATCCCACACTCACCCAAATTTACAGAAACGAAGAACCCTACTAAGAGGGAGGGGCAAAGGATAATGGGTGGGGCTTGTAGGCTAGGTAGCATTCAGGGTTGGCTGTTCACATTGTATTTTCATTGTTACAAATATGGGTGAGATTAAGATGTTACCATGGTTGATTGCAGCTCAGTGCAATTTATGAGCTTTATTGTAAAACAACAATGCTAATAATAATAATAATCAGTTTTCAAAATCTCAACCTAAATTTTGAAACTGAACCATATAATAATTTCATGCCATAATGGAAAATATCTTTTGGTTCTGAAAATCTATATCATTATTTTCCAAGTAGTTTTGAGGTCCCCCAAACTCTGAGGCCCAGTGCATGTGCTGAAATCAGGCTCTGTATGGGAGTATATTTAGTATATTCATCAATTATTACTCAATTATTTATTTAGAAGGAGCAGCTTATCTCTCTTTCAGATGATCAGCTTCAGACTTTATGCCCATGAGTCCACAAAAATTGATTAGATCATCTGTGTAGCCCTTCAAAGACATATAATTTACATTTTATACTAGAAAATTGATGTTTTCACAATTAAAAGAAGACAGTGCAAACATGGCCTTAAAGAACTGGCATTCCTTACACTGATATGATTACCAGCAGTTTTCATTATTTAAAAGATGTCAAGAAAAAGGGAGGAATCACACTCAAATTATTCATGTTAATAAGAAGGAAATTTATTCAAAAATATAAAAAACAAATAAAAAAATAAGAAGGGGAGAGGGGGCTTAGAAAATGTAAAGCACTACTTTGGCTGAAAAATAGGATATCATTACCGTGTGTCAACATCATTAGAGCAAAACGGTCCTACACAACATTTGCCTTTACAGTAATGACTAGTGCCTGGTTTACATGCAATTGTATATTTTAGCTATTTTTGGCATAAGTGCATAAAAATGCATAAAGCGCAAAAGTTACCTGAAAAAATGCATATTTCAAGCAAAATTTATTCTAAGCTTGTCAGTAGATCAAAGGATTGGCAGCGCACTGAAACTAAGCAAATGAAAAAATAACAAACTATCTTCCTCCACACGTGGCAACAAGAAAAGCGGTATCAGAAATTACCTCTATCAGTCTCCAATGCAAAGTTTGGAGTGCTGTGATGTTTGATTCTTCTAGCTTAAATTTCCTTCCAATTACTCCAAAAGCTAAGGCAAAATTCATACGGATGTGCATGCAAAAACAGCATGCAAAATTTAGCTTTGTGAACTGGTTTTCAAACTTAATGATCTCGTCATACTAAATGTTAGCTACGTCAAATAAACATAAAAGATCTCTGGGTAACTGTTTTTCAATTCCTGAATGTGCTGGTACATTAAGGAATTAAAACTAGTTACTGATGCTATCAATAGTGATTTGGTTGTGAACTGCCACAAGTTCCTATAATGAAAGCAAAAAACCACACATACAGCCCAATAATGTCTATAGACAAGGAGAGAATGTTCTCAGCAATAAAAATGGTTTGGGATGAAAAACGATGAAATGTAAAAGTTGAACATTTAGTACAACATATTGTGCTCTACTGCAACAAAAACTAGGTGTATGAAACAACACACTGAGTGGCCAAATTATTATGACCACCAGACCATTTTATGCAAAGTAGCTATCCTGCAGATGCTGCTGATGCAAGATGGCTGAATTGGTATAAAAAGGGTATGCTGAAGGCATGCAGAGACTAATGAAGTGTATTGCATAAAAAATAATGGGTAAAAGACGTGATCTGATGGACTTTGAAAGTGGAATGATTGTGGGTGCTCATAACATAGGTGTGAGCATTAGCAGAACGGTTGCACTTGCGAAATGTTTGAGGGCAGCAGTTGTTAAAGTTTACAGAGAGCGAAATAGCAGTAAAAAAACCCAGGTATGAGCCAAGGCATGTGGTCATCAACGGCTACTGGATGCTCGAGCTGAGCGGAGAGCAGGTAGACTTGTTCAGTCCAACAGACGGACAATACTTCGTCGGATTACAAATAATCTGAATCAGGCATCAAGTTTGATGGCCTCTCAACGTATAGTTTGCCGCACTTTACATTGTACAGGCTACAGAAGCGGATGGCCTGTCTGCAAGCCATTGCTATCTGCAGCAAACAAGATGAAATGCCTCCACAGTTTGCTCAGGAACACAAGAATTGGACAGTAAATGAGTGGAAAAGGGTAATGTGATTTGATAATTCAAGTTTTCAACTACACCATGCAGATGGCAGGGTGAAGATATGAAGACAGCAGCATGAAAGCATGGACTCATCTTGCAGCGTTACTACTCTTCAAGTTGGCGGAGGAAACAATATGGTCTGTGACATGTTTTCATGGAAATGTATGGGCCCTTTGATTTGTGTGGAGCAATATCTGACTGCCCAAAGGAATTTAAATATTGTTGCAGACCAAGTCCACCCAGTTAAGTTGATGGTTTATTCCAATGGAAATGGATACTTCCAGCAGAACAATGCTCCATGCCATAGTGCTCACATTCTGCACAAATGGCTTAAGGAGCATCATGGAGATTTGTCCCTGCTACATTGGCCACCTCAATCACCGGACCTCAATCCAATGGAGCATTTGTGGATGAAGTCGAAAGGGGCATCAAGCAACTGGGTGTGATACCATAAAATTTTAAGAGCTAGAGGGTGCAATTCATCACATTTGGGCTAATATACCCAAAGACCCTTACTGACATTTAATAAGACTCAATACCAAGACAAATACAAGCAGTATTAAGGGCAAAAGTTGGCCCAACAATGTTTTAACCAGGTGGTCATAATAATTTGGCCACTCAGTGTACATCATTTCAGGAGCTTTTTGTTGATTAATTACATAAACATAGTGACTAATAAAAAATAATTTAAGAATAATGTATTAATTTATGTGTGGTTCATAAAATTCATATTTGAAAAGCCATTTCTAGGTCCACAGCATTTATTTAAAGTAAAAATAAAATACATATAAATATATATTTTACATTTTAAGTGCACAGTTCCATGCATATTTAGTTGTACTTTATGTGCATATAATTCAGTCTCTAGTAATGATCATTAATCTAAGTTACCTTGCATGGGGGCACTATAATCATTATGTAAAACAAGTCAGAATTATCACAATTCTTATGGAAATTAAGGAAGATATATTCCTTATAAGCAAATGGAATAATCATAACTCACACAGCAGTCAGAATATGACTCAGAAACTGCTCTGGTTTTGCTGTTCACCATGTTACATCATATAAAAAAACTTGAAAATAACACCACCCTGAAGCGGAAAATGAACACAAAACTCTTGATTTTTCTTCAAGCACGCTATCCATTATACCACCCAGAACCATGGAGTTCCAAGTAACTGGAGCTAAGTATTTACTGCTTAGGAATCTGAATAACTTCAGATTTTCCCTAACCAAAGCAATCCTGCCTTATTGCAGTACACTGAATCACACGTTTTCAAGTTTTCTCATACGATGTAACATATTGAACAGTAAAACTAGAGCACAGTTTCAGAGTCATATTCTGACTGCTATGCAAGTCATTATGACTATCCCATGTACTTATAAGGATTTTTCCTTTCTTAATTTCCATATCTAAGGTACTGGGAAGTTTCTGAGGTTACAGATAGGAAAACATTATGTGAAACTGCATATGCAGATATTGAGGATGAATCTTTCGAAACCCTCCAAACTCTGTGTGAAGTAAAAATGCCAAGTAATTTAATTAAGTCCTATTTTTTAAAAAAAGTGTTTGAATTATGTTTAACTTTTAGGGAACTCCAATGTCAATCCAGTTAAAGGATGGCTGTAGCCTTCAGTAATTTACTTCAGAAAGTAAGTGAAACTGGTATAAAAAAAATTGGTTACACTACTGAGGCTGCAGGAAAAAAAAAAGCTTGTGACATGCAAGGATGGCATGAAATTTCCATTTGCCAACTCGCCATTGGCGAGTGAAAATTTATTACTGGTGAATAAAACTTCTCTCATTAAATTAATGAATTAACACTATGGTAAAACCTTAAAATGTTATTAAAAATACAGGGCCTAAAATCCACGGCAGGCACCGAAATGAAGTTGTTAGGAGGGAATCTCTCCCACCTTACAAAATTTTAACACACACACAATCTGGGTCAGTGCTTGTTTTTGGACCACTCGCAAAATTCGAGCATTAAAAACACACTGTTCGTGAAATTACTTGCGTTAGAAATGGATTTTTCACAGAGTTCTAAAAATTGCAGTCAAATACATCGCACATGTCGGGAATATAATCAGTTTATGTGCACGCAAATTGGCTTCCATACGTCACGGTATGAGCAGTCATTTTGCATATCGCTGACTGTTACAAATAAGGTAAGAGATTCTTCCAAAGTAATGCCGGTTTCGGCTGTTTTCACGATCAGTTTGGTTATACTGGAGACAATTGAAAATGAAGATAATTTAGTATTATTTCAGGCAGTTTAATGTGTGTATGGGGCAACAAGGTTTTTTTTATTTATTTTTTTATTTTTTGGTCATGAGACAACAGTATTCTGTTTCTCAAAACTTCTAAAAACTAAAGTTACACAGGGTGCAAAATTTTTCTCATCATCATAATTTTCTTTTTTGCAAAGTTGCTTCTGCCCGGTATTATTGTTAAATAACATTTTATTGCATAAATGTGTGTATTTCAGCTTAAAACTGTAGGCAACAATTTCTGAAATCGGAAATGTGATGGAGCGAAAATCTCCCTGTAATCTTTAGGCACGAGTTTCTTGCACAGATTCAAGGAAATCTGCCTTTACTGTCATCATTTGCGTCACTCCCAAGAGCGATGCAAAATTAAAGAGATTGGGGGAGGGGGATTAGTGTGTGTGTGTGTGGGTGTATGTGTATGGTGGTGAAGGGGGACACTTTCCTCCAAGGGACGTAATTCTGTCTTTCAAAACTTTCAAAAATGGAAGTAGAGCTAAGGTTTCTTCTGTAATCGTAATTTTTTTTTTCTCTCATGATCATCCCCTTTGTCCAGCACGTTGTAAAATATAATTTTATTTGATAAATGATTATGTTTCAGCTTGAAAATGGAGGTAACATTTCGAAAAACGAAAGTCAAATAGAGGAAAGGTTTCTTTCGTAATCTTAATTTTTTTTTCGCGATGCTGCCACTGTCCTGTGTTTTTTTTAAACTTCATTTCTTCTCATAAATATTTGCAGAAGTGAAAATCTGGACATTTCTCATATCAGAAGAGTGGTTGAATCAACCAAGTCTCGATTATGTGAACTGCAAACGTTTGGTGCTCACAAAGAGAAGCTTTCTTCAGAGGTGGATGGATTAAAAACTCTAAGAACAGAATAAAAAACTCTGTGAGTACATCAACCCCAATGATTACAAGGAAAAAAATGGATGATTTGTAACAAAGCTGAGTGGACAGAATACAAACTTACATTGGTGAAATGTTTAAGAAACTAGAAAATACAAACTTATCATTTGATGAAGTGTTTAAGAAACTAAATGAACATTCTGATAGATTCCCCAATTTGTTGCCCAATGTAACTTTTTGTATGGTTTTGCCTCCAAGCACAGCATCATGTGAATCTGGGTTCAGCTGCTTTAATTGGATAAAAATTTTGTACCGGAACTTCTTAAAAACTGATACAATGAATGATCTTCTTACAGTTGCTGTGAATGGGCCAACACTATAGAATTTCAATCCAGTGGATGTCATTGATATGTGCTATTTCAGTGCAGAGGCAGAGATATACCAACCTTCATTAAGGCAGAGATATACCAACCTTCATTAAGGCAGAGATATACCAACCTTCATTAAGGCAGAGATATACCAACCTTCATTAAGGCAGAGATATACCAACCTCTTTAGCAATAACTGTAAGTGCTGGAAATTCCATCCCAGACTGGGACAACACTAAGATCATAAAAAAAAAACCTAACTGTTTATTCCTTGTTATTTACAGAGAGCCTCTATATTTCGGCTTATAATACATGTTGCTGTAATGACTATTATCCTTGTGTTTTATCTGAACCCTGGAGCAATCTGATTAAGGAGGACAGCACAATAACTATTGTTTCTGTTGAGTAATTTTCGTTGGCTAATTATGCTTTTTCGACTGTCTTGTTATCTGGTATATCATGTGACACTGACATTACCTTTCCCATGATGCATCTGCTCCACGTATTTAAGACCAGCATGTAACCACATGATGGAAATCACATCTGATGAAGGTGTCACTGTGACACCGAAAGTGCTCATGTTTTTTAACCTGTACATAGATTTCGTTTTTTAGCTGAATAAATATCATCGTGCAACAAGACGCTTTAATTGGATAAATACTACTACTACTTCATTAATGCAATGGGTAAATACTGTACATGAGACATGAAACCACTGGACGTATTTCCCTGTAATTGAACTTAAGTCACCATCACACTACAGATGGTGACTTAAGTTCAAGTATGAGCATGTTTTTTGAAGAGAAAAAGAGGTGACCGTTGCATATGCCTATTGAGTATAAACAAAGCAAAAGACAGTGGGTGAAGCTATCAAAGTTCTTTCTGAATTGGTGGAATCTTTCAAACATGGAAGTGATGCATATCATTGGATTCAGGGCTTGAAAAATATCTGAAAAGTTACGTGACCAGCTGGGCATGTGCAGAAAATATTTACTTGCCCAGTAGTAAAATCTACATGCCCATAAAAATTTATCTTTCAAGATAACAAAACAGAAACCTCATTTTTTTTAAGTTAAAAATTATGATAAACTTTTTATACATTTTTTGCATTGCCAATTTAAAGTGTCTGTTTTCAAAGTGCACAAAAGCATATATCTCAAGTTTTAAGAAAGATAATTGATGCCATTTGAAAAATTTAGTGATGATGCCATGTTCAAGAATTTTTAATATACGTTCTGTCTTTTGCAAAGAAATTAAATAATCATAGTTAACTGTACAGTAGTTTAAGTAGTTTTCAACAACTATTTTGAATGCAAAAGTTATTTACCTTTTTCTCTTGTGCAAACAGAAGTGATTTTGCATCACAAAATATCCCAAGAAATGTTGTTTAGAAACAAAGGCAATCCTTATGTTTTCAGCTACTGTTGTGTGCACTTATAATTATTAAACTATATTATTGCCTGACACCCCACATTCCATGAAAAAACTTGCTGGTGGTATTGGCAATTTTAGGATGGTTTAGGCAAACAGTGCACCACATAATAGTCTCGTCATCATTTGACTTTACACAATTAAATGTTTATATCAAAGATTCCTGAACTGTGCGACAGCGTTTTTTTTTTTTCGTACACTTTACTATAGTCCGCTTGCGTAAGTTTAAGGTTTTGCCAACGATGTAGATTCTGATTTTGAAGTTCTGTCACTCAACAATGCAGAAAACGGATTTGTAACAACCGCTGACAGATCGGAAATTTCACATAATTGCTTACCATGAGATATACTCTCATTGCTGGATTTCCCCCCCACAAAAACATCATATATCCATTACTAAATATAACTTATATCTGCAGCTAACACAAACTACGGTTCTCGCAGACAAACTAAGTTATCAGCATCGGCAATTTTTGTTCTTCTCTCCCGGCTAAGTGTGCAGGCTCATTCTTAAACGAAACTTGGCCTTTGCTTCAGTAGTACCGCTGTCAGTTTGCGTGTGCGCGTGCGCAGGTGGAAGCTTTCACTTTCCCCTCTCTCACTCGAGCAAGTTGTATCAGCGACCCCACCCCACCCGCTGCTGTGCAATAAATATTCCGTTGTCACTCCCTCCCAAATGTGTTGCCTCCCCATAAAGCATGGCTTTTTTGCCAATCAGTCTGCATCTTCCTGTTTCATAGCAATTTACTCATTGTCACTAAACACCGGAGGCTAGTTGGGGCATGCATCCCGTCATTAACTGTAAACGACATCTGGAGCAAAACTATGTATGGCCCCAATTTCTAGACCTAGAGCATAATATAATTGAAGAAGTGCTATTCTCCTGGCCTTGGCACTCATTCCATAACAATAATACAACTTCTGGTAATTTTCGGGAAAATGAAAAACACACGACGACAGTCTTTTTTTCCAGAGTAGAAAATTCTCCATTCCAAACTTTTTTCCCCGTTAAATCTAGTTGCCCGGTCGGGCAACTAGATTTCATTTTAACTTGTCCGGGCCAATAATTTACATGCCCCAAGCATCTCGGGCATGGTATTTTTCAAGCCCTGGGTAATTCTTATGAATTTATGCTTGTATGATGGCATAAACCAAAGCTATCTGCTGTCTGGTGGACAAGGCTTCAAAATGCTAAGGAGTGGCGAGTGGATTTTTTTTTTCTCCTCCTAGTGCATTTGGACAGGAAATTTCGCTCTTGTGTAAGGATATCGATAGCAAAAGTGAGTAAAACTGTCACGGAAAAGAAAAAAATCTTTTAGGAAATATTTAAGCTGTTTAACACATGTAAACAAGGAAGATTATTATATAAGGGCTTGTTAAAATGTAAAGCAATGAGTTGATTAGGGATGCAAAAAAGAAAGCATTTGTGGATTGAAGGAATTATTTGGAAAAGATTCCCAAACTGCTTAATTTTTTTTTCTTTTTTAGAGTTTTATATAATACACGAGAAGGGGTCAAAAATCTGTTACCCATAGATTACTTGGCAAAATGAAATTGAATAGATGAAGTTAATACATGAACACCAGCTTGATGATAATTAAAGTACAAGTGTGTGTGTGTGGGGGGGGGGCAAGTAAATATTGATCATGACCAGGAAGATCATACATGCAAGAAGAAAGGGATGCAATTTTTGCCCTGAAAATGTGGAAAAGTTATTAATCCAAAATGGACTCAGTAAGCACTGTGGATGGGCCTATCATTAAATAGCATTGCTCATCTCTACTATGGATAGTTCCATTATTCAAATATCTGTGAGCCGAAGTGTTACTCTGAGAGTAAAGTGACACTGAGTAATGAAGTTCCATGAAGTTTAACTTAAGAATTCGTGATTGTCAGAGTTTGAGAAACATGAAAGCAAATAGGGGTGTAGTTAACTGATAACTGCACATCTCATTTGGCCAACAGTAAGTTAAACTTTATTACTCAGTGTCACTTTCCTCTCAGAGTAACACTTCAGCTCACAGATATTTGAATAATCACCAGCCTATAGATGTCATACAGGGCACATGTTTTACACTGCTTTCTCTTAAACTTACAAATTTTGTGGTTAACATGAGAATCACTAGAAAATCAAACAAATGATTATCTGAAACAGTTGGAAGCTCTGCTGGATTTTCTATAGTAGTTGAAGACAAATTATTTGGCCGAGTGTAAAGACAATTAGTGTCTAAATTCGCAAGGAATCATATCAGCTATCATCATCTTTGAAGATTCTGTTAAGGCTGATTCAATGATTTTGTCTCAGCAACAAGCAACAGATGATGAAATTGAAATTTTTGTATCGGGAGAGAAGCATGTGACACTTATACAGAAATATGTGAATCTGAAGAATACAATGGCTTTGTTGGTAGCAGCAAAACTGCTCTAGTAATATCTAAAACTGCAGTAGACAGAGTTCTAAGACTTATCTACATACTTTACAGGGCATAGCTGATTGCACTAAATACTGAAACACATTTGAACAGCAATTACATGTATGTATAATGAATATTACTATATGTATAATGGGATGTAAGGTCAGGTGATGTGTAACATCACAGCCTCTCCTTGACAAATGTCAACCCCGCCTTCTCGTGGTGTATCCTGTTCCCACTAAAGGGGCTCTGACGACCGCCAATAGCGGTATAACTATACCATCGGGTTTAGAGGAAATGCTATCCCACACTCTCACTAACCCGTTTGGCCAGAGAGGTGAGTTATGGCCAAACCCCTCCAAAATTAAATCTTGGCCCTCAGTCTCCGGCAGCTGGAATGTACCTGGCCAAGGCAGCGGCCAATGCGACATGATGGCAGAGGGTGCTAAGAATACCTGGAGGACAGGACTAGGCTGCCATCTGATGTTGACCTTGGCTACGTATAATGGACGCTCCCTATCTTCTGATTCAAGGCTTCTTGAATTGGAAGAGGAACTACAAAGGATCAAGTGGGACATCGTCGGGCTATGTGAGGTAAGGAGAAAAGGAGAAGATCTCATCGAACTGAAAAGTGGACATCTCTTCTACTATCGTGGGACAGATACTGGCAGAACTAGTGGTGTTGGATTTATAATAAACAAGAAACTGAAGGATAAAGTTGTAGAAGTTGAAAGTTCCTCTGACAGAGCTGCACGGCTTGTTATCCAACTCTCGAAAAGATACCAAGCTCAGATTATTCAAACTTATGCACCCACCACAAGTCATCCTGAAGAAGAAATTGAAGAATTTTATGAGGAAATTCGTCATCTAAATAATAAAGATAAGCAGCACTTGAAGATGATTATGGGAGATTTCAATGCAAAAATAGGGCAACAGCAACAGAATGAAACTTCAGTAGGTGAATTCGGTCACGGCAACAAAAACCAGCGTGGAAATACTCTCGTTGAGTTTGCAGAGGCAGAAGGGTTTTTCATCTTGAACTCCTTTTTCAAGAAAAAGCCACACAGGAAAAGGACATGGAGACATCTAAATGGGACGATAAGTGAAATTGATTTTATTATGTGTAACAAAAAATTCGTCATAGAAGACTGCAGTGTGCTAAACAAGTTCAACACAGGTAGTGACCATAGATTGGTGAGATGTAAGATGCACCTCAACACTAAACTCGAACGTGGCAAGCTCATAAGACAAACAAAATGTAATGACATAAACAACCTCAAAAATCACCATAGTACCTTCAAGTTGGAACTGAAGAACAGATTCTCTGCTTTAGAAGGCCTAACATCGGAAGAAGTGGATATTTCTGAAGTTAACAGAAAAGTAACCAAAGCTCTTATGGAAACAGCAACAAAATTAGCTGGTTCTAAGAACAAGTTTCATGTGAACAAATTATCAGGAAAAACCAAAATGTTGATGCAAAAAAGAAGAGAGATGAGGACAACTAAAGAAGATGTTACTTCCAAAGTGGAATATATAGAGCTGTGCAAGACAGTACGAAGAAGTATCACGGAAGACGTAAGGAAATTCAACTGTGAACTAGTGAGGAAAGCAATTGAAAACAACCAAAGCCTAAAGATAGCAAAGGGACATCTCAGTAAGGGAATAAAACAGATTATGGCACTGAGAAAAGATGGTTCTGTAACAAGAAATAGATGCGAAATTTTGGCAAGAGTGAAAGATTTCTACTCCAAATTATATGAAAGCGATGATACATGTACTCCAGACATCATGAAAGGTACCAGTACCAGAGTTCTTCCAGTCCTCCCAGCAGAAGGTGCACATGCAATCAAGAACATGAAGCGGGGAAAAGCTCCAGGAGAAGATGGAATTACTGTAGACATCATACAAGAAGCAAGTGAAGAAATAGAAACAGTACTCGCTCAAATTTTCACTCAATGCCTTAATGAAGGGAAGATTCCTGAGGATTGGAACAATGCTACAATGATTCTGCTACATAAAAAAGGTGACATTGAGGATCTCAGGAACTACAGACCTATCAGCCTCCTATCAGTTGTTTATAAAATCTTCACTAAAGTTCTTTCACACCGCTTGAAGGTAACACTGGACATGGCTTAACCGAGAGAACAAGCTGGATTCAGGAGTGGCTACAGCACAATAGATCATATCCACGTACTGAGAGAACTAATTGAAAGAGCGAGGGAATATGAACTTCCATTGTGCATGGCTTTTATCGATTATGAAAAAACCTTTGATTCGGTGAAACCATCAGCAGTTACAATGGCTCTGAAATCCTGCGGTATTGAAGATGCATACATTAATATTATTAATAACATCTATGAAAATGCAAAGATTCGGCTGTATGAAAATACAACACACATAAAAATTGGAAAGGGAGTGAGACAAGGTGACACCATATCTCCGAAGCTCTTTAATGCCACATAGGAAAATGTCTTTCAATCACTGAACTGGGAAAACAAAGGGATAAAGATTAATGGAGATTATCTAACCCACCTTCATTTTGCTAATGACGTAGTCATTTTTGCAACTACCCCATCAGAGCTGCAGAGTATGATCTAGGAACTTGCTGACATGAGTAAAGAAGTGGGATTAAAAATGAACTTTCAGAAGACAAAAGTCATGTTCAATGCTTTTACAAGAAATGAAGATTTATCGATTGATGGAGAAAAGTTGGAGATAACAGACACATACGTTTATTTTGGACACCAGATATCAAGTGAGGGTCACATTGATGAAGAAATTAATTGGCGTATAAAACTTGCCTGGAGAGCTTTTGGAAGAAACAGCATAATTTTCAAGAGCAATATGCCATTATGTCTTAAAAGAAAAGTGTTTGATCAATGCATCCTTCCAGTGCTTACGTATGGTGCAGAGACGTGGACCTTAACTAAAAGAGACATACAAAGGCTGCAGACAACTCAAAGCAGCATGGAGAGGTGCATGCTTGGTGTAACCAGGAGAGATAAGAAGAGGAACTTGTGGATCAGGGAAATGACACGATCAGAGTAAAATCCCTGAAATGGCAATGGGCTGGACATACTGACAGAAGGACAGACCATCGTTGGACAGCCAAAATTTTAGATTGGATTCCAAGGGACAGGAAAAGACCCAGAAGAAGACTACATGGGAGATGGGTGGATGAAATTCGAAAGTACGCAGGAGTGACATGGAGGAGACTGGCACAAGACAGACCGTTGTGGAGGAAACTTGGGGAGACTTTCATCTAGCAGTGATTTGATAATAGTTGACAATGATGATGATGATAATGAATATGAAATGCAAAGAACCAAAAAAGATTCAAGATTTTTCACTTCTGTTACAGTGGACACCCCCCCCCCCCAACCTAAAACCTGCAAAAAACTCTAAAATTTGTCCGCCATGTTGCGTATTGTATGAGGCAGCTAGGAATCACAGTTCGGCAGGCTCACACATTCTTTTCCAGTTCACAGCTTTTTGTTTATTTATTTCTCATTTACATTGTTTTTTCATTCGGCTGTTCTCTAAATTAATTAACAAAATTGCGGGATAATTAGGAAGTCGCTCCAATACTCTTGAAGGCAAGAAACGTAATATTTTGCCATTTTGAATTGCTAGACCTCACACATAGCCCTGAAGTGGAACATAAAAATTCCTATCTCAAGGGTCTTCTAGGGGATGAAAAACGAACTAGGGAAATGTGCTTTCGAATGCGGATGGAAGCAGCATGGTTCGAAGTAGTTTTTCACTTTTCCTTTTTCTTCTTTCCGCTTGTAGCTTAACGCTGTGGTCCGTATGTTTACTTCAGTGGGTGGGCCAAGAGACCCTCGGCAGACACATAACTCTGTCAGCAAGAAAGATACTCTGATGTCTGCGAGGGACAATGGGCAATTAAGAGTATAGAATCGCCGAAAAGAATAGGGGGTGAATTCGAGCGTCGTTTTTGGTCGGTAGTTGCTGATATACGCTTAAGGTAAAAGCACGTCTGATTTCGCTCGGCCGAGAAAATTAATCTCAGGGCTGGCGGTCGCAACTCGATAAAAAAATGGAAACAAAACCTGCGAGGGGCATATTTGAACTGCGTACTCAGGCAGGGTAGATGTTATGCTAACGGAAAGGAACTGACTGAATTGGGAATGAACGGTCTAAAAGGACGGAAGGTAGCGATGGACGGAATCTACTATAGCAGCAGCGGAAGTGAGGGGGTCCCACTCTTCAAGCAGCTGACGGTCAGAATCATTTCTTCACGACAACAGAAATCATTTCCCAGGAATGCGGAAAATCAGTCTCTGAACCTGCAACAGCAGATGTGAGAGGGGCTATTTTGTTTAACGGCCACCTTCAAATAGTCACGAGAGTAGATCCGTGTATACTCGCATCAGCGCAACAAAGTGCGGAGTGATATCACCATTTTAATTGTGTGTTTCATTTACTTCAAGCTTCAAAGTGAAGTGTTGATTCATCGGTGCTGCCACATGGTGCAAGTGTTTGTGTGTGGTTTTTTTATTTTATCTTGTTTTATTATGTGATGCACACGGGATTTGCACAGCAAAGTCACGAAACTGTAAGTAGATGAATATTTCCTTTTTTTTTCTTCGCACATCTGCGAACTTGTGCCATCCCGACACCCAAAGCTGCATGGACATAGATGCAGTAATGCTGAGTGACTGAACCTCAGAGGAAGTACCTGCACATACAAACTTCAATTTCTTACAGGGCCCATTTCCTGATCTTTTAGGAGAATAAGGGAGAGGGTGTGGCCACAAATTCCGCTTTGACGGACAGTTTCTTTTAACTTTGGTTCAGGGTCAACGTGAGCGGGGAAGGGATCTGCATGTGCATGCTTATTAGATTTAGTTAATTAACTTTGGCAGTATTTCGCACCTATAATCGTATACCGCAAATTAACGTGCTTGTGTATTTTGTGACGCGAGTATTTTTAATGTGATCGTTTGCATATAATTTTTTTCATTCTCTAAGCAATTGTATATGAATATCACCTGCTGCTCTATTTAGTGTGTTAACGATAGTATCTTTTGATCAGATAGTCCGGTGGGGACTCAGTCGGCTTGCGTCGTCCGACAGTAAAGTGTGATACTGTGTGCTGCCCACATAAGAGGGACAATTGTCTATGCGCCCAGAGAGCGCCGTATCTGTTTAAATCTCGCAGATTGTAATTAAATGTTGTGTTGTGCATTTGTGAATCATGTGTTATTTGCGAAAAGAGTGTTGTTCTGGCTGGTTGGGGATTGAATGTACCGGAGTAAGATCCGGACCACTACACTCAGTCACGAATTGGTGATTGCGGGTGAACCTCACCACAACTCTCTGATCCCAAAGTATCGTTTTTTAGTTTATTTTATTTTTTATTGTTGTTATTTTTGTTCACACGGTGGATTCACCCAAGCCTCATGCTTCGGGTCATTCTTCCAAGTTTCATTATTTTATGTTCTGGTGTGAATCATTGAGTGCAGCAGTGCACCTGAGATTCACACCTGGTGCCGCGGCCAACTGAATTGTACGACAGGTTCCAAGCACCGTTACCGGCCGACTCGGCAGGAACACTGTCAAGTAATAACATTATGACACAACGTACGCGAAGAGCCAAAATTTTATGACCAGCACATGTAAAGGTCATGAAATGGTATAACTAAAACCTGATACTGAGCTTTGTTAATCAGAATTATTCTTGTTATTCATGTGCGAAAGGCAGCAGACTTAAGCCTTACATTTGGCAAAGGCCTAATTCTAACGGCCAGAGCATTTTTGAGACAGCAAGGCTTATGTGCTCACGGTCAGCAGTGCATAGTACCTTCAAAAAGTGGTCCGAGGAGTGAAACCATGAACAGCTAGCAAGGTTATCCTGCATGGTACGAGCCAACAGAAGAAATGCTGTGGCAAGGTGTGGGCCGACAACGGCTCATCGATGCTAGAGGTGAGCGAAGGCTATCCCGTATGGTACAAGCAACAGAAGGGATACTGTGGCAAGGTGTGGGCTGACAAAGGCTCATTGATGCTAGAGGTGAGCGAAGGCTATCCCATTTGGTACAAGCCAACAGAAGGCATACTGTGGAGAAACTTGCCTGGGAATTTGAGTGCTGGGAGTGATGTGTCACAAGACATGGTACATTGAACCCTGCTGAAAATGGAGCTGTGTAGCTGCAAGCCACCAAGAGTGCCCATGCTAACCTTGGTTCACCGTCGAAAGCATCTACAATGGGCATGTGAGCATCAAATCTGAAACCATGAATAACTGGGAGGCCATCTGATCCGATGAATCTCATTTCATGAACGGCCGGGTACGTGTGAGTCATTTACATGGGGAAGTGTTGGCACCAGAATGCACCACAGGATGAAAACAAGCCGGTGGAGGAAATGCAATGCTTTGGGCAATGTTCTGCTGGGAAACCATGATTTCAATCATTCATGTGCAAGAAACTATGACATCTAGCACACATACCTAAACATAATAGCAGACCACGTACATCCTTTCATGGCAACCCTATTTTCTTCTAGTAGTGCCATCTTTCAGCAGAATAATGTGGCATGCCACATTACCCAGACTGTTTGAGAATGGTTTGAGGAACACGAAGAAGACTCCTGGGTATTGGCCTGGTCTCTAAATTTCCCAGACATCAATCCAATTGAGCATCTGTGGTTTGTGGCTGAACAGAAAATCCAATCTGTGGTGGCTCAACCATGAAACTTAAAAGGGTTAAACGATCTACTGGTAATGTGTTAGTACCAGATACCACAACAGCTTCAGAAATCTTGTAGTGTCAGTGCCTTACCGGGTAAGAGCTATTTTGACGGCACATGGAAGCATCATATTAGGCAGGTCGTCATAATGTTTTGGCTCTTTGATGTACCTAGAACTCATTCTTAAAAATAAATACGGTAAAGTTTTTTTTTTTTTTTTTTTTTTTATTTATGCTGAATTCGAAATTAGTTTGTTTGGGACATCTATACATAGTATAAAATAAAGTCTCCGGTAGGCGTCTGTCTGTTTGTTCGGGCTAATCTCTAGAATCGCTGGACGTATTTTGATGCAGTTTTCACCATTCCATAGAGCATTTGTCGAGGAAGGTTTAGGTGTATGAAACATTAATCTATGACAAAAGGGAGCAGAGCAGTAACGATTTTAGTGACAAGTCAAAGAAAAAATCCGCCGTTCTTATTCTTTCGTGGCTTTCACTGCCTAAACAACGGTGCGTGGCGACCAGTTTACGAAACGTTTTTGCTCATTGGAAAAAGATGCGAAGTGCATGCACGGCGGCCGGTCTGACAGCATGCAAGGCCACAGACTAAATGCATAGTTAGATTGGATGCTGAAAGATAATTGGTTTATGGCGCTTGCACAGACTAAATACATAGTTGTTTTCATCCACACATATGTATCTCTTTGAGTAGCTCTTCAATTAAAATTTAAATATTTTATTAAAATTATGCTGAGACGAAAATCGAATATGGGTCGTAGTACATCGGACGCTAAAAGAATTCGTGTATCCCGCCATAATAAAACTTTCCAAGAAACAAAATTTTGATTGGCAAATGACAGATAAAGAATGGCTTTACAAAGAGAAAAACAGTCGCCTGTTGAATGTAATAATTGTCTCTCTTTAGATTTGCCGTAAATTCTAAATTGCTACCATGTGAAGCCGGGCCGGGTCACTAGTAATTACATACAGAGGTTGGACAGAATAATGTGAACACCTAGGAAAAGGTTTTACGTACCTAGCAGTGTGTGGGACCACCTTTGGCATTCAAAACTGCCTGAATTCTTTTTGGAATGGACACATACAAATTCTGGATGGTGGTTAGTGGGATGATACACCATTTTTCATGCAGAAACTGATCCAGGTCCTTGAGAGATGCAGGAGGAGGATAACTGGATCTTACTCTGTTTTCCAACAGAGACCACAGTGGCTCGATGATAAATTAAGTCTGGTGATTGGGGAGGCCAAGGAAAAGCGTGAAAGTTCGTCCTCGTGTTTCTTAAACCATGATTGGACATTTCGAGCTCTGTGAATTGGGGTGTTATCATCTTGATAGATGGCATCCCCTGCAGGAAACAATGCCCGAGCCATTGGATGGACTTGGTCGGCCAAAATGGTTTCATACGTCCTGCCAGTCATCCGTCCTTTCAAGGTGATCAGCAGACCTGCTGAAAGCTACGATGTAACTAACTGCCCAGAGAATGACAGAACCACCATCATGCTGCACTGTTGGAAGCAGACAGTCTGGGTTGTATGCTTCTGATGGTGTTCTCCACACATAAACACGTCCTGCGGTGGAGAATAGTGTGAACGTGGATTCATCCGACAACATTACATGCTTCCATCCATCGGCAGTCCATGTTGTATGCTCCTGACACCACTTGCATTGCCATTGGGCATTCACCTGGATCACCAGAGGTTTTGCAATAGCAGCTCTGTTTATGCAGTTATGTGAACACTGTTTTCGTTGATACTGGGGTCTAAAAATGCAGATTGAGCTCCGAACTAATTTTCGGTGCTGTGGTCTTTTTTATTACGGGTAACAATCCTCTTTAATGCTCTGTTGTCTCTATCCGTCAGGGTCTTTTTCTGGCTGCTCTTATGTTTTGCAGATGAGGTTTTGCCACGGACACGGTATGCTGTCATGACGCTAGACACAGTAGCTCACGATAACCCCACTACCCTGACAACTATTGCCACGGAGGCACCAACTAGACGACCACCAACAATTAGCCCTCTTTCGAAGTCTGTTACGTTGCTCATTTCGTTGTCACCCTGAAAGAAATTTTACAAGACACTTTAAATCACTTAAACAGGACCTTGAGGTTCTAATCAAAGCTAGTACAACAAAAAAATGGTGGATACCTTTGCGTATTGTGACGTACACAGCTGCATTAAAAGTCACATCTCTGAGCATGGTGTTCACATTATTCTGTCCAACCCCTGTACATTCAGTATAAAAATATATGCACTTAAAAAAAAAAAGAATACCATATATTAAAATGAGTACATACATAAGCATAAAAATGTTTGTGTTAAAACTAATAATTTGGCTTTGGTTGTATGTTTGAAAAATAACAAAAATTTTACATCACAAATCACAGATAGAGTGAATAATTTACATAATGATACTTTTCTTCAGCCTCAAACATCTTTATTATATGCAGGCTACACTGTTAGTACCATTTGGAAGTTCTATTTAAAAGCTTTAAAATAAGACATAATTTTGTAGATCTGACATTTGGTAATAACAAATTAAAATTTTTAATGTTGAATATGCATTTATATATGTATCATTGTTATTTACAATTAAAAAATGGACAAATATGTAAGTGTAATCATGCTTTCCTACTGAGCACTCAAATTACTATGCTCATACAAAATTATAATAAACCATTCACAAATCTTAATTACTATTTGCAAAGAAACAGGAAATAATCCATACAAAATACTGCTATTCTTTACAAAAATGCTGAAAATTTTGTATACAAGGGAAACAATAAACTTCCTTAACTCCAATTAGATTTGCAGAGAGTTGCATACTTTCCCCAATGCTCGGATATTTCCTTTCACTGATATGAAATATTACACATGTCTTTCAAGTATTGGAATAAAGCACACTCAGAGTAATGTTTTTAATTTTTTAAAAGAAGGTAATGTGAATTTAAAGAACAATCACATGTTTTTATTAGCCTATAATCTAAGATGCAGCCTAAAAATTCAATACAATAAAACTACAGGATTACTGATAGAAACCATGGTGAGTTTATACTTTACAATGAATTTTCTCAGCTTATGAATTTCATGTTGTCTTTCTAATTATTGAACCTCAGTACAACCTACCATACTACTAGACAAAGCTTCTGTGCTGCAATGACCACCAACTAAAATATTTAATAGAATATCTTTGCATCTACCATATGATTGGTATGCATGAATGTTATTACTCACCTTGTAAGTCACTTGGAGTGGAAACAGGACAAGATACAGAAGTGAAGTCTGAGTTTGAGCTTGGTGCTGAACTAACAGAGTTGGTATCCTGAGAATCTGGAGGCTGCACTTGTTTTCTGTTGGATCCACATGAGGCTACTGGTGTATTTGGACCTGAACCAGAAAGGACATTATTTACACAAGAGCTTGTGGGTGTTCCAGAAGGTGTAGATGCTGCATTAGATGGAGTAGTTGGAGTTCTTATTAATGCACTGCTGTTTGATCCAGGTCCAGATGAGTTGTTCACAGGTTTAGGAGAATTATGAGGTGTTGTATGCAAGCTATTTCCACCAGCTGGTGTTACTGCCCCTGGGCTTGGATGTGGAAGTCTTGGACCAGGAGGAGTAGGATGTGGGAACTGCCTAGATGGATCAGCTGGAGAAGGCAACCCAGAAACTGCACGAGGAGAAGGCAAGGATAATGACCCAGGATTTGGTGATGAAGGGTGAGGACTCGTCATAGGCCTTCGAGCTGTCTGATGATATGGTGGTGGTGGCCCTTGCATACGGTTTCCAGGACTGGGACCCATATTAGGACTTGGGCTGTTTAAAGTTTGTGGCTGCTGAGGAGTAGACGGTTGTGAACCTTGTGCTTGGGAAGGTTGTATAGTCTGCTGTTGTTGTTGAAGGGAAGGCTGTTGTTGAACTGATGGTTGCTGCTGAAGTGGTATACTGGTAGGAGGATGAGAAAGTGGCACACCACCGCAGCCATGTTTTTTCCTTCTTTCATCATAAAACTGCTGCTGTAACTTTTGCCATTCTATCTGAGCAGCCATCGAAACAGGAGGAAAGCCCTGTTGGGGAAACCCAGGACCCATCATTCCAGGCCCCATAAACATATCAGAAGAAGGATGAGGATGTTCATGATCTCCCATGCACAACTGGTGAGGGCTGAAGCACATATCCATTCCAGGATGAACACACATCTCTCCTGGACCAAACCGAGGGTGTGTGCCATGAGAAGGCATTGAACCTGGTACAGATCCCATTGCTGGTTGAGATGGCATCATGCCACCATGTGATTGGTCGTGCTGCTGCTCAGGAAAAAGGAGCTGTTGCATTTTACGGATCATGGCTAACTGCTCTTCTCGATGTTGACGCTGCTGTGGTGTTAGATTTTCATCAGGCACTTTTACACCTAAACAAAATGAGGGCTGTATGTAAATATGCAATCATGCACAAATAAACAGTGTTACTTAATCAGAAGTAATGAATTAAAAAGTGAGTGATGAGCACAAAATAAATATATATGACAATACTATTATATCAACCAAGTCTACTCCCTAAATTAAAAACTGAGCCACAGTAGTACTACCTTAGTAAGTTAAAAATTATCTTCATTTCAGTTAACTAAATTGCAACTACTTTGTAAACTGTGTGCTGGAAAATACTGAAATAATGCACACACAGATTGATGTGTGAGAGAGAAATAAAGAGATAAAGGGCTTACTTTTAAGGAAGGACTTGTTCTTACTTAAAGCCTACGAAAGGTGAAGGCATTTCACAAGCATGAAAAAAATCAGTGCAATTTGTTATTAAATTTTTACTACCATATACAAACACACCACTGCACTCTGTTTCAGTTTAATCCTAGCATACAGTTCTAATTTTATAAAACACTGTTAATGTAAAAAAAATGTGTGAGAAATCATACTTTGCATGACAGAAGTTCGGGAATAAAAAAAAACATATTTAGAGAAAACCTATAAAGATGTCTTCAAGACTAAAAGATAAATTTACAATTATAACCACCTTACTCAGCTATATGTAGCTGAATAGTGTAAACACTCGGCTATATGTATTTGAATAGTATGAGTACTCAGCTACAAGTAGCTAAAAACAAGACGAACCAGAAACAATGGCATATCACTAATATAAATAACACAAACAGCTTATGATCAAAACAGCACTCTTCAATAACTAATTAATTACATGTTTTCGAATGTTGGGTTCTTGTGAGGTGGAAGCTTTTGAAAATCAAATCACTGAGGTCATTAAAAAACACCAACATAACTGTAACACAGCAACTGGAGCTTCCCACTTACACAAGTTGTATTGCAAAATGTATGTGACACCTTCCTCTTAAGACTACTTGACAGATCATCAAAAGTTTTTGCACATGGATCAGGTTCGTTAAGAGGGTAGTTTTAGAGATTTATAAATAATAATAATCTATAAAACCACCCTCTTAAGTTTGTGAGGAAAATTTGTTCCTCACAAACTTGAGGGACTATTTTCTTTGCTAACTGATACATGCAGTTAAGAGTCAAAAGATAAACATAGTGGAAGAAAACAAAGTTACCACTCAACTATAGGAACCAAAAGTGTGGAGCTTTGGAAGTCCATCTGCTTTTTGTTTTAAGAAACTGAATCAAATTACGACAAAATAAAATTTCAAAAATTTTATTCCTCACAAACTCGAGGGACTATTCCTTTTGCTAACTGATACATGCTGTTAAGAGTTAAAATGTAAACAAAGCAGAAGAATACAGCATTCACAGTTAATCACAAAGAACAAAAGCATCAAGCTACACAAGTCCATTCATTTTTTGTTCAAAGAAATTGAATCAAATTACAAAATTGTATGTGATTTATCATTTGGTGATTTGACCTGGGCCATAGTCGGCATTTTTACTGAAGTTCAATCGGCACTGACAGGAATTTGAAATCGTAAATGCATGTGTAAGCTCATATTAATTTTCAGGAATATTTAGCTTTTCTGTTATTATTGTTGCTTACTTTAGACATGACTGGACAATGATGCACAGCACTGGGTAGCATATGTCCACTACTGATCACAATATACAATAACAATGTTCATTACTGCCAGGAAGTTGCTGAGAATGCTGATCCCAACAAGGGGCAAGATTTAGAACCTGTACTTGCGCTGCTGTTAGGTGCACATGGTCTATACAATAGAACCATTGGCATGGTTGAAGATATTATTTACTAACCTTAAGGCAATGATTGTGATCATATCAATGATACATCAATTTGCATCTTCCAACATATTCTGGACCTACTCTCTGTAATGCTGTCATACCAATTTTACAGCACACATCAACACTTAAAATTAGTCCCAATGCATGTAGTAGAAAACAGTTCCATCACAATGGCCTATAACCAACAATGTACACTTGACAAATCAGTTGAAAATATTGGTAACACAAATTGGCATTAGGTTTGTCATATGTAGCTTTTTTCACATGTATGAAACATTCAAAGTCTGCTAATTGATTCAGCATTCCCCTTTGACAGGTTGTTAAGGGTCACCACCAAGTCTGGACTTAATGACGAAAAACAGGAACTGTAACATCTGCTTGGTTTTCAGTAATTTGATTTGAACATATGCATTTGTAAATTTAGCAATTTCAACTATGAAAGTGAAAAAGCAAAATTAATCAGTTCTACATTAATGTGTTGCAAAAGAGCACCAAATCACATGGATAAGATATTAAACTTCAGTTTGTAAAAAAATAAATAAATGAGAGCACAAATGTAAATCCTATTTTCAGCCTAAATTTCAAGTAAAAACAACAAGCAGTTCCTCATTCTACTATGACAAAACATTTTCCTTAAACGCTGCTTTGCTCCAATTTGCTGTTAGTGGTGTTCCTAATGAATAAAAAATAAAATGGGAAAGATGACATCGAATTTTTGGTTGTAATGAGAACATCTTTTGAATCTGTTCTGATGTGAATTAAATTTGTCAAAGCAATTCAAAGTCAATGGAACCAGATGGGAAAACAATCAAATGGTTTATATAATCGATAAAATATCCAGAAATAGAAACAGCCACTTACTTCAACTAGCAGCTAAAAAGCATGTTATGAATATTAACCAATGACGCACAAAAAGTTTTGCATAGCACAAGGAAGGCATCAGAGACAGAGATTTTCAATTCGAACAGTTAGAAGAAGAAATACAGAAGGAAACATGACATAAATCTATGCCTTCGAGCGGTAGAATTTTGTGTAATGGAAAAGTTGAAAATAGGCAAAAAATATTCTTCATGGTAAAAGCTATGCTAAGGAAAAAGCACTTTTCAAATACATCTCCCAGAAAAAGAGATACTGATAAATAAATAAATAAAAAAAAAAAAAAAAAAAAAGGTTTAGATCTTTATGCCCCTAGCAGGAACTCTTTGCATTATTTAAAGAGGATAATACTCCACATCTCTATAGTAGTGAATGGCATACAGTTAAGAAGAAATTTCTCAATAGGGTTTTCAGAAGCGGCAATACAGCTGCAAACGGAAGTACACAAACACCACCTACCGACAGAATTGTGAACTATAAAACTTCTTATATACTAGCCTAAAGTGTTCTACAAGGTAAATGACATCCCGTGTTGAAAGAATTTTTTAAATTGCACATGTGGAAGCAGAGATATTGAGAAAACAGATTAAGCATTTGTACCACCTAACGGTGAATTTGCGCATTAATGTATGAAGAAAATACACACACAGAGTTTGCATAGTTAGTAGTATCTGACTGAAAAATAAGTTTTTTAATTGGATTCTTAATCCCACAGATATTACTGCAAACATGAACTTAAGCTCTCTGATGGCAGATTTGTGCGTTAAGAAAAATTTGAAATTATATGAGAAACATTTCACATTAGAACAACAAAGAAAGAATTTTTCAAATTGGACTCTTAGAATTTATCCAAAGAAAGAATTTTTTAAATTGGACTCTTAGAAGCAGAGATATTGACAAAAATAAAATACACATCTATGCCCCCTGGCAGAGAAACCATGCATTATTTTAAGAAGCAAATATACATACATTCATATCCCTAAGCTGCTCTCTGAGATTCAGAGGTTGGCCCCACAAAGAAATACAAACTACCAGATAATTTTTACTTACTGATGTCATATCAAACTTTTCCATTTACAGCGATCTTGACATACAACTAAGGCTTCATTGACATCCATCACACGACGTACACAATATTACTTCATACTCATAATCTTTTTCTCATGCAGAGACTCCTGAATCTGATCCTCCCATGACTTCCTTGGCCTTCCTCAGCCTTTCCTTCCTGCCACTTGGGCTAAAAAGATTTTCTTAGTAAGCATTTCATCACTCATTCTTTCAACATGGCCAAACCACTGAAGCATATTAGTCTCCACTTTGATAACAACATTTTGCTTCACATTACACAACTGCAACACATCTTCATTCCTCACACAATCAGAATGTGTCTTGCCACAAACCTCCCGTAAGTAACGCATTTTTCCAGCACACAAATGACTCCTATGTTTCTTCTGTAGTACCCAGGTTTCACTGCCATACATCAGAGTAGGAACAATTACACTTTCATACACAGCCATGCGGGACTCTCTGGAGAACTCATCACGTGACATGCTTCCATTCCATGGACGATCGTTAGATTTCAGGGGTGAAATTGTGAAATCATGTTTCGTCACCTGTGATGATATGACAAAAAAAAAAAAAAAAAAAAAAAATTGTGACCCTCAGCAGAATACTGTTGCAGAAAAGCCAAAGACAGGAAACGTTGGTTTCTGTGCTGGTTGGGGAGTAAATGTGGCACCCATCTTGCACACAATTTCTGAAATCCCAGCTGCTTGTGAATGATGGAATACACAGTCCTGTACAAAATGTCTAATGTATTGGCAATTTCCTTGATTTTGATATGCCTATTATCCAATAAAAGTACCTATTATCCTGTATCACGTTGTCAACATGCTTCGGAGTGCAGGATATTGATGGTCTGCCTTTGCAGCATTCGTTCGTCAATTTTTTGTGACCCTTTTCAAATTGTTGGCACCACTTTACAATGGCTGGGTGAGACATGGCATTTCTCCCATACACAGCACAGATTTCACAATAAATGTCAGTGCAATTTAGGGCGCTTAAGCCCACAAAAATCGAATGGTTACTCACACTTCCAATTTGGAGTAAGAATCCAGTTGATGCACCATTACGAACTGCCTTCTGCAGTTACTGAACTAAAATACCTCCCATCAGCAGATCTGACATACAGCAGATCTACATACAAAGTATGTCAGATCTGCTGATCTCTCATCAGCAGATCTGACATATTTTGCGCCAAAGCACACACGGTCTGACTGCAACCCCACTCCAGATGGTGCTAAGTGTAACATACTTTTGATTCACTTACGTATTATGTTTGTATATTTTCCTTGTACTTCAGAGGATTCATTATTCATTCATGTCTAAGATACTAAATAAATTACAAACATCAGAAACTCTGTTGCTATTCAGCCAAAAACACATGATTTGAGCCTAAAAATGTTTAAGATTAACAATGCTTCAAAAGTAAACTGCTGTTACTTAGAATATTACAAAGTTTGTGTTACAATAAAAGTACCAAAACAATGCAAAAATATAGCGGGTGTTTTTTTTTTTTTTTTTTTTTTTTTTTTCCAGTGTTGTAGAATGAATAACTGGGCAAGGTCAGTTTTTTCTTTAAACCACTTAACCTCTATACTTTTTTATAGCTTTTTCCCCAAGCTGTGATGACCTTGTTACAGCATCAGCAGCTTGACCTGATTCAGATCAAACATAAGAATTCATTAAATTAAAAATAATGACTGAATATGTTAAAAGAAAAAATTCAGCCAGTGAAGCACTCTCACAACATCTGCATTTAAATTTAGTGAAAAGAAAAAAAGTTAAGAGAAAGAAAAATGATATTATAAACTTCATTCACAAAACAGCTCATACACAAAACGAATGCTGCCATTATAAAAACAAAACTGAAGGAAGTGAACCGAAATCAATACAAGAAACTGAAAAATCTTCAAAATTTTGACAAAAAATCTCAGATACCCGTGAAATGGGCCTTTTGACTCAGCTGTTATATGACCAGGGGTCGAAAAATACGGTCACCTGGTACCCTGGGGCGACCAAAATAATTGTCCGGGCCATCACGGAAAACATCATTGAGAAACATGTACCGTAATGTTTGTCGTCTAAACGCCGATTAAAAAAAAAAAAAAAAGTTTTTGCGGCCATTTGATTTAGAAAAAGAAAAAAAAAGAAAATCTGCAAGGTAATTGTGCAGGAGAGGGAGCATAATTGGAAAAGGAACTCCCTCGGAAATTTTTTCCTCAGTTCAGGAGTTTGTACGGGGAGTGTCGTAATGAAAGACCGCGAAAGTTGTAGAGAAGAACGGCGGGAGTTGTTTTGTCTTTGTATTTGTTAGGAAAGACAAAATGCTGACTGTGCTTGTGCGTTCTCTTCGTCAATTGCCTAATAAAAATGTACGCACTGCGCTTGCTGCACAAACCTACACAGGCATGCCTCATTTCAAAGTTCCATGTTCTGGATCTCGCGTGTGCTGTGACTTGTATTTTAGTTCGTCCTTCACCATTTTGACCAAAGTCTTTGCTGCTGATATTTTCCTTCATTGCTTTTTACACTGAAGAGCAATTGAATTAGAGATACCTGTCTAGTAACGTGTAGCACCACCTTTCGCCCTGATGACAGCGGCGATTCGTCTCGGCATGGACTTTACAAGACACTGGAAGCGTTGGGAAGCCATACGGATCCACGACCCCTGAACAAGCTCCCACAGTTCACAAAGATTTGATGGAGGGGGGTCAGAGCATTGAACATCTTTCTCGATGGCATCCCAGATGTGCTCAATGGGACTGAGGTCAGGTGACCTAGCTGGCCAAGGAAACGAGGTCACGTCGGTGGAGTGTTCATCCAACCAATCGGATGCAATTCTGGAGCGATGGCACGGTGCATTGTCTTGTTGCAGGATGAGGTACCCAGTGGGATGTTGAAGACGCACAAACGCGAGCAAATGGTCGTCCAGGATATCCCGGTAACGTTGACCTGTGAGTGACGATGTCACACGTACCAGGGGTCCCATTTCAGTCCACGTAAACAGTCCCCAGACGAGAATGCCACCCCATCAGCTTGAAGAGTAAGTACCCTGCTGGCAAGAAGGATCCATCGCTTCATGTGGTTTGCGCCATACTCGTATCCTCCCATCCGCATGTACCAACGTGAATCTTGACTCATCAGTCCAGGCAACATTTTTTCCCCACATGTATAGGGTCCAGTGGTGATGTTCCCGCGCCCATGCTAATCTTTGCACCCTGTGATGTTCGGTCAGCAGCGGTACCCTCGTGGGAAGATGGCTTCTGTATCCCATAGTTAGGAGATGGTTCTGGACGGTGTGGCTGCTTACACGTTTTTGTGCACCAGCGTTAAATTGCCGAGTGATTTCTTGCACTGTGGCCCGTCTATCCGCTGTTACAATGCGAGTTAGCCGACAATGACCCCGCTCATCCACATGCTGTTGTCCACGGCAGTTGGCCCTTGCAGGGATGGTTTTACCGGATTTGATGTACTCACAGTGCACCTGTGACACAGTGGCTCGCGAAAATCCCAGTGCCTGCATGACTTCCAAGATGGAGTGCCCCATTCGTCGGGCCCTGACAATATGCCCATGATCAAATGCACTTAGATCCTTCGTCTTACCCATACTGCATCCGACTCTTACTGATTCCTGTTGCATCACTTTTGGCGCAGCTACACCCGAAAAGCTGCAATCTAAAATGTAAACAAACACGTCGGTAAACTCTGCGGGAGAATTCACAGAAGTCTAGCCCTTTTTTTTTTTACCTGTGTGTAAGCCGACTCCCCTACTTTGAAAATAGGATTTATTCCAAAAACTTTCGACTTACACACATATATACGGTATTTCTATGAATTGTTTTGTATCAGAGTTTCATCATTGGTAATGTGTAATGCAATTAGAGCTGCTGCAGTGGCGTGATTAAATTTTGTGCTCGGTGGATGCCACGCCACGAAACTTTTGTGTCCGAAGATAAAAATATATCGAAAAAGTTTCCTTCAAAAATGAACTTCTTTATTTAATTAGATCTGTTTTATTTTTTTATTTCTTGGACTCCGGGGTCTTTATGTGACCGACGTTTCTGTTGAAAATTCCGCTTCTGGATCAGCATTTGTGATGTGCGGATTATACTGTGATTTTTTACTTTTTCTGAATGTCACAATCTGCGAATTATACGCCAGCGCAGATTATACGAAGGTTAAAAAAAATAAAATTGGGCGAATTTCAGGGTCTGGGGATAAATGACGAAAATTACGATTATTCAAAAATTTGCGAGCCCCAGACAAAAAAAAAAACAAAACAAAACAAAACAAAAAAAGATATAAGCTGAGAGTAGAACATTTTTTTGGACAGAAGTGTACATGACTGATATTATATATACCCAGTGATGGAAAGTTTGCGCGAACTGCGCCAATTTCATTATCTTGAAATTGGCGCAGTTTGACGCAAACAAGCTGCTACAAATTACGAAAAAAATGTATATTTGCGCCCAACTATGCCGAAACGGCAATCCACAGCAAAAACTGCTAAGCGAAAAAAATGTTTTCACGGCAAATCATAACCCTTTTTTAAGGTCGACACGTAATTTGGTAAACATATAACAACGCTTAATCAACATGTACCACCAATCCCAACATTTCGGAATGTTTGTCACCTACCTTCTAATTCGTTGTTTTTTTTTGGCATAAGCGACGAATAGGTTTCGTGATGTAGGTGGAGCTTATGGTTTTGTTGTAATCACGTGGTATATAGAAGAAACGATGCTGTACGTCATCAAATCCCGATGAAGATTGTTTACAGATGGTTTGGTGGTTTTTCGAAGTGTTGTGCAATTGAGATTGTTTATATGACGTTCTCTGCTCTTTGGGATGGTGCAGTTATTTCATTCCGGACGAGGTGCGCGATTACGTAAATACACTGTAAGGTCAGTTGTTACCTATTTCGTCAAAGCGGAGGACGACTGAAAGTGGCTCTTCCATGCAAGGATACGATGGTTCTGTTTCTAAAGGATTCATAGGTATTCAAAGATGCCAACTTTTACGGATTTTCTGCAGTTTGTATGGATTTTCACTCCATCTTACAGTTTTACGGAAGTAACCCAAAAACTACGGAAAAGCCCACGGAAGATCCCTACTAGAAATTTTCTATTTTTTACCGTCTTGTGGTCGAAAAAATGCACTTTAAAGGTAGTCCCTATACGCGTTTGACATTCTGACTTCCTCCACCAACGGAGGCGGAGTTTTTTCACGTGATTACCCGTACAGCCATTTTTTTTTATTGGAGCTTTAACGACCACCGTGAGCAACTCAATAGGCTATAAACAGTCGCCCGTCCCTAATTTAGGGTCACTGGTTCCAGGGAAGGGAGAGAGCCAGTGCCGTAAGACAAACACAACATCCATGCTTCACCGGGATTCGAACCCGGACCCCGTTCGGACGAATGATCAGAAGCCATCGCTTAGACCACTGCGCCACCGGGCCGGCTCAGCCATTTGAGAGTGCCGTGCGCAGCACAATAGCCAAGAGGGAGCTCAGCTCAGCGCCTTTTGCGAACTCTTTACATTGATTACATGTGGCTTTGTACTTGTGGTAATTTCGGTGCAAACATTTTAACCCTTTCCACAAGACTGTCGGGTGACACCCGACATTACGAAATCGTCGAATAGCGCGACACCCGCCACACCGATGACGCTTCTGCAGCTCACATGTCCACACTCGCAAGACATTTCTTTTTCGTCGAATAGGTCGGGTGTCACTCGCCATGCCGATGATAACCCAATAGCTCGCTTTCTAGGGCTCGCGGGGCATTTCTTTTTCACCGAACAGCTCGCGGGGCATTTCTTTTTCACCGAACAGCTCGCGTGGCGGGTATCACCCACCACGTCGATGATGCTTCAATAACTCGTATGTCGAGGCTGGCTGGCTAGCCAAAGCTGAGCTTTCACTGCTAAGTTGTGGCTTCTACTGCAGAAAAAAATAATAATACGAGTGCTGGGTGAGTATGGGCAAAACGTTATTCGAGTGGAAAGGGTTAACTTAGATTAAAAAGAAATGAAACGTAGCAGTGAAACAGCTATGACAACAAAAAGAACAAAGTCAGATAAAACTTATTGTCAAGTGTATTGCGATATACATATATAGTAAAGAATGGCCTTTTTATGAAGCATCTAAAGTTTTGCCGAATCACGTTTTGTAAGCCATGTGGCAGCGATTTTAGCCTAGCACATGGTGGCCACGATGATTGTAGACGTTATGCAGAGAGCAAGAAACACAAAGATCATGTCAAGAGACTAAATGGAGATGTAAGTAAAATTAATGTAACCAAAAAACTTCTGACAGCTTATAAAGAATCCTGGAAAAAATATCAAGAGTGGATTAGTGTTGGAAAAATGCAGCAAAATAAGCGAAAATGAGAAGAAATTGAATGTTCACAAGGTGATTTCAAATGGGAAGAAGCTGAACTTTTGCAGCAGTTGAATTCCTCTCATAAAATGTTAAACAGTGCTGAGATGAAGATTGAATGTGGCATAAAAAAAAAAAAAAAAGAGAGAGATACATGAGTGCAATAGAAAGTGGACAGGTACTATTAAAAGAAGCAAAACAAAATATTGCTAACTATCTTAAAAAATTAGAAAAAAATAAAAGTGAGCAATTAAATATTGAAAACAGCAGGAAAAATTAACATTTTTTGTAAAATAAATGATTAATAATATAATCCTGCTATGGTTATAAATTTTTTATATATATTTGAGAACTAATTTCCATGTATATTTGTGTGTGTACATATTTCAATGTAAGATATTTTAAATTTGAGTAGGATGCATTTAGCTCCAAAACATTTTTTGCTTAAGAGTTTGTTCTATCTCCGAAACATTTTTTGCTTAAGAGTTTGTTTTACCTGCTCCGAAAAAATGTTTTCTTACATCAAAAATGTATTTCACCTGCTCCAAAAATGCATTTTGCTGCTCCCAAAATGATTTAAACTTTTCATTACTGTATCCCCCCCCCTACGAGTCCAGTGTCTAGCCACTAAAAAATTTAGCTGGCCACCAGATTTCGGAATATTTTTCTACCCCTGTATATGACCATGGCATACAAAAACATTTTGTCATTTTACCTATCACAAACTGGAGAATATTATACATGAAATCACTACAGGTGTGAAAGAGATATTTACATTGTAAAATTGACAAATAATAATAATAATGATAAAATAAAAATAAATAAATAAAAAGTTAAACATAAAAAGTAAAGAGTATTTTTCTTGTACCATGGCTACATAAGCCAAAAGAATTTCTGAGATGAAATTTAATTTTCCATTTGAAAGGAAGCATTAATGACAAAGGATAGGGGTCATTCAAATGAAAATGAGCCAAAGGGCATATGAGAAAGATATTGTGACTGATCTTAAAGATAATCCCCATGGCTATTAAGGCATTTACCCCACTGTGACACTAGATGTTAGATTCCTTGTGTGTAGAAGGCGGTGTGTTGCTGGTGGAACCGTTTCCGAACAGCATCCAGCACCTCTTCATCTGAATGATATCTGTGACCCTGCAAATGCTTCTTCAGTTCCCCGAAAATGTGAAAGTCACAAGGGAACAAATCTGGGCTGTATGCCGGATGCTGGAGTGTTTCCCCCTGAATTTGGAAAGGTAATCCTGGACGATTTTTGCAGTGTTAGGGTCGGTGTTGTCATTAAGAAGAATGACTCCTGCAGTGAGCAGCCCAGGCCACTTGGACTTGAGTGATGCTCACAGAGATTTGAGTGTGTTCGCATATCGGGCAGTATTTACAGTGTTTCCAGTGGCAAGAAACTGGATCAACATGGGGCTCTTGTGGTCGAAAAAGAAGGTCAACATGACTTTTCGTGCACTTGTCTGCATTCCCTTTGACTTCTTTGGTGGTGAAGACAACATGTGCTTCCATTGGCTGCTTTGTCTTCTCCTTTCAGGATGAAAATGGAAGCACCAGTTTCATCTCCCATAATGATTCTGTTGATGAAACAGTGATCTTACTCACGACACCACTGTAAATGTTCCAAGGACACACCCATGCGAATGTCTTTCTGCACAGATTGCAAGTTGTGTGGCACTCACAGTGTGCATATCTTCTGGCACTGCAGATGATCCTGGATAATGGTGTGCGCACTCCCTATACACTGATTCCAACTTCGTTAGCAAGTGCTTCCACCATGATTCTTCTGTCTTCCCAAATGAGACTATCCACTTCAATGGCGGAAACATTGGTGATCACACAGTGTGCTTGCCCTGGTCTGCAGTTTTCGTACATGTTACTCATGCAGCGATGAATTTCTGTACTTCCGACAACTTCCACGGTTAAAAACCATATAACAACTCTCTGTTCCAACATTTGTTGCTTCAGTCGTGGCTGGTTGGACTGAACACCTGAATGAGGTCCTGTACAAAGGCCCACTACTTCCGTAGTCATGTGATTGCAGTGCCACATTACACAGTGTCACAACGCTACATTAGTGCCACCTGCATTCCGTGTCGACGCTGCCAAGGTAAACCTATTTGGCAGTTTGCTATGTCCATTGGCTCCTTTTCATTTGGTTGGTTGGTTGGTTGGTTGAGTACTGTTTACTGGCACAAGAGCCTCGAAGGGACAAAGAGTGCTAAGTCCAATGTTTTAAAATATTTACAAAATAAAATTAAAAGATAACAATGATATATAAAAAAAAGTGGTGTAAAAGGCCAATAAAACATCAACACAATATACAACACTGATACAAGGAATTATATGATATAACATAACAAAAACAATACTAAAGTAACAAACGATGAGATAAAACACAATAATAAAAGGAATAACAATGCTGTGATAAAATGTAACAATATAAAAGGTGTAAATGGCTGATGAAACAGAAACAAGCTACACAAAAAGAAAAACACAGGTAACACAAAGAAATGACAACACAGAAGACATGTCCCACTGATCATCTGAAAGATGACTCAGGGTCACCGAGGGAACTGGTAAAGTGGGTAAAAGAAAATGATGAACATGTTCCCTAACAAAACGATGACACAAACATAAAATATGAACGACGGTCAGAGGTACATCAAATGTCCCACACATAAGGGCAGTGTCACCACACAGCAAACAGCGGTGAATGAAATAACGGCCAATGCAGAGACGTGCTAGTACAACCTCCTTCCTACGGTTCCGGTGACACGATGCAGTTTATTTTCCACCTGTTGGTCGCACACACCCTGCCACATTCCCTTGATATAATGACAGATCAAAAAACACAAATCATGGTGAAACAGTGGCAAGGGTGTGACAACCAAAGAGGAAACAGATCTAGCAGCTGTATCAGCAGACTTGTTTCCTGGGATTCCAACATGGCCAGGAAGCAAAGAACACGGCAACCGTCTCACGCCAAAAGAAAAGGATGGTCATATATGCTGAAGTGCCAGAAAAACTGGTACAGACGAGCTTATGCAAAATACATAGCAACATCACCTATGCACGTACTTGGTTGCGTCCGCCTGTGTGTATATAAAGCAACAGACATCCTTGCCAGCTGTCAGAGCTGTTTTCGGCATGAGAATGACAAGTAATAACAATTTAAGCGATTTTCAACGCGGTGTCATAGGTGGCGCTCCTGAGATGGGCCATAGTATTTCGGAGGTAGAAACGAAGTTCGGATTTTCATGGACGGCCATTGCAAGGGTGTACCGTGACTACAATAATTCCGGCAAAACCTCCAACCTACGATACCAGCGTGGCCATAAAAACACATTGGGAGAATGTGACCATCATGGGCTGTCAAGAATCGTTAATCGTGATAGGCGTGCAGCACTCTCACAGGTATCATCGGAATTCAATGCTGGAGCCTCGCCAAGCATCAGCGTCCGGACTGTGCAACGTACCCTGCACGATATGGGCTTTGGGAGCCGACGCCCAACTAGAGTCCCCTTGATGGGTGCACGACACAGAGCTATGCGCCTCGCTTGGGCATGGCAACACTGCCACTGGACACTTGATGACTGGAAACAAGTATCCTGGTCTGACGAGTCGCGTTTCCAACTGTATCGGACAGATTTAAGGATTCGTGTGTGGCGCAAACCCCATGAAGCCATGGATCCCGCCTGTCAACAGGGAACTGTACTGGCTGGTGGGGGGTCCGTAATGATATGGGGTGTGTTTAGCTAGACTTTACTGGGACCCCTGGTATGTCTACAAATGTCTGTGATCGGCCAACGCTATGTGCGCATCCTTTCTGACGAGGTACAACAACAGGGAACTGTACTGGCTGGTGGGGGGTCCGTAATGATATTGGGTGTGTTTAGCTAGACTTTACTGGGACCCCTGGTATGTCTACAAATGTCTGTGATCGGCCAACGCTATGTGCGCATCCTTTCTGACGAGGTACACCCGTTCATGTCCTGCATTCAAGCTGATGGGTTGGGCCTGTTCCAACAGGACAATGCACCTCCACACAAGTGTCCGGATGCCACATTATGGTTAGAGGAGCATTCATCTGAGTTTGGGGTGTTGCCATTCCCACCCAAGTCCCCAGATCTGAACGTGATAGAACACATTTGGGATGCCATGCAACGAGCTATCGAACACAGGAATCCGAGACCTCAGAATACACCCGAATTGTGGAATGCTCTGCAGAAAGTATGGTGTGCATTGCCTACAGCATATTTCCAGAAGCTAGTGGAGTCCATGCCCCATCGTATTTCTGCAGTCCTGCGCTTCTGTGGAGGACCTACCAAGTATTAGACCGGTGTACCAGTTTTTCTGGCACTTCAGTGTATATCGGCAGAAGAAAGGGTTTGCAGTACACTCAAATAATCCGTATATATTATAGCACAATGATGAGAGCTCGGCTGTAGGTGACAAAGGGCAAGATACACATCATGCATCTCAACCGAAAACACCACGGCCTCGGCAGGGATATGAGCAACAGAAACTTCATCAATGCAGATGGTGGTGAATAACACACCACCAGCCACCTTAGATCCATCAGTGAAAACTGAAATGTAGTCTACATTGAGGCAATGGTGCTCAGCGAAGAGCTGATGCAGGGTTTGAGGATTATCATATGATGTAAAGCTGGTATAAACCATGACATCAAGAGGGTGCCATGGAGGATCCTCAAAGTCCCTGGTCTCCCCAACTAGTGACAAGTCGAACTCTGCATCACAAGCTACAGCCACTGTATGAAGACCGAATGTTGAAGTGCACGAGAGCTGGTTCTCAAATAACCGAGCATGCTCGGGATGAAAAACTGCATCGTATAATGCATGTTCTGGAAAAGATCAAAGTTTCAAGTAAATTTGAAGAGACAACTGCAGATGGCCTAAATCTAGCGATGGTTTGTTTGCGTCTGGATAAAGGCTGAATATTGGTGATGTTCGGAAAGCTCCTGTAGAACGATGCAGCTTCTTGGTGGTGAATAGTATCCAAAGGCGGAGAATGGAACAATACACGGAGCCACACACTATACACTAATAATCCAGTTTAGACCGTATCAAGGAATGGCAAATGAGGAATAAAGAAGTTCAGTCTGCAACCCCACGAGACTGCCGAAAGGCTTGTAAGTATCGACATAGCCTGCAGACAGGAAATCTCTAGAAGTTGGAGGTGCGCACGGGTCAACGGTCGGACCAATGAACTTGGTCTCTGGCAAAACTCGAATGGCTGCAGACCTCCACAAAAGCTCCGGGTCAAAATGGCAGAAATTGACACAAGCTGTTTTTTGATTGGAGGTTTAACGACCACCGTGAAAAACTCAATGGGATATAAGCAGTCGCCCATCCCTAATTTAGGGTCACTGGTTCCAGGGAAAAGAGAGAGAGAGAGAGCCAGAGCCGTAAGACAAACATGACATCCATGCCTCACCGGTATCCGAACCCGGACCCCTTTCAACCGAATGATCAGAGGCCATCGCTTAGGCCACTGTGCCACCGGGGCAGCGACACAAGCTGTCTTGTCAGGAGAAAGAATGAAACCATTGCTGTTTACCGCTTTAACAATATGGTTAATCGCAGACTGCAACTGCTTTTCAATGAAATGCATGCTTGATGACGAACAGAAGATGTGTACGTCGGCAACATAAATGGTAGCTGAAACCGCAGGAGGAATATTTTTAAGTAGGCAATTTATACGAAGGATGAACAATGTGACAGATAACATGCAACCTTGAGGAACACCTTGGTCTTGCACCCAGGCACACCTGGAACACCCAATTACGAAGAAATTTGCGAGGAAGGTCGGCAGATTTCCTTGCAACCCACATTCGTGAATCACTGAGAATACCACGCCCCCATGCATGATCATATGCTTTCTCTATGTTGAAAAAAACAGAAACCGGGTGATGCCTACACAAAAACACCTTGCACACAGATGTCTCAAAGCGCAGAAAATGATCATGAGATGAACGATGTCGGCGAAAACCGCTTTGCAATGATGAAAAGATGTGGTTGCATTCCAAAATATGAATTAAATGATAATTAACCATTAAGAAGCTTGCACAGACAGCTAGTGAGGGTAATTGGACGATAACTGGAGGGAGACTTGGGGTCTTTGCCAGGCTTGGAAAAAGGCAGAACAAAAGCTTTTCACCAAGATTTCAGGAAACTATGTTCCAACCAAACGCAGTTGAAAAGGACTAGAAGATTTTCAAGAGACAACTGCGACAGATGACAGAACATGTCATAGTGGCTGCCATCGGGCCCGACACACATGGCGTGGGAATGATGCAGAGCCACCCTCAATTCAAGCATACTGAAGGGGAGTTAAAATAGTTGTTTCAAAATGGTGCAAAATAGATTTTTTGGCATTCCGTTTGTGTTTTCAGTTTCTGTAACAAGTTTGGATATGCCAGATTGCTTGAAACAGTGGCAAAAGCTTTACCTAAACAATTTGCAATCTCCCCGACTTCAGAATATGTACAGCCGTTACTCTCGAGAACCGAAATCTGGTGAGAACTTTAGTTACCCCAAATCTTATGAATCATTTCCCTTACAGTTTTAAAACTGACACGAGAAGTTATGGATGAAACATATTTAATTAAAGACTCCCTCTTGCTCGTTGACGCACCAACTGAGAGTAGGATTTTGGTCGTTTGAATGCAACAAGATTAGCATCGGTTGGGTGATGTCTAAATTTGCACCAGGCCTTATGTTGTGCTTTCCTAGCAGTTAAGCATTCAGGGGTCCGAAGTTTTAGCCTTCTTGGGGACTCCTGGGTCACCATGACACAAGACAATACAGAGGACGATGTGAAGACCTCACATCAGGCACAATCCATCCTCCATTCAGGAGGGCAAAAGGTAGTACACTCACATTGTAAGACAGAACAACTGGAAAATGGTCACTGCCATGAATGTCATTACACATGGTCCACGACCAATCGGCAACAATCAATGGCGAGCTCAGGGTCAAATCGATCATACTGAAACTTCTTGTTAGCGCATGGAAGTAAGTGTAAGCACTGGTGTTTAAAAGGCACAAAGAGGTCGAGAACAGAAGAGACTCGATCCTATGCCCTCTTGTACTAATATTGACACCACCCCACAAAGGATTATGAGCATGGAAATCACCCATGAGAAGAACGGGTAAAGGCAGCTGATCAACTAAGCTCTCAAGAACGGAGATGCTCATATCCTCATCCGGTGGCAGATAGACACTTCAGACAGTTAGAAGCACAGGCATGGAAATAACGAACCGCCACCGCATGCAAAGAGGTTGACAACGCAACAGGAACACTGTGAGGGACCAGGATCGCAACTCTCCCACATGCAATGTCACCTGACACATTGTCCTTCTGAAATGCACAGTTGCCTCAAACCAAGAGCAAGTCAGATGGTTTAAGTTTTGACTCCTGTAGACAAAGGCACACCTGAGAGTATGACGATAGCAGATGTTTCACATAGTCAAAGTCTTGTTCGAAAACCTCGACAGTTCCACTGAATGACTGAATCAATGGTTAAAAAGTGAAAAAACTTTAAAAAAAAAAAAAAAAAAGATGAATGAAGGAAACCGACCCCTCAAATGAGGTCAGTGTCTATCTGTTCTTGTAGTTGCTGTACCAGATGTGGAGGTGTTCTATCTGGTGGCAATATGGGATGGTACTTTGTCCCATTGATCTTTAAAGACTTCGTCCAACCTTGGGTTTTAAGTTGAGATTTTGGAGAAGTGGTCTTCTTCTCATCTTTTGTTTTCTTTCCAGAATTAGCTGCCTGAGTGCTGGTGATGTTAGTAGAACACTACGGCAAAATTGTGGGTGTCGCTTTCAGACCCCTAGCACATGACTAGAATGTTACCAGTCCAGCAGCAATGATATCATCCAGCTGGGATGGACATTTCACTAATATCTGTACATCCATTTGAACAGACTGTAGTCTTGGAGATCATCACTGATTAGAATGAACAGGAGCTATCTTCCTTCTGGCCTCTGGATAAGAAATATTCTCAACAATTCTCAGGCGATACATTTCTTTTTCTCCTATACACTTCAGACAGTCCTTAGGAGATGCACAATGTAAGCCCTTGTAGTTCACACAAAACTCAGCCTCGACCACAGTCTTGTAAATGATGTGGTACCACAGTGTCCATACCTAGCAGTACTCCTGCACAACTGCTGAGAGAGACCATAGTTCTGGCACTTAAAACATCTCAAAGGATTTGGGATGCATGTTTGTACTTCAAGGTGAAGGTACCCTGCCTTAGATTTAGGCAGGGATGGGGTCCAGGGGTGTTAGTGCCCCTACCATGTTTCGGAGCAATTCTCGGAGTGGGAAAATATGCAATTTGGAGCAGCAGCGTTGGGTTTTGGAGCGAAAAAATTTGCATTCTGGAACAGAACTCAGGTTTTGGATCAGCTAATGATAGTAATTTTAATTGTTTTAAGTCCATGCTGTGCTTTAAGTTATGTTTATATATTGAATTACTATTATTTTATGAACTATGAAAAAATGTTATATTTCAGGTTTGCTGACATTTTACTGCTTCTTTTAAGACTGTTAATTAGCATTTCTGTCATTCCTACAGTGAGATAAATGGAAAAACAATTATACTGCCCACAATTTATTGAAAACTACATGACCTGCAATATTTTAAGCATAACACATCATTAATATCAGGGATTTTCTTCTTAATGCATCTGTTTCACTGTAACACGAATAGGATGCTGCAGCGTCCAAGAACTGTTGCTATTGTTACTGAACGCTTGCGAATATACACTTAGAAAGAATAAATAACATGTAATTACTATTTGTTTGTTTGGTTTTTAGCAGCATATTTTTTGAGATTCATGGCATTCAGATGAAAATACATTATTTCTGAAACCAACCAAATGACAAGCCACGCTTACGTGGTTTGCGTGTGCATCACAAACTCCTAAGGTTTTCTGAAGGAAAGCGTACCTTCGATATAAAAGGAAAACTAATGTAACATTTAATAATCAAATTGTAAAATCACCTTTCAGCAGTTGCGCCACGATACTCTGCATAGAATGTTTTTTTATCCAGTAATAATCAATGTCAAACTTTCATTATTGCTGTGAACAATTACAACTGAAACCAAAACTATAAGATAACAGTGAGATTTAGTAAAGTTGGATAGATAAAAGCTGCTTCCATTGATTAACGCTTGTGCAGTGGCATTTTGGCGCGGGATTACCCCCCCCCAGTAGTAGTAAAATCAGTTTATGACTTTTTTGTTCTTGCTGTCTGAAAGAGCCACTGCTCTTGTATACGTGGGGTGCTGCATGTATGGACGTGGACATTAAGCAAACAACTGCAAGTTAGTAAGTGGTTCAACGCACCTTCCATCTGGAAAAAGAAAAGTGTGAGGGTGAAGATGTTTCCCAAGATAGGTCAAAATGAGAAAAAGAAAACCTCCTAAAAATTCTGCTCCCTGAACGTACGGGGCAAAATTCAGACTTCAAATAAGAACCAAAAATTATTAACTATTAGTCAACAAAATAGTTTCCATATCATCTACTGTTTCGCACGTTACTAGAAATTCGAGCACGGGGAAAAACGTCCATATAATTAAAAAAAATTATTTCAACTTGTCACTAATATTCCTTTTTGATGTTCCTTATAATAGTTTAGAATTTTATTATATGAAGATTACAAATTGATATGAAAAAATGTTTTTATATGTACAGTCATATGCATCATAAGTTGTCAAAGTCCTCCAATACGTAGAGACAATATGTATTAAAGGATTAACATTATTCCAGTTTTTTAACTCATGATTCACGAAATTAATACAATAGAAAAGAACTTTCGAACCTCTTGATTATGATGCGTTGAATCAGTAATAAGCCATCTTGTTATCGAAGAAGGCACGATTTTTCTTTCCTGTGGTATCAGCTTCCAAGTTGAACTTCGATCTTATAATTTCTTTTTATAGATGATGGTTGCATGTTTCGTTTTCCGTGGCTCGATATCCCAAACTAGTTTCAATTCCTTCTTTTTGGAATCATCTTCAGTGGGTATTATGATCTACTTCTCATACACGTTGTATTTCGGACACTTACATCGATTTTACTGGCGGCGTCCGACATTCCACGGCAGTTGTACTCTTGCGCATGCTATTTTTGGTATTAATGCTCATTCTTAGTCGTGTTTTGATATAATTGGATGGTATGAATTTCTGATTCTAAATTAATTGGTGTTGCCATTCGTTTGTTGAAAACAATTAATAAGGTCTTTTATTATATTTTTTAGCATTATTTTCTTTTTCGATAAAATATTTCCAAGCGTACGGTAGACTCATTGGATCATTATTATTACAATTTATTTCTTTAGTTTTTTCAATCATTACTGCTTCTGAGGTTAATATTTGATTTTTAGTTTTATGTGAGGTTATTAATTTTGCATCATACCAATCAGGATAAGCTTCATTTTCAATACAATGATTTATTAATGATGTTTTGTTTTCTTTTTATTCCAGTTGGATATATGTTCTTTTAATCTGGTCTTAAACCTTCTTTTTGTACTTCCTATGTATACTTTATTTCTTTCATTTCTTTCTATTTCTGTATAATATTTTGTTGGTATAGAATATACTCCGGCTTTATCAAGCATTGATCTTCTTTCATTTCCTGTAGTTAATATAGTTTCGTTATATATGACAGTTTCTGCTAATATCATTTTTTCTTTAACGCATTCCTTCTTTAGGATATTTGTTATTGGAGGAATGTAGGGAATTTTACCAGCAAATTTTATTTCATTTTTTTTGTTTATTTTTACTTTCATTTAAAGATTTCTTTGTATTTTCAAGTATATCATCTATGATTTTTTTCTTGTATCCAAATTTCATAGCAGTTCTTTTTATCCAGTTAATCTCTATCTTTTCTTTGTGTTTATTACAGGAATGGGTTAATGCTCCATTAACCCATTAATGAACATTAACAAACATTTGTCGAAACCACGTAATGATTTCGACAAATGTTGAATTAATATAAGAACCAAAAGATCGGTATTCCTGATAATTGATTACAAGTTATGCAATATAAACAATCCTTTCATTTATCCATAGCGCTCGTGAGCGATTTTAATTAACATACATGAGAGACTGATGAAGAAAAAAAACCAAAGCTGTACTTTTTAATTTGGTGAAAAATCAGACTGTGCAGTGAGAAAGTGTGAATATTACGCAGCACGAACAAAACTGAATCATTCTCTGTAATTTATTTATGAAAATATTTAACTAAATCACACCACTGTATTCACAATTATAAAATTACTGAATTCCAAACAAAATAGGGTGGTTTTGAAAGACATAGCTTCAAACAGTTTTTTTTTTTCCTGGTTTTGTTCTTGTACTTGCTAGAACATTAGTTCTGGTTTCCTTTTGCTGCGAGCAAACCCTACTTTCTTCTCAGCAAGTTCCACAGCCCTATTTGTCTTTTTTGTTGACTCTGCCACTGCACAGCATCCACTGTTTACTTTTTTGTCTGCTGATAGTTTTCCCTTACCATTTTTCTTTACTTTTCTTCCTTTTTTTGTTTTTTTTATTTATTCCCTCAGATGACAATTTTATCCATTATGCTTAAAGAACTTTCAGTCTGAGAACCAGGAATTCTGATATCAGAGCTTTCACTATTTTAAATAAATGGTGTAATTTTCAGAGAATGAATACCTTTTTTTGAACACCATGCATCAATTCTCACAAATTTGCCCCACCCTTATGACGCTAAAATGCACACACATTTATGAGGGTGATGACATTTAACAACTACATAGGAGTGGGAACATCGCGGGGGTGGGGGTGAAGGGTGGAACAATTACGGAAGAAATCTTCGCTCCATTTGACTTCGTTTTCGGAAATTTTTCCAACATTTTCAAACTGAAATACAAATATTTATGGAATAAAATGATATCTAACAATACTGGGTAGATGAAACATCGCAAGGAAAAAAAAATTACGATTACGAGAGAAATCTTACGTCTACTTTCCGTTTTCGAAGGATGAAATTCCGTCCTCCGACGGAGAAAACAACCCCCTTCCCACCACCACCAATCCTCTCAAAATTTCAGTTCAGTTGTGCATCGATCTCGAGAATGGTCCAAATGATAACAAAAAAGACAGAATTCCTCGAATCAGCATAAGAATCTCGTGGCCGAAGGTTACGGGGGAATTTTCGAGCGGCCAAACTTCTGTTTTCGAAAATCATTGCCTACAATTTCAGGCTGAAATTATGCAATGAAATTATATTTAACAACAATACTGAACAGAAGCAACATCGTGAGAGAAAATGAACAAAAGCAACATCGCAAGAGAAAAAAATATGATTACGGGTGAAATCTGCACTCCGTTTCCGAACATTTAAAAAGACAAAACAACATCCCCAGACGGAATACGACCTCCTCCCAACTAATACCCGAAAATTTCTTCACTTTTGCATCGAAAAAAGGGGGGGGGGAGGAGACTTCGCAGAAGAATCTCATGTACGAATTAACCGCCGAATCGATTTCGAATGTCGTAAGATTACGCTAAAATATCGATGACTGGTAATTTTAAAATTTTGGCGCAGGTTTTGTCAAAATCGTGATTTTTTAGCAGAATGACGCAAGAATAACGTTTTGGCGCGGGCTGGTGGTCTGGCAGAGCCCTGGGGGTCTCAAATGTCAAGATAATGTTGCAAGATGAGACAGACTGCTCATTCCGGTGAGAAAGTGTGAATATTACACAGCATGAACAAAACTGAATCATTCTCTGTAATTTATTTATGAAAATATTTAACTAGATCACACCACTGTATTCACAATTATAAAATTACTGAATTCCAAACAAAATAGGGTGGTTTTGAAAGACATAGCTTCAAACAGTTTTTTTACCCCTGGTTTTGTTCTTGTACTTGCTAGAACATTAGTTCTGGTTTCCTTTTGCTGCGAGCAAACCCTACTTTCTTCTCAGCAAGTTCCACAGCCCTATTTGTCTTTTTTGTTGACTCTGCCACTGCATAGCATCCACTGTTTACTTTTTTTCTGCTGATAGTTTTCCCTTACCATTTTTCTTTGTTACTTTTCTTATTTTTCGTTTTTTTTTTATTCCCTCAGACAACAATTTTATCCATCATGCTTAAAGAACTTTCAGTCTGAGAACCAGGAATTCTGATATCAGAGCTTTCACTATTTTAAATAAATGGTGTAATTTTCAGAAAATGAATACCTTTTTTTTGAACACCATGCATCAATTCTCACAAATTTCCCCCACCCTTAAGACATTAAAATGCACACACATTTATGAGGGTGATGACATTTAACAACTACATAGGAGTGGGAACATCGCGGGGTGTGTGGAACAATTACGGAAGGAATCTTCGCTCCATCCGACTTCCGTTTCCGAAAAATTTTCCAACATTTTCAAACTGAAATACAAATATTTATGGAATAAAATGATACCTAACAATACTGGGTAAAGGAAACATCGCAAGAAAAAAAAATTACGATTACGAGAGAAATCTTACGTCTACTTTCCATTTTCGAAGGATGAAATTCCGTCCTCCGACGGAGAAAACGACCCCCCTCCCCCTCCCACCAATCCTCTCAAAATTTCAGTTCAGTTGTGCATCGATCTCGAGAATGGTCCAAATGATAACAAAAAAGACAGAATTCCTCGAATCAGCATAAGAATCTCGTGGCCGAAGGTTACGGGGGAATTTTCGAGCGGCCAAACTTCTGTTTTCGAAAATCGTTGCCTACAATTTCAGGCTGAAATTATGCAATGAAATTATATTTAACAACAATACTGAACAGAAGCAACATCGTGAGAGAAAAAAATATGATTACGGGTGAAATCTGCACTCCGTTTCCGAACATTTAAAAAAGACAAAACAACATCCCCAGACGGAATAAGACCCCCTCCCCCAACTAATACCAGAAAATTTCTTCACTTTTGCATCGAAAAGGGGGGGGAAGAGGAGACTTCGCGGAAGAATCTCACGTACGAATTAATCGCCGAATCGATTTCGAATGTCGTAAGATTACGCTAAAATATCGATGACTGGTAATTTTAAACTTTTGGCGCAGGTTTTGTCAAAATCGTGATTTTTTAGCAGAGTGGTGCAAGAATAATGTTTTGGCGCGGGCTGGTCTGGCAGCCCTGGGGTCTCAAAAGTCAAGATAATGTTGCAAGATGAGACAGACTGCTCATTCCGCCTAAAGAGAATATGCCGTACACCTGCAATGCGTTGACTCTTCAGTTCTTCAAGAAGTTCATCCTCAGAACACTCAATGAGGTCATGAGAGAAGACTACGCTTCAAGATGAATTAAGGGTGGGGTGTTGCTTTTACAGGAGTCTCCAGCAGCAATGTCATGTTTAGTAATACGGTACTGTGCGTCAAACTCTACATCTCCACAAGAAGATTTTCAGACTGGAGTTTCTTGGTGCTTCTCAGAGAGCTTGCAATGGATTGTAGTGCTTTATTAATCCAAAATGGGCTTTTGCACTCAAAGGCTTTGAATTGTCAATTGTCTTAGGAGTGGTTAAAGAAAAAACTGAGCATTCGAAAACTCTTGTACATGTTTCTTTGTGAAAGGGACTGACCCTTCCTCCATGCACTACTTAGTCTTCGCTTCCAGGAAAACTTTAATGGTATCCATACGAAAAAGAAAAAGTTCACCCGCCGACTTCCCTGCCCACCACCGAGCCCAACTGGGGAGAGCTGGAGGTCCACAAGCCCAAACCCAAATGGATGCAGGACACTGCTCTAGGGTTGAGCAGCAGATATAGTCAGTTGATAGGGCAGATATGCGCTCGGCAACTACCTTGACATTCCTGTGTCTCGGCAACACCCCTTTGGCATAGCCACACCATCCCCATGGTCACCTCGTCGTACGTAATGGCTAGCTGTTAGAAGTCTGGACACCACTCAACCACAGACTTATTGACTGGGAGTGGGTTAGTTTCCAGCCGCCTGTTTAGGTTGAAGCAGGAAACAAAGAGGATTGTTGGTAGCTGGAGACAAAAAGAGCTTTATGCAGCTTTTAAAAAAAATACCCACTCATGAAAATAGGGTTTTCAAAGTTTGCAGAACTCTGACCCAAATTCTGCATCTTAACCAGTACGTCAGGCACTCAGTCTGTCTGCGTGTGCATTATACACCAGAATGTAAAACTGATGCTTGCAGTCATGAAGGCAAGTATGGACTACAAACTGTAGGGTCTGCAATGTTGATAGTGAGTTGTGCATTCTGTCAAAGTGTAGTGAATGTCCAGGGAATTACGAGCTGCGCACAGTACTTAAAAAGAAGGATGGGAAGATTTTGAAAAGGATGAAACAGAATTTAAATTCAAAGAGTGTGTGTCGACAGACTGTTGTGAGCTGTCTACTTGAGCTCTTCCTTTCAAAGGGTACTTGGAGAAGCTAGTGGAAATGTTTGAGTAACTTAAAGTCCATCATTTTATGGCAAAGAAACAAACAGAATTCCTTAACACAAAGAAGACATGTCTGTAAGAGTATGAGTGAATACTAATGGGGGACTTTTCTGAAAAAAAATTCTTTTGCAGCACAAGATGAGGTGAAAGCCAACCATTGGTCGAGTAACTGGGCAACGGTACACACCTTCATGTTAACTTAAAAGAAAATGGAGAATTACAAAACTGTTGCTGTTGTGTAATTAGTGATTCATTAGAACACAACACCACAGCTTTCCATGCTTTTCAAAAATTACTCATTGACAGTTTAAAATCATCCCATCCTCAACTGAAAAAAGTAATTTACTTTTCTAATGGGTCAGCTGCTCAACACAAGAACAAAAAAAAAAAAAAAAAAAATCATAAACTTATGTCACCATGAACAAGATTTTGAAATGCAAGCTGAGTGGCATTTTTTTCCACATGCCATGGAAAAGGACCATGTGATGGCATTGGTGGGACGGTTAAAAGGGTTATAAGAAAGCCAAGTCTTCAGAGAACAGTAGATAATCATATAATCACTCCTGTAGATATGTTCAAGCATTGCACAGAAAACATAAAAAACATTTTTTTTATTTTTTTTAAAGCAAAAAATTGAAGAGGTTGAACAAGAGCTGCAGACAAGATACCAACTTGTCATTCCCGTACCACAAACAAGAACATTACACAGTTTTATTCCTATCAGGCTCTCTGTTCTTCAAGTCTGTGTAACATCCCTTTCAGAGGAATTCAAAATTGTTACAGTCAATAAGGAAGTTCAGGTTCAACATCAGACTGAACTACAGCCAAAGGTGAGGGATTATATTTGCTGTGAGTATGAAAAGGATTGGTGGTACTATTTCCATCCTCGAGATCCTGGTACATCTTTTAAAAAGTCAGCCAGCGACTACAAAACATGGGTCCAGAAGAAAAATATTCTAAGGATTCTCACACCCTCTGAGTTGTTCTTGGCAGCTACTGGGAGAGGTTACAACATCAAAACATAGATGAATGAGCACCAGTCAATTCTGCTAAATGAAAAGATGGCAACACGATAAACTTACAGACTTAAGGAAGCCTTATCAAACTGTAAGCATTATTTTTATTTTTGGATCAAATTATATTTTTGTAAATATATTTCAGTTAGATTTAATGCAATACAGAATTTCGTTTGGTAATTATCCTGTCTGCTTAGCCCATTTTCAAAAACGATCAAGTTACAAGATTAAGTATTTTTTGTTTTAAAGTACATTTTAAGGAATCATACATAAGTATAACAAAGAAAAAAATTGCCTGTTACTTCCCTTCATTGTTTATGACAAAAAAACAACAACAATTCATGAATGAAGATTTGAGCTCCAAAAATCTCTCTTTAGGCTTAACTTAAATCTAATTTAGTCTGCATAAATAAAAGTCCATTCTTTAAGCTTTCCAATAAACCCTACCTGACCACCCTGCTAATTCAAAAACAAATCCCACAGCTTTCTGAAAATAAGTCTGAACAGCATTTTTTTTTTTTTTTTTTTTTTTTGTGCTTGTCCGTGTAGTAAACAAATGGCTATATCTCCGGAGCAAAATTTTTTTTAAGGTATAAAAAAATGTTTTGGGATTCAGAACATTGGTACACATCACCTATCAGATTTCATCAAAATCAAAAATGGTGTGGCAAAACTCATTTGTTGATTTAAAGGAACATTAAACTTAAAAAAAAAGGTCCTCGAAAATACAGATTTTTGCTGTCATATTTTGCGGGCGACGGGGTGCTGCTCATAGAGCTGAAATTTGTTTTCCTATGGCCACTGGGAGGTGAGTTAACAGCCGACAAAGTTTCTGGTGATGACGTCACACTAAACAAGCGGTCAGTCAGACTACTTCTTGCACCAGCGGCATCTGTGTACTTGGCGCGGTAGGTGTGAGGAAAAGTACGAGGTAATTTTAGTGCCAGGAATTTCTCTCCTTGTGTAGCACGTGTCCTGTTCGTTAGTCATAAAACTTTCTGCTGCAATTTATACAACTGGAATGGATTTTAAGCAGTTTACGGAAGTCGATGAAACCTTTGATTTATAATCACTCAGTAGCACTACTTTTTACGAAGTGGTAAAATTTTTAATTGGGCCAATAATCAAGTTTATGTGGCACAAGTATGAAAAAAAAAAAATATATACTGATGATTTAAAATTATGTGATTGCAAAATTTGGGTGAGCGGAGATGGACAGTTAGATTCACCAGGTTTTTGTACCAAATACTGTATGTATTTGATTCAGGATATTCGCAAGGGAAATATTGTTTGTATTGTCATCCAAAAAGGTGTTTTTGACGGAGACTTAGAAAAGAATGCGTGCGATTTATTACTCTTAGGCCTCTATGAAGAAATAAAAATCAGCTGTTTTTTTGGGTTTTTTTTTTTTATCAGAGAGACATAGAAGCATTTGGCTGCCTCGGCAGCGCAGTGTTCTAAGCGATGCCTTATGATAATTTGTCCGAAAGGGGTCAGTGTTCGAATCCCGGTGAGTCATGCATGTTGTGTTTGTCTTACGGCACTGGCTCTCTTCCTTCCCTGGAACCAGTGTCCCTAAATTAGGGACAGGCGACTGCTTATAGCCCATTGAGTTGCTCATGGTGGTCGTTGAACCTCCAATCAAAAAAAAAAAAAAAAAAAAAAGAAGCATTTGTGCCCTCATGAAGAAAAAATATCCCCAAATTGATTATCAGTTTGATGTGTGGCACATTGCCAAAAGTTTGACAAAAAATCTAAAAGATGCTGAAAAAAAAACTCTTTACTAGAAGCATGGCGGTCCAGAATAACGAACCATTTATGGTGGTCAGCTCAAATGTGTAATGGAGATGCTGAACTGCTGGTAGAAAAATTTCTTCCATACAATAAGAACAGTAAACTGCCTTTTATCTAACCGTTATTTCTAGAGCTAATATCATGTTCAACTATTGCGATATATTTATGTTCGTGGGGGGGGGGGAGGGGCATTAATGTCTTTGCACTTGGGCTACGAGAGATACTCACAAAGTTGTTTCTCCCATGACAATAGGGGGAAAAAATAAATAAAAAAATATGCACTTAGTTCAATGGAAAATACCTTTATATACTCGTATATAGACAGCAGCTCACAAATCTTTAGTGACAGTGGAAGTTAGTCGAAATAGTCTGGGTGATCTCCAGGGTAACAAACAAACCCCGAATACTTTTCATTAGATTCAGGAAAACATTCTCTAATTTTACTCACAACACAGGAAGGGATTACTTTTCTCATTTTTTGCCATACAGGTATCCAGACATTCACCCAATATACGAATTGTATGTATGTAACGTGTCTCCATAGTTTGTTACATACAAGTTCATATTTCTTTTTCTCGTTTTTTTCTGCCCGAAGAATCATTTGATAATGACTTGCCAGTAAGGTGTAGATGTTTAAAACAACACTGTCGAATGATTCATGGTTTATTATACATTAGGCACTACCTTTTATTTTCATCATCTGATCGCTCGCTCGTTGCAACACAAACACTTAGCATCTGTTGACATTCTTTCGCAGTTATCACATTGGCACTAGTCAAGATTACCTTTTCTACAATCAAATTTATTTTCACATTCCTTGTTAAACATTCGTACCGTACCGGCAGAATATTGTGGTTCAAATGAATAAGGATTTCCACTAGCCATTTTACAGATTGATGGGATTGACTGCACTGCACAGAACGGTAAACAGCACCGACTGGAGTCCTCCGCATGCTGAGCATCCGGTCTCTTGTATAGTGTGACATCACTGCTGGTTTTAAAAATGCTCTAGCGGGATAATTACTTACCATAAAGCAGTTCTGATTGCATCATTTTTCATGTCTCTTTCGACATTACATTCTCGCGCAGGGGAAAAAAGATGCCCGAAATGAGTTTACTGTTCTTTTAACATGGAATGACCCAAACATTTTTGTGGTCAAATTCCACTTACAGTGGAAGTTTCTGAGAAAAGCTTACCCTGCGATGTTGCATCTTTTGATGATTCTGCTTTCGATGAATTCACCCGGAGCCCCTTAAGATTGGAGGGACACAATCATTGTTCCTTGGTATAAGGGAAAAGGTGATCAGACAATGTGAAAAAGAGAGTGGTATCAACAGCCTACTGAACATGCCATTTTTGTTTGTTTGTTTGTTTTGGGGATTCACAACCACCATGAAAAACTTATTGGGAAATATATAAGCAGTCACACATCCCTAATTTAAATCTGCTGGTTCCAGGGAACAAAGACTGAGCCAGCAGGCCCAGCTAAGATAACTGTCAGTAATTAATGCCTCTGACTGCTCAGCTACCAGGGTGGTGGAAAGTGTTTGTAAAAATTATTAATAGTAAGATATGGAGCTTGAAATGGCATAAGAACTCGGATATACAGAGTGGTTTTATGTTTGAGTTGTAGCAATCAAATTTTGTGTATTTGTGTGATAGTAAGAAATTTTTTGCAGGCATTTGTAGATTTGGAGATTTATGGTTAAGTAAACAGGGTTGTGGAAGATCTTGAAAAAATATGGTATAACTGGAATTTATGTGGGTGTGTAAAAGTTATGTATGCTGGCAGTAGAGCTTGTGTTTGTGTAAATGGTGTTTTATAAAAACAGGTTTCCATTGGTGCATGACTCAGACAAGGTTGTGTAACATTGCTGTGGCAAATATATTTATGGGTGCATGCATGATGTCAAAACAGATAGTAATGGTTTATGTCATGGCAATTTTTGTATGTGCAGGTTGCCATCTGCTCATGATAGTCTTATTACATCTGAGAACAACAGTGAGTTGCAAAGTATGTTGACATGGATGAATCAAGTATGTATAAAATTCAAACACAGATTAAAAAAGGGAAAACCCAAAGTTATGGGTTTTGGAGGAGGAACTGTTAGTACTGAATGCAACATCAGTTTAAATGGTACAGAATTTGACAAGGTGAATCAGTTTCAATACTTAAGAACTAAATTTGACAGAGAAAGCAGATTATACAGTGAAATTAGTAGAGGTGTGAATTCATATTTGAAAGTCATAGCTGCTTCAAGAGGAATCATAACTGCTTCACAAGACTGATGGGTTGTCAAGAGATCCCAAATAATATGTATGAAAGCATAACTGTTTTCACTTTGATGTAAAATAAGTGAAACCAGGGTACACAGAACAAATACAGAAGTTGTTTATGTACTGGAGAGATATGTTACTTATGGGGGTGGGGGGGGGGGGATGGCGATACTTTCTGATCATGTGGGGAATGAAGCTGTATTATAGATTCAAAATGTTGTTAGTATGGAGTGAAACAAATATTCCGAGGAGGTTTGGCTGTGTTGAAAGAATGAGTGGTGAGGTGCTAACTAAGAGAATTTATTTAGACTCAGCAGCAGCAAAGAAAGGTAGAAGATGGCTGGAGAAATCAAAAGAGGGCCAGGATTACGAATGCTTGCAAGAGAAAAAATAACGAGTATGAAGTAAAAAAGGTATGCATGTGAACCAAGATAACTGGAAATGGGCACATTTGATATATCTCTCTCTCTCTCTCTCTCTCAACAGTACAAAAAAAAAAAAAAAAAAAAAAAAAATTAACTTCATCAGTATCTTTGATTTGGCATGTTTTTGCTTTGTGGAGCTAACCTCTAAAACACTTCACATAACAGCTTACTGATATACACTGAAGAGCAATTGAAGTAGAGACAGCTGGCATTATGCAAATGTGGCGCTGTAGGCGGCCCTGTAAACGGAAACGACATGACGTATGCAGCGATCCAACAATATAAGGAGTGATGCGACGGGAATCAGTAAGAGTCGGACGCAGTATGGGTAAGACGAAGGATCTAAGCGCATTTGATCGTGGGCAAATTGTCGGGGCCCGACGAATGGGTCACTCCCTCTCAGAAGTCGTGCAGGCACTGGGATTTTCACGAGCCACTGTGTCACGGGTGCACCGTGAGTATTATCAAATCCGGTAAAACCATCCCTACAAGGGCCAACTGCCGTGGACAAAAAGCGTGTGGATAAGCGGGGTCATCGTTGGTAGCTCACATTGTAACAGCGTATAGACGGGCCACAGTGCAAGAAATCATTCTGCAATTTAACGCTGGTGCACAAAAACGTGTAAGCAGCCACACCATCCAGAATCATCTCCTCGCTATGGAGTACAAAAGCTATCGTTCCACGAGGGTACCTCTGCTGACCGCACATCACAGGGTGCAAAGATTAGCATGGGCGCGGGAACATTGCCACTGGACCCTAGACATGTGGGAAAATGTTGCCTGGACTGATGAGTCGAGATTCACATTTGTACATGCGGATGGCAGGATACGAGTACGGCACAAACCACATGAAGCGATGGATCCTTCTTGCCAGCAGGGTACTCTTCAAGCTGGTGGGGGTGGCATTCTCATCTGGGGACTGTTTAGGTGGACTGAAATGGGACCGCTGGTACGTGTGACATCGTCCCTCACAAGTCAACGTTACCGGGATATCCTGGAAGACCATTTGCTCCCATTTGGGCGTCTTCAACATCCCACTGGGGACCTCATCCTGCAACAAGACAATGCAGCTCTCGAATTGTATCCGAATGGTTGGATGAACACTCCACCGACGTGACCTCGCATCCTTGGCCAGCTAGGTCACCTGACCTCAATCCCATCAAGCACATCTGGGATGCCATCGAGAAAGATGTTCGAGGCTCTGACCCCCTCCATCAAATCTTTGTGAACTGTGGGAGCTTGTTCAGGGGTCGTGGATCTGTATGGCTTCCCAACGCTTCCGGTGTTTTGTCAAGTCCATGCCGAGACGAATCGCCGCTGTCATCAGGGCGAAAGGTGGTGCTACACGTTACTAGACAGGTATCTCTAATTCAATTGCTTTTCAGTGTATATCTGTTGTACAGACCTCCAAAAAAAAAAAACCCTTAACTTTCGAACCGTTTGTCGCATGTAAAAACAAGTAAGGTACAGTTGGAAAGCACTTGAAGAGAACTATCATGTGATGTGAATAAGCATGCTAATTATCTCTCTATCTCCAAATTTTTTCATATAAGAGGTATGTTATTTTATGCGCATTCTATTCAGCACATAATAAAACTCTTAAATTCCAAGTTTCACAGGAATCGACCAATAAATGCATGTACAGTGAGCTATGGAAAAAAGATGCTGCTGAAGTTAAACTGCGAAAATTGTTTTTGATTTGTATCATTTAAGGGAGAACAGATACAGTGATTCGGTGTTGCAACAGTAAAACACAAAGAGGCCCAGATAATATGAGCTGCTATACAAGAATAGAACTGGTATGTTAAGGGAATTAAAAATTCTGAAATATGATCATGAAACAACAATGAATTATGACCATATCAGATAAATAGTCCATGGAATGGGAAATATTTTTAAAACTCTAAATCCAAATTTACAGCGTGATAGCATAAAATCTTGCTGAGATATAAGCGAAAACTCAAGCATACATCAATTAAGGGGCCATGCATAAAAAAAACATTTTCCTCTACTTACTGTAAATCAGTTTACCACGCAATACTTATAAAGCACTTAGGAAAAAGTGTTTCTACGTGACATTGTTTAATACTGAGGCTGTATTAATAACAGACGAAAACCGTGGGATTGAGGGAATCCAAAGCGTAATTGAAACTTTTAATGATGAACATTATAAATTAATAATCTTGCACGAAAATAACTTAACTTACAACATCGTTCCTGCAGTTACATATTTATTTTTTCTATTGGTTACATAGCTGACTCCTGTATATTGCTTAATTCAAAAAACGGAAATAAACAGTATGTTCCATAAAACAAAAGTTTAGTATAAATGTGTTTTCTGTATATTTCTTACATAAATACCTTTACAGCTTCGTCAAATTATGAAACTGTGGTCATGCAAATGAAAACTGCAAATTGTTTTCTGCACAAGTGAATCCATGCGCCCGAATTTTTTTTTTTTTTTTTTTTTTTTTTTATGTTGCAGATTTCTTTTTGTATACATTCCGTCTCGAATTACGGTGTAATCAGCATGCATTTGCTTATTGTTCCGATTCATTGATATTTTCCATTGTAGTTATACTGCTTAAACTGTCTGCAGTATACAAAATGGAACTGCCTTTCGCTGCAATACAGAAGCCGAATCTACATGTGTAGCTTTGATCTGCACGCAGATTGCCTCTTCAGCATTAGACGTTTTCGACTACCGGTTAAGAAAATAACCGTTAGTGTTTGGAGCATTAAGCTTACTTATTGTAGTTTAACACAGATCTAATTGCATTTTTCTTTTCTTTTTCATTCCTTCTTCAAATATAACTAAAACAATAACTGGTTATACTAAGTGAAAATTTTTTTGTTATATTCTGAGAATTTCGTAGTAATTTAAGGAAAAAGAAAGTTCCCAAATCATGTATCTTCAGCATGCGCATGAAAGAATAAAAACACACTGTTACCTACTTTATTGGAACTCTCAATTTTTAGACTTTTTAAATGAGAAAAGAAACTGGTTTGACAATCTAAAGTAAACATTTTAGGTTCGCAAGGGAAATCTTAAAATTAAATTTCATACGACAGAATTTTTGTCGGGCGTTTGAATCTCGGACCTGCCGTCAAACTAGTCTTTAGCAGCCTCCCTAGGTGTGCGGACGCCAATGCGTAGAAGATTCCCTGTCAAGTCGGTCCCGGATGCACTTTGTCTGTTTCTCCTCATGGTGGCAGTAGCAGAAAACGCATTTCCCAAGCTGTCTGGTCAACAAGGGAAATTAGACAATTACCCTCTTGAATAAAGAATTGGGAGATATCTATAGCCAGAAGTACCTATAAAAAGGGTTAACAGATAGGCAGACGGCAGACAGATTATAGGTTCTAAATGAAAAATTCTATATGTCGTTTGTGAACGACAAAGTGAAACTAAAATTAATGACTTAACGCTTTCCTGTTTCAAAAGAGTTGGTCGTGAAATGTAATGCATCTTTGACGTCATGTCAGAATGATTTAGATGAAATGGCGTCATGCCAGCAGCTGTTGAAAATTGGTTCTTGTTACTATAACAACAAAGCAAAGTGGTATAGGCGTCCGCTGTGGGCGACAAAATGGGACAAACATTCATGCTTTCTAACAAAGAAAATTATATTGTTTTCAGTTGACACGTGGAATTAATATATGAGAGGCGCAAATTTAAATTACAAGACATTGCTGTTCCCATAAATTTGTATGTTAAGCACGATAAATATGAAAGAAAAGTGAGTTTTTGAGGTGGAAAATAACAAATCATTTGGAATAGATCGCACACTTTTGTAGCATTTTGCAAAAGCCATTTCCAAAAATTGGGTGATCATTGCGTTCCTCATTTGTTGCCAAGTGTTCTGAATGTGTATCAACCTGTTCCGCATGTGTTATCCAAGCTCTTTCCACCATAAAAGGTTTTATGATAGAAGATACTAGTATTTTTACATAACACATTCGAGACACTTTGTGACAAAAACATGGAACACTGTCGTAGCACACTGCGAATACATTTTCCGGAATTACTTTCTCGATGTGTTCTGAAGAAGTTGTCAACTTTTTCTCAATGTGTTCTACTGAGAACACTTTGATGTGCTATATATTCCAAAATGCCACGGATGGCTAGAAAAGAAATTCTTGAAATACGGCATGGCTCAATCATCTACATCATTTTAACTGTACTAATGCCCTAAATTACTTAAATAATAGGTTTTGGGTAAGCAAAATTTGACTTCAAACATGTCATATGTATTTTGTGCACATAGGCATTAATCTGTATCCATTCAGTAGGTTAACAGAAGCGCCAGTCCTTATATATTCCATGGCATATTTATAAGAGTTCATGACTTTAATCATTGTGACAAAGAGCCTTTTCGCGGTTCGGTATATCAGGGTAGAGCATAAACTATAGTTACGTGTTTTATTTCATTAGGCCGAACGGTTTGAAACCAGCCCCTGCTTTAATTTGGACCAATTGAACTCCGTGTTCACATGTGGCTGTGCCCGGCTCGAACGTGGACTTTTCAGCTGGTTCTCGTAATATGTGACCAATGACAAGCAGCATAGAGCTTTATACGTATTTCCAGTTATATTTTATATTTATATCCTCGTTTTCTATATTTCTGCCATCCAAATATTTGAAATAAAAGGAATGATGACACCAAATTTTCTGTTGTAATGAGCACATCTTTTTAACTGTTTCTGACACGAACTGAATTTTTGAAAGTTATTCAAAGTCAACGCAACCAGTTAGAAAATATCAACCGGATTTTTACAATCAATAAAAAAACCAGAAATAGAAACAGCTACATTTCTTCTAACACCATCTAAAATGTACATTACAAAAATTAACAAATAGCACACAAAATTTTCTTGTAGCAGAAGGATATCTGAGACAAGCAGATTTTCAAATCGAACAGTTAAAAGAACAAACATTGAAAGAAACATGATATAACTTCTAGCTCAAGAATTTTACATAATAGGAAAGCTAAAAGTAGGCTTACAATATTCTTCATTAAAAAAGCTATCCTAAGGAAAATGAACTTTTCCAATTTTCAAATAACAGAGGTAGCGGGGAAAAAACCAACAACAAAAACATTGACTTTTACACCACCTAGCGTAAAATCTGTGCATTATTTCAAGATAATGTTTCACATCTCTATTGTCGTGAATGGCCTACAGTAAAAAAGCAATTTCTCAATAGGGTATTTAGAAGCGAAGATTTAGCTGCAAACTAGAAGTACAGAAGCACTACCTAGCGACAGAACTGTGAACTATAAAACTCCTCAAATACTAACCTAAAGTGTTCCACAAGATAAATGGAATCGATGTTGAATGAATTTTTTTACATTGCACATTTAAAAGCAGAGATATTAAGGAAAAAAATTGGCGTGCCTTAGCGGGGAAATTTGTTATTATTTTGGTAAGAAAATACGCTCACAGTGTTTGCACATTTAGTAGTATCTGACCAAAGAAAGAAGTTTTTCAATCAGGGTTTTAGTCCCTCAGATATTGCTGTAAACGGAAATGTGAGCTTACGCCCTCTCGTGGCAGACTTCTGCATTAAGAAACATTTGAAATTACATGAGAAACATTTCGCAGCAGATATGCTCTCGAACAAAGAAAGAATTTCTAAAATCGGACGTTTAGGAGTTTTCAGGAGCAGAGATATCAACAAAAATAAGATATGCATCTACGCTCCCTGGCGGAAAAGCTATACATTATTGTAAGAAGACAGTATTCTGAAAATGTTTCCCAAAGAGAGCGAAATGGGTCTACGAAAGAAGTTTTTCAATCAAGTTTTCAGGAGCTCAGATTTAGATGCAAATGCATCAGAAGCAGAAATAAACACTTACTCCCCTGGTGGCCAAATTATTCTTTACCAAATATAAGAAATTATATGCAAAACATTTCCCATCAGTAGCTGTATGCGATACAGGAAGAATTTTTCAAATCGGAGTTTTAGAAGCAGAGATATCTGGGAAAATGCAATTAACCTTTACACTCAATACCGGAAAGTCTATTAATCAATTGAAATTTTTTGAATTATATGAAAAACATTTCACATCAGAAACTATATGCAACGAGAAAGGGATTTTTCAATTAGGACTCTCAGAAGCAGAGATATTAACACAAATAACCTCTACGCTCCCTGGCAGGGAAAACATGCATTATTTTAAGAAGAAAAAATTCCGGAAACATTTATCGATGTGAGTAGTAACGGTCCAGGCACCAACTTTTTCAATCCAGATTTTAAAAGCTCAGATTTTGCTGCAAATACATCAGAAGCAGAAATTAAAACTTATGTCCCGTGGTGGCCAAACCATTCTTTACCAAAAATTAGGAATTATATGCAAAAGATTTCCCAAATCGGAGTTTTAAAAGTACAGATATCGGGGAAAACACAATTTACTTTTACGCCCCCTTGTGTAAAATCTATGCGTAACTTGAAAGAGTGGGTATACCTGAAATGCTTTTCGACATAAATGGAATCAAAAGGTAAAAGTTTTTTTCAATCGAATGTTTAGAAGCAAATATATGTAATATAATGTGTTTCAATTTCAATATCATCTGTGTTTACGCACTCTAGCGGCGAAATTGCAAAATTGCACTGGGGGGGGGGGGGGATAAAGGATCATCATTTGCACATTTTAAGCTTTCAAATCCAAAAAGAATTTTTTAAATTGGACTAATACACTGCCGTGCAAATATTAAGGACGAGACGGTTTTTCGAATGTAACGTCGTGCAGAAGTGCTCCACATCAACTCAAATCATACCATAAGATCCCCAAGATGTAAGAATATGGGACAAGTGAGCAAAACCGTCCAAACAAGGAATCCAAAGGATACAAAAGCACTTTATTGAAAAGGTAGCTTCGAGCACAACTGGACAGAAGACAGCAACGTCCATGTGACAGGCGGCTGCCAAGAAAGATCCAGTCTTTAGTAGGGGATATGATCACCCCTGACTGCGTTGCAGGATTTACAATGTCTGTTTATGCTGAGGACGAGGTTGTCAAGGAGCTGTTGAGGCATCGCGGCCCATTCCTCTTGTAGCGCCAATCACAGCTGCGGAATCGTTGCTGGCGGGTGGTGACGTGCTGCCAAGCGTCTCCCGAGAAGGTCCCACATGTGTTTGATTGGATTTAGGTCCGGGGACCTTGCGGGCCAATCCATGCGCTGAATATCTTCACTCTCCAACAGCTCTGAGACAGCCACTGTACGATGAGGTGTAGCGTTGTCGCCCATGAAGAGGAACTCAGGACCCACAGCACCTCTAAACAGACGCACGTGAGGCAGGAAGACCTCAGAACAATAGCGGACACCAGTGACTGAACCTCCTTGGAAGATGTGGAGGTCAGTACGGCTACCAAGCACGATACCGCCCCAAACGAGAACTCTGCCACCTCCAAACTGGTCCCTTTCGATGATGTTGGAGGTGTGATTGCGTGTTCCCTGCTCTCTCCAGATGTGTATACGTCCAGAATCGCTCGTCAGACTAAATCAGCTCTCGTCCATAAAGAGAACTCAACCCCATTGCTGATGTGTCCAGTTCTTGTGTTCCTGGCACCACAGAAAGCGCAGTCTCCGATGAGGAGGCGTTAATAGCACACACCGCACTGGTCGTCGTGCAAATAGACCACCTTTGTGCAGCCTCTTGGCCACGGTAAAACACGATAACGAACGTACAGTTGTCTGTTGCATGTGCCTTGCGATTTCTCCTGCTGTCTGCCGTTTGTCTCTTTTCGCCAGTAGGACAATATACCGGTCGTCCGCCGCCGTGATTGCTCGTGGACGATCACTGCTAAACTCTTGGACAGCTGTTCCTGTCATTTGAAATGCTCTCCAAGCTCGTGAAATGATGCTGTGAGCGATCCCAAACTCCTCGGCCACACTTCGACCTTCTTCTAACTTCCGAATGACGCGACCTTGGGTAAAGTTATCCAGATGTCGTCTACTGGATTGCCTGTTCGCCATATTACACGGTGGCAGCAACTCAACGTCGTTCAAACTGATGTACACCGTGCAATAGCTTTCACCGAATTGCTGAGCGTATACCGCCCATGTGCTTTATACCCTTCCGATAACCCCCCCCGTCATACTGCACATATGCGCATGCCCTACCGTACCGGACCCTAGTCTATCTCCTGAGTGGTCTTTCGGTCCGTTCTGCCTGTTCGTTCCTCTGTTATGCTAATTTCTCCTCTTCGTCCTTAATTTTTGCACACCAGTGTAGTTGAAAAGATATGGTGTCCACAGACAGACGTACGGACAAACCAATAACACAAATACAATCTTTTTTTACAAAAGACGTTCTAAAAAACCTGATTTTGTGGTTCTGCTTCAATTTTCTATTATGAAACCACCTTTTAGTGATATGCGAATACTCAGTACCTCGACAAAATGTAATGATCGGAAACAAGAATATTCAAAACAAATTTCAGCTTGTGTAGATTTGGATTTTCCATTATTAGAAAAATACATACTGTTAATTCCAACATTAATTCAAGTCATTATCACGAATAAATGAAGTTGTTATAAAGAAAACGGCAAGAGTAAATGAACTCTGTCCCTGGGCTTTTGCTTGTCTGTACTCTGCATTCAATTTGTCGGAGGTTCGGGCAAGACGAAGACTTTCCAGCATTATAACTCTTCTTGCAGGGAAGGAAACATTACAGGTGAGTTTTCCAGATGTAGATATATGGATGTCCCCTCTAACTTTATTTGCAAATATCTTCGCTATTAATCATGCAATTTGGACGATACTTAAGATTTAGGAGTTTTTCTATGTGCTAAATAGAATGCGCATAAAATGACATACCCCTTATATGGAAAAATTCGGAGATTGTGAGCTAATTAACATCTTAATTAGCATTTTTCTTCACATCATGTGATAGTTCCCTTCGAGTGCTTTCCAATGGTAACTTCTTGTTTATCTGTGGCAAATAATTCGAAAGATAAAGGGGGTGGCTTGTTTTTATTTATTTATTTTTTTTTTTTGGAGTTGTGTACGTAGAAAAGCAGAGGTACAATAGAGTTTTAAAAGTGAAAAAGAGACACTGTCAAGTTCTTCCACTGGATGATGTAAATGTAATACTTGCATTTCACATTACATCTCTGCCACTACAGGCCAGACTAAAAAACTCTTCTTAAATCATGTAGGTAAGAAAATAACTGATCTTAACTACATATTAACACAAAATCTTCAGCTTTCGGAAAGCTACTGATTGCATGCTTTAAAGGATTTTAATGCATCTTCAGAATCACACATTTTGCCGAAAGATATACTTATTACCCCTGCAAATATGACAGCTTGCTCTATTTGTAGACTGTCAGCAATCCTTATTTTTCTGAATTAAAAACAGCTAAATTGTGTATTGATAATTTTGCAAATGGAAAGGCAATTTCACTTACATAATACAAAAATCACACAATCCCTAAAATCTGAAGAACTTCTAAAGAAATAAAAAAGGAAGCAAAACAAAAACAACAGAGAAAGAATCAAGAACTAGATTATAAATATTTTTCAGACAGGATAACATATGACTGAATTTTTTAATATAAAGTGAAAGCATACCAGTAAGAGTTGATGGACCCCCTGGGCCTTGAGGGGTTGCTATAGGATTCATTCCAGGACCTTGTACTGGGCCTTGAAATGTAGAATTCCCAACATTAGGGCCCATACAACCAAGCATGGAACTAGTGGATGGATTCACACCTCGTGTACTCATACCTTGAGACATAGGGTTCTGAAAACGACCCGACGACATCCCTGGTCCAAACTGCTGGGGATTCCATGGATGAGAGCTTCCAGGTCCACACATATCTGAAGGCATTCCAGGTCCCATCATGTTATTTCCCATTGGGTTTGTCCATGGGCCTGAACTACGAGGATTTGCACAAAGACCAGGAGTATGAACACTGCATGGCCCTGTGCATGGCGACATAACAGGAGCACCAGAAGAGTTTGAAAAACGATTGTTAACAGTGTGAGTGCCTGGAAATTGATTCACGGCACTCTTGATTTGTCTTCCACCCTGCTTCATTTGAGCAAGTGTGTTCAGCCATGCAGCAGGGTTTTGCCGATTGAACTGTTGTACTTTCAAAGGATATTTCTGAAATCAAAAACAAATATATATTTTCCCCAATAAATGCAAAAATACATCAAAATGATTGTGCTAAATATATCACAATATTAAATGCATATACATATATATCAGAAATTAGAAGAATGAAAACTACATAAAACACTCACTATTGGATTGAAATTTTGTTTCGAATGCCATATGTTTTCCTCAGAGTTGCTGGATTTTATCCAGGGGGTCATTCCGAGAATAAGTGGACACCAGATCAAAAAATTTCACTGTTTTTTTTTTTTTTTTTCGAAGTGTTATACATCACTGTCTTCAGAAATAATAGAACCTTTGAGATATGGGTAGAATCAGACTGTGGATATTTAAGAAATATAGTAAAAACTGATAGAAAAGTAGGCCATTAACATCAACTATTCAGTGACCTTGAAAAGCAGTTGTTTTTTTGACAAATTCACTATGATATATTTTATATAATAAAAGTTCACAATTTACCTAACTATGGTCCCTCAAGTGTTTTTTCTTTTAAATAAAATGAAAAAAAAATCATTGTTTACATAAAAAAAAAATTTTGATTTTCATGATTTATTTTAGTCAAGGTGTAAATGTCATTCCATTACCATAAAAGAAGTAATTTTTCCTACTAATTAATTGTCTTTCAATTATACAAACTTCATTTTTTGGTTTCAAAGCAAATTTCAGTTGTAAATTAATATGGCTTCAATAGGCAATACATTTTGAAATTTTATATAGATAACAGAATGACTAAAAAGGTAACGGAATGACACAGATGCGTGGTAATGGAATGACAATGCAAATATACATTATTGGTTAGCATCACAGAACACATTCTTGTGGTTTGAATAATGCGAGTAAATAGTACTGTAGTAGCACAAAGTCTCCCCCCCCTTTTCTCTTAACCAATCACTATTTACAGGTTTTAAGTTCTAAAACTTTGTTTCTAACCAAAACCATAAAGTCATTTGTTGTTCTTTTCTTGGAGTTACTTTCAATAGCATACATGGTGCGTGAATTTTTTATAAACTGACATTGAAATCTTCATATGTTGCACCTCTAGTGATATTTTAAGATGTCTTCACCAAATATTTAGACATTCGTATGAAATTTGTATGAAGAGTTATTGTTTTAAATTATATGGCTAAAGAAAAAATGGCTCTGACTGCTGCAGAGAAACAAAGACTGTGTGGAGAACATTTGAAAGCAAAAGGCTTGGCTGACAAAGTGAAAGAAAAGGACAGAAAAAGGAAGAATGAAAAGTGTAAATCATTGAGCACCAAAGAATTAAAGAAAGTGAGGCTAAGACAGAAAATCCTCCAACAAAGATGCAGGTTGTCTAAAAAGAATATTTTGAATCCATCAACATCTGAAAATTTCGAGAATCCACACAAGTTACCTCAAACCTTATCAAAAGCTATCTGCAGAAGTCCACGGAAACATACCAAAGTTGTTCAAGAAATGCTGAAGACATATACCATCTCTCTAGAACCAAATACATTAGTTGGCAAAAATATGCTTAGTGAGAAAGTGAAGGCTAGTGTTTCACGATTTTACAAAAAAAAAAAAAAAAAGAAAATTCTTGGTAAGTACCCGAGGAAAAAAGATGTTACTGTGCATGAAAATGGTACAAAAAAGTTCAAAAGCATTATTTAGTGTTTACTTTAAAAGAAGTATATGCACTTTTCCAGAAAACATTAACAGAGCTGCCAACCTTTAGACGTGTCCATCAGTAATAATTCGAAACCTAGAAAAGCACGCTCACAATGACGGGCATTTTTTTCAAAGTTACAAACTAAAATGATTGTATTATAATGTAAAACTAGCACACTCACCTCATAACAGTATACCTAGCATGGTGAAAAATACTTCTGTTGTAAAATAAGAAAAAAAAAAAAAAAAAAAAAAAGCTGAAAATAAACTGGAAGTTTCATGCCGGTCAGTCTATATAATAAACATTAAAAACCACTTTATTGGTGTCTTCTCAGCATGACAAAAATGTTGATGTTATAAAATTTGACTATAGAACTAAACAGATAGTATTATATCTGGAATAAATAACTATGGATAATGTTTTGACAGTAAGCCAAGTACCTCTGTATATCAATTTTATATTTTATGCGTGCTGTTCACTCAAAAGCGACTGCCGTGTTGCTTGTTTAGCAGAGTTCAATTCTTTCTTTGAAAATGTTTTCTTACAGCATACTTCTGCAGAAGAAAATGCTTTAGTTTTCTCAACAAGAAGTGCACTTCAAGTACATGTACTCATACTTGGTCGAAATTCTGTGTGGTTTTTTTCTTACCAAGCTAAAAATTCTCTCTACAGGAGCATTGATTGCTATGTGGAATGGTTAATATAGCGAGCATTGCTTTGGGCAAGGTAGCATATTTTTGACAACCTAAGGCATCGGAGAGTTTGGGTATTTCATTCCATGCAATATCCATTCTGGAAAATGAGCATTCAATATCTTCAAATTGGTATGTGGCAAATTCTCCCTCTAATTTACTAACTTCTTCAGAAGTTAGAAGATTTGGAAACAATGACAAAAAAAAACTCTACTGATACATAGGAAATCTTTTTTCAAAGTGAAACATCGGCTACTGCTGCGTAATTTAACATTTCACCAGGGATCATAGCATACTTCTGGAAAATTTTAGGTAGGAATTTTAGGACTTTTTAGGAAAATTTTAGGAGTGTATTTCAATAAAAACTAGATGTATATTTGTATACATCTAGTAAAACAACTTTGTATACATTGTAAAGAGTTTGCTTCACACCCTTCAACCACATATACTGATAGACTGCACATGACATCAAAATTTCTGGCTCCAACATAAAATCACATGACATCATTCAAAAAGATGGGTAACACCTGCTGTGCTTATGGTTGCTCTGAGCGATATAGTAAAGAAAGTTCTATGATTTTTCATGGGTAAGAAACGAATTAAATACCTAAGTCAATAAAGTTCAATTACTTAACCAGAAACTTGCAGCTATTGATATAAAAATATAGTAACTTAAGAAAAAAAAATGGAATGCATGTTCCAGATTCTTCGCAAATGTTCATCACATTATAAATCACAAAATGTAAACAACCCGATCATGCATGTATATAGCTCATAAGTAAACTTACCTGAAGAGTTTTCATTATATATGAGGCGCATTCACATAATACACCGAAAACACTGAAGTTCTGCAGCGTAAATTAGTAATCATAACAGCATTTTTACACAAAATTTGGAGTCTGATGATGACGTGCCCAATGTTTGAGCCATGGCGGCTTTGATGCAGCTATTGCCAATGCGTAGTCCATTAGTATATATGGTCGAAGTTCACACCCAAATTTTTTGCATAACGTCTAATGTCTAAAGTTTAAGTATGATTTACTTCTAATGTTCAGTTCTTATCTTTTCACGTGTTATTATCATATTCAAGTATATTTACCACATTCAAGTTTCACTTTGAACATTAATATGCTGTTGATCCAGAAGCAATTCACGATTTTCACAGTAAAGTTTTCAGGTTTCACATTAAATTATAATATCCTAAAAAGGTAATTGAAAACCAAGAACTACGTACAATTGTTCACTGAATTACTTTTTTCATATTATTGTTTTAACCTTTTCGTGATAAGCCTATCTTTTTCTGCTTCCACCACAACTAATTTACTTTCAGTTTTTTTTATTTCAGCTGAACCTTGTATGATCAAGTTAGAGGCAACTGCTATTTCAACAGTATTTTGTTTTTCTACAGCTTTTCTCATTCTTTCTGTTCCCTCTTAAATTACTGCTAGGGAGGCCTCTTTATCTTTTTTAAGCCTATTTATTTCTGCATCATTTTCTTTTATTTTGTCATCAAACTCAGCTTTTCTTTTTTTCTCTAGCTGTTTTTCCTTATTTTCCCTCTCTTTCTGCTTCCTTTCTTTTACCTTTTTTGATTCTTCTTCCTTCAGCTTATCAACATACTCTTTATAAAATTTATGTGAATCACGAACACTATTTAACACATTTCTTGTTATGGGAACTTTACTTACACATCCATAGTGTTTAATGGCCCCTTTAACTATTCTTAATGATGTTATAGTTGAGTCTTTTAAGTTAGCCTTGTCCTTCCTTAACAGAGCAGTGTTAACCGAAAATCCCCTTTCTGCATCAGCATTACCATGAGGTAAAACTAAAATTGACTTGATGAGTTTAGCAAGATTTGAGTATTTTTCTTTTCCGCTAGAGTCTTTAATACTAAATATATTACGCCAGTAATGATCAATCCGCACTGGAATATGCCCTTCCTCTGAAAATTTCACTAGTTCATCTAGAGTTGGCTTATCGCAATTTAAAAGTTTCCACTCTTCTCTTACTCTATCAATTTGTTCCTCAGAAAGATGCAAAACACTTGAAATTCTGGTTATTTCCGAAAGTCCTTCAGTGACTGAAAGGTGAGTTGACTCTTTCTTTGGTTCTTTTACCTTTAAAACTTCTATGTCTCTTAGCTTTTGATTGCAGAATGGCAAATTTGACTTTAAATATTTTTTGGTTGCAATTAGTGATGATCTTACATCTAAGAAATAATTTCTGCCTGGTCTCCTGAACATTCCTGAGGAGATTTTTTTTGTCTTCATACCAACTTCTAACTCCCCTAGTATTTTCCATGAATTTTTGTTTTCAAAATCCACATTCTTTAGGTCTTCTCCAAATTTCCCTGCAATAACATCATCTTGGATAAACTGAGCCATAACATTCCTCATTAAAGTATTTAAATCAGAATATAACTGGTGTATTTTTGGTTCTTCACTCTGATAACATAATGAAAACTTTTCAAAATTTTGGTGTGAAAATGAAATTAATGCTAAATAGCAAGGAGTTAGCTCATTTTTCAGGAAACAGTGAATTATTTTATACCTTGCCGAATTGCGTAGTTGTTTTTCAAATATTTTTTGAGATGGCAAGAAGTTTAAAAAATATTCTGTAATATTTAGCCATTGATCCAAGAGCCTCTGGGCTATAGAACCAATGGTTAACCATCTGTTGCTGACATGACGCAAAAGAAATTTGGCTGTGACCAATGTTATATCCTCGACAGATTTATAATCCTCTCGTCTTGCAGCACTACTCTTTAAAAAGTAATGCATATCAGTAGCAAATTCGTCAAAATCTATATTTAAGCTTGTCAAAAAATTTTTAAATGCATTACTAACAACATGCAGGTTGCAAAAACCTAGTTCCAAAGATTTCTGGCCTGTTTCTTGTTTTACAACTTCATTGAATTTGCGTAAAAAGCACTTATTTACATTTGGGCTGTCCATGGATACACAAATAATTCTGTTCAACGAAATATTGAAGGATGATAACACATCAAGAATTTCTTTTAGCAAAATATCTGCTGTTGCATGTCCCAGAAAAACGCTTGTTAGGTATCGGCAAGAAACTGAATTTATTTCTGAAGACCAGTACCTGAGATACACATCCAACTGCCGTTTCACTTGTGTATTTGTAGTTTCATCAAATGCTATAGTAACCTTTCCTGGGCTACTAGATGCAATGTCTTTTTTCAAATCCTCTTCAAAATATTTTGACAATCCATGTGATATCACATAAGCAACTTTTTTTCTTTAAGTTGCATTTTGGCTGCAATAGCAGAATCAGGAAACATTTCTTTGAAAAGTTCAACTGTTTCAGTGCATGAAACAAAAGACATATTGTCCTTAGCAACTTTCATGGCCCATAATGCTTCGGCTTTAGCCAACTGTAAATCATGACTCAGTACTTCACTAATATTTGTTTTGGGCTGAAGATCCTGTCCTCCAAAGGCTTTCAGGATGGACTTGTTTTGAAATTTACTTTGAAATTTCTGCAAATGTTTTTTTCCTTTATGATGCGCTTTTACTTGTGAAAAGCCACTATTAGAAATATTGAAAATTTCTGAACACAATATAAACTTAGCAGAAAATATTGTTTCAGTTGCAGAACACCATTCTTTAAACTTCACTCCGTCCAATTCTTTGGCGAGCCACGCATCTTGAAATTTCGTTTTGGATTTAGGCATCTTAAACACTTGTATTACTAACCAGAAAATGAAAGAGAAGTACAAAAACACGTTCCAATATTGCAAAACCAGACAACTTCCCGAAGTTTGGCTGCGAGGATGTCAGAAGATAGAAAAAAAAAAAAAAAAAGCAAGTCACCACTAGAGAACTGAACCTGCACACAGCACAGAGAACACCATAAAAGACGCAAAACCAGAAACTATCATACGCATCTCACGCAAGTTCAGTCAAAGCGAGTCGGAGCCGAGATATTATGCGCATCGAAGGCCGCTGCCGCCGACGCACGATCGAAGGTCAATGATCACGTGCTCTACGGCCTGCCACGATAACACTCAGCTACCATCCCATCGTCATTATTGAGGTTACGGAAGGAGACCACATGTTTCCTCTTTGCTTCCACCCACCTGCGGTTTACAATAACAAAACATCAGCAGAAAGAGGAGGTTCCACAAGGCATGTACAAAAATAAAGTACGATCTTCTGCGTGCCATGGAGTTCGTCTGCAAAGCGCAAACCAGGGGTGAAAATGACCAATCCCCTTTTCCCTTAGATCTCTTGTTACTCTCGAAAACTGTCCGAAGGCACAAAAGTGGAGCGCCCGCCCCGAAGCAAGTGCATCTCGATGGCGTCATTTCCCCTCCCTTCAGCAGCACAGCATATAGGCTGTGTTTCTACAATAACAGGTCTTTTTACCTTACCGTAATGGTAAATTTATTGGCGTTAATAACGGTTGTATTTTTAATAAATAAGTTTACCAAAATTTTAGGAAGAATAGCAAATTTTAGGTATAATTTTAGGAATTTAAGGAGGGTCACAAAATATTAGGAATTTTAGGAGGAATGCGATCCCTGTTTCACTTTTTTATGGGAGTCACAGCACACTTTATAAAAATTTCTGATATCACAACAATAATTCTTTAGTTGTGCATCAGTGAAACTACACTCTTTTATATTGGGTTGTCGGAAAAGGCATGACGTATTTTAGCCATGTTTTGCAAAGGTCATTTTATTGATAGAAAGAACAAAGATCAATCAATGATATAATGCACGTTTTATTCGATAACCTTTTGCCATCTGTCAGTGAGCTGCAGAAGGACCTGCCTTTTGTGGTGAAAAACTGTACAAGGTGCTGATTTACAGACTCATCTGAATTGAATGTTATACCACGCAAGGACTGTTGAAGAGAGCAAAACAAGTGGAAGTCTGATGGTGCAAGGTCAGGTGAGTATGCTGGGTGTGGCAACACATCCCACCCAAGCTCCAATAATTTTTGGCGGGTGATCAAACTTGTGTGTGGTCTCTCGTTGTCATGATGGAACACAACACCTTTACGATGAATGAGCTCTGGACGTTTCTAGATGATGGATTCGTTCAAACTGTCCAATTGCCGACAGTACACATTTCGAATTGATTATTTGGTTCTGTGGTAGGAGCTAGAAAAACACGACACCTTTAAAATCCCACCACACTGAGACCAGAACCTTCCGCTGATGAATGTCTGCTTTGGATGACGTTTGAGGCGAAGCAGCACGTCGGGACCAAGACCGTTTGCGCAGCACATTGTTGTACGCAACCCACTTTTCATCACCAGTTATCAGTCGCTTCAAAAAAAGGATTGTTTTCCTCACGTTTAATGAGCATATCGCAGATGTGTATACGCGTCATCAATTGAGCTTCTTTGAGTTTATGAGGAACCCACACATCGAGCTTGCTTACAAATCCCAGCTTCTTTAGGTGGTCGTGAAAGCTTGAATGATGGATGTGCAATATGTCTGCAATCTCTCGTGCCGTGTAACGTGGGTTTGACTCAATCAATGCCTTGATTTAGTAGTCATCAACCTCGGTTGGCCTCCCGGACCGAGGAGCATCGTTGAGGTCAAAATCACCAGCACGGAATTTTGCGAACCACCGCTGGCACTGGCATTCTTGTAGAGCATTATCACTATACACTTTACGCAACTTTTCCTGAGCTTGACGCGTGTTCTTCCCTTTATGGAATTAAAACACTAAAATATGGCGAAAATGCACAGTTTGGTCTTTCATCTTCAACTTGATGTCAAATCTCCGCAAATCAATCAAATCGCTCACTATTCCTTTTAGAGTGCAGCTAGAACTGGCACCTGTCGAATGCCATAGCGATAACAGAGCTGTGCATGCCTCTAGTACTTCCAAAACCGCCCTACCACCATCGTCGGGTGCCAAAATACGTCATGACTTTTCCGACAACCCAATATAAACTCTTGCTCGAGCTCCAATTACAAGATCACAGTCATCCTTTTGATACTTTTTTTTTTTTTAAATCTATATCTATTATTGATACTGAGCCCTCAGATACTGCTGTAGGCTTTACAAATCTTACTAATAAGTCAATAAAGAAACTCATAAGCTTCCTGTGTAACAGATGTATAGCAGGTGCTTCTTGTTGAAGAAATACATTAATGGTAGTATATACTGGAAGGACATTACTAAGAAATTAACAGTACAGTTTACACATTAAATTTTGTATTTGTGATCTAATACTCACGTCATCCTGATTTTCAATACAAAAACTGCTTTAAAGCTTCCCACTGCTGAAGTGCTCTATTTACTGAATCAAGTAATGACAACCAACGAGTACTGACATACAGGGTGTCCGAGAATTATTGGACACATTACAAAATTATATAAAACAAAACATTAAACAGATAGAAAGAAACTGACTGTACTAACTTACAATGTAACTACACAAGTTAATAAATTTCGATGCGAGATCCCTTGGTTGCTCGTAGTACGTCCAAACGATACTCAATTTCATGTCATGTATTGGCAAGCATCTGAGGACTTATGGAATTAATAGCAGCTGTGATACACTGCTTCAGTTCTTGCAAATCAGTACAAGGTGTCTGATAGACACAATCCTTCACATAACCCCACATGAAATAAGACCACCACGCTCAATCCATCTGTTGGGGAAATGCTCATTTAGGCACTTACGTACACACGTTGACCAATGCGGAGGCACGCCGTCTTGCTGGAAAACGACGTCATATCTTTTGATCTGGGGTATAGCGAAATTTTCTAGCATATCCAAGTAAATGTCACCATTTATGGTTTTTTCGCAGAAGAAGAAAGGACTAATCACTTCTCTTTTTGATAGGGAGCACCACATTAACTTTTGGAGAATCACGTTCCAGTTCAATAGCAGCATGAGGCGGTTCACTTACCCATATCCTACAGTTGTGACGATTCACAATATCTGATACATGAAATGTGGATTCATCACTAAAAATTACAGTACTGAGAAAGTTTTCGTGGTTTTCCACTCGATTCAGAATATTCACAGCAAAATTGTATCGCAGTGTGATCATTTACATGCATCTTTTGCACTATTTGAATTTTATAAGCATGAAACTTTAATTTCTTGTGCAAGATATCGTGAACTGTTGATTTCGGAATGCACAGTTCTGGCTTGCTTTACGAACGGATTTCCTGGGGGTTTGGCGGAAACTTTCATCAACTTGGTCAACCGTCTCACCACTGATGCTAGGGCTACCGGCTCCTCCACAATGTTCCACATTGCTAGTTTCTTTAAACTGTTTCATCCACCGCTTAATTGAATTCGTTGATGGAGGATTACAACCATACTCTAAACAGTACCGTCTTTTAACTTTAATGACAGACTTTAATTACGCAAGCCATAACACACACATCGCCTTCTGCTGTATGGATGACATGACTACTGATTGCGCATTTCTCATACATTCCTCATCAGGCCACACCTAGCGCCATCTATCGGATTCTGGGAATAATTCTGCAAAACAAAAATATAGAAACCGTGTTAGTAATACGTGACATAGAAAAACAGACAATGCTCATAGTTTTTTTTTTTTGTACATAATTTTGTAAAGTGTCCAATAATTCTCGGACACCCAGTATCTGAAAATTTTCTGTGGTTTTGTGCCACAAACTGCCTGACATACCTTCAAACTGTTTTTCCGTTTGGAACTTTTCTCTAAAAAATAATATAACTGCACTAAAAACTGCTCGACATTTATCTGTTTAAGCGCTGCAGTTGCGATGTTTGAGTCCAGAAACATGGCGCGAAACAACGGTCCTGCATGATCAGTACTAACAACAGGTAAGTTGTGCTACACAACAAAAAGTGAGAAGCATTTCTGCTTTTGTTACATCACTTTCTGTACTTTTTTCAAAAAAACTGGCCAGTGGTTTCGATACACCTTTTAATGTGCCAAATTCTTCATGTTTTTTTGACATATCGTGCCGACGGCGGTCATATTGACCACCATGAATGATCGAAAAGTCACAACAACAAGTCATACAAAACACATGTCCCTCAGAAACCTTGGACTTCTAATGGCAAGGCCATTCCTTTGCATAGTTATCTCGATAGCACTGTGGTATCTTACGTTTTTTATCCATAACTAAAAAAAAAAGCTAAATTTTAAATGACAACATCCAAAATCCCGCAGCCAAACAACAAGGGAAAACGTAAGAGAGAAAGGTGCTTCCTGCTGCAGCTACAAAAACCCCACCTGAGGCCGGAGAATCAACCATTTGTCAGAGCTTACCATGGGTCCATGGCTGAATAATGCTCCGCCCACAGGCGGGGTTTTAGAACTTGAGGTACCAGCATTCACTAATCATGATGACAGTTCAAGATGTCAGTCATTTCATATCCCCCTTCATCTCACAAGATTGAGAATCACAGAAAGCAGTGTACAGAACATTAAGGGGAATTTACGAATCACTGTTTTTCAAAAGTTAAAGATTAATTCACAAATTGGGTTGCAGACTGACTAACAAGTGACTTTCCGTAATTTTGTCAGCATGATCCACAATTCCGTACATTCAGCTGAAAATCCATAATGGTTGGCAGCTCTGCATTAACAACGTAAGTGGCCTTTTCAAAGTTTTGCAAACTTCGTCCACCACTAGTACTACTGCAGAAAGACATTCCCCACAATGTATGTGTGTGTACATCACGAGAATGTTAGACTGAAATTAGAAGGTTTGAGTTCTGTTTTGAGTGCTAACTTCTAAAACATTCAGTGACTTTATACCCATACTGGTGTGTACTGTGCAGTGAAAATTCAGAAACATGTATGTTTTCAGAATGAAAATAACTTTCAAAAGTATCAGTTCAATAGATTGGATAATGCACATGAAAAAACACTTTTTTTCTTAAACCTACAGACAAATATGTAATTGAATAATGCAAATACCCTCTTTCAAATAAAAAAAATATCTTCAATTTTAAGTTGGAAAAAAGGAATTCACACTGATCCTTTGTGGAATAACATGAGTTATAATTCTCCACTGTTGGAAAAAGTGGGAACTTTGAATGTTGGAAACAATGTTCTCACAGAATGAAAAGGAAAAACGTGTTCAGCATTATGTTGGACAAGTGTTAATATTAGATGATGATGATATCAAAGTTTTGTGTATGTGCAAACAAGACTCTTAAAGGCACTTTTTTTTTTTTTTTTTTTTTTTGGACGCATTCCTTGATAAAGAAGGCAAATGTTGGATCACCATAAAACAAATAAAACAAAAGCTTAAAGAACCATGAAGTGTAATTGATGGGTCTAATACTTGAATTCGTAGCAAATTCCTATTTGAAAATTGTTTATTTGCTGAGTAATTTCAATTCGTGTAAAAATCAACACTGTTTCTCACAGATTAATGTAATTAACCAGCATTTATGTTTTGCAAATTAATTACATCAAAATTACATTAGATGTATATTTAGAGATGAACTTTTTGTCATTCCGTAACTGAGTTAATGCAATGAAAAATACCGAAGTCTGCTTTGTAAAGTAATTTTTTTATTTGAAATTTGGTGGAAAACTCCAGTATGGTATCTAACCTTAATATTGATATCAGTTTCGTACTTTTTTAGTGAACTAATTGGCTGATTTTTTTACTTTTATCTGACTTTAAAGATATACATGACTAAAAAATGTCATTCCATTACCATGACGTAAATTGCAATTTTACTAATTGTGGTAAATAAAAAATTTGAGCAAATATGATTTTTAACATCTGGTTAGTTGAGGTGCAGAAAGTTAGCAAACTTTTGTTTTCATAATATGAATTAACTTTGCATAGACCATAAATAATGTGTTGTAATTTTTGGCAAAATGTCATTTCCTTACTCGCTGAATGACCCCAGGCAAAAAATTAAATATCCAGAACAGTTTTTTTTGGATTAATCCATTTAAAAAAGTCAAGTCTTTTTTGGATAAAATTAGGTACATAAACTTCTCTTTTTCAAAGTTTAGTTCAATAACAATAAAATGAAAAGAGATACTAAGAAAACCTACATTAGAATGGTATTTCTTATGTATTACAAATATTTCTTCCTAAATTTAAAGATTTTATTTCCTTATATGTACTTATCAAACTGCGAAATGCTGCAATTGTAAAAAACTCATTTAAGAAGTGTTTTCGAACCATTCTATTATATGAGCTTTGATTAGACGTGGTGATTAAACTTACCTCATAATATAAGCTATTAAACAATTTGAAAAAAGTAATTCTTTTTTTTTTTTTTTTACATTTTCTGGCAGTAGTAAAACATTTATTAATCTGGTCCTTACTATTTATCTGATTAGGTATTAATATGGTAAAGAATTGCTTGAAGAAGGCAATATACTTTTACCAGTCCTTTGGTTCACCTCTAAAAATAACGATATCCTTTTACTAGTTTCTCTAAAGCTTTGTCTGCCCCTAAACAATTTCTCAATTTGTTCCAAACAAAACCACAAGCTGAAAAAAAACTTCCAATTGAGGCTGAACTAGATGGGCAGCTATAATGCTTTATGAGGAAGTAGCACAAATGTTCTAGCATGGATACTTGTCAGCAAGCAACTGTTCTGCAATTTCTTCTTGCGTTGGCAGCAATCGCTCACAAAAATATTTTGGATCTGTCATACATGCAAGAAAATGGAATGGTTCCATGTTTTGAACGAAATGTTTTCGATTTTCAGGCAAATAGTTACAAAGGCTTGGGATTTTTAAATATTCAGCCAAGTTTCAACAGCTGTAGACATAGCTGCTGTATCACTTTGCAGGGTATCCAAACCCTAACTTACTATTTTCAGTTGTTCACATAAATTTATACTAGAAAAACTTTCTGGAAGTACATGAGACACAGGAAAAATAGGGAAAATAAAGTTTCAAGTTGTGTTAAGAATAGGATCGGGAAAATGATATGGGAGCCCAATTAGTTAAGTGAAAGATGCGGCGAATACTTCTGTGAGTTATTAGATCATGAAAGCAAAGGTGATTCTGAGGCAGAAGCAGGTGATGTTACAGTGACAGATGGAAGCCTAGGCGGGCTCTCAAGAGAAGAGGTGTGTAGATCTCTAAAATCTCTTCAGAATGGTAAGGCTCTGGGAGTAGATGGCATAACTGTTGAGATGTTAAAATAGGGTGGTAACTCTGTAATTGACTGGTTAACTGAAATTTGGGCACTCCCAGCAGTCCTACCGTCGCAACATTATGGCAGGACTGTTGGGAGTGCCTGTACACTTGGCATTGGAAGCAACGAAGTGGGTTGGGAATGTAAGGAAGCACAGCGCAGTTCAAATGGCACACATGGATGGACGACGGTAGAGCCAGGCAATCAAAGGTCAGAATGACTGTCCTCGAGTTCACCAGGTCCCTATTCCGGTGAAACTTGATGTGAAGCACTACTTTAACACCTTGGTGAGCAAGCTCTTCAAAAGTTCCTCCTCTGAAACATCCACGAGGTCACGTTCGGAGATGACACCTTGGGAATTTCAGGGACTGGTGAGGCTTGATATCTACAAGGATACCATCCAAGTTGGAAACATGCAATTCAACATGGCGGGGAGTGGACATTTCCACCAAGAGATCTCCCGATTGTAACTTCTTTACACTTGTTGGTGACCCAAGAGCTCTCTGCAGGGGCTTCTGAATCCAGAAAGGAGATTTTAAGCTAGGTTTGTGAGATTCTTCCTGTTCATGAATGATAAAAAAGCGGGCAGTGTGAGTCGGCAAAGTAAGCATTTTTTAGCACGTCTTTTGTAAAAAGAAAGATTGTGCTTATGTTATCTGTTTCGTACGTCCGTCCGTCCGTAGACAATATATCCTGCAACTATTAGTCCGATTTGACAAATTCTTTTTGCATTGGGAAGCTTGAAATGTACGAATGATGATCCTTCATTTCGTTTTTTTTTTTTACGATGTACAATTTCGCCACTAGAGGGGGTAAATGCAGATGATGTCCAATTTAAAAATACATTTTATTCCACATATTTGCTCCTAAACATCCGATTGAAAAAAATTCTTTTATCTTTCGATTCCATTTATGCCGAAGAGTATTTTAGGAAAAGTTACTTTTCCAAATTATGCATAGATTTTCCGCTAGGGGGAGTAAAAGTAAATTACGTTTTCCCCAATATCTCTTCTTCTAAAACTCCAATTTGAAAAACGTTTTCTTCAGCGGATACAGCTCCTGATGGAAAATCTTTTGCATATAAGTTCTAATTTTTAGTAAAGAATACCTTGGCCACCGGGGGCGTAAGTGTTAATTTTTGTTTCTGATGTATTTGCCATAAAATCTGAGCTTCTAAAATATCGATTGAAAAAATTCTTTCGTGGACTGATGCTACTCACGTCGATTAACTTTTTTGGAATATTTTCTTCTTAAAATATTCCATGGTTTCTGCGCCAGGGGCGTAGATGTATATCTTATTTTTGTCAATATCTCTACTTCTAGAAGTCCGATTTGAAAAATTCCTTCTTTGTTGGACAGTTTTTTCAGTGCCACATGTTTTTCATATAATTTCAAAATTTTCAAGTAATTCATAGACTTTCCGCTAGGGGCGTAAAAGTAAATTGGTTTTCCCCCCTATATCTATGCTTCTAAATCTCTGATTTGAAAAATTCTTTCTGCACTGGATACAGCTTCTGATGGGAAACACTTGGCACAAAATTTTTAATTTTTGAAAAAATGGTTTGGCCACCAGGTGGCGTAAGCCTTAATTTCTGCTTCTGATGTATTTGCAGCAAAATATCAGCTTCTAAAATCTCCACTGAAAAAAAAAGTAGTTTGTAGATTCTACTCATGTCGACAAACCTTTTAGGAACATTTTCTTCTTAAAATAAAGCATGGTTTCTACGCCAGGGAGCCTAGATGTATATCTTATTTTTGTCAATATCTCTACTTCTAGGATCCGATTTGAAAAATTCCTTCTTTGTTGGACAGTGTTTTTGATGCGCAATGTTTTTCATATAAATTCAAAATTTTCAAGTAAATCATAGACTTTCCGCTAGGGGGCACAAAGGTAAATTGTGTTTTCTGCATTATTTCTGCTTCTAAAACTCTGATTTGAAAAATTCTTCCTGTATCACATACAACACCAGATGGAAAATATTTTTCATATAATTTCTAATGTTTGGTAAAGAATGGTTTGGCCACCAGGGGGCATAAGTGTTAATTACTGCTTCTGATATATTTGTAGCAAAATCTGGGCTCCTGAAAACTCGACTAAATTTTTTTTTTTTCTTGAACCGATACAGCTTATATTGAAAAACCTTTTGAGAATACTTTCTTCCTAAAACAATGCATGGTTTTCCCACCAGGGGACGTAAAGTCACATCTTATTTTTGTCGATATCTCTGTTTCTAAGAGTCCGATTTGAAAATTCTTTCTGTGTAGAAGATTGTTTCCAGTGCGAAATGTTTCTCATATAAATTCATGTTTTTCTTAACGCACAAGTCTGCAACCAGAGGGCGTAAGCTCACGATTCCGTTTACAGCAATATCTGAGGGATTAAAAACCGGACTGAAAAACTTCTTTCTTCCGTCAGATACTATTGTTTTCCATACCGGTTCCACTGACTTTGAATAGCTTTGATAAATTTAATTTGCACCAGAACGGATTCAAAAGACGTGCTTATTACACCCGAAAATTTGGTGTCATCTTTCTGAAAAGAATCCATAAATAATGGAAAAGAATTCGTCCACTGACCTCCCCACCCACCACGGAGCCCAACTGGGGAGAGCCGGAGGTCCGCAAGCCCCAAAGGACGCAGCACTCTGCTCTATGTAATAGGCAGCGGATATAGTCAGCTGATAGTGCAGGCAAGTGCTAGGCGTGTACTTTGACGATCCCGTGTCGCAGTAACACACCTTTGACGTGACTACACTATCTCCAGGCTCACCCTGTCGTACGCAACAACAAGCCATTAGAAGACAGGACTCCACACAGCCCCTGACTTCATTGACTAGGAGTGAGTTAGTTCCCAGCTGGCCGTTTAGGGTGAAGCAGGGGCAAAGAGGTGTGTCGGCAGCTGGCGACAACACCCCGGCCTTCAGAAACCTCAGCCTCCAGCATCCCCTTTTCCATCTTACAGGTCACCGCACACAGCAAAGGTGCAAGTAGGTCTAGCTAACCAGCATGGAAAAAGAAAGAGGGAAACATAAAAGTGGGAATAAAGGGAAGAGAACAAGAAACTAAACTTCGGGGCTGGCACATAGTCACAACCTCAGCAACCTACAACTGAGCCAGATGCATATCAAGGTAACAACTAAAGGCTAAAATGGGAAAACATCATACACTATGTGTCAGCTCGGGCCATGGGGGCGCTACTCCCCGAATACCTGGAAAACCAGTTATTCCTGTGCAGCAGCTTTGAGAAGTGGAACAGGCGGTGGCCTAAGTGTGTGGCTTCAGAAGGGGACAACTTTAAAGGTGATAAGTTTCATATCTAAAAGTCTCGTAATTTTTTTTTTTTTTAATAAATCCAGTCTGGATACTTTTTGATCACACCTTGTAAGGTCAATGCCCCATATAAGTTCTTCATATTTTGCATTCTCATTTTTAAAGTAAAACTATAACTCCCTATACATCAGTTGGTTAAGTTTCAATTATACTCATATACCAGTGAATATAAATAATACCTGGCTTCTGGTAACAAGTATTCATAAGTTCTGAAATCATATAAATACATTTGAAAGAAAGAATCTTTCTTTTAAGGTCCAAACTAAACTGTAATTTTAAGATCTTTCTTTTGCAGAAACCAGTTATTTTGCCAGTCAACTGAAATGCCATTTCAGAAGCTCTTGCATGCCACTAAAATCAGAGCCATAGCTTGGGGACAGACAGGTGATGCACAGCCTCCCCTCAGAAATAATCAAATAATGCAATAATAATAATGATAATAATAATAATAATAATAAAAATAATAATAATTCATTTACGTCATCTGGGTTTGTGATCTGGAAAGTTGCTTCACATAAGGAAAACAGCTTTGCAAAACACAAATAATCAGAGGTTTACATATTCACTTTTGAGTATGTGGCATGAGAAAGAAAAACATCAAGAAATGAAATTATCTGTATAAAACACGGTAAATAATAATGAATGATCTGGACCACCATAAAATACTATTCAAATTTGTAGCTGAAGTAATTCAATTTCTGGTCATCAATGAACAGCCTTATCATGGTGCATATTTATAACAACAATTATTATAATGAAAAACACGAAGGAAACAGCTTATTTCCTAATCTTTTAGAGTATACAATGCCGGAAGATGAAAAACTTGTTAAATGTATGAAGTGTTCCAGTTTGTGCAACATATTTATCTCCTGAAATACAGAATGCTATACAAATTATGACAGAAATGACTGTAACTTCTCTAAAACAAATTACACAGGTCTGCAATGGAAAATTTGACTGAAAAATATTCACACTTTTTCATAGATTTTTGGGAGCTGATTCCAGGAAAATAGTAAAATTCTATCACATGCCATTTTCCCACAAAATAAGAATGTAATTTCCCTATCTGTTATTCATCTGCTCTTATGTATAAAACAATTATTTTAATTTAGCTACTTTTCTTACTGAATTTACTGTCATTTGACAAATCTACTGTGAAAGGATTTGTTTATGTTTGCAACAAAAAGAAGACATTAGGGTTGGTTAAACCTTGTTCACACTGCAAAAAATTAACTGGATCAAAAACCAATGGCTACGCAGGGCTGCTTTAAAGCCAGGAAACTAAAATGTTATCCGGGAAAGTTTGGCTGATCCTAAAACAGCCCTCCTACCTCCTCTTCATATCAAACTTGGACTAATGAAGCAGTTTGTAAAAGTTTACCAAGAGAAGGAGAGTAGTTTAAGCATCTGTGTAAACATCTTCAGGAATTGTCAGATGCCAAATTGAAAGAAGAACCTGACAATTGGAAACTCCTAAATGACAATGAGTTTGAAACAAAATGGAAACTGTTAAAGAGAGGCTTGAAATGCTTTCAAGGAAATCATGAAGATAATTCTTGAAGAAATATAAAGATCCCAACTACAAGCAAATAGAAGAAAACATGCTAGAAAAATTCAAAGCATTAGGTTGTTCAATGAGCTTGAAGGTGCACTTTCTGAACATTCACTTGGAATACTTTCCTGAAAACCACAAGAGCTGTTAGTGTGGAACAAGGAGTAAGGTTCCACCAAGACATAAATGAGATGGAATGATGATACCAGGGAGATGGAATGTTAACAAAGTTAACATGATGGCAGACTACTGTTGGATGCTGCACAGAGAAGACCCACAAGCTGTGGATAGAAGAAAAAGTACTAAACAAAGCTTTGAAGCCAGAAGAAAAAAGACAATACATATAAAGACTTGTAAATATAAATAACATTTAAAATGATTCTTTGTAACATTTTTTGTACATAAAAATATTTTATCTTTTTGTAATAAACTCTTAATCAGAATACATGTGAATAGACTATTTTTCTATATCTTCACATCCATTTTGTGAAATATCCTTATGTCTTGGAATACAGAAAAATCATAGTCATTTTTGAAATCAGCTCACCAAATACCTGCAGACAATTGAATCGGTGAGTGCAGAAACCACATGAGCCCTATTTTTCACATTTTACAGGAGAGCAATAAAACTGTATAAGTACTTCAAAAACCTGATTTCATGGGGCTTCTTGTGCTCATTCCTTGAAGCTAGAAACATATCTGATAATGTTTGCAGAAACATAACCTGTTAATGATTTGTTGATTCCCATTGCACGCATTTGTGTACCTATTCAAAAACCAGACTGAACTTATGTTGTTTCTACACTCAATGAATAACTCCAGGATAGTGAAACACAAACATTTTTTTCATTAGAAAAATCATATATTTTATTGAAAAAAACAAACTTCAAAAACAGAATGGACATATGTAAAATATGTCACATTAAGTAGGAAATTGTTTTTTGTCAAAAAGTTCATTCCCAACAGCAGCATTGGGATCAGCTTCTGTGACAGGCCATGAGAATAGTTCATCATAAAAACCATGAAATTCCTGTGGTATGTGTTCCTTCATTTTTTGAAGTCTTCCATTTTTTTTTCTTATTTATAGGAACTTTTACGGATGTGTAGCAAGGAGTAGAAGGCAAGCTGATGGGTTCAGGGTGTGGTTGACGAGGTTTCCTCAGGTTAAACATATGTTTTGATAAACCATAAAAAAAAGTTGTAAACAATCACAACTCCTTTATTCTGTGTATCGTAATGAAATTCCATGTACCATGTTGGTGCAAATTTCACCTTCAGCTGTTGAGGGATTGCATTCCCGTGTGGTTCCACAGCAATAGTTTTTAATTTTTTTTGTATATCAGTTTCCACCACCTATCAAAGTTTATAACATCTAACGAGTTCAATGCAGTCACGTGAAATTTGCTGCTGGCATGTGCAACCAGATTTTTGTACTCCTGTGGGATGTACACCAGATCGTAGTTTTTGATTTTTTTTGTTTGATCGCCCCAAAATCTCTATCGTTAGGGAGAAAGGAATGACCTCAAATTGAGAAATAATGAATAATTTTGTCAAAATGCCCTGAATCAGTCAAAACAAGGCAAAATCTAATCATCGTGTGATTTTGATTCTGTCCCGTACAACCATCAGAAAAAAGGTACAGATTTTTCATTGCTGACGGGACAAACTTGCGTAGGTATTTTGCCAAAAAAATTGCAGACCTCATTTGCCCTCTTGTGAGCTTCCTCCTCATGGTACAAAATTTTTTTAGGTTTCTTTTTACGCCAATTCAGTTTACCCACAGTTGCCGCAAATAAAAAATGTCTTGGATAGGGATTTTTGGAACAGGCAAATTCTGCATAAAATCAAATGATAAGCCAATGGTATCATAATGTTCAGAACATTGTTTGGTGACGTCCTGGAGTTTGCTGTAAAACTTCTTCGCTCTTCATTTGTGAACATGTAGCTCTGATTCTGCAGCTCGTTTTACAGAATCTGCTAATGAAAGGTTCCTATTTTTTGTTTCCAGTTCCTCACATTTAATACAAGTGTCAACTCGTGGTTGACTGAATTGTAATCCAAAATTGTTACTGAAATAATCAAGTTGAAATTAGTATTTAACGTTTAAATTGGGATTCAGTTTCTTAAACATTGCACTTATCTTCTTCACATCAAGTTGCATGTCAAGGTATTTCATTTGTTTTGTAGCATAATGGGTAAGTTTAGTGGGGAATGATTCAATGTGCTGGTGAATCATAGAACAAGTTTTGGGACTCATTACATGTTTTTTTTTTTTAAGGATTTTTGCCTCTGTTGTCCCGAGGAAGCGTACCGACAAGGAGCAGATCGTTCAAGAGTCGAACTCTATTTTCTGTGATGCCATTATAGTGACATAAATGCACGCTTACACACGTTAATTCTATCACCTCAGTTTAAAATAAAATACTTGAATGTCCCAGTATGAGGGTTAGGATTTTCATTTCGAAGTTTACATTTCTGAACGCCATGTTTCTCAATAAGTTGCTGCAAGAAAATATCTAGTTCATCTTTCATTTTAAAAGAGTTCATGGTGGTTATAAAATCCAATTGTTCAGCGTCATTAAAATTAGCAAATCATTTGTAAACTGCACTTACAGTCTGGACCTGTTGCTCAAGCTGGAATTGCATTGCCACACCAATTTGCATGTTGCACACCTTTAACTTTTGACGATTTAATGACGTTTCGCTGGTAGTTTTGGTTATTTTGTTTCCCTTTCATAGGCACACAGTTCGAATCACTGCCACTAATATTTCCACTCATAATGCACACTAAATGACAACAGCCAATATGGTACAATATAAAACACAACATACAAAGGATAGGACACAGGATTATCTGGAATGATTTCGTGTAAACTAACGAGGTGCGGAGGCAGTGCCATCTACCGTTGGCTGTTGGGCACAGCAACCACATAAGTTAGTGACTCATGTGGTTTCTGCACCCAATGCTTTTTTTTTTCATGGCCCTATATATACTACATGAAGCCATGGACTTGTGGTTTCTTCACACCTTACATGTTGACACAAAATAAGCCCATTTCTGCAATAAAGTTATTTTCAAAATTTTTTGGGCTCATGAAGTTTCTGCATTCACCGATTCAATTTTCAGTGACACAAATTTTGTAGGCCTTGTTATTGTGTTATTATTTTCTTAATTTCTTACTATTATTATTACTTTTAGATAAACTAATTAAAAGAGAATTGCACTCAAGCAATAAAGTGACTTTTTTTCACCCTGGGAACCGGAATTGTCCTCCCCATCCCCTTTAAGACTTTTATTTGAACACAATTTCGAGACAATCACATGTGATGATGCAACATTTCAACCACAGAAAATCAGATCTTTTTAGATGCAGTAATTCCAAGTGTAGGGCATTCACATAATGCCATAACTTTTACATGGGGAATTACATTTTCTTTTCTTTATTTCCTAATTTGTACCGGTTCAAAAATAATTGTATCTCAGTAATGCTGTAAATACCATTTTTGCTATGGGGAAAACACACTCTTTTGTTACACATAGATTCCAAGTATGATTTGCAATCAAATAATTCCACAACTTCTTCAAAATGAAAATCACATTCAAGTAATGCAGTATGTAATCTTTCCACTACAAGATATATACTTTCTCTTTCTGACATACCATTTTCAAGAGATCTGCACTGAACTGAAACATTTTCAAAGGGAAATCACATTTTTGTTTTTAAAGATCAGGACTTGAAAAATATCTGAAAAGTTACATGACCAGCTGGGCATGCCCAGAAAATATTTACTTGCCCAGAAGTTAAATCTATATGCCCAGAAAAATTTATTGTTTAAGATAATAAAACAGAAGCCTCATTTTTTTAAAGTTAAAAATTATGATAAACATTTTATACATCTTTTGCATCATCATTTTAAAGTGTCTGCATTCAAAGTGCACAAAAGCATATATCTCAAGTTTTAAGAAAGGTAATCGATGGCATTTGAGAAATTTAGTGATGATGCCATGTTCAAGAATTTTTAATATACGTTCTGTGTTTTTCAAAAAAAATTAAATAATCATAGTTAACTGTACAGTAGTTTAAGTAGTTTTCAACAACTATTTTGAATGTAAAAGTTATTTACCCTTTTCTCTTGTGCAAACAGAAGTGATTTTGCATCATAAAATATCCCCAGAATTGTTGTTTACAAACAAAGGCAATCCTTATGTTTTTGACTACTGTTGTGTGCACTTTTAGTTATTAAACTATTTATCGCCTGACACCCCACATTCCTTGAAAAAATTGCTGGTGTTATCGGCAGTTTTAGAACGGTTTTGGCAAACAGTACACTACATAATAGTCTTGTTATCATTTGACTTCAGCCAATCAAGTGTTTTTATCCAAGATTCCTTAACTGTGCGATGGCGGGGTTTTTTTTTTTTTGTACACTTTACCATAAATCGCTTGTGTAAGTTTCAGTTTTGCCGATGATGTAGATTCTGATATTATGTCACTCAACAATGCGGAAGACGAATTTGTAACAACCACTGACAGATCGGGAATTTCACACAATTGCAACTTATATCTGCAGCTAACACGAACTACTGTTCTCTCAGACAAACTAAGTTATCGGTGTTGGCAATTTTTGCTATTCTCCTGGCTAAGTGTGCAGGCTCGTTCTTAAATGAAACTTATTCTTTGTTTCAGTAGTACCATTGTCAGTTCATGTGTGTGTGTGTGGGGAGGGGAGGGGGCTTCCACTTTCCCCTCCCTCACTCGTGCAAGTTATATCAGAGACCCAACCCACCGCACCAGGGGCCGTGCAATAAATATTCCTTTGTCACTTCCTCCAACAGGTGCTCGCTCCCCATAAAGCACGGCTTTTTTGCCTATCAGTCTGCATCCTCCTGTTTCATGGCAGTTTACGTATTTTGTCACTAAACACCGGAGGCTAGTTTCATTCGCGACATGCATCACGCCGTTAACTGTAAACGACATCTGGAGCAAAACTACGCATGGCCCCAATTTCTGGATGTAGAGAATAATATAACTGAAGAAGCGCCATTCTTCTGGCCTTGGTACTCATTCCGTAAAAATAATACAACTTCTGGTGATTTGCAGTAAAATGAAAGACACGCTACGACCGTCTTTTTTCTACAGTAGAAAATTCTCCATTCCAAACTTTTTTTTTTTCTTTAAATCTAGTTGACCAAACTAGATTTCATTTTTACTTGCCCAGGCCAACAATTTACATGAACCAGGCATCTCGAACATGGTATTTTTCAAGCCCTGAAGATGTACTGGTTTTAAAAGAACTGCATTCAAATAATGTCATATGCAACTTTTGTACTGTAAGAAATGTCATTAAAAAAAATAAAAACATACTGCTTCCCAAAGAACTGTGTTCAGATAACACTGCAAAACTTTCTATCATGAAATATAGTCTGTTTCTTCACCTATACACTGATGCGAAATCATCACTGATACTACGATGAAGCAGGATTGCTTTGAGAAGCGAACATCTGGACAGTTATTTTTCGTAAGAAATAATAAGCCAAGTATTCCATATGCTCTAGGCTTAAATAAATAGCCCAGAACTTATATAATATTTGGTTTATTATTTCTTATGAAGAAATACATACTGTTTAATCTGAGTAGATATTTTACATCTGTAAAGTTGTTCGGATTCCTAAGCTACATCTGCTTAGCTTTAGTTGTTTGGAACTTCATTGTTCTAGGTGGTGTAATGGTAGCATGCTTGAACCCAAATTGGGAGATGCAGGTATGATTCCCGTTCCATGGCGATATAATTTTGAAGTTTTCTGAAGAGTGGCTATATGGGAACAGTAAAATGCATAGCATCTATATGCTGAAAATGATATGTATGCGCCTTTTATGTATTCGTGAAGAATTATTTCTCCCAGGATTCATTTTATTTTCATTTTTATGTCCCACCATAAGAATAACAGTGGATTCCTGACATGTGACCTGATCTATCACGGTTGTGTCAGAACAATATGACCACCTCTGGAATCACACTGTACCTTCCAGGAATGGCACAGAGTGTACATGACAAGTTCGACCACACGGAGATGTAAGTGGCTGGCCAGGACAGGTGAGCCACGTGAGCACAATGGGCAGAGGTAGTGATTTGACGGATGTTCAAAAAGGAATTATCATCAGCTACCGCACCATGGGTGGAAGCATCTCAGAAACAGCAGACTTCGTGGGCTGTTAGCGAGGTGCTGTAGTAAGGGTGTACCAAGAATGGACCGCTAGCACACCAAGTACCCCGATGTCATAACTATGGTGCCCCAAAGGCCATTGATTCCAGAGGAGAATGGCACCTCCGCCGACTGATAAAGAACAATCGACGTGCAACAGGGCAGCAATTGACCACGCAATTGAACGCTGGGGCACCCAGGTACGTGTCTTCAATAACAGTAGAGCAAACCCTGTTACGCATGGGTCTCCGGAGTCGACGTCGCGTCAAGGCGCCCATGTTAACCCAGATCCATCGGCAACAACACCCGCAGTTTGCATGGGACTACCATCATTGGACAGTGGAAGACTGGGAAAAGGTTGCCTTCTCCGACGAATCAAGGTTTCTACTCTGCAGAAGCGACGGGCAGCGGCACACGAGAACCAACACCTGGACAAGCTTGTCGGTCAAGTACAAGCTGGCAGTGGCAGTGTGCATGTCTAAGGGATAATTTCCTGGTATGACCTGGTACCCCTGGATGGGTCCCTGAATGCCAATGGCTAACTGTCCATCCTCACTGACCACATGCATCCCTTCCTGTTGGACATTTACCCTGGTGGTGATGGTGTCTACCAACAGGACAATGCACCATGCCACGTTGCTAAGGGGGTGCCTGACTGGTTCCAGGAACACGACAGCAATGTCTCCATTCTCTGTTGGCCGACAAAATTGCCCGACCTCAGTCTCATAGAGCACTTGTGGGACTATTTGGATTGACAGGTTTGACGTGCCGAACCACAACCACGTCATCTCCAGGACCTCTGTCCTCTGCTGCAGTCCGAATGGGCACGTGTGCTTCGGGCAACTTTCCAGGGCCTCATTGCATCCATGATACGCCCTCTCACAGCTGTCATCCGGGCCAAGGGTGGTTATTCCCATTATTAGGTAGGTGGTCATATTATTCTGATATGACTGTGTATTTATAAAGTTCCCACTAACTGCATTTTTCTTTATCTATCTTGATAGCAGAAGCTTTCTAAATGCGCTTAAATTTCATTCACTATTTATGACAGGAAGGTAAAAATACACTAGACTGAGATTTATACCATAAAGGTGTCTTTACACTTTAGAAGTTCCATCTGACTCATAGCAATGTGCAGCAGCAGATACTCTACAATTCTTGTTCATTATGCAAAAGTAATCAGTTGTATCGCATGTTAATGACATGAGAAACAGACAGCTTTCATACAAGTGCAGAACTGAATACAAAAATTGTTTTTAGGCTGTCAAATAAATGATCACAAAAACAACAAGAATGTTGAATATATGCAAAAATCCCAACTGCATTGTCCTTACCTATCTCGATGTTAGATTTTTTTTTTAATTTTGTCCCTAGCCTTGTTTTGACTTTTGTCTAAATTTACTGATACTGCAGATAGAAATTATATTCATTATATTTACAGGAGTTTTGACTATTTATATATTTTAACACAGATGCAGAATGGTCCATGGCATTGTTGCCAATACAGTTTGATCAGAACGAAACAACACTGACATGTTTTTGTTTTTCAAACTATTCATAAATATCATGCAATTATTAATACTTTTGACCCTTACTTTTTTTCTCCTCCCTCCCCTTGTAATCGAAATGCAAGTCATTAACTGCTTTTGACATGAAAAATTCCTCGAAAAAAAAAATATATCTAAAAACTATTGTTCTGTTGGAGTGGGAACCTGTTTCCTACTATCAGATTTGCTACCACTGCACTACATGAGACTACACAATGTTTGGAACTGAATAAACTCTGTAAGTGTGATAATCCAAGCAAATGCCTTATTGTAGGAACAAAGTTTTCATTATGATAACAGGCACTCAATCTACATAAGAAATTACCAATTTTTTAAAGATAAACACAAAGGAAATTACTTTTCAATCTGTAAAACCAAAGGTAATCATATAAGATCAATATTTTTGTCAGTTTTAAGCCCCTCAAACCATATAAAAGAAAAAATAATAATCATTACGGCTTTACGCAGAGACTCCAACCCTGATTGGAAATTGTCAGTAGTAAACACTAAAAAATCCATAGTTTTTAGCATTTTTTAGCAGTCATGAATAAAATTGTATTCCACACTCTGTAACAAATATATTGTCAGGGCAGCAAAATATCAATGTAAATTCTTAAAAAAAAAAAAAAAAAAAAAAGAAAAAAAAAAAAAAGGATTTTTGCTAAAAAGGTTGTCCATAAATTTAAAACTTTGTTTGAAACATTAAGTGGTGCCACTATTTTTTTTTTTTTTTATTATTATTATTACTTTTAGTTTGTAAGGCATGCTTTCACAACTTTAGCCAAAGATGGATATTTCCAGTCTCCAAATGTCTTTTGATACAATATGTCTTTCCAAAAATTATCAATCCTAATTTCGCTGTTTGGAATAAATTCTTGTACATACAAGTATATCTATACCTAGAACCATGTGATTAGAGGAACGACCTACTCAAATGACAAAAAGTACAGTTTCATTATTTTTAACATACACGCAGAAATGTCTCACCAGGTGTTTTTCTTTATTACCATTTATTTTTTTCGTTATGGACAATTCCTAATTTATATTAAACAGTTTGTAGATAATGTAAAGTGAGTTTAAATGTCTGCTGGCGAAAACATGCATTTCCCGTGTCATTCGGAAAATAAAGCTGTAAAAACAATTACGCAAATTTATTTCAAGAACACATCATTCATGAAATTCTAGGTACAAAATTTTCAACTTGAAATTGATACATTTAACTGCAAATAAACCAGTAAGCACAGAAAACAACAGTCTTTAATATGGTGAAGGCAAGATATGTGCTTGCTCCTGGCACTGCCGTATTCCAAACAGAAAAATGGGACACTTTTTCGGCGGAATATCTTGATTTGAGTAGGTCGTTCCTTTAATCACATGTGGGTCTGGTCTATACTTACCACTGACTTTCCTCCATGATATCTGCAATAAAGCAGAAAGCAATAAACTGGACAAGACATATTGATAACAATTCGCATGGTTTATACGCTTTTTCAATCACAAAATTCCACGACTTTTACAGGATATTTCCAGGACTTTTGGATTTTTTTCCAGGACACAAAATCCAAATGCTTTTACTTAAAATATAGTGAAACCATACGTATGTTCAATTTGTAACCTACAACAAACAACTTCCTACACACTTGGGCAAACTTAAAACAGAATGTTAAAAATGATGTCTGCTGCAGCAAATCAGAAACTTAGAATCACAGGTAAATACTGAAATACCAAAACTGTCACTGAAAATGTGACCAGGTTTAATATCTACTAAACTTTTTTATACAGTATACTATACTGATTTTGAGAAAACTTTATTTTTCTACTTTGGCTTTAGTTCAATTATTGAAGCAAATTACAGAATAAAAAAAACCCCATAAAACTCAAAAATACATAGGTATGTGGCATTTCTCTTGAAATGCTTTCATATACCACACATCAATACATAAAATACTATTTATATTTAATTATTCTTAAATAATGCTTACATTGGAAATTTCAGGGTAAAGAAAGGTGAAATATTTAGAACTTTTTCAAAGGACCAAAGGGATTGTTATTTCTTAAACACATAATCATGGGAGCAAGTATTTGTGTTACATTTTATTTAGGGAAGGAATTTTCAACATAAGATCGATGCTGTAGCTATGTTTTAAATTTTTACTTGCCAGCAAACAAAGTATGCACAAAAATTTCCAACGTGAAATCAAAGAGAATAACGAGAAAACCTTATGTCCAAGGGCTGTGTGCAATTGCATTCATTAGTGATCATGCCAATTTAACTGGGCATGATTAAAAAACTAATTATAGAAGCTCAGAAAATACTAAGAAACAACTAGATTTACGTTTCTGATATTAGAAAGCAATCTGATTTTATGGCAAATTTTTATATAAAGTATTCTTTACAAAATTTGAGTAAAGGTACAATACCCCCCCCCCCCACACACACACAAACAAAATCAGCTATTCACTTCCACCAGTGGCTAAAAAATATGTTACGAAAATTAACAAATGGCTCAAAAATATGTAGGAGAGATATAAAAGGAAACATGATATAACTATGCGTTTCAGTGGAAGAATTTTGCATAATGGAAAAGTTGAAACAGGAGAAAAGCATTCTTCATAGCAAAAGCTATGCTAAGGAAAAAAAAAAAAAACTTTTCAAATATGTCTCCCGGAAGCAGAGATAGCAAGAAAAACGTTTTGACCTTTACAACCCCTAGGGGGAAATTTGTACATTATTTGAAGAGGATCTTCTTATTGTAGCAAAAATCTTATTCACTCTCCATCTTTATTATAGTGAATGGCATAAAGTAAAAAAAGAAATGTCTCAATGGGTTTTTACAGGCAGAGATAGCCTGCAAACAGAAGTACACAAACACCACATAGCGGCAGAATTGTGAACCATAAACCTCCTCAAACACAAACCTAAAGTGTTCCATAAGGTAAATGGTATCTGGTGTTAAAAGAATTTTTTAAATTGGACATTTAGAAGTACAGATATTAAGAAAAATTGATTAAATATTTGCGCCCCCTAGCGGCAAAATTGTGCATTGTTTTGTGAAGAAAATACAAATAAGGAGTTTTCATAGTTAGGTATCTGATCGAAAGAGAATATTTTTCAGTCGGGTTTTTAGTCCGTAGATATTGCTGTAATCGGAAATGCGAGCTTATGCCCTTCTAGTGGCACACTTATACATTAAGAAATATTTGAAATTTTATGAGAAACATTTTGCACTGAAAAAGTTCTCCAACAAAGGAAGAATTTTTCAAATCAAACTCCTAGAAACAGAGACATGGACCAAAAATAAGATATACGTGTATGCCCCCTGGTGGAAAAATTGTGCACTATTTTAAGCAGGAAGTATTCTCAAAATGTTTTCCGAGTTGAGCGGTATCGGTTCACGGAAGAATTTTTTCAATCGAGTTTCCAGCTCAGATTTTGTTGCAAATACATCAGAAGCCAAAATAAACATTTACGCCCCCTGGTGGCCAAACCATTCTTTACCAGAAATGAGAATTTGTACGCAAAACATTTCAACCTCAAGAGCTGTATCCGACTCAAGAAGAATTTTTCAAATCGGACTTTCAGAAGCGGAGATATTGGGAAAATCGTGATTTACCTTTATGCCCCCTAGCAGAAAATTTATGCATTATTTAAAAAAAGACTGTAACTAAAATAGTCTTTGATATAAATGTCATTGAAAGGAAAAAGAATTTTTTCAATTGGATATTTAGAAGCAAATATATGAAATGAAATGCATTTTAAATTCGATACGATCTCCATTTGCACCCTCTAGTGGTGAAGTTTGTGAATCGAAAAAAACCGGAACGGATGGATAATCATTCTCACATTTTAAGCTTCTCAATACAAAAAGAATTTTACAAATCAAACTAAAAATTCCGGAGATATGGTCTTCCTGCGGGAGAGACAAAGTGATAACATAAGCATGACACAAAAGATGCTAATAACGCAGCTTCAGTCCTCCTAAACAAGAAAACCGATAGCCCCACACACATTTTGCAGGGGGTGGGGAGAGAAATTTGTCAGTAGAAAAATCCTCAACTACAAAACATCGTGCAGGGACAAAAAGGCAGAAATGGATAACATTCCAGGACATGTAACAGAATTTTAGGACATTTCTAGGACAAAATGGAATTCCAGGATGCGTATGAACCATGGATTTGAAATATACATATTGATATCAAAGTTGATATTCATGTGTATCAATATTAAAAGTGTTGTTATACAAGCACTTCGATATACGCAACACAAATCACGTTTTTAAAAAAATAGTAGCCTTACAATTAAAATAGTTCAAGGTTTTTCTGAAAATAGTTGCTTTTGGCTGTTTTTCATAAGAAATAGTAGCCATAATCACCTGTCATCAAAAATAGGAGCAATAGTTGCCTATTTAGTCACCACTGGCAGCCCTGCAATCTCTGCCCACCTTATCTTAAAGTTTTCGACCTTTTCCCTAAAACTGTTCATTGCAGGAAAAAATTCTAGTAGGACTCCACGACTTTATGCAAACATAGGGAAAATTAAGGACTTTCCAACAACTGGAAAAAGGGAAATAAAATGTCAGGACGCTTCAGCAAATTTGGAAGCAGGCTGATAACTCTGTCACGTGACCTGAGACACTTAAGACATCCAAAACATATTAAAAAACCCTGAAGAAATGCCAAGATATTGAAAACATACGAGAAACAATCCCCAAGATGTTTAATGAATATTAGAATCTTAACAACATGAAAATAAACTTTAAGCAGATCATTAAAAAGTATTTCACTGAGGTTTTCCATTACTGTAGTATATTTGATGCTTTCTGTAATCCATAGCAAACCGAAGATTTCCCTAGTGTCTACGGAGAATCTGTAGTAGTTGGAGTCTAAGTTTATGCAAGAAGAATCTGAAATTACCATTTTTGAAACTGATTAAGAAAGCTATAATGTCACTATAATAATTTTTTGTTTCTTTTACAACAATTGATTTAGTTTACCACTAATTTTTTCTGGTCATCAAATACAATATTATTCATTGTACCACTGGCCATATACAAAATTAATGCTGTAGTTTTTGTTCTTCCACATGATGTTTTTTCTTTTTGACATTTGTGAATCTCGAAACACTGCTTAAGATAAAACCTTAGCACACTCTGCAGCTGCTATGGATAAATTATGGCCAAAAATAAGACATAAATTAAAGTTCTGCTTTCAGTACTTTGTTATCTTCTGTAACGCAAAAAATTCACGAACTGGCTCAAACTTTAACTTATCATAAATTTTATGTTGTGCATGCAACAATCAGCTTAACAACTATGACCAATATTAAAGTTGCATTTGCAAATATTGCAATACATGTGATGAACTGAAGTTTTAAACAAGGCCAGTCACAGTAGTATGATTTCAGGATACACTATCACCCCTCTTCCCCCAATGCAAGACAGTGATCCAAGCTATGCTCCATCCTGATATTCAGAGAAAACCTTGTAAAAACAGAAACTGCAATGCATCTTGAGCAGATTTAATAGGAGATATGGTGGGAAGCACGGATTACACGAGAGTCAATCTTTTCTACTTAATAGACACAGGGGTAGGTAGGTAGGTAAGGTAATCTGGAGGAGCACAGTTTTACTGAGATTTATAACCAAATTACATGGAAGCACCCACACGGCTGTAGTCACTGGCAGGATAGCATCTAATGCTCCATAGCTTGGTGCTAAAAAACACCAAGCTATGGAGGGGTGTGTGTGGATGATTGAAGAGCCATGTTGGGTTCCGCAAAAGAATTTCCTTTGTTTAAATTGAAAATAACTTTTTTACAAACTACACTTCATTCTGCCATACATAACTCCACCTTGAAATAGAAATAGTAATTCCCTGCAAGCATGACTGGCAGAAAACAACAGACACACAGCTTCAGTAATATCAGACCATTCCTACTCTACAAGCACAGGTGATGCAGAAAGTAATTTGGGAGAGGAATTTAAGGATCACAATATAGCACAAAAGAAGTTATAATCTAACAAACTTTCACATGGATTTGATAGAGCATTATTACATGTGGAAGCAAACTCTGTAAACACTGTGGTTTATTTTGACATGAGGAACACACTTTTTATGAAGGCGAATGGTTTCCTTTAAACTAACAGCTTTGAATGACTGATTGATCTATATCCTGAAAATGTTTATCTGAGAGTGATAAAATTTGAGTAGAATTTTTGATTAAATTTGATTTAACTTAAAAATTTATTTCCTTTCTAAATATCTGATACAGCAGAGATGGAGTTTAACATTGCATCCAATTACAACCTATCAAACAGATGTGCACTGGTGATTGAGCACCAATGTACTACAAGTGGAAGATAATTTGCTTAAACTAAAGCTGTGATAAACTAACATCCCGCCAGTCTATAGCTCAGCTGACCAAAAAGCTATGGTGAAGTAGCATTATAAAGCTAAAACACTAGCTGAGCAGTAAAGAAACTATGCACAAACATCAAAAGGAGAAAATAAGCTCTTGTAAAACAGTGGCTAGACAACTAACAGACTGCAATCAAAAGCAGAGTTGCTCAACCCCAAAAAGCATAAACTTAAGCAAACATTAACAGTTGAAACATATAAAAGGCAATAAACTTTTTGTCTGTAGATATCAAACGAGTAAGTCAGTGAAGTGATATTTCCTACACCTGCCAATGTACATTGTAAAATATTTGTATACTGACATAATTCTAACTAAATACAAGTACAGAATATTTGCTTAATTCCTGATTTAAGATTTGAATTTGTAATACAAAGTAATTTCTTTTTCAAACTTCTCTCGTGAAACCACCAAGAATATATTGTGTATCTGTCATAGCCCCAGAACTGTTTTTATAAAGCACTGATCACGTGATTCACAAAGATACTATATTATAACATAAAATGCAAACATTAATATTTCTATATCACTAACTATTTAAATGTATAACAGAAAGTAGCTCTTGTTTTGAAACACTGAAGGTAATTTAATCACAAAAGAAGATAGTGCAAAGAGTGTGACCTTACTTCAAGGAAAGTTTTGGTACCAGGTTGAGCACAGTGAAAGGCAATTATTGAAGCAAAATGTCCTTGTAGGTATGATTCAGCAGCTTTGTTAGCAAGAGCAGTTGAAAACACAAAAATCTGACTCTGTTGCTGCATGTATTGTGATTCTATTGGGAAGGATGTCTTATTCACCATGTTGCTGGGAAGAGGCTGGACGGATGCTGTTGTGGCAGGTGTAGAAGTTGACCCCACCATGCTAGAGATAGCAGACATGGGAGGAACTTCTGCAAAAAAAAAAAAAAAAATAAATAAACACATTAAAATTACCTAGGTATAATTATGTTCAATAGCAGTGTGATATTGGTCTCCTTTTTATTTAATTGAAAGCCAAATATCATAGGAAAACATCTATGTCAATCAACAACTGTCCATTACGATATAATGAATAACTCAAAGGTGAAGGCAAGAAATTAAATGCAAATTTATTCTAAAATTATTATTATTGCATCAAATGCACAACAACCACTTTATCAAGCAACTTTATTCATTACCATCAGTGCAGATGAACAGACACGCCAGTTATGCTGAACAATAGTGTTAAACATCATGGAAAGATTTAAAATCTTATTTTCTACAAAATTCAGAAACTCTCTGATTAACTGTTCTTTTAAAATTCCTCTCTCGTATGTATATATATATAGAGAGAGAGAGAGAGGGGAGGGGGGAAGAAATACAATTCTTTAAAATCTCCCTCTCTCTGTGTGTACACACACACACAGTGGGCCAAAAATAGGTATACAGTACTGATCGGGTCATGTTTAGTCTTGTAGGTGCAGCATCCCTAACTCTTGTCCCCGGCACTGTGTAGTCTCTTAGGTGCTTGAAATGTACTCCACTAACCTTGCAACAATCCTGGAGCCTGTCCCCAACACTGTGTAGTCTAAGAGCAAAATGTCCTCCTTCAAGCTTGCAACATTCCTGGAATCTGTACCCCACACAGTAACACACAAATTTCGGTTAGCATTAATGTCCATAAATGCTTGAGAGATGAACTTCAATTCGTCCATTGTGTGGAGCTATCTCTCAAAAACAGCATCCTTTACTTTATTATGCTCAAAATAAGAAGTTCATAGATGTCACGTCGGGTGAACGTAATGGCCAGTCAATGCTGCCACGTCACCAGATCCAATGCTGAATGGTGTGGGAAGGTGTTGTCAAAGTATGTAGGTCATTTCAAAAGTTTTGCACACTATGCAGGTGCTGCCCGTAAGATGATGCAATTGCTGCAATCGTTGTGCCAATTGTGAGTCAGACTTCAGTATACAAAGTGGTATCCACGTTTGCTGGCTAATTTGTTTCTATTGCAAAAATTCTACCTAGAGATGGAAGAACAAAGTGAGTCATGTCAGATCTCATGCAGTGACCAGCGATACTACATTAAAAGTGAAACTTTGCGAGGAAAATCCCCTGCTGAAATTCATAAAGCTTTGTGTGAAGTTTGTGGGGTTAGTGCAATGGATTGTAGCACAGTGTCACGGTAGGCTTCTCTTTTCCGCCAAGGTCGGGAAAGTATTGAAGATGACCCAAGAAGTGGCCATCCATCAGATGCAACAGATGACACTTATGTGGTTCGTCAACAGCATTTTGGAAGAAGATCGAGAGAAAACGTGAAGAAATTGCATATGAAGCAAACACTGTTTGTTACTTTGGTTTTCAGAATCCTAACTGAAAAATTACAGAACAGAAAAGTGGCTGCCAAATGGGTTCTGCACAATCTGAATGAAGAGCAGCAAGCAGTTCACAAAGGGATTGCAGAAGAAATGCTTCAGTGGTACGAGACAGAAGGCGAGCAGTTTTTAGTTGCTATAGATGAAACCTGGATACAATAGTTTGAACGGGAACTGAAATCTCAGTTTGCTCGGTGAAAACATCCAGAATCACCTCGCCAGAAAAATTTTTGCTGTCAACAATTAAAGGTTAAGCTAATAATGATTATGGCCAATGGAGAGATAGCAACAGACAGAGTGCCAAGGGGGACCACTGTAACAGCGGAATACTACAGAAAGTTTCCGCAAAATGTTTTGCGCCCAAAGATTCACCAAAGAAGGCCCGACATGCTCAAAGCTCATGTTGTCATTTTGCACAACAACACAAGGCCATGTGTTGCATGTACAGAAAGAGACATTCTATAAAAGTAAGGATGAGAATTGCTTCCCCATGCATCATACAGTCTTGACATGAGCCCACCAGACCATGACTTGTTCCCAAAACTGAAGAAGCCACTCTGTGGGTAATGATTCAAGATGTTTCTAATGATGTGACCCAAGTAATCTGATGCCTCAACAATGGAGGTGTCCTGACTGGAACACAAGACTTGCCCAAACGTTGGACTGCTGTCGTAAAGAAACATGGAGATTACTTTGAAGGCCTGTAAAGGTATGTTGTGAATAAATTCCTTTTTTAAGAGATAACTCACAGTGTGCAAAACTTTTGAAATGATCCTTGTACCTCCATACCCACAAAGCAAAATAAGGACACCCCCCCCCTTCTTGTTGAAAGAACAGTTCAGCAAAATCAGCCTTGGTTGCGAGTTGTGGCACCACCACATTGTGCAACATGTTTAGGTAATCGTTACCATCCACAGTTGTGCAAAAAACAACAACAACAACAAAAAAAAAAAAAACAGCCCCATGACACTACTGTTGGATGGCCCACCTCACACGGTGAGATCTGTCCCGTTCGGTTCAGCTGTGACAGTCACATGAGGATTTTCATGTGCCCAGTATACACGATTATGACTGTTCATGTGGCCTGATAACTTAAAACAGGCTTCATCTAACTAGATGATCTTATCAAGAAAGTCTGGCTTGTGAGAAATTTGGTTGGGCATCATCTCACAGAACTGTAACAGACGGTCTGAATCATCCATCATAAGGCAATGCAAGAGTCTTGGACGGTACAGCTTCAGTTTCTAGTTATGCATTAAGCATCGCAAGGACGCTCTCGGTATGGATAGCTCCTGAGATACATGTCACATGGACTTTTTTGGACTGTTCACGAATGTCAAGGCGACTCTCATCTCACTCTCCTCTATCACAGGCATCCCAGGATGTCCAGATTTTGATGCATTAACCGCTGAACTCATTGTATAAAAATGCATCTCCAATATGATAAACTGTCAGACGTATTGGTGCAGCAGTGTCAAATGCCTCTTGTCACACTCTGCGCACTCTCTTGGCATTTTCAGTCTTCCAATACTGCTTTAGAATCCACTTTCTTTGTTCTTCACTTAAATTCCTTGCCATTGTGCTCAATACAGGCACAGTGAAAGAAAATAATAAATAAACAAAAATAAAATGTCATGATCTGATCAGTACTGTATACTTACTTTTGGCACACCTTGTATATACAGAGAGAGAGAGAAAATCAAATGAAGGAACTCCCCTGATTACTTACATGCACACACACACACACACACACACACACACACACACACACACACACACACACACACACACACACACACACACACACACACGAGAGAGTTTCATTTAAAACATAATACCTGCTAACATTTTTGTTTAATATTGAGCCTCTTTAATCCCTTCATGAACTATCATTCTCATGAGTTTACAGAAAGTGATGTTTTTAGCATGACAAATCTAGCATAGTAAAACATGTTTAGATATACAAAAATAAAGGATTACTAATTCTGTTTTTGCAAATGTACATTCCTCTGTAACTGCATTACTATGCTGGAACCTTATTTATAACCATAGAATAAGCAAGCCCTGTTGAAACTATTATACTAGATATTGTCAACAGGTTGCTGTGGGTTTTATGATAAACAACAAGGATGATGAGTTAAGCGAAGGTTTTCGGAGAACAACATTTAGCATATAAAATTAAATATTCAGTAATCCCAATTTCTATTTTCACTGGACCATGCTGCATGAGGGGACTATATCTAAGTATTTTATAAGCCAAAAACACCAACATTTTTCTGCAACATCAGCATGTGAATAGAAATGGCTGACTTTAAACTGTCTTTTTTTTTTCTTTCTTTCTGTAAAACTGTTTTAATGGCCAGCATCTCGTGAGAAAGCTTACAGTCTAGCTCCAATGAACACAGCACCAGTAGAATTGAAATCAAGATCAGTGTTGTGCTGGTTTAACAGCATCAACACTGACTCTGATTTTAATACGCAGTGATAAATTACCCTTCCTTCATACGGTACATATCACTAAGCAGTTCTCTGAGATTCAGAGGTTAGCTCCTCAAAGAAAAGCTATTTCTCACATTAAAGTTCAAAAACTGATAAAATTCGATTTTACTTACTGCTTATGTATCAAACACCTCCATTTACAGCAATCTGGGCACACAACCCAAGCTTCCTGACATCCATCACATATCTCACACATGACCTTTTGTACTCATTTTCTCATGCAAACATTCCTGAATCTGGTTCTCTCATGATTTCCTTGGCCTTCTTTATTCTTTCTTTCTTTCCTGCTACTTGGGCTGAATAAATTCTCTTCATAAGCATCTCACCACTCATTCTTTCAACATGTTAAAACCACCTCAGAATATTTGTCTCCACCTTACTAACAACATTTTGCTTCACATCACACATTTGCATCACATCTTTGTTTTTCACATGATCAGAACACCTACCACAACTCCCCTCCCCACCCCCATACGCAATGCATCTCTCCAGCACACAAATGACTCCCATGTTTCTTCTTCAGCACCCAGGTTTCACCGACATACATCAGAGTAGGAACAATTACACTTTCATACACAGCTTACACAGACTTTACAGGACTTTTTGAGAACCCATCATTCCTGCATATTCCTCCTAAAGCAGCTATGACTTTCAAAAATGAATTCACTCACCTACTAATTTCACCACCTAATTTATTTTCTCTGTCAAACATGCTACATAAATATACAAATTCATTCACCTGGTCTATCTCTGTGCCATTCAGACTGATCTTGCATTTAGTGCTAACAGTTCCTCAACCAAAAACAGTAACTTCATTTCCCCCTTATTTATACAGAACGTGCCCCACACTATAACACCACCTCCAGAACCTTAAGTTGTGCTTACAAAGCAAGCTGGGTCCATTGCCTCATGGGGCTCCAACCAAACTCTCTGCCTACTGTCTGTAAATAAGTTAGTAAAATCATGCAATGCATTGATTATGATACGCTTTCCAACATACCAGAAATTATTACTCAAGTTATGCGGATAATGGCTGTGGAATAAATCTCGCTCCTGTGTCCTGATCTTTGACCCCCATTTCGATGATATTCAACAGAACCGGTTCAGTATACCTCCGGAACAACATGATAAAGTTTTGTTGCAATAGAAGCAGTTTTACGCAAGTTATGAGAATAATGGCTGTGGAATAAATCCGGCTTTTGTGCAATGACCTTTGACCCCATTTCGTTGATATTCAACAGAACCGGTACACTATACTTCCGGAACAACATGATAAAGTTTTGTCGCAATCCAAGCATTTTAGGTAAGTTATGATGCACAAGGGCAATGGAATGGATCCCACTCCAGTGTTCTGACCTTTGACCCCATTTCGCCCATTTTCAATAAGGTTCGTCCCCAGTGGCTTCCTACCACATCTAAAATTTCATCGAAATTGAACCATTTTTACGCAAGTTATGAAGCATAAGGGCAATGGAATATATCCCGCTCTTATGCCCTGCCTGACCCCATTTCGCCTATTTTTAATAGGGTTCGTGCCCCGTTGGTTCCCTACCACATACTAAAATTTCATCAAAATCGAACCATATTTACGCATGTTATGACGCATAAAGGCAATGGAATGGATCCCGCTCTTATGTCCTGACCTTTGACCCCATTTCGCCCGTTTTCAATAGCGTTCGTCCCCATATGGTTCCTTACCACATACTAAAATTTCATCGAAATCGAACCATTTTCACGCAAGTTATGACGCGTAAGGGCAATGGAATATATCCTGTCTTATGCCCTGCCTGACCTTTGACCCCATTTCGTCCATTTTCAATAGGGTTCATGCCCAGGTGGTTCCCTACCACATACTAAAATTTCATCAAAATTGAACCATATTTACGCATGTTATGACGCATGAAGGCAATGGAATAGATCCCGCTTTTATGTCCTGACCTTTGACCCCATTCCGCCCATTTTCAATAGGGTTCGTCCCCAGGTGATTCCTTACCACATACTAAAATTTGATCGAAATCGAACCATTTTTATGCAAGTTATGATGCATAAGGGCAATGGAATATATCCTGCTCTTATGCAATGCCTGACCTTTGACCCCATTTCCAATAGGGTTTGCGCCCAGGTGGTTTCCTACCACATACTAAAATTTCATTGAAATCGAACCATTTTTACGCAAGTTATGATGCATAAAGGCAATGGAATGGATTCAGCTCCTATGTCCTGACCTTTGACCCAATTTCACCCATTTTCAATAGGGATTGTCACCAGGTGGTTCCCTATAACATACTAAAATTTCATTGAAATCGAACAATTTTTACGCAAGTTATGACGCATAAGAGCAATGGAATGGATCCCGCTCCTATGTCCTGACCTTTGACCCTGCTTTGCCCATTTTCAATTGGGTGGTCCCCTACGACATACTAAAATTTCGTCGAAATCGAACCATTTTCACGGAGTTATTGTGCGGACGGACAGACAAAGCTGGAGCTTATACGCTTCTTCAACCTACGGTTGGAAAGCGTAAATAATAAGATGTACCATGACTCATTGCACCACAAAAATTTCCCCCAGTCTTTCAGTGTCCAGTTGCGATGTTCCCAACATTACTGTAGATTAAATTTCCAGTTCTTCACATAAATCAGGGGTTTCCATATAGGCATGCAACTGCCAATACTGATCCTCTTCAATTCCTTGCACATAGTTCACTGAGATATATGGGTCAGGAACAACCTTCATTGAATACAGTAGACTCTGGATAATCTGGCCTCCTTCTCCTTACGTGGTTTTTGGTTGCAGAAATCATGTTAATATCAGACCGGAATGAATTATACTTCGTACACGAGTGAAGTTTTCAATTTTAACGTTACGTTTTGTTTTGTTTTGAATTGGCACTGACGTTCATGTAATTCAGTTTAAAATAAAAGTAAGAAGGATTCTCAAAATAATTAAGAATATTACAAAAAGCATCTTCATTAAAGCAGGCAAAATTCTGTGACATGTTTCGAAGTGACCACACTGAGTAGAAAATGCAAGATTTCTCTGTGCTGTATTGCAATTGTATGTTTCTTTTACTATGTATAGTACGTACACATACATATTGTGCTTTACTGTACTGATAATATGAAAAGAACATTTCATTGTTGTAAATGAGACAGTATAGTACGTACTGATCGTGTTCTTTTACTATTATCATATGCTTGTCTCTCTTTTTTTTTTTTTAATACATATGTATTACACACAGTAAACTTGTAATGGCAACATTAAATTTAATAAAGAATTAAACTGAATTTTTATGGACTCTCTCAGTAATCCGACAGCCCTCTGTGCAAGGAATGGCCAGATTAGCGAGAGTCTACTGTACTTCAGTCAATTGCAGCACACAGGAAGTCCTGTTTCTCCATGAAAGCCTTCTCAGATGATGGCGATCTCATTCCTGATACAGGGTCATTGTGCAATTGTTAGACACTTAGACAAGCAATGTGGGTTATTTTTTCACTGATTAAACACCCAGGACATCTCACTTTAGGAGAAACCAGTCAGCTCTGCTGTTTTCAAAATTGTCACTCCAGCCAGACACCTACCCACAATAAGCCCTTTATCAAACTCTGAAAGATCCTTTGTTTTTCTCAATGTGATCAATACTACAGATGAGCAGCAGTCTAAAATAGTTGCCTAGATGACAAAGTGATACATGTGAACATGTATTTTGCATATACACTTCATAAAGTGACATATAATACACACATCTGCATTAAGGTTTCTAATTCAGTGGATGGTGTGTGTAGCTTTTACACTGTTACACTGATTACCAGTTATACCATATTTATTCAGTACCTTCCACAGAAGTGTCTTGTTTACTTTGCTATAAGCTTTCTCTACAAAGGCAGCAAAAAATTTCTTGCCAACAGACCGATACTTTTTGATTATCATACGTAATGCAAAAATTTGGTTAGTGCATCCCTTACCAGACATAAAACCACTATGTACATCCCACACTTTCCCTGGCACACTAAGAAAGCTGATGCAATGATAGTTCTTGCATTCAGTCTGATCACCTTTTCCCTCATACAAGAAAACAACGAATAGCATCCCTCCAATCCTGAGGGACCATTTCCTACTCCCAGCAAAACCGGCAAATTTCAGTTAAGCAGTCAACTACAGAGTATCTTCCACATTTTAACATCTGAGCCATATGCCATCTACTCCCACAGCACTATCATTTTGAAGAGATTTTAAAGCTTCACAAACCGATTCCCTTGAGATGCCTTCTATGCTTCCTTTTCTCACAGTGACATCATCTGCTTTTGCCCCCCAAATCACCTTTGCTTTCATGTTCAAATAACTCACAGAAGTATTCACTCCCATCTTGCATTTAACTCATTAAGCTCCCGTATCATTTCTCTAATCCTATTTATTCTTCACACAACTTAAAACTTTACGTCCTACATTTTTCCGAAGTCTTCTATACTTCCAGAATGTTTTTCTATCTTTCCAAAAGGCCAATTTATGCCCTTTTACCTTACTCTCCCTATCTTATACCTTCCCCTGACAAAACAGCTATGCTGCTTCACTTTTCTTATAGCAATAATCATCCTCAGACACTACTTGCAACATCCCAAATATGCTTCCTTCTTTTTGTTTACAGCTTCCTTAATGTCACTGTTCCACCAAGCATCACATTTAATGCCACCATTGTTGCAATACCTTAGACCTCTTCAGCAATAGTGCCAACACAGTTCTTGAAACATGTCTGCTTCTTTTCCACATCTTTCTGACATAATTTCAACTCATTCAGTCGTTCACTGATAACTTCAGAGTAATGCTGATGTTCTTCAAGAAGCCTTTCATCCTTTATTCTTTCATCAGGCATCTTTCTATTCCTCTTTTACAGCGACAGTGCCAACACAGTACTTAACACGGTCGCTGCCACTCTATTATTTTAGTGGCAACCATGCAGTGCTGGTAAGAAACCCAAGCAAATCTTCCGTGACACCACGGATGAGCTTTTATGCATTTAGCCTAGCCATGTGTTTGTATCTCATAACTTTGCATGACTTAGCAATTCTAAAATACCAGAATATTTATCCATAATTTATATTCATAATTATAGTTCTACCAGTAATAAAATATTATTGTGATACTGAAGTAGACATAATAAAATATTAATATATTTTGAACATTGTTGCATGTAAAACAAGAGAAATAATACTTACAAACGCAGAGGAACTCCATACATAGTACCATGATGCATAATTGGATAAAAACAAAATCTATACAGTTTTATTTGGGTAGGGAAAAAAATCCCACACACACTTTTATGAATTTTTACACTGCACAGTTTTAGCAAAACACAAACATGCAGTTTGACTAGGGACATAATTTTTTAGCAAAATAGGAAGACAAATACCCCTTATCTACGATGTTATAATTTGAAGCCTGGCTGAAAGCACAGCACAGGATTTTCTGGGCACAGTAATAGAGAGTGTCCCTGCGAATCCCTTTGGTGTATCACATTTTGCATCATCTCCTGAAAGAATGTCCCTTTTTGTTTTGTTTTTCTTTGACTGACTGGAAAATGGCCACATACTTTTATTGGCTTAGATATCTTTGCTCGGGAAGTTGATGGCTTTTAATTCAAAAGTTGACATACAATGGATAGCCTAATATTGTTGAGGTTTATCTTCTGCCATGAGAATTTATTATACAAACTGTGGGAAATGATTATCATCATATGAAATACTTGTATATGTATTGCTAGCTTTTTGTACAATCTTACGTTTTTTCTTTCACAAGGATAGTACGCTAGCATTTGATCTTGAAAATCTACCCCTGACATAAATTTATTATGTTCAGGGGTAGATTGTCAAGATCAAAAATTTATTACAGTTGATAACAGCTTTTGGTTTTTCTTTATCTGCCCCCTTTTATTAGCAGTTTGAACTAAATCATCCTCAAACTCTGTGGTAATGAGAATAACATCCCTTTTGTCTTTCCATTTGCACACTGCAACAGCATTCAAATACTGGCATTTCCATTTCCCCTTCAAATGTTTAGCCTTAGGAAGTTCTCGTCAGTCTGCATGGAGAGTTTCAGTGCAATAAGTGTCATTGTTCTACAACTACAATGCAAGATTGTAACTATTGTGAAACTTATCCATATAAACAGCATGACCAACATTCAGCTTCCTTCCATTAATTTTAAAACTACATTAGCAGCATGACCAACATTCAGCTTCCCTTCCATTAATTTTAAAACTACATTAGCAGCATGACCCCCCCTCCCCCCAGAAGTGGCCTCTCCACAAAACCACTGATTCATCAATCATAACTTCTTTTCCAGGGTTGTGTATGCTATCTATGGCATCATTAAATAAATCCAGTAAAGGCATTATTTTTGCAAGGCAGTTTTTCCAGGGTTGTATATGTTATCTATGGTATCATTAAATAAATCCAGTAAAGGCATTATTTTTGCAAGGCAGTTGGTTGTAATTGCTTTGCCATGTTGAGGATTTCTTGCAAAATGAAGGCACCATATGATCAGAAGGAAACGATTCGTGCTCACATTTGAAGAAAAGCACTCCATTTTGAATAATGGATCTGTTTTACAGTAATCTTGGAGATGGAGCATTTGTACAATACCTATTAATATATAAAACAGAAGGCCCAGAAAAAACTTCCATCTCATCTACCTTCCATTCATTTATCTGTGAACCTTCAGGAACTGCAGAGATAAACATGTCTACAGCATATGCATTACTTTCCGTAACTAACAGATTGTAAAATTCTTCAGCGGCAAAAAGATTGAAAAAACTGATTGGCTCAATACCTCCATATTAATCTTCAGTCTCGGTACACCAGTGAATGGAATTCTCATGGCGTCGGGACCATTAGACCAGTGTGCGGTCAAAATCTGTTGCGACGAAGTATGAGAGAGCACGTCACATTCTTCATTCTCACTTTCACTGCTGGTCATACTACAGCTACTAAAGGAATATGTTTCTGTACTTGATGACAGATTATCACGATCATCTCCTATTTCCACAGCAGGCTGTGCCACCACGAAACTTTTGGCTGTGAGGGACCGGCAATAGCACATCTGAATATATCCATTGTTAACTAAGTCTTGAAGTCAATATGGATTTCCTTGAAATCCCTTTAGCCTCCTCAATAAGCTGCCCTTTCATGTATAAACTAAGAAAAAGTAGTAAAACAGTTGCAAATGCTTTTTAATGCCACTCAAGCATTTATTTGTTGATAGTTACCCATCACAAAACCAGTGTCACTCAAAAGAAAATAAACATTGCAGTGAAAAGCGAACACTTTTTTTGTCTATGAGGAATCTTCTTACATTCCTGTTCCTGAACCACATGGAAAAAAAATCTGCTACTCCAAAACAATGGTCATTTTCATGCAGTTGGAGACTCATTCTCAGTTCCAATAACGAAATAGATAATTCTCTTCAAATGGCGAAGGTTTTAGAAATGGAAATACTAAAATATGCCAGCAGGGATTGACTACAGCCATTTCCCTACTATCTTGCTGTTAAATGATCATATTTCTAAATGCCAAGTGAAAGTGTTAAACAGGTAATGATCAGAGCCAACATCTGCACCTCTCAACATAAGAGTGTCAACAACTAAGTGTTTCATATGCTCATTGTGTAAACAACAAAATCTATTATCACTTTTTTTATGCTGGAGTATGATTACGTGAAGTATATGTGTGGATACACTTGTGGTTGAAAAACATATTACAACAGTTTTCAGCTCATTTCAGAAATCATCCTTGCAATCAGTAGGTTCCGGGTCACAAGGACCATACATTATAAAAATTACCCTTCTCTGAAGTTTCAAACAAATCCAAAGAATTCTCTCACTTATGCAGCTATAGTGAATCAAGTTGATCATCTTTTCACTTAAAATTACACCTACACCAGTTTGTTCTCTTACATTATCCAACACTCCAGACCATATAAACAACATTCCATTCACTTCCTCTATCTCAGTACTTATTCAATTCATCAATCACCTCATTCATCTTTTCATCTATTCCTTTAGTATTCCATACACTAATCATACACTTACTCAGCCAAGATCACAATGCCATATGCAATTTATTAGTTGCAGGTTCATCCTGTGGTTGATCAGCCTTCTCAAGTGAGGTAAGTCCACCACATCCCACATCTGAATTTTAGAGTCTTGAAAATCATAAAAGTACATCAACAAGGGGAGCGCCCACATCTAACAGTTTCAGAAAAAAACCAAAAAAAAAAAAAAAAAAAACCCTAGTGAGTTGGAGTCTTTCAGCTAATGTCACACAGAACTAGCAGGTACCTCAACAATGTGTATACCAAAACTTAATTTTGTGTTAGCTTTTCCAATTCATAGAGGCTCTTGTTACTTCATACTGATTGCTCTAATTCAGGAAAACTAATTTAATAAACCATGTATTGAGTTGGAAAGAAAGTAATGTCCAATGACGAGGTACCGCAAGTCGAGGGCCCCTGGCCACGGCGCACATTGGCCACTGAGGTTGCACAGAACACTGACATGACATCAGCAGGTAGGTGGCTTAAGTCGGTGGCAGTTAGTCATCAGAAGGTGAAGAGCGTAAGTGCCAGCCAACATGGAAGTGGACAAGGAACACATCAGCCATTGCATGTTGTATAAGTTTCGTCATGGTAGTACCCCGGCAAGTGCTGTAAGGAACATTACCAGTGTGTACGGCAATGCCATATCACATAATCAGTGCTGTCATTGTTTCAAATGGTTTCGATCGAGAGGGAAATTTTGACTTGGTAGACCAACCCAAAGCCGGAAGGCAAGCAACAGTTGATATGGATATGCTGAAGACCTCAATGGTGACTGATCCATGTGTAACCATGCCAGAGTTGGCCGAACAGCTGGGGACTACTCACACGAGCATTGTCACGCACCTGTGTCAACTTAGGAAGGTGCACAAGAGGGAAGTTTGGGTACCCCATCAACTCACACTTCTGCAGAAAGCAAATTGCACGAGTGCACGCATTTCCCTGCTTGCAGATGACCAAGGTGAACTGTTCTTGATGATGAAATATGGGTTCTGTATGACAATGTCAGCACCTGGAAACAGTGGTTGGACCCAAAACAGAAGCTCATGCCAATCCCCAAAGTCGACTTACACCCACTTAAGGTCCTGCTGTCTGCCTGGTGAGATGTGCAGGGCTGTTGTGGTTTTGAGATGCTGTGGGACAACACCATTATCGCCGCCAATGTGTACTGCCATCAGCTCAATGCTCTGCACATACTGTTTATGTCCAAATGACTAGCACTGCTGAACTGCAAGGGCATCCTCCTATAGCAGGCTGGAGAGAGACCTCACACAGCACGGGCAACCTGTCACAATATCAGGGACCTAGGCTGGGAGCTGCTCTATCACCCAGCCTAATTCAAGAACATTGCCCCAAGCAACTACCACCTTTTCCAGCTGTTGCAGCATTTCCTGGATGGACAGTGGCTCACCGACCAGGACGATATCGACCACGCATTTACTAACTTCTTTGCATCCAAGCCACTGCAATTCAACAGAGACAGAATCCAACAGCAGCCCAGACAATGGGAGCAGGGCGTGGCAAACAATGGCAACTACATTTTGGACTGATTTGTATTTGCATATACAATAATTAGCACTTTTCTGTTGCCTTACATTTGCAGACATTGCTTTTTTTCCAACTCAATAATAAGGTAAGTCATTCATCTACATCACTGTATATACCATTTCCTAGCAATTATGTAGAACAAATGAGAGTAATTAAAATGCCACGAAAGTAGCCTTTTTAAAGTGAACTACCTTATGCTGAACAAAAACACAACTATATGGTACAAGTAAAAAGGAGTGAAGTGGGGAGGTTGCCATACAATGGCAAAAGACCAAAGAGAACAATGATATAATAAATTAACTACAGGAGCTGAATTGTAGGTCAGAGACGTACATACATACACAGCAGAACTGGAAATGGAATACAGGTATTCCTCACATTATGCAACTGACTGGTCCCAAGAAATTGCCGCATAAAGTGAATTGATATTAATGTGGACAAAATAAGGAAATGTTAAAATAATAATAATAATAATAACAATAATAATAATAACCTGCATATCTAAAATTTATACAGAAATGCATTGGTTTATTTTTTTTTCCAGCAGTACATTGATACTGTAATTAATTTAACCGGATGATAAATCAACTGATACAGGTAAGTCTAGATCACCATTTTTTAGGTTCCGAGTTGGTGGACATGATTTTTAGCTCTGTTGAAGAAATGGACTAAAGAGAGCTGAGAAGCAGCATTTTTTTCTCCCTGTAGAGTTCTTTGTAACAAGCCAAAGAACTAAGAACCTCTCTAGCAACATTTTCACTGCTCTACCAGCTAGGACCATTCTCCTCAGTGATACTAATAGCAGTGTAAATGTGCATAACATTCAGCCATTTGCTATGTTGAAAGGTGTTTAACAGCTTCAACAAAATATGGTTCATCTTTTTCATTTAAGCCTTTCTCCAGTTCCAGAACATCTTCACTGGCGAGCTTCTTTGTGTGGGATTGAAGCAATTCTTCCACACTGGCCTTATCTGCACATCTTCACATTCAACTGTCCTAGCAAAGTGAATTGGAAAGCACAACTTCAGGATCAGAGTTACAAGGGTCAGTGCCATCAAACCACATTTTTCCCCATGTGTTCTTCCAAAAATATTTCACAGAAAATTTATCTTCACTGTCAGTATCTTGACAAAATGTTGGAGGTAATGTTTTTTGAAAGCTGTGATGACATTCTGATTCATAGGTTGGACAAGGGCTGTTGTGTTTGATGACAGGAACATTGCATTAATGTTCTCGTCAACATCAGTAATTCTTGGGGGGGGGATTTCAAAAGACATAGTTGTCTTCTCACAGCAAGCCTTCAATTCATGATGAAGTTCCCAAGAAAAGCAGGATTCAAATGCAATAGCTCTAATCCAAGCTTTTCTATTAAATTCCTGTTCAAGACATGAATTCTCCTTAGAATAATCTTTAAGCACACGTGGATTTTCAGAGTAATAAAGCATCAGGAGTTTGGTTTTATGATCTCCCAATGAATTTTCTCTTAACAGCAATTGTGAAGAAATCCTTGGGGGCTCTAAAACTGGGCCATCTTTTCCACTGATACAGATATTTTGCTACATATATGATTCTAAAACAACACTGTCTCCTCTGGATTGATCACTTGAGACAAATAACTGTGCTTCACAACTTATGATCCAAACTGAGTTGTAAAGTTCTTAGCAGCAACTAAATCAGCTGCTGCAGCCTTGCCTATTAACTTAAGGTTAAAGAATCTATGTTACCCCTTTACACATTCAAAATACTCAGCTTCCACACTCAGATTGGGCTCAACAGCATTCAGGGTTTTCAAGTCTTCACTTTAGTTTGGATATGACCAGTTGATATAGAAATACCACACAATTCAATATTAACTTATTCACGGGGATATGAGAATAAATGCTGGGGAAATAAAGTCTGTACAGTAGTTGTGAACCAATAAACTTCTCTATGTTTACAGGAACTTACATAAAGCTTAACATAAGCATAAACGCTTTGATTTTGTTCACTGGCATTACTGAGCATATTTATTAACTGATGTACTAATTTCAAGACTGAACACATTTCATTACACAGTCAATAACAATTATTAACAAATATGTTTGATACAAACATATGCTGACTAAAAATGAGCTTTGACAATTAGATGTTCTTTGAATAAAGCTCATATTGAAAACTGGCTTCCTAGTTTCTTAAAGTAAATACTCAAACGTCTAACATGTTTTTTTTCACAGGTAATATTTATTTTAAAAAATAACTTCTTATATATTACAATCTGTTATGAAGATGGAAAATTCCTCTCAAAATTGTATAAAAAAAAACATTGAATACAAATAAATTATTGGATTTCAATTCTTATCCATATTCTATTAAGAAAAATGTGACAAGTCAGTTTTCTTAAAAAATAAATAGAAATAAAGTAGTATCTACAGCAGAGATGAAAAAAGCCCACAAAGAACTTAAAGATATCCTTACAGAAAATAACTATCCTAAAAATGAAATTAAAAAACTTCTAAATTTTTCAGTTAAGAAGAAGACACATCAACAAATAAAATTCACTATAAACATTACTTATTATAAATGTTTATTCGAATCTTTAAAGAGAGTCAGTAAGAAATATAATATAAGGCTAGCTCCAAGTTTATAGAACAAAGTAAAAAAAAAAAAAAAATTCCCAAACATAGTTCAAAGAGAAGATATTTTAAAATGCAAGGAGTGGTCTATGAAGTAAAATGTAGTTGTGGACTATCTTACATAGGTGATTAGGTCACACACTAGAAACTCAAATAGCAGAACATAAAGCAGCTATAAAAAATTACTCCAACAAGACAGGCTAGATAGGCATGTTGGAGAAACTGGTCACAACATGAACTGTAATTCCCTTAAAGTCATCAGTTTCCATAGCAACTTAAAAAAAAAAAAAAAAAAAAAAGGAAATTAAAAGAGGGAATAGAAATTGAGGAAAATCAGAATTCCATCATCAATGACCGCAGAGGTTAGACCCTGCTGAACAACTGGCAAGATTTTGTGAAAAATAACCGTAACCATCAAAGTTAACAATAACCACGATAGTGACAGAGAAAGACTCTTTCCTTTCTTTCTTCTTTTTTCCATTAAGATGACATGGATGCACTTGGAACTCAAGCAGTAAAAAACATGGCAAGGGTGAGACTCGACCATCCAGTTTGTTTTAGAGGCTAGTAAACACATAAAAAGCCGATAATAATGAAAATGTGAAGCTTTCAGAAGTGGCGCTTCATTATTTAGGTGATGTTCATTTCTCATATTTTGAAGTAAAAATTTTGAATGAACTGACACTGAAGGTTCTGGAACAAGAAAACATGCCACTACTTCTCTACTCAAACACTACTGGTGGCCCTTAAAAGCATACAGGAATTTTCACCCAGATGTCTTTTATTCTCTTGTTAGACGAATCTGATACATGGACACTAGAACAAAGCAATCCCTTGGGACATTTTTACTGGAGCAAGTGCATTAAGAAAACATAAAACAACTCTTATGAATGACTAGCAACAAATAGGTTATCCCATATGGGAATCAAAATTAATATGCCAGCAGGGATTGACTACAGCCATTTCCCTACTATCTTGCTGTTAAAATTTAATTGGAAGGCGTGGTGTTTTCTTTACCTGAATACCTTGAAATACAAGTCTTCTTATAATATTTTGTACATTAAAAGCTTGCAACTGCATGGAACATCTGAAATTCCCTGATAATTACAATAATTCAAAGATTAATCTGTTGAAAAATCTCAGTTAGTTGGATGATTTCACCAGGGGGGTTGTCTACTGGAGAATAAGTAAGTGTTTTCATTCTTTCTTTTTTTTTTTCAATGACACTCCATATTTACCCTTTGACTGGAGATTCAACATAAAAGTCCTTAATCAACTCCTTAAAACAGTAGCATCTATTATTGCATGTTAACACTCAAAATCCATCAATGAAAATAATTTTTTTTAAGTTGACAGGTCTGACAGAAAATTTAAAGGTTCACCAAACATGGACAAAAATTTTGAAGCTCTTGGTCCAATACTGTTTTTACTCTATGTCTGTTAAAAACAGTAAGTGCTGGAAATTAACAATGATAAAAAGGAAAAAAATCCTTGAATGTGATAAAATCTGAACACCATTATTTTGATAACTATTCACTATGTAAGCCCTACACTACAAACCAGCATTGGTAGTGTATGTATATCTTAGCACATTGCTGTCATTTCTGATGAAGATATTAACAGTCAAACTAAAAGACAAGAAAATATATTTTACCAGAACCACATGTTGATACAGGAGGGGCATTTTCTTTGTTGCTAGTTACAGAGCTGCTATCACTTGGATTATCACTTAAGGGTTGCTGCATACTAACTAAAATACAAGAACAAAACATGTTGAAACAAACAATCCCTTTTTTTGCAAGCCATTCCAATCAGATGTTTAAATACACATTTAAACAGCAAGTAACTTCTAAATCAAAAGTACATAAACACAGAGTTATTACAGCATACATGTAGAAGATTTAAACTTTTTTGCAAACAAGGCTCAGAATATATTATTCACAGAAAAGTTGATTCATATTTTAACAGGTCACCTTTTCCATAACTAATAATATATTACATTATAAGCTACTTGGATTGATGTCCCCCACCATTTCCCCACAAAAGATCATGCATGTTTGAATATTAAATTTATCAAAATGTGTGTGGTTTCTTTTATCTATTTTAATCAAACTCAATGATATAATCCAAAGGAAACGTAATGAATCAATCATTTGTTACATTAAAATATTAATGATCTTTGAACTGCAATATAATATAGATAATAGGAGTATCTGTATTTTATTAGCCATAAAAAATAACCAACAGAAATGTGCACAGGAGGGGCATCATCATCATCATTGTCAACCATTATCAATCCACTGCTGGACGAAGGTCTCCCCAAGTTTCCTCCACAACGGTCTGTCTTGTGCCAGTCTCCTCCATGCCACCCCTGCATACTTTCGAATTTCATCTACCCATCTCCCATGTGGTCTTCTTCTGGGTCTTTTCCTGTCCCTTGGAATCCAATCTAAAATTTCGGCTGTCCATCGATGATCTGTCCTTCTGGCAGTATGTCCAGCCCATTGCCATTTCAGGGATTTAACTCTGATCATGATGTCCTCCACTCTTGTCATTTTTCGGATACACGTGTTCCTCTTCTTATCTCTCCTGGTTACACCAAACATGCACCTCTCCATGCTTCTTTGAGTTGTCTGCAGCCTTTGTATGTCTCTTTTAGTTAAGGTCCACGTCTCTGCACCATACGTAAGCACTGGAAGGATGCATTGATCAAACACTTTTCTTTTAAGACATAATGGCATATTGCTCTTGAAAATTATGCTGTTTCTTCCAAAAGCTCTCCAGGCAAGTTTTGTACGCCGATTAATTTCTTCATCAATGTGACCCTCACTTGATATCTGCTGTCCAAGATAAACGTACGTGTCTGTTATCTCCAGCTTTTTTCCATCAATCGATAAATCATTTCTTGTAAAAGCATTGAACATCACTTTTGTCTTCTGAAAGTTCATTTTTAATCCCACTTCTTTACTCTTGTCAGCAAGTTCCTGGATCATACTCTGCAGCTCTGATGGGCTAGTTGCAAAAATGACTAAGTCATCAGCAAAACGAAGGTGGGTTAGATAATCTCCATTAATCTTTATCCCCTTGTTTTCCCAGCTCAGTGACTGAAAAACACCCTCCAATGTGGCATTAAAGAGCTTCGGAGATATGGTGTCACCTTGTCTCACTCCCTTTCCAATTTTTATGTGTGTTGTATTTTCAAACAGCCAAATCTTTGCACTTGCATTTTCATAGATGTTATTAATAATATTAATGTATGCATCTTCAATACCGCAGGATTTCAGAGCCATTGTAACTGCTGATGGTTTCACCGAATCAAAGGCTTTTTCATAATCGATAAAAGCCATGCACAATGGAAGTTCATATTCCCTCGCTCTTTCAATTAGTTCTCTCAGTACGTGGATATGATCTATTGTGCTGTAGCCACTCCTGAATCCAGCTTGTTCTCTCGGTTGAGCCATGTCCAGTGTTACCTTCAAGCGGTGTGAAAGAACTTTAGTGAAGATTTTATAAACTACTGATAGGAGGCTGATAGGTCTGTAGTTTCCGAGATCCTCAATGTCACCTTTCTTATGTAGCAGGATCATTGTAGCGGTGTTCCAATCCTCAGGAATCTTTCCTTCATTAAGGCATCGAGTGAAAATTTCGGCGAGTACTGTTTCGATTTCTCCACTTGCTTCTTGTATGATGTCTACAGTATTTCCATCTTCTCCTGGAGCTTTTCCCCGCTTCATGTTCTTGATTGCATGTGCAACTTCTGCTGGAAGGACTGGAGGAACTCTGGTACTGGTATCTTTCATGATGTCTGGAGTGCATGTATCACCCCTTTCATATAATTTGGAGTAGAAATCTTTCACTCTTGTCAAAATTTCGCCTCTATTTCTTGTTACAGAACCATCTTCTTTTCTCAGTGCCATAATCTGTTTTCTTCCTTTACTGAGATGTCCCTTTGCTATCTTTAGGCTTTGGTTGTTTTCAATTGCTTTCCTCACTAGTTCACAGTTGAATTTTCTTACGTCTTCAGTGATACTTTTTCGTACTGTCTTGCATAGCTCTATATATTCCACTTTGGAAGTCACATCTTCTTTAGTTGTCCTCATCTCTCTTCTTTTTTTCATCAACATTTTCGTTTTTCCTGATAATTTATTTACATGCAACTTGTTCTTAGACCCAGCTAATTTTGTTGCTGTTTCCATAAGAGCTTTGGTTACTTTTCTGTTAACTTCAGAGATGTCCACTTCTTCCGATGTTAGGCCTTCTAAAGCAGAGAACCTGTTCTTCAGTTCCAACTTGAAGGTATTATGGTGTTTTTTAAGGTTGGTTATGTCAATAGATTTTGTTTGTCTTATGAGCTTGCCACGTTCCAGTTTAGTGTTGAGGTGCATCTTGCATCTCACCAATCTATGGTCACTACCTGTGTTGAACTTGTTTAGCACACTGCAGTCTTCTATGACGAATTTTTTGTTACACATAATAAAATCAATTTCACTTGTCGTCCCATTTGGATGTCTCCATGTCCATTTCCTGTGTGGCTTTTTCTTGAAGAAGGAGTTCAAGATGAAAAACCCTTCTGCCTCTGCAAACTCAACGAGAGTATTTCCACGCTGGTTTCTGTTGCCATGACCGAATTTACCTACTGAAGTTTCATTCTGTTGCCGTTGCCCTATTTTTGCATTGAAATCTCCCATAATTATTTTCAAGTGCTGCTTACCCTTTATTATTTAGATGACAAATTTCCTCATAAAATTCTTCAATTTCTTCTTCAGGATGACTTGTGGTGGGTGCATAAGTTTGAATAATCTGAGCTTGGTATCTTTTCGAGAGTTGGATAACAAGCCGTGCAGCTCTGTCAGAGGAACTTTCAACTTCTACAACTTTATCCTTCAGTTTCTTGTTTATTATAAATCCAACACCACTAGTTCTGCCAGTATCTGTCCCACGATAGTAGAAGAGATGTCCACTTTTCAGTTCGATGAGATCTTCTCCTTTTCTCCTTACCTCACTTAGCCCGACGATGTCCCACTTGATCCTTTGTAGTTCCTCTTCCAATTCAAGAAGCCTTGAATCAGAAGATAGGGAGCGTCCATTGTACGTTGCCAAGGTCAGCATCAGATGGCAGCCTAGTCCGGTCCTCCGGGGATTCTTAGCACCCTCTGCCTTCATGTCGCACTGGCCGCTGCCTTGGCCAGGTACATTCCAGCTGCCGGAGACTGAGGGCCAAGATTTAAGTTGTGGAGTCATTTTGGAGGGGTTTGGCCATAACTCACCACGCTGGCCAAGCGGGTTGGTGAGTGTGGGATAGAATTTCCTCTAATCCCGATGGTATAGTTATACCGCTATTGGCGGTCGTCAGAGCCCCTTTAGTAGGAACAGGATGCACCACGAGAAGGCGGGGTTGACATTTGTCAAGGAGAGGCTGTGATGTTACGCATCACCTGACCTTACATTCCCAGGAGGGGCATACACACACATATACACAACTTTATGGCTACAAAAAATGATAACTTTTTTTTTTTTTTTTGTAAAAAATATAACTGAAAATTTTCTACACTACACCACACTGAAGAAACATAAATTGATCTTTAACATGTACAGACTGTTAAAGAAGAGTGCCTTACAATTCCACTGTAAGAATACATAAGGCGAAACAATCACTTATAAACATTACCCCAAAACTGGGCGAGAGACACTCTTAATGACATTCTTGAAAAAGTTGATGGAAGAAGGAAAACACAGTATGCACAAGTGAAGGTATGAGATGAAAATTCCAGAATTTTTCTGTCATGATAATATACATATCTCTGGAAGCATTCTTATTGGTGAAAACAGCCATGAGAATGGAACAGTCGCAAAACTACAGCTCCAGGTTTCATTTATTTCAATGCATTTTTGAAAAGAGAAATAACTAACCTCTAAATCTAAATTTTGCAATCTGAAAAATTCTCAGGGGATTTCAATAGCTTTCTCAATAATTTCAGCATTAAAAATGAAACATATCTTTAAAATTTTTGCTCCACAACAAAATGAGCAAGTATGAATTTGTTATGCACAAATCATTTACGGTCAAAAGTACCTATATGTGAAACTAAAAAAAAAAAAAAAAACATTCACAGATTTCTGAAATTTATACATATGATTGAAAAGTAGTTTACTTCACAACACTTCACAAGTACTAAAATTAATAGACACAGAAAAAAAACCAAAAAAAAAAAAAAACCACTGTTAATCTGAAATATACATAACTCAGGTGCATTTTATATTGAAATTACACCTTAATATGTTAAAAAGTATGAGAAATCCACCAAAATGGATTAAAACAAGATGAGAGAGGGTTGAAGAATGCTGTAGTATGTTTACAAATGGGAATATGGCCACACACACACACACACACACAAAAAGGACATTAGTGTGGACAATGAAAAGTAAACAAAACAAAAAAGAGAAATCACATATTCTTTGCACATTCTCAAGAGTAGTCTTTAGCATATCTCATTTGTTATGTAGGCATGATTTGAATGACACACTAGCATACTAATAACAAAACTAGAAAATCTGAGTTCCACTCCTGATACAGAACGATACGATTTTCAGCTTTTCCGGGTTCTTCACATGAATACCACTACAAAATGTCACATTAAACTAATACAACTTCCCTTTTTAATCACAATATGAAAGCACAGCACTGCTAATCTGCACATAAAAAAGCCCTGCTAAATCTAAGCCTGCATTTTTTCTCTTTCTTTCCTTTTGTTTAGATCAATCAAATTACTCAGCTTGTGGCGACAGCAATGTTCAAAGCTGAAACTCATTTCAAATACTTGTGTCTGAATGGTCATAGCTACATATTTTATGATATCTATAGATGCAAATTTTTCATTCAATCAATGGTTTTTATTTATTTCTATTTCAATTTACAAAACGCAGTGGGAAAGTAATGCCTCATATGTGACTTTTGAACAGACTGAGGAATTTAGATGATTGAAAAAAGCAAAGTGCATTCTGGAAAAATTTTTTAGCATGTTTTCTGAAAAAAGGAATTTGCTTATACAGGGTGTTCAGCTTAGTAGCACACTGAGATAAACATGCACATACTTTATTTGTACAACTGAAGAGTAGTTACAGCAAGAGTTGAAAATAATGTCCATGCATTTCAATGCATTTATCAACACATTTGACCATGTTATCACTGACACTTTGCAGTATTTGATCATTTATTCCCTAGATAGCAACAGTAATGTTTCTCATCAACTCAATACGTGTGTGTGGGTTGCTGCCATAAACCTGCTTCTTTAGGTATCTCCACAGAAAAAGCATGGACTCGAGAGATAAGGAGACCTGGGTGGAAATAGTCAGATGGAAATTATTCTCTCACCAAAATATTCCTTAAACATCTGCATAGTAGACACAGTGGTGTGGCAGGTTGCACTGTCTTTCTGGAACCAGCAACAGTGCTCATCCATCTCCAGCAGCACAATGAACTGATGAACAATTTTTTGGGATGCTTCTGAGTTCAGAGTGTCATGAAAAATCAATGGTCCAACTATTTGATGCATTGAGACAGCACACCATACCTCTACTTTTTGTGAGTGTAGAGGAGACTCAACAAACACGTGAGTTTTCAGTATGCCACAAACAGTAGTTCTGACTATTATACATAACATAGCCACTGAGATGGAACCATGCCTCATCCGTGAAAAGCACAAAATTTAAACTCCGTATGTTGCCTCGACTAAATGACTTAAACCATCGGCAGTACTTATCTTCTCCGGCTAGTTCATGGAACACTTGCACTCAGTACGGATAGAACTTAAGCATTTTTTTAACTGCAGTGTGTGCTGAACCTAAAGAGATATCCTGTTGCTGGCTTAATTTCCTTAAAGACTTGTAAGGAGATCTCTGTATTGCCTCTCAATATCAAGTACAGCTTTGGGCATTAACACAAACATTTATCTGTTTCATTTCTTATGAACAACCAAACCTGTGGCAAAAAACTTCACCAACTTTTCAATTGTCTTCTTTGATGGTGCTTGCTTTTTAAATGTTTCGTAGAAATTTCATTCACACTGAATGTACCATTGATTTGTCCTTAGCTACTGTCAAGCACAAACATGCATTCTTCAATTGAAAGCCACATGATGAACACAACAGGAATATACTAACAACAACAGAGAGCATATGCCCAAACACGATGCAGGCAATTATTTACTGATCAGACTTGTGACAGCAAGCAGAATCTGGTTCTCACACAACTCCAACTACAGCGCCACCCTTTCCTCTGTTATCCACTGTCACACGTGTGGTTAACCATTCAATTAAAACATAAAAATTCATCAAATTATGACAGCTTATAGAGCGTTCTGTACATGTAATCCAAAGGAATGGCTATTTTGTTCATCCAGAATCAATACTTATGGCTATGATCACGGACGAGAGGAAACATATCAGAGAACTTGGCTTCCGAAGGATCCTTCGAGCAAGGGCACAAAACTGCGATACAATCCATGTATTCGAAATTCCTCAGTTCAACTGTTCAGGGAGAGGATTATTTTGGCCTAATTGACTGGCAATCATGCGTCTTAAGCGAACCGCCATTGACTGCTCATTTAACCGACGAAATAATAAACACACGCAACACTGACTGTAAAGACATTGTTGAGCGATTGGGCATGCAAAACTTCCCTTATCACAATCAGGGAGTGGAGAGATGCGTTAAGTTGACAACAGAAGCATCTGCTACTGTTTGCGAAGAACAACAAAGGGATGGATTTATTAGAGTACGGTCGGAAACACGACAAATAATGCCAGCCTTCGAAAGTAAATCAGATTTCAGGGTTAAATTTGATAAAGAACAACAGGAAATTGAAGATTAAAAAATAATAGAAAATTGATTTGCCCTAATGGAGGGGTGGTTGGGTTGGGCACGGGTGGAACTCACTGTGCAGCCACCTCCTCATGATAAGTTTTGGGATTTTTCTGAAACATGAAAAATGTGAACAGCTGCACAGTGTGCACTACTGCACATTTGAACAATATTTTGTGCTTTCAGTGCAGTAGTGCACACATTAACACAACTAGGAAACAAATCACATGGTGAACACTAGGTGTCAAAGTATTGCAATTATCTTTAAACATCGAGTATTGTTGCATTAAATTGGAACCATGAGGTATTAGTTGCTTTGCCTGAAAAATTGTGCACATCTTTTAGGTACCAACAGATAGTTTTTGCGCAGTAGGGAAAGTCTGTAACTAACACTGTTCTTTTTCTCACAACGGACAAGAAAATGTGACTATTTTGCCCAAATATCAAAATTTTGGAGGTAAATTGGAACCGTAAGATATTATTTGAATTTTGCTAAATTTTTTGCACATGGTTTACTTAGCAATACACAACTTTTCCGCACTAGGGCATATCAAAATTCGAAAAAAAAAAATTACACTCCGCCCTACTGTTTAATATATTAATGGATGTGTACGTGCGTGATGCCAAAATGGACAATACCGGTTTATATGTCTTGGTAATATCCGTGTGTGCAGATTGTTGTATGCTGATGACACAGTCCTGTTGGCAGAGAGCAAAAATGAATTGTAGAGTATGTTGTTCCAGATGTATGAAGTTTGTATGACATTCAAACAGTATAAATAAGGAGAAAACCAAAGTTATGGTTTTTGAGCAAATAACTGTTAGTACTGAATGCAAGTTGCATCTAATTGGCACAGTGATTGACCAGGTGAATAGGTTTGTGTATTTAAGAAGCATGTTTGACAGAGAGAACAAATTAGAGGGTGAAATTAGTGGGCGAGTGAGTTCTTCATTGAAAGTCAAGTTACAACTTACATACCTGCCAACTTAAAGGAAACTGAAATCCGTAAAAAAATTTAATTAATATATTCAATTAAGTTTCCAAGTATAATGATTAAATGCAGCAAACATGTTGATTAAAAAATTATGTTACCCAAATCAAGTACCAACTTTTAATCGTAATCAATAAGACTACAGATGTCTAAATTTATTGCCACATTTATATCGATTAAAATAGAATCTACACATAATTTCTCATTACTATGCTATCATTATGATCTATAAAGAGATAAAAACTTATTTTTATGGAAGTTTGCATCTAAAGGGAAAGATGTTTCACCCTTTAAACCTTAAATCCACAATAGGGTTGTATCCTATGTCGACATGGAACTTACTAAAATGTTTTCAAAAACAAACCATTTTCATGCTAGGTTTACCTTAAGGAGAAATGGATGATGAGATATTTAAAAAAAGGAAAGAAAGAAAGAAATAAGAGTGACTGAGGGACACTAATTGGTAAATTAAGTTACCAAAAACAAAGTGAACAAACATATTGCACAAATCTTATCCAGTTCATTATAACTTTTAACGAAGGATGTTAATTTCATATTTTTTCCCATGCAGTCAACATTATGTTTATGCTAGGCACTAGAAATCCGATTTGTAAAATCATTCCTTCCACCATGCAAAATGTTGAAATTACATCGATATGTAGTGCAAAATGCATAATTGTAATTTCTTGATGCTTTGACAATACCCAGGAATTCCGCAGAACATGCATCACCGAATGGTTGACAGTATTGCCCCCCCCCTCTATATTTGCTGCCCATAGCAAATCAATAATACTAAATTTATTAACACTTGAAAAAAAAACCCCTTATATTAATACATTAACAGTTTAAAGAGTCGCAGTTTGCAGGAAAAGAAAAAGAAATATGGATTACAAAGTTATTCGATTGAGCTAGTCAGCTAAGAAAGCACTTGGCTACAATGAGATCAACTGAAAGGCTCTTTCATCTAGAAATAAAGGAAGGTTTAGGTTTTAGTTCATTGTTTGAGGGTTCCCCTTCTTACCCCCCCCCCCATTCCCCACAAGCCGATGCCTTGCAGCAACGTTAAACGCTTTACTAAATCCGACCATTTTAGCGACATCCTTTATACTTCCTTCCCCCTCCCCCGTCTTACTGAATAAAGCTCTAGCTATTCTTTCACAAAAACAATCTGGGTCCATCACCCTCTGGACCACACCTCTCCCTCTTGCAGTAAACTAAAACAATATGTTTCGCCGGTACAAAACAGTCACTTCATCAGCAATTTCCCCTCATCTTGTCCCCTACCTTTGCGGCGCAGCCACTGTACAAAATGTTGGAATTGGAGTTTTAATTCCAATCTTAAACGCGATCACAGACACACACGTTTGAATGACATATTTGTGTGCCATGCCAGCAAATGGGGGAGTTTTGTGCCTGAGACAGCATGTAACGTGGAGTGAAAAGGATTTCAGGCAGGCGTTAAAGAGCTTCACTCCATGCTACATGTCGCCTCAGGCAGAAAACTCCCCCATTTGCTGGTGTGATACTTCAACGTGTCATTTGAACATGTGTGTCTGAAGCAGCTTTTATATCTCTGCAAAAAAAAAAAAAAAAAAAAAAAAAAAAAGCCTAGCAAGACAAAATTTAAAATATATGCATTAGGTTTTACAAAATGGAAGTTTCTAAATACCACGCAATTCGGTTTGATAGAATAGAAGTTACAAAACAAATAGGAGTATTTTTTTTTCAAAATTATTACAAAAAGTAAAAAAAAAAAAAAAGTCTACTCCCTCTCTAGATTAAACTCCTCTACAATACTTTGTTGTTTTCTTTACAAATCCCTTAGTATGAAGTAATTGATAGGCTGTATATTTTGCATGTTTTTGCTTTACTATAGAACATTTTTTTTTGTGCCTGTTAATTTCTAAAATAAAAAGGTACCACACATGCGCTGCTTTGTAATTAAGAATTCCATCCAATTTGGTCAATTTTCATGGAAGTTATTGTGCGTAAATTCTGAGGAAAAATCTGGTGCATGTGTATAGTACCCATGAGTGCTGAACAGGATTGTATTGTCCCAGTGTCCCCATTTTGAATAGGATTGATCTACTAAGGGTGCTGAATTTTCATAACAATCATGCTTTGATTTTACACAAATCATCACACAAAAGCGTGGGAGGATGAATCCCCACCATGTCTTGTCCTTTGGCCATTTTCAATAGGGATTCGATGAATTAGTATGGACCCCAATATACTAATTTCGCTGAATCCAGCCAAGACATTGTGCAGGTGGACAAAGCTGGAACATATTACACTTCCTCAACCTACGATTGGAAAGCGCAGAAAACTTACCGACTAACGGACCAGCAAAATAAATCATTGCTAGAGAAGCACTGAATCAAATGAACATTGGACTTATTCCTTTTTTTTTTTTTTTTTTTAAACTTTCTGTTATACTGCTTTTTTCCATTAGGTCAAATTTATTGCCTGAGAAAAAGTTACAAAACCATGCCCTAAATGTCTTTTTAATTAATTTTACAAAACTCACAGCTTTTGTTCAATTTCATCATGTTGGGTATCAATTGAGCTCAAAAATTTTGCAAATTTAAAATTCATTAGAATTTTTTTTTCTTATGATATATTTGTTCTGAGATAGCATTTTGAACTGGGAGTAACAAAGACAGGTGCTCCAATGATGGACACCCCATGCAGGCCTACTCAAGAAGTTACTACTTGAAGACAAACAAAGCATTATATGAAAAGGGAGAAGGAGTAAATATAACAAGAGATAAACAAGCCCAGCTAGGGCAGTTCAGTTTACGTGTGGCCCAAGCTTTAGCATTTGAAATAACACAAAATGACAGCCCCATGACATGTGGGAAAACTATGGACAAATGTTTCCCACAAAAATACATGTAACTGATAAGTTTATTCGTAACTTACATCAGTGCTTCACTCTAAATATTGTAGATAAAGTTAAATAAAAAAAGTTCTAATAAGGGTGCAAATTCATCCCAAAAAATAATCTGGGAAAATTACTAAATCTGTAAAATTAACATTTTGCCTGTAAAACCGTAAAACAAGCCACAATTTTGTAAATTTTATGGGTAAATCGTAAAACCTGGCAGGTCTGCATAGCTGCTTTAGGAAGTTTTTACAAGAATAATGGGTTCTCAAGAGAGTCCTGAATGCCTGTGTATGAAAGTGTAATTGTTTCTACTCTGGTGCATGGCAGTGAAACCTGGGTATTGCAGAAGAGACATAGGAGTTGTTTGTGTGCTGCAGAGATGTGTTACTTGTGGAGAGTTTGTGGCAAGACATACTTTGATCATGTGAGGAATGAAGTGTAATGTGAGGCAGAATGTTGGAATGTTGTCATTAAGGTGGAGACTAATATTCTAAGGTGGTTTTGGCCATGTTGAAAGAATGAGTGATGAGAAGTTTACTAAGAAAAGTTTTTCAGCCTAAGTGGCAGTAAATAAAGGTAGAAGAAGGACAAGGGAATCATGGGAGGATCAGATTCAGGAGTGTCTGCATGAGAAAAAGATTATGAGTATGAAGTACAGAAGGCCCTGTGTATGTCGTTTGATGGATGTCAGTGAAGCTCGAATTGTGTGCCAAGATCTCTGTAAATTGATAAGTTTGATACGGCAACAGTAAGTACACACTCTGTTAAAAATTTAGCTGTTGATTTGTATTTCTTTGTTGAGCTAACCTCTGAATATGAGAGAACAGCTTAGGGATATGTATGCACTGAGAAGACTGAACTGTGAGAACCATGATCTACAACTTTTTGTGTTTTTGCAACGCAGGAAGAGCAAACGCAATTGAATCCAAAAGATACATTATTCCATATTCTTCTAAAAGCCCAATTAAAAAAATATATACATTTTTTATCTCTCCTCCTAAAAGTTCATTTTTAAAAATTATCCATTTGCACTACACAGAATCTACAGGCAAGAACTTTTTGCATATACTTTCTCCTTTCTTATAAAATTTTTTTGCTACTATAGAGAAGAAGGTTATATGTTTACAATACATTTTTAGCCATATCTACAAGACTAAAATTTTGGCTGAAAAATTCCTTTTTTTGTCAGACACTGCTATGAAAAGCATATTATGTATATTTCCTGTTCAAAACAAGGTACAATATTTCTGTTATAGGGCATAATTGTCTATTGTGTTTTTTCAATGTCCATCCTTCACGAAGTCCAATTTGAAAAATTCTTTTTAAATAGGACACCATTAATCTCTAGGAACACTTTGCATACATCGACGCCTCTGAATCAGAATGATCATATTTCTAAATGCCAATAAAGGTACAAAACTGGGACCATGGTTTCAGCCACTTAGGTTCTTGTCAGCCATCAAATCGTGTATCTTGTTCGATTATTGATCTATTTTTGAAACTTGCATCACAGGGCAGCATCTTGTGCTGCCATCTTTTGGCAAGATTCTGTTGATTTTTTGGAAAATTTTGATTGGTTGCTTATATTTTGGAAAATGTTTATGTTCTTTAAGGTGAGTTGTTAATGCTTTTTCAGTCACTCCTGTGTATTTTTTCTTAGTGCAACCACCTGGTGAATAAAGAGGTACAAAATAAATTCGACTTTTGCTTTCAGGTTTCAATGGGTCCTTATTGATTCTCAGTAGTTGTGCAATTGAGAAGGCCTTCTTGTGTTAACCTTAATGTGCTTGAATTATACCAAATGTTAAACAAATTACATGAAAATCTAAAATTCACTATAGAAATGGAAGATAACCTAACCCTGGCTTACTTGAAGATGCAAATTACTAAGAATAATCAAGGAACCAGCATCACAGTTTTCAGAAAGTACAATTGGTTTCCTAATATGATTCCAGCAAAATGTTACTCACCTTGGTCTTACAAAGAAGCAGTTTTCCAATCATATGTAAACCATGAAAATAATATCATTAGCAACTCAAAGCTTAAACATCATGAAATTCTAAAATTAAAAGTAATCACTTTACACAATGGGTATAACCCCAATATTATTACTGAACTCTCCAAACACTTCTGATCCTATTCTTCTGATGTGAAAAATAAATATAAAGGTTCTATTCAACATATACTAGTTATCTCCAACTAGATTCAAAAAGAACTCTAAAAAAAAAAAAAAAAAAAGAAAAAAAATCAACATTTGCATCAGACAAGGTTTTTCAATTGCACAACAACTGAGAAGCAATAAGGACCCGCCAAAACCTGAGAACAAATGTGGAGTACTGGATTGGAAAGAAAGTAATGTTCAATGACGAGGTACCCGAAGTTGAAGCCTCAGCCAAGGCGCACATTGGCCACTGAGATTGCAAAGAACACCAGCATGACATCAGCAGGTAGGGGGTTTAAATCGTGGCAGTTAGCCGTCAGAAGGCGAAGAACGTAAGTGCCAGCCAATATGGAAGTGGACAAGGAGCACATCCGCCATTGCATGCTGTATGAGTTTTGTTGTGTTAGCACCCAGGCAAGTGCTGTTGTTGGTTCGAATAGTTTTGAGAGAGAAATTCAGACCTGTCAGACCGTCCCAAAGCCGGACGGCATGCAACGGTGTATATGGACATGCTGAAGACCTTAGTAGAAATCGATCCACGTGTGACCGTGTGGAAATTGGCCACACAAGCATTATCATGCACCTGTGTCAACTTGGGAAGGTGAACAAGACGGGAGTTTAGGTACCCCATCAACTCACAGTCGAGGGAAACGCAAACCACATGAGTGCATGTGTTCGCCTGCTTGCACATGGCAAAGCTGAACCGTTTTTGGAATGCACTGTGATAGACGATAAGAAATGGGTCCTGTATGACAATGTCAGAACTCGAAAACAGTGGTTGAACCCAAAAATAGAAGCCCATGACGACCCCCAAAGTAGGCTTACACCCACGTAAGGTCCTGCTGTCTGTCGTGTTTTTTGACCTGCTGCCAGACAACACCACCATGCCGCTGATGTGTACTGCCATCAGCTTGATGATCAGCACACATCGCTCACATACGAGACGTATTTTAGCAAGTTCAAACCATTAAACTTAGCTGGGAATGGCACACCTTCAATAACCTGACTCTGTTGCTCTCGAACCCTTGCTGGTTTATTTTATAAACTTCGAATTGCCCCTCTGTTTTGGTGTTTTTCAAAATCATTTTATTTTGTGGAATATTTTGAAGGGGTACATTACTTTCGTACATTCATCTGCTGGTATGATATTTATTGTTTGCTTAACTTTTTATTTTTGATGCATGACTTGATTTTTTGATGCAGCCAGGACACGAAGGATCCACGCATGGAGCACAAGCAATTCCTAGAACTTCCACCCTCCCGCAAGAACGCTCCTTAACTCCAGTCAACAGAAGCCCATCACAATTCGCGAATATATCATTTCACTTATTTTACTACCTTCCTGATGTTTTACTTTGTAGCAAATGTTACAGCCAAGGTACTTGCATTCAACGTGCTCTTCTGGGTTGAATGTAAGTTCAGCATTATTTGATCAGCTTGGTGTTTTTATCAGAACTACACAGAAATATCCTATACAACTTTTTATCACAAACAATTATTTTACATACACTCTTTCATACGAATACCTAAAAACCAAAACAATTTTTTTTCAAGTACTATTTACAGAGTCAAACCTTTTCAAGGACTTGAAAATGAAATTTAATTTTTCAAGGAGCGTATGAACCATGAAGAGAGTTTTGAAAAGTGATCAAGAAAAGAACAACGTACACTATTCGATGGCTGACAAGAGCCCAAATGGCTGAAACCATGGTCCTTGTTCTGTATCTTGACTGGCATTTAGAAATGTAATAATTCTGATTCAAAAATGATCTAAGCATAAAAAAAATGCCATTAGCAATTCTGCTCTACTATTTTATTTGATTTTGCATGCATACTGGAATTTTTCTTAATGAACAGCTCTGTCGGTAGATAGCATAAGGATGCATCAGGTTGTAAAGAAAGTTTCCGGAAAAAATTGCATGTGGCGTGTGTAATGCAAGATACTGCGGGCCTGCAGTGATGTAAACATCCCAGAGTGATGTGCGCTAAATAATAGATTCTAAGGACAGGACATATGCTGTTGTGGTGAAGATTAGTTGCACATGGTGACAATACAATGGTGATATCGAAGGAAAGTGTGCGTGCAATACTGCTCTATGAATATTTGAATGGCGTGAAAGTTATGGAAGCACTTGGAAACTTGCGAAACGTGTTTGGTGATGATATTATTGGACACAGTACTTGCTATAACTATTACAAAAAATTTGACACTGGTGTAAGGGATCTGTCTGATGAGCCCAGAAGCGGCAGATCCAGTAAGGTTGAAGACTATACACCACAACACATGCTATCGAACAAGCCTGATGCAACACTCGGTTGGTCACAGGCAACGAAAAATGGGTCACATACACGAATGTTACGCGATAAAGAGCATGGACCTAGCAGGGACAACCCCCACAGAAGATCACTATGCCACCATTTCATGGACAGAAGGTGCTGCTGAGTTGCTGGTGGGATTATCCTGGTGTGATTAACTATGAACTCTTACCACGGAGCAATATCATCACAGTGGATACTTACATCCAACAATTGGACCATCTCCTTGCTGCACTGCAAGAAAAGCACCCAGTGTTGATTAACTGCCATGGAATTGTTTTTCACCAGAATAACACTTGCCCACATGTCGCTTTACGGACCCAGCAAAAATTGCAGAAGCTGGAATTGGAAATATTATTGCACCCCCTTATTCCCCAGACCTTGCCCCGTTTGACTTTCACTCTTCCGGCCTTTGTCGAATATTCTCGCTAAGAAAAACTTTGCTTGACGATGATGTGAAATGCTGCATGGATGACTTTTTCAACTTCTGATCACCAGTACCAATGGGGACAATCTGGATTATTAGGTTAAGTGTTTTGTATGATTTTTCAAGACTGAAATACAGGCTTCTCTATTTTCTGTATACTTTCTTTACAACCTGATATTTGTGTTTGCAACCACGTCTCTGCTTTTAAATATCTGACTGAATAATTTGTTCTGGTACTGCATGGCATTTGCTACTCCATAGATTGTGAACATTATCCATTTTAAATAATGCACTCACTAGGGAGCTTATGTATGCATAAACCGATTTTTATATCTCTGCTTCTGAAAGCAGCATTTATAAAAGTCTTTCCACAACATCAACATAGCTCAATGAATGTTTTACATATATTTTCTACTTTTTTAAAATTTACAGTTCTGCCACAAAGTTGTGTCAGTGTATATTTCAATTTGCAAGAATGTATTAGTTTCTAAAAATCCTTTTGAAAAGCTTCTTGTTTATGACATAGCCTTGTCTATGAAGAACACCTGGCACCCATTTTTTCCCCTTCAAGCAGGACACAGTTTTCCTGCCATGGGGTGTAAAGTTATATTACATTTTCCTTCATATCTGAGCTTCTAATAGTTTAATTTGAAACATTCCTTTTCCTTCACATATCTTCACTATAAGGAGCATTTTGCATACAATTTATGATTTTTAATAACACACAATTTTGCTACTAGTGGGTATAAGTCCCAATTTCTACTTGCAAATGTTGCCGATTTTAGGAAACGGGTTCAAAAAATTAGTTTTGTGACTGTTTTATTCATTATGAAGAACACTGCAAATATTGAGGTATCAAATGATGAGCAGTTTTCCACTTGCAGGTTTAAGTGCATTTTCTTTTTATGCTGATGTTCTCCACTTCAGAAAATTTAAAAACCTTGAAATATTCTTTTTCTGCTACAAAAGATTCAAAAGATATGCTCATTATGCTGAAGAATTTGAGGTTACCTATCTTGTTTAAATGATGTACAGTAAAATTTTGCCAACCTTAATTTTAAGTATATATCAAATATTTTCTCTAACTTACAACATATTTTCTATACCAAGAGTATAAGCAGGTTGACAGCAATGTCCCAGCCTCTGCTTAGTCTTTAAATGCAGGATTCAAATTCCACCTAAGTGACTCTGGCTTCTAGATTTGATTTTGACATGTTTCTTGACTTACACTGTGTTTTCTGGACTATTTATGGCAAAATGCTCAAATCAAAAGCTTTTAGTAATCAGTTGATGGGAGAATAACGGGATCATGCTGTGAAGGGATGGCTTTAGCATTCATGGCACCTGGTGCAACAATATTTGTTGGCGGTATGTACTAGCATTCTGATTATTTAGTACAGCAGCTGAATCATCTTCAATTTCTTTGTCAATATAAGACAAAGATGCTTCTAATTCAAAATTTGTAGAATACCCTGAGACACCTCTTCTTTATCATCTTTTTTAGATGATTCAGCAATTTGTAAAAAAAAAAAAAAAAAAAAATTGAAGGCCTTTCGCAGCTCTCTGCTTTTGTACTTTCCTTTCCGCTTTTCTTTTTGGGTTTTGTGCTCCTGATAACATTTTTGGGGTCATTCTTTCAAGTAATAATTCCAGATATTAGCCTGGAAAATGTTTAAGACTTAGGCAAATATTATTATTATTGTTATTTAAAATCAGTATCAGCAGCATGGCACAAAATTTCTCACATTATCAATTTACATATAGCGTGAAATACATCAAGATGACTCACGAACTGTCTCCTTTCTCGAGACTGTCCGGGAGGCACCCAGCAATTTCTTGACTAAACTACCTAAATTGCGAATTTGAGCAAAATTGCATTGGATTAATCCTAGGAGCACGGAAGCGGTGGGGGAGGGAGATGCCGAGTTGGGGGTTCCGTGGCATCGAAGCGGGCATTCCAAGATGGGGGGATGGCCTTGCTTATACAGGCTGGGAGGTACAATGCTCTGGGCCTGCGACTTGGCATGCCTATTCGGCAAGAGGTGGGTACTTGGTGCTTCAGAGCGGCTTACCTTGCCTGGAATCCCGAGGATTGCTGTAACTACTGGGCCACTCACGGCCCTGTCATACAGGACAGTCCAATACCCTGTGGCCAGTGGCTTGGTGTGCCCATCTGGTGCTCTACTATTTTTATGATATACACGAGATTCTTAAACGGATTCACAGAATTCCGCTTTTTTGTCATTTAGATCATTCTCAAGATTGATAAGAAATTGAAGAGAATTTTGGGGGTGGGGTCGTTTTCAAATCTGAGGGCGACATTTCATGTTTCAAAACTTTTGAAAACGGTAGTTCAACAGAGTAAATTTTTTTTTGCTGTAATCGGATTTTTTTCTCTCTCGATGTTGCCTTTGTATTACGTAGTGTTGTTAAATATCCTTTTATTGCATAAATGCTTGCATTTCAGCTCGAAACTGAAGGAAACAATTTGTGAAAATGGAAATTAGACACTGCGAAAATTTCCCCATAATCTTCAGGCACGAGATTCTTCTGCGAATTTGAGGCATTCCGCCTTTTTTGTTATCATTTTGGTCAATTATGAAGCCGATGCACAAGTAAACAGAAATTTTCGGGGGTTGGTGGTGATGCGGATGTTTGTCGGAGGACGAAATCCATCTTTACGAAACTCGAAAACGGAAGGTTGACAGAGATCATAAATATTAGTATTTCAGCATGAAAATAGGGGGAAATTTTCCAAAACCAGAAGTCGGACAGAGCCAAGATTTCACCTGTAATTGTTACTCCCCACCCTGCGGTGTTCCCACTCTCCTGCATCAACCTACAATCTTACGGAATATAGGACATTTTTAATATCCCCTGCCCCCGTAAGATTTTGCATTTAAGCTGGATAAGGGAGGGGAAAGTCCCCAAAAATGGAAGTGACAAAGTTGGAAAATTTGTAAAGATTGATGCACAGTGTTCAAAAGTACCAATATTCTCAGAGTTACACCATTTATCTAAAAAAGTTAAAGCTTTGTTATTATGCATTCATGGTCCTCAGGCAGAAAGTTCTTTCAGTGTGATGAATTAAATTATTGTCATCACAAGGCATAAAAAGAAAGAAAAGCAACAATGAAGAAATAGGGAGAAAAAGATATCAGCAGAAACAAAAATCAAGCAATGGATGCCGTGTAGCTGTAGAGTCAACAAAAGACAAACTCACAGTAGTCTGCATTCTTTGCTGTGTTTTGATTTTTCACCTAGTTAAAATGTCCACCCCCTTCTTTGGACTTATCTTGTCATAAACTGCAATTTTAGAGGCAGTATGATGATATGGCAAGTGGAGGTTCACGCACTGTGCGTTCACTTGCTTGGATTTCCAGTCTGTCAAGTGCAGTGAAATTCTGAACTATCTACCTGATGTTTTTCTTGTGACGTTACCTATTGTGCCCTCGCCAGGGGAATCAACTTCGTGTTTTGCATGTGTTTCAATTTGTACCATTAGTGACCTTGTTTGTTGCAACATTTTATTGAGGTGTGTATTTCTTTTTCACAAAGAGATGGATTGTTTGGTAAAAAAACATCTATGTATACCGTGCAATAATACTAGTTACCACTGACAAGACTTTCGCCAATGTTGGCAGGTATGGTTAAATAACTTATGTAGGGGGAAAAAAGGTATTTCTGTTGCTCCTATTGCCTAACTTCATTTTATAGCAGACAAAAACAAGCAATGGTTTATAAACAACAAATGATACTAACAAATTTATTCTGTCCCCTGTTTGGTTACATGCTATTTTGCTTGAAACCTCTGAAATGCATCTTCCCTTCCCTTTCCCTGCCTTCTTTTCTGAGGAAAGTAAGAACAGTATTTAAATGTTTTGTTTGAAGCAAATCAAAGAGGTGTTAAAATTTTGTACACAAAGAGTGAAAGTGTTGTCTTTCAAGGCTTTAATTTTATTGATTTGTCGCTTTTAACAAACAGGGAGTTTTTTCCAGATGTGTTAATATGAATGAAATCATCATGTACCACATGGCAACTAATGCACCATATAACTTGAAAGAGACTAAAACACCTTATCTTAAAAAAATGTTTGGGACGAAGGAGGGAAGAGCCAAATGCATTACATAAATTTGCTCCAGCAAAAAGTTCACAAAGGAACGCCAAAAAGGGACTTTGCATCTAGGAAAAACATGAGTTGAGCTGGCGTTGGCTAGACCTTTCAGCACCTCCAATCATCATTGCTCATTCTCTCAAATTACAAGCCTCCCAGGGTATTTTTTTCTCTTTTTTATATACACAACTGTTTGTGAAAATTGCAACACAAAGAAAGAATCATGCTATTATGAAATTTATATCACAGATTCCTCATGTAGCAGGAGATAACTGACTAATTATGTTTGTAGAGCTATACAAGATTTTTTCACTTCAAAACTCAGTGTCGCGTGAAACCACCTCGAGCAACAATAGCAGCATCTACACGGCGTGACATTGAATGGAAGAGATTTCTGATATCGTCCTGGGGAATAGCCTATCAGACAGCTTCTATGCAACACCAGAGTTCAGTCGTGGTGACTGGCGAAGGCGCTTGATGGGCAAGTCACTTAGCTACCACGTCCTAGATATGTTTGATCAGGGACATATCCAGTGAGCGTGCAGGCCAGGAAAGAAGCAGTACCTGATATGCACTGAAGTCTTGGACATTCCGGGCCACAAGTGGACGAGCATTGTCCTGCTGGAATATAGCGCCAGGACAACTCTGAAGGAAGAGTATCACCTCTGCCTCTAAAACAACCCACCTGTTAAGGGTTCCCTTAATTCGTATCAGGCGAGATCGCAAACTGAACCCAATTGCACTCCAAACCATGATGATTGGTGCTGGTCTGGTATGAAGCTACAAAATACACGCTGCAAGATGCCAGTCATGACAATGTCTTCGACATTTATGCGACCATCCTGGAGCATCAAGTTGAATCATGACTCGTCTGAAAACATGACCTGTTTTCCACCATCGCACCAATGTCTGTTTTCGAGATCCCATTGCAGCCTGAGGCATCTGTGGTTGAGGGTCAAAGTAATTCACAGCAATACTCTGCTAGTGACCAGTCCTCTGTTAAGCAGATGACATCGAATTGTGCTGGAGGACAAAGCCTGACCTGTGACAGTGCTCCACTGTGGTGCTAACACCGTGAATGTTGCGGTGCGGTCAGACACTGCCATGCGATAGAGGTGTTTGTTTTCTCGTACAGTCGTGTGGTTTTGCAGTCCACTTCCCGGATTTCTGTGCGTCCGGGCCACATCTGTCCACGAATCCCAAGTTTGCATCACTGTATTAGCGTTTTGTCTCGTATGAATGACAATTTCACGGTAGGAGAATTCAGCTTCTCTCATCCCAACAATCCTTCCTCACTCAAAGTCCGTCAAATGTTCATAAAGCGACCTTCTGCAGCGATGGGGCATAGTGAGGCATAATAAACACCCTTTCGGCTCAATGTCGGCTCTGAACTGATTGCAACACCTTGTTTAAGGTAGCGCTTTATACCCAAGACCGGACGACAGTTCAGAGGGTGCTGCTCTGAAACAGTATATGTGCATTTTCATGTCCCAACCTGTTGAACACATCTTGTAAGTTTCAAGCTAATACCAGCAGACCTTCATGGTGCTGCAATTTTGACAAACAGTAGTGTATATACTCTACCATTTTACAAAGAAAACAAGAAAAAAAAAAGTTCAGCTTGGCGCCTGGTGCGGTAGCACCACTTAAAACGCTCTAACGCCGGCCCTGATGCTATGTACATCTATAACAAATGAAATCCACTCAGTTTTTGTTAGTATTATGTAAAATGCTTTACTTTGATGAGGAATTGTAATAGACTGAGTTGCAATTTCAGTTCCCCTCACTCTATTTTTCACATAGGATTTTAAGTTCACCAAATATAAATCTAACAAGTGAATGGGTTAGCAGGAACAGAACCCCTAAGGATTTTTTTTTTTGATTGGAGGTTTAACGACCACCGTGAGCAACACAATGGGCTATAAGCAGTGGTTCGTCCCTAATTAGGGTCACTGGTTCCAGGGAAGGGAGAGAGCCAGTGCCGTAAGACAAACACAACATTCATGCTTCACCAGGTTTTGAACCCGGACCCCCTTTCGGACGAATGATCAGAGGCCATCCCTTAGACCACAGCGCCACCGGGTCGGCCCCTTAAGGTTAGCAAGCAGCTTCTGTATTTGTTTCTCTGTATACATACCTTCCACTAATATTAATACATTTCTTCCAACAGTAGGCAAGTTTTTTCTAAATCCATTTATGAGAATTCCATGTATTGATCCTGCACTGACTTCCTCATAGCTGCATGCACTTCATTATCAGAGGTATACAAATTTGTCAAACTGCACTTTCAGTTTTGAAAAGAGTTGAATACCACACGGAGCCAGATCTGCCTAGACTGAGGAAGACCGACAACTTGGTGGACTGAGGTATGGCAAATGAAGTGTGAACTTTTTAGTTGCAATGTGTACTAAAGTCTTTGCCTCGCAATACACCATACTGTTTCAGCTCATTATTATGAAATTGGAATTAATTATTGCATCTGGTTCCAAGAATGTCACAAGGATACCGCTGTCACCATTGCAAAACATGGTTATCATGATTTTTTCTGGCTGATGCTCAAACTTTTTAATGGTGGTCATTCATGTCTCAACAATATTTCATCAACTGATGCTTTGTCTGTGGGGTTCATTTTGATTAACCCACACTTCACTGACTGCGATAATGATACGAAGTTGTTCATGTAATGGTGCAAGACTCATCGAATATTGATCCTTTCAACTTTGATTGCAGGAGTGAGTTTGTGTCACATTTACCCCACACTAATTTTTCTAAACTGTGAAGATTGAGAAGCCTCAATCATATTATTCAACAATCCAGGGTAATATACCTAGCCCATTAGCAATTCCCTTTGACAGGAACAGCAGTGGTGATTAACAAGTCCCCCACTACACAGTGCCCTGCAAAATTGAACTGATGCGCACAATTTGTATCACACAGCCAACATTTCTTAACGGATTTCTATGGATGCAACATTTTCTATGATTAAAAACTTGACTTGTATTTGCTGTTTAAAATGGGTAAACAAATTATTTGCAGATGTCTCTACTTTAACTCACCAAATCCATTTCAATATCTTCACCTGTTCAACAGATGAAAAGGGCATTACTTTCCAAACAACCTACATATTTTGTATTTGATACAACACACCCTCTTTTTCTGTTGCATGATAACATGGCTGGGCAGAGAAAAAATTCATACCACAGATAAAATGAGCACGAACAAGTCACAATGCATTATGCAATTTTATGAAGGTGTTTACAAAACACAAAAATGAAGATTTCAGATAAAAATTAGTCTCAAAATGTGAATTGTGTTTATAGACAATCATATGAAATTTTGATACAAAACATAATAAACACATTATTAGAATGATTACTATAATGAGTGATTTCAGGTATACCACAAAACATGAATGTTGTAACATCATATACAAAATGCATTAGGAATTGCTTATGATGAAATATAATACAATGCCAAAATGGCAGTGCATCGAAAGATAGTAGACTGGCTATATGGATAGAATGTTACACAGTATTCCTTCAGCTAAATTAGGATATGATTTTCAGAGCTGTAGGGAAAACCACATGTGCCTAAGGTATAACAAAATTGTGCATAGCTCCAACTAACAAAAACATGCAAGAATCACCAAATTATGACATGTACAACAATTCTCAAGAGCTTTCATCAAACATACTGGCTATGATGTCAAGACTGTACTGTGTTGTGAGTGGGAGTACACAAAGAGCAAATGAACAATGACCTCAGCTTAAAGGACCACAGCTTACAAGGATTGCAAACTCCAGTTAATGGAATGTGGGGTATTTAATAATGAAAAACCTGCCCAGAAGAGACCACCAGAAAGTGGATGATACAAGCATACCTACCTAAATGATCTGACACATATCTCCTGCTACACAGACCATTTTTATTGTGGCCACAGAAAACAGTCAGCTAGTAAGTAATGCATGATCTTCGAAAATGAGCGAGTTCTGCCAAAAAGAGAATGAAAGCAGACCTCACAGTATCCTGCCAATTCTCAAAAATTGAAATCCATATAAAAAAATTTCAGTGAACATTTAATCAATATGTTCCACTGACTGATGCATACATGAGACTGATGGCTGGGGAAAAAAAGCTGAACTTTTCAACCGCCTGGGTGAAAAATAAGAATGTGCTGCAAAACAGCGTGAATGTAACGCGACGTGAGCAAGACAAAATTGTTCACTGAAATTTATTATGTAAATATTAAGCTGGAGCACATCACTCTATTATACATTATCTACCAACAAGTAATTGGACACCCCTGTAATCGACGATATCTGCGGTCCTGATACACGTCACGGTCGCCGCCATTAAATATCGTGTGGGAAACAACAAAACAACCAGTCGCATGCAAGATGCCACGCAGTTCAGAGCTCTCTGATTTCGAGAAAAGTGTAATCGTCGGGTATCACAGAAATGGCCGATCCATACGTGACATATCCAGCGAGTTGAAGTACCCAAAATCGACAGTGGCCTACGTGATTGGCAAGTGGAAGATGAGAGGTGACTGTCGGAATGTGCCCTGACACGGCAGACCCATAAAACTGGGAGTTAGAGACCGACGGGTGCTGGCCAGAGAAATTCGGAAGAACTGCACCAAATCGACGAGCCACATCCGCAAGGAGTTTCAACAGGCATCCGGAAGTGTTCTTTCGATGAATACCATTCGTAAGGAAGCCCATCTGCTCGGTTATCATGGACGTGCTGCCGCCCACAAGCCTTTGATCACCAAGTTCAATAGTGCTCCTCGGCTAACGTAGTGCAATGAACGTCGACAGTGGACCGTTGAACAGTGGAAACAGGTTCTCTGGAGTGACGAATCAAGGTTCACCCTCTACCCTTCGGATGGCAGGGTTTGGGTTTGGCGTCTGCCTGGAGAACGCCTCCTGCCAGAATGTATTGTGCCAACTGTGAAGTTTGGCGGTGGTGGAATTATGCTATGGGGGTGTTTCTCCTGGTATGGCACGGGACCCTTGGTCGCAATTCCTGGTAGACTCAACGCCAAGACCTACTGCACCATTTTGGATGACCATGCGCTTCCTACCGTTGTGGCAGTTTTACGGGGTGGACCCATGTTACTTTCAGGATGACAATGCCACTTGTCATGTTGCGAGGTCCACCATGGCTTGGTATGGTGACAATGGGGTTAATCGAATGGACTGGCCTGCGCACAGCCCGGACCTTAACCCTATCGAGCACCTCTGGGACGAGTTGGAGCGTCTACTTAAGGGGTGTCCCTACCGTCTGAAATCGGTGAAGGAACTGACCTGTCTTCTCCAAGCCGAGTGGAGAAAATACCACTAGCCGTCGTACAACGCTTGGTTGAGAGTATGCCCCAGATGGTAGAGCTGTAATCGCCGCTCGTGGAGGCTCCACCAACTATTGAAGGTGAATAAACTTTGTTTTCCTAATCAAGTTGATAAGCATGTTTTTGTTTTGGTTCTGGACATTCTTAAGCATATACTTAAAGATAAAATTTCTCTTAAAGAAATTTCCAGAAATTATGTAACCATCAGGTTTCTCAATAAAACCTATGATCATCTCAATATAAGGAAGCTGTTCTACAACAATGCAATTTTTTCCCCATGCACAGGCACCAATCTATTGTAAGTTTTAAATATGTTAAGACCTTAGGGTCTACTGTTAAAAACTACAAACTTAATTCTTCGTGTTCCATACCTGTAGTTACTGCATGTTCTTGTGAAGAACAAAGAAACAGTTCACTATGATAAAAATTACAAGCATATTATCACTGGTAACTTGAGCTTTGTTAAAAATGACAAGCTTAGGTATTTATTAGAGTATAGTACTAAATTCAGACCTTCTTTCAAAATCTCCAAAGCAAGAATTCTAGAGAACTTTACTCAAGATGTAAATAGGTACATAATTAAAACCAGTTTAGCATACAATCAGCCTATTGAGGCCTTCGCAGAATGGAAATATAATGTAATCAATAGCTTCTCTAATAAGTTGGCAGGTCTTGATTTATGTTTTGACAGAATTCTTTTTTTGTCTGGAGATACTAAAAGGTCACTCTCCTCTCTTCAAGACCTATATATTTTTACCACTACAGATAAAGCTAGCAATAATTTTGCAATTATCTGTAAGAAATTCTATTTTGAATTATTAAATAAAGAACTCAACAATAGAGTAACCCACAAGCCCGAAAGTTACAGAACCAAACAGTTAGAAAATCGTTTTAAGGCATTCTTCAAGAAACTTAAAATTCCACAAATGAGAAGATATGAGCCTGAATTTCCCTTTCTTTTTACAACTGTCAAGTTTCATAAAGATCCGGTGAAGTTTAGATTCATAGCTAGTGAAGTAAGGAGTCATAAAAAGAAAATTGATCTAGCTTTTGAAGACATCTTGAAGAAGGTCTTGAAACACATTAGTAACTGCACTAACTTGAAGTACAGAGATTTTTGGATTATTAATAATAATTCAGAAGTAATTTCCACTATTCTCGGCATTAACCCCAAAGATATAAACAGTTATGATTTTGAGAACCTATATACTAATCTGCCTCTATCAGATATCATCACTATCTTTAAAGAGCTCCATGTAGAATTTAAGCTTAACCAATTTGTTAATGTAGGAGCTTGGAACTCTTATCTCAATTGCTGCATAAACAATAACCATATTTTATATAATAATACTCTCTATAAGCAAGTAAACGGTATACCTATGGGAACATCTTCCTCCACTAGTGTAGCAAATCTATTCCTGTTCTTTAAAGAATATAAATTCATCAAAAATAGCTCCTCTTGCTCTGATAACTACCTTTTCACTTTTAGATATATTGACGATTTGCTTTGTATAAATAATTCAGAAGTTATAGAAAGTGATTTTGCAAATATCTATCCTAGCTCTCTTAACTTATGTAAAACCAACCATAGTAATCAGGAACTAGAGTTCCTAAAAGGGCATTAAACTTAACAGGGGTAACCCATCCATCAGCCTTTTTGATAAAAGAGTTAACTTTCCTTTCAAAGTAATTAAATATCTGCACTAGAATAGTAACTTCTCAACCAAAGTAATTGAGAATGTACTAATTTCTCAGGTACTTAGAATATCAAGAATTAACAGCAACAATTTGGACTTCAATAACCACATTAAAATACTATTAAACAGTTTTCTAGAAAACAAAATTCCAACAACATCTTTCATCAAAAGAACTTTAAGAAAGATTATTCTGAATAATAGAGTAAGATTAGCAGATCTGTTTTAATTTCTACAAAGTTAATAAAATGATTCTGGCCAATGAAAGCCTTTTTGGAAGTTGGTCTAGAGGATGCATATTAACTACAAAAGGGAACCTTAGTGCTATGGATAGGACAGTCCTATTAAAAATAAAAAATAAAAAAAATACATATAAAATCACACAAAAAAACTTTAAAATTTAATTATAAAATAAAATAAAAATAAATAAAACGAAAACTAGGTATTCACTAACTAGAATAACTAAACTAAAAATAGTATAACTAACATTAAAATGAATAGGATTATGTATTGTTTGTAGAAGTTCGCTAAGGTAATTAAATACATATAAATGTTATTAAATACACTGCTTGTGTATTTGATGTTATTTTTCATGTATTCTGGAGAGTAAATTCTACTCTTTCTGAACAAACAGGACATTCTTAGTGGCATATTTCTCTTGTTTAAAACTCCGCGGGTAGGTTCCTTTTTAGTGCGTAGAAGCCTTCAGACCCTCCCAAGCTGCACCCAGCATCTAGGGCGTGGCCAAAGAGAAAGTTAGGGGAGAAAAGTTCGGCCATGTTTTTGACTGTAGTGGCATAAAAGTTACATAAAAGATAAGCTCTCTTCTTTGTTCTTGAAGTTTGGGAGTTCCATTTAAGAACGGTTTAAGCTGTTTTTTCTATTTTTCGCATAAGGCAATTAGGTGCATGCATGCCTATAAACTTTGTGTTTTTTTCTCTTTCACTTTACACGGAATTTCAGCGTTATTTAGGGCACTTGGGCTAAGTAGCTGGCCGTTTTATTGTTCTTGTAGTCAACGATGTGTTTCAATGTCGGAAATAACGTAATTGCTACATTATTAAGCACTTAAAGCACTTCTGGAATACTTTGTATATATTGCAACTAATTGTTAAAATCATGTAATCTTCACAAAGCATTTTTTAGTTTGTTATTATCATTTTTTATTTTTTTTTTTGTTCAAGTGATATCAGTTGTTGAGGAGAAGGGAGTTCAATATTCCAGTTCACTTTCAGGAATCTGTTCTTTTAAAAAATATATATAATTTTTTATTATATGACATTTTTGAATAAGCGTTTTTTCACTGCTAAGAATTAGAACCTGTAATACTTTAGTATTGCTATTCTAGTTTAAATTCTCTCTTAGGAGGCTAGGTTACTTGGCATTGTGTTATTACTGAATAATCCGTATGATTCAATCAGTCACTCTCTCAACTTGTGTTTTTTTGTAATCGTTTTTCTGTTTTTTAGTAGCAGATGACGAGCATGGGTTGGGCCAGGAAAGCTATAGATGCATGCAAAAATAATATTACCTTGTGTTTTGACATGCAACTCTGAGGAGGTTATGATATATTTGTTTAAAATTTTTTTGGTGGGCATATTACTTGCATCTATGGCTTTGCAGAAACCCATTTCCAACTAGGTCTTTGTGGAAGAGAGAAAATGCAGAGTTTTGCTGGTCCTTGATAAAGCCAAGGCTCGGCATTCTTGACACTTTCTACATTCAGTGTGCTATTTTTTATCCTCTTTTTACTGATACCTGTCAGTATATGAGTTTTACTATGTTGTTTTTGGAATATTGGTTGAAAAATTGTTATTGCTTTTGTCTCTTCTTAATAGTATGTGAATTCTGAATATTCGTGACTGCTGCGTTGTGCCGTCTTGATTTTCAGGTTTTTTTTGCAAAATTTCATTTGAAATTCTTAGGTAATATCTTAAATTTTGTCTCTGCTCTCTCTCTCTACACACACACACACACACACACACACACACACACACACACACACACACACATTTTACATTTAACAGCAACACAGGATAAATGTAACATCGCGGAGAAAAATTATTACGACTACAGGCAAAATCTACGCTCTGTCCGACTTCCGTTTTAGAAAAGTTTTCCTCAATTTTGAAGCAGCAAAACAAGTATTTATGGAATAAAATTATATTTAACAACACTACTGGGTAGAAGAAACATCGCAAGAAATAAGGATTACGATTACGGGAGAAACCTTCACTCCGTCTAACTTCCATTTCCGAAAGTTTTGAAAGTCGGAATTCCGCCCACTGACGGAAAACAACCCCACCACCATCAACTACCACCACCAATACCTCCAAAATTTCTGTTCAGTTTTGCATCGATGCCGAGAACCATCGAAATTACGATGGAAAAGGCGGAATTCTTTGAATCCACTGAAGAATCTTGTGCCTGAATATCACAAGGAAATTTTCCCGCCAACTTCCATTTTCGGAATTTTTCTTCCTTCTCAAGCTGAAATGCAAATATTTATGGAATAAAATTACATTTAACAATAATACTGCGCAGAAGAAACATCGCGAGAAAAAGAAATCACAATTACAGGGGGAAATGTTTACTCCTTTAACTTCTAGTTTTGAAAGTTTTGAAAAACATAGTAACACCCCCAAACCAAAAAACAACCCACCCCCAAACCAAAAAACAACCCACCCCCCAACTAATTCTCCAAAATTTCTCTTTAGTTTCGCATCGATCTCGAGAATAACCCAAATGATGACAAAAAGCGGAATTCCACGAATCCGCGGAAGAATCTCATGTATGCTGATGTGTTGAATGTATTTGATTATGTTTCAAACATATAGATTAAAAGTTGATTTATTATGCAGATGGTTTGTCTATTTTAATGAATTTCATATGGCATAACTAAAATATTTAGCACTACTTCATGCTTACAGCAATTAAAATGCAATTGATACATTTGTAACAATGAAGTTAAACACAATTCATTGAACAAACTTTTTACATTAAGTTTTTGACCTTAAATTTTTGTGTCAACAAAATAGAATATCCTTAAAATGGAGGTTTAAGTCTTATGTGAAGCTTATATTTTTCATGTCTGTCTGTCTGTCTGTCTGTCTGTCTGTCTGTCTGTCTGTCTCTCTCTCTCTCTCTCAGCAGCTAGCACCAATCCTAATCCTACAGTGTTTTTACCAAGTTTTTTCTGCTAGGCTGCAAGTAGAGATGGTTGGGAATGCAAAAGTGGGTGAAATTGTGATCAGGTAAAACAGAATATACAGGTCCTTGATATCACTTACTCTCCCCTCAAAACTGTACTAACCTGAAAAAAAAATTACAACAAAGAAACCGATAATCTGTAAAATATGTCGTCCATGAAATAACTAAACAAGTAGAATTTTTGTAAATTTTACAGGTAAATAATAAAACTTGGCAGGTATGCACACATCTAGAGTCGGCATGAGAAACTTGTGACAACTTACAGAATCAACAATCAGGACACCCACCTGGCAATTATGTGTGCACACATAAGGGTATGCGAGGAAGAGGTTATTATGCATCAGCAGACACTCTCACCCCAATAAGCATTTTGTACATTAAAACAACTTATCAACAAATAAACTCTCTTACATAATTTTTATTATTACTACCCTCCCAAAATATCCTAGCTAATTACGTTGTTATAGAATGATATTGGTCAACATACTGGCAAAATTATAACACTCAGCCTACACCACACGGGCATCCTGCCACTGTCTTTGCCATTATCAAACTTATTACCCACCACTACACAGTATATACAGGGTTCAAAGGAAAGTCCGTATTCAGGGCAATAACAGTAGAAGCAAGGGTCCGAGTGGTACGCAAGTTAGGTCTATGTATAGGAAAGGGTCGATGGCCGATCGAATGAAAGCGATTGGAGCGCCCCTAGGGGCAAAGGTAAGAAGTTAGGAAACCTAACTCGCGAATAACGCGCGATAGAAACAAAATTCCAATTACAAACTTGTAGAGCATCGTCTAATTAGTAGGAAACGACATATGGTGCACACAAATTATGTACATGGACGGGTCGAAATGCTGATAAATTGCATGCGGTAGCTGGATGGTTAGGCAATGAAAAATACCGGCTCACAATGGAGAACGATTCAAATGCGTATGTAAATATTGATAGTGATCTAGAAGCCGGTTGGTGAGATAAAATACCGAGGCTGGGGATTTGAACGTCAGTCAACATACATGTTGCAAACACTGATGGCTGGCTACTCGAACGCTGAGCACTGTGAAATGGTCGTGCTTTATGGCGAATGTCATCGCAATGCCAACAAAGCTGCAAGGCGGTATGCCGAGCATTTTCCGACAGGTTAACATCCAATTGCAGCGACTATTAACAACAGTGTTTGTCCGAGAGACTGGAAACATACAGGCATGTCCGCGATCAGGCAGACCTACGGGTTCGGGTGTTACAGTGCATCCTGAGGTTGTCCTGGGATATGTCCTTGCCAATCCCAACATTAGTACCACAGCAGTCGCCGAAGCATGCGGATTAACAGCACATTGTGTTTGGAAAAATCCTGAACGAGCATGGAGCTGACCCATACCACGTTCAGCTAGTGCAAGGTTTGATGGATGGAGACCAGGGAAGGCGTTTCGATTTCTGCAACTTTTTACATAACACGTTGGAGGTTAATCCAAACTTCTTGGTCGTTATCTTGTGGACAGATGAGTCCCATTTTACACGGGACGGAATAGTCAATCGGCATAACACCCATTACTGGGCTCTGAGCAACCCACGTACAGGACGAGCTGCTTGACATCAACGACGTTGGGCAACTAACGTTTGGTGCGGTATTTGGCAAAACACACTAGTTGGATCCATTTTCTATGATGGGACATAAACAGGTCAGTGGTACCTTCAGCTCTTATGGTGCCCGACATCTGACTTTCAGGATGATCTTCCCCTCAGAGATCTGCTGCACATGTGGTACCAACATGATGGTGCACCACCTCACATGGCAGCCAAAGTACGGAGTTTCCTGGCTGAAACATTCAGACACCAGATAATTGGTTATGGTGGTACGGTGGAATGGACTTCGTGGTCACCAGACTTAACACCTTTGGACTTCTTCCCGTGGGGTTGCTTGAAGGAACAGGTATATGCTACAGAACCTACTAGTCTCTAAGATTTATGACACCGCATTGTGTGTGCCTGCAACACAGTGACACCTGCCATACCAGATAGTGTATGATAAGCTATTCTTACACGCCTTGGAATGTGCATTGTAGCCGATAGTGGCCACTTTGAACCTGCTGTACATTAACTTCGCGCAGATGTGCGGTGTGCCTGTAAGTAGGCATATCTCCTGTAAACATTTTTCAGTATTATAAATAAGCCTGCACAGCTTCTGTCTCGTCATTATTTTTGTGTCTGTTTCACTCGCTTTACTGATTTCGAATTAACAGCATTTTGACCCATTCATGTACATAATTCGTGTGCACCATATGCCGTTTCCTACTAATTAGATGATGCGCTACAACTTTGTAATTGGAATTTTGTTTCTATCTCGCATTGTTCACGAGTTAGGTTTCCTAACTTTTTACCTTTGCTGCTAGGGGCGCTCCAATAGCTTTCATTCGATCGGCCATCGACCCTTTCCTATACATAGACCTAACTTGTGTACCATTCGGACCCTTGCTTCCGCAATTATTGCCCTGAATAAAGACTTTCTGTTGAACCCTGTATTCACCTAGGCTGAACAAACTCTAAATGGGTATTCTACATTTATCTTACAGGTGATGCAAGAACAGGTAAATTCTACAAAGTCAAAATATCTCTTCAGACATGAATAATAATCTGATCAAATTGATCAGGTTATTAGTCATGCCTTTCATAGACTGTTAACCTAGTGCTGTTGCACTTTCCACAATGCACAATTTAGTGTGTCAGTTAATTATCTGTTTGCATGTGCAACTCTGTGTGTGTGCTTAAAATTCAATGTCATAAAAACAGTAAACCTGTGTAATACCTCATAGTGAATGACACTAAAATGATAAAAAAATTATGAATCTGGAGATCAAAAATAAGTTTATAAATGTGCTCGTGTTATCTTCAGTGTTATTAACACCAGAATTTTTAATATTCCTTAATTTTTTTCCTTAACTAGTATTATTTATGAATAAAATTTTCAAATTATATGCGGAGCATCACGTGAACAAAAAAAAAATGTTTTTTTTTTCCCACAGATATGCAATGTGTCTAATGCATATTATTTATATCATCATCAACTATTCTCAATCCACTGGATAAATGTCTCCACAATTCTCTTTCACAACTCTGTCTTAAGCAATTCTCTTCCATGTCAATCCAGCAAGCTTTCATATTTCACCACACATATCCACATGATCTTCCAGGTCTCTTCTTGTCCCTTGGTATCCAGCCTAATATTTGAGTTGTTTAATGGTGGTCAGTTCTTCTAACAATATGTCCAGCCCATTGCCACTTCAGGGTCTTTACTTTGATCATGATGCCATTCAACCTTATCATTTTCATGATCCACAAGTTCCTTTTCCTATCTTTCTTGGTTATGCTAAGCAAAATTATTTATATATTATACTGTATATACATTGCTGTACTGTTAATACCCAAACACTTGCATATCTACATATAATCTTTATTTACAGAAAATTAAATACTGTGTGCTGTATTGTAACCTATATTTTATAATGTGTGTGTGTTTTTTTTTTTTGTTTTTTTTTTTGTAAATGTTCTCAGATGTTTTCCACTATTTACCAATCAAAGTAGTGACCATTTCAGCTTTGTATTTTGTTGTTTGAAGGGCGCAGTTGCTTTTAGCAATAAAAGAATACTGACTAAGTAAATTTTGACACAAGCTGCTAAATGTGACGACACATTGAGAACAAAATTTAGCTTTATCTGAAGCTTAAATGAATATAACATATACACCATCTACCAACAAGTAAAAAAATTGGACACCCCTGCAATCGACGATATGTGCGATCCTGATACACGTCAAGGCCGCCGCCATTAAATATAGTGTGGGAAACAACAACGCAACCAGTCGCATGCAAGATGCCACGCAGTTCGGAGCTCTCCGATTTCCAGAAAGGTGTAATTGTCAGGTATCACAGAAATGGCTGATCCATACGTGACATATCCAGCTAGTTGAAGTACCCAAAATTGACAGTGGCCTACGTGATTGGCAAGTGGAAGATGAGAGCTGACTGTCGGAATATGCCCCGACACGACAGACCCACAAAACTGCGAGTTAGAGCCCGACGGGTGCTGGCCAGAGAAATTCGGAAGAACCGCACCAAATCGATGGGTCACATCCGCGAGAAGTTTCAACAGGCATCCGGGAGCGTTCTTTCGATGAATACCATTCGTAAGGAAGCCCATCTGCTCGGTTATCATGGACGTGCTGCCGCCCACAAGCCTTTGATCACCGTTGAACAGTGGAAACAGATTCTCTGGAGCGACGAATCAAGGTTCACCCTCTACCGTTCGGATGGCAGGGTCTGGGTTTGGCGTCTGCCTGGAGAACGCCTCCTGCCGGAATGTATTGTGCCAAATGTGAAGTTCGGCGGCGGTGGAATTATACTATGGGGGCGTTTCTCCTGGTATGGCACGGGACCCTTAGTCGCAATTCCTGGTAGACTCAACGCCGAGACCTACTGCACCATTTTGGATGACCATGCGCTTCCTACCGTTGTGGCAGTTTTACGGGGTGGACCCATGTTATTTCAGGATGACAATGCCACCTGTCGTGTTGCGAGGTCCACCATGGCTTGGTATGGTGACAATGCGGTTAATCGAATGGACTGGCCTGTGCAGAGCCTGGACCTTAACCCTATTGAGCACCTCTGGGACGAGTTGGAGCGTCGACTTAAGGGGTGCCCCCACTGTCCGAAATCGGTGAAGGAACTGACCTGTCTTCTCCAAGCAGAGTGGAAGAAAATACCGCTAGCCGTCGTGCAACGCCTGGTTGAGAGTATGCCCCGGAGGGTCGCAGCTGTAATCGCCGCTCGTGAAGTCTCCACCAACTATTGAAGGTGAATAAATTTCGTTTTCCTTTGCTATCACAGGTGTCCAATTACTTGTTGGTAGATAGTGTATATACAGTTGACCTAAGCTATACACTTCTGTTACCATGCTGTAACTCTTAAAATAAGAAGGACGTTCCGTTGAACTGACTGATAAAACATATTATACAACACAATTTTAGCAAAAGTTCAAATTCAACTTTGAAAAATTACTTTAGGCTTACTGTTCTTAGAGACATCGGGAAGACAGCTACTTATCACCTTGACCGAGAAACATTTTGCTAGACCCTTGAGCTGGATTCGTCATCATAATCCAAAAGGGGCAGTATGCACTGTATCAACTCTTGAGGCTTATCCATAGCAGGCCCTCGTAGTTGCGTCATTAATTCCTTCAAACTCCGACGACATCAGACTGTGTCAACATCTGACTTGTACTCTCCAGGCCGTACTCCACAGGTCATACACTGAGATATACTCCTGGCTATACTCCGTCTCTATCTGAAGACGGCTCATCTTTATAGCGGCTTGATGATGGTTTGTGACGTGATATGTCAACGGCGCTGCTTTGCACGATTGTGAATGTGTTTTTTTTTCCTTTTTTGAGCGGGCTGTGAAGCACTGCGGAAATTCACTATTTTTAACATTTGTTGGTGATCCCTTATTTCACTCACACAACAACCCAATTTGTCCTCAAGATTCTCAATAGGGTTTAATTTTAAAATTGCCTGATGTTGAACTACGAAAATTATGCATTAAGGAACAATATCATTTTGCAGTTAATACAAATATGTTTAAGAAAATCCAAACTTTGCTACTCTGTGATAAAAAAACAACTTGATTTATATACTTTTAAAACATACAAAACAGTGAAATTCAGATACAAAGAATTAAAAGTTTTTTAGTAGTGTTCAGAACTTTGTCTTATTGAGTATGAGATGAAATAATTGATTTAGTATTTCTGGTTCAGATAGCTACTCCTACCCAGGTAGGTAACTGTTCAGTTGGTGGGAAAGTAATTTCAGTTTACCCACTACCAATTTTAAAATGTTTGTAAGAAACAATTGCAATATGTAGAAGCAGCCAAAAACTTTCGACATTTCTGCATTACCAGGGTGAGTCATAAGTTCGTAGCATTTTGGAGTACAGTGTTCAGTCCGGTATCGCATGAATATATTTTAAATATGTGGAGATAATGTAAATATACGATGTAATCGCTCTGTCCACGTTATTTTTATAAACAATGAATAGCAACTGAAAAATTGTACATCCGACACTGCTGGGATCGAACCCCAGATCTCTAAATAACTAGCTGAGTGTAATTTACATTATCTCCACGTATTTAAAATATATTCACCATTTCTATTGCCCTTTGGATTTATCAGCTGTAATTAAACAGCTAGCTTTGTTGAATGCCACTTAGATGGCGACACATCAGTTGCTGAGCCTATCAACATGGATTTGTGTAGTCAGATGCTGACTGTTAAACCATGAATGGTACTGTGAATTGTTGGCACCGTAGCGTAAAGCGAACGCACTTGGCTAGTTATCGAGAGATCTGGGGTCCGACCCCAGCGGTGTCGGATGTACAATTTTTCAGTTGCTATTATTCGTTGTTTATAAAAATAACGTGGACAGAGCAATTTATGGTATCACATGTTGACCACATATGGCTACTCGTCAAAACACAGTCCATCAGAGTCTATGGTCCTTCACGAACATTCGGCCAAAGATGGAATGCCAGGCAGTGGTCTTGGATGCAAAAATCAGTCATGCCATCTTTCACAGCTCCCAAGGAATGGAACTGTCTGCCAGCCAAGAAGTGCACCATGGAACGAAACAGGTGAAAATCTGAAGGAACAAGTTCAGGGCTTTAGGCTGGGTGTGGTATGATTTTGATGCCATCCAAATCCTGTATTTTCTGGCAGACAATCTGTGACCTATGACATGGGGCATTGTCGAATTGCAGGAGGACTTTCTTTTGGTTCACCATTGCAGGGTAGCGCTGGCGTACAATGTCATACATGTGATGCAGCTGGTCAGCATACAGGTTTCCTTCGACGGCCAGACCATGTGGCACAAGCTCCCAGTGGACAGGACCATCGAAATTCCACCATACACAACACACAACATTGTCCTCACTTCTAAACGCTCTCTTTGAACCACTGCTTGAGCCTCATCCCCTAGTCGTAGCCATTGGGTTTCTGGTTCCTGGGTGCTGTCCAACACCTAGACGCAGGGCTTCCGTGTTGGTGGTGACTGGTCTCCCACACCTCAATTTGTCAACGAGATCTGCCTCTAGACCGCAAGCGCTGGAACCATTTTCTTGCTGTTGCAGGGTGCACTGTCCCCTCACCTTCTACACTATAAATTTCCTTCACGGTGGCTGTTGCGTTCAACCCTTTTTTCCAATATGGTGTGGGAGCACACGAACAACAAGTTTCTCCTCCAACGTTCTCATCTTGTATCAGCGGCACACACATGTTGGGTACCATGCCTGCCTGTCTGGGCAGTGGAAAACATCACTCAATCAGGCTTAGGACACATTCCATCTTATTGCACATGTCCCACCTTTTCAGAGGAGCTTCTCCATCTGTACCGCCAAACGCTATGAACTTATGACTCATCCTAGTATTTGATGGGAATTTAGATTCAATAAATGATTTTAAAAATCTTTTTGTTGTTGACAAAACAACTGCCCATTTTATTTTTATTTTTTTGCTGCAGAAAAAGTCATTCCTTGGTCAACTATATTTTGATCATAAAAGGGTGTAAATGCAGCAAACTGTTCAAGAAATATTTTTAGATTTTGGTGATATTGTAATTAAATAATGAACATGCACATTTTGGTTGAAGAAGATTCATTCTCATAAGCAACTAACCCTTTTCTGGCATGCCATTATTAAAACCACTAAAGCAAATAGTTGCAGAAAATTGTAGGCAAACATATATCACAAGCATTTGGAGGAAAGCTTAACGTTGACATAACTGTTTAAACTATCTTCATGTAAAATGGCTTGAAAATTTTGATGTTTAGATACCATATGTACTGATGAGAAATACTTTGTGGTGGAAAATCTACTATTTAATTTATTATAGTCTCTTCAACAACATAATTCATTCTTGAGTTACACCATTGCTAATGATGGAAAATGGATACTGTACAGTAATGTAGCATGGAAAATACATCGGTACATCAAAGCTAAGGCACCGCTAACTATTACTAAAATTTATTTGTACCCCAAGAAAGTTATACCACGCTATAGGAGGGATTGCTTGGGGGGAGAGGAAGGGGGGGGGGCACGTATCATGGGTTGCCACAACCTGATGAAACAGTTGACTCTGAATACTATTTCCAACAAATGGACCAACTGAATGAAGAACTTTGAAGCTAAATGGTCATGTTTCCTGAATATAGAAAATGTGTCTTCCATGAGGTTGATCACAGACTTCAAGTTGCAATGAACATCTAACAGAAATTGAGATAACTTGGTTAGGAAATTTTTACCCATCCTTCTTGTTCACAATACACAGCACCTTCTGAGTACATTATTGTTTTTTGTTCTTTACAGAGCTATCTTAATGATGAAAAAACTAGATTCATTCTCTCAGTGTTGAACTTTATGATTTTTCTGAGTCCAAACCAGCAACCTTTATGAAAGTATTCTTAACAAGTTGACAGAAAGATGGAGTGCTGTTACATGCAACAATGGAAATCATACAGTTAATTAAATGTGAAAAAAAGTATTAATGTTTGTATTTCAAAACCTGAAATTATTTTTCTCACCAAGGAGAATGATTTACAGAGTAATCATTTAAAAAGAAATGTACTTTTATTTTCAAAAACGTATGTCAAATGAATAATAAGTTATATAATAAAAAAATAAGTGCACTTACCATCTCGAGTACTATCTCTGCTGATATTAACAACTGCAGGAATAGAAGAGTTTGAACTATTGCAGTGAGCACCATTTCCACAAGCACCACTATTTCCATTGCATGAAGTTCCACAAGAATCCTGAGGATTAACACATGACTTTGCACAAGCACCTCCACATGAACTATTTGTACATATGTTAGAGACTCCACTGGTTTTAACATCCATGGTAGATGAATTCAGACTGGAGGTAATGGGGCTAATACTCTCAGGTATGCTCAAGTGACCATCACAATGGTTCATGTTAGCAACTGATTTTTCTTCAGTCTTTACAGCAAAATCTGAAACTCCATTCCCTGTGGCACTATTTAAGGTTCCAGCTGATCCATTGAGTTTTTCATAAGAACTAGGTTCTGTTCCATTCACATCAACTGCACTCACAGCACCATTTGCACATTCTACATAGGACTTTTTTTCCAGCATGTCCTCTAGCTCTTCACGTTCACGCTTGATCAGAAAGATATTTTCTGCCTCCTTGTCTTTCAAAACTGCGTTACTTCTGTTCTAGGATAATAATTTGTATTTAAAATCAAGTACTACTAATCTTTTATACAAACACATGATTTACTGGGAAAGAAAAAAAAATACTTTGTAAAACCACATAAAGACCCCCAGGCAATTAATATTGTTTCTATCATAACACACTTACAAACCTGGCAGATAGTTTCATGAACTCTGGGCAGTGACTAATAAAACCCTACACTTTGGTAATATCCATGGCTAACATAAACAGTAGCCTTACCTATCCGTTTTTTTTTTTTTTTTTTGTTCATTAAGAAGAAATGTTTACTTGAAAATGGTAGGAAAATGAGCATTGCTTATGTTTAAAAATAAGGAAATCTAGTACATAAGTACATCAGAAATAAGTACAAGATTCACAAGTACAAGGGTTGTCAACAACTAAGAATGTTTTATAAAAAAATAAAAATATATGTAAAGGAAGTGATCATCTTTTTAGAAATACCGCCCATTGCATCGAATACCTGTGTCCTAATGTTCCTCCCACTTTTCAAATATCTTCTGGAATTCTTCTTCTGAAATGCTGTTGAAGCACTCCTGCACAGCTGTAAAAAGTCGTTGATCAGTCTCAAGTTATCGTCCCCATAATGTCTTTTTTAAAATGGGGGACAACCAGAAGTCACATGGTGACAAGTCTAGACTACATGCAGATTGGGGCATCAACTTAATATCCATTTTTGCCAAGTAAGAAATGGCAGAACTGGTCATGTGTGGCCTTCCATTATTGTGGTGTAACACCCAATTCTTTTTCAGGTGTGGTTGTTTCATTGTCACAGGTTTCTGCAGATTCTGTAGCACTGTTTTGTAGTAGTCGGCATTAATCGTAGTTTTTGGAGGAACAAGGTGTTGAAAGATCATACCTTGACAATCAAAGAATGCAACCAACATGACCTTTCCCGCTGATTTTGATTGACCAACTTTTTTGCTTTAGGTGACAGCTGTGCTTTCCAAACACAGCTTTCTGCTTTGCTTGTGGATCAAAATAATGTAGCCAAGTTTTGTCACCTGTAATAACTCGTTGCATGACTTCTGGATCTTTGTTTACCATTCACTTTAATTGTTGACAAACCTCAACTCGACGATCCATTTGTTCCTTTGTCAAGAAATGGGGAACCCAAGTTGAACAAACTCGTTTCAAGCCCAAATGCTCAGTTTAAATTCTATGAGTTGATGATTTTGAAATGTGAACCACATCTTCGATATCTCTAATTGATAGGTGTGCATGTGTGTCTGTCTTCTTGCAAAACAACAGCTATTGTATTGATGTTTAACACTGTCACATTTGTTGAAGGTCTTCCTCCATGAACTTTTGAAGCTGCAGACTCACGACCATATATAAATTGTTTATACCATCTGTAAATTGTTGATTTTCTTAGATATTCATCTTTATAAGCCTCTTGCATAAGACAGAAAGTCTCCAGCAGACTTCTTAAGACGACAGCAAAATTTAATGGTGCGTATTTGTTCTTCTTTCACATCCATTTTTTCAAAAAAGCGCAGTGTGAAAACGCTTGTTAGGGGTTCATGAAACAAAGCTTATTAAAATGCACACTATCGACAATGCATGCATGATGAACAGGTGTGGCTGGTTGTTATGGTTACTACAACAACTACCGTATATACTCGCATATAAGTCGAGAAATTTGGGACAAAATGAGATCTTCAAAGTAATGGGGTCGACTTAGACGTGGGGTCTAAAAAAATCGTAAGTGCAAAAGTTCTTCCCGTGAGGCAAAAGGCAATCCATCCCAAAAGAAATAAAAATGCCGATGCGGTATTAATTACGAAATCGCAACCCTCCGAAAGAAAAAAACACTGATGTGGGAGAATTACGAAATCGCGACCCTCCGAATTTCTCCGCGCTTTGAAAAGTCTCCTCTCTCCTGGCTTTGCGTATCCACAGCGCAGTCACAGCCACGCATAGAAAGCTCCACCCTTCCGACTACCAGTTGATTGCGCTGACCTTCGACGTAACGGAGCCATGCGACAGCCAGTGTTAGGTGTTGCTTGTTCTTAATCGCACGTGTTCTTCTTGTTCTTAATCGCACGTGTCTCACTTCTCCTATTATGGGTGACACGGATTGTGTAAAGAAACGGATGTCCTATAATGCAGGATTCAAGTTGAAAGTGGTTTCTTTTGCAGAAAATACTAACAACTGTGCTGCTTCACATCAATTTGGCATTAACGAAAAACTGATTCAAGATTGGGGTAAAAAAAAAAAAAAAACCGGACTTGGTGAAAATCCCAAAATTGCAAAAGACGCTGCGCCGTGGAACGACATCTTTCCAAGAGCTGGAAAGTGTCTTGAATGATTGGATTGTGGGCTGCAGACCAAATGGTTACATTGTAACGCGAACTGGTATACGTTTGCGAGCAATGAAGCTCGCAAAAGATGAAAAGTTTGCAGCCGCAAATAACACTTTTCGTGCTTCACCAGGTTGGTGCACAAAGTTCATGAACCGCTATGGGTTGTGTCTACGCCAGCGCACCAAAATTGCACAAAAGTTACCTCGAAGCAAAGATAATGGAATTTCAAAAGTATGTAATTCAAAAGAGAAAAGAGACTGCTTTTGAACTTTCCCAAATAGGGAACATGGATGAAACCGCCATGTGTTTCGACCTTCCTGGAAATAAGACGGTGAACCAAAAGGGCGAAAAAAATATCTTGATCAAAACGACAGGCCACGAAAAATCCAGTTTTACGGTTGTTCTTTCCTGTTTGGCCAACGGCAGTAAGCTACCTCCGGTAATTATTTTCAAACGCAAAACTCTGCCGAAAAGCGTTGTCTTTCCGTCTGGTGTGCTCGTTCGTGCCCAAGAAAAAGGATGGATCAACGAATCCAGAACAATTGACTGGTTAAAGAATGTGTTGAACAAAAGACCAGGTGCACTTTTGAGGAAACCTTCTCTTTTGGTGTGGGATATGTTTGTTGCACACCGTTGTGCAGAAGTGAAAAAAACTGCAGAAAATTCAAAAACAACTCTTGCTGTCATCCCAGGTGGGTTGACATCTGTTCTTCAACCACTAGATGTCTGCCTTAATAAGCCCTTCAAGGACAATGTGCGGAGGTATTGGGCAGATTGGATAAGTTCCGATTTGCCGACTGAAACCTAGGGCGGAAATCTAAAGAAGCCGGATATCGTTTTGATTGCGCGATGGGTCAAGGATGCTTGGGATGCGATACCTGCGGAAATGGTCCTGAAATCATTCAAGAAATGTTGCATTAGTAACAAACTTGATGGCACAGAGGATGATGAGATTTTTATGAGTGATGATGACAGTGATTCTGAAGACACAGGCATAGATGGGAATACTGATGTTTAAGATGACGCGCCAATGACGGAGAAAGACTTTTTTGAACTGTTTGGCGAGTCTGACTCGGAATCGGATTTTGAAGGGTTCCGATGAAGTTTTTGGGTATGCAAATTAAATTTAGTATTATATATATAATTTTTTTCGTTTTCGAATGTTTTTTATATATACGGTACCTTTTTTTTAGACTCATGCCAAGGTCGAATGCAGTATTACACATTTCTTTATAAAAGCATTCTCAGTTGTTTTGGGACAAGCTATGTACATTATCAATCAGTTCTACAGACAGCTAATAAATTTTAACTTGATATACACATAATACCTAATTTTTATAACATTCCAAAATTAAAATCTAATAACAAATATTAAAGAGTTATATCCAAATTTTACCAACATTACTATTACAGTGAAAGTCCGATATCCCACTGTTACAAGAGATTCAAAATGCACCGTCAATTTGTCGACTTTAAAGATAGGAAAAATGTTCATGTATTATGAGTAGTAAATCTAAGGATAAGGAGCTCTGGCTGTAACAAGAGGCTTTTATGGCCAATCTTTCTTCTTTCAAAAATTTCCAACAAATTCTTTGTCAGTAATTCCAGGAAGTGGAGAGGAGACCAACACTTACAAGCTGCACACAGAGATGAGTCACCAGTGGTTAGTCTGCTTGGTTGCTGTCCCTCCTCTTTCTTCCACTCATTTCCACAATGGTGGGGAGTTGAAACATTTTTTACGTGTGTACATTGTGTGTTTTCTTTCTATAAATGGAGAATTAAAGGAAAGGATTGACTTTGGAAACAAAGTTAAAAGTTCTGTATGAATGGGAGAAAAGTTTGAAGTCGAAAAGTGAGATCACAAGAAAATTTCATCTTGCATCATCCACACTGTTTACAATTTTAAAAAACAAAGAGAAGATCAAAGACGTCACTTTGCAGAATAACACATCAGTGAAATTCTTGAAGCAGTGAACATAAGAAATTTATGAAAACATTATTTACATGGTTTCGCCATAACCGAACCAAAAACATTCCAGTTAGTAGACCGATGATTTAAAAAAAAAAAAAACTAAAGCTAATGAATTAAGCATTGAAATGAAAAACAATTTTAGTTGTTCAGACGGTTGGCTAAATCGATTCAAAACTAGAAAAGGGATTTCTACGCAAAAAATATATGGAGAATCAGCTTCTGTTAGCACACAAGCGGATCAGGACTGGTCCCTATCCTTACAAGAATTCTAGCTAGATGCAACACAAAAGACATGTACAATGCAGATGAAGGTGCATTGTTTTATAACTCGTTGCCTTACAGGACTTTAGTGGCAAAAGGTGATCTATGTAAAGGAGAAAAACACAGTAAAGAATGTCTAACTTTTCTATGTTACGCCAATATGGATGGTAGTCATAAATCAAAGACTGCGCTGCTTTGCTACCATGCACATATGAAGCTCATAAGAAGGCGTGGATGACAATCCATTATTTATCAAGTGGGTAAAGGCTTTTGGCATTCAAGTTCGAATTGAGAACATTAAAATAGCCCTATTCATTGATAATTGTCCTGTACACCCAAGTCCCAAAGATGTTCAATTGGATAACATTGAACTGATATTAATGCCACCTAACTGCACTAGTGTACTTCAGCCTCTTGATCAAGGAGTTACGAAACTGATAAAGCAAAAATATCGGACCATTCTGGTAAATGACGTGATCAGGCGGATGTCATCAGATGAAGAACCAGTGAAATTGAACATCCTTGAAGCAATTAAAGCTCTTGCCGTGGCATGGAATGAACTGCCAGGAAAGCACATTGAAGCATGCTTTAGACATGCTGGCTCTGGCTTCATTACCAAAGACGATTCAAATAAGAAAATCGTTGCGGACAAACCTGCAGAACAGGAAGCAGATGGATGGAGCATAATTGCCAAAAAGATGGGATTGACATTTAGCTTTCAAAACTATGTCAATGCTGATGCCGATGTAGTGCCCTGGAATGACATGTCTGACACAGAAATCACATCACAGAATCAGAAAAAGAAAGCTCAGAAGAAGAAGACTGGGATGAAGAGGAGGATAGAAATGAAAGCGTACCACCTAAATAAGAACTCATGCAAGCTTTAAACACAGTCAGACAATTTTATAGAGTGTCAAATGCAATTATTGAGGAAACAGCAATTTTCCGTAAAGTCGAGAGTTACTTGTCACAATCATCAATGTCAAAGAGGGAATAAGACTCTGTATTCTTATTTTTGGCAAAAATTCCAATTTGAGTTAAAACCAAACATCAGGTATGTAATATAATATTGTTTTGATCACTTTTCTTCATTATGTAGTACTGTTATTTTTATGTTTTACGTAGCACATACATGTGCGTAATATTTGTATGATCCGGCTATAAAGAGAAGTCCTTTATAATGATAATTTTTTTGATTTTTGTCAGTGCTCGTGATATCAGACTTTTACCGTATTTATACAAATATAATATTTAACCACAGTTTTTGAAGTAGGGATGAAGATGGTCCCCATTTTTGTGTATAATCTTTATGGATAAACTGCTTAAAGAAAGTAACTTATCAAATGTGGAAGCAGGAGAATCGACATCAGCAGTTTGCTGTAAGCTGATGACTTAGTGCTAATTCTTAAGAGTATAAACACGCTACAGCATAATCTCAATCAGTTAAGCCTGACATATAGAAAATTTGAGATGAAGATCAATATTTGTAAATCTATATTAATGGTCCTTAATCAAACACTAAAAACTATTAATTTTGTAGTACATGGGAAGACACTAGAACAGGTAACAGATATAAATTATTTGGGTATGAGGATTGATGAGACTGGAAGGTTTGATAAGGAACTATACAACAGAAATGGCAAAGCAGGGTAAATATTATCAGCTGTATAATAGTTTCCTTCTCAAGAAAAGAAATTAGCCAGAGAACTAAATAATGTGGTACACAATGCAGGATTTAAACCTACATTATTTTATGGCAGTTAAAGTTGGGGGCAAAGTAAAGGGCTCTATAGGAGTTTAAAAGCTGCATGCAAGACAATGGTAGGAGGAATGTCAGAGGGAAAACAGATGGGTTCAGTGGCAAAACAAAGTTAGTGATGTAGATATTAAAAAATGAGCTGGGTTCTTAAGTAGAATGAACAATAAATGAGGACACATTGAAATGATATCAATGCATGTGTCAAATAAGGAGATAAAAGACTGCCTGAACAGGTGTTAAATTCTATGGTACCACACTGCAGACCAAGAGGCAGATCTACAAGAAAGTGGAATAACAGTGTGAAAACAGCAATTAATGAATGAGGAAGAAATACATTACATAGTTCCCACTCTTTTTTCACCAAAAAAAAAAAAAAAAAAAAAAAAAAAAAAAAAAAATCAAGGACTTTTCAAGGACTCATAAAAATTTTAAAGACTATATTCGTGCCCAATAAGATCTCTCATGAAACACTAAAAAAATTGTAACAGTCAAAAAGTTCCATTAAAATTATAAATATATCTAAACATAGGGATATACTTTGGTGAGGTATTATTGTTCCACAAGATTTCATGTTTCCTTATCATTGACACAATGTGTTACACATTCGACAAAACAGTTAAAACAAAATATTTTTCATTAACGTCAAACTAAGTGAAGAATAAAATATAAGAAATTGAAAGCAACACCCCCTTGGGCACTATGGAATAAGATCATCAGTTGCAGACAAACACAAAGGAAATACCAGAAAAAAAGTAATGCTTGACAGCAAAAACTTAATTTTCATTAGTATTACTTAAAAGCCAAAAGCATCATCAAGTTGTAGGCACAGTTTCTATGCCAAAATGTCATATATATATATACACTGCCTGACAGAGAAAATGCCACATCACATAGAGATGTGAACCCAGTGGCATGCAAACTGCAGGGTGGGTGCACATGTACAAGTTATGCAAATGATTGCATTTGCAGGCCAATCGCACGAACGGCGAGTGGGATATTAGCGGACAACCAGCCCGTGAGGCCATCAGTCGAGACGTCGTCATGGCCGCGAGAAGTGAGTGGTTCTGCTATAACCGTGCCTGAAGAACGCAACGAACAAGGGGTGCCAATGGCGTTAAGATGCCGTTATATTTAAACATAGGGACATGACACCAAACAGCTACATGAGCGGAACAAGCCAGTACATTGAAGCTCCACATCTGGCTCAAATACAAGCAACCCGGCTTAGCATAGACGCATACAGTTCATGAATACTGTTCAGAGGTACAGCATTCTAGATGGTGTCCAAATTGCGGGTCAGTTCACTGACATTCCGGGATGGGCATAGGTGATGTCCCGAACATGTTCGATCAGTGAGAGGCTGGATGATCGGGCTGGCCACGGAAGGGTGTTGACATTACACAGGTAGGCCTGGGATAGCTGTGCTGTGTGTAACCAGACATTATCCTGTTGAAAAGTTGCTTGGTGATACAATAACAACAGGAATGGCAACACAACAGGTCGCAGAATGTTGTCGGTGTCTGGTTGAGCTGTGAGGGTGGTACAGAGGACTACCAAGGGTGTCCGTCTATTGTAGGAAATGGTTCCCAAGACAGTCATTCCCAGGCTGCGAGCTGCGTGCCATTCTGCGGTAAAGGCAGGATTCATGCGCTGGCCGCCTCATCTTCAGACACGTATGGGCTGGTCATCTTTGCCAAGTGCAACCCGTGACTCATCGCTGAAGACAACACGATGCCACTGAACACTATTCCATGTAGATCGGGCCTGACACCACTGCAACTGGTGCCAGCGATGCTCGCTGTGCAATGGTAGGTGGCCTCCTTAAATGTTGGCTTCTTTTTTGAAAGTTGATACCAAGGTTAATGTACTAGAGGAGGTTTCCTCGTCTTGTGGCTGGTAGCCACTTTCCCCGTAATGCACTCCCAGTGACATCACATGCCTTACAGGAGCAGTTGAACCAAGAGCGTCTGGCCCTTGCACATGCATAATAACTTTTTTTTTTTAAAAAGAAATTTCATATGTGCATCGACATTTTTCTTTCATGCAGATTTAGGTTCCTGAAATATCCAACTTGGATTCGTTTGGTATGAAATCTCTTTTCCAAATAATGCTAAAAGCTATTTTTCATGCAAAGAAATACAAGAAATAACCTACTTGAGAAATTGCTCCTTTTAAGTTGTAGTTTTCAGAAGCTTGCGTTTAAACTTTTATTTTCCTCTTTTTGTTGTAAATTAATGTGCCTTATTCGAATCTCAGTCCATGTTTTTACGACCAACCTTCTTGCTGTACTGTAATTTGTAGGGAACTTTTTCTCTATTGATTCTGACATGTGTTTTATTACATTGAGCATTTTCTTCAATCCGTTTTCTCCATGAATTTGTAAAAACATCTTCTCTACATTGTTAAGAACCATCATCCAGTCACTTGAAGGATGCATAAGTCCTTCTATGCTAATAAAACTTATTCAGTTTGGAAGATGAGTTATATTTCTAGAGAAATTTAGAGGTTGATTCTGCCCAAGTTCAGGGCAAGAATCTTTTTATTTGAATGCTACGTAACCAGCAATGTACCTCAGGGCTTCTGGGACACAGAATAGTTACAGTTTGGCATTCCATCATCAATAGAGAGTAACTGAGAAAGTTCATCTTCTGTACTTTCGAGATCTTCTGCGCATAAAGATGCCGGAAAAAAAAACAGCAGTCATAATGTAGTTTTCGTCCTCGGAAAACAATACGTTTCTTTTTGTGGAAATATCTCCCATTGTTTTCCCGATCATTAATAGGTTTATCCTGTGTTTAATTTCTAAACCTGTTGAATGGTTGAAGCTTCTTTTGTCAAGTTGCCCAGGGATAGAACTTGACAAAAGAAGCTTTCTAAAATGTCTTGGTTAAGCCTGTGTGTTAGCAGATACCAAATATTATGTTTCTCCTTCAGATCCTCAAACAAACCAAGCACAGATTTGATGCTGACCAAAATTTCCCTTTTAAAAGGTAAAAGGGATCTTTTACCAACAACTCACATTTCAAGGAAAGTTATGTAAGCACCTTTCAAAAGCTTTAATTGAGGCTCAAAATTTCCCAAAACAGATCTGTACTTCTTGTCGTCAAATGGTAATTGATAATGCATAACATCGAAAAATCGATCAATTAGGATGATTTGATCAGCAGCACGAGATTTTTCAGGAAATAAATATTTCAAGACATTTCCAACAGTCTCTGACAATAATTGTGTTGCATATTTTACAATTTGTCTTTCGGACCCTTTGCCATTCAAATGCTTCTGTGTGATTTTGAATGCCAATTTTAGTTCACCATTGTCAGCTTCCAAAATATCCTTAAATGATTGAAAATTGATCACCATGTTGTTAATTGTGATCCCACTATTGAGAATGTGAAGTTTTATCATGTGAGGGATGTCTGCAAAAAATATTCCTTTCTATCAGGATTTTCTGGATTATTAAAAAAGGGATTTGCAGTTGAAACATTTAATTCCCTCCAGAGTCTTTGATTGGTTGGTCTCACTTCAGTTATTAATGCTGATACACAGAAACCAATTTTTTTTAAACCTTGTATTAATTTTAATACTGTACTGGTTATGTTGCTAGGTTTGATATCAAAGTCGTAGTAAATTATTTGCTTCAAAGGTTTGATTATTTTTTTTTTTTTGATTGGAGGTTTAACGACCACCGTGAGCACTTCAATGGGCTATAAGCAGTCGCCCGTCCCTAATTTAGGGTCACTGGTTCCAGGGAAGGAAGAGAGCCAGTGCCGTAAGACAAACACAACATCCATGCCTGACCGGGATTCGAACCCGGACCCCTTACGGACGAATGATCAGAGGCCAGCGCCTTAGACCACTGCGCCACAGGGGCGGCCAAAGGTTTGATTAATCCTTGTGCCATGCATACTGTGACGTAATTGTGTGGTCCCATTAGACAGTCGGTTTTAATTTTGTAACACATTCTTTCTGATATTTTCATTTTATCAATGGAAATAGCACATTTTTTTGCCTTCTGTCATCTTCTTGCTCCATAAGTTTCAGAAATGGTGTTTGAAGTTCTGGGATACAACTAATTTGGCTGATCCATCAGCGTAGAGTGGAAAGCTCAGGTAATGGCAATTTAATTTCTTTCGTGGATAATAAGCTTTTCTGGATACCACACGCTACGATATTGCAAGGCTTATGTCATCGACACTCCACTTGACTCTTTTATTTCCAAACAGCATTTAAATCTGACCTTCTGTAAATGTCTGGGATATAATTTCTTTTATTTTCATAGTCGCAATTGCTTTCGATATTGACAGTCTTCTTTGAAAAATTTAAATTTTATTTTGGAAGAAAATCTCTCGTCTTAAAATCAGGATTTTCTTATTTACCTGGATGACTGAAGATTTTAAATTAATTACTTCTTTCGACTTTCAGTTATTTTCTTCTGTTAGAGTATTAATTTTTTGCAACAAGTGCGTTATTTCATTCTCCTTGGGATCAGTTATATCACTATTATATATAGCAACATCATTCTGGCTTCTTAAAAGGATTTTACTCAGGCATTTCAAAGCTCTCTCAGTTCTTGTCGAATGTTTCGATTAATTTTGTCAGTTTCAGAAAACGTATTATGACCAGGAAGATTTAAAGTTGGTGCAGCATCTTTACGAAGTTTCTTCCTTGGGGGCAAACCCAACAATTAATTTTGAAGATCTCTTTCGTAGTCCATATCGGCAAAATGGGATGAACATATTGTGGCATTTTTTAAACTAAAAGCATCTCCCCTTTTGCAGGCGATTCCCATAACTTTGCTAGTTCTTGGTCTTTGTTTGGGAAATCTGTGATATATAGTAGGCAATCCATTTGTGTTTCTATAATTATTCTTGCAAGATGCAAGTAATCTTGGTTCATAAGACACATTGAACCACAAATTTTTTTAAAGTCCAGTGACTGTGGTGGCCAATCAAAATGCTGAACATTTTTTTCCTGAAACCACTTTTTCACTACTTTAGCATGATGACAGGGAGCATTGTCATCTTGAAAAATAAAACTACCATCATAAAGTCTTCTAGATGATAGTAACATCTTGTTTTCTAATATCCAGATGTATTTCTGGGAATTTACTGTACCATCGATAACATGAAGGTTTCCAACGCCATGTGAATACATGCAGCTTCAAACCATGACCTTCACTGAATGCTTAACAGTAGCCACTATGCAGATTGGATGGAGTTCTTCAAGCTTGAATCTCCTTACATAGGCACTACTCTGAGTCCTATTAAGGCAAAATTCTGATTCATCACTGAAAAGAACATTTTCCCATTGCTTAGTTGTCCACGGAACATGCTGTTTTGCCCACTGAAATCTAAGCTGTCTTTGATTTGCAGTTAACAGTGGTTTACACCTGCCTTTGTAGCCGTATAAGTCATAGTGGAGCAGCCTTCTCCTAACAGTAGGTGTATTAACACTATCATCAATCACTTCAGACCATCTTTGAAGCAATTCAGGTGAATTGAGCCTCCTGTCTGCCAAGCTTAGCTTTCTGAGTGCTCTGCCCTGCCTGGTTGCAGTGGATCTGAGCCTTTCACTGCAACACATGTTTTTAATACCAGTGTCTTTTACTTTACACAGTAGCCTAAAAACTGTAGACTGATTACAGCCCACACTTTCAACGATTTGCCTCAAAGAATATCGCTCTTCATGCAGAACAACTATTTTTACTCTGCCAGCTTTGGCCAATTCCATAGTATTAAACATTAAGAATGTATACAAATTATACCCTAACAACAACAAGATGCGACTACTACAATGCTCTAGTGGCTCTGCGTCAACTCTTAGAAAGGCTGGGGCATGATTAGGACAGCATTAGGAAGCAGCCAATCAGATGAAAGAAAGTCTACGATTGGCTGTAACAACTGATACACAGTTAACGTGAATTTCAATGTATTTGTCAAACCCCATATTTTATGTCATATCTGAAGAACAGAAGTAGCTACAAGAAAAACTAAGACATTTCTGAAATTCCCATTAAATTTCACATCTAATGACATATGAACATTGAGGTAACTATGAAAATTAGTTAGTTAAAAAAGGAGTTAAACTTAAAAATTCACAGTTTCTGCAGGTGATGCAATACTTTTGCACACCACTGTATAGTAGTACAATAGAGACAAAATTTTGACAAGAGTGAAAGATTTCTACTAAAAAGTATATGAAAGAGATGTAATATATATATATATATATATATCCTCATCATCATCATCATTGTCAACCATTATCAATCCACTGCTGGACGAAGGTCTCCCCAAGTTTCCTCCACAACGGTCTGTCTAGTGCCAGTCTCCTCCATGTCACTCCCGCATACTTTCGAATTTCATCCACCCATCTTCCATGTGGTCTTCTGGGTCTTTTCCTGTCCCTTGGAATCCAATCTAAAATTTTGGCTGTCCATCGATGGTCTGTCCTTCTGGCAGTATGACCAGCCCATTGCCATTTCAGGGATTTAACTCTGATCACGATGTCTTCCACTCTTGTCATTTTTCGGATCTACGAGTTCCTCTTCTTATCTCTCCTGGTTACACCAAGCATGCACCTCTCCATGCTGCTTTGAGTTGTCTGCAGCCTTTGTATGTCTCTTTTTCTGCAGCCTTTGTATGTCTCTTTTTCTGCAGCCTTTGTATGTCTCTTTTAGTTAAGGTCCACGTCTCTGCACCATACATAAGCACTGGAAGGATGGATTGATCAAACACTTTTCTTTTAAGACATAATGGCATATTGCTCTTGAAAATTATGCTGTTTCTTCCAAAAGCTCTCCAGGCAAGTTTTATACGCCGATTAATTTCTTCATCAATGTGACCCTCACTTGATATCTGCTGTCCAAGATAAACGTACGCATCTGTTATCTCCAGCTTTTCTCCATCAATGGATAAATCTTCATTTTGTGTAAAAGCATTGAACATCACTTTTGTCTTCTGAAAGTTCATTTTTAATCCCACTTCTTTACTCTTGTCAGCAAGTTCCTGGATCTTACTCTGCAGCTCTGATGGGGTAATTGCAAAAATGACTATGTCATCAGCAAAACGAAGGTGGGTTAGATAATCTCCATTAATCTTTATCCCTTTGTTTTCCCAGCTCAGTGATTGAAAGACATTTTCCAATGCGGCATTAAAGAGCTTCGGAGATATGGTGTCACCTTGTCTCACTCCTTTTCCAATTTTTATGTGTGCTGTATTTTCAAACAGCCGAATCTTTGCACTTGCATTTTCATAGATGTTATTAATAATAGTAATGTACGCAGCTTCAATACCGCAGGATTTCAGAGCCATTGTAACTGCTGATGGTTTCACCGAATCAAAGGCTTTTTCATAATCGATAAAAGCCATGCACAATGGAAGTTCATATTCCCTTGCTCTTTCAATTAGTTCTCTTAGTACGTGGATATGATCTACTGTGATGTAGCCACTCCTGAATCCAGCTTGTTCTCTTGGTTGAGCCATGTCCAGTGTCACCTTCAAGCGATGTGAAAGAACTTTAGTGAAGATTTTATAAACCACTGATAGGAGGCTGATAGGTCTGTAGTTCCCGAGATCCTCAATGTCACCTTTTTTATGTAGCAAGATCATTGTAGTGTTGTTCGAATCCGCAGGAATCTTCCCTTCATTAAGGCATCGAGTGAAAATTTGGGCGAGTACTGTTTCGAGATCTCCACTTGCTTCTTGTATGATGTCTACAGTAATTCCATCTTCTCCTGGAGCTTTTCCCTGCTTCATGTTCTTGATTGCATGTGCAACTTCTGCTGGGAGGACTGGAAGAACTCTGGTACTGGTACCTTTCATGATGTCTGGAGTACATGTATCATCCCTTTCATATAATTTGGAGTAGAAATCTTTCACTCTTGTCAAAATTTCGCCTCTATTTCTTGTTACAGAACCATCTTCTTTTCTCAGTGCCATAATCTGTTTTCTTCCCTTACTGAGATGTTCCTTTGCTATCTTTAGGCTTTGCTTGTTTTCAATTGCTTTCCTTACAAGTTCACAGTTGAATTTCCTTAAGTCTTCAGTGATACTTTTTCGTACTGTCTTGCATAGCTCTATATATTCCACTTTGGAAGTCACATCTTCTTTAGTTGTCCTCATCTCTCTTCTTTTTTGCATCAACATTTTGGTTTTTCCTGATAATTTGTTCACATGCAACTTGTTCTTAGACCCAGCTAATTTTGTTGCTGTTTCCATAAGAGCTTTGGTTACTTTTCTGTTAACTTCAGAAATATCCACTTCTTCCGATGTTAGGCCTTCTAAAGCAGAGAATCTGTTCTTCAGTTCCAACTTGAAGGTATTATGGTGTTTTTTAAGGTTGGTTATGTCAATACATTTTGTTTGTCTTATGAGCTTGCCACGTTCGAGTTTAGTGTTGAGGTGCATCTTACATCTCACCAATCTATGGTCACTACCTGTGTTGAACTTGTTTAGCACACTGCAGTCTTCTATGACGAATGTTTTGTTACACATAATAAAATCAATTTCACTTGTCGTCCCATTTGGATGTCTCCATGTCCATTTCCTGTGTGGCTTTTTCTTGAAAAAGGAGTTCATGATGAAAAACCCTTCTGCCTCTGCAAACTCTACGAGAGTATTTCCACGCTGGTTTTTGTTGCTGTGACCGAATTTACCTACTGAAGTTTCATTCTGTTGTCGTTGCCCTATTTTTGCATTGAAATCTCCCATAATTATCTTTAAGTGCTGCTTACCTTTATTATTTAGATGACAAATTTCCTCATAAAATTCTTCAATTTCTTCTTCAGGATGACTTGTGGTGGGTGCATAAGTTTGAATAATCTGAGCCTGGTATCTTCTCGAGAGTTGGATAACGAGTCGTGCAGCTCTGTCAGAGGAACTTTCAACTTCTACAACTTTATCCTTCAGTTTCTTGTTTATTATAAATCCAACACCACTAGTTCTGCCAGCATCTGTCCCACGATAGTAGAAAAGATGTCCACTTTTCAGTTCAATGAGATCTTCTCCTTTTCTCCTTACCTCACTTAGCCCGACGACGTCCCACTTGATCCTTTGTAGTTCCTCTTCCAATTCAAGAAGCCTTGAATCAGAAGATAGGGAGCGTCCATTATACGTAGCCAAGGTCAGCATCAGATGGCAGCCTAGTCCGGTTCTCTGGGGATTCTTAGCACCCTCTGCCTTCATGTCGCACTGGCCGCTGCCTTGGCCAGGTACATTCCAGCTGCCGGAGACTGAGGGCCAAGATTTAAGTTGTGGAGTCTTTTTGGAGGGGTTTGGCCATAACTCACCACGCTGGCCAAGCGGGTTGGTGAGTGTGGGATAGCATTTCCTCTAATCTCGATGGTATAGTTATACCGCTATATATATATATATATATATGCAAATACAAGTGCAAAGCATTGGATATTTGAGGATACAGCACAAATAAAAATTAGAAAGGAGGTGAGACAAGGTGACACCATATCTCCCAAGCTCTTTAATGATACATTGCAAAATGTCTTTCAATCACTGAACTGGAAAAACAAAGGAATAAAGATTAATGGAGATTATTTTAACTCACCTTCGTTTTGCTGATGACGTAGTCATTTTTGCAACTACCCCTTCTGAACACGATTCAAGAACTTCTTGACAAGAGCATACCTGCCAACTTTCAGAAACCATAAATCGTAGAAAAAAAAAAAATCGATATATTCGACGAAATTTTTAATCGATATATCCAATGAAATTACCTGTTGCGCATATTGATTAAATGTACTGAACATATCGATTAAAAAACGATATGTTACCTAACTCAAGTATCAACTTTTAATTAATATGACTACAGATGTTTGAATTTATCGGCACGCTTATTTCGATTATCCAGACATAATTTCTCATTACTATGCTATATCATTATGATCTATAAAGAGATAAAAATTTATTTTTATGGAAGCTTGCATCTAAAGGGAAGGATGTTCCACACCCTTTGACCCCCAAATCCAATAGGAACGTATCCCACGCCGTCACGGAACAAACTAAAATGTTTTCAAAAACAAAACATTTTCATGCTATGATTATCTTACGGAGAGATGGACGATGAGGCAGTCAAATAAAAAAAATGAAATAAGTGAATGACTGAGGGACACTAATTGGTAAATTATGCTCATCTAAAGACGAAGTGAACAAACATTTTACACAAATCGCATCCAGTTCATTATAACTTTTAACAAAGGAAGTTAATTTCGTATTTTTTTCCCCACGCAGTCAACATTAGATTTGTGCTTGGCAATAGAAATATGATTAGTAATATCATTCCTTCCACCACACGAAACGCTGAAGTTACATCGACACGCAGTGCGAAATGCATAATTTTCATTTTTTGAAGATTTTGCAATACACAGGAATTCCGCAGAATATGCATCACGGTATGTTTGATAGTACTCCCCCCTTTCATATTGCTGCTCATAGCGAATCACTAATACTAAACTTATTGACACTTGAAAAAAAATGCAAGTAAAACAGTAACAGTTAAAAGAGAGGCAATTTGCAGAGGAAAAAATAGTATCCCAACATATTAATTTCGTTGAATCAAGCCAAGACAATTTTATGCACGTTACTGAGCGATGAACAAAAAAAAGCACGATTGGAAAGCGTAGAAAATTAACTGACTAATGGACCAGCAAAATAAATCACTGCTGAAGAAGCACAGGCTCGAATGAACATTGGACTTTTTTTTTTTTTTTAACTTCCTCTTATAGTAGCATTCTTTCGTCAGGTCAAATTTATTGCCACAGATAACATTACGAAACCATTCCTAATGCATTTTTAATTTCACAAAACTGGCAGCTTTTGCTTAATTTCGTCATGTTGGGTATCAGTCTGGGTTTAAAAATTCCACATATTTAAAATCCGTTAGAATTTTTTTCTACAATAACTACATTCTGAAATAGCATTTCGAACTGGGAGTAATAAAGACACCTGCTCGAATGCAAGACACACCCCACGCTGGCCTCTGAGAAGTTGTGACCCGGAGGACGAATAATGCGTTATCTGAAAAGGAGAGGGGGGCAGCAAGAGAGAGAGAACGTCATTGTAACCCTTACGTTACGCAGCTGCATAACCTGATGGGAATTGAGGTCACCAGCGTTGTGCCGCTTGCGCAGGGGAAGGTACTCGGATCCATCCCAAAGTCCACGTCGAAGCAGAAAACCGTGAAGCTCACACTTTCTCTTCACAGCAGAAAAAAAGTAGAATTTCTTTTTTTATCAATTCATGTTAAGGATTTTTTGAAGTGGAATAAAGATTTTTTTTTTTTTTTACTCTTGAGATGGGGAGAAAAAAAACGGGGGAGAGTTTTTGGTATGAGAATGAAAAATCAAAAGAAATCACTTTCTGATCGGAATATCGGAAAGACGCCCCAAAATCGGAAGCTTTCCGGGTAAATTGTAAGGATTGGCAGCTATGCAAGAGTACAGAACTGGGATTGAGCATGAACTTTCAAAAGACAAAGGTGATGTACAATGCCTTTACAAGAAACAAAGATTTATCGATAGATGGAGAAAAGCTTGAGACAACAGATACCTACATTTATCTTGGGCAGCAGATATCAAGTTAGGGTCACACTGATGAAGAAATTAATTGCCGTATAAAACTTGGATGGAGAGCTTTTAGAAGAAACAGTACAATTTTTAAGAGCATTATGTCATTACGTCTTAAAAGAAAAGTGTTTAATCAATGCATCCTGCCAGTGCTTACATATGGAGCAGAGACGTGGACACTAACTAAAAAAGACATGCAAAGGCTGCACACAACTCAAAGCAGCATGGAGAGATGCATGCTTGATGTAATAATTAAAGATACAAAAAGGAACTTGTGGATAAGGAAAATGACAGGAGTGGATGACATAATGACCAGAGTGAAATCACTGAAATGGCAATGGGCTGGACATGTTGCCAGAAGAACGGACTACCGATGGAAAACCAAAATTTTAGACTGGATCACAGGGACAGAATAAGACCCAGAAGAAGACCCCATGGGTGATGAATGGATGAAATTCGAAAGCATGCCGGAGTGACATGGAGAAGACAGGCTAAGACTGACAGTTGTGGAAAAAACTTGGGGAGACCTTCATCCAGCAGTGGATTGACAGTGGTTGACAATGCTGCTGCTGATGATGATGATATATATGGAATTACCGTGGACATTATACAAGAAGCACGTGGAAAAACTGAAATTAGACTCGCCCAAGTTTTTGTTGGAATTGCAGCCTTTCAGCGATAAAAGAATAAAAAATGCAGATCGTCAGACGGGGTTTTTCTTTACGGCGCTCCAAATGAATTGCCACATATCGGCACAGCTGTTATTCACCAAACTACACGTACCTTGAAACACCAGATGCAAGCATATCTCTCTCTTGATCTGTGACGTAAGCAAGGTTGAGACAACTATTTTTCTTCTGTGTTCTGTATGTGCTGTCGTCTTTTGCTTGTGCACGGTTATATGTTCAGGAAGTTTTGAGTGTGTGTTTTACCATATAGAACTGCTCCTTTAATAAAGGAAGCAATCTGCATTATGTGAGATGTTCCTAATCAGTACACTCTGGTACGCTTCATGATTTTTAGAATGTGTTCTTGGTGTTATGAACGTATTTTTTTGTCCACCTACAAAGTAATTGTATGTGTAGGACTGATGTGAACTTCTTTAGCAAACATGGCATCAGTTGGCGTCTGTAAGAAATGTCTTGTTACCGTGATGGAGCATCTACGTGTTGACATATTACATCCAAATGGACATCTTTGTATAATCATTTATGTTATAATTAAACACCTTTTTTTGCATACAACTCAGGTCTGTATATGAATTTATTATTGCTAGCGTGAAGTGCTGTTTTATTTCTATTGTTAAGCTCACATTCTTTTGCCACGAATGAAGGCTAGCAAGAAATGGGTTTTTTCTACTGTGTGCCGAATAATTGGGGTGTTAATGTTATCTTTTTAACTACACATCCAACCTTTGGGAATTCAATATTTCCACCCTCTAAAAAACAACAGTTTTCACTAGATGTCTCAATGAATAGAAGATTCCCAAGGATTAGAACAATGCTACAATAACTCTGCTACATAAAAAAGGTGACACTGAGGATATCAGGAACTACATGCCCATCAGTCTCTTACCAGTGGTTTATAAAATCTTCACTTAAGTTATTTCACATCGCTTGAAGGTAACACTGGACATGGTTCAACCAAGAGAACAAGCTGGATTCAGGAGTGGCTACAGCAATATAGATCATATCCATGTACTGAGAGAACTAATTCAAAAAACGAGGGAATATGAACCTCCTATTATGCATGGCTTTTATTGATAATGAAAAGGCCTCTGATTCCGTGAAACCATCAGCAGTTACAAAGGCTTTAAAATCCTGCAGCACCAATAAAAATTGGAAAGGGAATGAGACAAAGTGACACTATATCTCCCAAACTCTTTAATGCCACATAGCAAAATGTCTTTCAATCATTAAACTGGGGAAAACAAAGGGATAAAGACTAATGGAGATTATTTAACTCACCTTCGTTTTGCTGTGAAATAGTCATTTCTGCAACTGCCCCTTCATAACTGCAGAGTATGATCCAGGAACTTGCTGACAAGTATAAAGAAGTGGGATTAAAAATGAACTTTCAGAAGACAAAACTGATGTACAATGTTTTTACAAGAAATGCAGATTTATCGATTGATGGGGAAAAGCTGGTGATAACCGATACCTATATTTACCTTGGACAGCACATATGAAGCAAAGGTCACATTGATGAAGAAATGAATCTATGTATAAAACTTGGTTGGAGAGCTTTTGGAAGAAACAGTACAATCTTTAAGAGTGATTTGCCATTTTGTTTTAAAAGAAAAGTGTCTAATCAATGCATCCTTCCAGTGCTTACGTGCGGAGCAGACGTGGACCTTAACTAAAAAAGATATACAAAGACTGCAAACAACTGAAAGAATCATGGAGAGATGCATGCTTGGTGTAACCAGGAGAGATGAGAAGAGAAACTCATGGATACAGAAAATGACAAGAGTGGAAGATATCATGATCAGAGTAAAATCCCTGAAATGGCAGTGGGCTGAACATGTTGCCAGAAGAATGGACCACTGATGGACACCTGAAATTCCAGACTGGATTCCAAGGGACAGAAAAAGACCCAGACAAAAACCACATGGGAGATGGGTGGATAAAAATCAAAAGAAAGCGGGAGTGACGTGGAAGGAGACTGGCGTAAGACAGTGTTGTGGATATATAAATAAAAAATGGTCACAATTGCAATAAAATAAGTCCTATCTTTTGTGGAGAAAGTCACTGCTATTTTAGTAGAAGAAATAAGCATCATTTTGCTTCAGCAAGAAAGTTTTGGTTGCAAGAAATTTCGATTTTAAAACACTTTTGGCCCTGACGATGGAATTGTGTTATGAAATTTTTTTCTAGCATGAAATCAGTCATGTAAGATCTAAACTGAGTTCTGATTTTTTAAACTTGCCTGAACAATGCCACACTCTGCACTTCAGTTAGGAACAGTCAAGATTGATAGCATTAGTCTTGATAATTTATCATACCTGGCAAGCATTTTTGCCTTTATTTTAAAATAAAAATAAATTTAAGAATCAGTACATGTATCTGCGATAGAATTGGCTCCATTTCCATGACCCATTCAATTGTTTTCGCGAAAAATGAACAACAGTGTCAGTTTTGGGAATTTAACTTCACTTAATATACATATTTTTTTCACTCTTCAGTCACTTTTTGCTATATGAAGAAAGAAAAAGAGCAAGCCTTTTCAATTTGTTTGAAAAGAAATTAAAGTTGAAAAGAAGAAATCTTCATCTTTTGTTACCTATAAAGTCATTTTCTCTGCAAACTCTTCAGTTAGTATCATTTATTCAACTTTAATTTTTCTTTAAACAAAAGGTTTGTTGATTTATGTTTATTTGTGCACAGGCCTCAATGGGAAACATGCTTGCTGTTCCTTGATATAACAAGAAAGAAACTAAGGATTGGGAAATGCACATTTTAAGTGAAATTGAATTTAAAAAGTCAGTACTGCCATTGCTTGCTCTATTGATTGAATTTGAAGAGACTGTTAGGAATAGGAAAACATGCATTTCATTAGAGTTAAATCAGAAACATAATAACAAAAAATATTAAAAATAAGATTATAATCAGGAAAAAAACAACCCACTTTGTCATAAAAATTCAGAATGTACAACACCACAGAACATTCTCATTCCGACCAGAGAACAGGGACATTTTTCTCATTTCATGACTTCTGTGACTTCAGAAAAAAAAATAATAAGAAACAATAGAAAACCCTTTTTAATGAAAAATTACAGAAAAAAAGTACCAGCCTTCTGGGTATACTGTAAATGACATTAAAAATTGGGTAGAAATGGCAGGAAATTGGGAAAAGAAGCAAAATTTGGGAATTTTCCACTTAAATCAGGAAAGTTGGGAGCTATGGAAAAGTAACTAATTTGGAAGTAACTAAGATGGTGTTCCTTTACACAAACACAAGCAGCTAAGCTCCAACCATGTGACCAGTGAATAATAAGATGCATGAAGGCACATTATCAGGGAGAGAAATCATTCGTTGAGACATTCACTGTTTTGATCAGAAGATTCTGTTCATGACATTCACTGTTTTGATCAGAAGATTCTGTTCATGACATTCACTGTTTTGATCAGAAGACTCTGTTGGATGCTTTGACTATGCTAAGCGCTGTTTGGCGACATGTTTCTTCAAAGACTATTAAAAACTGCTTCTGCCAGGCAGGCTTTGCTGTTGATAAAAGAGTCACATGGAAAATGATATCATAACTTCAGACATTTTGACAGATGTTGAAATTGATCACCATGTGATTAACAGCAGAAAGTCGGAGACACATAATTTATATGATACTAAAGACAATAATGTGTTAAGACTGGCACAACTGTGAAATTTTCAGTAGCTTTTGCTGAGTTGCAAACTATGTATGGTTTTGTAATGGAACAGGTGGATACCCCGGCACCTTTAGAGAAGTGAATGAACTGAAAAAATTTTAGGCATTGCTCTGATAAATAAAACAAAAGCAGTTTTACGATGGCAGAGTTTTTTAAATCGAGCTCTAGTTGAACATACCGTAGAAATTATTTTACATGCGTGTGTTCTGCTGGGTACAATGCTACAGCAGTATGTATAATTTTGCCTTCTTTATGTAAAGTTTTGAAAAAGGTAATGAAATTAATGTTTTAGAAACCAAAAATTGTGTACATAATTTCTTCTTTGACTTTACATATATTTCAGTACATATTTAGCAGTTCAATTAATTACATATCAGTTACATGAAATACTTTTAACACAAGCAAATTTCCGGGTCCCTGCAATGTTCCTGTTAAATACATATATCAGTCTTTACAGAAATGATTTTGTTGAAAATTTGGGAAAAATGTTTCTTAAAAAATATAGCAGAATGGTGCAAGAGCTGTATTTTGTGTAATTCAGCACATCCATGTAATGAGGCTGAGAAGTCCAGTTTTCAAGAATGAAGTTAAACCAGCAATGACTACAAAGTGCTGCAATGCAAATGACAAGATGCTTAGTGAAAAAGCAAAATGTTGCTGAAATGAAAGTTCTAAAGGTCAAGCTAAATGGATAAAGGCAACAAAGCTTTCAAAGATGGCCCAATAAGAAAGAATGCATAGTATGGTCACGTTTTGAGAAGGGACAAGGAATGTGTGGGATATAATATTATGGACATGGAGCTACCTGGATGGTGAACTAAAGAGAGACTCCTGGTGAGATGGAAGGACTGTGCCAATGATGAAATAAAGGGGAAGAAATTGACGAGTGAGTTGGGGGCAAAACAGAAAAGATTGGAGGAGGATTTGCGACAGCAACCCCATCTAGATGAGAGACTAATCATGCTGCAAAAGAAAAAGAAATTTGACTAACTACCTTTCAGAATAAAAGTAACATACATCAAATTAAATACACACAACAATTACAATACTAAAAGCACAATTCATTATAAGACCATCATGGAGAGATAAAAGTACAAAAGCAAAAAGCCTACAGAGCTAAACGATAAAATCTAACTGGACAGCCTAAACATTTTCCTTGATCTCTCTCTCTCTCTCTCTCTCTCTCTCTCTCTCTCTCTCTCTCTCTCTCTCTCACACACACACACAGGGAAATTAAAATTAAATGATGATTAGCATTTCAAACTCACACAAACACAAGCTGCACACGATGTTATGCCTTAGTCCATAACGAAATGTTTTGGTTGAAAATTTTTCAACATGAATACTGCAGTGAAAGAGTTTAATTTACTAAGTAGTCCTAATGATGAACTAGGTTCTAGTTCAAATATAAATCGAATTGCTTTGTTTGTTTGTGGGTTCAACGACCAGCTTGAGCAACTCAATGGGCTACAAGCAGTTGCCTGTTCCTAATTTAGGATCACTGGCTCCAAGGAAGGGAGAGAACCAGTGCCATAAGAAAACAAAAATATCCATGTCTCACCCGGATTCGAACCCAGACTCACTTGGTACGAATGGTCAGAAGACAGCACTTAGACAACTGTGCCACAAGGGCAGCAAAAAACAAATTGCCTTTATAAAATTCATAAATTCAACTCTTTCACTGTAAGATAGATATTAGAGGTGCTGCGGTGTCACAAATTGCTTGCATGAATAATGCGATAATGAATATGAAACATATGGAAATCAAATATATCTTAAAGAAATTGATTGAACAAATTACATTTCATAACTAATATCAGTTTTACTTACAAGTAATTCAACTTCTACGATTGGAAACAACTCAAAATTCAAGTATGTGTGTAATTCTTTCTCCTGAGGATTAGAAGTTTTGCGAAACTGTTTTAGAAAAGATTGCCAATCAGATAAAGTTGAGCAGACACATTCCCATTCTTTTTTGTTGGCCTTTTTCGCACTTAACTCACGATACAGTCTTAAATCTGTAAAACAAAACCCACTATTTTACTTATCATTATGAAAAATAAATATGGTATGAAAACATATGAAGAAAAAATGAAATACAGAAGGAACATATAACATTCAGGAATGTCTGCATGAAAAAAAAAGATAATGAATATGAAGTGCAGAATGTCGTGAAGTGGGTAGGGGGTGGGGGTGGGAATGCATGATGAATGTCAGTGAAGCTTGAGTTGCATGCCAAGATCACTGTAAATGGAGATGTTTGATACATCAACACTAAGTAAAATCTAGCACCACCAGTTTTAAACTTTAAATTGGCATATGAGCTTTCTTTGAGGAGCCTCAGAGAACAGCTTAGCAATATGTATGTATGTGCATGTAACGTATGTACTTCACACACAGCATAAATGTTACATCTGACTCCGTACTTCATATGATTCATACACACTTACTTCAGAACACACAAAGATTATAAATTTTTAGGGATTATTCTGCAACATGGATCTGTAGTAGATAAAGAAACTTTAGCAGTGATTTAAGAAGTGTAACTGTATTACTAGTGCTGAAGATCAGTTTCAGTTATGGTATTTTTTGCAGGTGCTGTTTCATCAGAGTTGTAAAAGTCTACAATTTCAAACATTTTTCTTGGCACACCAACATTACATTTTCTGTAAAAAATGGGAAATGACTGAGTGCAATTTAATTCCTAAATCCTATTTTAATTAAAGTATTAAATGACTGATCTGCATGACTTATTTCCTGAATTAACGACAGAGAATAAGGAAGCACATTCATCAAGATATGAAAAGGAATTTTACGACAGTTCAGAAGAAACTTAAAAATGATGTAATGGTTTCACCAAATTTTGGATGACTATTACAGATCACAAAAAATGGCACTTAAATGCATTTGTTCAGTATTACAGCCCATGTTGAGAAATAAAAAAGCAAAATGTGTGTAAAAAACGAATGTTAGCAAATTCACTGTCATAATGACCACATCTTGCAAACAAACCTACTACTAATGATAAACTCCTCTGCCCAGTAAAGGCATTTGAACACACTTTTTCGAAGTGTAGCATCAGTAATTTTTTAAGCAAAAATCATTTACGCTGCCTAGTGGGAAAATTCAACATCAAAAAAGATGGGAAATGATGGTAATATGACAACAATTTCATGAAAGAAAAATTCAGAAACATGATTTGATAGTTTCTACTGCAAATATCAATCATACTATAAATACCTGTTGTTTTAAAATCATTAACAGCACATCATAGAAAAAAGAAAGAAACGCTTAATTAACAATATATGTTAATAAATAAATACATCGCTCTTTCCACGTTCCAGAAACACACAGCATCCGAAAAAAATTTTCAGCCGCCGCTGTGGAATTGAACCAACAGAACTCTCGATATCTAGCCAAGTGCGTTACATATACGCCACGGTGGCCAACAATCCACGGTGCTATGTGTATTTTTAAGTCAGCTTCTGACATCATAAATCCGTAAGATGGGCTCAGCTACTGAGATGTCTCCATCTGGTGGGCATTAACGGCACTAGCTATATATATATTATAGCAGTTATATATATATATATATACAGATATTGTAGAGCATAAATATACGAATAACATAAAATTAAAAAAAAAAAAACCCAAAAAAACCCCGTTTTGAGATACGGCAGGTCAAAGTGTTTGACCTTGAAACCAAAAAGTAAATGAATATATTCATGTGATATATCATATGAAAGGTCACATCAAATGATTTCCAAAGATACCAATATCGAGGTTCTGTGCCAAATAGGAAAGAAAATATGGCCGATTTTGTAATACATGAAAAGTGAAAATTTGTCAATTTTCCAAGTTGCGTATTTCAGAAACCAAAAGAGATAGAGACTTATTAATTGGCATTAATTTATTTCTCCATAAGCTTTACAGGTGTGCCAAATTTCATAAAATTCTGAGGAGGTCAGGTTGTAAGCTGTGTTGATTTGACATGGAAGCCAGGTATTAAAGTGCTATTAAAATAAAAATACTAACAAGTTGCAAAAGTCAAAATTGTTTTGCCGAAAAAATAAGTTTCATCACAATCAGAATTTTTAATATTGAAACCCACATACACACACATTTTCAGATGGGGTTTTTTCCCCCTTTCCTTCTGGGTGTGGCCAACAAAAATGAACACTCATTTTAGCCCATCTGCTAATTAACAGTGGATGGTTCAATGTGGCACAAACATGGTTCAATATGGCATAAACAGTTTTTTTTTTAAGACATCAACTTAGGCCAAATTTCAGTCATAATACTAAACATAAATTTTTACAAAACTAAAAACCTATGTATTAACCTTATAAATAAAAAAATTAACCCTAAAAGGCATGTACAATGTAAAAGTGTGATTCCATTTTGAATTTTTAGATAGTATTGCCAAGGGAATTTCCTCTTAAATCAGTTCATGTATGATTACATTACCAGAGCACTAGAATATTATATACACATAGCTGCCCCAGTGGCCAAGTGGTCAAAGGCAGAAGCTTCTGTCTATGCTGATTCCAGGTTTTTGAGTGAAGCGTTTGTCATACAGAAACTGGTTCTATTCCGTCCCTGAAACAAGTGACTGGATATAGGCTTAGATGCTTACGGGCACTCACTACAGCCAAAAGCATGTGTGTGAAATAAAAAGTAAACATTTAAAAATGTTTGAAAACAAAATAAATATGTCAATGCGTATATAAAAATCAATTTAGATTAATTCTGGAGTTTATTGAACACCTAGTATACTCAGCTGAAGGGCAAATGTTAAAAAATGGGCACACGCAAAGCTCATTTTTGTTTGGTCATAATTCCTCACATATGAAGGTCTAACAGTTATGCATAAGCATACTTTTATATGAAAGCTGCATTTTTTAAGTTTACATGTTTTTTACTTACCATCCAAATACCAATACACATTATTGAAAGCATCTTGTCCTGCACAGATACCCCTCTAGAAATCAAAAAGAAAAAAATAAATTAATAAACATGACTATAAAACAAATAATATCAAAATTAATACAAGATTGGAATATATATATATAATACAAGATTGGAATATATATATATATATATATATATATATATATATATATATATATATATATATATATTCCAGTGTGTGTGTATATATATACACACACACTGAGTGGCCACTTTATTATGACCACCTGACAGTTTTAAGCAAATGAGCTATGGCTGCACGCTGTTGCCGCCAGAGGGCGAGGCTAGTATAAAAAGGGAAAGCTTAGTGCTTGCGACAGTAGTAGAAGTGATTTTTGGGTGACGAGATGGGTAAAAAATGCGATTTGACGGACTTTCAATGTGGGATGATTGTAGGAGCTCGGAGCCATGGAGCGAGTATCACCGAAACCGCCGCATTCGTGAAATGTTCCAGAGCAGCTGTTGTTAAAGTGTTTAAAGACTGGACTATCAGCCAAAAAACTGGGTCTCTATGTGCAACGTGTTGTCATCATCGACTAGTGACTGCTCGGGCGGAACAGAGAGTGTCCAGACTAGTAACAGACAACAGAAGGGAAACAGTGCAGCAAATTACAGACCATCTTAATCAAGGATTCCCTCAAATGATCTCTGCATGCACTGTTTGCCGTACACTGCATCGGATGGGATATGGCAGCCGAAGGGTATTCGAATACCTTTGCTGTCTGCAGTTAACAAGAGAAAACATCTCCAGTTCACACAGGAGCACAAGGATTGGACAGTCGATAATTGGAAACAAATTATATGGTCCGATGAATCACGTTTTCAGTTGCCCCATGCTGATGGCCGAGTGAGAATTTGGCAAAAACAGCACGAAAGCATGGACCCCAAATGCATTGCTACAACCCTTCAAGCTGGTGGAGGCAACGTTATGGTTTGGGGAATATTTTCCTGGCATGCTTTGGGCCCTTTAATTCGTGTTGATCAATGTCTGACTGGCACATCATATCTAAACATCGTTGCGGACCAAGTGCATCCTGTCACGTGGATGGTTTATCCCAATGGCGATGGCTACTTTCAACAAGATAATGTGTCCTGCCATAGTGCTTGTATATTGTACAGGATTGGTTTCAGGAACATGCCAGTGAGTTTACTTTGGTTAGGTGGCCCTCACAATCTCCAGATCTCAACCCCATTGAGAATTTGTGGGATGAAGTTGAACGAGCCATCAGACAGTTGGATCCACAACCCTGCAATCTCACACTCCTCGAAAGTGCTATTCATCAAGCATGGTCTCAGATTCTACAAACCACCTATCAACATCTCGTGGTCCATGCCACGGAGAATCGACGCAGTATTAAAGGCAAAAGGTGGCCCAACGAAGTACTGAGGGAGTGGTCATAATAAAGTGGCCACTCAGTGTATATATAAAGTTAGAATGGAATTACAGAGTGTATCCTTATAAAGAACATATTCTAATCATAATGAACTGAGTTTGAATACTGAAGCAAAGAACACACAAAAGATAGATATTTACATAGCACAACAACCAAACACTGTATAATTTCATACAGGTGCAGAAACCTACATATTATTATCAATAATACCAACCAGAATGAAGTGTATTTATAATATTTAAATACCAAATCAAAGTTAATTATTTCATAACAAACAAACAACAAAACAGAGGGGAAGGGGAGTTCACCCATACCACAACCTACAGATATACAGGGTATCCAAGAATTATTGGACACATTACAAAATTATATAATACAAAACATTAAACAGATAGAAAGAAACTGATTTACAATGTAACTACATAAGTTAAATTTCGACGTGAGATCCCTTGGTTGCTCAATAGAATGTCCAAGTGATACTCGATTTCATGCCATGTATTGGCAAGCATCTGAGGAGTTATGGAATTAATAGCAGCTGTGATACGCTTGCTTCAGTTCTTGCAAATCAGTACAAGGTGTCTGATAGACACGATCCTTCACATAACCCCACATGAAATAACCCAGTGGAGTTAGATCTGGAGAGCGAGGTGGCCACGGAATTGGACCACCACGCCCAATCCACCAGTTGGGGAAATGCTCATTTAGGCACTTACGTACACATGTTGACCAATGCAGAGGCTTGTTGGAAAATGACGTTATCATATCTTTTGATCTGGGGTATAGCAAAATTTTCTAGCATATCCAAGTAAATGTCACTATTTATGTTTTTTTCGCAGAAGAAGAAAGGGCCAATCACTTCTCTTTTTGATAGGGCGCACCACACATTAACTTTTGGAGAATCACGTTCCAGTTCAATAGCAGCCTAAGGCGGTTCACTGCCCCATATCCTACAGTTGTGACAATTCACAATACCTGATACATGAAATGTGGATTCATCACTAAAAATTACAGTACTGAGACAGTTTTCGTGGTTTTAACTCGATTCAGCATATTCACAGCGAAATCGTATCGCAGAGCGTGATCATTTACATGCATCTTTTGCACTATTTGAATTTTATAAGCATGAAACTTTAATTTATTGCGCAAGATATCGTGAACTGTCGATTTCGGAATGCACAGTTCTCTGCTTGCTTTACAAACGGATTTCCTGGGGCTTCGTCAGAAACTTTCATTAACTTGGTCAACCGTCTCAACGCCCACGCTAGGCCTACCGGCTCCTCAACGATGTTCCACATTGCCAGTTTCTTTAAACTGTTTCATCCGCCGCTTAACTGAATTTGTTGACGGAGAATTACAACCATATCTAAACAGTACCGTCTTTTGACTTTAATGACAGACTTTAATTCCGCAAGCCATAACACACATCGTCTTCTGCTTTACGGATGACATGACTACTGATTGTGCATTTCTCATACATTCCTCATCAGGCCACACCTAGCGTCAGCTATCGGATTGTGGGAATAACAATTCTGTAAAACAAAAATATAGAAAACGTGTTAGTAAAACATGACAGAAAAACGGACATTGCTCATAGTTTTGTTGTTTTTTTGTACATAATTTTGTAATGTGTCCAATAAATCTCGGACACCCTGTACTTTAAATTTAATTTTCTTTTGATTGGTCATATTATGCACTGGTCACAAAAAGTTAGGGATATTGCATGGAATGCAGGATTATACATTTGTACTTTTAAGGTATTAAAACCCTGCAAAGTGCGCATAGTTTACGTGCAATTCATAAATGAAATACTATTAAAAAGCGCCAATCACTTACCCTAAAGATCATGGTAATTTCTATCGACTACACACTTCCAGCACATCAATTATCGTTTACAGACATCTTGCTTATGATTCCTTCTTTCGGGATGAAACTTCACATTTTTTTTTTTTAAGCCATATGAGATGTAACTATAAGCTTGTCAATTCCATAAAAACCACACAAGCATACTACTCATTCATACACTTCAATTAAAAAACTATGTACATATTTACACAACCTTACATTCCTAGGTGGTTAAGCCTTTGTCAACTGTGAGTAACAAAAATGCTCCATCTGTTTCAAAACCCCTGCCACTCCCAATGCAGGATGTTGGTATCTTAATCAACATGCATTGATATAACATCAGCGACGGTACATAACACAAACAATAAAGGGTGCATTTACAAAAATAATTTATGTGTTGTTCAATTTCTGCACACAACAAAGTAGCACTGCAATATAGACAAAATAGTAAATTCGGAGAGTGTCCAAACCTCTAGATTTCAGTACCTGGTAAACACCACCTCTGCACCAAAGAACGTCTTGACATCTATGAGGCATACTTGTAATGACATTATTAATGAGTGTATGGGGCAGCTTGTCCCATATTACAGGTAACACATTATTGAGGTCTGCCAGTATACTGGGGTATGTAACATGGTTATAATGTTGCTGTACAGCATCCCAAATGTTCTCAAGAGGATTGAGGTCAGGAGACCTCGGAGGCAGCTGTAAAGATTCAATCCCATGATTTCCCAGCTCCTGAAGCACACTACGAAGTTGGAAAATTTGTGAGAATTAACTGATGCATGATGTTCAAAGTATTTGTGTTCTCAAAGTTATCTAAAATAGTGAAAGCTTTAACAACATGCATTCACGGTCCTCAGGCTGAAAATTCTTTAAGTACGATGGATAAAATTATGGTCACAGAGGAAATAGAAGAAAAGCGACAACGAAGAAACGAGAAAGGAATGATATCAACAGAAAGAAAAATTAAGCAATGAATATTGTGCAGATGTAGAGTCAACAAAAGACAAATATGGCCATGGAATTTGCTGAGAAGAAAGCAACATAAGAGGAAAATTCAGCCGATATTCTAGCAAGTACTACAAAACAAAACCAAAAAAAAAAAAAAAAAAAAAAAACTGTGTTTGAAACAATATGCTTTAAAATCATTTTATTTTGTTTTGAATTAAGTAATTTTATATTGTGAATTAGTAATATACTCCAGTTTATATTAACATAAATTACATTGAAAAACCCCATCTTGCTTGTGCTGCATTATCACATTTTCTCATCACACGTTCTAATTTTTCACCCGGTTCAAAAGTTCAGCTGTTTTTTCCCCCTCTGTCAGTCTCGTGTAGGCATGTACCAGCAAACTTTCCATCCTGCAACAGGAATCTATGCCAGAAATCAATTAATTCTGCAGACAGAAATATTGTGAGAATTAATGGCAATTTGATTTCCAAAACATGTGGCATGCAATGTTTCTTTTTCTATCTTTTTTTCTTTTTGTGGGGGTGGGATATAGAAGTGACAATCAATTATCATTCAAGTGATAAATTCCTCAGAAAACTGTGACAGTTCATGAAACAGCTGTCACGTGCTGGATAAAAAGTCAACATTGCAGGATGGAAGCAAGATCAGGTGATTGACCTGTTCTGTACCAACAGAATGTGCCCCACAGCATGACACCACCTCCAGAATTTTGAGTTTTTTTTTTTTTTTTTTTTTTTGATTGGAGGTTTAACGACCACCGTGAGCAACTCAATGGGCTATAAGCAGTCGCCCGTCCCTAATTTAGGGTCACTGGTTCCAGGGAAGGGAGAGAGCCAGTGCCGTAAGACAAACACAACATCCATGCCTGACCGGGATTCGAACCCGGACCCCTTACGGACGAATGATCAGAGGCCAACGCCTTAGACCACTGCGCCACCGGGGCGGCAATTTTGAGTTTTGTTTACAAGGCAAGCTGGGTGCATTTCTTCATGGGACTCCTGACAAACTCTCTGCCTACTCTCAATACAGAGCAAGGTGCGCCGTGCCAATTAGAACCACATGACTTTTCCCAATTTTTCAGCGTTTCCTGACACCACTGTAGACAAACTTTCTGGTTCTTTGCAGAAATCAGTGGTTTCTGTACAGGTATGAGACTGCCAACACCAATCCTCTTCAATTCCTGTGCATTATTCACTAAGATATGGGTTGGGAACAGTCTTCTTGAATGCTTCTGTCAATTGTTGCACACAGGAAGTCCCGCTTCTTCATACAAGCCTTCTCTGGCGATGATGATTTCCTTCCTGACAGATTGTCTTCACACCACGGTTACACCTCTTAGACAAGCAATATGGGATATTTTTCCACTGATTAAAGACCTGGGATATCTCACCTTTTGAGAAACCAGTCAGCTGTGCTGCTTTTAAAATCATCGCCTAGCCAGACACAGGCATCCACAATAAATCCATTATTGAACTTCGAAAGATCCTTTGTGTTCCCCATTGTGAGTAACACTACTGATGATTACTGACAAGCAGCAATCTTAAATAGTTGCCTAAAGCACATGACCACTTATTTTGCATATAAGCTGCATAAGTGATGTTTATGTACATCTGCATAAAGGTTTTTAATACAGTGGCCAGTGTGTGTAATAGCAAAGCATTTCTTAACTACATATTTACCACCGAAGTATCAATATCCATATCACATTTTCTAAGAAACCGCCTTCACAATGTGGGTCTTAACAACATGAATGTTGAAGATCACACTTTCAAATTCCAATTAAAGAGCTACATTTGTACAAAATTTACACACAGTAGAGCGTAGAAAATTCGAACAAGCTCCCCTCCTTTTTTTTTTTTTTTTTTTGTGGTGGTGGAAAGCTTAAGTATAGTCCGTTTATTTTAACTTGGCACTTGATGATAATGGAATCACCTAGTTTTTTGGGGTGCACGCATTATTTTGGGAGCGACACGCTGAAGGTGGAGGTGACTTCTGATACTCAGAGACAAAAGGTGAAAACTTCTCGTCACTTGTTCCCTGCAGGGCTAAGATTTTACGACCCACTACCGCAGCAGTACCCCCTCTTGTTTCATCCCTCAACCCCATTTGTTCACTGTGAGCCAGGAGCAAGGTTATTACCCCTGCACTCAACATAAAGCACACCTCTTGGCAATCGGAATCCGCTTGTAATGAGTCACTGATGACCTCTTTATCAGCAACAGCACGCATTCCAGTCAATTCAAAATCGCCATAAGAAATGAAGTGCAACGTCTATGAGTATGGCATCTGCAAAACAGAAACAAATTTTTTGACAACTGAATCAAAAATTGAAATTTTAAATAAGCTGTCAAAAGGAGAAAGTGGATCGAAGTCAGCAAAAATTTATGCCAGTAAGCCTACCTACCATAAGTGACATTAAAAAGAACAAGGAAAGCATTTTCAAATTTGCATCAACATTCAACTCAGATGAAGGTTCTACAAGAAGAAAAAGAAAAACTATGAGGATGGCAAATGACACATCTTTGGAAGATGCCATTTATTTATGGTTCACCCAACGACGAAGCTTATGGGAACCAATAACGGGACCTCTGCTATGTGGAAAAGTAGTGGATTTCAACAGAAAGTTGGGAGGTCCTTCCGATTTCAAAGCCAGTACAGGGTGGCCTAGGAACTTTAAATCATGACATGGCATTTGAGAACTTCGTATTAAAGGAGAAATTTTATCTTCTGATTTTTCTGCTGCAGAAGCTTTTAAAGCAAAGTTTATGAAACTTGTAACAAAAGGAATATTCCAGAGATGACATTTTTTTTTTTTTTTATTGGAGGTTTAACGACCACTGTGAGCAACTCAATGGGCTATAAACAGTCGCCCGTCCCTAATTTAGGGTCACTGGTTCCAGGGAAGGGAGAGAGTCAGTGCCGTAAGACAAGCACAACATCCACATCCATGCCTCACCGGGATTCGAACCCGGATCCATTTTCGACGAATGATAAGAGGCCATCGCTTAGATCACTGCGCCACCGGGGCGGCAGAGATGACATTTACGATGCTGATGGAACTGGATTAAATTGGAAGTCCCTGCCCCAAAAGTCCCTTGCACCTCTTCGGGGAAATGCAGCTCTTGAATTTAAACGTAGCAAAGAACAAATTGCAGCTCTAGTTTGTGGTAATGCTAATGGAGCTCATGCTTTGCCACTACTAATCATAGGAAAGAGAAAGAAACCTCAATGTTTCGAAAATGTCACCTGTGTCCTTGTAAGTTTCAAAGCTCAAAAAGTGCGTGGGTGAACTCAGAAAATTTTATTGACTGGTTTACCAGGTTTTGTACCCTTTAAGGGAGGCGGGGTGGGGGGGGGGGGGGGGGTCAAGGACTTCCCAGGACATAAACAAAAAAATTCCAGAATGATTATTATGCTTTAGAGTATCATGGTCAAATTATTTTTTAAAGGTAATTTTGGTTTTAAGTAATAAAAATGAAGAAAGATGTAAATTAATGAGTGTGCTTTTTTGCTCATTACATTTCTTTTTGATGTTTTTAATAGGAGAATTACCCAATAATGCAAAACTCAATCATGGTGGTGCAATTACCGTAACAAGGCCTCTCAGAAAATCCTTTCTCTTAATCTGAAAGTGATTAATTCAATTAGTCATTTTAGCTGCATTACTATTGTGCACTCTCTTCCCATGTAACCAGTCTATTATTGATAGTAATTGAAATTATTATAAAATAAAGCAAGGGCAGATCCAGAATTTAAGAATGGGGAGGGCACACGTCTAATCAATTTAAAGAAGAAATATAGAAGGAAACATGATATAAGTCTACGTCTCTTAGCGGAAGAATTCAGAATAATGGAAAAGTTGAAGATACGCAAAAATATTCTTCATGAAAAAAGCTATGAAAGGAAAAATACTTTTTTAAAATATGTCTTCCAGAAGTAGAGAAAGCTAGCAAAAAAAAGTTTCAACCTTTACGCACCTAGCTGGAAAGTTTTGCATTATTTAATTGCTCCTTGCTGTTATTGCTGACGGAAACAGCTATCTCCGCTACAGAAAATAGTCCCTAGTGTTAAGAGCAAAAAGCAACACAAAGACTACCCAGAATCCATTTTTCTTTGGTCAATATTAAAGATAATGCTCCACATTTCTGTTGTAGCAGATCACATACAATAAAGAAGAAATTTCTCAATAATGTTTTTAGAAGAGGCGATACAGCTGCAAAACTGAAGTACAAAAACACCACCTAGCGACAGAACTGTGAACTATAAAATTCCTCATATACTAGCCTAAAGTGTTCTACAAGGTAAATGGCATCCGATGTTGAATTTTTTTTTCTTTAAATCACACATGTAGAAGCAGATATTGAGAAAACAGATTAAAAATTGGCGACCTCTAATAGCAAAGTTGTGCATTATTTTGGGAAGAAAATATACACACAGAGTTTGCATAGGTAGTAGTATCAAACCGAGGAAGGAAGTTTTTACAGTTGGATTTTTCATCCCGCAGATTTGCTGTAAACAGAAATGTGACAGGCTTGTGCGTTAGGAACAATTTGAAATTACGAGAAACATTTCGCAGCGGAAACACTCTCCAAGAAAGAAAGAATTTTTCAAATCTGACTCTTAGAAGCAGAGATATCAACAAAAATAAGATATACATCCACACCTGCTGGCGAGAAAGCTATACATTATTTTAAGAATAAAGTTTTCTAAAAAAGGTTTTTTGAGGTGAGTGGTATCACTCCATGAAAGAATTTTTTCAGTCTGGTTTTCAGGAGCTCAGATTTTGCTGCAAATATATTGAAGCATAAATAAACACTTACGCCTCCTGGTGGCCAAACCGTTCTTTACCAACTATTAGAAATTATATGCAAAACCTTTCCCACCAGGAGCTGTATCTAATAGAAGAAAAAAAATTCAAATTGGAGTTTTAGAAGCAGAGATATCGAGGAAAACATAATTTACCTTTACACCCCCTAGCAAAAAATTGATGTGTAACTTGAAAAAGTGAGTAAACCTAAACGAGTCTTCAACATAAATGGAATCGAAAAGTAAAAGATTTTTTTTCAATTGGTTGTTTAGAAGCAAATATATGGAATAAAATATATAAAGAATTTCTGAAATCTGACAAATAGTTGCAGAGATATGGTGTCCACAGGTGGACGGACAGCAGGACAAACCGGTAACATAAGCACAATCTTTTTTTTTACAAAAGATGCGCTAAAAAAGAGGCAAAACTGATTTCCTAAAAGAAATTCAAACATATTTTTAAGCACTAATTTCAAGGCTCCCCAAGACAGCTTTCAAAAAACACCGTTTTTCCAGGATATTCCAGGGCTTGAAAATGTAATCATGATTTTCAAGGACTTTCCAAGTTTTCGAGTACCCATGCACACCCTGTTTACCCATGACTTTGGGCCCAATGTTAAAAAATATTGTGAATGAGTATGAGAAGGCAAAACAGGCAAGGTTTTACTCATTCTAGATAACGCACCATCGCATCCCTCAACTGAATAGTTGAACACAACTGAAGATGGCTTCGAAGTCTTTTATTTTTTCCACCAAATGTCACAGCACTTGTACACACTATGGATCAAGGTGCCATCGAAAAAAATTAAAGGAATGTATAGAAAGCAAATTTTGCGCAGTTTACTTTTGGCAGATAACAACGATGAATGTAGTATTGTTGAGTTTTCCAAAAACTTCATCTTAAGGACTGTTGCTATATGTTGGCTGAGTCACGGCAATCAGTCACACAGAAGAATTTAAAAAATGCTTGGAAAAAATTATGGTCTATGGAAGAAAAAATTGAAGAAGTTGAGTTAAGCCGAGATAAAGACAATGGGAATGAAATAACCAATTTATTCAAATCAATTTCTGGGTTCGAAGAAAGTGATGAAAGTAATCCAAAGGAGTAGATAGAAAACGATACTGATGGCACTGGATATCCTATTTTAAATGAAGATGAAATCACAAAATCTGTTACGGAAAGCACCGCTCCTGAAACTGATGCAGATGATGAATCTAACGTCAACGTTGATCCTACTCATGCTGAAGCATTCACTGCACTGGAGACTGCCATGAATTGGTTTGAAAAACAAACTGAGTGTTGTTCAACTAACTTCTCTTATTGAAAAGAATGAGTTATTTAGTGGCAAAAAAGCAAAGTTTGAAAATAGTGCAACAAAAAATTTGTGATTATTTTCTAAAAAAAAAAAAAAATGCATGAACTTTTTTTTTAGCACTTATTTTTTAATTCAGTGTAAATAGGCTCTTCAAATGTGTTATGACTGGTAAGTTTTGGAATGTTGTACTTTATGTTTAAAAATTTCACAGCAGTAGTAAAAATGGCAAATTTGTTTCATATTGCATAACAAAAAAAAAAATCCTTGTCTTATGTAATATTTTTTTGTGTGTACAGTTGCTTATTTTTGGCACATGTATCTAGATAATATAATTTAGAAATGTTAGAATATTTGTATTGTTTTACATGCTTGATAATCCTAACACATCGAAAGTCCGAAATACCAGTGGTCCCAATTAGTTTGGATTTTCGACGCTCTACCGGGCTGCTTATTTGCAATAAAAAATAGAAAGTAGCAGAAAATATTTACTAGATCATCTGGATTGTAGTTTTCATCCAAAAAATCAGCAATATCTTCTTCCTTTTCTTGGTGAACATGGTCAATCAGCCACTTCAAAGCACCCAGCTGAGAAAGGATGGGGGGATGAAGAGATAAAAGAAAGAAAAGAGTAATGTATATGATAAGAATGACTGCACGCAAATACTGGTACACATTACAATAATTTAGCAATGGTTTTTAATTAGTGGTATACATAAGACACACACAAGAAAATAACTTTTCAATAGCTGTTTGTGGTAGACTTTTAACAGTACAAATAATCACTGACCATGTTTTCTCGAGCATATTTACACTGTTCTTAAACATGATACACAAAATACTAATGAATTAGAGCCTTCTCATTGGACACATTAGGTTCCTCAGTGGGTCAGAAAAAGTCCTTAATCACTACACGCTACCAGCATGTGCTGGCTGATTTGCACACTTTCATGACCTTCGCACATCCTGCGGCCAATGCCTAGGCAGCACCACTGTGTAATTTAATGTCTACCACCATCAGATAATCTCCTACTTGTAGGAGAAACATTATCGCTGCACATAGACTTTGAGCCAGCTATGCGGGAGACAGTCTGTTAATCTCATGCCTACATTCAGGGGTCGAGCAGGCTATTTCATGCATGATCTGTACCCAGTTCTTCAGTACACATATTTTCATCTGTGGCGGACACTGTTTTCAACGTAGGTGCCTGTCAAAGTATAGCATTTTATATTGGAATACATAGAGTATTTCTGCAGTGTGAAATTAATAATTTTGATAAGTACTATTGCTAGGAAAGATTTTTTTATATATATTCTAGCAGCATAAATGCGTTTTAAATTAATGGTGTGGATTTGTTCTAATGTGCTGATATATGATACTCATACACAGAAATTACAGAACTAAATACACTACAAAAATAAAAATACATAGTTCCATATCTATGGTGAGTTTTTCACTTCTGAGTACTACCAGAAGTGTGCATGCGTACGTGTGTACAGTTTTTCGACTTCTAAATGCTTTCATGTAGATTGAAAATGCTCAGCAAAACACTGCAACTTCATTGGAATCTAATGAAGGGCAAATTCAGGTATACATCTAATAGAAAGCCTGAAGAACAAAAGAACAAGACTCATTATTCAGCACGGTAGGATGCCCCCCCCCCAATGAGACAATTTTTTCAGCAAAAGTATGTGCATGCTTTGAAGTATGTTATTTCATAAAATGTATGTGAATTATTTACATCATTTTCCAGGATTACAACAAACGGTATGGTTTAGAATACTAAACCAATTCAACCTGATGTAAGAAACTGAGTAGGAAATGTGAAATTAGTAATTCCTGGAGAAATTGAAGTTTTTTTTTTTGCTTAATCATTAGAAAAACCAGTAAAAAACAGAAAAGGAAAACCACTAAAAATACACACAAGATGAAAAAATAATAACATAGCGCATGAACCTTTTTGAAAAAATACCCTGATGTAGCTGAAACACAGCATACAATCATAGAATCAAGTAATTGAAGAATAAAAGAAATACCAAAAACTGTTGAACATTTTTGCAAAATTCATTGAGGTACTTACAGGACATACAGAATTTGCTGATAAATTGATATTGGAACCACATGAATTTTTTAAAAAGTTAAGCTAAAAAGCACTTGCTATGGTCTATTTAAATTTAAAATGAACGAATTAAATACTCGCATGTTACTTCAAATCCAGTCATACGGTGCCAGAGTCAACAAAACAAAAAAAAAAACTTGAGCTTTCTCCTTTTATTAACAGTTTTTGCAAAAAACGGAGTTAAAATTAACTATCCTGAAAATTTTTTACACTATAATTATGTTTTAGAAATACAGGGTGTCCATAAAGTCTTTCCTACATTACAAAAATTAATATAAAAAAATCTATATAAGTTGAAATAAAATGATTGGCCACATAATACAGCAGCACTCAAAGTTTTTTTTTTCCTATTCTTTAGGTGAGCGATACTGCTGAATAAGAGCAGCATTTCATCGATAATGGCTTCCATACAAGAAAAAGCAACGTGCTTGTTGTGGTTCCACGAGACCAAATCTGCGGTTACTGTCAGCATCATTTCAGAAAAGAGTACAGAGGATCACCCCCGGACCAAAAAAGCATAAAAGCTTGGTACGAAAAGTTTCAAGTGATGGGTAGTGTTGGCGATCTCCCCGAACGGGCCGACCAACAGTTACACAAGAGACACCTGCAGCTGTTCAGGAGACATTTCTGCGAAGCCCCAGGAAATCCGTTTGTCGTGCTTCACTGGAAAATAGGATTCCCCGTACACGGTTCACAAAATTTTACACAAATGTCTTCATTTGTATGCTTATATGGTACAGATCGTTCAAGCCCTTCAATCTGATGACCGGCCTCGCTGTGCTGCACTTGCAACAGAGATGTTGCAGCGCATAGCTCATGATAGTGATTATCTGCAGCACACTGTCTGTTTCTCAGATGAAGCCACATTCTATGTCTCTGGTGCAGTAAAGAGGCACAGTCTGCAAATCTGGGGATCTGAAAGTCCCTGTCATGCCATCGAACAACAGAGGGCTAGCCCGAAAAAGAACGTATGGTGCGGCCTAATGAATGACAGAATCATTGGACCCTTCTTTTCTACAGAGCCCATGGTAACATGTAACATGCACCTGGACAGGCTGAAACGTTTTGTAGTACCTCAGTTGCATGCACTTCAACCTTCAGTTATTTTCCAATAAGACGATGCCCCACCACATTATTAAATAATGGTTCATGAGTTAATGAACGCCACATTTCCGGACAGATGGATTGGCCGCGACGATCCCACGACATGGCCACTTCAATCGCCCGACATAACCCCTCTACACTTTTTCCTGTGGGGTTATGTGAAAGACCAAGTTTGCTTTAGCAGTATTCCGGATGTCGAGACGTTGAAGAGCAGAATAACGGATGTCATTAGCTCTGTCTCTGCAGAGATGTTAAAAAAATATGGCATGAAATCGAATATTGCTTAGATGTCCTCCGGGCCACATATGGCGCCCATGTCGAGGTGTACTGACACTGGGTGGGGGTGGGGGTGGGGGCTTTACTTGTGCACCATCATTGTCATTCAGTCCCTTTTTTGTTCCTGTAAGACATTTTTTTATATTAATTTTTGTAATGTGGGAAAGACTTTATGGACACCCTGTACATCTTAACAAATATTTATTTGAATGAAATACATGTTATCATTGAACTGATATCTGAAATCTGTGATGTTCCTAATAAAATTTTACATAAAAAATAAAACTATTACAGCAACAGATTTTTCATTTGAAGCAAATCATTGCACACTCAAAGCAAACCAATCACTGCAGCAATAGCAGCCAACTTTTCACAATGGGAGGGGATATATATATATATATATATTTTAGCACTGTTAAATTCCTTTTCTCAAGCACTAATTTCATAGTGTACAAACATATGAGCAAACATTTAATGCTTTACTTTCTTCTACTTAAGAAAAACAAAAGGAGGAAATAAGCAATTTCACAGTTCCCCCATACAAATTCTCCACAATCCAAATGCAGTCTTCTCCTTACCCATAAATATGTGCTCCGTGTTTCTTTAAAAGATGAACTATTGTAGACAGGCCATCAGGAATAACTATAGTTAAATCATCAGCTATGCTTCTCATTTTGACTACATCTTGAATACTCCCTCAAAATATTTGTTACTTATACTAATGCATATGGATTTTGCTTATTTCTACACCCTCATTCTGAAGTTCAGAGTAAATACAGTCTGCTCACAAAAAATCCAAATGCCTTTCAAAAACTTCTGCAGCAGATTTTTCAAGTTTGATTTTTACAATTACAAAGCTCATGGTGAAATATAAAGCTGCATTTTTCGAATGGGAACCATTTTGAAGAAAACTCTGATATGGTTGACATCATACAAGTAATTCCACAATCTCTGTCACCAAGAATCATATTCATATAATGCCGCACTTTTCTGGCTGGTGGCAATCACACTCAAATTACGAGGCATTCTTCAAAGAGTCACAAATCTCAATCAAATAATTAGCAACAATCTTCACACCAATGGAAATGAGTGTTTAATAATTATGTTTTCTTCCAGCCATTATATGATAATGTTCATAAAGTGCTGTAATCATTCTGTCATCAGAACTCATATTTTCTTGTCGAAATAGATTGATTCCAAAGGATTGGCATTCACATCATGCTGTTATCTTCTCACTAATGTAAGTCATACTATCTTGTCAAAACAACGTGATTAGCATTCAAATAAAGCTGTAACCGTCCCATTGCTGAAAATTATATTTTCCGGTTGAATAAATTATTCAAAGCAATTCATGCTTGAAGTAACATAATTTTATTCGGGAGACAAATGATCTAAAACATATTTTGTTTTCATAAAATATGCAACAGAAATCCAAGTGACTAAGGGGGGTGAGTGTAAAAATATCTGGCAAATCCAGAGCCTCCCCACCACCAAACACAAAACTGCTTCAAGCAACTTTGGTATAACATCCGTTGACTTTATTGGTGTAAAACAAACTGATATTGCAGAGCTTTCGCTCACCAATGGGTGGTGTTTTCAAGGCAGACTGCTACTAATCTATGCGAAGAGGTTAGTATCAGTCTGCCTTCAAAGAGCCACATGTTGGTGAACAAAACCTCAGCAATATCAGTTTGTTTTACGACAATAAAGTCAATGGATGTTATACCATAGTTTATTAATTTGGTGTAATCATGCTCCTTGATTATAATTTATCTGCTTCCAGCACTTTATAAAACTATAAAATACCAAACATTCTACACACAGTTCAGAAAACCACTTTTGTACATGTTACAGAATGCTTTTCTCCTCTACAAAATGCCTAACAAAACTGCATACAAAGAGAACCATTTTTTTTTAATTCTTCACATGAATTCTGAAAACATGGGAGCATTTAAGTGAATTTGAAAAATCAGAAAATAGTGACAAAAAATACAGGGTCTAGCAGGAAAAACAGTACAGTTGGCAGCTATGTTGAAACAATAAATATTACATCTGAAAAAGCTGGAGTAGTTTCAGTTGATAAAGTCAACTGAACTCTGCCTTTGCTTGAATATGAACAAAAAAAAAAAATATTTGTTATGGCAAAGAGGAAAAACAAATACAGCCCCTATTAAGTAGACAAAAACATCTCCAGGTAGCACTGACTGGCAATATATTTCATTTCACTTTGAATGCTGTCTGCTTTCATGTGCTATCTACTTTGGGTTACAAGAGGTACACCCAACAAAACTCTAAATAAGTTTGTGCATGTTCTACTCCAAATCACTGAGAATTCTTCAATTCCCCTGCGACTTGTTTCCAGCACAGTATGCAATCACATGCTGTATATCTTATATCTGATAATATATTGGTCATGCTTCATTTAAAACACACTATATTTTGGAACCACTAACAAATTTCTGGTGCCGATAGTTTCCTCAGAAGATAATAAAGTTTTGTTATTATGAAATTTTATTATCAAAATAGTTTACAGTCCTTTTTTCTGAATGTTATCTTGATTAAACTGAAGTTGTTATTTTCTTCCTTTTTCATTCATTAGCTGTATTTATTGAGCTATGGACAAAAAAATAATCAACACAGCTCTGTGTGTGTGTGTGTGTGAGAGAGAGAGAGAGAGAGAGAGAGAGAGAGAGAGAGAGAGAGAGAGAGAGAGAGAGAGAGAGAGAGAGAGAGAGAGAGAGAGAGAGTGAGTGTGTGTGTGTGTGTGTGTGAGTGTGTGTGTGTGTGAGTGTGTGTGTGTGTGTGTGTCCAATAGCATTTCATGAACCTATCACTAGTTTGCAGCCTAAAAAGAAAACCATACAACAAGGTAAAAAAATACAAATTCATTTTTTTAACTAGTGACAAAATACAAAACAACTTATCCTTCTACTAGCCTGCAGCACTTGCCCACTAAACTAAAACAATTTTAAGCATGTAATCACAGAATTTCTGATGATATAATCTCACAGACAAATAGAAAGAAATGACTTCATTTTCAGACAATTTACTGTCATTCAGGTACGGCTGAGTGTTACTTCTAATGACAAGTTCCTTATCTGACTTTTGCTGTTTGTTATCAGAAATTGGTATGCTTAACACACTCACAACTACAATAGCAGATTAATGAATCACGCCACAAGATCAATAAGTAGACAAATTAGTTCACGATGTAACCGGTGATTCATTTTGAGTTCATGCACAATGGGTGATTCATTTTGCAGTATGAAAAGTGGTAAACCTTGTTCTAAAAAGAGGAGGTACACCTTTGTCAAAGGAGACTATTCTCTCTTGTGAATAAAAAGTATTTCTCCACAAAATATTTTTACAAGGGATCCCACTGCTGAAGACGATTAATACCTTAATAACTTGATACAATGAAAGCCATCTGGTTAAGGCATATTTAATAATTTGGTGACTTTCAAGTTCACAAATCTTATTGGCATGTTTTAAATGCTTCACTATGCTTAGTGCTTTTCTGCAAACAATAATGCAAAATCTTCAACATTAATTTTCAGCTGTCTTTGTAGCAGCTAAATGCAATAGATGGCAGGTGCAGCTATGAAATATCATATTTGGATTCCCCTCCCCGAAACTTTGCTACCCCTTTATATTTCCACACCATAAAGATGCATTCGCTGGTGAGAATACAATACAATTGTGCCATGGTATCGATTTTTTTTCACTAATCCATAACTTAAACATATTTTTCCCTGTTGCATCACCATCCAAATTCGGTAAGCTTAATAACCTGAGAATAATTTTCTCCACTAAAGGTGTCAAATATGAAACAGGAATGGAAAATATTTTTTCTGCAGAACTAGTATTGTTATTATTGGTTGCTAAACTAAATTTAGTTTTCAAAATTTCTGTCATTTCCTGGCCACTGCCAAAAGTCATACTGTTAATAATAGTTGTTTTCATCCATGCACATCCATATATTTTGGCAACATCATTATCCGGAAGCATCTTAATAAACAAAGGTCTGGCATGGTCCAAAATAGAGACGGGCCAATTGGGCCAGACGGGCAAACACTCTATAACAAAAGTTGTAAACAATGTTCCTGCGAGTGTTACACTGACATCTTTCGACACTGAAACAAACAAATATGTAAGGGTGTAACTAAATGCCTTAATTTTAACATTATCCTTATGTCGGCAGTATGTCACATGCCATTTGCAGTCACTGAAATCACCATGTGTGATAGTAAAATTGACTTCACACCAGAACAATAAGCATGAGTTTTGGATATCATAGAACATTTCAAAACAAGCCATCACTTCTCATAAGCTGCTGCAAAGCATTGGTTATGCTGTTGTTTTGACTTAATCTGCAAAAAGATTTTTTTTTACTTCTTCAAAATAATGCACTACAGTGAAACCTGTGAGCAACTACAAAGTCCACTCCACTGCTACACCAAAAGCTTCCCACCCGGCACAACACAAAGAAGCCATTTCATGTATCTCCCATTGATCCGCTTTGCCTCCACATTTCAGAGTAATCCCCTGCTCCTTCCCTCTCCCTACACCTGTCTGGCTCAATGTTGCACTTCACCCTATAAATGAAATACAACACAGATCAAGTGCCAACAGCACGGGTCACACTGCAGAAGAATGGAATATTGCCAAATCAACAAATAGGGGTTACTCATAGTCATGGACTTAGCTGCAAATTTACTCATAGAAGTCATAATCCTGAATTTCAATTTTTTTTTCAATGAGTAGGGAAAGAAACCCCCTCCTCCCTCTTCATTCCAGAACATATTTCTGAAAAAAGTGGTGCGCATTGTAATAATACTTGTATTTTTCCTAAACTAATCATTCAGATGTCATTTTAAAGGTAAGACTTATCTTTCTAAAGCAATAAGTAAGATGAAAAAAATAATAATTTGCAAATAGTTTTGAATAGCTAAAATGTTAATTTTTTTCTATTTTGAAATTCAGAAATTTATATTTTTGATGTGTAAATAAAATCAGCCATAAACTTTGGTCTATTTGAAGAGATACAACTATTTGTCCCCACAATTAATTTCAATATCACATTCCAATGTTTACTTGGCTTTTAGGGTTGCCAAACTTCAAATGGTAATATGGTAAATAAGATTAATAATTAATGCTTGAGGCATTGTTGGAAAAGCATAGTGCTGATAGCAAAATAACCAGCTACCCATTTATTCTTCATCTTGAAACATGTCTGTAAGTAAAAGGAACCACATGTCTAGGACACTAGTTTCTGCTTCCACATACTGCTGAGTTCTTAACAGGGTAAATGACATACAACAGCAATCATTTAAATGATTCTTTTCTTGATTTCCTGATGAAGCTGAACCAAGGTTTCATGGGAAATTACAGTAGTCATGAAAGTGCCTTATAATTACACTTATATACATTGATTACCCTTTCTAATTAGAAATGTTATGCAATGTCTGTAGTTTGCCCCTCTTAAATAATTAAAAGATGGTGTAGAGTTACTGAGATGCCTTGCAAAGTTGGGTAAAGCCCCCCCCCCCAAAAAAAATTGCATCATAAACACACACAGAAGATGTAAAACAGAAAGAAAACATAAACCAGTAAGAGGTAAATCATACATCTAACAACACACTCCTCTGTAACAATGCCAACACAGCAAATGGCAGCTAGTGGAACAATTATGTCGAATGCAGACATGGTAATGCAACTTTCAACAATTGTTATACTGCCTCCACCAAGTCTAATCACAAATTTTAATCAAACCTGTATATACACACTGGTAAACCAGTCAGCACTTCTGTTTTCAAAACTGTCGCTCCAGATAGACGAGCACACACAATAAGTCCTGTATCGAACTATGAAAGATCCTTTGTTTCTCCCATTGTGATCCACACTATTAATGATTACTTACATGCAGCAATCTTAAATAGTTGCCCAAATCACATGGTGACACACATGACCAGGTATTTTGCATACAAGCTGCATAAGATGTTTATGTGCATCTACATAAAGGTTTCTAATTCTGTGGCCGCTGTTTCTACCTCTCAGGGTTAGATGCTTTTTGCCACGAGGAGAAAATGGATATCTTGACTAGTTACAGCCATTCATGTGGAAATTTTTTGTCGTAGACAGTGTGATGGTAAGCGCATTTAGATGGTTGAGATTTGGTCCAGAACAAAGTTTTTAAGTTTTCTAAGAAGTTGGATACATGAAGGTACAATTTTTCACACATCTTTTGGGATATGTGATGTCACAGTAAATAACATACTTGTGTTATTTTTTGACCATCCATCTTCAGACAATACTTCCATAAGTCATATATTTATACAGCATTACAAATATCACTTAGCTGCTTAATTATTAATGTGCTATTTAGACATAATCTACATTTTGAGGTTACTCACCTTTATTCCTAAAATCTTTTAGGAGGTATTCATCTCTACACATTTCCAACACATATTTTTCTTAGTTACATCGTGGTTCAAGGCCCAAAAGAACTCCCGTCTTTTTCAACTCACACAAACTTTGTTTCCCCCACCCAATGACTAAATGCCGATTCAAAATAATCAACCACAAGTATACATAATTCAACTCCCTAAAACACTAATATCTAATTAAAACTTCAATAAAAAAATCGTATATTACACATTTCCTAAAACGTTAAAAGTTAAAAACTGTAACCCATAATTATTTACAATTGCACACCGGTAATAAATTGAAACAAACCAAAACCTGACACAACCACCATACTCGACGATCTCGGACCTGTCCTGACGCAGCAATAAGCGTACTATCCTAGCACTTTCAGCCTCAGCCCAGGCCATTCTCAAGGAGTGGACCGCCCTCAAACGTAGCGAATGTTCCAGTGCTCGCGCGACATCGTCTCATTCCTGTTCTTCACCGCTTAGGCACAGTGGCGCCATCTATCAGATGACCTAATAGTCTTTTTCTTTTCGTGCTTATAAATATCTGTTCGATAGCCGATCGTAGTTCCTTCTTGAAATTAATCTTCTTATATTCTATTATAACATTTTTTTCATATTACGTTACATCATTTTTTTCCTTTTCCTTCCTCCCCCCCCCCTGTTCTTCTCTGCGGCTCTCCATTCTGATTAAATCCGTCTAATACATGTTTAAGCTATTAGGATCATTAACGTTATATAACCTTGTCTATTTTTTTCAATCAATACTGTCTCTGCTAATCTGAAATGCCTTTCCGTATGACAGTTCTTAATCATTTTTATTTCATCAAACTTTGGGTATTGTTTTTGTTCAATACAGTACTAGACTAATTCAGTTTTGGCTTCTTTTTTCTGCCAATTCCGTAGGTGCTGTTGTAATATTTTTAGCACCACTTTCACAAATGGTGCTAAAAATATTAATTTTGCATAAGGCTGATGCAACTGTTAAAATTTCCCTCACAGTTTCCCAACTCACAATTTTTCCACTAGGTGAAGTATATTTATATTTGTTGCAACATGTTTTTCAAACTTACACAGGATGAGGTACACACACCCAAAGATTTTCCATGTATTTCCTAGCTTTCCCTATTTAAAAATTTTAAAGTTATGTGGCACAAGTGTGAAACTATGTTAGCCATAGACTTTGGATAAGCAACTGGGTAATGAAAATTATAATTTTGTGTGTCCCATTCATGAAACTACCTTATGTGAATCTCAGTGTACTATGTCTTTAGCCTCAATGTGTTAAACATGAAAAACACAAAGTATCACAAAAAAATGATTTCATACATTTCTGACTGTTTTAAATAAAACAAACAGTACCTTTTCTTCAGGGGTCAAATCCTGCCATGTGGTACTACTGTCAAGAAAACGAGGAACTTGAGCTTTCTCTTTTATTAACAGTTTTTGCAAAAAAGAATCAAAATTGGCTATCCTGAAAAGTTTTTACAATACATAAATTTTCACAACATTTAGTATATGAACTGAAATAAGTTCTACAGTTCTATAACATTTATTAGGTTTAGTTTAAAAAACTGCAGTAAAAATTGGATCAGTTTTTCAAGCTCACTGTAAGAACAAAATTACTACTGGAAAACAAAGAATGTAAAAAAGTTTAAAAATTTATAAAATTTGACATTCACGCTTTTGCCATTTGCTAAAGAAATGCATAGCATGCCTGAAAGCTGTTCATAAAAATGCAGTTGGCTTTTTAATAACAGTATTTTCTCCCAAGATTAAGTTCTTAAGTCCCTTTACTTAGTTGAACAATAATGAAGTGTAGGAACATTCCAACAAACAATTCTGAAATAAAGTTTGTTGAAGAAAGGAATAACAATAATTAAAGATTGGTTTCTCCCAACACGAACCCACTATGATAAAAATTTTGCAATCTCCATCTCCCATACATTTTGATTTTTCTGTGCAGACAAGATTGTGTGGTCAAAGCCTCCCAACAAACTCACCATGATAAAAATTCAGCAGTATCCATCTCCCATACCTGCTGGCACATTGTGTTTTTATGAGCTGAAAGATTGTGGTGGTCAAAGCTCAAGGTTATACAATGCAATGTTGCTATAACCCCGGGGTAGGGTACCTATGGCACATGAAGAAATTTTAAGTGGTACACTGCATGTTGAAAAATTTTACAATGGGACTTTTATGTAAAATAAGTACAGCACACAATGCAATTTAGTTGATACACCAGGAGTACAATCAGCATATTGTTAGCATGGTGTAGTCTCCTATGCTGAGTATAGTAATCACGCACAAAAAATATTTCAGGAAATGATAACATTTGAGGTATTTACCATTCTTAAAGTATTGACAAGAAATTAATCCACCATGAATGCTAAAAACATTTTTGATGTAGTCCTTTAAAATCCCTTGAATTTTCTGTAAGGAGGCTGTTGGTCTCTTGGGTAAAGTAGTAGGGAAAGTTGTGAGAGAACAGCAAACAGAGTGCAGCAACCAACCAGGAGAGCAGAACTGGTAACAGCAGTGGTTGGCAACTTTTTCAGTATTGGTGTACCAGTTTCACTCAATGGTAAAATGATGCATGTCAAAATCAACTAAGAACTTTATTTTTATTTTTTATTTTTTGGGGGGGGTGGAGGAGATCAGCAGTATAGGTCCATTTGCAAATATTTCATTTCATACACTGATGCTTAGTGACATCAGATCCTATACTAATTTAATAAATCAGTAAACACAAAAAAACATCAGTAATACAAAAAAAGATGCAAGGTCAGGTGATGTGCAAATATACAGCCTCTGCTTGACAAATGCCAACCCTGCCTTCTCGCAGTGCATTCTGTTCCCACAAAAGGTGCCTCTGATGACCGACAAATAGCAGTATAACTATATTATCACAATTAGAGAAAATGCTTTTCTATACTCACTAACCCGCTTGGCCAGAGTAGTGAGTTATGGCAAACCCCCCAAAAGATTATTTCACAACTTAAATCTTAGGCCTCAGTCTTCGGCAGCTGGAATGTACCTGGATAAGGCAGTGCGACATGAAGGCAGAGGGTGCTAAGAATCACTAGAACACAAAACTAGGTTGCCATCCGATGCTGACCTTGGCTATGTTTTACAAATGATCTCTATCTTTTGATTCAAGGCTCCTTGAAATGGAGGAGGAACTCCAATAGATCAAGTGGGACATTGTTGGGCTAAGTGAGGTAAAAAGGAAAGGAGAAGATCTCATTGAACTGAAAAGCGGACATCTCTTCTATCGTGGGACAGATACTGGCAGAACTAGTGGTGTTGGATTTATAATAAACAAGAAACTGTTCCAGAAGTTGAAAGCTCTTAGACAGAGCTGCACGACTTGTTATCAAGTTCTGAAAATGATGCCATGCTTAGATTATTCAAGCTTATGTGCCCACCGCAAGTCATTCTGAAGAAGAAGTTGAAGAATTTTATGAAAAAATTTGGCATCTAAATAATAAAGGCAAGCAGCACTTGAAGATCATTATGGGTGATTTCAATGCGAAATTAGGGCAACAGCAACAGAATGAAACTTCGGTAGCTAAATTCAGACATGGGAACAGACACAAGCATGAAAATACTCTCGCAGAGTTTGCAGAGGTGGAAAGGTTTTTCATCATGAACTCCTTTTTCAAGAAAAAAACACATAGGAAATACACATGGAAGCATTGCAATGGAATGACAAGTGAAATTGATTTTATTATGGGTAACATGAAATTTGTCATTGAAAACTGCAGTGTGCTGAACAGGTTCAACACAGGGAGTGATCATAGAATGGTGAGATGTAAGATGCACTTCAACACTAAACTCGAATGTGGCAAGCTCATAAAATGAACAAAATGTATTCGAAAGACACAACTGATGTACAATGTTTTTACAAGAAATGAAGATTCATGAATTGATGGGGAAAAGCTGGAGATAACCAATACCTACATTTACCTTGAACAGCAGATATTAAACAAGAGTCACATTAGGAGAGCTTTTGGAAGAAACAGTACAATTTAAGAGCAATATGCCATTGTCTTAAAAGAAAAGTATTAATCAGTGCATCCTTCCAGTGCTTACGTACGGAGTAGAGACGTGGACCTTAACTAAAAAAGACATACACAGATAGCAGACAACTGAAAGATGCATGGAGAGATACATGCTTGGTATAACCAGGAGAGATAAGAAGAGGAACTCATGGATAAGGAAAATGACAAGAGTGGAAGACATTGTGATCAGAGTAAAATCCCTGAAATGGCAATGGGCCCGACATGTTATGCCAACAGAACGGACCACCGATGGACAGCCGAAATTTTAGACAGGATTCCAAGGGACAGGAAAAGACCCAGAAAAAGACCACATGGGAGATGGGTGGATGAAATTCAAAAGCATGTGGGAATGACATGGAGGAGACTGGCGCAAAATAGACTGCTGTGGAAGAAATGTGGGGGATCTTCATCCAGCAGTGGATTAATAATGGATGATGATGAATATATATATATATCATCATCATCATCATCGTCGTCAACCATTATCAATCCACTGCTGGACGAAGGTCTCCCCAAGTTTCCTCCACAACGGTCTGTCTTGTGCCAGTCTACTCCATGTCACCCCTGCATACTTTCGAATTTCATCCACCCACCTCCCATGTGGTCTTTTTCTGGGTCTTTTCCTGTCTTTTGGAATCCAATCTAAAATTTCGGCTGCCCATCGATGATCTGTCCTTCTGGCAGTATGTCCAGCCCATTGCCATTTCAGGGATTTAACTCGGATCATGATGTCTTCCACTCTTGTCATTTTTCGGATCCATGAGACCCTCTTCTTATCTCTCCTGGTTACACCAAGCATGCACATCTTCATGCTTCTTTGAGTTGTCTGCAACCTTTGTATGTCACTTTTAGTTAAGGTCCACGTCTCTGCACCATAAATAAGCACTGGAAGGATGCACTGATCAAACACTTTTCTTTTAAGACATAATGGCATATTGCTCTTGAAAATTATGCTGTTTCTTCCAAAAGCTCTCCAGGCAAGTTTTGTACGCTGATTAATTTCTTCATCAATGTGACCCTCACTTGATATCTGGTGCCAAAGATAAACATACGTGTCTATTATCTCCAGCTTTTCTCCATCAATCGATAAATCTTCATTTCTTGTAAAAGCATTGAACATCACTTTTGTCTTCTGAAAGTTAATTTTTAATCCCACTTCTTTACTCTTGTCAGCAAGTTCCTGGATCATACTCTGCAGCTCTGATGGGGTAGTTGCAAAAATGACTATGTCATCAGCAAAACGAAGGTGGGTTAGATAATCTTCATTTATCTTTATTCCCTTTTTTTCCCAGCTCAGCGACTGAAAGACACCCTTCAATGTGGCATTAAAGAGCTTCGGAGATATGGTGTCACCTTGTTTTACTCCCTTTCCAATTTTTATGTGTGTTGTATTTTCAAACAGCCGAATCTTTGCACTTGCGTTTGCATAGATGTTATTAATAATATTAATGTATGCATCTTCAATACCGCAGGATTTCTGAGCCATTGTAACTGCAGATGGTTTCACAGAATCAAAGGCTTTTTCATAATCGATAAAAGCCATGCACAATGGAAGTTCATATTCCCTCGCTCTCTCAATTAGTTCTCTCAGTACGTGGAGATGATCTACTGTGCTGTAGCCACTCCTGAATACAGCTTGTTCTCTCGGTTAAGCCATGTCCAGTGTTACCTTCAAGCGGTGTGTAAGAACTTTAGTGAAGATTTTATAAACCACTGATAGGAGGCTGATAGGTTTGTAGTTCCTGAAATCCTCAATGTCACCTTTTTTATGTAGCAGGATCATTGTAGCAGTGTTCCAATCCTCAGGAATCTTCCCTTCATTAAGGCATCGAGTGAAAATTTGGGCAAGTACTGTTTCGATTTCTGCACTTGCTTCTTGTATGATGTCTACAGTAATTCCATCTTCTCCTGGAGCTTTCCCCGGCTTCATGTTCTTGATTGCATGTGCAACTTCTGCTGGGAGGACTGGAGGAACTCTAATACTGGTGCCTTTCATGATGTCTGGAGTACATGTATCATCCTTTTCATATAATTTGGAGTAGAAATCTTTCACTCTTGTCAAAATTTTGCCTCTATTTCTTGTTACAGAACCATCTTCTTTTCTCAGTGCCATAATCTGTTTTCTTCCCTTACTGAGATGTCCCTTTGCTATCTTTAGGCTTTGGTTGTTTTCAATTGCTTTCCTCACTAGTTCACAGTTGAATTTTCTTACGTCTTCAGTGATACTTTTTCTTACTGTCTTGCATAGCTCTATATATTCCACTTTAGAAGTCACATCTTCTTTAGTTGTCCTCATCTCTCTTCTTTTTGCATCAACATTGTGTTTTTTCATGATAATTTGTTCACATGCAACTTGTTCTTAGACCCAGCTAATTTTGTTGCTGTTTCCATAAGAGCTTTGGTTACTTTTCTGTTAACTTCAGAAATCTCTACTTCTTCCAATGTAAGGCCTTCTAAAGCAGAGAAGCTGTTCTTCAGTTCCAACTTGAAGGTATTATGGTGTTTTTTAAGGTTGGTTATGTCAATAGATTTTGTTTGTCTTATGAGCTTGCCACGTTCAAGTTTAGTGTTGAGGTGCATCTTACATCTCACCAATCTATGGTCACTACCTGTGTTGAACTTGTTTAGCACACTGCAGTCTTCTATGACGAATGTTTTGTTACACATAATAAAATCAATTTCACTTGTCATCCCATTTGGACGTCTCCATGTCCATTCCCTGTGTGGCTTTTTCTTGAAAAAGGAGTTCAAGATGAAAAACCCTTCTGCCTCTGCAAACTCAACGAGAGCATTTCCACGCTGGTTTCTGTTGCTGTGACCGAATTTACCTACTGAAGTTTCATTCTGTTGCCCTATTTTTGCATTGAAATCTCCCGTAATTATCTTCAAGTGCTGCTTACCTTTATTATGACCGGTCGATCTGATACCGACCGGGTGAGAGTTCCTAGTGTGTGACCTGGCTGAGCAATACTGCACTGCAAAAGCAGAATTGAAGATTTCAACCACGAGACGGGGTTACAACCCGATCTCATGATTTTTTCTTTTAAGAAACGGGGTCCCTTTTGTTCCCTGGAAATTAGTGCAGTGACGGGACTTAGTGAAAACGCCCTTGTGAGGGCGAAGTTCCGTTCAGCCCGCATTGAGAACTCTGGTATCAGTTTTGGGTATGTCGTCGTCGTACCGGTCCTGCGGACGAAGGGGCTATTTGATCCCTCGCCCGCCCAAAGCCCAAGAGCCCGGCTTCTAAGGTTTGATTGGAGTGGGAGAACCTCTGGGTGCCCACTCAGTACTTAGAAGAAATTTTTGTGTTTTTTCATCTCTCCCACAGAGATGTCAACTACCCAGAAGGGTAGAGTGAAACCAAAGGGGTCCGTCCCCAAATCGTCCGGGACAACCCGGACGCAGAAGGTAGCGGCAGAAGCACGACCAAGCCCTGTCGGCCGTGCTAAAGGGGTTAGCCCCTCTTCCGAGAACAGCCGGAAGGTAGAGCCCAACGCTGGGGGAAACCGTCAAAGACGGTTCCCCCAGCGGGGGCTCTAAAGCCGCTACACCCACGAAGGGAGCCTCGACTGAGAAATCTCAGCCAGCTAGCGGTGTAAGCACCCCCTTGCCAGTCCCGCCCATGGCAAGGAAAGGTAAAACACCACCCCAGCCCGAACCCTCTCGGGCTACTGAGGGGTCGTCCGCGGGGTGCCCAGAGGTACCTTCAGTGGGAGGTACGCATCCCAGGACACCCCCGGTGTCTTACACCCGAGGCGTTCATGACACACATCTTCGACCTCACCCAGGAAGTTGAGTCCGTTCTCTCGGACTCGCGGGTCACTTCCTCGGGGAGAGAGAAGGTGAAAGCTGCCCTGAGCAGTGTTAGAGACGCTTGTTATGAGCAAGCAGCACGGGTAGCCTATGTCGAAGGCAGACTGTCCGTGCGGGATGAGTTGGGCTGCGAAGCCGACGTGAAAGCGGCTTCCTACGCCGAAGTGGCTAGGAAGGGGGCTAACAAGGCGAAAGGGCCTTCGCCTGCCCCGAGTGAGATTAAAAGAAGGTAAAGTCGGGAGACAGGAGACACGTGCTTTTAGTCTACCCGACAGTCGAGAGTGCGTCCTCAGAGGACACTAAGAAAACCCTGAAAACTTCAGTAAACCCAACTAAACTGCAGATAGGGGTCAAGAGCTTAAGGAGCATAAGGAAAGGAGGGGTCGCGGTGGAGTGTTCCCATCCCGGGGAGCTCGACCGCCTTGCTCAGGAGTTGAGAAGCAATCCGCTGACCAAGGATTGCACACTTCCCACGGCCCCACGGAAGAGAAACCCCCGGTTGATAGTGTATGGGGTCGACGGGGGTCTCTCAGGGAATGAGTTCGAGCAGGCGGTTTGTGGGCAAAACCCAGAGCTCGAGAACGGGTTCAAAGCTTGTTTTCCCATCAAGGGCAAAGGAGGTAGGGTCCACTGGGTAGCAGACATGGAGCCCAAGGCCTTCAAGCACTTGGTGAGGCGGAAGACACTGAACTTGGGTTGGTCAGTGCTCCGTCTAAAGGAATTTTTGAGGGAGGTCAGGTGCTTTCGGTGTAATGGCTTCGGCCATTTCCGAGGCAACTGCCCCGAGACAGAAGCAAGGTGCGGCAATTGTGGTGAAGTTGGGCACCAGCACCACCAGTGTGCAGCCGCACCAAAATGCAGCAACTGCACCGCTGCGAATGCCAAGTTCCGACTGAAGTTGGACGTCGCTCACTCCAGCTTCAGCAAGACATGTCCTAGTCTTGTTAGGGAACTTGAGCAAAGAAAGAGTCGGGTCAACTATGGTTGACAGATGGAAGTACCCTCGGAGGTACGTAACTCTCAATAATGAGTTTCTCGGTCTATTGACCAAGGTGTTTGATTTGACCCTGGCCCGGGGTCACCACCACAGCACTGGCCCTAGCGCTGTGAACAATGTTGTGATTCGTTGTGTTTTTTAATAAATGTTTTAATGTTTGAATATTGTGAGAGGGGTGCATGAGACCCTCATAGTGAAATGTGCATGTGTTTGTATTACTCAAGATACCTAATAAAGGACATTTGTCCCAAACAAACTCGCGTTGGCGGGCGATCTCCCAGCCACGAGATGGGATTTTCTTGAGAAAGTTGCTTGCCCCAACTGCCCATAGCACGTCGCACACACAGGTTGTGACAGAAGGGTGTAAGGTACCAGTCCCGTGGGGGAGGCAGATCCCCACAGGTCTCTAGACCGAATCTGTCCGAGTGGAAGACTGTGGTTTCTGGTGACCGACAGGCTAGCTGTCGGAACGCCGTCAGGGATCCAATCAATCCCAAACTATTCGAGAGAGTTCCGCATTTCCCTGCGATGTCAGCACCTTGACGGTGCAGGTAAAGTCATCAGCTAGTATTACCTTTATTATTTAGATGACGAATTTCTTCATAAAATTCTTCAATTTCTTCTTCAGGATGACTTGTGGTGGGTGCATAAGTTTGAATTATCTGAGCCTGGTATCTTTTCGAGAGTTGGATAACGAGTCGTGCAGCTCTGGCAGAGGAACTTTCAACTTCTACAACTTTATCCTTCAGTTTCTTGTTTATCATAAATCCTACACCACTAGTTCTGCCAGTATCTGTCCCACGATAGTAGAAGAGATGTCCACTTTTCAGTTCAATGAGATCTCCTTTTCTCCTTACCTCACTTAGCCCGACGATGCCCCACTTGATCCTTTGTAGTTCCTCTTCCAATTCAAGAAGCCTTGAATCAGAAGATAGGGAGCGTCCATTATACGTAGCCAAGGTCAGCATCAGATGGCAGCCTAGTCCGGTCCTCCGGGGATTCTTAGCACCCTCTGCCTTCATGTCGCACTGGCCGCTGCCTTGGCCAGGTACATTCCAGCTGCCGGATACTGAGGGCCAAGATTTAAGTTGTGGAATCATTTTGGAGGGGTTTGGCCATAACTCACCACGCTGGCCAAACGGGTTGGTGAGTGTGGGATAGCATTTCCTCTAATCCCGATTGTATAGTTATACCGCTATTGGCGGTCGTCAGAGCCCCTTTAGTGGGAACAGGATGCACCACGAGAAGGCGGGGGTTGACATTTGTCAAGGAGAGGCTGTGATGTTACGCATCACCTGACCTTATATATATATAAAGGAAAAAAAGAAAGAAAAGAAAAATGGACATTTTTAAAAGTATGTTAGTTACTCTTACTCAGTGATTTTAAACTTTAAAATAGAGTACTACAGATTAGCCACTTTTACTGCTTTAACATAAAAAATCAGATTTAAATTGTGCACAGTCAAAATACGTGTATAGCTGTATACCATATAAAATATTAAACCTAAAGCAGTATACATTCCTGAGGATGACAATGAATGTAAGAACAACCTTCACCCTTCTTCTTCCCCCTGCTTTCAAATCTTTCTTCAACTGTTTGATTTGTACTTCAGAAATATATTTTAAGAATTTCCTGTCTTTTCCAATAGCAGATGGTTCCAACTTCTACATAGCAGTTACACAGATAAATAATGGAAGAAAAAGGAAGCTGTCTCTAATCAATAGGAATTGTTTAGAATAAGATAATTTAAATCTAAATATTATATGATCAATTAACAACGAAGTACCCTGTTCATGATGCCTTAATACTATTCAGTTACTGTAGAAACATGCTTCAGCATTCCATCAACTACACATAATGTCAAAAAACTTTTAAGGAAAACTATCCCATTAAATAAATTCTAACATTTTTTACTGTGGAAAGCATGTTTCATGCAATTCCTAAAGAGAAGTCTCTAAGTTCAAAGCTATTCTTTTGCAATTATAAATTTAAGACCTTATAATGAATTTTCTGTACTTCATTTTCACATTAAATAACTACTTCCAATTAATGTCCACACACACACACACACACACACACACACACACACACACACACACACACACACACACACACACACACACAATGTGCATGTTAAGTAATGAGACAAAAATTATTATATCAAAACACCAAACTATATTTTGAATAGTCATTTACACAGATTCAAAATAATCTCACTCCAACTCATAATCTCACTCCAACTCCACACAATGGTGAGATCTTTTGTACAGGTGTTCGAAGACACGGTGGCAGTCCTGAGCCAGAACTTCTTTCAGTCTGTTCGTCATACCTCGTTGAATGTCCTCAATGTCACTGAAGCACTCCCCTTTCAAAGAACACTTCACCTTTGGGAAGAGGAAAAAGTCTGTGGGAGCCAAATCTTGTGAGTAGGGTGGATATTCAATCGCACAGATTGACTTCGAAGCCAGAAACTGCTTCACAGGCAGTGCACAGTGTGAGGGCACATTGTTATGCAACAGAATCTTATTTTTTTTTGTTTTAGTTTATTTCTGATACCTCACATGCGGTATACAGATGTTGCATTACTCTTAAATAAAACTGGTAGTTCACTGTGGTGCCCTCACAAACAAATTCACTGTGGATAATTCAAGCAGAGTCGAAAAAACAATGAGCATTGTCTTAACACTTGATTTTTGCAACTGGACTTTCTTCTACCAGGGAGAAGATGTTCCACACCATTCCCTGCTCTGGCGTTTTTGTTTCAGGATCAAACTCAAAACACCAACTTTCATCAGTGGTGACAATTCTTTGCAACAAATCATGATCTTGATCAACAGCATGGATGAAATTTTGGTAACATGCAGCCCGGTGAGTGCGCTCTCTGTTCATGTGTCAATATGTGCGGCACAAACCTCGAACAAATTTTCTTCTTGTGCAGATCTTTTTCTAAGATTACACTGGCCATTTCCTTATCGACCCCCTGCTGTTCAGCAAGTAGCCTAGTGGTTATTCAACCTCTCTCTCTGTCATGGGCAACAACTTTGCTAGCCTTCACCACATTTTCATTTGTCCATGCAGAAACTGGACATCCTGTGCATGGTTCAGACAGTCATCACAGTAAACTTTTTTAGGTCTTGGTGCACTTCTGTGGGAGTTCTCCCTAATTTACAGTAAAACTTTATCACAGCTCTTCGCTCCATTACGCAACTTCTGACACTCTCTACCAACAGTCTTACTTCAATAATGGTTACACGAAATCTGTGTATCACCCAACTCGAAAGTTGCCCCTGCGATTACAGCACACTCTAGCAGTCAAAACTATAAACACATTTGCTACATTTATTCAAAGGGCTGTCCTGTAAAAAATCAGTCATATTATTTAACTGGCACACTGTGTATGCATGCATGCAATACATACGTCAATAATACTCCCTCCCAACCACCAGTTTTCTTCCATTTCTGAAGTTGATTTGGGAGTTTTTTCATCTGAAATGCCTTTCTAGAAATGGAACTACCATTCATAACACTGTAGAATAAGGACACTACACTCTCTAAGAGCCAATTAAGAAATGAGTGTGTTGTTACATGTATAAAAGTTCCTGGTGATCTAAATAGTGGTCTTTTTAACAACTGATGAGGGTTTCACAACAGAAATGCCTTTGGAAATACATGAATTATCAGAATTCCTGTAAGACCACACTGGAAGCATCTATGCCACGTAGAGCTGAAGTGACGGACTTTGAAAGGGATATGGTGGTTGGATGCCACCTAAGGAAGCAATCACAGTGCACATCATTGCCACTCCTCTGGGATTCCCAAAATCTAATGTCACTGATGTTCTTTACTGATGGAAAGCAGTTGGTACCGCTATAGCGAAACCTTGTTGTATGGAAATTATAAAAAAAAAAAACTTTTTTGGTTTTAAAGTTGTCTTTTGCTAATAAAAAAGGTTTTGTACGGTAATATCCTTAAAACATATAAAAATCTCCCAAGGGCCTAAGTTTCATGACTTCTGGTATTTCACTTTGGGGTGTGCGAGATCATTAAACAGCTAAAAAAAATTAAAAAGCAGGACCTTCTGGGGGATCTTTCTTTTATTTTAGCCACTAAAAGAATGTACTAATGCCAGTTTTTATATCTGCAAACAAATTTAGTTAGTGCCTCAGTGATTAGCTTGTTGATGTGCTCAACTGACTGTGTGTGGCATGGGTACAACATTACAACCCCGTCTTCCTAGGTGTAGCCAGCATCAACTCTGGGGTGAGGTACTTCAAATGCCTGTACTCCTTCTGGAATGGCCTTCCTCCTTGCCTTCAGAATATGGTGTAGGGCCAGCTGCTGTACATCTTTTTCTCATCTGCTATTATGGCTAGCAGAAAACATTTTGAGTGACAAAGGAAGCCATTACACTGGAGAATGGAATCAACCCTGGCTTTCACATTCTTCTTAACTTCTACCATATACGCACAACTGATTACATTTCACAAGTTAAACTATAATACTAGTAATCCAATTTATTGGCATAAGAATATAAATCATCTCAAAGCTGTCGCACATCAACAAGATAGCGTTTTCACAGAAGGTAGACAGAAAACAGTTTTCTGTCTGTTTCCTGTCTACCTTCCTTGAAAAAGACATCTGGTTGATATACGAAAGCTTAGAAACGTAGATTTATATTCTTACACAAATAAAATGGATAACTAGTATTGTTTTGCTATTTTATGTACAGTTTCTTGTTATTAATTTAGTTCACAAGTTGTTAGGCCTATCCACAAGATGATATGTATTATTGTGATTCACCCCAAAGCATGCACTTTCACCATTAACTCAGAGATAATTTTGCAGCTTTTAGAGGATTATTGGTAGATACGTAGAGACATAAGACTGCTTCAAACTGTGAGCGAGTGTTCCTGGTGCTCTATGTGTTAGGCAGCACAAACTTTTTCAAACTTTTTTAGTACATATGCCAAATAAGTACCATTGGTCAGTACTCAAACCTTCTATGTCAGTGTCCATAAGAATCACCTGAATATTTTTAAACGTGTGTCACTGGGAGGTTTTCACAATTTGCCAATGATCTGTCAAAATAGCCAGAGTCCTCTTTTGAGACAATGGCTGATCTGTAAATCAGTTGAAAGAAGTGATGAAGGGCAGTCTGTTGCCACATAGCATGCACACAAACCAGTGCAATGGTCTCTGACAAGCTTATTTAATGTGCTGTGTACCATGCTTTTCAGGCCCCTTGTTTCCAAGAGTCCCATCAAATCTAGTTGCAAATAAAGTTTCGGTACTCCTCTTGTTGCCGAAACTGTAGAATGATTTGCACCATATTTTCTACCATTGAACCCTCAGGTGTCATATGTCCATTTGGACCTGGGTCCCTCCTCCTAAACTATGTGCTCTTCCTCACTGTCTGAACATGTTTCTTGTCATATCTCAAAGTGCAATTTTTATTCCCATTAACTATAATGCATGCAATGTGTTTGACCTTTCACACTCTTCCTCTATCAGATCATCACTCTTCCCCTTTCCCCCTTCCAATTAAATTCCAACTGATTGCCTTGGACATATCATAGCCCCTGAGCTGTCCGACATACCACAGTGCAAATCATAGCCCTCGAGCTGTCTGACACACCACAGTGGCCTTTGTGAAAGCATTGACCTTTCAAGCACTGTCCACCTCCAAAAACATTGTTGGTTGTTCTATCTCAGCTATTTGTTGGGGAGGAACAACTCTGCTTGGGTGACAGTACTCACTCTTCCAATCTCTGACTTTGAGAATCATTTCTATCCTTCCACTTCTACTGCCTCTTCTTCATCTGGGCATCTACACATCTAATTAACATCTTCCTATGTGTAAGTTGATCATGTAGAAAGGGTCACACACAATTTCAGACACTTTCCAAGATGCCTTACACTTGCAATACTTCCTGCTCTTTCACATACAACTGCAGATGTCAAACAGTGCAACTACCACATCATCTGTAAATTTCTTCAATTTCTCTTTCCTCACTACTTCTTTCACAGCAAGAACTTATTTTGTTGTTGAATGCTATTTAATCATCTTTCTAAATGTGCTCTTATGTCAATGTTTGTAATAATATACATTGACACACAGATTTCATGGATTACAAAACAAATATAGAAATATGCTTTTAATATCCATATGGTAGAGCATTAGGGTTGGACATGGGCAAACCCCAGCTGCCTCATTCTGGCGGGACCTGGTAATTGTTCTAGTTATAAGATAGGGTAAAACAAGCTGAGAACTCCACAAGGTTGAATACTGAGATGACCTTTGTGACATTAGGTGTATTGTCCTGGTGTGCATATTTTTCTTATCTGGTTGCACTAATACCTTATTAAAATGGTGCCAACAAAAAAATTTGCTCAGAGGGTCCCACTTTTTCATTTTTTGTCTGTAACTCACATACCACAGAGAGAAATACCGGAAGTCATGGCACTTAAGCTCCAGGGGAAGCTGCAGGATGTAAATCCACAAAACCTAGATTTTTTTATGCATTATAAGAATTATTCAACACAACGTTTTTTCACAAGCACGACACAACTTTAAAAAAATGTTTTTTGATCATCCCTTATGCTCTGAGAAGCAGCACAAACTGAGTGATCATAACAAACAATGCTTACTGCAATATATGAAGATGGTACACATGTACTTTGGAACAGACCTGACTGTCAATGTCACACTAGCCATTGCAACAACTATTTGAATCAGAACAGTCTCTCAGGAACTGCATACCTATTGACAGCAGCATAGAAGCCCCTACATCACTCCAGGCAATGACAGAGTGTGACTACAGGTGCCTCACTTATTGCCTGTGGACAACATAAGAGTGAAAGACGGTTGTGTGGAGTACTGGACATATTTGGGTGTGGAGTTTATCTGGGGAATGTTGTCAAACAGACTGGAATGACTCAACAGTTATGTCTAAAGGTGGATTTGTGACAGTTTGGGGCTGTTTATGCTGGAAAGGACTCCTTTGTTTGTGGTGCCCTCCAGCTTAACAGCTGTCAGCTAAAAAGACATACTAAACAATTTTAGACTACCTCTGCTGTTGTAGTACTTAGGTCCAAATCCCTGTTTGTTTCAGCAGTATTGAGTGCATTGCCACACTCCTGTCCATGTTTGGTTTGAAAAGAAGGATCTTTGAATGTTGGATTGGCCAGACCCAAATTCCTAATCTAAATTCAATAGAACATTTGGGATGATCTGGAACACCAAATACAGCCTTGATGACTAGTAAGTCCTTTCTCTACACCAGCTATGGCAAAAGCTTTGCAGTGGAATGGAGGAAAATTCATCATGTGGAAAGCATGCCTAGAAGAGTTGCTGCAGTCATAACAGCCATATGTGAACTGACTATGTATAGATTTTGGCTAGAAAATGATCTTGTTTCCATTTGACCTATGAATCTGAATAACTTCTGTGTACATAGTGTACATCTGTCATGTAAAAATAAATGAAAAAATAACCTTCAAAGTACAAGATTGAACGAAATATCTAGTAACTTGTATTACTAAAGTAACAGAATGTACAATTGGTAGTCATGTTCATAGTACAGAATATCAAAAATGCTCATTACTGTACTGACATCCTATTGAATTCCAGCCACTGTATACTTCATGTATGTTCTGTGACTTTGCAACATCCATAAATAAAGTTCAACTACTACGGGAGTTGCTTTAAGTTGATGGCACTGACTACCAGAGAAACAGCGTACAAATTACATAATGTGTCTGAAATGTTTTAGAACTGGTTTTGTTTAAACAATACTACTTGTGCTGTGCATTGACTACTGTTGGAACTATTCACTATTAAATATCAACTGACTCAATGCCAAGTTTCAGCAGTGTGCACAAAGCAGTTCTACTGGAAAGTTGTGTTCAAGTTGGTGCAGTAAAATCACCTCGTTGCTAATTCTGTTCAAGTACTGAGCAAAGAGTGCCAATCAAATTTTGTTTTAAAGCTACAAAAAATGCACCTGAAACAGATGAAATAGTGCATGCACTTTATGGAGAGATGAAGTATTACCACAATCCGACATTTTTTGCTAGTATGGGCGATTCTAGAAGTAAAGAGCAAGAGAAAAGTTCAGGACGACATGTGGAGACACTGGCCTCTCCAGTCTTGTACAGACGCCAACATGGACCAAGTTCTACAGCTGTTAAGGGAAAATTATCACATGTCCTTCCAAATGACAGCACTGTCTTTGTATCAGCAATGACATTGTGCATTTGACTGTTGAAGATTTCAAAAAAAAAAAAAAAAAAAGTGTGCTCGTGCTTTGTACTGCAATGCATTGGGTGGAACAGTCAGGATTTGATTGAGATGGCAGGTGGTGATCCAGACTTTAAAAAAAAAAAAATTATAACTGGTGATGAATCTTGGTGCTCTGTGTACAAACCAAAAAACGAAAAAGACGATCCGCTACATGGGTTGGGAAAAATTAGTCAAGGCTGAAAAACCTTTAGTTCCAAAAATCTCAAACCAAAATTATGTTGGTATTTTTTTCTTTAATTAGCAAGAAGTTGTGCACAAAGAATTTCCGCTTGAGGGGTAGAATGGTAACTATGAATTTTATAGAGGAATGATGGACAAACTGTTGAAAAGAATTTGGCACACTGGGACGAAGTAGCCACATCAGGTGATTGCTTTGTGCTTCAAGACAACAAACCAGAACTCACACGGATGCTTCCTCATCCCTTGTATTCATTGGATTTGGCACTTGTGCACCAAATTCTTTTCAACAGTCTATCCATCATTCCTCTGTAAAATTCCATCTAAAAGGGCACCACAGCATCATTTCAGAGATACAAAACAGCTGGATAAGAGTGTTAAACAGGGCTCCACAGAGCTATGCAGAAACTTCTACAACCAAGCATTGCAAGCAAAGAGAATGTTCTTTAAAGATTAAACGGCAATAATTTTTCTTTCCTTGAAATTTTGACTTTTTTTTAATGTGCTTATAAAACTTTTCAGACACATCTTGGGACCAAAGGTTGGATAATGTGAACTGTATTACATTGTTAATAATGTACCTCTACTCACAACAACCCTCTATCTAAAACAGATTCTGGGAATGGAGGGAGAACAAAATTATAAATTAAAACTTTGCTAATTTTACGAGACACACCACAGATTACTCATAGAATCATGGAGTTCACATTACTTGGTTTGTTAGGTTTCATATTTTCTTGGGTTTAACCAAGAAATTGACTCTGTCAATGTCACCTGAATTCTTCCTTTAATCAAATCCCAAATGTGCTTCAAATTTTATTTTATCACATCTTAAACAAATGTGCTTTCTCTACCATTCCATCAACAATCAAGAACATAGCCATCTTCTGGACTCCATTTTTGCCTATAGTATGATGCCACAACTTATTTTTTATCAGAAGAAGCAATTGTATCTGAAAAAATTATTGACTTAGGATTATGCTCGTGAAATGGATCCTGAAAATAGAAGCACAACTTTTGCTGCATTCTAAATTTATCTTAATTGGCTGATACTACCAAAATACTCATTAGACCTCTTTCTCATTAATAACTCAATCGACCACAGACTTTATTCTTTCATTATTAAGTTTATCTTAATAATTAAAGTAGATCACTACAACATTCCTTTGTCATGTCTTCCTCACCACATAAGGAAACAAATTACAAATCATGCTGCCAATACTGAATAGGTCATCATTAATTTTCTGAGTGGCACAACACTGCAAACTAAATTTAATTTAAGTTTTTTTAAGGAATTATGCTCATAGTCATTTTGCTGCTCTACCAGTTTGTGCTTAGGAAATGACTGATATTTCTACATGATGGAATGAGAGGTTCTATTTCCAGTAATGCTTGTTACTGCCTATGTTGCAAGTGTAATAATACATGTACAAAACCTGTTCCTCAGGTATGGTTACAAACATAAAACTTTTTTTTTTTTTTTTTTTAGGAATACTTTCTTTACCTGAACCAAAATCTTTGCTTGAAACACAAAATAAATTGCTGCCTGGTCAAACAATGGCAAACATTTTAACTAAGAATCCTAAACTAAATGACTCCATTAAATCTCCTTCAATCACAGCTTCTATGTTTATGTCAATCATATTACACTAGCACTAGTTTCACAGTATGCTCCAAGCACCTAAAACTAACACATATTTTCCTCCAATCCAAAATCCAGAACACTGGAACAGCATGTTTAATATTGTAATTTTTTCTTCAGTAGTAAAAGTGGTATTTTCTGTTATCATACAACTTGGGATTTTGAAATTATTTTTTCCAGATAAATTTCGGAGATTTAAAATGGAATGAGCCTTTTTGTGTTTGTTGTGCCTTTTTAAAACTTACGATTCTATTTCAAATTTTATCCCACAACACAATGATAACCATAAATTTATAATAATTTAAAGTTCAATTGCAATATACCTTCAAGATTGTGTCGGCATTACGTTCAAAACTGTTCTGAGAAGATGTTAACATTCAAGCAGTGCTGGCCAACATATTCATATGTGAATAAAACCTAGTGCAGGTGTACCCAAGGCCGAGCCATAATACCGTTGGGTGAAATGATAACAACAATATAATCTTCCAAAACAACATACCAACAAGGTAGGAACTTTGAACATGCTGAACTCTTGAAATGTCTATTATTCAGTATTTAATTTGTAAAATAATATTTTAGTAAGACTGCATATTTGAGCTACTCTCAACAATTAAAGTCCTTAATAACATGAAGAACAGAAGTTTGTGTAACGTTAGTTACTAATAGTGTGAACAATTATAACAGACATGAATTACAAATAACTCTCTTTCTTCCAAAATTTACGAGCATTAACTGATATCTGTAGCCTACAAATGACATAACTCAAGACAAAATGGCAAAATCAAATCCTTTTCATGATAAATATTAAGTATATATTACCAGTTAGAGTAAGATTTTTTACTTGTTTTTTTTTGTTCATGCAAATTGGGAAAAAATGATAGTTGGAGTACATTAAATATATATAATTTCAGTTTTACAACCTAGCTAGTGCACAATGCTCATACGGAATTTCTATTTAGTGGTACTTTGATGCAGTATCACAGATGCAAGTCATTGACGCTAAGAAAGTTCAGACATCCATGGGACCATCATACCGGCATGCAATGCATAAAAGAAGCATTGTAATCTACACTATCATTATTTTGATAAGCAGAAATACATTCAAAATCAAAAGCAGTAAAATACAGCTGTCTGCATAACAAGTTTGCAATGTAACAATAGGAACTGGAATAAAGTTTGGCCAATAAAGAGAATCAGTGGAGTTCTCTATCTTTAGCTATGACTTGGTTAGTGCATTGAGGTTTCATGACCACACAACAGCTAAAATTATTAAATACTAATAGATGGCTTTTACAGTGCCACTAACTCAAGCAGAACAAAATGAGAAGGCAAGAACAAATTCACCTAAGCAAACTTAAAATGACTGTATATAACAAATGTTTAAGATACTCATGACATTAATACATGTGAAGTGGCAAAGCTAGCTTTCCAGAGTAATGCAAAATGTAGGAAAGAGAAGATGAACTGGTATGGATCAACTTTGTGAAAAGATGTAAATCCATTCTGGAAGTACACGAGACATGTAAGGAACAAGGGAAATAAGTTTTTATGAAGAATAAGATCAAATAAATTATATGGGAGTCTAATGGGTTAAGTGAAAAATGGGGAGAATACTTTTGTTAGTTATAACAACATGAAAGCAAAGATGATTTGGGGTTGAAGCAGATGATGCCAATGAGAGATAAGCAAGCATAGCAAGGATCTCAAGAAAAGAAGAGGTTTGCAACACCATAAAATGCCTTTCAAATGGTAGGGCCCCTAGCATTGATGCCATAACAGCTGAGATGCTAAAATATGGTGGCGATTCTAATTGCCTGTTTATGAAATTTGTCAGTTGTGTTGGGAGTTAGGAACAGTCCCCTCCGAAATGGACAAAGGTTATTGTTGTTGCTTTGTATAAGGAAAAAGGTGATCAGATTGAATGCAAGACTTATCATGGCATCAGCCTGTGTGTGTGTGTGTGTGTGTGTGTGTGTGTGTGTGTGTGTGATTGGAGGTTTAACGACCACCGTGAGCAACTCAATGGGCTATAAGCAGTCGCCCGTCCCTAATTTAGGGTCACTGGTTCCAGGGAAGGGAGAGAGCCAGTGCCGTAAGACAAACACAACATCCATGCCTGACCGGGATTCGAACCCGGACCCCTTACGGACGAATGTCAGAGGCCAGCGCCTTAGACCACTGCGCCACCGGGGCGGCGGCATCAGCCTGCTGAGTGTGCCAAGGAACGTGTTTGGAAAGGTCATTATTAATAAGAAATGAGACTTCACATCAGACAGCAGAGCGGTTTCATACCTGGTAAGGGCTACTTTAACCAAATTTTTACATTACATATAATGACTGAAAAGTATTGTCTCTTTGTAAGAAAGTTTTTGCTGCCTTTGTAAATTTGGAAAAAGCTTAAGTTGGACATCTAGTGATTTTGTTTCCTATACTTTCAATGGGCAAACTTTTGTACATATTTTCTTCACAATTAATGCGCTCCCAAGGATGAAAATTTGAACATTGATTAAAATAACTTCATATTATAACACTTAATATTTTCTAAAACATAACCATAATTATATTAAAAATCAATAACTTTTCTTTTGGTGGTGTTGAGAGCAGAAAAAAGATGGTGCGACCTGTACATTGATGAAGTCAGTAGACAAATGTTGGATTGCTTAATTATGGTTATGTTTTAAAAAATATTAAGTATTACAAGTTATAATTTGGAAGTTTTTTTAATCGATGTTCAAATTTTTATACTTGGGAATGCATAAATTTTTTGTGAAGAAAATGTGTACAGAAGTTTGCCCACTGGAAGTATAGGAAGCAAAATCACTAGACGTCCACCTTAAGACCAAGTAAACAGGGTGCATCTGTGGAAGGTCTTAAATAATTATGGCATAACTGAGAAACTGCTTGAATGTGTGAAAGCTTTGTGTGTGGGAAGCAGAGCTTATGTATATATGAATGATGTTTTACTAGAATTATTTTTCATGGGTGTCGAAGCCCGGCAAGATTGTGTAATGACATCATGGCCGTTCAACATATTAAAGGATGCATGCATGTGTGATTCCAGAATAAATAATACTTATTTATGTTTTGGTAATTTCCATGAGTGCCGGTTTCTGCATGCTGATCACACAAATCCTATTGGTGAACAGCAAACCTGAGTGGCAGAATATGTTGTCCCAGATGTACAAAGTTTGTATGAAATTCAAACTGATGAAGGAAAAAACCAAAGTTATGGTTTTTGAGTGAGGACTGTTATAACTGAATGCAAGATCAGTCTAAATGATACAGAGTTAGAACAGATGAATGAGTTTGTGTATTTAGAAACATGCTTGAAATAGAAACTCAAATTAGATGGTGAAACTAGTCGGTAAGTACATTCAGCTTTGAAAGCAAATGCTGAATTTTTTTGCTACTTCAAGCACACATATTAGTTAGTATTTCTACCAAGTTTCAGAAAAAAAAATTGTGCCATTTTGTTTACGGCCCATTACAGTTAACTATTAATCTGAAGGGGATTTTTGCACTCTTTATGTGATAAACATATTAAAATGTAAATCTACTATTGTTTTGATATGACATATACATTCCCGATATTAATAGCTTCAAATTGGTACCAGAATTATTGAATTTGAACCATTAGTTGTCAAGTTATTACATTTATTGACATTGGTGCAGAATCGAAGATGGACGCTTTTTGGTCAAAATGACCGTTTTTTAAACGCCTGCATCTCGGCCATTATTGGGCAAAATATTTTCCAAATTCAGATTTGGGGGTTTCACTACCATATGTATCTATGGTAAAAATTTAAAAAATATCTGCTACTATGGAGAAACAAGTTTTTCTTATATGGGTGTCTTCACGTGGACTGACCCCAAAACTGTCAATGAAAATATAACCAGGTTTAATTTCGACAAACTTTTATATACATTATATTATACTGATTGAGAAAATTTATTTTTCTACTTTGGCTTCAGTTCAATTGTTGAAGCAAATTGTAGAATAAAAAATCTATAAAACTCCAAAATATATAGCTGTAAAATCTATAGTTAGAACATAAATGTGGTATTACTCTTGAAATGCTTTCAGATATCACACAATTGATTTATAAAATACTATTTATACTTAATTATTTTGAGATAATGCTTACAATTGGAAATTTCAGGAAAGGTGAAATACTTGAAACTTTTTCAAAAGAACAAGGGGATTATTATTTATTCAACATTCATGGGAGCACAGATTTCTGTTACATTTCATGTAGGTAAGGAATTTTCAACATAATATTGATGCTCTAGCTATATTTTAAATTTGTACTCACCAACAAACAAAGATGCCCAAAAATTTCAAAAACGAAACGAAAAAAAACTAACGGGAAAACCTTAAATCCAAGGTCTATATGTACAGCCGCATTCATTAATGATCAAGGCAATTTAACTGGGCATGATTAGAAAACTAATTATAGACGATGAAAAGTTATTACTTAGCTCAGAAAATAGTACAAAACTAGATTTAAGTTTCTGATATTAGAAAGCAATCTGATTTAATGGCAAATTTCAATAAAGGTAAAAATAAGCCAAACACACACACACACACACACACACACACAAAAGCAGCTACTTCCTTCCACCAGTGGCAGTATGTTACGAAAATTAAGAAATGATGCACAAAAAAGTTTCTCGTAGCAGAAGGAAGGTATCAGAGAAAGAAATTTCCAAATCAAACAGTTAAAAGAAGAGATATAGAAGGAAACATGATATAACTCTTCGCCTTCTAGTGAAAGAATTTTCATAACAAAAAAGTTGAAAATAGGCAAAAAGTATTCCTCATGGCAAAAGCTACGCTAAGGAAAAAGAACTTTTCAAATATGTCTCCAAGGAGCAGAGATAGCCAGAAAAAGGTTTTGGCTTTTATGCGTTTCAAACAAGAAAGCTGTGTGTGTGTGACCTTCTTATTGTAGTATTAATTTTATTCACTCCTTATCTTTATTGTAGCAAATGGCATACAGTAAAAAAAGAAATTTTTCGAAAGGGTTTTAGAAGTGGAGATACAGCTACAAACAAAATATACAACCACCTAGCGACAGAACTCTGAACTACAAACCTCCTCAAATACAAACCTAAACAGATATTGGGAAAAAATATATTAAATATATATGCTCCCTAGCAAAGAAATTGTGCATGATTTTGGAAAGGAAATGCACACAAGGAGTTTTCATAGTTAGTAGTATCTGATTTTTTTCAATCAGGTGTTTAGTTCTCCCGATATTGCTGTAAATGGAAATGTGAACTTACACCCTCTAGTGCCACTTGTGCGTTAAGAAAAATTCGAAATTACATCGAAATTACATGAGAAATATTTCGCACTGAAAATGCTCTCCAACAGAGGAAAAATTTTTCAAATAGGACTCATAAGAGCAGAGACAGAGAAAAGTAAGATATACATCTACACCTCCTGGTGAAAAAACTATGCACCATTTTAAATTGGAGGTATTCTCAGAAGGTTTTCCGAGGTGAGTGGCATTGGTTCATAAAATAATTTTTTCAGTTGAGTTTCCAGAAGCTCAGATTTTGTTGCAAATGCATTAGAAGCAGAAATAAACACTTACACCCCCAGGTGGCCAAACCATTCTTTCCCAAAACTGAGAAACCATATGCAAAACATTTCCCATCAAGAGCTGTATCCGACACAGGAAGAATTTTTCAAATCGGACTCTTAGAATCGGAGATATCTGGAAAAACGTGATTTACCTTTACACCCCCTAGCGGAAAATCTATACATTACTTGAAAATGAGACTGTAACTAAAACTGTCTATGACATAAGTAGCATTGAAAAGAAAAATAATTTTTTCAATCTGATATTTAAAAGCAAATATATGAAATAAAATGTATTTTAAATTCGACAGGATCTGCATTTACGCTATCTAGAGGCAAAGTTGTGCATCGGAAAAACAAAAAACAGAATGCAAGGATTATCATTCTCACATTTCAAGCTTCCCAATACAAAAAGAATTTTACAAATCGAACCATTAGTTGCAGAGATGTGGTGTCCGAGCTGGACAGTCAAAGTGATAACATAAGTACGATTTTTTTAATTTTTTTTACAAAAGACATGCTAACAACGCAGCTTCAGTACTGCAAACAGACAAGAAAACCAACAGCCCCCATGCATTTTGTCGGGGGCGGGGAGGGAAATTTGTCAGACATAAGTCATATCAGTAGTAAAATCCTCAACTACAAAATATTGATCAGAGACAAAAAAAGCAGGAATAAATAAAAATCCAGGACATGTAACAGAATTTTAAGACATTTCCAGGATGTGTACGAACCATGCTAATCCTACAGCATTTTTACTGAATCTTTTTCACTAGGCTGAAACCAGAAATTGTTGGGGATGCAGATGAGGGAGAAACTGTGAACACATAAATCAGAATATATAGGCACTACAGTCCTTGGGGCCACTTATTCTTCCATTGAGAGTACACCAACATGGGAGTAGATTGGATAACACTTCTGCAAAATAACCTTAAAACAAGAGTAGAATATCAGCAAATTGAACAGCTAAACTAAAATTTGTCAGGTAAGGAATATGTTTACTTTGAAAGGTACTCTCTCTTCCTCACTTAATACACCCCAACATCTATGGCACTTTCTGAAAGTAATTTCAGTACCACAATAATATCACTCTACATATCTTAAAACTGATTCAAAAGGTAACTACAAAGTGCTACCTAACAGACAATTTTAACAGCTGAAATTGCAATACTTTCCGTTGTGTCATTTCGTATTCTTAAAGCTAAAAGGATCTTATTTTGAATCAATTTAAGGCTTTAAGAACAAAATAATGATAGTGTTGCAAAGACTTCCACGAAATGTTTGTTCAAATTAGACCCTTAAAATGTCTAAACATTGCTATTCCATCTTTCGCATGTTTAGTCATCTTTTACAGATTCTTAATATATGTATTACACTACTGATTATGGAAATTGCAGTACCATAAAGGACTACTGGTATTAGCTTGAAACTTACAGGATATGTACAACAGGTTGGGATATGCAAATGATTAAAATGTCAGTGCAAATGTGCATGTGGTTTCAGCAGAACTATCTAGTTTTGGGTATAAAAAGCTGGCTCAAATTACACTGCTGGCCACCCAAAATGCAACACCAAGAAGGACACGGGATAGCAAAGCCAGATTTACTGGACACATAACAACAGATACAAAGATGAAACGATTGAGTTTACAGGCCCGTACAACTTGCGGAACACGCAGACATCAATAGTTCGTGTGGCCCCCATGGCTGGCAATAACGGCCGCTACACGCACGCCGCGGCATCGAACGAAAGAGGCTTTGGATGTGGGCTTGGGGTATGTCGGTCCACGATGCTTCCACACGTTGCCACAGCTCATCAGGCGTAGCCACGGGTGGTGCTTGCCGGGCCACTCGGTTGCCGATCAGCGACCAGACGTGTTCGATGGGCGACATATCGGGAGAACAGACGGGCCACGGCAGCAGTGACACCTGGTGGGCCGTGAATAATTGTTGCACGATGCGTGCCACGTGCGGGCACGCATTGTCCTGTTGAAACGTGGCCGCTGGCTGGTCCTGCGGGTAAGGGAGGACTACAGTCTCCAAAACGTCGGAGATGTAGCGGTGGCTGTTGAGTGTACCGGCGATGCGTACCAGAGGGGTGCGGGTGTCATATACAATTGCGCCCCAAACCATAACGCCAGGCGACGGACTGGTATGGCGATGCATAATGCAGGTGTCATACAGTCTCTCGCTGCGGTGCCGCCACACGCGGATCCGACCATCGTGGTGTTGCAGGCAGAAGCGGGATTCGTCGGAGAAGACAATGTCGTGCCATTCCGTAGTATAGGTGCGACGTTCAACGGCCCACTGCCGCCGCACTCGCCGGTGGTGTAACGTCAATGGTAATCGGAGCAATGGGCGCAGTGCGACAAGTCCCAGCTCCTGCAGACTACGTCGAACGGTACGTGCTGACACAGGCTGTTGCACAACACACCCTAATTCCTGCGCTAACGTTCGCGATGTGGCGGTGCGAGCCGTCAATGCCCGCCGCACAACATGCCGGTCCTCACGTTCGGTGGTGTGCCGCGGCTGTGGCAATCGCTCACGTCGGTCCGTCCGTCCCTCCTGCACCCACCGAATCCATACTCGCCTCTCTGTGGCTGGATGTCGTCCCACACGGGAGCCGATGTCTTGGTACGATAAACCGCTGTCGCGAGAAGCCACTATTCGTCCTCTGTCGAAGTCCGAAACGTGCTGGAATGACTGCTGTATTCTGCTACGAGGCATCAGGAAGCTTCCCACGAACAGGTCCGGTAGCACAACACACTCCCACTACTTACACCCCGCCTTCTGTGCACCCTTCTTATAGTGCTTCTCGGTGGCGTGCGGGGCGCACATGATTTGCGTATACCCTGCAATGCTAATCGTTTGCATGTCCTCTCGCGGGCGACGCATGCTGCGAATTTCAGGCCGATCAGATGCTTCCTTCTTGGTGTTGCATTTTGGGTGGCCAGCAGTGTAGATGTTGCAATCAGTGAAGAGCTGTCATTGAATCGAAAGGATGTTTCTTGTGTCTCACATTACCCCATCGCTGAAGAAGGTTGCATTGTGAACACCACACAGACTTGAAGCAAGAAAGGATTGTTGGGATGAGAGAAGCTGGATTTTTCTACAGCAAAACCTGTCATTCGTATAGCATGAAATGCCAATATGCCGTCAGTGGACAGATAAGGCTCGGACGCACAAAAATCTATGAAATGGATTGCAAAATCTCCCAACTGCAGGGGATTACAGACACCTCTACCACATCTCAGTGATCAATCGCACAGCAACATCCAGTGTTAGCACAGCAGTGGAGCACTGTCACAGGTCAAGCTCTGTCCTCCAGCACAGTTCGACATCGTCTGATTAACAGAGGACTGGTCACTAGCAGTCAATTGCTGCGCACTTCTTTGATCCTTAACCACAGATGCCAGGCTGAAATGGGGTCTCAAACACAGTTATTGGCACACTGATTGGCAACAGGTTATGTTTTTGGACGAGTCACGATTCAACTTTATGCAACATGATGGCTGCATACGTGTTTGAAAACACTGGTGAACAGCACCTTACAGCGTCAAACCAGCTCAATGCCAAGCTTCGTGGTTTGGGGCAGCATTGAGTTTAATTCACAATCTTGCCCAATACGAATTAAGGGAACCCTCGACAGCCAGCTATACATATTAGGGATGTTTTAGAGGCAGAGGTGATACTCTTCCTTCAGAGTTGTCCTGGTGTTATATTCCAGTAGGACAATGCACATCCACATGTGGCCCAGACTGGCCAAGACCTCTTCCATGCATGTTAGAAACCACTTCTTCCCTGGTCTGCATGTTCGCCGGATATGTCCCCAATCGAACGCGTTTGGGACATGATAGTTAAGTGACTGGCCTGTCAGACACCTTCACCAGTCAACTCTAGTCTTGCAAAGAAGCTGCCTTGTAGGCTATTATTCCCCAGGATGATATCAAAAACCTCTTCCACTCAACGCCCTGCCATGTAGCAGCTGTTATTGTAGCTCAAGGTGGCTTTCGCATGATAATGACTTATTTCATTTGAATTGCACAATTATTTCCTGGTGTTGCAATTTTCATAAACAGCAGTGTATTTATTATGCATGGAAAAGGTTGAAGGGCTCAAATTATATACAGAACTTATTTCTACAAAATTATTCTCTACCACATTTTAGCCTGGCAAAGACACTTGAATTTGTATATGAAATATGCAGACATACAATACTGTACATACATGCACGCATTTTGACAAAATCAGATATTTCTATTTTTTTTGTCCATATACAATACGGTACCTAAAGAAGAGCCCTGTGCATGGATTATCAGAAACTTTTACATCAAATAAATGTTTATGTATTTCAAAAGTGAATGCTCCGAGATAAAAGCTCCTATGACTTGAAGTTGAATAGACAAGTGTGTATAAAAGCATACAAAATCTAAGGTAAGATATGGATACTCTTCTAACCCTCTCTATATAGATTCTTTCCCTACTTACCACTAAGATGCTTTCCCTATTTGTTTCCACCAGTGCTACCCATATCCTTATGATTCGCTGTGAGTTTACTTCAATTATATAAATGTGATTTAGATCGAACTGACAGTCTTCAGACTGGAGGATATACAGTGCAGGCAGAGGGGAACAAGAAGTGTTTTAAGCAGCACAAGAATTTTACACCAATACCTTCCAGGAACACAAGTGAAAAAAAAATCTACATAAGTTCATAGAAAACTTACAGAATGTCTTTGTTTCCAGTAAGGTATCGCAGCAGACGGGCACAAACATCAGCTAAAACTACACTTTCTTCAACTACGAGAGCTTCTTCCAATTCCTAAAACAAAAAATTTAATGGCAGAATACAATAATGCAACTTATCACATCTACAGCAGGTCAGTAAAAACAAAATAAAATAACTAAGTCATATACAATAAAGTTAACCTCAGGTACAGCCACAGTGGATAATACAATAAACAATGAGAATGCAGTTTTATACAAAGATGGATAAATGCAAGCAACAGATATTTTTAACAATTATAAAAAGGAATTTATTTTTTAAGTTTTATGATGTTGACTTAAACAGTTTAGCAACCCAAGAAATTTTAGTAACTATTAGAACATCAAAATTTCATAGCATGAACATTAAAAACAAAAACTCACTGATAATTTAGAAATATAACAAAAAATCATTAAAATTCTTCAGAGAAGCAAATTATTTAGGCATTCAACTTGATTATGCCATAAAGTAATAGCAAAAATTACTCTTCTGCTGAAATTCACCAGAAATCACTTGTGTTTATTTAAGACTATTAAGGGATGCACGGTTATCCTATATCCAAGACACACACACACAATTGTCTATAAAACTGATACTAAATAAATGTTCACTGAGGATTAACATTAAAATAATTAAAATAACACATCCCAAACTAGCCAACTAATCTCTGAGAGAAGTATTGAAAACAATATAAAATCATAAGAACACTGGAAATCCAATACATGTATACTAAAAATGGTACTGCTGGACAAGTAGGATAATAGTATATCAAAATGTTTTTCTTAAAGCATTGCCTCTTACACATTTGTGGAAAATTTCTTATTGTTAACTTGGGAGACAGGCTTATCATATACAACTTTCAGCTACAAGTATCGAAAAAAGCTTGTGTAAAGGAATATCTAATATATCCAAGATCAAGTACCAATATAAGATATGATGAGTTATTAAATTCTAGCACTTTGTTTTCCATGAAATGGACAGAAAATAAATTAAAAATAAAAGTAAAGAAAATACAATTAACTCCATAATGAACAGGTAGCTACAGGTAATCACAAGCTGTGGATTTCAAGGACATAACAGCTCCCACTCTCGCAGAATTTATATACCTACACACACATTCAACTAAACTAAATAACCTTTTTAACAGTTCATTTTTAATCATATTGTGTTTCAGTTTCTCCATGACTTATCATCTGTTTCTTTTGCATGTTGAACATAAACATTAATTAAAACTAAACTTGTATACCATGATAAAGGCTATTTTCCTAAAAAGTACCTTCAGGTTAAATAATATATTAATTCAAAAATACACTCAAGAGTAGACAAAACATTAGAGATAGGGGTGAATCGGGGGACAGTTGATATGGACATCCCCTGCAGAGTGGAACAGATGCAAACCAAATGCAGGTGACAAATAGGCAGACAGCAAGGCTTCCCAACAGTTTATCACAATTGATGAACATGGGTAAATGTGGTGATCTGAGCAACTTTAATAATGGGCGCAAGATAGATAGATGTCAATCTGTCGCCATATCAAGGGAGTACCGCGAGTATACAACTGACGGATGTACTAGTGCCCAAAGAGCAAGCGGTGGCCGACTATACACCACTGATGACCAGGGTTCTCATCAGAGGTTAAGCCATGGTCACTATTTTCGCAAAATGCGATGAATTAATCTAAAACGTGCGAAAAAATTAGCGTCCGTCACAAAATGGCGCCAGACATTTAAATATCACAGAGGTGATTGTGTTCCGAAATTTCCGAAAATTTGAACTCCCGTAGTCCAGGGAAAAATTTTAATTTCGCCGCTAATTTGTGAGTAAAAGTATTCCGTCATCCATTGTTCGGTCTGACGGTGTAGCGTCAGTTCGTCCACCACGACAATTCAGCGCTCGTCAGTTCGTCCACCACGATGATTCGCAGCGTGTCAGTTTGCCGACAAAAGAGGCTAAATTTCTTTAGCATTTTGCTACAACTTTTTCCTTCATTTTAGCTACAGCATTTTTTGAGCCAGCTTAAACTCTGGTTGTCATACATTATCCAGGCTCGTACAGACCGACCGCTTGGCAACAGTGGCACAAATCACATCCGGGTTAAGTAAATATTGGGGACCCCAGCAGCATCAGCAAGCAAACAGTACTGCGTATGCTGCATACCCTGGGCTACAGGAGCCAACTGCCTACTCGTGTGCAACTGTTGACTGCTTGTCGTCGGAAATCATGCAGCACTTGGTGCCGGGCACATCAAAACTGGACCTCTGCAGAGTGGGGGTATGTCGTGTGGTCACACGAATACCATTTTCAGCTGTACCAAGCTGACAGGGAGAGTGCAGGGTCGACAGTATGAGGCCACAGCTCTATTGTGCCAAGGCAGTGATGGCGCTGTGAATGTTTGCAGAGCATTCTCATGGAACACATTAGGTCCCTTAGTGTATCTCTATCTGGAGAGGTCCTTAACCACTGGGCACAACCAGCATGTGCTAGCTAATCATCTACACGCTTTCATGGCCTTTGCACATCCTGCAGATGATGGCCTGTTTCAGCAGGACAATGTTGTGCCCTAGGGTGCCACAACCACCCAGGCATGGATCGAGGAATACTCGTCTGAGTTTGGAACCATCCATTTGCTCCCAAGCTCCCCGGATTTAAACCCTGTGGAAGCTCTCTGGGATGTCGTGGAGTAGAGCATCAGATTCATGGATCCTGGACCAATGTCTCGAGAGTTGTGGGCATTACCGCAACAGGCACGGCTGGCATTACCTCCAGAAACTCTGCAGCATCTGGTGGAGTCAATGCCATGGCGTGTACAGGTTGTTATTTGCACTAGAGGAGGACCAACATGCTATTTTAAGTAGGTCCATTTGAGTGTATATTCAGATTAAAGTATTAAAGTGCTTTAATTTATTTAGACAAAAATTGTGAATGACTGAAGCAAACTAGTTTTGCTTCACTTTCATATTATAAATGCCCTTATCTTTGGAACCTTATCTATTGTCACCTGTTTTACATACAAACACAAAAGAACCAAATGGAAGAACAGTTTCTTCAGTTATTTAATTTCACCCAAAACACAATTTATTATTTCAAATTAAAGCCATCACATAAAAGTTTTCTATCATAATCAACTATGAAAATTATTTGCTAGACGTCCCACTTCAATATTGTAATGATCATTCCAACATAAAGAATTTTGCACATATGTTTACAGCATGCATCAACAAGATTTCATTTATTTATTTCAGTCTTTTTTTTTTTTTTTTGACCTACTGCACGAAATTATCTGTCTTTTCACAATGATTTCCGTTTTTTTGCTTTCTTTTTAAACTTACTGCCATATTTTTTTTAATTCACAGAATTCCCATAATCTGTAATAATCCTTCTTGTAGAATACGCAAAGACATATTAAAAAAAAATCACCCCTTTGCACATAATTCCTCCTGCAAAAATCGATAGCCTAGTCACCCATTATGAATACACAAAACCAAAATTGAAAACCTCCAATAAAACCAAATAAAACATCTGCAATTTTCTGAGGTTATCATTTACCATTCTTCTTCCACTTACAACCTGTGTAGTTATAAGAAATTTAGAATCCATCTTTGCATCAAATCAAATTCTTCTACCCCTGAACTACCACCTCTTATCAAATTCATCTGATCAAACACCTATTATATTGGAAATATTTAACTAATTAACATCAGCAGTAGAACTCACTTGAATACAAAGATGAAAACATTAGCAAAAATCCAGATCAGATATCACACTTACTACTACGTATCTCAATTGAATGACACTTCAATCAAACCTCATTGGAATGCCCATAAATGCATTGCTCTGTTGATTTAACCATTTTGCATTTCACTAAAGTGAGAGTTTAGACATTTTTTGTTGTACACTGAAATTGTAACTCTGCTTTCCTTCTTTGCATCTCATTAACTAGAAAATCAGTATCTACAAATAAAACCAACAAACATGCCCAATGTTTGAAAAATTTCTGAAATGTTACATGCCCAGCTGCGCATGTGCAGAAGAAAAAAAAATTTCCTGCTGAGGCAGTTGAAAACAGGATGTCCAGAACAGTTTATCTTTTGATGCAAAAATGCAGAAGCCTCATTTTTTAGGCTAAAAAATGTAACAAACTTTTTAGCAACTCTGGACTTCTGTCGGCAACTGTAAGTAACATTTGAAACAAAATATTATGTTGCCCCAATGTCTATACCTAGATCATAAGACAGTTACTGAAAGGGTATGGCTCCTGGCCACAACAGTAGTACAAATTTCTTGGTTTGCAATCAAATAAAAAATGACAAGCAAAAACTGCTTTTATTATTATTATTATTATGGTAGCAAATTTAGCATTACATTTATTTATTTTTCCCAAATCTAGTTGCTCATCCAGGCAACTAATTAATTTTTACATGACTATGTAATAATTTACATGCCCCTGGTATCTCAGGTATGGTATTTTTCTAGCCTCAATGACCTTGGATACAGCAACCTGTTCAAAAATCTGTTTCAAACTTATGCTGAAAAAGGCTCCAACATTGACTTTTATTTATTTATGTTCATATCTTCAGTGTGTGCTTCCTTTTGTTTAGTATAAGAATGCTTCACATTACAGTCAACTCTTGAGAATCTGAAGGAAGTGGAAAAAACAATTTGAGATGTCGAGAAAACGTTATACATATTATAAAACATGTGCAGATAATTTTACTTATTTCAACTTGTCAAGAATTTCGTCTCATCGAAGTTTGAATTATCAAGAGTCGATGTGCTGTTTTTATCTTGCTTTCTGTTCTAGAAGGAATGATGCACATTACAATTTGCCAGCACCATTTTTCATCTAGTATACATTAAGTTTAATATCATGAACGATGCCTATAATTTTTTTAATTACAGATATTGAACAACTACATAAGGCAAATTCTACAGTAAGCTCTGGAAAAAAAATGTTGTTGAGTTGTACATTGAACCTCTTTCCAAGGCACAGGTCTTCCCCAGTCTCACCAAATTCAGCAAATATATACAGACCAGCACAGTAATTAAAACAACTTTGGCAATTTAAGAGCTGCTGACACATATCAAAAATTTAAACAATGGTAATTATCCAAGCAATCTTGATTTAGGGTTTGTAATGTAAAAAAAAAAGATTAAGTAAAATATTTTGTAAGAGCAATTTTGTCAAAATAACACTATTTGAAGTGCAATATATCAAAAGACAGAGCAGCTGAAATGCTTTTTTTTTTTTGTTTATATCAATCTCCTCTTACAATTTAAAATCCACATCAAGTTTGTTTTTTTCTTGGTGCAATGCAGTTTCCTGACTTTCCATGTATATAGAACATACTTGTCCACAACAGCATGACAAAAAGGCAATGACTCAAATTTTGCCTTAGCACACACTACAACTCAGATTTGCCTTACAAAAATGGCTCAAATTTTGCCTTAATATACTATGCCCACAACACTTTAGTTTTCTACATGAACATGATTTGTCTGTCTGTTAACATTCAAGTATAACCATTAACCCACCCTCACGAAATTCATAAATTACACACAAGAATAAACTTCAATCACATGATGAATAAATTAACTGGGTTTTTATGTACATGTAAAAACTCAAGCAATTCATTCATTCTTTTGTGTTGTATTCAGTATCCTTGTACTTATACAAACAGCAAATACAATTTTTATGGAACACAGTTGATGTTTTTGTATTAAGATAACTCAGGTTTAAATTTTTACTGTGTGCCATTGGCATTTACATAACCACAAAGTTGTATTAATCAACAGAAATCCTTAAATTTTCCAAATTTTGGGGGTTGCCTTTGATGAGGTGAAAAGTATAAACCAATTTTTTTTGTGTGTCAGAGTTCATGTATGATTTACTATGACATAAAAAATAATCAAAACCCAAAACAATACACCTAAAAGCTTAAGAGTATCTCGTGATTCTATGTGAAATGGACCATATTTATAGTGGTTTATATCTAATGCACCAGTTAAAAATATAACTGTAGACTGATAGCTAAAATATTTGCTCTAGAAATCACCCGAATTCTCATATTAAGAACAAGATTAGACTATCTGCACGGTGCTGTATCATGCTCAAATATCACCCAAGAGGTAAATTTTCATGCAAAAATTAAAAAAAAAACCATTTTATGAGCATTTTTTGCTTATGCTACACATATGGCCCTGATAAAAATCAACCAACATTTAGTTTCCAAGTACTTTGACATTTCATATGTATTCAAAAGTAACAACTGAATGAAACTCATGTTACCCTGTAGGGCAATCAGGTGATCTTTCAACTAAACGATGCATTCCTGTTTTAGAACTTCAAAGCCAGTGCCAAAAAGTATGGCACTGACACAAATCAACTACATTTTTATTTGTAAGTTATTGTGAGTGAACAGACAAAACTAGAAAGCAAAAGCACCTACAACTCAGTTACATTCTAAATAGAGTAAAACTAAATTGAAAAGAAAAGCAGAAAGTAACATTTGAAATGGTATAATTTTATTTTTTACAAGTGTTGACTCAGCAATGCAAAAAGAAAAAAAAAGTATATTTTCTATCATCTTTCACTTAAAGAAGAGTGTTTCTAACTTATAGTAACTTACAAAACAATGTCTCAAGAAATAAGTTCATAGGGGCAGGAACTTTCAGAACAATGCATATGACATGAGTGCAATAAAACAATAATGAATTTTGGGTCCACTGGATTGTTTTATGCCCCCTCCCACACACACACACATCTACGCCACTGACTTTCAGTTGATATCTCCCTATCCTATGTTAAAACATAACTGTTATACTATTAAACTTGGAAAATTGCTCACAACCTTCCACAAAATTTTCCTATCTTAAGGATGATTTTAAGTTTAATTTTAATTTACATAAGCAAATTTCAGTGACATGAACTCAAGTTTATAACCAAGTTGTTCATCCAATCTACCCCTCCAAATAAAAAAAAAATAGTTTACAAAAGAAATAAAAAATTAAACATTTTAATGTACTACAGCACCCAGGACAGAACTGTTATTTTGAATGTATATTTCAGTACCATTTTATGCGTGACTGAATGTGTTTCATGGGGAGCAACTTCAGTTTTTAATGTGGTATGTGAGATGTCTGAAACTGTTAGCTGGAAAGCAAACAGCCCACTCCAAAAAGCTAGTTAGTGGACAACTTTACTAAAACATATTAACTATAAAGTAGCCTGATAAAAGCAGCCTGTTTGTGCTTATGGGTAAAACCAGAAAAAACTTGACATACAATAGAGCACACATTAATACAACAAACAAACAAAACTATTTATGAGTGGTCTCTTTGTAAAGGATTTTCATTGCATAAGGTATTAGCATACATGCCAGACAAATATCAAGAAAAAAGTTAGAAATATAAAATAAAGCACAGCACTTAGTAACTGTAAAATGTTTAGACAGTGTGAACACACAACCTTCCAAGAAACTATCTTTATGCATACTATCTAATGGGCTATAAAAGTGCAGGTGAAATTTGAAGCAAGATTATCCTGGAAAACAAAAACAAAACAAGTAGGTGCATGCAGTTGGAACAGCACTGCAATACCAAAATGTTAATACTTGTTTAAAAATACACAATTGTACCAGCTTTATTAACATATTGACTGCCACACTAGAAGAAAAAAATTGTCCTTGGGGCCAAGGTGCTTTATTACGAAAATAGAATAAAAACTTCGAAAACAAAATGATCCTGTCTAATTTACTTGTGACAAATAAGAACATCAACAAGTAAGATTTTCATGAACCAACAAACACTTATTTGGCTGCAATGAGTCAGTTGCTGCCCATGAAATGTCATATCGATGATAAGTTTGACAAAGACTAACTTTGGATAGTTAGATAATAGATTGTACTTGGAGAGTACTTTGGTTTATCCCTCCTTTTTCCATCAATGTAGTGTACTTAGTATCTCATAACAAAATCTAACTAAAACAATTTAGAGACACTGGGGAAATCTCAGAGGAAAGTTGATTTCATGAACAGAACCTAAAGCCACCACTTCACTAAGTATTTTCAAGTAGTTATTCTCTCTATGTCAACTCAAACAATCAATATACCTGACCATCATTAATTAATTTTTGAAAACTCAGTGAACTTGTTATGTCTATGGATAAAATAAGCTGTCCTGCAAATTATATTTCTGGGACAAAAAAATTTCAACACATGGCACTAGAAATTTGAAAAAAAAAAATCTTGTCAGACAACATTACAATTGCTGTAATTCAATTCTGAAACAGCAGTTCCGTAAAAACTGAGAGTAAAATCACACAAAATTAAAAAATGTAGGTACGGCAAAATACACGTTATTCTTTCTCAAAGTATCTTCCCTCGGATGATATGCAACGGTCCCATCGTTCTGTAAATTTTTCAAAGCATGTGGTGAAGGCATTTTGTGGAAGCTGCTTTAGCAACCCCTGTACAGCTTGAATAACATCAGAATCTGTGTAGAATGTTGCTCCACAGAACGCCTCCTCCATTGTTGAAAATAACCAGAAATCGCACGGGGTGAGGTCAGGACTTTAGGCAGGCTGTGGCATCATTTCAATACTGCATTTCATAAGAAACTGTTGAACACAAGCAGCCACATGTGGGCGGGCGTTATCACAGTGTAGGGTTCACTTGCCCACCAGTTCCAGTCGCTCAATCGATATGTGTCGTTGCAGATGCTTCAAGACTGAAATACAGTAAAACCTCGAAAATCCGGCATCGACGGGATCGGACGAGTGCCGGATTTCTGAAGCTATCCAAACATTGCATAACGGGCTTTACGTAAAGCACGTACTTAAACATAACAGGTCACTTTAACGAAAATTTGTGCATCTACGCCTTATAAATATACAGGTATCATGCTGCCAATCGCATTCTTCGCAATTTGCAAAAAAAAAAAAAAAAAACGTTTTGGCAATGGTAAAAAGTTTTCTACGAAACATCGTGTAGGCGATAACCGTGATGCATCATGAAAGCTGATGTAAGTGTCATTACACAATCGAATCTGCATACTGCCACAACCAAGCACAGATCATCATCACACGTTCGACACACATTTTAAAGTGTCGATCTTCTTGCAAGATTGCCCAAATAGTGTTAACAATATGCTCCGTAACAACACTTTCAGGTCAACCAGGCCTAGGAGCAAGTTCTGCCAACAAACGCCCTTTTTGAAATCATGATGCCATCTAAAAATCGTTGATTCACCCAAATATTTATCCTTGTACGCTTCTTTCACTAAATCAACTCTTTCTAGGACAGTTTTACCCAAACGATAGCAAAATTTTATCGCACAATGCATTTCACTTCTTAACTCTGAATCACTCACCCCCATAGCTACATATAGTGAAATGCAGACTTACCTTAAACAACTGTGCAATAACAAAACCAGATTCGTCTGCCATGGCTAATAACTGTTGTCATAGATACTTTTTTAATTCAGTTACTCGTCTACGTGGTTATTTTCCCCCTTTGCACTGTTGCCAACTCAAAAAAAAATACTCTCAGTTTTTATGGAACAGCCTTGTACATGACATAAAAAGTTAGGTTTGGTGGCATTTGAAATGGTACTTCATTAGATATGCAATACAAATGTTTTTCCAACCCCTGTTTCTTCTTTCCCCCTCCCCTAAAAACACCCACTTTCAAGATCAAATACTAAACTATGACCTCGGAATTTCAAACAATAACATTATGTTTTTTGGCTGATTCACTTTCCCCCACAATAAGTCATATTTTTATTTTACCTGAATATTATGCATACTAATTTCTAGATTAGGCCTCCAAACAGTTCAAGAACTATGGATTTTCTTATAGCTGCATAGCCATATATTAATTCCAGAACTTCTCACCTGCTTGAAATTAATATAGCTTCATAAGCTATATCAGGGTTCCCACTTAAAAGTAATAAAAAAATTATCTGACTTTTCCAGGTTCTCCAGGTGGTTTTTTAAGTTTTCCAGAGTGGCATGTTGCAAAGAATTGTTACATTTCATTCCATTCTATTCATTTTTCTCACCAAAGCACACACACACTTGTAAATTCTTTAAGTAATTTGTCTTTATAAAATTACCTGCTTTTAATTAATAACAACTAACCGTGCACATTATTTTCTGTACCAAAGTTCCGTGAACTTTTGTGAATACTACCCACACGGAATTTGTAAATACATTCCCATAGAAACAGGTCATATTGTAAGAAAAAAATCTGTCAGTTGAATAGTTTGTTTTTCTATAACACAATGCAGCTAAGCTTAATGATAGAATGGCTCTGTTCAAAGAAACAGAAAAAGGACTTTGATCCATCATTTGGTTGGTTCTATTGTGAAGTGTTTCTTCAAGCAGAAGCCATTGTGCCTAAGTGTTCCATGTTATAACAAATGCCTGCAGAAATTGAACAAAAGCTTAATAACTGGCAATTTTAAAAATTCAATTTTGCACCTTTTTTAGAGAATAAAGTAAATACTTAATACAACAAAGTAAGATCTACCAAATTCTAGGCAGGCAGTAATTGCAAGCAAAAGTTTGAAATCTTGAAAAAATAAGTTTTTTTTGGCAAAATAAAGTATCCATTGATTTTTACAAAAAAAAAGGGGGTAATTTTCCCTGAGTTTTACAAAAAAAAAAAAAAAAAAAAGGGTAATTTTCCCTGAGTTTTGGAACCATTTTCAAATTCCCTGAGAATTCTAGGTTTTCCCTGTTTTCCAAGTTGAGTGGGAACCCTGTATATTTTGCTTAATTATTTTGCAAAAATCACTCAAGAATATATCATTTTCTAAATAGCAAACAGAAGTAAAACAAGTCAGCTTTTTTTTTTATCCCATTTTTCGTGTCAAATCAATGAAAAAAAAATTGAAAAATAAACTTCCTCATCTGGAATTTTTATAAAAATCAGTTAACTGGAACGCCTGCATGATAACGCAAAATGTACCATTTAGCTCATTTCACCTTATGGTTAAATTCCATGTGTTAAAAAAATCTCGAAAAAAAATGTTTCATAATATTGACTACACATAAATAATGGAATTTTCGTACAAATTGAGTTAGATGGTTAATTTTGGTGCAATTTGAAACTTTTAAAAGGACCTTTCATTTGATATGCAGTTCAAGTGGGTTTTGCTCAAAAAAACTATTTTTCAAGGTCAATAAATAACTTTGGTCTTGAAAAATGTGTGTGTGTGTGTGTGTGTGTGTGTGTGTGTGTGTCACTCATTTGTTTAAAATAAAATGCTATTTCAAAAGTTCTCACATGCCGCCAAAATTAACATTCCAAGTCAATTTGGAAAAGGTAGTTAGTTCTGTTTATATATCAGGAGAGAATAAAAAGGTATTTCTAACATATTGTACTTTTTACCCATTGGGCAAAATGTGTTTAAATTATATTTTATTAAAATTCAAGGTGGTGAAAATGTTCCTTTTTGGTGTGTGTGTGATTTGACATAAAAAAAACCCTGACATATTTTGGTTCTGTTTGGTAAATTAAAAATGACACATTTTTGAGAGATTTTTACAAAAGACTGAAATTCAGCTTATGAACTATATTTATTTCAAGCAAGCAAGAATTTTTTGATTAACACCTGCTACACAGATGTGAGAAAATTGAACTGTCAAATTCCATTATGGAGACTGGTACAGATATTCAGGTTTAAATGTTTTGTTTTTAAGGGTCTTCATTTTGAAATTCATGGTCAAAATATAGCATCTGACCTTGAAAGATTTTTTTTTTTTTACTGATTGACTCAGTGCTGCATATCAAATGAAAGCCATTTCACAAGCTTTCAAACACTATCAAATTTAACTTTTTATTTGGAACATAGATATTGCTACTTTTTGTGCACTTAAAATTTTAATAAATGGTAATTTCAGATTTTTTTAACAAACTGTACTTTGAATCATAATGTGGAATAAGCTAAAATTTGGTAATTTTTTTATTTATTTTTTTGCATGTAGGTAGAGTGCAACAATTTTTATAAAAATCTGAGATGGTGATGTAAATTTTTACTTTTCTTTTTTGGTCGATTTACATTTGAGTGACTTCTGTCCTTTACCTAGCTCCCAACCAGAAGGATTTATGTTCTATATTCTATTATAAACAGTTGAATTCATTCAGCCACGGAGAACAAATCTCTCACATGTTCACGCTTCCATATCCTTGAAATGTTAAGAAGAACCAATGTCACTGAACTTGGCATTATTCTACAAAAATTTTTCAGGAAAATTCTCTTTCATAAGCTCCTGTACTTTAAATGTTTATGTAAATTAACATGAAAACTATCTGTTAATCATGTTCAGTGTTTCATATACACATGCACACATTACAATAAATTCTTCAGTTCACTACTTCATGCTGGCAAGGTCCTTGTTATGGATTGAAATGTGATTCATATTATATGTACTTTCCACAGTTTTGGCAATTAAGGCAACATACTAAGAATATAGTTCTGCCTCATGCAAAAATGCTATGGCTTTTAAAAGGAGGCAGCAGTGTTTTTAAGAGGCAGATGATTATGGCAGGGAATTATGTGCTTTGGGAGTAGAAAATTAAACTAACAACTTTTAACCAAACTATTCAAAATCTAAATAAAGCGTACATAATGCTCAGTACAAAGCTTTGAAAATGCTACATTTGTCTCTCTCATATGAAACTGTTATTCTGCTAAAGCAACTGCATGAGTTTACTTCCTATGCTGACAGATAAATACAAAGATGTTAGTCAAATCTTAATAACAGAACCTCAAAAAGTTGGAGAAAGGTGTGTGTATACAACCTATCAACACAATTAATCCCGTAATGTGGAAGTGTTTCTATTTTAACTTCCCATCTGGATAAAAACTGGTTACCAGTCTATCACATGATCAGAAAATTCGAATAATGCCATTTCCTAAGACCAACGTTTCATTTGGTAATTATGGCCATCATCCTTCGGTGTGACAGAAGCACATAAAAATGTTAGAACTGCCAATGTACTACATAAAAGTTGCTCATATCCCCATTAATTTTAATATTAGCTCTTTTTTTATCCTTAATAATGAATTGCAAATACAAATTTTCTTATCTAAAAAATACCAACAATTTACATTTTCTAACATCAAGGTCCAAACTTAAAGTAACAAGGCACCTTGTTACCAAAATATACTACTTATTTAGAGCGATATTAAATATCGGAAAGCGCAGTAAAACGGAAATGGCAGCGCCTAACGTCGCAATTGCTCACAGCTGTTGTACGAAAACCAGAAGTATTATTTCCTGTGCAATTCATCGATTACTACACTTGACCTTAGTAGGTTAATACGAAGACGCAACATGTTTTCGCTATCACTTTAACTGGGGACTAATAATTTTGATTATCATCTGTGGCTGAATTCCGGCACGGTCGAGGACCCTGATAACCTGACGAATGATTTAAAGAAATATACCTTGAAGTCACACATGCAAAGATTCATTCAAGAGCCAACTTGGAAACGCTCGCGTGCGAATCCACAGGCCACCACCCACCCACCAAATAATTCTCACATACTATTTACCCTGGGGATTCCCCCAGCCACTGGCTGTCATGAACTTCCTCGGAATCCAATGGGCATTTCGAAAATAAAGAATACGACAGCCATTCTTTTAACGGGAACATTTACAATGACGATTAAGTGCCATATTTGAGAGCATGTTCATCATTCACCAATGAGGCATGTTACACAACTGAAATGGATGCGTCAAGCTCTTTTAATTTTCAGAATACACGTATAAGAAACTGTTCGGGACAGAAAGGAAGAAAGAAAACAATGACTTCGGACGGCATCGATGAAAGAACCGTCACAGACCGGCAAGTGGCCATCAGCCGCGGGCAGACGATCGCATACCTGGGCCTATACCTGCCTACCCTTGGGGCAGCAACGCACACGTGATTCTTGGCCGACCCCTGACCCCATATGTCCTTGAGCAACGCACCAAGGTGAAGTCACTTGCAGTGTACTGTTGCCTCCCTAATAAGGAGGAGCTCCCACATCTCACCTCCCTCAGCATGGACAATGGCTGCGCCTCTGGCACGCAATCAATGAGATCACTACAACGACCGCTGTTCCACATAATATACGGTCGAAAACTGCCAAAATCTCAATGACCAAAGTATGACGAAAATTATTAACTACAAACGGTTAAAAAATGGCTGATTTATTTCGAAGGAAATTTTTCTTCAATAATCATTCACATACATAAATGCAAAAATGATTGATTATATCTCGATTTCTCTAATCAATTAAAGTTTATTTAAAATATGATAGCCAGTTTCATGAAACTTTCGTACACGACACTTCATTATGCAGGAAACGCGGCTTTTTGAATATGCACCAGCTAAAGAACGGTAATACGGAATTTCTAAAAATGTATAATATAGGGGACAGGGAATCTGCACAAATTGACGACAATGTGTTGTCCGATTATTTTCAATTATTCCCTCATTCCTGAAGTGTTATGCTCATAACTAGAATTATTTTTAATATTCAATAGCAACTCTCACGGGCAGCACAGTTTCGAAAGTAACAATTCTGTAAAAGGTTTGTAGGCAATGCAATACAAAAACAAGATGCACGTTTAAATAACCACGCGTTTTACGTGTTAGCATTTTTTCATTCACGACAAGCTAATATTATTGCTACTGATTCTTACTAACAGAAATACTGCAATACAAGAAGTGCGAAGAACAAAATTCTGAAGTCGTCTGCACAAACACACAACTCTAATTGCTTCGACTGACATCTACAAAACTGGTAACAATTTACGAAGATATCAGAAAGTAACAAAGCTGCTAATTTTGGAAGAAAATGCAAGAAAACTTATACAAAATGGAGACGAATTTCTGAAAGAAATTCATGAAACTGTATTTGAATTACACAGTACACATCGAGGTCGCTCAAAAATGACTTCAACAATGGGGTCTAGATTTTGCTAAAAGATTAACTACGAAAGAGAAATCACTGTTATACCTCCAAAAAAATCCGTACACCTTAAAAAGAAATTTGTACTGTATTAATTTTTCCGAGAGAACTGAAGGCACTCTGCAGGAAGGAAAGAACATGTTTCACGCTTAAATATAAAAGTCATAGGGAGTAGATTTCAAATTAGATTGGTCTAACAGCTTTAACGTAAAGTATTGCATCAAGGAAATACTAAGCATTAACTCTGACTGACAATTTTTTTTTTTTTAATATCACATACTCTGGAAATCTTACTGTGAAATTAATCTTTACGGGTAGCCGGTAAACCGTTACACAGGAACATGCCACACATCCTTCAGTAACTTGCAAGAGCGCCACACATCTGAAAACTGCCCCAAGTATTTTACTGAGGGGGGCCGTGCACAAATTGATTTTCCTCCACGAAACACTCGAATGTGTGGCGGTTTTCCAAGTTATGTGTGGCAGTCTTCTGAGGTTCCCAACGACAGGAAAGAGTTTTTTTTTTTTTTACTGTAGGTTTAACGGCCACCGTGAGCAACTCAACAGGCTATAAGCAGTCGCCCGACCCTAATTTAGGGTCACTGGTTCCAGGGAAGGGAGAGAGCCAGTGACGTAAGACAAACACAACATCCATGCCTCACCGGGATTCGAACCCAGACTTCTTTAGGACGAATGAGAGGCCATCGCTTAGACCACCGGAAAGAGTTCTTTTGTTTGTCTGAATTTCAGGCTAATGTTCCGACAACTGGCAACAAGAGTTTAAGGGGCGATACAAATATTGCCGTTTTTTAGATTATATTGAGAACTGAATTGGGAACTCCAAACAAATTTCAAGAAAATGTTCTATATAAGCTAAGCGAGAATTTTATTTTAATTTGGTAAAATAAATCGCCGTGACTTAGTACATTTTTTTAAAACCACGGTGATCAATCAGATAAAGGAATTACAGTTTGACTCATACTATGTTCAGAAAAGGACGACATGGTGGAAATTTTTAATAACGCAGCGCTTTTACTTAGTAACTTACATAACATGTCAAGTTATTTAAAATTCTCTTTTACTTAATTAATTCATAGGCCCTAGACCAAGGCCTTTTTAACAGTTTTTTAATCCGCCGTTTCAAATTCATAACGTTTACATATATCAAACCAAGTTAATAACAGTGCGCTTTTAACTAAGGCACTAAATATTAATTCTAGGCCCACGACATTGTAACAGTTTTTATTCTACCGTGTCATATTCATAACGTTTATGTAAAGTCAAATTAAGAATATTGCGCTTTTACTTAGGCATTAAATATTAATTCATAGGCCTTGCGCCTAGGGCATATTAATTAATACTAAAAACGTTATGAGTATGACATCAGTATAACAAAAACTGTTAAAAAGGCCTAGTCAATTAATATTTTATGCCTAAGTAAAAGAGAAATATTAATAACTTGACATGTTGTGTAAATATTTAATTCCTAATTAAAAGCGCAGCGTTATTAAACAAATTCATCTTATCGTCCACTGGTATGAGTGCCACGAAAACATTCCCCAGACCACAACGCTGCCGCCACCAGCTTGTGTTTCTCGCCTTATACGCCAACGTCTATCCGTTCGATGAAGCAGAAAACGTGACTCATCGGAGAAGGCAGTCCTTTACCAATTAGCGGAGGTACAATTCCGATACTTCCGCGCAAATGAAAGCCTTTTCTGCGATGCACCTTCGGTAGCATAGGTGCAGTGACCATCCTTCTGCATCGGAGCCCCAAACGCAGCAGGGTTCGCTGAATTGTTGTTTTAGACACACTTCCGGTAACCCCCTGGTTCATTCGGCCAGTGAGCTGCTCCATGGTAGCGTGTCGATCGCTGAGGCCGACGTTCACCTCTCACATAAATGGCATGTGGTGATCCGCAGTTTCCATTTCGCTTATTTGCAATGCTGCCATTTCTCCAATCACGATACACTTTAAGAACAGCAGCACGCGAACAGTTCACAAACTGCGCTATTTCAGAAATACTGCCACCTTTGGCCCGAAAGCTGATAATCATCCCTTTTTGCAAATCTGATAAATCGCTCCTTTTATCCATGATATGTTTTCAGAAGCTAGCTACGTTAGTCATTTTCTTGTAGGACTTCCGTCCACAGTGAGTAGAGTTTAGGTCCCAGCCACCTACAACGAGATCGCCTTTTGGGCAGGACACAGAAACGGAAGGAATGAGAGCAAGTCTAGAGACTTTGACAGAACAGTTTGTAGTGAGATTAGAGTACAGTAGATGGCGCCACCGCACAAGTACGATGTTGCACACAGAGGGGTGAGAGAATTTCAGGGAGGGCATAGGAAAGGATACCCGTTTAACCAGTGAGTCCAGCCTGGGGGCCGTCACTTAACGTGCTCGTCCGATGCACGGCGGATATTCAGCGATTGTTAGTAAATCACACCATCTCTGAAAGATCAGCCCAGGTTCGAACCTGGGGACCTTGCATCGATAGTCTGACTCGCTAACCACTAAGCCATCCGCGGCTCTATGTTTTCAGAATGCCTACAGCACAACTTACATGCTCTCCAAACCAGCTCAAGACACGCGCCTTCTTTCATTGGCTACGCGCTGTTGACGTCATAAGTAGGTGGTGGTCTCAATAATGTGACTCGACTGTGCATATATCATTGTCAACTATTATTAATTCACTGCTGGATGAAGATCTACCCACGTTTCCTTTACAACTATCTGCCTTGACCCAGTCTCCTCCATTTCAATACGGCATGGTTTCGAATTTCATCCAACTATTTCCCACTTGGTCTTCTTCTGAAACTTTTCCTGTCCCTTGGTATCCAGTCTAATATTTCAGTTGTCCGTCGGTGAAGTTCAGAGCTGTCATTGGCCTCGTGGTCAGAACAACCACCTTTCGACCAGATGGCCGTGGGATCGATCCCAGTTAGCTTGAGCTGCTCTAAACCACTGAATACTCGCTGTGAGTCGGATGGGAAGGTTAAGCCGCCTGTCTGATCCGGGGTACTGGATTCCTGTTTCATATAAAGTTATCTATTCCTTTTCCCTGCCCTTGTTCTCTCTTCCTGGAAATGTTCCTTGTGACATCATAGTCTGGCATTTCCCACTCTGTCGACTGGCACTCCCACTTCGCTGATCTATCCACCTAATGTCGTATATCTGAGCCTCTAGGTTCAAATTAATGTATCGTCACTTCTGACATGCAGCACAAAAGTCCCATGGGACATAGGTATTTGCTTCTAAACCTTCCCAGCGGGTTAAAACCCAACGAGAAATTGCTGGGCAGCCGCCCTGGTGGCGCAGTGGTCTATGCGATGGCTTCAGTCAATTTGTCAGACTGAAGAGGCATGGATGCTGTGTTAAGTTTTACGGCGCTGGCTCCCTCTCACTTCCTTGGAACCAAAGGCCCTAAATTAGGGACGGGCGACTGCTTATAGCCTACCGAGTTGCTCACAATGGTCGTTAACCCCCCCCCTCCCCTCCCTCCCGGCAAATGCTGCGTGCCCATCAGAGCGTCCGTTCACCAACCAGTACGAGGCCCGTGCATTGCGAAAGGAGGTCCTGCCAGAGTTTGAACGGAGAACGCTTATCGGTTGGGGGGGGGGCATGTCACGCATAGGGTGCGAAGAGTAACGCACATCCACACAACATACCGGAAAGGGGAGAAGACCACTAGTTGACATACGAAGTGAATACCGGTTGGCAATCGTGCTGCCCGGGACAACAGGTCACGACCCTTCAGTTAACGGCAGACTACAACCAGGACATACGGAGAAACGTTTCTGAGAGCATACTCCAGCGGAAGCTCTTGCGGATGGGCCTTAGGAATCGGCGGCTCGTTCAGGTGCCCACATGGATTGTTCGACAGTTCCGCCTAAACTAGGCACGGGAGCAGAATGATTGAAAAAAAATTCGCCTGGTCCGATGAGTCTAAGTGCATGTCCAACGTACCGTATTCGACGGCGGTTAGGTGAACCGATCCAACTGTAAGGTTAAGCGGAAACAGGAGTAAGATGGTATGTGGGGACTGTTTTCATATACGTCACTGAGTTCCCTCATACCTTTTGCGCACATACTCACCACCAAATTCCAGCTAGGCATTGTTTCAGACCAAGTGTTGTCCTATATGGTGACCGCCAGTCCGGATGGCACTGACAACGACGCGTATCACAAAGCCCGCGTTGCGCGGGACTGGTTCAATGATTATGTCCACGCATTTCGTATGCTCTCGCCGTCAATTTCCCCTAACTTGAAATCCATCGAACGTATGTGGAATGCAATGGTACGTCGCATTTGCGTGCCTAAATGCTCTGTTGCGGAACTAAGGGACATTATTCTGTCCAGCTTGTACAAAATACCCAAGGACGCCTTCCGTGGTTTAGTGTAGTCGATGTGCACGAAGGCCACAAGCGGTTATCGCGGCGAAAGGCGGACCAACACGTTATTAGCTATGTGGTCTACGGGTGGATTTACGAGTGCGCACACTGTGCCACATGCCACCAAGCCAGAAGCGCCCCCCCCCCCCGTTCTTAAACATATTCCGGAAAGAAAGATTAAACTATAAAGTATCAATTTTACAGAAAATTTGGAAGGAATAATGTAAATTGGTGTGTAGCTTATGGTCCATATCGGCCCGGTACCCGGCGTTATGGTATGGAGTGCCCTTGGATTCCACTTCCGCACGCGGCTCGTCCGCATTACCTGTACGTTGAACAGCCATCGTTATATCACTGAGTGTTGGAATCTGTTGTTCTATATATTCAGGGACTTGTCTGGTGTCATTTACCAATAGGATTATGCGCGCCCGCATGTGGCACAAAACGTACAAGTCTTCCTGGATCGTCATCACGTGCCACGCCTTCCTTGGCCCACGCGGTCCCCGGATAGATCGCCTATTGAATACATGTAGTCCATGATCACCGAACGATTGGTACGCCAGCAACCATCCCCGGCTACAACGGAGGAACTGTAGCATCGTATCGAAGCTGCGTGGACGGACATTCCCCAAACACACACCCAACGTCATTACCTCTAGATGCCGGGCGGCGTATTTATATACACTGAAGTGCCAGAAAAACTGGTACACCAGTCTAATACTTGGTAGGCTCCCTACGGGAGCGCAGGACTGCAGAAATACGACTGGGCATGAACTCCACTAGCTTTTGAAAATATGCTGTAGGCAATGCACACTATACTTCCTGCAGAACGTTCCACAATCAGGGTGTATTCCGAGGTCTCGGATTCCTGTGTTCGACAACGCGTTGCATGGCATCCCAAATGTGTTCCATCACGTTCAGATCTCGGGACTTGGGTGGGAATGGCAACTCCCCAAACTCAGATGAATGCTCCTCTAACTATAATGTGGCGTCCCGACACTTGTTTGGAGGTACATTGTCCTGTTGGAACAGGCCCAACCCATTAGCATGAATGCAGGACATGAACGGGTGTACCTCTCAGAAAGGATGCACACATAGCGTTGGCCGGTCACAGACGTTTGTAGACGTACCAGGGGTCCCAGTGAAGTCCAGCTAAACACGGAACCCCAACAAGCCGGTACAGTTCCCTGTTGACAGGCGGGATCCATGGATTCATGGGGTTTGCGCCACACACAAATCCTTCCATCTGCCCGATACAGTTGGAAACGCGACTCGTCAGACCAGGATACTTGTTTCCAGTCATCAAGTGTCCAGTGGCGGTGTTGCCGTGCCCAAGCGAGGAGCATAGCTCTGTGTAGTGCACCCATCAAGGAGACTCGAGTTGGGCGTCGACTCCCAAAGATTATACCGTGCAGGGTACGTTGCACAGTCCAGAGGCTGAGGCTCCAGCATTGAATTCCGATGATATCTGCGAGAGTGTTGCATGCCTTATCGTGTGAAACGATTCTTGACAGCCCATGATGGTCACGTTCACCCAATGTCTTTTTACGGCCACACTGGTATCGTAGGTTGGAGGTTTTGCCGGAATTCTTGTAGTCACTGTACACCCTTGCAATGGTCGTCCGTGAAAATCCGAACTTCGTTTCTACCTCCGAACTACTATGGCCCATCTCACGAGCGCCAACTATGACACCGCGTTGAAAACCGCTTAAATCGTTATTACTTGTCATTCTCATGCCGAAAACAGCTCTGACAGCTGGCAAGGATGTCTATCGCTTTATATACGCACTGGCGGATGCAATCGAGTACGCGCATAGGTGACGTTGCTGTGTATTTTGCATAAGCTCGTCTGTACCAGTTTTTTTGGCACTTCAGTGTATATGATGCATTCCTAGGAACAGCTATTATGCATTTCAAAGAACAACTATCCATTTTGCATTATCCCATTCTGCCTAACACCGGGGAAAGTAGTGGCTATAAAACAGGGTTACGAAATTTCTATCGAAATTCCAATTTTCACGCACACTTTGCCTATTTTTATTTCCCTAATATAAAATTAATATTGCTGTGATACAAGGGAAGGGGAGCGGGGGGGTGTATTTTTTCTTAAAGAGTGTTCGCCTGTTCTTAAGGGTTAATCCTCATGCTCCGAAAGTTTTTGCCGTTCTTTCAAGCTGTGTTGCACTTCGGGTAAATTCTTATTTCTGGATAAACGTTTTGTTTCTCCGAGTCGTGTGTGTGTATATATAACAGGTGCTTACTTTAAATAAATACACAGTAAATTAACTGTGTAAATATTAAATTATTTTAGTTGGTTGGCTGGTTGATTTGCGTTTACTGGAGCAAGAGCCACAATGGGACAAAGAGCGCCTAGTTCCATGGTTCACATCAGTAACGGAAACTTCAAAATCGAAGGTTATACTAAAATCAATGAGCAACAATGTTTTAACAATTGCGAGTTATAATGACTGAAGAAATAAATACGACACCTTAATTCTACATACCTTAACCTATTTTTCAACAAAATACTCGTTTCTTTGGACACATTTTACTCATCGTTCTGGCAGTTTAAAGATGCCCTTGCGGAAAGACTCCCTTCCAGTTACGCGAAGACACCGACGTACAGATTGCTGTATTACTTCTGTTCTCCGGTATTGTTGAGAGCGCATCTGGTCCTTTAGGAATCAAAAACATGAATGTCACAGGGTGCCAGATCTGCACTGTAAGCAGGGTGAGGTAAAAGTTACCATCCGAATTTCTGGATTTTTTTTTCGAGGTCAAAGGGCAGTTGTCGGCTGGAGGATGACTTTTTCCCCCGGCCGTTTATCGCGCAACGCACGGCGGAGCTTTTCTAATGTTTGGACATAACGAGCTGAATTTACGGTTTGTCCAGGCTCTAAAAATTCAATCAGAATGCACCCATCTAGGTCTCAAAAGTCAGTACCCATAATCTTTGCAGCTGACGGAACTGACTTAGGCTTATTTCTGCTTGGTTAATGCAACTGATTAGATTCCATGCTCGGGCGTTTTGTTTCCGGTTCGAAATGATGGAACCAACTTTTGTCACCAGTCACAACACTGTGCAAAAAATAGTCCCCTTCATTTCGATTCCGCTCCAGCAGTTGAGATGTTTTTTGCGCTGGCCTTTGTGGTCTTCTGTGAGTAAACGTGGGACCCAGTGGCCATAAATCTTCCAACATCCTAAGCTGCTAATCATTTCCTGAACTGCACTGTGTCCTATGCCCAAGTTCGACGCAATTTTCTTCACCGTCACACGTTTGTCATTACCAATTAAGGCATCAGCCCTTTCCTTGTTGTGTTCCGTAGAGGCTGTTAGACGGCGACCGCTACGAGGATTATTATCGTTAATGTCTGTGAAACCGCCTTTAAAATCTTTCACCCACCTTCTTTTTTTTTTTTTTTTTTTTTTTTTTTTTTGATTGGAGGTTTAACGACCACCGTGAGCAACTCAATGGGCTATAAGCAGTCGCCCGTCCCTAATTTAGGGTCACTGGTTCCAGGGAAGGGAGAGAGCCAGTGCCGTAAGACAAACACAACATCCATGCCTCACCGGGATTCGAACCCGGACCCCTTTCGGACGAATGATCAGAGGCCAACGCCTTAGACCACTGCGCCACCGGGGCGGCCACCCACCTTCTTACACTGCTGGCACGCATCCTCACATGCACGCTGAAGCCTACAGTGAATATGGACACCCAGAATTTCCTCCTTCACAAGGAACTGAATCACAGCACGCAGACGGAATGATGAGTTGGATCTATCTCGTTGTATGTATCACTGTCGGCCATCTTTTCTGGCGTCTGTTTGGTCACATGACTTGACACGGATGACGTTATTTTGGCATTCATGGCCACAATAAAAGATGGCACTACCTGTCCACGAACTATCAATCTCCCAATGCGCAATCTGTCCGTGTAATGCAGCTTTGCTCATTACTTTCAGCATGACCTACGTAAAACGAAAGAACACGAGAAATGATGTAAATGGACGACGAAAACAAAGCGAAACACCCCGGTAGAACGTAAAAAACAAGAGACACGTCACAATGATAATTTAAAAGGTGACTCACGGTTTCTGGGTTGTCTGGTAGAGTGGGGTAAAAGCAAGAAACTAGCACGTTCACGAACCATAGGACGACACGAACATAAAATATGCACAACAGTCGGAGGTACATTAAACGTCTCACACAAAGGGACAGTGTCGCCCGGTGAATGAAACGTAATGTCCAATCAATGCGGAAACGTGCCAATACAACCTCATCCCTACGGTTCCGGCGAAAAGATGAGGTCCAGGCACCAAACACTGGCGTGATACCATGCAGTTTGTTCCCTACCTCTTAGTACCACAGAGCCTGCCTGCCACGTACGTTTAATATGCTTCCGCACAAGAAAACACAAGTTCCAGTGGTACGCATGCAAAGCAGTGGATTCCAACGAGGAATCTGACCCGGCAGCAGACTCATTTCCCTGGAAACCAATATGGCTGAGAATCCAGCAGAATCGGACCAAAAAACCGGTCTCGTGCAAAGAATGGAGTAAAGGACTTACGTTAGAAATATCGGATGGTATGGCAAGGTTTGCGTAACAAGTCATGTTAACAATGTTGCGCTTTTACTCAGGCACCAAACATTAAGTACAAGACCCTAGGCCTGGGCCTTTTTAGGAATTTTTAATTAGCCGTTCTCATATTCATAAGGTTTGCATAACAACTTAACAGTGTTGCGGTTTAACTTAGGCACGAAACATTAAATATAAGGCTCTAGACTTGGGCCCTTTTAGAAATTTTTAATAAGAGCAACAATATTATCTTGCTACGTAAACCTTATGAATATGAGCTCAGTAAATAAAAAACTGCTAAAAGTGTCTCAGGCCTATTAATGTTTTGTAAGCGAGTAAAAGTACACCACAGTTTTTAGACTGGATCCGACGGAGTGCAAGGTGGGCAGGAAGTATCTCGAGCGAAAACACCGTGGCTGAAGCTGGAATCCGCTTGACAAAAATATAGTCAACACACACGGCAGCGGGTCCCATGACTCCATCCATCTTTGGTCCATCGGAGAAAAACGAAGGTAATCTAAATGGAGGAACCGGTGCTGCTGATATGCCATGCAAGGGTAGAGGTTTTATGATATAAAGTGAAACTCTTAACAGCCATGACACAAAGAGAGTACCAGCGAGGTTCATCAGAGCTCCTGGTCTCTCTGATCAATGACAATTCGAGTCCTGCATCTTGACCTTCGACCGACACACGAAATCCGCAGGTTAGAATACAAGAGAGCCGATTTTCAAATAGACGAGCACGACTGCATCATCTAAGAATCTTCTGAATAAGATCTCAGTTTCAGATAATATTGAAATGGCAGCTGAAGACAGGGTTTGTACACATTTACAAAAAATAGATTCTTAGTGGTTTTCCAGCAGTTAAAAAATTTTCAGGAGCTTACAGTTTTGCTAGAATCATAGTGCTTTTATACTTCGCAAGTTAGGGTGAAATTTACTAGGCATTTAGAACTCTTATGAACTCCTATGAGTTGTGCTGTTACAGAGGTTCTTCAGTTTGTGTGTAACATATGTAATGAAGTGGCAAAATTTTCATGTACAAAAATTGCTTTACATAAGCAATCAATGACACATTCATCGTCAAAAAAATAGTTGCACCCAGAAGGAAGCAACCGTCAGGAATAAAACTTGGTGGGTAGCTTTGACATCATGAGACATGCAAATAATTCAAGTATCACGCTCGGCCGCGCATGTGACGCCAGCAAGGAGGGCCAGTAGCGCTGTGTCTGACCGGCTATATAAAATCGTCTCGTTGCGCGTGTTTGCCGTTCAGAGTCGTGCTGATGTGTTGGTTGCATCTTTTGCAAGTGAAGTATGCCTTGGAGAAAAGTTCAGAAGCAATTCCAGCAGTTCGACAGGGGCCGCATCGTCGGGATCCGGGAAGCGGGATGGTCTTATCGCTGTATTACACGCCATACCGGTCGTGCGGATGACACCATAGCACGCTGTTGGAGGCAGTGGATAGAACAAGGCACGCAGCAGCGACACGAAGGGTCTGGGAAACCTAGACGAACCACGGAAAAAGAGGACCGACGGGTTGTCAGACATGCGCGGAGTAGCCCAACAGCCACAATTGGGGATATTCAGCGAGCAGTGGGGTCCTCCATGCATCGTCTGATCAGTGGCAGACGGCTGTACAACGTAAGACAACACGCAAGCAGACCGTTACGACGACTGCCCTTAACACCATTGTATCGTTGCAAAGACCTGCAATGGTGTTGTGCCACACTGTCAAGAAGCCACTCAGAATGGCAGCGGGTGACCTGCAGTGACGAGCCCCGCTTTTGTCTTGGAGAAGACGACGTACGAATCCGTGTGTGGAAGCACCGTGGTCAGCGCCAAGATTAACGGTTTGTTGTCGAGCGTCACACGTCCAGAAGGTTTGGTGCAATGATGTGGGGTGCAATTTGCCTACGATGCCAGATCATCTTTGGTGTTCATTACAGGCACTTTGACAGCCTAGCGTTACGCTAATGAGGTCCTGCAACCAGTGGCCCTACCTTTTCTGAACGCTCACTCCGGTGCGATTTTCCAACATGACAACGCTCGGCCCCATACTTCTGTTGTCTCGAGCGCTTGCCTTCAAGGCACTGATACTCTGCCATGGGCAGCCGCATCGCGAAACCTATCGCAGATTGAAAATGTGTGGGATGCTATTGGACGCGCTATCCACAATCCACCCCTATCGTACAATCTGCAGGAACTGCGTGAGAAGATTCAAGCTGCATGGGACGGCTTATTGCAGGATACCATTAAGAACCTGTACAACTCCATGCCAAGACGTCTGGCATGCTGTGTGAGCAAACATGGCGGCCCGACGCCATACTGAGAGACACTATTTATCGGCGTGTAGCTCAATAAATATTGTCCATATCAATCTCAATGTTTAATCGTTTATTGCTCCTGGTAACCTTTACCTTCCTCCCAAATAGCATTGCAATCCGACACATCCTTCTGGGTACAACTATTTTTTTGACGATGAGTGTACAAATACAAAACAATTTTGCCGTAGCACAGAAGATTCCCAATTTCGTAGCCGTCTATTCCCACGCACATTGGCTGCAGGGAGGCCAGATATCAATCTCATTCACTGAAGTAAGGAAAGCATAAAGCGAAGAGAAAAGCGCGGGCTGGTGGAAAACTCCTACATCGGTAAACGTCTACACTTTCTTCTATCGCTAAGAAAAACACTACATCGCGGAGAACTCCTACACCGAAAAACTCACACACCTGTAAAATCCTACACCGTCTTCTATGTATAAGGGAATGTAACATAAATTTCATTTCGTTTGAAGATCTTGTCAAAGTGTAGGAGTTTTCCAAGTGACATAAAAGGGAATGTAAGATACTAACGACATACAGGTTTTTTTTTATTTTTTTTTTTATTTGATTGCGGTTTAACGAGCACCGTGAGCAACTCAGTGGGCTATAAGTAGTATCCCGTCCCTAATTTAGGGCAACTGGTTCTGGGAAAGGCAGAAAGCCAGTGCCGTAAGACAAACACAACATCCGTGCCTCACCGGGATTCGAACTGGGACTCATTTCGGATGAATGGTCAGAAGCCATCGCTTAGAGATACATCACTGTGCCACGCATTGGGGTATGTGGAAACTTTCCGAGTCACTACATCATGATTTTAATATTTGGTATGCCATAACTGCAATACAGCAAACAAGAGAGACTCAACGAATCGGTCTTAGGCGTTTACACGGAATAAGGCCACGGATCTTTCTAACAGTTTTTAATTCGTCGTGCTTATTCATACTCATGAGGTTAGCGTGGAAAGTAAACTGTGTTGTACTTTTACTCGCTCACAAAACATTAATAGGCCTGAGGCACTTTTAGCAGTTTTTTATTCACTGAGCTCATATTCATAAGGTTTACGTAGCAAGTTAATATTGTTGCTCTTATTAACATTTCTAAAAGGGCCCAAGTCTAGAGCCTTATATTTAATGTTTCGTGCCTAAGTTAAACCGCAATACTGTTAAGTTGTTATGCAAACCTTATGCATATGAGAACGGCTAATTAAAAAATTCCTAAAAAGGCCTAGGCCTAGGGTCTTGTACTTAATGTTTGGATTTTACAGTTTACTTTCTATGGCAAACCTTGCCATAGAAAGTAAACTGTAAAATCCATATTTAGGTTTCAACTTAAAAAATTAATATGAGCACCGCGGATTGAAAAGTTCTAAAAAGGCTTAAAACTAGTCTTGCAATTAAAGTTTGTCAGTCTCATGAATGTGACCACGGCGGATAAACAAATATTCAAGCGCTCGTCTTCTCAATAATTAAGTTTCATGACTGAAACGTACCATTTTAGGCCAAGAAAGGCACAAGGATATTAAGTTAAATTTCCTTCCGCTGTGACATAAGGTCACAGACGGAGGACTGACACACGGTCAAATTTCTGATTCTGTCCAGATGAATGAAGCGCTAATGCGGGCTGGCAAAAATATTTCTTTGGCAGACGAATTTAACTTTCAGTGCCCATAACATCCCAAGAGGAAAATTTGTGATCCAACTTCAAACTTTTTAAACTGTTCTTTATAATTATTCGTCCCCTGTCTAGGATAAAAAGACGCTTGAGGGGGGAGGGCTGTAAACAAAGATAATTTCATGCTTACAGAGATATAAAATTTACTAGGTATTTATTGTGATTAAGCACAAGTTACAAGCACGACACGGGAAAACAAAACGTTTATCCAGAAATAAGAGTTGACCAGATGCACAACAACAACTTGAAAGAATCGCAAAAACACTTCTGGGGCATGTGAATACCCTTAAAAACAGTGATCACTCTTTAAGCGCACACGCACGCTGCAACCATTTTATTGCCACAATATTAGAAAAAATGGGAATTGCAATTCGGACTGAAATTTTGTATCTCCGTTTTACAGTCACAAATAATGACACCCAATGTTGGGCAACATGGGGACTATACGCATAGTGGAATTAGGCAAAATGTGAGGAGGACCACCACAGCCACTTTTTTGCCAGTGAAAAGGGGAAATTTTAACTAATATATAGGATTTAAAACAAAGGTACCACAAAATAAGTTTTTCTTAAAGTAATTTGAAATTGTAATGTTGCTAGCTGAGCTACGACATAATCATGAGCACCAAATAGTCATTTATTAAATAAACTTTTCACAAAAAAGAACTGCGAAAACAGACCATTTCATTGCACATCCATAATTTCATTTATTGCGTGTATGTATATTTCTAGAGAAATGTTTGAAACCACATATTTACGGTCAATACCAGCGGCGACTCCTACACAACACATTTCATGTTTTTACTTCTGTTATTTCCCTTCATTTTTGTAATTTCACTGACGCACCCCGATACTTTCTCCCATACAGGCAGCCGATGAATTCTAAACAGAAGACCGCAACTCACGAAATTTCAATCCATATTTGTTCAATTTGACCTAAAACTTATTTTTCATGTACGCTGTTTACAGGATGTACTTATATAAACAAATCACTTATATAAACAAACTTCTGAAACTGCAAGTAAAACAAATTCCAGCTTTATATTGACTCCCTGAACAGGCGGGCAGACACGTGTATAATAAGCTCGGGGTGGGGAGTGGGAAGAGAATATTGATTTCAGGCCAATGATGCATAACTTCCGGGAATTTAAAGGTGAACGGGGGTTCTTTTGTTATTTGTTTTATGTATTGGAAAGGGCTTACCAATCTTTCCCAGCCTATATTTCACGCCATTCCGATAGTACTCGGGTTGAGCGTTAATCGAAAACTTTCTGTTCGACGTACCATTTTCATTCATTGTCGTTGGAATAAAACAATTTTCCAATAAAAGAACAAGTCTGAAATTCGTTTACGTAATTCTTAGTAACTTTTCCATATTGCAAAACGCGCAGTTTACGGCAGTGCATTATTACAAATCGTGAAATTCGATATTTAATTTTTTTTTTAGATCAACAAGTGTATGGCACATCAAAACTGTTGAAGCATTTAAACTTAAATTTCATATTTAATATCACAAAAAAAAAACTATTTCTTTAATACAATGTGTTTGGTAGACATTTTTATTCAAATTGCTCATTCACGTGTGCCGTTCAAAATCAGAAATGGTTACTTTTCCGTTCGCCTCATTAATTTCACTGGTGAACTATTTTTTCTTTTTCTTATCGGTGATTTCCCGACACCCATACCAGCATCTAACCCATGAAGAGTAGCAAGTCTTTAATATGAAATTATTGTCTAACGAATGGGAGAACACACACACACACACACACAGTTTCACCGGGAATTTAATTCAAGAATAAACTTACATAAAATGATCTGTTTTATTAGACTTATATTATCAAGTCACACCTACCAAATCAAAAATATTCCCAAGCCTCGGCCGATAGATCAGATTAATGACACGGGGCATTCAGTAAGAAGATTTTAACGACCACCGTGAGCAACTCAATGGGCTATAAGCAGACGCCCGTCCCTAATTTAGGGACATTGGTTCCAGGGTAGGGAGAGAGCCAGTGTGGTAAGACAAAGACAACATCCATGCCTCACCGGGATTCGAACCCGGACCCTTTTCGGACGAATGATCAGAAGCCATCGCTTAGATCACTGCGCCACCGGGGCGGCGACGAAATTTCATAAGTGCTTCCATCGAATTGAGAAACGTACCAACATTCTGCAAAGACGAGGAAAACGGAACATGAGTGCTTCTAACGTAAACGCTTAATACTATCATTCGAAAAGATCTCCAGCATGAAGTACCGTTAGTTAACGTCATTTCGGTTAGTCACTAAAAAAAATAAAAAAACTTTGATCAAAATACTATTAAATCATGCAAATTCTAAGTCAAACTCTAATTTGACAACACGTACGAAACACCTTTTATCCATATAGTAACACGTGATGTCGAATTGGTGTAAAATCCCGAATTACAAATAAATTCATAATAAGAAAAAAAAATCTGGACCACATGGTAAATGTGGTACATACGCTTTTTCGAACGCCTTTGCAATAACTTTTCGGCCCCAGAAACAGCACATCGAAATTTTAAAGGGGTTGACCATCTTTATAACTAAAAACATTCCCTCTTTGCTCACAGTCTTCAATTCACAGTTTCAGAAATCCATGATCAATGTTTTTCTACATACATACAAGTATTATATGACTTTTGTCGAACAAAACATTACCTTGAGCAACATAATTAAGTGGAAATAAGCTCTCCTTCTTACACTTTGCAAACTTTCATTCGCTGGCGGTGCAAGTTTTCCAATAATTCATACACTAACTTTTTAAGCACACTGTGAAAACTTTTTCTGAAATTCAGGACACACTCCGTGATTTCTTTCGTGAATCAACGAAGCATATTTCTCATACAACCTTTACCGTGAAATGACGGAAAGAAGCCTGAATTTCAGGGATTTTTCATACGTCAAGAAAATTCTGAATTTTCAGAAATCTTTCCACAATTCCTTTCTTATCTTGACGGTAAATTTCCGTTTTAAAGATGTGTTAACAGGAAATTCTGAATTTTAAGAAACCTTTCCGCAATTCCTTTCATATATTAACCGAAAAACTCCGTTCTCACTGTTTCCGTATCCATATGACGAAAATTTTCTGGTAACAGGAGCGATTCGCGGAAATACTTGAGGCAATCGTCAGTCGAAGAATCTGATTTTAAAGTTCTGTATCGAGATCCGATATTGTAGATAGATAGCATATCGCATGAAGTTTGGTTATTGTGGAAAAGGATATTTCTTCTCCTCACCCCCATTTTGTGCACCAGCTATTATACACTGCTGGCCACCCAAAATGCAACACCAAGAAGGACACGAGATAGCAAAGGCAGATTTACTGGACACATAACAACAGATACAAAGATGAAACGATTGAGGTTACAGGCCCGTGCGACTTGCGGAACACGCAGGCATCAATAGTTCGTGTGGCCCCCATGGCTGGCAATAACGGCCGCTACACGCCGCGGCATCGAACGAAAGAGGCTTTGGATGTGGGCTTGGGGTATGTCGGTCCAGGATGCTTCCACACGTTGCCACAGCTTATCAGGCGTAGCCACGGGTGGTGCTTGCCGGGCCACTCGGTTGCCGATCAGCGACCAGACGTGTTCGATGGGCGACATATCGGGAGAACAGACGGGCCACGGCAGCAGTGACACCTGGTGGGCCGTGAAGAATTGTCGCACGATGCGTGCCACGTGCGGGCGCGCATTGTCCTGTTGAAACGTGGCCCCTGGCTGGTCCTGCAGGTAAGGGAGGACTACAGTCTCCAAAACGTCGGAGATGTAGCGGTGGCTGTTGAGTGTACCGGCGATGCGTACCAGAGGGGTGCGGGTGTCATATCCAATTGCGCCCCAAACCATAACGCCAGGCGACGGACCGGTATGGCAATGCATAATGCAGGTGTCATACAGTCTCTTTATGCGGTGCCGCCACACGCGGATCCGACCATCGTGGTGTTGCAGGCAGAAGCGGGATTCGTCGGAGAAGACAATGTCGTGCCATTCCGTAGTCTAGGTGCGACGTTCAACGGCCCACTGCCGCCGCACTCGCCGGTGGTGTAACGTCAATGGTAATCGGAGCAATGGGCGCCGTGCGACAAGTCCCCGCTCCTGCAGACTACGTCGAACGGTACGTGCTGACACAGGCTGTTGCACAACACACCCTAATTCCTGCGCTAACGTTCGTGATGTGACGGTGCGAGCCGTCAATGCCCGCCGCACAACATGCCGGTCCTCACGTTCAGTGGTGTGCCGCGGCTGTGGCAATCGCTCACGTCGGTCCGTCCGTCCCTCCTGCACCCACCGAATCCATACTAGCCTCACTCTGGCTGGATGTCGTCCCATACGGGCGCCGATGTCTCGCTACGATAAACTGTTGTCGCGAAAAGCCACTATTCGTCCTCTGTCGAACTTCGAAACGTGCTGGAATGACTGCCGTATTCTGCGAGGAGGCATCAGGAAGCTTCCCACGCACAGGTCCGGCAGCATAACACACTTCCACTACTTACACCCCGCCTTCTGTGCACCCTTCTTATAGTGCTTCTCGGTGGCGTGCCGGGCGCACATGATTTGCATATGCCCTGCAACGCTAATCGTTTGCATATCCTCTCGCGGGCGACGCATGCTGCGAATTTCAGGCCAATCGGATGCTTCCTTCTTGGTGTTGTATTTTGGGTGGCCAGCAGTGTATATTGTGTTAATAAGAAACCGGCTACTTAAGGTGGTTTCACCAAAAATCTCTGCCTTATGTTTCCAATGGTAAAAACTTCTGTACATATTTTCTTCGCAATTAATGTACTCCCAAGGATGAAAATTTGCACATCGATAAAACTAACTTTAAGCACGGGATACTTAATACTTGCTAAAACATAACCATTATTATATTAAAAATCAATCATTTTTCTTTGAGTAATGTTCAGACCTGTTAACAGATGGCGCGCCCTGTACTCAGATGACGTCAGTAGACAAACAAATGTTGGATTGCTTAATTATGGTTATGTTTTAGCAAGTATTAAGAATCCCATGCTATAGCTTAAAGTTAGTTTTATCGATGTACAAATTTTCATCCTTGGGAATATATTAACTGCGAAGAAAATGTGTACAGCAGTTTTACCATTGGAAACGTAAGGCAGTGATTTTAAGTGGAACCACCTTAAATTATTACACAGGTGATCGAACGATGTCAATGTGTCTGTCTTTGAAGTCCTTAAGACAAAAGCTATTATAGCTATCAAGCGTAAATTTTATATTTAAAAAAATTGTGAAATAATACTATAAAATAATACATTTCACCTTTTCTTAAAAATAATTGAAAGTCATTGTCAGTTTCTAAAAAGATCTCAAGTTCCAAAGCATTCTGTTGCTTCGAAAAATCACGATGAAAAAATACTTAATTTGTGATAAGTCCTACAGAAAAAATTAAATTATTGCAGAGACGTACTCAAAGAAATAATAAACTCCAACAGAAAAAAATTACTAAATCACTCGCATTAATGACAAAAAAATTCATAATCGAAAAGGAAGCGTTCGATGATGAAATTATCCAAAAAGAATTTTTGTTATACATTAAAAAGCCTCTAATATTTGTTCAATTTCCTGGCACTCAAAATGCTTGGAAACTGGTAAAACAAGTGAAAATACTCTAATGTTTGTTGAAGACTATTTTCAAGAGTGTGCATGTGTAAAATTTGAAATGAAGATGAATGCTTGATAAATCCAAACCAATGTCAATGAATGGGATTACACCAACTTTATACGGGATTAACCAATACTTTTTAGTTGAGATCTGAAATACGTTAAATATTAAATGGAAAAACCCTATAGCAGGTAAAAGATTTTAATTACCTAGCTGTGATTATTAATGAGAATAGAAAGCTTAATAAGGAGTTACACAACCCAACTAGAAAAGGAAGGTTGTCTCTCATCAGCTGTATAGGAATATTTTCACCAAAAAAAAAAAAAAAGAGGTTTGCCACAGAACTAACTTGCTGTTTACATAGCAGTATTCAAACCTATACTCTTATACGGCAATGACAATTAGATGTACAGTAGGCTCTGTAAGAGGTTAGAAGCTGCAGGCAGTAGAGTGGTAAGAGGAATAACTGACGAAAATAGATGGATACACTGGCACAGAACAGAATTATTAAGGCAGACATTGGAACGGAGAAGGTGCTACTTCAGAAAGAGAGTGAAACAGTTATACTCAACAAATTGAATTGGTAGAAGCATGTATGTCAAATGGAAGATGAGAGACTGCCTGAACAGGTGTTAAATCCTATGATACACTATAAAAAAAAAATCTGAAATTCACGGGCAAGTTTCCGTCATTTATTTCGTGAATTAACGAAGCATGTTTCTGATACAACCTTTTCCGTGAAATGACGGAAAAAAAACCCCTGAATTTAACGGACTTTTCGTACCACGGGAAAATTCCGAATTTTCAGATCCTTTCCGCAGTTCCTTTCTTATATTGACGGTAAATTACCGTTTTAGAGATGTGTTAAGGTGGACGTCTAGTGATTTTGCTTCCTATACTTCTAATGGGCAAACTTCTGTACACATTTTCTTCACAATTAATGCGTTCTAAAGGATGAAAATTTGAACAACGATTAAAATAACTTCATATTATAACTTGGAATACTTAATATTTTCGCAAACATAACCATAATTAAGCAATCCAACATTTGTTTGTCTACTGACGTCATCAACGTACAGGTCATGCCATCTATTTTCTGATCTCAGTACCACCAAAGGAAAAGTTATTGATTTTTAATATAACTATTTTTATGTTTTAAGAAAATATTAAGTATTCCAAGTAATAATTATGAAGTTATTTTAATCGATGTTCAAATTTTCATCCTTAGGAACGCATTAATTGTGAAGAAAATGTGTACAGAAGTTTGCCCATTGGAAGTATAGGAAGCAAAATCACTAGACGTCCACCTTAACGGAAAATTCTGAATTTTCAGAAACCTTTTCGCAATTCCTTTCGTATATTAACGGAAAATCTCCGTTCTCACTTTTTCCGTATCTGTATGACAAGAAATTTCCGCCAATAGTAGCGATTCGTGGAAATACTTGAGATTAACTTATTTTAATCGTCTGTCGAATTTTGAAGTTCCGTAGCGATATCAGATATTGTGGTTAGCATACCGCATGGATTTTGTTAATTGTGGAACAGCATATTTTCTCCTTTCCCCTATTTGGTGCACCTATTTATTTGTTTGTGTGTGTGTGTCAAATAATACTATAAAAAGTACATTTTACCTTTTTTAAACATAAATGAAAGTCATTGTCAGTTTAAAAAAATCATGTTGCAAAGCTGGAAAATGCTTAATTTTTTGAAAAGTCCTCCTATAGGGGGAAAAAAATTACAAACCTATTTAGAAAATAATAAGCTCCAACAGAAAATAAAATTACTAAATCACTCAAATTAATGACAAAAAACTAAATTCCTTTGTCGCGGAATTCGTTTTACGATGCACGTGAGTCAGGTTGTCGAGTGTTTGTGGTTCTGTTTGTAAAGGCGCAGTTACCTGTTCGACGAGCTGTAAAGTCGGGTGTTCGATCCTGGCCTCACCGGAAGGATTACCTGGGTGTAAGTGCTGTACAGATTTGTAGATTTTGCGGAATTTCAGTTTAAATACGGAAAAACCAGAAATGGACTTTTCTGAAATAAACGGAATTTCTGTCTACGGAAATATCTGTGAAACTACGAAAGTTAAAATAAACGGCCACTTTTAAAAACGGAAATTTCTGATAAAGACGGATACCTACCGGCAACTTTGCTACGCGTTATTTTCAGAAATTGTCCGTGAATTCACACCACCAGGCCGCAGAACAAGAGTTAGACCTTGAACACAACAGACTGAAGGTGTGAAATTAGCCATTAATGATCGAGGAAGCAATATGGCATAGGAGGAAAATCTTGCAATAGACAGGAAGATACAGAGAAAATTCACTGGTACACGAATAATTTTATTTATTTATTTCTGAGGTTTGTGCCAAAAACACGCCTGTGAGTTGTACAAATATACAGGGGTGAGATTATGTTTCAAAGACATATACAGGGTGTCCGAGAATTATTGGACACATTACAAAATTATATAAAACAAAACATTAAACAGATAGAAAGAAACTAACCGTACTAACTTACAATGTAACTACACAAGTTAATAAATTTCGATTTGAGATCCCTTGGTTGCTCGTAGTACGTCCAAGCGATACTAGGCCTACCGGCTCCTCCACGATGTTCCACATTGCCAGTTTCTTTAAACTGTTTCATCCACCTCTTAATTGAATTCGTTGACGGAAGATTACAACCATACTCTAAACGATACTGTCTTTTAACTTTAAATGACAGACTTTAATTCCGCAAGCCATAACACACACATCGCCTTCTGCTGTACGGGTGACATGACTACTGATTGCGCATTTCTCATACATTTTTCATCAGGCCACACCTAGCGCTATCTATCGGATTCTGGGAATAACAATTTTACAAAACAAAAATATAGAAATTCTACAAAACAAAATATAAATACTTAATGTTCTCTGGATACTACGTGACATAGGAAAACAGACAATGCTCATAGTTTTTTTTGTGCATAATTTTGTAATGTGTCCAATAATTCTCGGACACCCTGTATTTAGAAAAACTAACAAAAAGCTAAAAAGTACTTAAGATTTAAAATGGTGACTTAAAGGTTGAATACACTTACAATTACTTTATCCTCAAGGCCCTAAGCAATAATTTTGTGAGACCAGGATATTATTATTTCTACCATTACTACTTGCGAAAAGAAATCTATTGGTGAATTGTGTGTGCGTCTTTTCATGACAAATCTGTTCAGAAATTCTATCCTTCTGATAGTTCTGGGCAAGATATTTATGAACTAAATGAGAAACTGTGGATAGCTGTAGTTACTAGCTCATGATGCACCATGAAAATAAAATAAAAATACCATCTAGTCCACACAAAAAGCATTTTAAATTTAATTTTCCATAATCCAGCACCCATAGAAGTATATGAATAGAAAAAAGTAACGAGAGATAAAACTCAAGACCTGTTAGCATGTATGGCATGTTTTCAAAGCAGGCAAATCTTTGCTTTGGACCAAAGAAACAGGTTTTTGGAGCAGCGGACGTTATATTTTCAGTGACGACTTGAGAGCTTTTCTCACTTTAACTACCTTTATGAAATAAGTTATTTACAATAACTGAACATTCCTGCAATTTAAAATGTATTCTAAATATTATGAATAATGTAAAATGTGTATTTGAATTATTAGAAAGTAAGTTATGCTACAAATAACTCTGGAATAGTTATACAGCTATCCTACAGCATTAACATCAATATCGGAAACACAGTAAATATCACATAACCAAATTTTTATGGTTGAAAAATATAACTTTCATTTTTTGGAGAAGCGAATTTCTGTTCTCAGAAATCGCAGTTCAACGTGAATAACAAATGAGATATTTTTTTTGTTTATATTTGTTTGACAGAAACTAACAGCTTTAGATAACCCCAAAACGCTTGTTCTTTAAACCAGATTTCTTTCCACATTACTTAATGTTCTCTGGATACCAGTAAACTATTCCCTGAAGCTTCCTTTAACGGCTCCTCTCTCTCTCTCTCTCTGTGTGTTAGTCAGCAGCGCGACGATTAACTGATAAAATGAATTCCGACATCTACATTCCAACAACGTCGTAATCTATTCAACGCCGGAAGTTTTTCATTAAAAAAACAACAACCAAAAAACGCATTCAATCACATCCAGAAAACAACGTCACCTTTTGTCGCAGTTAATACCCTTTTATTTATTTATTTATTTATTTATTTAAGAATTACTGGATTTACAAGGGAATTCGTATTCAAATAATGCGATACCTTTCCGGAAAAGTTTAAAATACGTAGAATTAAAAAAACACACACACAAAAAACCAAAAAAAAAAAAAAAACACGGTTTTTGAGGCGACACTGGGTTAGATTTGATTTAAAAAGACGTTTCGAAGCAAACTGACGCAAGAGAGGCGTTTTGGTACAGTTCGGCGCGACGCTAGCATACTTACAATTAAAAGTTCAATAAGAACTAAAAAAAGCAAAACATTTCTATTGTAGGTGAAAAGGCCACTTCAGAATGATCCTACACAAAATCAGTAACTTACAGTGCGTCTATCTAAAGTTCATGAGACAGTTCGGGAACACTGAACAATTGAACTTTAGCCAGTTTAAAGACCTTTATAAACAGGAATTCCCTTTCGTTCTTTTAATCGACAGTCTTCTCAAAAATCATTTCTAAGTTCAACACTTTTCAGCGTTTTAGATCCCACCCCGGCAAGTGACAGATTAAAGATTTTTTTTTTTTATTCATAATTTTCGAGACCGAAAAGGGATCCCGCGAAAAATCTCCTGAAATGATTCTAACAAGCAGATTAGCAGCATTTTTTTCTGTATAACTTACTAAAAATGCGTAATCTATGCATTATGCGTATACAATTACGCCGTATTCACACACACACGCACAAATAACTGCGAAATGTGAGCCGGGGTTTCGATCAAAAGCATACTGACTGCCTTTTTGTAACATGCATCCCAGTTCGCCAACACAGCCTTCTTTTATGTTTTTCAAAGTACGTACTTTCTCTGCGCAGAGAAAGACAGAATGCTAAGTCCATATTAACCTAATATTTTTTTTAATCAAGACAATTGGATTCTTTCATCAAAAAGCATTAAAGTAGTTACCGGATGAGAAAGATGTAAGGATCTCCCCGAAGAAAAGACATAGTGATCCAATCCCTTCAAAACAGACTCTGTGTCTTCTATATTGCTGTGCATTCTGGAATCTTAGCATAAAACTGCCATCTCTTTTATATTAATGTGTGAACGACAGGCAATACCACAAACATCACCATCGGAAATAAGTCAGGGAAAAAGTGGACTGTTTCCTTATTCCATTCCATGCTCTTAGGTCAAATCGTTTGATACACAAACCTTATAGTTAAAGAATGAATCCTAATGTTTTAAAAAACTATGCTAGACAAGTCATGTGTGGCCACCTAACGACAAAAATTTAAAATATTACGCATCAAGAAAAGAAATCATAAAATAACATGATTTGATTATAAAAAGAAAAACATAAAACTAGTATGATTTCAGTGCTCTACATTTTCAAGTCGCTGTCAACGAGGCGCGGTATCCCCTCTCGTAGGCCTCTTTCAAGGGGACTATTTTAGGGTGCTTTGTCGCTCGTTACCTTAGTTGACCCGCGCAGTACAGACGAAACCCGGTTATGGCACACTCAACATAGGGGGAAAAAGGGGGAAACTCGGGGGCAATATTTCCTCCTCTACACAACTCCGGGTAAGAAACCAAACTCACATAATACAGTAATCGTACAAGTTGGAAACGAGCCTAATTTATTAGGTATGCATGTATGACTACAAGCATTTATTTATTCAATACTTTACTTTAAACGTGGATTGCTGGTTGGTCGATTAGTAAATTAATATTAAGCGGTTTTCGAAAAGAAAATGTATTAAAGTTAGCAACCACGAAAGCTCAAAAACAACGCTGCGTAAGAGCAAATTAAGCATCGATTCGAATCCTATACCGCCCACTTATAGCATCAGCGTACAGAGGCAGGTAACCTGCAGACGAAGTTGTTACTGGTTTTTTTAACGAAAGATGGAAATATCGAGCTTTCGCTCCAAAAAAATATTTAAGCTATCCCGACGCAAAATTATACACCTTGCAATGCAAAACGTGTACGGAAAGTTTTGGCAATTGTTCTACCTATATAATGAACAAAGAATCGATCAATAATCCATACATCCGAGGTTTAGGGGGAGCTCGGTGATTGTTTGCAAGACCTGAGAAGAAAATAAAGAAATCTTAGTTAATCGGTTGACTCGACAGTACAGATCAGAATACTTAGGAAGAGAAATATTTATAGTCTGTCGGAATTATCCCCCGCAATAGGATAAGAACAGACGGCAGGTGGGCAACACGGGATTCCCCCCACACCCCACTAAAACTACCCGTATCAGCCGCAAGGTGGGGGAGAAGATTATGCTCTGGTCTCGGCAGGGCACGAGTTTTACGTAATTATGAGAAAATAAGTAAAGTTATTTTCTTCCTTCATTATTTTGATTTGAGATCCTGTGTTTTCCTCATTTACTTGATCTAGTAGGAAATGGTATTCCTTGCAATCCAAAAGTTCCGAAGTCGGCGTGCAGGCTATATATCAAGGGTTCCGAGAGGTAATTTCAATGACATAACAAATGGGAATTTCAATATCCAGAAGTTCAGGGTGGGTTACGAAGATGTGCGTGCCAAGTAGTAAACGGCTCGCACCTCTTCGAATGTGGAAACTTTTATATTCGAAGAGGTGCGAGCCGTTTATGTGGAAGCGTACGAGAAATTGGACATCTTTTTTTCAATTATGTGGACATTGAGTTATGTTCCTGTGCTCTCCAGAAAATTTTAGCTTTGGAAATATCGGTGTATGTATGTAAAGATGTTATTTTAAGTTAATGCGTGCCGACTATTTTAATATTTTACATGATTAATTTAATTTATTTTGGCATTAACTATAAATATCCATTCAATTTTTGAAGGAGAGGGTCTTCGCCACGGTACTTCCACCGATTAACACGTAATTCGTTCTCTTGTGAGATTGAAAGACAACCAACATTCTGAGTAGGTAAAAGAGAGGGGAGCGGCGGGGTACATACATATAAATAGGCGGACAGCAGCAGGGCTGCCCAACAGTGTATCGCAATCGACGAACATGGGTGAACGTGCTGATCTTAGGGACTTTGACCATGGATGCATTGTCGGCGCAAGACAGATGGGCCATTCTATCATCGCTCAAGTGGTAAGAACCCGAGGATTCCTGAGGGCAACCCTATCAAGAGTGTACCGCGAGTATATCATCGACAGACGTACCAGCGCCAAAGTACTGGCCGACCACACGCCATTGATGACGAGGGTCGACGTAGACTATCCAGGCTGGTACAGACCGACCGCTTGGCAACGGCACCGTAAATCAGATCCAGGTTAAATGTCGGAGGTCCAAGCAGTGTCAAAAGATGAATGGTACGGAGCACGCTGTATACCCTGGGCTACGGGAACCAACGCCTTACTTATGTGTCACCGTTGACTGCTCGTCATCGGACGTTACTCCTCGCCTGGTGTCGGAAACATCAAAACTGGAACGCTGCAGAGTGGCGTAGCGTCTTGTGGTCAGATGAATCTTGTTTCAGCTGTACCGAGCTGATAGAAGGTGCGGATGTGGCGTCGACCACATGAGGCGATGGCTCCGCTGTGGCAGGCCGGCTCTTTTCAAGACGGTGGTGGTTCTGTGATGGTTTGGGACAGCGTCGTCGGAACCGCGGGGGCAGAGGGGGCAGTTGCCTCCACCACAAGTTTTCTTCCTATTCAAATTACATATATTCGTGATTGGAAATCTCAAAAACATAATTTTTCTTTTAAGTTCATTTTGAAAAAAATTGAGTATTGCTCTTCATTTTTTACCATGAACTATCGAAATCTGAATATTTTTTTTAATGCCACTCGTGAGACGGCAAGAAATGTTACATCCATTAAACAGTAAGAGGGCTGGTTTCCGTTTGAAGACCAGCAACGTTTTGTGTCACATTAGGAGTAAAAAAAATTAGTCTAAAAACAATGAGTAAAAATAAATAGGGAAATGTAAGGAGTGTGAGGAATGAGATATAAACCTCTTCAATGTTTAATTATAGCGTCTACGGCTACAATTCCTGCGAAATTCGTACCAATCCGGAAGTTTCAAAATCTATAGTTTAACGCCGTTCATGTGTACAGTTAGTTTACATTGAGGAACTATATGGATAACAAAATGTCGAAAAAAAAAAAAAAAAAAAAAAAAAAAAGATTTTTTCCAGCAAATTTTCCCAATGAAGTGTCTTCATTTACAGTAGTAGGATAAATTTTATGCCATGATAAAATATTTTGTTCTCGAACATTTTGTCCCCGCTGTCATAAATGAGTTCCGACGCCACTGGTTTGGGAAGCCGTTTTATGGGACACCTCAGTGTCTTTGGAGAGTCCTTAATCGCTGTGCGCTACCAGAACGTGTTGGCTGATCAGCTACACACTTTCATGGCCTACGCGCATCCTGGGGACGATGGCCTGTTTCAGAAGCGCAATGCGCCGCCCCACTGGGTCGCAACAACCCAGGCATGGCTCGAGGAACACTCATCTGAATTTTGAACCATCCAGTTACCCCCCAAGGTGCCCAGATTTAAACCTTGTGGAAGCTCTCTGGGACGCCGTCGAGCGGAACATTAGATCCACGGATCCTGGACCAATGTCTCGCGCGGAGGCTGCAACAGGCATGGCTGGCATTACCTCCTGAAACCCTCCGATGGAGTCTATGCCTTGGCATCTACAGTCTGTTATTCGCGCTAGAGGAGGAACAACGCGATATTAGGTAGATATCTCTGTTTTGTCCATTAAGTGTACTACTTAGTATTATTTCACACAACCCCTAAATATAAAATGTACTCTTAATAGCTTTTGGGTTTATGGGTCCATAGACCGATACATAAAAATCATACACACACCGGCCACTGAATTAGGAACTTTTATGCAGATATACCTAAACGAAACTTACGCAGCGTATATGCAAAATAAATAGTCACGTGATCTAGGTAACTATTTAAGACTGCTGCTCGTCAGTAGTGTTGAACACAATGGGGAAAAGAAAGGATCTTTCGGAGTTCGATGAAGAACGTATTGTGGGTGCCCCGTCTGGTTGAAGCGATTTTGAAAACTTCAGAGCTGACTGGTTTCTCAAAAGGTGAGATATCCCGGGTCTTTAGTCAGTGGAAAAATAACCCACATTGCTTATCTACGAGGCGTATCTGTGGCACGAAGACAATCTGCCAAGAACGAGATCGCCGTCGTCTGAGAAGGCTTGCACGGAGAAACAGGACCTCCTATATGTGTAACAACTGACCGAAATATTCAACGAAGGCAGTTCCCGACCCATGTCTCAGCGAACTATGCACAGGGAATTGAAGAGCATCGGTATCGGCAATCGCATACCTATACGGAAACCACTGATTTTTGCGAAGAACCGGGAAGTTCGTGTACAGTGGTGTCAGGAACACCGTGACTGGTCAGTGGAAAAAGCCATGTGGTCCGACAAGTCGCAGTACATCTTGTTCTGTACCGACGGTAAGCAGAGAGTTTGGTGGGCCCAGCTTGCTTTGTAAGCACAACGCAATGTTCTGGAGGTGGTGTCATGGTGTGGGGCACATTCTGTTGGTACGGTACGGGTCCCCTGATATTGCTGGAAGGTCGGGTGTTCTCCAAGGATTATCTTAACAGTGTTGCTGATTATGTCCATCCTGCAATGTTGATATTTTATCCAGCAGGTGACGGCGGGATATTCGTTGTTCTAAAATAACCTTAGTACCATACAATATGTTATTCACAACATCCTGTCTCGCTACAGAACCTCAAAATCAGCTCCGCTGACAGACGATAGAAATTTAATAGTTAGTCAAATTTCAAGTATCTTAAGTATTCCAGCAAAACGCTCTTATTAACGGAAAGTTTCCGTCGTGTGGTTACGGAAAAAGTGAGAACAGAATTTGTCCGTTAATATATGAACAGAATCACAGAAAGGTTTCCTGAAAATTCAGAATTTTCCGTTACCACCTCTTAAAATCAGCAATTTCTCGTTGTTAACCAGAGAAAGATTAAGAGGAGTATTTCTGTCAGTTTACGGAAAAAGTTAAATCAGGAATGTGATTCTTTAATTCATGAAAAATATCACGGTAAGTAGCTCGTGAATTTCAGAAATTTTTGTACGGTATACTGTACAATTGATGTTTCCTTGAAATTTAGATCAGACCTTATACGAATTCTTGTGGGTGTCTGAAAATTTGGGTATGGAGAAGCAGGATAAAGCGCCCTCATAAATAAGGAACATTGAAAAGAAAAGTAAGAGACGTTGAGGAGGAAGGAATAGTATACTGTTCCCCGTTAAGTAATAAGATGTTTATTTCCCTGAGGATTTTTTTTCTTAAATTGGAGCTCCCAGGGGCATAACATAAAAGATGTGATCTGAAGTTTTTTAAATAATCGTGTACTCCAATTTGCTCATAAAAAGTGGAATCATGCCGCTTGGCCGTATCTAGCTTAGAGGTCTGCACGGACCGGGCGCGTCGGGCCTTTTTCTTAGTTTGGAGAACAAAGCAACGAATCGGGCCGGGCTTCTTCCTAGACACTTACGAATAGGACGGGCCGGGACAAGTCTAATGATTTTTTTTTTATTATTATTAGGTCAGTGCAAGTCAAATCACATGATCTTCAACTGGTCCACTATCCAGTACTCGTGTTCAGGCATAATGAAAATCACAATCGTTTGTTCCTCACAGACTGGTTCGGATTTCCAATACGCGATCGACAAGCGTGCAGAATGTTTCAGGAAGTTTCTCACGATTTGGTTGCAGATCTCTCTCTTGCCTTAGTAGAATTACGATGTCAGCAACCTACGCCGAAACGCATGGCGGTCTCGCTTTTGAAATGTCCATTTCTACGAGCTGCCCCAGTGGCCGAACAGTGAGAGGCGCGGGCGTGTGGTAAATAATTCGAGTTGGGTACACGTTCGAGTCTGGAATGAAGCATACGGGTGGTGTGTTTGTCATACGGCGCTGTTTCGTTCTGCCGTTTCGTTGGAACCAGTGAGTCTGAATTATGCGCCAACACCTTCTTACACTTTACAGATTAAGCCCCCCACTACAGAACATTTAAAACGTTCGCTAACTAAAAGAAAATCTAATATTAATGTTCAGACAGGCGAAAAACTAAGTTTGAATACACTCACTATCCATTTTCATCTAATTACAAATACCGTATCAGATATGCGTACAGCATGTAATCTCTAAGATAATCACTTTGTCTACATAAAAGCATAACACCACATAAATCAATTTGAAAATCTTTCGCCGGGCAAAAACAGGATTATTTCGAGTTCCCACGTTCTAGTAATTTGTTACTCATTTTGGACTTCCAGCAGTTACTCAGATTTTTTGTAGTCTTAAACCTATATAACTTTTTTGTGCGATTGTACAACTTTTTTTCAGAGAGCTTTCTTTTTCTTCAGGACATTTATCCCAAAATTTACCATACAGTCCTTTTTAGTGAGTCTCCCTCGCACACGAAACATTCAAATACTTTCTGGTTCTGATCGTACGCAAAAAGCGTAAAATCTGAAAATTCACACGAGTCGCTTTACTATGAAAACACACTACCAGCTAACAAAACCCACTGAGAACACTTTTTCTTGCATATCGCTGCTAATAAATTAGAAAACAATTATGGAATCTGCAAATTTCTGAAAGACCTACATCACATTCTCAGAACATCCAACAACGGTGAAAAATTTGCTTGAAATAGAAATATTACGAGTCGACAAACAGAGAACAGTTTGATTACGGTCACAGAAGTAATTGCAAATTACTGTCAATGAATCCAACATGATGTCTGCTGGAAATGAAAAGTACTCACTGTTTCTGGTTGGCCTTTCACGAAGTCGCAGACAAAATTCATGACTTTCAGAGACGTTTCAATGAAGAAATTTAATATAAATTTTGAAGATGACAATCCGATTTTTGGTGTAAATGTGACAAGGATGGTAAGTCAGATAATATCCGAAAGCTTGAAAATATCGAATATTATAACATATATTCGGATATTATCTGACTTACCATCCTTGTCACATTTACACCAAAAATCGGATTGTAATCTTCAAAATTTGTATTATATGGTGTAATCCCGTATGCATTTCTTGGCAGAAATTTAATTTTGATTCATATATGTACGTAAGATGTTTCAAAATTATGGAATACAAAAAGAGACACGAACTTTAAATTCCATAATACTTTATTGATAGTTCTTACTTTTTCTCAATTTCTTAAGTTTTTAGCAGACTTTTCTTATCTTTTTTCAATTTCCTCAGTTTTGCACTACTTTTTTTGGCTTTCTTAATCTAGTAGACACTCTGGTTAATGACACTTTAATTTTGAATAACAACGGAGAAACAAAAATATAAGATGTGATGCTTTTTTTGTTGTTGTTGTTGTTGAAGGTTTAACGACCACCTTGAGGATCTCGATGGGTCATAACCAGTCGCCTGTCCCTAATTTTGGGCCACTGGCTCCAGGGACGGGAGACAGCCAGTGCCTTAAAAGACAAATACAACATTCATGCCTCACCGGGTTTCGAACCCGGACACATCTTGTATGAACGACCATAAGCCAGCGCTTAGACCACAGCGCCACCGGGCGGCAATACGATGCTTTACATTCCCTAAAAGTACATACTGCAGGTTTTAGCTGAACAGCTTTCTTAAATTATAACTTTTAAATGCATACACCATGACATAGGATATACCACCGAAAGACAACGATAAATATTGCATCGAGTCACCCAGACTTGTAACTGAAAGTCATTCAACACTACTATTTTATTACAAAACATGAACACCACCGCAATTAGGGTAAGAGCTGATTTCAGGGAAGAGCTCATTTTGTGTAACTTGGCTACTGAGGCCTCGTTTAGAAAAACCGTTTCCGAAAAGAAACTACTATCCCTGACAAAACCACAGGAAAATTTCCATGTTTCTAAATGTTTGAGAGCTTTTTCATACTTTTATTATTTCCACTTTCGTACATTCTTTCAGCTGTACAAGTTTCTTTTGATGAGTCAAAGACGACTTAAAAATGTTCACAATATGACGAATTTTATTGCTCGTACCACCTTTTTTGAGGTTAACCACAAAGGCAAAATATATAATTGTATGTGTTCGCCAAATCCCCTCTTGCTGGAAACAATGTTCCTTTCCTAAAGCACAATGTATCTGAGACACTCGCTGCGTGCTGGCTTTTCTTGGAGTTCACGTGGGTTGGGCTTAATTGAGAAAGAAAGGCGGTCAGAGTTTTGTGAAACGATAAAAGCTATGTAAACGGTAAAAGCCTAATAAAACACTAGATGGCAAATAAGCGCAGGATTCGATGGAAATTCGGCAGGAAACAGGCGAACACTGATAGCTTAGGTGAACTCTTGATTCGGGAGGGGTATACAAAAGCTGATTTGAAAAATGTCCCGAGGAACAGCGAGGACAGCCAATGATTATCGGCACGAGCTTTGTGTAGATCCGAAATACTATCGCCGTAAGTTTTTAGGTACAGAGACTTGACGATCCTTAAGCGCATTTGCCAAAATACCGTAACCGGATATTCTACACTGGTTTCCATAAATTAAGCAACAAATGGAAAAATCGTGATAACTCAAAAAGTATATATGTACCCGATTCAGATGAAATTTGGTGGTAAGCTTTATCAGACCCAAAAAAAAAAAAAAAAAAAAAAAAAAACACTTAAGAACGTGTGATACAAAGCATATTTGAATAAATGCTTAATATACTTCCTGTAAATTAAGAATTTATTCAAATATGAAAATACAGAAATATAGGTATCAAGATAAAATAGGAAAATGTACTTCAATACGGAGTGTGGTTACCCTGAACAGCAATACAGGCCCGACAGCGATGTTCCATGCTATTAATTATGGTGTCGAGCAGTTCCGGGTGTAGCTGCGTCCATTGCTTGAGCAAAACAGTGCGGAGCCTCTGCAGGGTTCGGGGAGGGAGCAGAAGGCCAGCAACACGCCTACCAAGAGCATTCCAGACATGCTCAATGGGATTCATATAGGGAGAGCGTGCTGGCCACTCCATACTAATTATAGTCTCCTGTTCCAGGTACTAGTGCACGAGGCGAGCTGTGTGGGGCGGGCGTTGTCCGCTTACAGTACAAATGTATCGCCAATTGCTGCCACATACGGACGAACAATAGGAACCAGGGTGTCGTCTCTATACCTCTGAGCATTGAGGTTTCCATGTGGAAACACATAGAGGTCTGTAGGGCAGCCTAACGATATTCTTCCCACACCAGAACACTACCACCACCATTGGTGCCCCTTTCCTGGATATTAGAGGGAAGATAAGGAGTACAGGCCACTCTCCAGATGTAAACTTGGCGAAAATCACTCTGACTCATGAGTGAACAGAACGGACCTCCACTGATTTGGAGTTCAGTTCACATGCATTCGTGCCCAACTGAAACGTTCGCTCCGGTGGCGGGGTGAGGGGCACGCATAATACCGGTCGCCGAGCATACAGTCCTCCTGCATATAACTTTCTGCGTACTGTCGAAGCTGATACCATCCGTCTGGTGGCTGCCGCATGCACAGATCTGAGATGAGTCGGTATAGCCGTCCTGTTCTGCTGTGCCGAAAGTCGCAAATACCGGTCATCCGCGGAGGTCGTCGCCATTGGCCTACCTTCGCTGTACCTGCTGCCACATCCTGCTGACCACGGAACGATCGACGTTGAGCCATCTTGCGACGTCCGCCTGCCTGCCGTTACCCTGCTTCGAGTCGGCCTATCACTCTGTAACGAACTCCGCTGGTAAATGACGTCTCGAAGCCATGTTAACAACATCTATATCTCGAAATCTTGTCATTTAACACCGGACATGAATTAGCGACTCCCTCTGAAACAGCTGGTTCTAAGCTCTTGCGTATTCGCATAAAGCGCTGCCAGCGCCACTCATTTGCCTTCCGTACATCGATGCTGTATGCCTTCGCTCGTAACATATGCTAATTTCGTGCAATTTGAACTATATTTCGTCCAATTACGGCGATTTTTCGGTTTGTTGCTTAATTTACGGAAAGGAGTGTATCTACAGTTTCGTCCCATGGTTTACGTAACTTGCTGTATGATAAAAAAATTTAGTTCCCTTCAGAAAACAACAGCTACGCGGCATGCGTCCACTACATGCTGCGTGCATATAGTCTTGGATGCTAAACCGAATGAAATACGATTGTTCAGGTTCAGAAATCATCCAGGCAAACAAAGCCGTAAACTGGAACGTCTTATTCAGCGATTTTTTTTATTTTCCGTAGTCAGTAATCTATATATTAATTCCATAAGGTTTTTTACTGTAAGACCAGTCATGAGAGAACGGCTGAACGTAAACATATGGTTGACGTATCAAAATGAAGGTCTTAATATGTAGATGTGCCAGTAGAAGAGAAAAATGAGATTGGGACGACAGCTCGGGCGTTGTGGGGCGGCAAAGTTCTCATGTACAGTCAATGGGAGAAGCGTGCGGTTGACTCACGCGCTGTTGAAGGCGAAGGTATGGAGGGTGTCAGTTCGAAGTCCGAAGTCTCTCTTCTCAGCGAACCGTTGTGCAAAACAACGCCGCTAGCAGGAATTTGTTTGAAAATTCTTATCCGAACAGCGTACACTCGAAGACCTGATTGCGTTGTACTACTGGACTGTGTGATGTATATACACAATTTAATATTCACTCGATCCAGTTTATTCACGCAAGTAAGACGTTTCCCATTATGTAAAGATGTTAATAAACGTTTCATATGAGTTTATTTAAAAAAAAAAAAAAAAAAAAACTTATTGTCGATTCCGACGGGTTTTGTCTACCGGAAAAAAAAAAAAAAAAAAAAAACTATTCGTCGATTGCGACGGGTTTCGTCTACCGGGTTAGAATCCCGGTGAGGCATAATTCGATCCAGTTTATTCACGTAGGTAAGACGTTTCCCATTATGTAAAGATGTAAATAAACGTTTCATATTGAGTTTATTCTTTTCAAAAAAAAAAAAAAAAAAACTTATCGTAGATTTCGACGGGTTTCGTCTACCGGGGGGGGGGACTATTCGTTGATTCCGACGGGTTTTGTCTACTGAATTCGAATCCCTTGAGGCATGGATGTTGTGTTTGTCTTACGGCACTGGCTCTCTCCCTTCCCCGGAACCAGTGACCCTAAATTAGGGACGAGCGACTGCTTATAGCCCATTGAGAGTTGCTCACGGTGGTCGTTAAATCTTCAGTCCAAAAAAAAAAAAAAAAAAATCACGAACCTGGACAATTGACTTTACTGAAGTGGTTGAATGAATTTGTCAATCAAATGAAGCTTACATTTGTTGTTTCATATCAGTTTTTATTTCTTGCTTCATAATATTTTCCAAAAAAAAAAAAAAAAAAAAAAAAAAAACTTACCGTCGATTCCGACGGGTTTCGTCTAGTTCCATTTATTTCAGAAAAGTCCGTTTCAGATTTTCTGTATTTATACAGAAATTTCGCAAAATCGAAGAACATTGAAATTTTTTAGCCTTAACGCCAGAGAATCCCTTAGAACCGGTGGGATTCGAACCGAGGCCGTTTTGGGTTGGCTCGACAAATCCGTGCGTCTTAACCACTGAGCCAGAAAGACTGAGATATCACACTTACGTTCAAAGTAAAACGAACTAAGCACTAATTTTTATTTCTTTTTTTTTTTGTAATTAATGCGAGCGATTTAGTTTTTTTTTTTTTTAAATAGGTTTGTAATATTTTATTTCTGTAGGATGACTTATTACAATTAAGTATTTTTTTCAACGTGATATTTCGAAGCAACAGAATGCTTTGGAACTTGAGATCTTTTTTATTTAACTGGCAATAACTTTCAATTGTCTTTAAGAAAAGATGAAATGCGTAGTGTTTTATAGTATTATTTCACAAAACTTCAACACATAAAATTTACACTTTATGGCTACAATAGCTTTTGTTTCAGGACTCCACAGACTGATACATGGACATCGCACAATCACCTGTACGATAACTTATGTACCCGATTTCGTATGGTAACACAATAGTTGGTGCACAAAATGGGGGAGAGGAGAAAAAATATCCTGTGCCGGAATCAAGGTTAGCAGATGACAAGGTTATGCTCATCCTGCACTTCCCGTGATTGCTTAGTGATGTCACTGTCCAAATCGCCATCGTAAGACTACCTAATCGCCACGTTCCTTTGTATCTACATCATAGCAGCGTGTCGGAATAATTATTCATGAACCTGCTGGAGTAACCTTCAAAAATTCAAACAGAATTTTTAATTCATAATGTTTTTAATTTTTTTATTAAAAAAATTGGGGAATGTTTGCGAGATGCTTTTCCTATTCCTCATAAAGAATTCTTTATTAAATGACAATACGTCCTGCTGTGCGTTTTCCCTTCTAAATTTATATAAAAACAGCAAAAATTCCCTTTGTAACTAATTTAACATTTAAAAGTTATAGCAGTTTTCCCGCCCTTTACGTAACAAAAACAAAAATGTGCGGGAGGTATTTTTGAAATCTCCTTTACTAAAATATTCACACGACTGTGAATTTCTTCTGTATTTAATGAAAATGTGCTTTTGCATAAGCTTTTCTTCTGCGTTTGAGTTATAAAAATTGTTGACAAGACATCATCCTCCATAGCCACAGTTCGGATCTACAATTCACATTTTAGGACGGTGATGTCACTCAGTGACGTCACGATTATTCGTCTGCGAGGAAGGCGGGACGAGCAAACCTTACTGTCTATTAACCTCGTGCCAAAATAACCAAAATTCGATATACTATCCACAATATCTGATCTCCCTGCAGAACTTCAAAATCAGATCCCCCGACAGACGATTGAAATTTAACAGTTATATGGACACTGAAAAAGTGAAAACGAAATTTTCCCGTTAATCTACGAAAGAAAAAATTTGCGGAAAGTTTCTGAAAATTTTCCCCGTTAACACATCTTAAAAACGGCAATTTACCGACAAATCGAGGAAATGCGGAAAAGTTTCAGAAAATTTTGAATTTTCCTGGCGTACGAAAAATCAATGAAATTCGGGTTTCTTTCCGTCATTTCAAGAAAAAGGCTGTATCTGAAACATGCTTCGTCAATTCAGGAAAGGAATCACGGAAAGTGGCTCGTGAATTTCAGAACATTTTTTTGCAATGTTCTAATTCAAAAAAAATTACTTTCAAGAAAATTAAAAACACAGAAAATTAAGATTACCACACGAAAATTTAATTCGGTTCATACTTCTTGCCAGCTGTGGGCCTAATATGTATATGCAATTAACACGTAAGAAAAAAATATGCATATACCGCTGAGCAGTTTTTATAAGAAATGAAATAAATACCTTCGGAAGAATGCAAATGCTTATTCACATTGGCATCCTTACAGCCCTCAGTTTTATATGTACAGGGTATAGAGCCAACCTTTCCTATTCTTTTTCACTTGAACGACCTTCCTACCTCATAGGAGCATCGAAGTCGCAAGAAAGAGCAACTCATTTTAAATTAAAACTACTGGCTCCAGGAAAAAAGAGAATCAGAACTGAAGAACAAACACCTATTTCTGCACACTTCGTACCGTGAAGAGACCATGATTAATGCGAAGTTTGTTATGAAATCTTGCAAGGAAAATTCCACAACGCACGTGAACTACGAATTGTCCTAAATGGTAGAACCTTTTTCTTTTTATTTGATTTATGATTTTGGCAGTGAATTATTAACGGAATGAAAACAAATGTGTGGTGCCGTGCTCCTATGCAGTCCCATAACTGGACCTGACCCGACCCGGACAAATCTGCTTTGAACTATAAATTCGAAACTCAATTTATATATATGTACATATAAACGTAATAAATGTATTCAGCCCACAATAACTGCTTCATATTTAATAACTAAAATCCTTTTTTAATAATAAAATTTGGTTACTTGCTAAATTTTAGTGCCACTATTTTGCGTAATACAGAAGTAATGGTGACTAAGACCGTGACCATGGAGTATATTACAAATGGAAATCATTATTTACGGATTACATAAATGCATTTTTTTAATGTATTTAGATTCTTCGCTCTTTTCACGCTTTGATGGGGGTGCCCATACTTTCATATAGTCCGTTAGATTTTTGGTTCCATAATCTTTTATTACACCGTCGACATCTTTCTATGTAATTTAAATTACACACTTTCCACATTTTGAACAACAAGCAATACCAAACAACACAGAATTATTCACCGGTTCCTTAATGAGACGAAACGATTTCCAGCATTCACTCTAAAACCTTGTGGTTTTCAACAAGCACGTATTTGTTGGGCTCGACGCCTTTCTCAACCTTCTTAATATTAAAACCACCCATTTTAACAAATAAGGAGTTAATTTCGACATGACATGTCATGGGAACGCGATGTTAGAACATCAATCGAAAACCTCTGAATGCTCAATGTAAAAGATGTGATGTGAAAAGTAACTCTTAGTCATACAGTGAACTTCGCACGGAGAGAGTGAATCAGCTGGGAAGCAGGCGGGCGCGAACGGCGTTTGCCTGTATATTGCCCTGGACAATCTCACTGTAATAAAAGAACGCACAGCAAGGATCTTTTTACGATATGGAGTCGGTGGCTGTCTGACGTCGTTCGGTGGAAATATTCGTTGCTTTAAGAAAGAGACGACAATACTTTTGGATGGCAAATCATTATTCACTCCATGGGCACCCGTATCGACTACAGAATTTCACAACGCGCATTTTTCTTTGGAATATATTTTTCTCTTTTCAAAAATAAAACGGGAATAAAACCGGGTCAGGAACACCTTGACCCGACCAGTTGGACCCGCAAGGAATTGTCGACCCGTTGACCCGTGACCCGTTTCCATCTCTGGTGGAGATCGCAGTTCTCTGGTAAAATGATTAGGATTAAAGGGTTGAAAAGAAGGTGAAGAGCCTTTACGAACCCAGAAATTCAGCAAACATGATTTGCTGGTTGAAGAAAAACGGTGTACGTATTTGCAATGTCACGATGCCATACATACTCTAAGGCAAAATCAACTGCGTAATAAAAATTATAACATCCAAGACAAAACTGCTATTCTCAACTGACCAAGCAGTAAGAAAAATAATAATGTTCTTGTGGCAGAATGGAAGGCAAATTTCAGCAGCGATGTATATACCAAAATCTAGTGGAACTGTCCCAGCACAGTTCCACTAGATTTTGGTACATCGCTGCTGAAATTGAGTAATCTACCCTTTGCTGTTATCACAGCAAAAAGTACACCAACTCGATATTAATTCTTTTGTGGATAGGCAAGTGTCAGGATACTTTTGATCACAAAGTGTATATCTGTTAGATATACACTTTGTGATCAAAGTATCCTTCACGGCTGATGATTATTTGTCTCGACCCAGTTTTTTGGTTCTTTGCAAAAGGTTCCAATAAAATCCAATCGTGTTATCTGAATTAAAACTGGGTTCCAACGGTTTTTGGAGAGCACGTTGTAAACAGACACACTGAAATAAAGCTGACGTCATAATGCTTGTAATCTTTTTTTTTTTTTTTTTTGATTGAAGGTTTAACGACCACCGTGAGCAACTCAATGGGCTATAAGCAGTCGCCCGTCCCTAATTTAGGGTCACTGGTTCCAGGGAAGGGAGAGAGCCAGTGCCGTAAGACAAACACAACATCCATGCCTCACCGGGATTCGAACCCGGACCCCAGACGGACGAATGATCAGAGGCCAGCGCCTTAGACCACTGCGCCACCGGGGGCGGCAATGCGTGTATTCAAAAGAGTTTGTTGTATACGCATATGCCATTAAAAACATAACCAACGCAGCCAATAACAAATCTCTTGGGCGTTTGTCTGAGAAATATGATATTTTGCACGAAAAGCATTTTCTTGAGAAACAGAATACATATTAACTTCAAACAACGATCGAAGAGATATTTGGCAAGGGATTTTTTCTAAAGCCATTTCCGATCAAAATACCTGGGTTGATTTCGACTTTTCTCTCAAAAAATGACACATGTTTGATCAGCACCCTATAACAAAAAAGTAGCCTAAAGAAATTTCGGCAAGTACTTGAGTTTTTATGTCTGTTAAATGATTTGATGACATTCACGAATTAAAATTAATTTAAATTCTTCTCTCAGTAAATCTTCAAACGCTGGTGTCGAGCTAACAATGCACATGGAAATACACTGAAGAGCAATTGAATTAGAGATACCTGTCTAGTAACGTGTAGCACCACCTTTCGCCCTGATGACGGCTGCGATTCGTCTCGGCATGGACTCGACAAGACACCGGAAGCGTTGGGAAGCCATACGGATTCCACAACCCCTGAACAAGCTCCCACAGTTCACGAAGATTTGATGGAGGGGGTCAGAGCCTCGAACATTTCTCTCGATGGCATCCCAGATGTGCTCGTTGGGATTGAGGTCAAGTGACCTAGCTGGCCAAGGAAGCGTGGTCACGTCGGTGGAGTGTTCACCCAACCATTCGGATACAATTCGGGAGCGATGGCACGGTGCATTGTTTGTTTTGTTTTTTTGTTTTTTTGATTGGAGGTTTAACGACCACCGTGAGCAACTCAATGGGCTATAAGCAGTCGCCCATCCCTAATTTAGGGTCACTGGTTCCAGGGAAGAGAGAGAGCCAGTGCCGTAAGACAAACACAACATCCATGCCTGACCGGGATTCGAACTCTGACCCCTTACGGACGAATGATCAGAGGCCAGCGCCTTAGACCACTGCGCCACCGGGGCGGCACGGTGCATTGTCTTGTTGCAGGATGAGGTCCCCAGTGAGATGCTGAAAACGCACAAACGGGAGCAAATGGTCGTCCAGGATATCCCGGTAACGCTGACCTGTGAGGGACGATGTCACACGTACCAACGTGAATCTCGACTCATCAGTCCAGGTAACATTTTTCTACATGTCTAGGGTCCAGTGGCGATGTTCCCGCGCCCATGCTAATCTTTGCACCCTGTGATGTGCGGTCAGCAGCGGTACCCTCGTGGGACGATGGATTATGTACCCCATAGCGAGGAGATGATTCTGGATGGTGTGGCTGTGCACCATCCAGAACCATCTCCTCGCTATTTAACGCTTTTGTGCACCAGCGTTAAATTGCCGAGTGATTTCTTACACTGTGGCCCGTCTATCCGCTGTTACAATGCGAGCAAGCCGACGATGACCCCGCTCATCCACACGCTGTTGTCCACGGCAGTTGGCTCTTGCACGGATGGTTTTACCGGATTCGACGTACTTACGCGGTGCACAGGTAACACAGTGGCTCGTGAAAATCCCAGTGCCTGCACGACTTCCGAGATGGAGTGACCCATTCGTCGGGCCCCGACAATATGCCCACAATCAAATGCGCTTAAATCCTTCGTCTAGCCATCTGCATCCGACTCTTACTGATTCCCGTCGCATCACTTTTTATATTGTCGGATAGCTGCATACGTCATGTCGTTTCCGTTTACAGGGCCGCCCACAGCGCCACATTTGCATAGCGCCAGCTGTCTCTAATTCAATTGCTCTTCAGTGTATAAACACTACATAAATACATGTTTTTTCCAGGTATGTTAAACACATTTTTTTCTTGTTGATTCTTGTTTTTAATTATCTATATGAACATAACTTGTACGTAAAATGATTCATATTCACTTAAGTTATTTATAAGAAAGTGTATTGATTAGGTAATATGAGAAAGTGCATTGATTAGGTAATATGTTTCTAAATATGATATACTACACAATACATATGCATACCTGCCAACATTGGCAAGAGCCTTACCAGTATTAACCAGTATTATTGCGCGGCACACAAAGACGCTTCTTTACGAAACTATGTGTCTCTTTGTGAAAAAGAAATACGCGCCACAACAAAACGTTACAACAAGGACACTAATGAAACTAACACCTAACACGTGCGAAACACAAAGTTAGTTACCCTGGCGTGGGAACGATAGGTAACACTGCGATATTTAAGTTCGAAACTTTCACCAATAAAAATCAGTTAGATGCATTCCAAATTCCACAACGCTTGACAGACGGGAAATCCAAGCAAGTGAGCCCGCAGTGCATGAACCTCCACTTACCATAATGATCATACTGCCTCTAAAATTGTAGTTTATGTCAAGATAAAGAAGGGGAAACAAGCTGAACTTTTTGAGTGGGTGAAAAATCAAAACACACAGCAAGAATGCGAATTACAGTCAGTTTGTCTTTTGTTGATTCTGCAGCTGCACAGCATTCATTCCTTAATTTTTCTTTCTGCTGATATCTTTCTCTCCCCTTTTCTTCATTGACGCTTTTCTTTCTTTTCCTTTTTATACCCTCTGATAACAATAACTTCACCCATCATGCTGAAAGAACTTTCAGCCTGAGGACCATGAGTGCATGCTACCAAAGCTTTAACTATTTTAGATAAATGGTGTACCTTTGAGAATATTAATACTTTTGAACGTCATGCATCAATTTTTACAAATTTTCCAACTTTGTCACATCCATTTTCGGGAATTTCCCCTCCCTGACTAAGCGTAAATGCAAAAACTTATGGGATGGGGGATATTTAACAACGCAGGAGAGTGGGAACATCGCGAGGTGGGGAGAAGCAGGTGTTGCGATTACGGGAGAAATCTTTGCATCGTCCGACTTCCGGTTTTAGAAATATTCATGCTATTCTCAAGCTGAAATACAAATTTTTATGCAGTAAAATGTTATTTAACAATAATAATGGGCAGAGGCAATATTCCGCATCGCGGGAGAAAGGGATTAACGATTGCGGGAAAAATCTGAACTTTGTCGACCTTCCGTTTCCAAAATTTTCGTAAAGATGGAATTCCGTCCTTCGACGAACATCTTCCCGTCCCCCCCCCCTTCCATTTCTGTTCTTTGTGAATTAATTTCGCGAATGACCAAAATGATAACGAAAATGGCGGAATTCCTTGAATTCGCCGAAGAATCGGGTGACTGAAGATTACAGATAAATTTTCGCGGCGTCTAACTACCGTTCTCGCAAATTGTGGCAGCCTACAGTTTCAAGCTGAAATGCAAACATTTATGCAATAAAATGTTGTTTAGCAAGAATACTGGACACAAAGGCAACATCGGGAGAAAAGAATTACGATTGCGGCATTTTTTTTTTTTTTTTTTACTCCGTTACCGTTTTCGAAAGTATTGAAACACAAAACACTGTCTTCAGACGGAAAACGCCTAACCCCCCCAATTCTCTTCAGTTTTGCATCGATCCTGAGAATCCTCTAAATGATGACAAAAAACGCGGAATTCCGCGAATCCGCTTAAGAAACTCAATTATACCATAAAACAGTAGCAATTTAAAAAATAAATAAATTCGTAGAATCCGTAGTTTCGACAGCAAGGTTCGTAGTCGGAAAACTAAATCCGTAGAAAGTATGAACATTCCGTAGTTGTTAGCAGGTATGCATACGCATAAAAAAAAAATCGTTTCTAGAGTACTAGTACGGCACAGAAGTCCCGAAAAACTCCATTTAAATTTTTATTGGTTGCTTTTCCAGAAAAGCCAAGATAGCCATTTCTCTGTATGGCGAAGGGGACACTTTTGTGGCATAGAACAGGGTGGGTCTGTCTCGAGGCTGGGGGTTACACGAAATTTAAAAATGGAAAGAGGGGTCCGTGTGACATGATATCGTTGGAAAGATCTTATAAAATGTAGTAAGCTTTTTTTTTTTTTTTAATTTTATCTTTATTAGGTACAGAGTTATTGCCCACAACAGCGACACTAAAGTGCACTATGAGAGGTGCACTTAAAAACACGGTAATGGGTAAAATTCCAAGGCATGAAATATATTTATAGAACATTTTCAGGACAAATACGAACCATGTAACACCCTTTCCAGTATTAATTCTTAAAATGACCAACAGCCAGCGATGCCATTGGATGTTCCCGTCAATCCTGTGACCAAAAGGAAAACTTTCACAGAAATGTCTCGGGTCGGGTCTTAACTTCATCCCATGCGGCATGCTTTTTAAAAGTAAATCCCGAGTTTCGCTACATTTTCCCCGTTCATTCTCAATTACATTTCCCATGCAAATATAAATTGGGAAATTCCAAAAGAAAAATTGGCGGGCAAAAAGGCGTTGCCATCGATGCTCCCGAATTAAAATATTACTTCGTCAACATCGACGAAAATCACGCGTGTTATACAGTGTATATATATATATATATATATATATATATATATATTTTTTTTTTTTTTTTTTGATTGGAGGTTTAACGATAACCGTGAGCAACTCAATGGGCTATAAGCAGTCGCCCGTCCCTAATTTAGGGTCACTGGTTCCACAAAAAGGGAGAGAGCCAGTGCCGTAAGACAAACACAACATCCATGCCTCACCGGGATTCGAACCCGGACCCCGTTCGGACGAATGATCAGAGGTCATCGCTTAGACCACTGCGCCACCGGGGCGGCCGTGTTATATATGTGTCGGTCAAATAACAATGTCGGACAGCTATTTCCACACCTATTGTTGCCACCAACAACAATTTTTTTTCGTCTTATTTAACTATCCGATTATGTTTCCCAAGCACATTTCCATTATATTTATTGAAGGGGGGTGGTTAAAGGGCGGTAATTCAAATCACAAAGCTGTAACTGAACGCACGTACGACTGACTGACTATATTTTACCGAAAACACTTTCTTCCAATTTTTGAACGTTTCACACTATTTATTTTTCCCGTTGTTCACTCTGTATAACAGAGGACTTAGTGTACTTTTCTCTTGGATGCAGTGCCTCTGCAATTTTTCTTACCTGAATATTTCAACTTCAGAAATTTGAAGATTCTATCTGCATTCTCTTTATTCCATAAAGATTCATTTTTATCGGGAACATGTATAAGTCAATTCAACATCACGAGTCATCGGGTTACTCTACATAAGGCAATTCAACATGCAGGGTTCGTACACATTTACAGAAATTCCAGGATTTTCCCAGGAGTTCATCAAAAAATTTCAGGAACATATTATTATTATTATTATTATTATTTTTTTTTTTTTTTTTTTTTTGCAAGAATCATAGTGCTTTGCTTCATATTTTGCCCCAAGTGGGTTGAGATTTACTTTGCATTTAGGATTCTTATGAAGTCCTGTGGTTTCCGCTGCTACAGAGTATTCCTGAGTGTGTGTTACATCTTCAATAAAGTGGGAAAATTTCCAAGAATAAAAATAGCTTTGTATAAAACTTTACGAAGCAATCTAGAACTTAGCAAAATGATAACAATACAAAGCAATTTTGCCATGTCACTGAAAATTCCCTATTCCACAGTCACCTATTTCCACGCATATTAGTAGCAGGGATGTCAGATATCAATCTCCTTCAAGTTAGGAAAGCGCGTGCTAGAAGGAACGGCCATCTAGAACTCGCAGGTGGGTTACCACACGGTGTTGGAACTCCAACTGCACACAACTGTTATGCCACAAACCAAGGTGGCTGGAAATATGGCACTAAAACATCTTGCACTCGAGCATCACATGAGATGAAAGAGGTGGCATCGCATCTCCACACTTCATCGATGGAAATGATGTCACTGCGAGTAGAAACCGCAGGGAGCTAGAAGAACAAAATGACGCAACCAATCCAAACATTTCGACCAATCCTTTCTTTTTTTTTTTTTTCATTGCGAGAAAATATTCCACGACTGTTCCAGGATCTTTCACAAATATAAAATATAAAAAATCTAGGGTTTTCCAGGCCTTGGGGGAAAAAATCAAATTCCAGGGATTTTCCTGGATTCCAGGGGTGGTGCGAATCCTGAACATTATGGGTCAGGGTCATCAGGTAACTCTACGTAAGACAATTCAACATAAGAACTTTAAAATGCACAACTGAAAAACACTTTTCTATAGTGTGCACGCATTTGCGTACAGCCACGAATTCACACTTGATCTGCAATCTTGGTATTTAGCATTTGAGAAGTTTCCAGTTTGAAATTGATTACCAAAGGCATACATGAAAATTAGTCCACCTATTTTTTCGTTGCACACGAAAAACCACATCGATATCTTTCTCAGAAGTCACGGACTGTTCGGCTAGCTGTGTAACAACAGTGATTTAACAAATGACACGCATGTTGACACAATGGTCTGTGCACCAGACACAGTGATAACTCTTGTAGTTGGGCAGATAATAGTTTTCATAAATTATGTAAGATATTTAATACCAGTCTGATAAAGAAAGAGTTTAAATATACAGAAATTGTTACTCATCCCTTTTCGCGCATGAGACTTTAAGAACCAGTAATTAATATCGTATAGTTCGTTTTAACACGTCTGTTAAAAAGGAAGTGCTGACTGGTATCACTTTGTCCGTCCGTCAGACTATGGACACCATATATTTGCAACAATTAGTCCGATTAGAAAAATTCTTTTTGCATTGCGAAGCCTGAAATGTGAGAACGATTATCCTCGCTATCAGTTTGTTTTGTTTTTTCCCCGACGCATAACTTTTCTGGCAGAGGGCGTAAATGCAGATGCTATCAAATTTAAAATCCATTTTACTCCACATCATTGCTATATAGTTTCTTATACAGTTTCCTTTTCAATTAGTTCCCAGTTTTTCCGCTGGGAGCGTAATGTTAAATTGCGATTTTCTCGATATCTCTGCTTTGTTTGTTTAGGGGTCTAACACAATTACTGTGAGCAACTCGATGGGGTATAAGCGGTCGCCTGACCCTCAGGAACTAGTGGCCCTAATTTTAGTTCCAGGAAAGGATTTCCCAGTGCCGTAAGACAAACACGACATCCATGCCTCACCTGGATTCGGACCCCAACCGACCTCGGACGAATCTATTATCAAAAGCCAGCGTTTAGACCACTGCGCAACTGGACGGCTAACTCTGCTTCGAAATGCCCTATTTGAAAAATCCTTTGCGCATCGGACGGAAAATGTTCTGCACATAATTTCCAGTTTTTGGTCAAAAACCGTTTTGCCACTAGGGGGAGTAAGCGTATATCTCTATTTCTGATGTATTTGCAGCAATATCTGCGCTTCTGAAAACTCGACTGAAAAAATTCTTTTGTAATCAGATACCGCTCATCACGACAAACCTTCATTTTCTGCTTAAAAAAATGTAGTTTTTCCGGCATTCGGCGTAGTTTTATATCTTAATTTCCTCGATATTTCTGCTTCTAATAGTCCCGATTTGAAATATTCTTTCTTTGTCGGAGAGCATTTCTGGTGCAAAATGTTTTGCATATAATTTCAAATTGTTCTTTATGCACAAATTTTCCACCAGCAGGCATAAGCTCACGTTTCAGTTTGGAGCATATTTTCAGCAATATCAGAGCGTCTAAACACCCGATTGAAAAAACCCTTTTAAGGTCAGATATTGCTAACTACGATAGCATTTTGTGTGCATTTCCTGCCCAAAAGAGTGTGCAGTTTCCCCACTAGGGACGCAAACGTTCAATCTGTTTTTCCAGATATCTATGTTTCTAAAGGCCCGATTTAAAAAATTCTTATAACACCGGATACCACTCACCATACGGAACGCTTTTCATATAGCGGTGGGCTTTTTTCAGTTCACAGTTCTGGAGCTAGGTAGCGGTACGTATATTTAAGTTTGCAATAGTATAGTATATATAGTATCTCCACTTTCAAAGATCCTATTGAATAATTTCTTTTGCTGTATCCTATTAGCTACAGTAAAAATGGGGAACATTACCCTCTTTAAATAATGCACACTTTTCCCGCTACGGGGCGGAAATGTCACTACTTTTTCTCGCTTTATCTGCTTACAAGAGACGTATTTGCAAACTTCCTTTTCCTTAGCATAGCTTTTGCTATGAAAACTACTTTTCGCATCAGATAGAAGCCATCGCTCTTTCCGTGTTTTAAGTGATTCAAGGGGAAATTCTCATCGGCCGCCACCGGAAATCGAACCCAGGGTCTTCCAGTTACGCGCCAGACATGCTTTCACTGCACCCTCGAAATTCTCCAGACTCACACTTCGAGGCCGCTGTGGTACAGTGGAAGCATATCCGGCGCGTAACTGGAAGACCTGGGTTCGATTCCCGGTGGCGGCCGATGAGAATTTTTCCGTGACTCACTTATAAATGTGGAAAGAGCGATTACTTCTATTTGATGTTCCTAATCCGCACCAACTGTGTATTTAATTACTTTTCGCATATTTTCAACTTTTTAATTATGCAAAATTCTTCCGTCACAGGGCGTAGTTGTGTCATGTTTCCGAAACCTGTATTTCTTTATCTAACTGTTTGATTTGAAGTCTCTGATATCTTCTTCTCGCGGTGAGAACCTTTGTGTTCACAATTTAATTTTCGTAATATACTTTTCAGGCGCTAGTGGGTCTAAGTAGCTATTTCTGGATGTTTTATTGATTGTAGAAATCTGGTTGATTTTTTTGATAACCGGTTCCAATCAACGATTATGAATAACCCTGCTCATATTAATTCTTTCAAATTATGCGAAGTTTGTTTATTTTATTTTTTGGCGAAATTTTAGATATAAAAATTGGCTTTCAAATATATTTTTACTGTAGAAAAGGATTCGAAAAACGTGCTCATTACATTACAACCGAAAATTCGGCGTCATTTCTCTTGCTTTAATTGCGGGAATTACCATACAATGTAAATCAATTTCTGAAAATCGCGGGCCACTCTCCGTGATTCCTTTCCTGAATTGACGAAGCATATTTCTGATACAACCTTTTCCGTGAAATGACAGAAAGTGTTAGCATAAAACCACTATTTATGCTCTGACAGACGTCCAAAAGGAAAGAAAAACATAAGTCAGCAGAAAATATCACTATACTTCGATTCACCCTAAGATGGCACTGAAGGGAAAGAGGTACGTGAAGTAGTTCCCAACATTTTCCGTGAAAACCAACGCATTAATTGCCATAATCAATGATCTATTTTCAGAAATTAAGTTTTAAAATTAGACCAACACATGCATGCAGTGTGGGAGACAAGGATGCCAATGAGTTGATTGGGGAAGTGATTGACAGCTGCTAAAAGCAAGACACAGTGGGGAGTGACGCGGATGAACATAACTCTCGGCCGTCCTCGAAAGCTCAGTGAGTGCGTAGGCTCTTTGTACCTTAAACCGCAGTGTCATCTTAAGGTGAATCGAAGTATAGTCAGAGATTTCGCATATCCCTCTTCAGTAACAAAACTGTCATCCTCATCAACTTCTTGCATTCCCCAATCCTCCCATGACATCCCCCTTCCGCACCTTTATGTTTCATGTGTGCGATCTTTGTTCTATATTCTTGGACTGGTCCCACCATTTCACGTCCACCTACACAGATCAGGACGTCGGGCAAACCGCTAGATCTACCGGCAGGGCTGTTAGCATTTACAGAATAGAGCTTCCACTTTTGTTCTTTGCCTTAACCCTTTAATCGACTGGAAAGTATTAACTCGGGGTTAGCAAAATCGGCTGAAATCAGCTCCAACGAATATATTCGCTGTTTATAAAGAGACTGCAAAAGTGAACTGCGCATCAGAAAACGCTGTTTTTTCCCTTAGCTTTGTTGTTCAAAGAAAATGGTCATTTACGGGGATGATTGGCACTAATCCTTTCTGTCTGATTACCTACTAAAATGGCTATAACAATGGTGACGAACCTACGAAAGGAGAGACATGTTTTGGTAACTTTTTTTTTTTTTTTAAATTGGAGGTTTAACGACCACCATGAGCAACTCAATGGGCTATAAGCAGTCGCCCGTCCCTAATTTTGGGTCATTGGTTCCAGAGAAGGGAGAGAGCCAGTGCCGTCAGACAAACACAACATCCATGCCTCACCGGGATTCGAACCCGGACCCCTTTCGGACGAATGATCAGAGGCCATCGCTTAGACCACTGCGTCACTGGGGGCGGCTGGTCACTTGTTTCTACCCAGTAGCATGATGTCTGTGTCAGAGGGACTATTCCTTCCCCATCATGCCTTGGGTCATGGAGCAGAGAATATAGGACCAGAGGAGATATATCACGAATAAAAGGTTTATGGTCCGTACCACTGAGAGGGAGAAAGGAATCGTTTTGCCGTACTTTTCGTAAAACCCGGCCGCTTTGTGAACTTTTCTATTTGGGAAGTGCAGAAATTTTTGGCACTATATGGTTCAGGTACTTCGGCCGCTTAAAGGGTTAGAAGCAATACACTAGTCCATTCTCTCCATAGCAAAGAGTTTCTGATCAATCTGCAACAAATACGATGCCACAATATACACTGCCGGAGAGTGAAAAAAGAACACTATTAAATATGGCAGCTGCCTGAATGAGATTTATGTCGTAGCAACAACTTAAGAAAGAAAAGTGATCACACGTGTGAAGTGATTCAATGTTTATTTTACCTTTTAATACATACTACTGAGTACGGAAAGGCATATTTTAATAAGGTGTTGCACCTCCTCCTGCAGCAATTCAAGCTTCCAATCTGGCGGTCACACAAATGCTGGATATCATGCTGGCGGATAGCATTCCATGCACTTTCAACTTGGACGCGTAATTCAGAGATGCTCACTGCCTGTCGGGATCCACGGAAGAGACTTTGTCTGATCCAGTCCCAGACATGCTCGATTGGAGACAAGTCCGGAGAGCGTGCTGGCCAAGGAAGTTGACGCACAGCCTGAAGAGCATGGTGAGCTGCCCGGGCTGAGTGTGGACGGGCGTTTATTCTGCTCGAATATTGAACTCAAAAATGGCAGGACAACCGGCTGCACGATGTCGCTGATGTACGCACTGCTATTCAGTGTACCCCGTACAAACATCAGACTCGTACGAGAGTGATAGCTAATCGCTCCCCACAGCATGATGCCCGGCGTAGAGCCTGCGCGTCGTTGGCGGATGCATGATGGAAGAAGCCGCTCACCTTGTCGCCTTCGGACGCGTACACGACCGACAGACGCCCCCAAGCATAATAGACTTTCATCACGGAAGACCACTGACCGTCATTCTTTCCTCCAATGAACTCATTCTTGACACCACTGCAAACGTGCTCGACGGTGACCAGGTGTCAGTGGTAACCGTGCCCGCGGGGCCGTAGTCCTGCTTCCAACAAACGATTCCGTATCGTTCTGGTAGACATCCTTGGTTTGACAGACGATCGAATTTATGACGCCGTAGCCGTCCGCTCTGCCAACGCCGCCCTCCTGATACGCCGATCCTCTCGTACGTCCGTAACTCTGTGTTGCCAGGAACCACACCTGCGAGTGTGCGAATGCTCCTCTGACCACCGAAGTCACCATCTTACCACGGCCAATACCTCTCGTCCCCTAAGTCCGCAATTTGACGGAAGGTCCAAACTCCTTCCCGCAGACCCACTATACGGTCTCGCTCGAACTCCGATAACTAAACAAATGTTGCGCGCCTGCGTCGTCCAGCGCGACACCAGACGAATGACTTCGTTTTGCATGCCCAATTCCTTAAATACGCGCTGCGTACATTTGCAAGCTGTCGTCCGCAGTGACGTTATTATTTCATCTAATGGCTTTCCAACTTGGATCACAGTTACTGATGCCCTTCGCAATTAACATTTTATAATATGACGTTCACTCCGGCATTCCTTCTGGGTGTTTACACACACACACACACACACACACACACACACACACACACACACACACACACACACACACACACACACACACACACACACACACACACACAGAGTCGTATTAGAATAATATCACCACCCCCGGAATCACAGTGTATCCCCGCCCAGGCGCGTCACAGAGTGCATGTGACAACGTCGACCACACAGAGATATAAGCGGCCGGCCAGGCGGCCATAGTGCGTCACGTAAGCACAATGTTGCAGAGGTAGTGATTTGATGGGCGTTCAAAAAGGAATTATCATCGGCTATGGCGCCAAACGTGGAAGCATCTCTGAAACAGCAGACTTCGTGGGCTGTTCGCGAAGTGCTGCAGTAAGGGTGTACCAAGAATAGACCGCTGGCACACCGAGTAACTCCTGACGTCATAACTGTGGAGCCCCAAAGGCCATTGACCCTAGAGGAGAACGTCGCTTCCGTCGACTGGTAAAGGGCGATCAACGCGCAACAGTGCAACAATTGAACACTCAAATGAACTCTGGGTCATCCAGGTACGTGTCCCCGATAACAGAGCGAACCCTGTTACGCATGGGTCTCTGGAGTCGACACTGCGTCAAGGCGCCCATGTTAACCCAGGTCCATAGGCAACTACGCCTGCAGGTTGCGAGGGACTACAGTCATTGGACAGTGGAAAAAAGTTACCTTCTTCGACGAATCGAGGTTTCTACTCCACGGAAGTGATGGGCGGTGGCGGACGCAGCGTCAGACACACGAGAACCAGCACCCGGACACGCTTGTCGGTCAAGCACAGGCCGGCGGTGGCAGTGTGCATGTCTGTGGAATCTTTTTCTGGTATGACCTGGGACCGCTGGTACTACTGAATGGGTCTCTGAACATCAATGGCTAACTGTCCATACTCGCTGACCACATGCATCCCTTTCATGTTGGACGTTTACCCTGGTGGTCTACCAAGAGAACAATGCGCCCTGCCATGTCGCTAAGGGGGTGCGTGACTGGTTCCAGGAACACGAAACTGGTTCCAGGAACACGAAAGCGATGTCTCCGTAATCCCTTAGCCGGCGAAATCGCCCGACCTCAATCCCATAGAGCACTTGTGGGTCTATTTGGATCAACAGGTTCGACGTGCCGATCCACAACCACGTCATCTCCTGGACTTCCATGCATTGCTGCAGTCTGAATGGGCACGTGTAGCTTGGGCAACCTTCCAGGGCCACGTTGCATCCATGCCACGCCGTCTCGCCGCTGTCATCCAGGCCAAGGGTGGTTATTCCCATTATTAGGTAGGTAGCCATATAATTCTGATACGACAATGTATGCCTGCGGGTGGTCACTGGGCAAAATAACTACTACATGTGAAACACAATAAGAATTTGCTTGGACAGAGATTAAAAATAAAACTGACCACCTTATATTTATTTTACTAAAAAACAAAAGAAAAAAGTGTGTCCAGCTACTACAACAATTGCAATAACTAGGATCAAAAACTCTGCCGTCTATACCTAGAATTTTATCTCCATTTTCAAGCTAAAACAAAAAAAATTATGGAACAAAATTATATTTAGCACTAGAACCAAGGGTTCATCGCCAGAGCAAAAAAAAAATTACGTTTACAAAAGAAATCTTCGCTTCGTCCTACTGCCGTTTTCTTAAAAATGTTCTCCATTTTCGATCTTAAATACAAACATTTATGTAATTAAATTATGTTTAAACAATAATACACTATGAGGACAAAAGTGATTGGAACTGTAAATAAATAGAAAAACTATTTTATTTACATCAGTAGCAGGCTGGTCCTCCATTTGCACAGATTACAGCAGCCGAGGTAAACTGTCCTTAAGTCCATGGAGTACGGAGAGCGTGATGTGCCTCCATTCCGCCTTGAGTAAATCGACCAAATCTGTCAGTGAAGAAGGTCGTGTTGGTCTAGACCTCACCCGTCGTTCAAGTTCATCCCATGGGTGTCCATCCGCGAGACCAGATTTTCTTCACACAACTCCATCGTAGTCCTGGAAACATGACAGCGCGGAATTCTATACAGCACGGAATTCGTGCTGCCATGAATAACTTCCAGACTACACTGCGTAAGTATAGGTCTGTGCATCTTAAACGGAAGCCATTTTAACATCCTGTTTGGCTACTTCAAATTCAACTTTCAACGTGAAGTGAATTATAGGAACGTTGTACATCTAATGTTCATGAGAAGATATGACCACTTTACAAAGTACGATTAATCGTTTTTCGAAACTGAGAATAAAGAAGTTCAGATTACTGAACCATTTGAATTTCTTACAACGATGCAAGAGACATCGCATCTTACCGAACTTTATATCCTTGAAATGTAACCTAATACCTACTCAGAACGTAACAAGAGCAGTGAGCAATGCTTCTTTTGCGATTCTTAGAGCTGTTATTAAGGACACTCGGAAGAACATTGCGAAGGTGGAACATGAACTTGATCTGCATCTTTGGTTAGCTAACAAATTAGCAGATTTTGATACTTTAGACAAAAACACTTCAGTTCGTAGTATCAACATGTCATCGAATCACAGAATTTCCCTCGAAAGAAAATTCCAAAATTTGATAGCTGGTAATAAGAATAAGCAGGCTTATTTATACCCCTAGTAATAATAACGGAATAGTGTATCCAGACAATGAAGTGTTGGTCGACTTGTCCGGTCATAGTCTCACTGAAATTCAGAAGAGGACTTTACGATATAATTCTAATTTTGCTATCTCAAGAAAGATACCGGTATCAGATATAGTTGCGTCAGTTGCGGAATCTCTAATAAAAAGCAATCTCAACTTTGAAGAAAAAGAAATAGTTAGACATTGTATCAGCCATGTGATATCCGCAAATTACGCTACTTACCTAGACCAAATTTAACCACCAAAGAAATTAATGCACTTAAAGAATTGCGCACAAATTCCAATTTAATCATCACTAAAGCTGACAAAGGAGGTCAGTTGGTTGTATTAGACAAAACCATTATGATAAAGTCAAAATCTTATTTCGGATGGGCCTTACAAAGAAATAAAGAATGATCCTTCAGATAAACAATTGAAAAAAATACAGAAATTGATCAAAATCTCAGAAACTTTGAGTCAAAACATAAAAAACAAACTTAAAACATCCATGGTGTAAAGAACATTTATCGTGGACCGTAGATCAATGGAAACGGGTCCTATCTATGGACTGATGAATCCAAATACACGATCCATCAGTCTGATGGCCGTGTGTGGGTATGCTGGCGGCAGCCGGGGTGAACGCTATTTACCACAGTATAATGTTCCTACGGTCAAGTTTGAAGCTGGCAGTGTACTCGTGTGGGGGTGATTTTCATGGTATGGTCCCGGCCCATTGGTTATCGTGGACAAGTCCGTTAGCCAGCACGTCTACCTCGATATTCTGGACAATTATGCCGTACCAACTCTGTGGCAATACTATGGAACCCAGCCTTGTTGGTACCAGCAGGATAATGCACCGAGCCATAAAAGCAAGGACTGTTACGGTGTGGTTTGACGATAATTCCGTATCGTGTGTGGACTGGCCAGCACAGAACCCTGATCTTAGTCACCTATACCACCTATGGGATGAATTAGAGTGCCGCATAAGAAGTTTGGAACCAAGGCCTACTACTAAGCAACAGTTATCGGTAGCATTATGTACTGAATGGAAGCGCATACCTATCGCTGTGTTTCAAAACCATGTCGAAAGCATGTCTCGAAGGGTCAGTGCATACATTAAGGCCAAAGGTGGACCGACACCGTACTAATGTATGTCAATAAATGCTATGTTGTGTTTCTCTTCTAGGTGTCCGGTGACTTTTGTCAATATAGTGTATATCATTCAAAGTATTGGTAGGGACTGTGATTTCAATTCATTATTCTAAGAATTTTAATGAAGAGAAAAGCCAATATGGCAGCCTATCTGAACTTAAATCACTTGAAATAATGAAGTTACTTGGGTAGGATAGATAAATGATCTGATATAATAATGAGCAATTTAATAAACTGCATAAAGGTAAAATTGCAAAGTTTTCTGCAAGAAAAGCAAATAATTTCAGACAGTTTTTTAAAAGTGCATTTGTTCTACACCGATTCAGTGAAAACAGTATACTTTTACTTTAAACCAAAAGAAATTTCATTTGTATGACGCACAAAGTTCTTTTAGAGCAGAGAGAGCAACAGAAGCGCCGATATTTTTTTTTTTTCAACACAATTTCACTTAAATTGCATGTTTTCCCCTTCCTTGTCTTTTCTTGCTATATCAAGAAAAAAAAAAACATTTTTTTTTCTTTTGTTTATAAAGGAACTTAAAGATAAAAATCTGATGTCTTGTTACCATCAGTAAAGTCGTTTTTTTTTTTTTTTTTTTCTGAAATTCAGTGGAAACTACCGTATTTTAACTATAATTTCGGTTTAAACAAAAGGAAAAAGAAAAAATGCTCGCTCTGTTCCTTAATATAGCAAAGAACTAAGGGATAGGAGCACAGGCATTTTAAGAAAAAAATAACGAAAAACGGATATTGCCATTGCACACTTTCGTGAAAACAATTTTACGAGTTACGGACAAAAGGGGCCGATTTCATCAAGGAATCAAGTACCGATTAATTCGTTTAAAAATGGGGATAGCAAAACACTTGCCCTGCTGATTGATTCTGTGAAGAGATTATTAGAAAATGAGGAAAGCATGCATTTCTTTCGAAAAATTCTTAAAAAAGTAAGTCGGACTTTTGTACTACTACAAAAAAAAAAAAAAAAAAAAAAAACAAGAACATGACCAGAAAAATATTACAAATGAGGAATATGATCAGAAGCAAATAAAGAAAAATGAGAAACTTTGTCAGAAAAATTCAAAATGGGAAAAACCTCAGAACATTCCCATCATACTAGAACTGTGATCTAAGACTTCAATTCCATAACCTTAATTTGACTTTCATGATCTTATTCTCATTTCGCGATCTTTCCGTGGCTTTCGTTACCTGAAAACCGAAGTTACACTGGCAACCACAATGTGCTGAAATCGCAAATGCCAAAATTTCGCGGGTGGGAGAGATCGTGGTGTTTTCAAAACTTGCGAAAGCACATAACTGTCCGATACAACTTTTACAATATTTCTAGTACACCAAAATGACCACTTAAAATAAAAGTCCCTGATACATTCCAGCTCCACAAAATTTCAAGATATTTCAACCGCGTGCGAACCATGAGGCGTTACGGTTCCATTCAAGCTCAAAATCCAGTATCTCATGAAATATCACATTAAAAACTAAAAAAAAACTGCCTCGAATAAAAATGCAAACGTGGCGAAATCAGCAGAAAAATCAGGTGTTGAACATATTATAAGAATAAGGGAGGTTAAAATGGAATTGTTTTCTTGAGAAAACCAACTTTCGTTTTAACTTTTAAACAAATTTATATCGCATAAAAAATTTGCAAATTCATCCAGGCAACCAAAAAGTGTAATGCTTCTCTTCCGTTTTTACTAAGTACAGATATATAACATGTAAGACAAAGAACGCAAAGCTCATACCTTGAAATTTTCATACAAGCTGGTAAGTCAGCACCAGGTACAACTCTTGTGGGCAACTAACTGCCATTGTGTGTTTTCCCCAAAGTATTCCGCGAGCAAGCGAACGAGAGAGCGCTCCCGAGATATTATCTAGAATTTTTTTTTTTATTATCCCATTTTAAAACAGACAGCCTTTTAAGAACGGCTGCGGATGTAACCTTTACGATTTCCTTTTCCTTATAATTTAAACCTCGATTCCCAGAAACAAGCAGTAGCTAGATTCCCATAAACAAGCAGCCACGTGAAATGGTTAGGAATTTATAACCAACCTACAAGTATGAAATTCATTAGCTAGATTATAAAAATTGCTTCACGCCGAACATAGCGTGATGCGATCATATGCTCATGAAAACACATCAATTATGGACTAAGATTTGTAGTATACTTACAGGGGTTTGTCAAAGTAATGGAAACACAGACTGCGACTGGAGCGCAATGCAATTTATGTATGAAAATCAGAGGTACGACGTCACCCGCGATGTGAGGTATAAAAAGGGGTGCAGTATAATGCCAGCTATCAAGAGTCGCAGATGGCTTAGTGGTTAGTGATTCAGACTATCGGTGCAAGGTCCCCAGGTTCAAGCCTGAGCTGATCTTTCGGAGATGGTGTGATTTACCAACAATCGCTGAATATCCGCCGTGCATCGGACGAGCACGTTAAGTGACGGCCCCCACGCTGGACCCACTGGTTATCCTTTCCTATGTCCCCCCCTGAAACTCTCTCACCCCTCTATGTGCAATATCGTACTTGTACGGTGGCGCCATCTACTGTACTCTAATCTCACTACAAACTGTTCTGTCAAAGTCGCTAGACCACAAACGCTAGACTTGCTTCCGTTTCTGTGTCCTGCCCAAAAGGCGATCTCGCTGTAGGTGGCTGGGACCTAAACTCTACTCACTGTGGACGGAAGTCCTACAAGAAAATGACAAAATCATATCATGCCAGCTATCACGTCGCAGTGCCACTGTCGCAGGTGAAACAGCTGCCGTGGAGTAATTGCCAACAATGTCAGAAAAGTAACCCTCAAAAAAAGTCGTGATCATAGGTGCGCATCTTGCAGGGGCTTCAGTAACTGGAACGGCAGAAAACAGTAGGTGTAGCATGAGGATTCCATCGAAAGTTATGACTACCTATCAAAAAGGATTCGGCCTTGCCTCCAAACGTGCAAATTGTGGACGACATACAACGATGTCCATTAGGAACAGGCGAACGTTGGCACGGATTGCACAACGGAAGCACAAGACCATGGCACAGCAAATAGCAGCACAGTTGAAAACCATTCGAAAGATCCCATTTCTACCATAACAGTTCGTCGGGGAGTCCATCGTGCCGGTATTTATATCCAAGCTGCAATCCACAAACATCTGATTACCAACAACATGTGTAAGGTGGTGCAAAGCACATGAAGACTAGCAACGTGACATCTGGTCTGATGAATCGTGCTTCACATTGTTTGCCACCACTAGGGGTAGAGTGTATATCTGGTGAAAACCTCCAGAATCGTACCACCCCAACTATTTGATTCCAACTGTGAAACATGGATGTGGATCCCTAATGCTATGGACTGTCATATAATGGCATTCCTTAGGGCCGTTGGTTCTGCAGGGTCGTGTCGCATCTGCAAGTAGGAATTAATTCTTGGGGGCAAATTGTACTCAGTGTTGCAGGCATTGTTCCCAAATGGCAGTCTCTGGTTTCAAGCAGATACTGCACCCATGCATTGTGCGACACGTGTCAAATTGTGCTTTGCAGAGCATGAGAATGAGGTACAGCAACTACCCTGACCATCTCAATCTGGAATTCAATATTATTGAACATTTGTAGGGAAAATCGGAAGCGAAACGTCAGATCACACTTACTACCACAGGTGGGAAACTCTTGTGCAGTAATAATGGTCCCAAATTCCATTATCGTATGTGCATGACTTGTATAAATTTATTCCAAGTCGAACTGCTTCTGCTTTTAAAGCCCAAGCTAGGCCTCAAAGTTCTCCACGAACAGGTTTACCTTATTATGATAAACCTCTGTACATCTTGCTGTGCTGTTTCAATAGCATTATTCAAGACACAATTTGTAGATGTTAACACAATAACTGATTCATAATGTGCTACAGGTATTGATTCTGCGAATGACTTTGAATATTGCCTCACGTTTACATTATTTTTATAAAACGCCGTTAATTGCAAAAAAAAAAAAAAAAAATAAATAAATAACAGATTGCCGAAGTATTATTTCACAGCTGAAATTACATGAGCAACAAGTGAAGCATTTTCCACACACTGTCGCAACACTACACAGACAATGTAATTTTTAATTCGGCCACGTCTATACGCTGGAGGTCTGCACGGGCCTGGCCCGCCCAGGAAACCCCAGAGGGCTTTTTTTTTTTTTCTCACATCGGTAAAAAATTCCGGTCTCGGACCAAGCCTCTACCAGAAGGTTTAACATTTTGTTCCTGTATTAAAAAAAATATGTTCGTCTCACAAACGAAGACTGATTTGCTAAATAATCAAATGGCCAAGTTCACTGAGTGAAATGAATTTGCCACCGGATGCACTGATTAATTACAGCTTAAACCAACAAGTCGGGCTATAACATAAGAGTCCGGAACAGGGCAGTTCATTTCTTCTTAGGTTGAAATCAAATTCCGTTTTAACGTCGTTGGTTTCAGCGACTGAAAACAGATGGCTTTTTTTTCCTTTCCAGAAAATGTTTACAACAGCTTTCCGAAACCAAAACCAAAACGAACTTCTGGCGACATTCGTTGCTACAGAGGAGACGAGGAAGTTCGAAATATTTGTTTACATACTTGGGAACTGAGGAGTACCTTGTTTGTCCTCAATTTCCAAGTGTAGAAGAGGAAAAGCATTTACATTTATATCAGAAGTATGCAGTTATGAAGAAACCATAACCATATGAGAAATTCCTACCAGAAATGAGAAATGGCACGTCTCTCTGTGTGACATTCCCTTACACCTATGATCGTTTTGTTCAGCACAGCACATCTGTTTCAAAATTTTTCTGAATCGCGGACAACATGACAAAACGGAATAAGACTCTAGGGCCACTTAGAAAAATTAAAATGCATGTATTTATTCTGAATATCGATTATTGCTGACAGGTTTTGAATCCTAAAACCTAACTTTCGGAAAAAGAAACGATGCAGTTAAAGTTAACATGATACCTATGTTACAAAGGATTCCGAAAAAAAAGTAACTGATACGCCAACATTTTTCAGTACTCTTTAAAAAATTTGTGTGTGTGTGTGTGTGAGCGTGCGTGCGCGCGTGATCATTTCTCCGTATAGAAAATGTATTTTCTTCCATTTTAGAATTTCCTTTGTGTGGACAACGTCTCGCGGGTCATTAAAAAACTGCTCCCTTGATTTGTGTGTGTGTGTGTGTGTGTGTGTGTGTGTGTGTGTGTGTGTGAGAGAGAGCGTGCGCGCGTTTTCATTTCTCCGTTTAGAAAATGTATTTTCTTCCATTTTAGAATTTCCTTTGCGTGGACAACGTCTCGAGGGTCATTAAAAAAACTACTCCCTAGCCACGGGTTGAAAACCCATTATAAAGGAAGAATTGCGTTATTTGCAGAAAATGGAGGATAACATTTGATGAAAGTACAAAACGGATCGGGACTGGCTGTAAACTGGAAATTCTGAGCAGGACAGGGCCGGGCTTTCCAAATTAAGGCCACTGCGCCCCCGTGGCGCAGTGGTATAAGCGCTAGCTTCTGATCATTCGTCCGAAAAGGGTGCGGGTTCGAATCTGGGTGAGGCATGGATGTTGTGTTTGTCTTACGGCACTGATTCTCTCCCTTCCCTCGAACCAGTGACCCTAAATTAGGGACGGGCGACTGCTAGTCCATCGAGCTGCTCACGACGGTCGTTAAACCTTCAATTAATAAAAATAAACTACTGGAAAACACAGCAGCGTGAAAAAAAGGCGTAAACAGAAAGAAATTTATGCCGCCCCTGTGGCGCAGTGGTCTAAGGCGCTGGCCTTTGATCATTCGTCCGTAAGGGGTACGGGTTCGAATCCCGGTCAGGCATGGATGTTGTGTTTGTCTTACGGCACTGGCTCTCTCCCTTCCCTGGAACCAGTGACCCTAAATTAGGGACGGGTTACTGCTTACAGGCCATTAAGTTGCTCACGGTGGTCGTTAAACCTCCAATCAAAAAAAAAAAAAAAAAAAAAAAAAAGGAAGAAATTTATACCCTGAAAACTCAATGTGAAATATACCCAGTTGTAGACGATACAGATGTTTCATTTTCTCCATAGCATGTACAAGCTTATATCAATTAAAACAATTTCGTCGAAAGGCATGATAATGGGACAATCTTCATGGCTAAGTTTGATAGATGGTAATCTTTTAGAAGGTGCCGTTGAGGGTTTTCTGGAAAACAGAAAAGCGAACAACTATACTAAACAGGTGTCAAATTTGCAGCAAAGATACAAAATATTAAGTTTTCGAGTGTCTGAAAGTATGCACATTTTCTGCATCTGAACTTTTCCCAGAAAATTCAGCTGTAATTGATGAACAGTGGAGCGGTTTCAAGATATCTCAAAAATGGAACAACAATCTGTAAAGATGGAATAACATATCATTGGAGTTCTATTAAATTTTAGTTAATTTAAAGAAATTTTCTTGTGTCAGCTACATTAGATGTATTAAATTTACTAGAAGTACGGGAAACGTTTTCTTACCATTTTCGAAGTCACACAATCACACCCACATTTATTACTTCCACACACACTAAAAAAAAAAAAAAAATTACGCCGGGTAGCGTAAAAAGTAAATACTATTTGTGTGTCACTATTTGGAAAACAGAACAGAAAATTCCTTTTGAATACGCATGACCAAGATTTCAATTTTGCCTACCACAGAAATTTCCGGTTATGTGGTAGTTCGAAAAAAAAAAAAAAGGAGCCGGCTGTCCACGATAACACACTAGGAGTTTCCTCCAAATTTTCCAATGTAGTAGTAGCACCTAATAATCACTCACACACACACACACACACACACACACACACACACACACACACACACTATGGGTGTATTTACAGGGCCAAGGGGTCCCCCCCCTCCCGAAAGTATTTTTTTTATGTTTTTGGTTACAATGCAACTCACATTACAACAAAATACCTTAAATTAATAAAAAACGCATCAACTTACATTAAAAACATGTTTTATTTTTTCCTTCTATTTTTATTAACTTTTATTTTGTTCTTATGGATTTCAAAAACTTCCATTTTTCGTCCCCCCGCCCCCTTCCCAACGAAACTAAATTCTATATAAATTCCTGACACACACATTAGACAAAATATTAGAACGGCAGTTGACGACGCGCGCACTGATCGCGCAGACCAGATCAGACCCAAACCGAACGCAGGCGATAAATAGGCGGACAGCAGAGCAGGGCTTCCCAACAGTGTGTCGCAATCGTCGGACATGAGCAAACATGGTGATCTGAGTGACTTTGATCGTGGACGCATTGTCGGCGCAAAACATATGGGTCATTCTATCGTTCAAATAGTAAGAACCAGTGCTGAGACGGGAAGGGCCGAGCCCCGGGCTCGGGCTGCATAATATTTACTGCGGTACGTGCTCGGGCTTTGAGGGAGAGACAATTTTATTATTTTCTTTTCAAATGCGATTTCGAATGATTTGGCATATTCTTACACTTTCAAGTTAGTACTAAAAATTCCTTGGCTACTAGGTCCATTTATTCTCGCTTTGGATATTTATTCTGTGTTTGGATAGCAAATGCCATACGACACGACACGACACGCATTAGTGGATTTCCGCGTCGCAGGAAAAGCTGCTTCAAGAATTATAGACACTAGATAGCACCCCGACGAAATTTTGCCCTCTGCCTCCACGAGTAGGTACCAGATAGAACAGATCACATGTAGAGGATTTTAGGAAGGGAGTGTCTGACCCCAGGTCTTAAACAACCCTTAGAAATAGGAAGCTAGGAGATTTGGGCTAGAGTGCCCGATAGGAAAGTCTCACGGAAGCGAGGTAGAAGACGCCCTTATTTACTACCGGGGGGGGGGCAGTACCAGAGGTTCGACGGCTTAACGTGCCCATCCGACGCACGGCGGGTATTTAGTGGTTTCAACGTTCGTACCTGCCCAGGATCGAGCCTGAGGTTAACTCCATGGCAGTCACGAACACTGACCACTAGACCACCTGCGGCCCACGAGTAGGTACCGATTATTCATTTCCCGTTTTATCCTCTTCTCAAAATCGTGTCGTTTCATCCTCGGGTTTTAACAGGTGTGGCGATTCGTCCGCTGCACACAGTGGGGGAGTACTCACCTGACATAACAGGTTGGTCAGTATAATGATTGCCCAGTGGTTCTATACTTTTTGGCAACAGTAATTTTGGAAGCGGAAGCATTTGCTATTTTTCTACAGTAATATTGGAAGCGGAAGCATTTGCTATTTTTCAACAGTAATATTGGAAGCGGAAGCATTTGCTATTTTTCTAAGTTTGCATCATGACGTTCAGGTATTTTCTTGTAAACGTGTAGTAGAAGTCGTATAATATGAGCGAAGTGGAGTTTATCGAAACCAAGCGTGGCATTACTTTTCAACGGGCGGTCGTTTACGGTAAAGAACACTAACAAACGTTGGATTTGCTGAAATGCTGATTGCAGTGGAACTTTACTTACGAGTTCATAAGATAAGGTATTGTCTGAAAGAAACCACACTTGTAAATCTAATATAGCAAGATGGAGGCACAAAAATATGTCGCAAAGTGTAAGAAAAGGGCTCACGAAGAGCTCACGCCAATGCAAGAAATTTATGAAGGGAGTTTTTCAGCGGCACGAGATATTGTCCTAGATTTTGTCACGAAATACACAAGTTTGATTCTTTGAAGACCTCTTTGTACAGACACCGCCCTGAGGAGTTGGGTTTTTTATCACCACAAAACCGAGAAGATATTATTTTACCCGAAAAGTACAAAGAGAATTTCCTGATTATTGATGATGGATCAACGGACAATATAATGGTATTTTGTACAGAAGATGGCAGAAGATCGTTAGAGAAAAGTGAAACATGTTTAACAGATGGAACGTTTAAATCCTGTTGCTCCACGTTTGAACAACTGTACACATTTCGTGTTGATTTAGGGGGCAGTGAAGAAGAAAAACAGTTGTTCCCGTCATTTATGCCTTATTGTCAAACAAGAAAACAACGACTCTTACACAAGGTTACTGACCCTACTGCAAAACCATCTCCGCGTTTTTGGAGAATTGATTTTGAAATCGCGATGCTCAAAGCAGTGAAGAAATTATTTCCAGATTGCGAAGTCAAAGGACGTAATTACAATTACAACCAATCTCTATGGCTTAAAGTTCAAAATTTAGGCCTAACATCAGAATACATAAACAACGAAGACATCAAACGTCATCATATATACGAATGTTTGCAGCTCTTGCATTCATTCCACCCACTTGTGTAGACGATGGATTTTTAGCCATAATGGAGGCGCCCACAAATGATGCTGTTCAAGAGTTTAATAATTATATGGTAGATCAGTGGATAGACAACCCTGTTATTGGTCGAATATGGAACTGTTATAAAGAGCGTCACAGAACGACAAATTCCGCAGAATCGTGGCACAACAGATTAAATAAATCTGTAAGAAAATCACATCCAAATATATTAGAACTTTTAAGTTAACAGAAGACGCGCAGATCTATGGCATTCAAAGAAAACAACAGGAACTTAATATGAGTACAGAAAAAAAAAAAAAATGTGTAAACTTGGACAAAATAATTGAGAAAACGGTTCATGTTTTCGAAACCGGAAAAAAAAACACTAATTGAATGCTTACGTGCTTTGGCATACACAGTAAAACTACAATAATATGTTAGATAAGTTCTTAAAATTGACAAAGTCCAATCACAGCTATTTTCACTGCATTTTTGTTACAAAGATTTTTCCTGCATTTGTGACAAGAAAATTTAAAAGAAGACTCAGTGGTCTTAGAAACCAAGATAATATTTTTGGGGAAAGGACCCTGGAAACGCAAAAAGCGGCTAAAAATCTGAGCAAAACTATATAACGAGAAAATAACACAGTTTATTAAGCGACTGAAAAAATGTAGGGGGGAGGGGGGATAGAGGACAAATCGCCACATCTGTTAAAACCCGAGGATGAAACGGGAAAGGATGAATCGGGACATCACCGCCTCCTAATTCTGTTAAGCAATGTGCGCAGATTGCAGAGCCGCCTGATCTTTCTGGATTTCCGGCAGTCCGAAGCAACGAATCGGTCAAAGAAAAAGTACGCATACGCTATAGAAACAAGATATCCCTTCCCCAATCCTCAGTTGAAAAAAACATCGATCGGTTAATTGCAGAGGGGAAGAATGGAAGGAGATTTTTTTTAATTAATGCCTAAACGGATTAATTCTATTTTTCGACTCGTTCGAACCCGGGTTCTGTCTGTTAATGTAAAATTCGGGTTCGGGCTGCCATACTATGGACTCTGAGGGGTTCCGGCTCTTAAAATTGAGCCCGAACTCAGCTCTGGTAAGAACCCTATGGTTCCCGAGGGCAACCGTATTAAAGGTGTAATGCGAGTATACCATCGACGGACGTACCTGCGCCCAGAGAGCAAAGCGGTGGCCGACCACACGTCACTGATGACCAGGGTCGACGTAGACCACTGTCCAGGCTCTTACAGACCAACTGCTTGGCAACAACGGCGCAAATCACATCCAGGTTAAAGGTCGGATGCACAAGAAACATCAGTGAGCGAATGGTACGTCGCACGCTGCATACTATGGGCTACGCGAGCCAACGCCCGACTCGTGTGCCAATGTTGACTGATCATCGGAAATTACGCTTAGCCTGGTACCGGGAACATCAAAACTGGAGCTCTGCAGAAGGGCGCCGCGTCACATGAATCCCGTTTTCAACTGTACCGAGCTAACGGGAGGGTGAAAGTGTGGCGTCGACAGCATGAAGCCATGGCCCCGTCGTGCAGCTCAGCTCTGTGATGGTTTAAAGAGCTTTCTAATGGGATACATTAGGTCCCTTAGGCTAAGGCCACACGAGCGATAATTACTGCGGGATTTCTGCTACATTTGTAGCGCAAGAAATACACTCAAAGGCCTGCAACAGAAGTGGCTAGACACAGCAGTAAATGTCGCCAATGAGGTAGAGAGGAGTGCGACATCAAGGTCATCTCGCAGAAGAATGGATTCCGACCCATTTTACTCGCTTCATTTGTAGCAGGAAAGCTGTCCACACATAGCGACATTTGTAGAAGTGGTGTGTTTGGTTTCGATTGTAGTTTGGATATCAATCACGATGTATTTTTTTATTGACAGTGAACAGATAATAATTGAAGTTCAAAAGTATGATGTGATGTTCGATTCGAAATGCGAGAAATACAGAAATAAGAACAGAACTGATGCGTGGATGAAGGTTACAGAAGCTGCGGTTGGCGAGCAATGGAAGGAGATATCCAGTGTCACCGTCAATTGTAACTAACTCAAGTTGAATCAGAGTCGTTGTTATCTTTCTTTCAATTGTGAATGGTACAAAACATTTTCTTTATGTATTTATATCGTCAACACTTCATGTTGTACAGCAATATTCAAGACTATGGAATATTTCAAAAAAATATGTTAAGTATAGTGGATATTGGTTTTGTTCTTTTATACATGTTGTAGGGGCGAGAAATTACGCCCCTATATAAATTGTGTGATGGACTTAAAATCCCATCGATCAATCCGGATATTAACATTTCAGAATAAATATTTCCATGTGTATTATTTGGAAACGAGTGTAACACGTGGTAATGCACCAGACTAGGTGACATTTCGATGCGCCTGTTTGACAGGTCTATTGTATCCACAGAAGGCACAGCTATTGTTCCTGGCCAGAGGGATATTTAAGCTGCAGGGCACCGTGAGGTGGAGGTCAACGAAAGGATTAGGTGAAGGTCACCGAAAGAAGACACGTGTCAGGAGAAAAAGGTAGTATGGGGGGTCACCGAGAAGAGCGAGGGGGCGCCTGCTCTTGGAGGGCTTCGACTAGGAAGAGAGGGAGCCTCAGGCGAGTTAGGCAGGAGCCAATCAGAAGGCCAGTGAAGTTAGGGGGAAATCTTCAGGGTAGGAGTGGAAGGGAAAACGAGGCAGTCGACGAGAAGCGAGCGTGAGAGACGGTCTACGGGGAGCGAGCGTAGAGGCAGTTGACGACAGCGTGTGCTGTGGACGGATGTATAGTGCTGGGAGTTAGGCACTGGGTAAAGAAAAGTTCGTGATAGAACGTGCCAGTTAGAGCACGGGGAAAGCCAGCGTAGTTGGAATCAGACACGGGTGTCTGGAACGACGTTCGGAGAAAGCGTTTGGAGAGAACACGTGTTCGGGACGGAACACAAAGCATAGCTTCCGGAACAAAGGAAAAGAGACGAACGGAAGGTTACGACGATTGAAACCTTTCACGTCGGTGATAGAAAAAGAACGGGCAAAGAGTATTGGCAGGAAAGGGTACTCTGGAATAATTAGATACCCGGATCAATTTCACGTGGAACTGCAGTTACAGGAACTCGAGGTCAAGGAACAATAGCTGCCGAACAATTTACTGTTGATTAAATGATTTGTTAAGTTTGCAACAAGCCTGAGAGTGAATTCATGCTTGGAATAGTTTTGCCATTATTTTTACTTCCCCTCTCCTGAATAGCAGATTTATAGTAAAGCTGGGAGAGAAAGAACGCCGGGCTGTCTTCAACTACCGTTGATAGACAGTCTCTAGACAACGAACCTTATAAAGGGTTTTCCTTCCTGCTGTGGGGAAATTTTGATCAGCGCTGGAAGCCAGTGGGTGTTTGGCCGAGGAGCCATTAATTAACAAAATGAGCTTCCACCCCTACACATGTATTCCCTTTTACTTTGAGTACTTATTAATAAACATTATTCAAATAAACTTACCGTAATGTAACTGCTAATTTTTCTTCCATGCATATACATTGCCGCATAACAGTATCAGATTTTTTAAGACTATCACTCACAACGGAGAGAATAAAGTCAAAAGACTTTTATAGACATTCTATAATATTCAAAAAACTTATTTGGGAACTGTCGAAGTTTTCTGTGAAGGAGTGCAAACTTTCCATTGTGCTATCTTTCACTGATAATAGGACGAATCCACCACTTCCTATGATATATGTTCGCCGACGTCGACGACGAATTATTATTAAACATAATATTGGGTTGTCGGAAAAGTCATGACGTATTTTGGCACCCGATGGCGGTTGGGCGGTTTTGGAAGTACTAGAGGTATGCGCAGCTCTGTTATCGCTATGGCATTCGACAGGTGCCAGTTCTAGCTGCAGTCTACAAATCAAGTTGAAGATGGAAGACCAAACTGTGCATTTTCGCCATATTTTACTGTTTTACCTCCGTAAAGGGAAGAACGCGCGTCAAGCTTGTGAAAAGTTGCGTAAAGTGTACGATGATAATGCTCTACAAGAACGCCAGGACCAGCGTTGGTTCGCAAAATTCCGTGCTGGTGATTTTGACCTCAACTATGCTCCTCGGTCCGGGAGGCCAACCGAGGTTGATTTACAACCAAATCAAGGCATTGATCGAGTCAAACCCACGTTACACGACACGAGAGATTGCAGACACGTTGCACATTCATCATTCAAGCGTTCACGACCCCTGAAGAAGCTGGGATACGCAAGCAAGCTCGATGTGTGGGTTCCTCATGAACTCAAAGAAACTCAATTGACGGCGCGTATAAACATCTGCGATATGCTCATTAAACGTGAGGAAAACGATTCATTTTTGAAGCGACTGATTACTGGTGAGGAAAAGTGGATTGTGTACAACAATGTGCTGCGCAAACGGTCTTGGTCCCGACGTGCTGCTTCGCCTCAAACGACATCCAAAGCAGACATTCATCAGCAGAAGGTTCTGGTCTCAGTGTGGTGGGATTTTAAAGGTGTCCTGTTTTTCGAGCTCCTACCACGGAACCAAACAATCAATTGGAATGTGTACTGTCTGCAATTGGACAGTTTGAACGAATCCATCATCCAGAAACGTCCAGAGCTCGTTCATCGTAAAGGTGTTGTGTTTCATCATGACAACACGAGATCACACACAAGTTTGATCATCCGCCAAAAATTATTGGAGCTTAGGTGGGAGTGTTGCCACACCCAGCATACTCCCTGACCTTGCGCCGTCAGACTTCCACTTGTTTCGTTCTCTTCAACAGTCCTTGCGTGGTATAACGTTCAATTCAGATGAGGCTGTAAATCAGCACCTTGTATAGTTTTTCGCCACGAAAGATAGGTCCTATGAACGAGGCATTCTGCAGCTCACTGAAAGATGGCAAAAAGTTATCGAACAAAACGGGCATTATATCATTGATTGATCTTTGTTCTTTCTATCAATAAATGACCTTTGCAAAACATGGCTAAAATAACGTCATGACTTTTCTGACAACCCAATAATAACAATTGAACAGCTTTTTTTATTATTATTATTACGCTGGAGTTTTATGTTTCATCACACTACCATCACCCAACACAATACGCAGTCTGGCTGATGCAAATACTGGTCATGTGGCAGGGCAGCCCTTGTGATGAGAGCAACATTTATAGCTACCGTCTGGCCATTCATTTGCGACTTTTGTAGCAGCTTCATTTACTGCAAAAATCCGGCAGTAATTATCGCTCGTGTGGCCTTGGCCTTAGTGTGTCTGGAAAGGTACTTACCAGATGCGCGCTACCAGTATGTGTTGGCTGATAACCTACGCGCTTTCAGGCACCCCGAGGCCGATAGTGTGTTTCAAAAGCACAATGCGCCGCCCCACTGGGTCCGCAACAACCCAGGCATGGCTCGAGAAACACTCATCTGAGTTTGGAATCATCCAAGGCCCAAAGATCCCCCAGTTTAAATTCTGTATAAGCTCTCTGGGATGCTGTGGAGTGGAACATGAGATAATAATTGGATCCTGGACTGATCAGCTACAATTGAATCCTGGACTGATCACCTGCAAGATCCTGGACTGATCATCTACAATTGTATCCTGGACTGATCATCTACAATTGTATCCTAGACTGATCATCTACAATTGGATCCTGGACTGATCATCTACAATTGGATCCTGGACTGATCATCTACAATTGGATCCTGGACTGATCACCTACAATTGGATCCTGGACTGATCACCTACAATTGGATCCTGGACTGGTCACCTACAAGATCCTGGACTGATCACCTACAATTGGATCCTGGACTGGTCACCTACAATTGGATCCTGGACTGATCACCTTGGGCGGAATTGTGGGCAACGCTGGAACAGGCATGGCTGGCATTACCTCCGGAAACCCTCCTGCATTTGGTGGAGTCTATGCGTCAGCGTGTACATTCGTGCTAGAGGAGGACCAACATGCTATTAATTAAGTATCTCTCATGTTTTGTCTGTTGAGTGTAGTCAGATCTCGCTAAGGTATTCAGATAACCTGCAGTTAAAAAGTATTTCATAGACGTTATGTAAAGTCCCTGTTATGGACAGCCTAACTAATGGGGAAATTTTGACTTTTCATTTGTGCTATAAATTTGTTGTTACGATATAAATAAATGCAAGGCGGCACTGGTCGGTAATAATTAGTTACGTAATTGATCCTCTAATTTGTTCATTACTGCCGCTGTTAAAATTTTCTAGTATCTAAAAATGTACACAATTCGTGGCCATCTGGCAGACTAGGATTGAGAACAGCCACATGGCTGCGACAGACCACCTCTATGTCGGATTTATGGCAATCTTCACGTGCATTTCTCTCCGAAAAAGTCTGCATACCCACCCCAAAATCCCCTCTCACAGCCCAAAAGAAGAGACATCCTGACGGTAGTGTTCTGCGAACTGAACTGCAGAAGGGAAAACCGAATGACACCCACATTTATAAACAAAGTAATAATTTCCTCTTCAAGTGGAGAAAGGAAGGCGATCTGGACGAGACAAAAGGAGATATAACCTAGAGGGACAAAAAAAAAAAAAAAAAAAAAAACGAGCTTCCAGGCATTCTCGGTACGGACTAGATTGCACCAGCACGCAAAAGACGGAGCGGCGATGTCGACGGAAAAAAGGCCTGCGACAACTGCAGAGCCTGAGAGACACAACGGGGAACTCATTTCTCTCCGAAAAAGTCTGCATACACACCCCAAAATCCCCTCTCACAGCCCAAAAGAAGAGACATCCTGACGGTAGTGTTCTGCGAACTGAACTGCAGAAGGGAAAACCGAATGACACCCACAGTTATAAACAAAGTAATAATTTCCTCTTCAAGTGGAGAAAGGAGGGCGATCTGGACGAGACAAAAGGAGATATAACCTAGAGGGACAAAAAAAAAAAAAAAAACCAGCTTCCAGGCATTCTCGGTACGGACTAGATTGCACCAGCACGCAAAAGACGGAGCGGCGATGTCGACGGAAAAAAGGCCTGCGACAACTGCAGAGCCTGAGAGACACAACGGGGAACTCATCCCAGAGAAAAACAAATGTTGCCTATACAGAGTGTAATGAGGGCTCAAAAGTGGAACAAATCTTAGTCTCTCGGGTATGGGGCTCCTCTACCGATATTATGTCGACAATAGTGCAGAAGTGCGATATGCTGTCTGCAGAGTAAAGCCACCAGACCCCCACCCCACTCCCCTGCTACTTCTCTCCACTAAGGATAACCTAAATCCATAAAGGTGTGTGGTGGTGTTCGAACATTTGTCACAGACTGAGTGACAATAACCAACAGGTGCGCCATCGGATGACGAAAGAGCACAGAACTCTGTCCCCTGTGAAAAGGAGCATGTAATCGGAAGCCTCCAACACATTTTCATTCAGTTGTTTTCCTGGTTTTTTTTTTCACGGTGCTTATGGTTATTTTCATTAAGAGCTCTTCTCCGCTAATTTGGCATCTAGCCTATATGCGTGGTGTGTACAGTTGCGCGCGCGCACACACACACACAATGAAATTTGCGCACCTAGAAGAAAACATGTTTGTTACAACCGCGAAACTTTACAAACAGCTAGAGTGCGTGCTGGTATCCAAATGATCCACGTTTAGTGCGATTGCGCATGACCGCACACCCTGCGGTGGCGCTACAAGCACGAACCGGCTGCCTTATAAACCGGCGTGTAGTCGGTGCCCCATGAAAGCCAAAAGCACCGGCCGACGCAAAAAGAGTAGAGTGACAAGAATGCCGGGTAGACACCAGAGACGTCGATTAACGCAACTTAGGGACTTTGGGAGAGGCTTGATCATCGGGCTGAAAACCGCATGGTGGTCGGCGCGCCGTATAGCCCGCCACGTGGATCTTTCTGACCATCCGTCCGACTGCGTTTGGAGCAGTGGGCACGTGACGGCCCTGCCACACGGCGGACCGGCTCCGGACGGACCAGGAGGACCACCGGTAGAGGGGATCGACGGATCGTGCGCCAGACACGAACGGATCTTACGGGGATCCGGTCCACTATACAGGCAGATGTAGTGGCTCCTGTGTGCCCACGAACCATTTCCCGACGCCTCGCGGAAGCGTCGGGAAATGCACTATTGTCGCTGGAATCTGCGATCCCAGCCATTAGCACAGGAACATCGCCAACTCTGTATGCAGTGGTGCCTGGCCAAAGCGACGTAGAATGCCACAGACTGACGACGTGTGGTGTTTAGCGATTAGTGCCGCTTCGTTTTGGGGACAGATGATCATGGCGCCCGGGTGTGGAGGTCCCCGGGTCAACGGCACAATCCCAACCTCGCTATCGAGCGCCACTCCTCCCCCACTGTAGGCATTATGGTCTAGGGAGCCATTGCCTACGATAGCCGATCAGCTTTAGCAGTGGTACGTGGATCATTGACGGGCCAGTGGTATGTGGATGAGATCTTACGGCCGCATGTGCTCCCATTCCTGGCCAGGATTCCAGGTGCGCTATACCAGCAGAATAATGCCCGCCCGCACACGGCTCGGGTTGCCCAGGACTACCTACGTCATGTCCAGATACTTCAATGACCTGCCCGCTCCCCGGACATGTCCCCTATCAAGCATGTGTGGGACCAACTGAAACGCCGGCTGCCGCAGGACATCAAGCGTCTGTTCGCCTTCATGGCGGACCGTATTGCAGCATGTATCGCAGCACAAGGCGGCGCGACGCGCTGTTGAAGATGACCGGACTGCATGCCACAGATCCCTCTGTAATTGTCCAGCAGCTCTGTTTTAACCATCATGTGTATCATTCATCTGTATCATTACGTCCATACAATTTCAGTTCAATCAGATGCTTCCTTCTTGGTGCGCAAATTTCATTGAACGTGAGGGTATATACCGATGAGTAACTACATTATGACCACCTACCTAATAAGCTGTAGGAGCCCATTTAGCCCGCAAAACAGCGGCCACTCGGCGAGGCATCGATTCGATGAGGTGGCGTTAAGTATCCTGGGTTATCTGGTAACATAATGTCAACAGCAGGTCCTCCAGTTCCCATACATTTCGGGACGATGGTGATTTAGTGCGAACCCGCTTTTTCAAGTCGATCCACAAATGTTAGATAGGGTTCAAGTCAGGTGAATTTGGAAGACAGGGCATTAACAGAAAGTCCCCAGCATGTTGCTCGAAGCATTCCTTGACGATTCTGGAAGTGTGGCATGGCCATCACCAGCGGGGAATACAGTTGCCATGATCTTGCTCCGCAACGATGTTCAGATATCTGGCAGTTGTTATGGATTGTGCAATTGGGATAACAGGGGCATAAAGTGTCCCAAGAAAACATCGCCCACAGCATAACACAGCCGGCCTGTTTCCGCGCAACAGTGCATCCAGGTGCCATAGCCTCCGTTGGTAGTCGGCGTATCCGCGCTCGACCTTCTACATGGAAGACCAGGACTCTGGATTCGTCACACCAGGCCGCTTCCAATCACCAGCACGATCCAATATCGATCTTGGGCCCCATTTCATGCGTTATTGGCGATGACATGCAGTGAGCATGGCGACCCAGCTGGGTCTTCGGCTATGCAGGCCCATGCACAGAAGGCTGCAATGAACTGTGTGCTGTGACACATTGCCCTCATCACCACTGTTGTAGCTGCGGGTGATTTGTCGCAATGTGGCCCTGCGATCGCTGTGTACAATGCGTGACCGTCTCCACTCCCCTCTGGCATCAATGAGCTGCGGACGACGGATCGTCGTTTGGCTATCTGTGCACCACTTTTGATACGTACTCACTACAGCGGCACCTGAACAACCCACAAGCCGCGCCGTCTCCGAGATCGTAGTTCCGAGGCGTCGTGCCATCACAGTGTTGTCCTTTATCAAACTCCGAAAAATGGGTATCTTTTCTCAGTCTGACCCCAAACACTCGACTAACGGAAATCCGGTGCTCGGGTTGTACATATATATACTGCTCTATGAACTTCACCTGCGCCCTCGTTCGGTCTCCAGTCGCGTTCATTTATCTAGTAGGGGGTGGTGGTCATAATGAATGGCTCATCGGTGTATTAGTGGTAGGGAAGGAAGTCGTTGGTGAAAAGTGAGCAATTAACGAAACTGTACCAGACCTGTAAATATCGATAACGTCGAAGGATAATGCCGTCTGTATGTTTTCGCATACTCGCATTTCTTGTAAACATTTTAATGTTTTTTCAGTACACTCTCATATATGTTGGGGTTTTTTTTTGGTTTTTTTTTTTTCGTGTTTTTATTTTGTTGATTGGGCATGTGCAGTACAACGTATAATAGAATCCCAACATTGAACACAGCACACGTGTAAGTGTTTAAATCAGTCTGCATAAATATGCTGCCAATAGAGCAGCCCGCCATTTCTATTTGAGCGGATTTTTTCACGCCACTCCATGGATAAAGGTGGCAGTGTATATAAGAAGTGCATATTAAATGTCAAGCGTGCGTTCAAATGAGCATTGGGATTTTTTTTCTTCTTTCACGTGCGCGCTTGTTTGTTTGTGTGTGTGTGTGTGTGTGTGTGTGAGAGAGAGAGAGAGAGAGAGAGAGAGAGAGAGAGAGAGAGAGAGAGAGAGAGAGAGAGAGAGAGAGAAACTCTCTCTCTCTCTCTCGTTCTTGGCTCCCGAGAAACGCCTAAGATTCGCTAATCTCCAATTCATAAAAAATAATTGTAAATATGTATGCATTTGCTTCATTCCCACGTGGAATTTCTTTGTTCGAGCCACTTTTGGGCAGAGTGGACGAAATAAGCATGTTTTGAAGTTGTTGACGTCCGATACACGAAGCTAGCCGCCAGTTTAGAACATAAGGGTGTTTAGATATAAGTATATGTAGTGGAGCCGCGGATGGGTTAGTGTTTCAGGCTATCGATGCTGGGTCCCCAGGTTCAAGCCTGGGCTGATCTTTCAGAGATGGCGTGATTTACTAACAATCGCTGAATATCCGCCGTGCATCGGACGAGCACGTAAAGTGACGGCCCCCAGGCTGGACCCACTGGTTAAATGGGTATCCTTTCCTATGTCCTCCCTAAAATTCTCTCACCCATCTATGTGCAATATCGTACTTGTACGGTGGCGCCATCTACTGTACTCTAATCTCACTACAAACTGTTCTGTCAAAAGTCGCTAGACTTGCTCTCATTCCTTCCGTTTCTGTGTCCTGCCCAAAAGGCGATCTCGCCTTAGGTGGCTGGAACCTAAACTCTACTACCTGTGGACGGAAGTCCTACAAGAAAATGACGCTGACCCTACCTAAAGTATATGTAGTGCATTGTACCTGTTTTGTGTCAATGGAATTAATTGAAGGGTGCGTTAATGAGAGAAATACAAGCTTAAGGGCGTTTGGAGGTAGTCCCACATAGGTGAGGATTAACTCAGGAATCCGATTATGTGGGAGTGGAGATTTGCTGAAATTTTTAAGTGAAGACACCATTTGGAAGTAAGAAAAAGAGATACGGGACCTTGGTTTTCAGAGAGATGTCGGGTCGTGGAACTGGCGTCAGAGGAAACTATTTGTTTTCGGGAGCGTCGTTGGTATTGCGTCGGTTTACGGAAAGCACGAAGTTCGGGCCTAGGGTCCATATAGTATGGACGGATACAAAGTCAATCAAGTATTTCATTAACCTGCCCTTCAATAATAGGTCCCAAGCCACATAGTTTTAGTGACAAACTTTTTTGTTGTTATTGTTACAAAGGGCCCGAATTCTAAATTTTTCAAGTGTGTGATTCTATGGAACGAACTAACAAAATTATGTGACGGCTCTTGCCGGATCGCAGCTACGTTAAGAGAACGAAAAGAGTGAGTGTCGTCACAGGATTCGGTAATTTTCTGTTCGAGAAGCTCACGTACGAGTTGCAAGGCTCGCAAGACGGCAACAAAGTGTATATCTGCAAATCATTCGGAATTCCAACGTGAAGTTTTGCCTCCAGATCGCAAAACCATCGCTGAATAAAATAACGTGTATCTATCGCAGTGTCAGCGAAAATGCGCGAGACGATTCGCATACATAAAGACAGTTCAGTGAACAAGCTTTGTGACAAAATAACGAAGTGTTTTGTGTGTACCGACACCAGGCGGTGAATAATTCGTTTATCGGATGCATTTAATTATTTGGATACTTCAGCAAACTTGCTATGTGCAGAAATCGGTTCTACCCAGAACCGTGAAAGCAGAATTACAGAGGACGGTCTGTGAAGTAATGCAATGGCTTCGTATGGGAAATAAAAGCACCGCGGAGCAAAACAGTGGACGTAATATTCAAACCTCGTGCAATTTTTTTACAGTGGTGTAGGGTGGTAATAGACTGATACTGGACTGCATCAAATAAAATACAATGCACGAAGATCAAATCTATAGATGACCATCAACTTATTTTCCTAATAAACTAAAGGCTGATTGCAGAACATGGCGACGGTTTGTATGTTTCCCAAATAGCGTTAAACCCGCTGAGTCGGTGCCAGTATTCCTCTCGTCGCCGAGAAACATAGTTGACGCTTTAGAGGTCGTTATTGGGACTGAACTGATTAAGCCCCCATAAATTAGTCCGTTTTAGGTAGACTGTCCTTCCCGACATCACTGGTTGCAATGTGCAACAAACGAGGAATCAGCAGTTTCCAAACACGATATCTACAAGAAGAATAAAAAGGCAGCTGTCTAAGCATGTAGAAAACTACCCAAAACGTACAATTAGAATTTTACTACTTAAAGGCATATTAGGTAAAAACAAGATCTTTCGCAACAGGCGCCCTGTGCGTCATCAGGTTAAAAGAACTGGCGCTAGGAGAACACACACACTTAATATATAGATAGTCCCGAAGACAACAGCGATCCCGGTGAGTGACATGATATCCCCGTCACAACTCGGTTACAGCGAGAAACAAAGCAAAGAAAGAAAACACCAAATAGATTACAAATACATATTCACCGAAGTGAAAAATAAGCACAGGGTCCGTTATCAACCCCCGCAGTAGGGTACTTCGCACGACATAAAAAATTAAATAAGCGAATCCACGGTGCATGTACATGTGCAGGTAAGTCATCGTTACAGCATACGTCCTTAAAAACGTCAATATACAAACTTTATAACGGACCCTGTGCTTATTTTTCACTTCGGTGAATATGTATTTGTAATCTATTTGGTGTTTTCTTTCTTTGCTTTGTTTCTCGCTGTAACCGAGTTGTGACGCGGATATCATGTCACTCACCGGGATCGCTGTTGTCTTCGGGACTATCTATATATTAAGTATGTGTGTTCTCCTAGCGCCAGTTCTTTTAACCTGATGACGCACAGGGCGCCTGTTGCGAAAGATCTTGTTTTTACCTAATATGCCTTTTAGTAGTAAAATTCTAATTGTACGTTTTGGGTAGTTTTCTACATGCTTAGACAGCTGCCTTTTTATTCTTCTTGATATTTTTAGCATGTAACTTTTATGATTGACGATATCTACACAACCCCTAATAAAACATCCATCTGCGGGCGCAGTAAAACCCTGTCCCAAATCACTATTTACAAAAGTCCAAAGTCTTGTCAGTAGAGAAAATCCAAAACAACGACTGGAGACAGTGTTATAGTGGCACAGTTAACCGTTCATGCTATTATTTAGCGGGATTTGAAGCTGATAAAACAACACAAGCAAACAAAACCTGCTTCCTCATCATGAGCTAGAGCACGAGATGAATTAAAGGGTCCTCCTGTATGAACGGTACCTTGTAGAGGGTAAATACCATTTCGTTTTCGCTACAGACTAAGCCACGATCTAACTGGATAGTTACAACAACAACGCTCGTGCGATTCATTACATCCCAACGGAGGAACGGAACGCTTTACCAAAAGTGATACAAAAAATGTCCTGGCAAGTTATCTGAAGGATTTACGTTCACTTCGGAATAACGCTATCACAGCAGGCTGAGATTTCGAAAGGTCGAGAATTCATTAAGGTCAATTCGGCTTATTGTTGTACCAATATCTCGAATATTCTTTATTGGGAACAGATCCTTTTACAACGCTAAGTAGCGAGAAAGGTGTGGATGCATCAAGATAAGGTTTCCGACCATACGTTGCAGATAGCACAGGTTTACCTCCATGGGCTAGAGCATAAAACCGAAACAAACACAACTTTAAGCATATTCTCACGAGGACGCCTCATGCATCAACGTATTACTGCGCTTACGTACTACTCCAACGTGTTGGTGGAAATCAGCGACCAAGAAGTAAGGCCGGATTAGAGAAAGCATGTGAAGAGGTCTAAGAGAACTTGTCGGGCCTCCATATTCTCCATAAAACTTTTTTTTTTTTTTTTTTTTTTTTTAAGATAGAAACTATTATGTCCGGCGCAGGGCCGTAGCCAGAAAAAAATTTCGGGGAGGGTTTCTGAATTTGGAAATTTTTTACCCTACGTTATACATATGTTGAGTTGTTTTTTCTCTGTCACATTTTTTCGGACACGAAATTATTCTATTTAATGCTCCCTATTTTTCAAATACTGACTCATATGCTATACTACTTACACAAGTCAGTACATGGATTTATCGGATTTATTTACACTCTCTTTATTTAAGTACAGCGTATGCCCCAATCTTTTTTTTTTTTTTCATTATTAAATTGACATGCGTATAGACTAAGAATTATATACATTAAATCCTTTTTGTTTTCTTTAACTTACACGTAATACAGCTGCTTGTCATGAAGTGCAGTAGCACAAAGTTCAAAGTAGTATATGTCTGTTCGCCTATAGCACAAAGACTAGCCGTCGTTCTCTTTCATCAACAAATCTATTGACACCTTCGGGACTAATGTGTATATCCCTATGGATGCTCATGAGAGCCAAGCCAGTTGACCTCTCCTGCCCTCTAGAGCTTCGTAAATATTAACCTTGGTAAGTATGTGTCAACGCCTGAGGGATGAAAAGGTTCGTTTTGGAGTACTAGTTGAAACAGAAGAGTACTGAGCACGTTTAACAGGAAATGAACATTCGGGAAACGATTTTTGTTACAGTGAGGCAATGCTTTAATGGCTATACTAGGTCGTTCAGTTCTCGATAGGTGGTGTTCCATTTTCTTTTCCACAAATTCATCTCTGACGTGACAGAATCATTAACCAAGATCATTATCCGAGGACACTGGTAGTGTTGGTGATTGGACGTGTGCGTGCAAAATAACTCTGTCAATTTGTTGTTGTTGTTGTTTTTATACAATAATTACTTTATTTTTGAGACATTTTAAACATTTCGGAGAGCGTAGGGCTTAAAACCCACAAAACGGCCCTGGTCCGGCGATAAGTTCCACATTACAATCATCAATCCGCGCACAACAGGAAGTAGCGTCTCAGAATTTGCACTTGCTACAGCTGAAAGAAAACGGCCCCACGTAACGAGTTGAACCTCTTAAGATTCATCACACTGCGAGTACTAATACGCGAATGAAAATTCAAAAATTTCAAGATATGTATTCCCCGCCCCCGTTTCTTCCTCTCCGTTTCGGGATTTAACGACCGCCACGAACAAATCGTAGGAACTACAAGCAGTCGCCCGTCCCTAATTTAGGATCACTGATCTCAAGAAAACGAGAGAGCCAGTGCCATATGACCGACACAATACCCATGTCTCAGACCACTCGGCCACTCAGGCGGAGGGTTGTTGTGTACGGTTTAGCGACCATAATAAGTTTCCGCACAATTTTTAAGTCTGCTGCCTTTCCCATCTGAAGAATAAGAATAACGCTGATTAACAGAGCTCAATATCAGGTGTTATTGCTACCGTTTCATGACATTCATACGCGCCGTAGTTTACCTGCAATGGTTTTCATTTGCATGAAGCAGCTCTGGTCACAATGATTTGGTTCTTCGACGTACGTATGTATGCTGGATGGGAAATCAGGGGCCGCATGGCGCAAAATAAGACCTGCTGGGATCGAACCTGAGGTCCTTCCCGTGGCAGTCACTGTATGTGACTGCCACGGGAAAGACCTTACGTTTGTGGATGGGAAATCAGGGGTCGCATGGCGCAAAATAAGACCGTAAATTTGTGAGCTGCGACACCGAGTTTATGAGCCTGGGCAAATTTGTTACTGCACTAATTGCAGGTTTTTTGTTGTTGTTGTTTCTGTTATTTTCTTTCTGAATACATATAAGAGTTATGCGAAAAGCTCTAAAAATATCTACAGGCCAGCACGCACGACGCGGTATCATGATGTGATAGCGCATCGTGCGATCCACAGAGCAGGAAGTTCAGAGGTAAATCTTCCATAGACTCATGGCAACAATTTGGCCCTGAAAGATCTCAATGCAGTCTTGGTGGCACAGTGGTCTAAGCGATGGCTTCTGATCATTCGTCCAAGATGGGTCCGGGTTCGAATCCCGGTGAGACATGGATGTTGTGTTTGTCTTACGGCGCTGGCTCTCTCTCTCCCTTCCCTGGAACCAGCGACTGCTTATACCCCATTGAGTTGCTCACGGTGGTCGTTAAACCTCCAATAAACACAATCAGAGAAAAAAAAAAAGATCGCAATAGAACAGCGCCCCAGTGGACAGACATTGGAACTAAAACGTCGAACTGTAACCGTCTGCTCCCCCTCCCAAAGTTTACAACTCTTCGTGGTGCTTATAGCCACTGGTACCGGGCCACGGGTAGCCTAGAGGGCAACGTTCGTGACTGCCACGGGAAGGACCTCAGGTTCGATCCCAGCAGGTGCCACGCTCGATCCACTAAATATCCGCCCTGCGTCGGATGGGCACGTTAAGCCGTCGGACCCCGGTAGTAAATAAGGGCGTCTTCTACCTCGCTTCCGTGTGACTTTCCTATCGGGCACTCTACCTCAAATCTCCTAGCTTCCTTATTTCTAAGGGTTGCTTAAGACCTGGGGTCAGACACTCCCTTCCTAAAATCCCCTACATAAAAAAAAAACTGGTACCGTATCACGTGACAGACGCTATCGTAGTTTCATGTCCGACCGCTGGTGCACTGTCTCTGCCTCTTCTCTTCTGTGGTGCAATCGATGCCATACCACCCAAGGTGATATCGTGGCAAGCACGCACGACGGGATACCATCTTAACTGATGCCACAAACACGACTGTGAAACTGTGATATTGCCGTCGTACGATGCACGACGAGAAGCGCGCCATGATATCATCGTAGTGCGTGTGACCATACAAAATGCTATATTACTCAACTTGGTCGGGGACAGGAGGTACGAAAAAATGAGGTGACAAATCTGAAAAAGGCGTTTGTTCGTATTTGCGAGAGGGGAAGGGATAAAAGTCTGCGTGAGTGAAAAGATGTACCTACAGGAGTTGGACAGAATTATGTGAACACCACGCTCAGAGACGTGACTTTTAATGCAGCTGCGTACGTCGCAACACGCACAGGTTTCCCCACCACTTTTTGGTTGTAATAGCTTTGTTTAGAACCTCAAGGTTATGTTTAAGTGCATTTAAAGTGTCTTGTTGCAAAATTTCTTTCAGGGTGACGACGAAATAAGCGACCTAACGGACTTCGAAAGAGGGATAATAGTTGGTGGCCGGCTAGATGGTGCCTCCGTGATAACAGTCGCCAGGGTAGTGGGGGGTATAGAGAGCTACTGTGTTTAGCGTCATGGCAGCATACCGTGTTCGTGGCAAAACCACTTCTGCGAAACACAAGAGTGGCCAGAAAATGACCCTGACTGATAGAGACAGAGAGCATTAAAGAGGAGTGTTACCCGAAATAAGAAGACCACGGCGCTGAAAATTAGTGCGGAGCCCAATCTGCACTTCCAGACCCGGGTATCAACGAAAACGGTGCGCACGGAACTGCATAAACAAGATATTCATGGCAGAGCTGCTATTGCAAAACTCTGGTGACCCAGGTGAATGCACAACGGCGACGGCAGTGGTGCCAGGAACACACAGCGTGGACTGCCGATGCATGGAAGCGTGCGATGTGGTCGGATGAATCCACATTCACACTATTCTTCACCGCAGGACGTGTTCACGTGTAGAGAACACCGTCAGAAGCGTACAACCCAGACGGTCGGCTCCCGACAGTGCAGCATGGTGGTGGTTCTGTCGTGCTATAGGCGGTCATATCGTGGTTTTCAGTAGGTCCCCTGATCACCTAGAAAGAACGAATGACTGGCAGGGCGTATGAAACCATTTTAGCCGACCAAGTTCATCCAATGGCCCAGGCATTGTTTCCTGCAAGGGATGCCATCTATCAAGACGATAACGCCCCAAGTCACAGAGCTCGGAATGTCGAATCATGGTTTGAGGAACATGAGGACGTACTTTCTCACCTTCCTTGGCCTCCCCAATCAAGAGAGTTAAACATCATCGAACCACTGTGGTATGTGTTGGAAAACAGAGTAAGATCCCTGTTATCCTCCTTCTGCATCTTTCAAGAACCTGGAGCAGTTTCTACATGCAGAATGGTGTAACATCCCAATAACCACCATCCAGGATTTGTATGCGTCCATTCCAAGGAGGATTCAGATGGTTTTGAATGCCAAAGGTAGTCCCACGCCCTATTAGGTACGTGAAACCTTCTTTTCCGAGGTGTTCACATTATTCTGCCCAACCCCTGTACCTGAGTGTGGAAGAAAGTAACCAGGAATAGATATCTCGTGCAGGTTTGAGGAACATCATCAATGTAAAAAGTCAAAAGACACAATTAAAATCTTGGAGGGTGGAAAGGAAATAGGTAAAAGCTTGTTACTAACGGAAGGGCTGTAATTCTCCTTCTCAACCGTTCCCCAAAGCTTAGCAGAACAGCTCATGTCTGGGAATGTGTGAAAGTAAAAAATTTAAGAACCCGGTCAAAAGTTACATTCCTTTCCCAGAGCTGTAAAGCAAATGCATAAATAAAGTATGCCTTTGAACGCTTTTTTAAATAAATGATTTTTGCGTACAGACATGAACTGCACAATTTTTTTTTTTTTTTTTTTTTTAATTTCACGTAATCTCGAAGTGTGAAATTCAAGAGGTTAATCAGTTGGCCACGGAGTTTGAAGAATAGTATTTTTTGTTATTTTGTTTAAATTTCAGAATATAGATTTCAAATTTCACTGCCAGTTAGTAAAAAGGACTGCCTGGCAAATTGTTGAGTTCAAAAAGACTTGACATAAACCAAGATGAGCTACCTTCTCTGCCGCGTAATCAAATCAAGCTACTCAAAACAAACTGGGATTTTAATCATTTGTAGGTACATGTTGATTCCCCAGGTTCAGAGATATCTCTGTTTTACATACAAAATATCACTGAGTGCATGAATACTGATATTTTGGCAGATATAACCGTACCTGACTACTTCGAAAATTTCCGCGAGTTGAGGCTTTAAGCACTCTTGCTGTGTTGCCTTGATACCACTGCGGATGACGAACAGAAAGAGAAAGGGGTACAAGCTAGATATTTCTGTTCAAATTGCGTTCAGTTTTAGTTAGTATTTGGAAATTTGAGAGAGAGAGAAAAAGAATGACAGAAAGAAAACGATACATAAAAACAATATAATCAGAATTAATACATTTACACGTCTAGGATACTATCTTTAGATTACGAAGTGTCACCCCTTCATATTGTTTTAAAATGGAAGAATACAATAAGACTCATACATTCATACATCTAGAACCTTTAGATTATGAACTGACACCCCCCCCCTTTCAGATTCCTTTCACTTACACCCTTCCCCAATGCAGAGGCGTATACAGTGCATGACTTTTGTGGTGTGGGAACAGGTGCCATTGCGGTCATTTATTCCAGCACTACCTCGGTCTCAACGCAATATATGAATATATAAATATAAAATGATTAGCCAAATTTTTAGACAGTTGGACGGCAAAAATTTTGCTCGAGAAATTACGCTTTCACAATGAAACTTCATGTTCATAAGCTATATTCCTCAAATACAATTAAAAGCCAAATTCCAACTTCTGAATAGAAAAAAAATTCACAAGACAATCCTACATAACAATGAGGTGTAGCAGTACAACGTAGTGAGGCGATAAGAGAAACAGAGTATAACGAAGGATGAAATGATCAATACATCATACAAAGAGCTAATGAAAACTTCAAAAAATATTTATAAGAGCAACAACCTCAGGCCACATAACTGTGATCTATACCAGTGACTCCTGTTCAGATGGCCGGACTAACCTACACTGGCGTGAAAAACTTAAGGACGGACACTAGTGCCGCAGATTATAGCCGCACAGTGAAACACACAAGCTTGAGGCGATTTGTATAACGCAAAAGGATCAGTAGAAAGACGATGCGTATGCAAATTTCCGAAATGTAATGTCGCAGGTCACATGACAGAGCTGAAATGAATATAAGGAGCATCTCGCAGCAATGCAGGAAACAGAAAGCGAAAGTGTGCGGCTTTGTAAAGAGGTTCGAGTGGTTAGTTATAGTGTGTCGCAGACGAGAAAATATCCACGCGGAGACATTTAGATGACTTTACAAGTGGCCGAATAATCGGAAAGCTGGAGGAGGGGCGAACTGTAACGAGTGTCGCAGTTGAGTTCGGCGTGACCCATAGCATTGTTTCACGTGCGTGGAAGACCTTCCAAACGACAGGAATAGCTGTCAGACAGGTCGGTGGTGGTCGGCTACGGAAAACAAGGGCAAGAGATGACCACAGGATGCGCCGTATCGCGGTTCACCGTTGACAGACGTCGACAATAAAGGTGGACTATTTGCCCAACGACCTGAACGTTGCATCCCATTAAAGCCTACCCATATGGTGCAAGGACTACAAGGATTATGCCATAGAGCAATGGGGTGCGGTACTCTTCACGGGCAAGAGTCGCTTCAGTACCACAAGCGATTCTGGACGTCAGCTGATCTGGAGATAGGTGGGAACACGTTATCGACCATCTAACATTATCGAAAAAAGATCGGTATGGCGGTGTTGGTGTGCTCGTCTGGGGATGCATTACGCTGAATGGTCGTACTGAGCTCCACATTTTCGAAGGAGGTTCCGTAACCGCAAACCGCTACTGCGGTGAGGTGCTCCTTCCCCATGTGCGCCTATTTCGAGGTGCCAATGGTCCCGAGTTCGTGTTTATGGACGATAACGCGAGACCCCGTCGTACACGTGCAGTAGATAAGCTGTTGGAAAGTGAGGATATCACGTGTATGGATTGGCCTGCGTACAACCTTGATCTAAATCCCATAGAACATGTGTGGAACGCTCTAGGAAGAAGTCTTGCGGCACGCCCACATTCGCTGGAAAATGTCCATCAGTTGAAACGTACACTACGAGAGAAATAGGCATTTATATTCCCATTAATCACGCAAATTCTGCATACACCTTTTGATGTCATACAACCCCAGATCATAACACTAACTGGGTGTTTCACGGTACATGTAATGCAATCAGGATGCAAATCTTCTCCGATTCTTCTCCTTACGTATTTTATACCATCACTATTAAAGTCCGTGCACGCAACTTCACATTGCATTGCGCCATTTCATCTTGTATACACCCAGATAATTTTCTTCTGTCACTTAGGCACAGTCCCTTAATTCTTCTACCATGACTTGCTGTTATGCATCCTTTCCTGCCTTTACCAGTCTGGTTTTTTAGTGACCGAGTCTCCTTATACCTCTTCAAAAATGTAGAAATGCCACCTTTGGTTAAGTTTCCACCAATTTTTCTTCTAATTTCTTCATAACTGAAACCTTGTTCACTTAATAGTACTATTTTGCATAGCTTTCTGGGTGACCAGTCAACTCTTTGCGCCATTTCTTTAATTTTATTACGTTTTACAAGCTCACTAAATGAAAGAACCCACAAATCCCAACCAACTTGATAGCAATCACATAACAAACTGACAAATGTCCTCCTCTCAGCTCCAATACATGACATCAATAGCTGAATCCTACTGTGACCTGATTGGCTCATTGCCAAAACAAGATGACACATGATTGGCTCTCTAAACACTCATGCTCATTGGCTACATTCAAATGAAGGAAAGCTACTTCATATGAACCTAAGCAAGTTGTGCTTCCTTTTTCTGGTTATTTGGCTATAACTTTTCATAGAATACAGATAATTGAACAAACTTTGTTGCATTACATTCTTGATGAAATTATCTTTCCATTGACATATACTTTTATGGTAATACTCCAAAAAAAAAAAAAAAAAAAAGTGGTGTTATGAGCCATCAAACCTCAAAAACACACTTTTTCCAAAAGGTTTCTACAATTTTGGCCACTACTGTAAAATAGACCTGCTTGATGCTCTTAAAATAAGCATTGACGTGTCAAAACACACAATTTTTCGCTGTATTCGTCGTGCAAGGTTTGTTTTTGATAAAAGTGAAACAGTCGAAACTGAAAATGATGAATTTGACTTTGACGAGGTGTAGCGTGACTTATGCCTTACAAAAGTTGCTCCGGAAGGTTTGCAATTTACAGAATTTGTTGATGCTGACAACAAATACGGCTGAGATAGCACCGGAAAGAAAAGATGCTGAAACGCTGTCCGAAGTTACGGGATTAACAGCTGGGGCAGCAAGCAGTGATGATGAAGGGGCCAAACCTCTTTCAACCATAGCGGAGGCTCTTTCAGCGGCTACGGTACTCCGACAGTATTGTAGAACAACTGAGGGTACCCGGATACACTTTAACTGACTAATGCAATCACTTTAAAGAAGCAGAAAAAGATGGCTAATTACTTTATGCCCTAAAGCATCGATTTTTTTATTTATTTTTTAATTGGAGGTTTAACGACCACCGTGAACAACTCAATGGGCTATAAGCAGTCGCCCGTCCCTAATTTAGGGCCACTTGTTCCAGGGAAGGGAGAGAGCCAGTGCCGTAAGACAGACACAATATCCATGCCTCCCCCACTGGGATTCGAACCCGGACCCCTTTCGGGCGAATGATCAAAAGCCATCGCTTAGACCACTGCGCCCGGGGCGGTATCGATTCTGGTAGCACTTCCTTTTCTGTCATATTGCTGTGTGTATCCTGCCTTTTAATTCGATCATTTAATTCTATTCGCAATTTAATAATACAGAAGTAAATAATCTTAGTTTTTGTGTGTTCACCTATTGTATAAACCAGAACACCACTGAGAGTGGTAGGGCTATATATTTTATATTCGATATAAACGGGTTAAACTGCATATGTAATTTGTATTAGGTCGTCCTACAGAAAAAATAAAATTATTACAAACCTATTCAGAAAAATAAGCTTAAACAGGAAATAAAATGACTAATTCGCCAGCATTAACAGCGATAAACATTTCATCATTGCGCGATTTGAGTCCCTCATCATTTCTACCTCATAAGTGACTATGCGTTACGTGTCTTTCTAGTTCAATCGGTAGCACGCGCGGCTGTCGTTGGACACGTACGCTGTTCGAACCCCACCAGGTATATAGAGAAATCATTAACTTCCTACGCCAGGAAAGAAGAATATCTTGTAAAGGGGCTGAGGAAGTCAAAACTGAACGTTTTCCGAAATTTTTGGGAAAATACGGAAAACCCGAAACTGACTGTTTTTGAAATAAACAGAATTACTGACAACGGCAAATCTGTTAAAATACAGAAGATAGAAGAAACGGAAACTTCGTTAAAAGACTGACACCTACCGGTAACTTTGCTACACGTTATTTACAGGAATTCACACTACTTATTTTTTATAGTGGGGGCTAGGAGGAGGGTATTAGGTTAAAAAATGCTTAAATCCAACTACAGGGTGATTCAAAAGTCCCCGAACTCTATATTTTAAAACGTATTGGCTGTAAAACCATAAAATATATCCGAGTACTGCTGCTTGTGGCTGTTGTGTGTGACCTTGGGAAACGAGCTGTGCCACGTGATAACACCACGTAACATTACGCTTACGCGGGCGCAGGCAAGCAGTAACGTTCAGTCAGCCATGAGTCTCACGCAAGAACAGAGTCACTTTGTTAGAAGTTTATTTTCCAGAAAAATCTTACCAACGTTGCATTTCAAAGGAAGTTTCCTGGTGCTCCTATATCATGGAAAACAACAGTGAACCGGTTTCTCGAGGCAGGCAGTGTTCAGGATAAGCATAAAAGCGGCCGGCCATCCGTGGTGACGACCACGTTTCTGGAGAAAATTCACGTTTCCCTGCAGCGCTCTGCCCGGAAGTCCCTTCGGCGGCTGTCTCAAGAGTTAGGGTCATCGTATTCAGCCTGCCAGAGAGCTACTAAACGTTTAAAGCTACGGCCGTACAGAATTCGAGTAGCGCAAGAGCTACGTCCTTTGGACTCGGAAAAGCGCATTGCCTACTGCCAATGGTTTAAGAGTTTCACGCGCAACAATGTGACTAATCAGCTTAACAACACGTTTTTCAGTGACGAGGCATGGTTTCATTTAAATGGATATGTCATTGTCAATAGCCAAAACTCTCGCACATGGGCTGCGAAGAATCCATACGCATTGCATGAGGTTGGACTTCACTGTCGGAAAGTTAAAGTGTGGTGCGCCATGTCTAGATGGCGAATTGTAGGACATGTTTTTTCGACACAACTGTAAATTCCTCTGTGTACGCAGACATCATCCATCAATTTGTAGCGATGCTGAAAGAACATAAACGTTACTGTTGGTTTCAACAAGATGGAGCAACGTGCCACATATCAAACGACACAATGGAGTTGCTCCGTGAGTTTCTTCCACAATCGATTAACCTCGAAAAAACTTTGGCCGCTTCGCTCACCAGACGCGAGTCCTCCACACTTATATTTGTAGAGCTATCTGAAAGACACAGTTTACCACAACAACCCTACGACGGTACAGGACCTGGGGAACATCATTACAGCCGTAAGGGACATACCAGCCAACACGCTGAAAAGAGTGTCCACCAACATGCGTCGTCGGGTGAATTTGTGTCTTCAACAGCATGGTGGAAAATTCCAACGTCTATTGTAAAGTGGTTTTCATTACCTGTAAATACGAGTGTCAATATAACAGTATGTAAAAATAGTTATACATCACTATATCCGTGGTAGAAATATTTGAATTCAGAGTTCGGGGACTTTTGAATCATCCTGTAGAAGAGTTAGGACACTGCACAAAATAAAAATATACACTGCTCTAACATTAATATCTGGACACCTCTCTATTGACAGTGGATTCGGTCCTACATAAGCACCACCTTACAGACCCAACTATAAATATGCTTGTAGGGCTATGACGAGACAATAGCACGACTCTGTATGCAAGATGCTTTAATCGACAGAGTTAACTGATTTGCAGTGCAAATTGATAAAAGGATGCCACAAAAGCAATCGCTCCATACGTCACTTTCTGCGACACTGAATATTGAACAACTTCTAATAGCATATTGATCAACTTCTAAACTTTGTTTTTCACTGTTATTGGGAACACTAAAGGACACTTTTTCGCACTAGGGGTTACTCGATTTAAATTTTTAAAAAATTCCGTCCGTTTTTGCTTACGGCCCAATGCGGTCGGAAAAACGCGAACTTAGTGTGTCGTGCAGAGACGTAAGATATTAATCGATTTCATAAAAATTTATTTTGTTATTCTTGTTGACCCAAATGGCAACTTTACCGCACTAAGCAATGTGCAAATTGGAAAAAAAAAATTTCGGCCCACCCTAGTGTCAAATGGAAAAATATTTTTCCATTCGAAAATATGTATCACGAAAAAAATTCCAAATCGTACAAAGAAATGTTCTTCATAGCAGAAGATATCTGAGACTAAAGGAAGCTTTCAAATCGAAAGATTAGAATATGAAATATGGAGAAAAACGTTATATAACTTTACGCCCCCTAGCAGAAAGGTTGCGCGTTACATGAAGATGCAAATGGAACAAAATATTCTTCATACTGAAGGGTCAGGTAAGAAAGGGATTTTTAAAATCGAAGGTACTCTTTCAAATAAAAATTCGTGTTGATGTTGATGCACCCTGGCGGCAGAACTGCGAGTTATGGAAAAGGAAAATAAAATAAATACGCGCAAGACTTATTTGCCAATGCCATGCGATGGAAGAAGAATTTTTCAGTTACGATTTCTAGATGCAAAGACAAGAAAAGTTTACATGTACACGCTTCGGATTTTTGTATGTCTATTTAAGGAGTTTTCCACGAGTCGACGACGACGTCAGAATTTTTAGAAACTTTTTAAAGTTCGATTTTTCTGAAACTACATGGCATTCCATTGCTTAGTCACTTATTGCTTCATCAACGGACAAAAAGAGCAAGCATTTTTCCTTTTGCTTAAAAAAAAAAACTTCAAAATTGGATCTTCAATTCCCTGGTGTTCGCTTTCATTCCATGTAAAGTCGTTTTCTATGCACAATAAACACGTAGTAGCGTTTTGAACTTAATTTAGCTTTAAACAAAAGAAAAAATATACTTGCTCTACCCCACTGTGGTACAGCAAGAAGTGATTAAGGAAAGGGAAAAACACGTTTCAAGCAAAATTAAATATCAAAAATCGGAGATGCATAGTTCACTCTGCCATGATAATAATTCTATAGGTCACGGAAATGGCTCAAATTCCATCACAGATAGAAAAAATACCGATTTTGAAATTTAATTTCGCTTTCAAAAGCGGAATGGGCAAAATCCCTTGCTGTATGGTTGGATTTGACGAAAAGACTTAAAAAAACAGGAAAACACAAATTTCATTAGAAATTTAAAAAAAATACGAAATCGCTCTTTTTCTTATTACCACAGATATTAGAAACGAGGAACATTATCAGAAAAATATAAAAGCTAATAATGCATTCAGGAACAAAAAATAAGTAAATAAGAAAAACAAAAACAACAACAAAACAGCTCGGTTCGAAAATCAGGGAAAATTTTCATCCCTGCAAGAACATAATTTCCGCCAGTTCAATAATTCCCACGTGGCGTCAGGACTATGCATTATAAGAAATCAGAGAGTTTATCAAAATGTTCCGCGAAGTGACTGGCATCTGATGCTGAAAGAAATTTTGAAATCGGATGTTTAGAAACATAGATTTTGAGAAATACAGATTTTACGTTTCCAACTGCTAGCGGTCAAATTGTGTATTATTCTGGGCAGGAAATGTGCACAAAATGTTTTCGTTGCGAGCGGTGTCTGAAAGGGAATCTCTTCAAGTGAACTTTTAGACGCTAAGATACGGTCGCAAATATGTATATTGTAAACATAAATGAGCACTTAAAAAGCCCTCTACTGGCAAAATTGTGGATTAAGAAAAATTAAAAATTATATGCAAAATATTCTTTAGCAGGAACGATCCGACAAAAAGAAAAAAAAAGGAATTTTTGAAATCGACTATTAGGAGAGGTATCGAAAACGAATTTTTTAACTCGAATTTTTAGGAGCGCAGATACTGTTGCCAACAAACCAGAAACAAAAATCCCTGGAGGAAATACAGTTTGTTACGAAAAATTAAAAGTTATAAGCAAAACATGCTTCACCACAACTCTATCCGGCGCAAAATGAATTTTTAAAATCGGACTTTAAGAAGCTGAGATTTTGAGGGAAATGTAATATATATTAGGTGTGCAACTTAATTCTCGGCCACAGGCACGACACGTTGACACCAAATTATAGCAAATCGAATACGTACCTAATTAGGGAAATAATTCCCGTCGTGTTCGATACATTTGAGAAATCGCTCAGGAAGCTGCCGAAGCCACTGCGGAAAAAGAGGGCTGTTTCGAGTTGATCAATACTTGTGTGGACCTCCTCGACAGAAGTGAAGTGCGTATCACTGAGGTAATGTTGCAGAGAGCGAAAGAGGTGATAATCCGACGGGTGAAGTCTGGGGAATACGCCCCCCCGGGGGGGGGGGCAGCAAAATATCCTATCCCAGGTCGGTGATCGTGTTTAAAGTTGTTTTCGCGGTGCGAGGACGCGCGTTATCCTCAAGCAACACGACCGACCTTCTGCCCTTGTCGGTGTATGGCCTTTTCGCCTCCATTGCGTCATTCACACAAATGAGTTGTTGACAATAACGCTCAGCATTGACCGTTTCACTAGGTTTGAGCAACTCATAGTGTACGACACCGCGCTGATCCCACCATATGCACAACAACAACTCCCTGGCATGGATATTCGATTTGATGGTACTGGTGGTAAGCTGACCTGGATAAATCCACGATTTGCGCCGCTTAGGATTATCGTAGAGGATTCACCTCTCATCACAGGTCAAAATCTTGTGGAAGAAATCCTTCTTCTTGAATCTGGAGAGCAAGGACACAACAACATCGTAGCGCCTAGACTTGTTCGCAGCTGTGAGTTGGTGGGGCACCCAACGGCCCTCCTTGTCAATCTGTCCAAGATTGTGCAGGCGCTTTGCAATGGCTTGCCGTGTTACACCGAGTTCCTGGGCGAGCTCTGACTGTGTGCGCCAGGGATCCGCATCCAACAGTTGTTCCAGTACCTCGTCGTTAACTTCCTGCGGCTGTCTCGGACGTTCTGCATCACGGAGATCGAAATTTCCCTGCTTAAACCGCTGGAACCACTTCTTACACGTACTGTAGGACACAGCAGCCTCACCCAAAGCAGCACAGATCATTTCCTGGGCTTTTTTTCAGCTGAAAAGCGAACTTTTTTCTGCTGAAACGCGAACAGGAGGCAGTGCCTCAAATGTTGCTTCTCGAACGACATTGCTTTCACAGTCAACTTTCGTCCCTTCTGTCACTACAGCTGTGACCGGTTACGGTTGCCTGGAAAGCTGTTGGACTGCGCTGCAATCAGTCATTAGCGCACACAGCTATTTGCATTTGCCGACGTTCTACGATCGCTTGCGGTTAAGGGCCGAGAATTAAGTTGCACACCTAATATTAACACACATAAGCGAGAAAACTGCGTTATTTGAAGAAGAAAATGTTCGCAAAATGGTCACTCTAAAAGGTATCAACGGGAAAAAAGAACTGTTTCAGTCTGATTTTTAGAAGTAATGACATGGAATAATATATATTTTGAATTCGACAACATCTGCATTTGCGCCCCCTAGCGGCGAAGTTATACACCACAAAAAGATCAAAAAGTAGAGATCACCGAACGTTCTGAATTTTCAGGGTTTCCAATGCGAAAATAATTTCATAAGACGAATTAATAGGCGCAGAGACATGGTGCAAGACAGAAACATATGGGGGGGATGAAGAACTGAACGAGATGCGTTCGTCAACAAAGCGTCAAGCAATCACTTATCATATCCCGAGCATGGTAAAGAAGTTACTGTTTTCAAACCAAAGTTTAGAAAATAAATAAGCACATGGTACTTGCTAAAAAAACTACGAATTGTTCATCGTATTGAACCCACTTTCTGAGGAACACAATCGAGTTCCGCAAAACTTTTGTTAAGTTTCTACAAGGGAGAAGTTTTGTGGAACATAAAACGGTGCAATATCTTACGGTCTGTTACGTACGAACAACAATGTCCTTTCGAATCACGGTTAATTTCGAGAGCTATTAATTCGGTGCGAACGAAATACAAACGTACATGCAAGACTCTTGAACTTTTCGGACGGAATAATTCGTAGTGTAGCCAATTTGCTTTTTTGATCATGAAATATTTTTTAGTCACAGCTGAGGAAAACGCGCTAGAAATCAGAAAGACACCTAATCGGCTACTACAAACCATCAGTCATAGAAACTGAACACAAAACTGCTTAATAAAAAAAAAAAAAGAGCATACGCACACATGCGCGCGCGCGCGTTCGTTTCCAACAAAAATAGATAAAATACGAAGCACCTGAATGTCTGCGAGGTGCAATTATTGCCATAATCCAAGGTCATATTAACAGTAGAAAAACATTTGTGACAAGAGACAACTTTTCAACCTCTATCACAACCGCAGTAGCAGATGCTGAGCTAAACCTACCAAGACGGCAAAACTGCTTACGCACACAACGGAGAAAAGAGCTCAAGAGAAACAGAAGGGAGAAACGACACGAGATATTTTTGTCAGAAAACTAAATTTAGTATAGAATGAATTCAGGACTAGGGAGCTGAAAGAGAATCACCGCGACCGCGATTTTCCTGGAGTATTTTATTTTGTAGAGAATCTAATGAACCAAGCATGCTTCAAGCGCCATAACGTTGTTTACTAAACGCACTAAAATTATGGGAAATTTATGGTTATGTATGTATGTTACGAAACGAAAGAAAAACTGTTCTTGTGTATTACAGCAGTTATTTTTAAATTATTCTTTACGAAGTAATACAACCACACGTTAATGTTCGACCGCGATTATCAGGCTGCGCTCTCTACCTTTCTTTGTCACACCAAGATCATCAGGTAATATTATTTCTCAATAACACCGAGTATTAGCACACGGAAATTCAAAATCTTAAATACAACGGGAGAAATTAAAACTAAAATTCTTCTTCCGATCTTAGAATTTGTTTCAAGTTCTGGGTTTAGTACTGCCGTAGTAACTAACACACTTTTCGGCCTACAAACGCGGTTTCCTTCCCGCCCTTTCTTGGACTCAGTAATCTGTTTTTTCAAGACCAATGTTTTTATTTTCCTACTCCTTCCTGGCAAAGCACGGAAAAAGAAATGCGTATTTTTCAAACATGTCTTGGGGATACTCAAAAGACGCATATAGAGTATTAAATCAGTTTATTTTTGTGGTGATATCTAACATTGCCTTGGAAAAGCCTCCCAGTGGAGTACGAAATCTTGGGGAACCTTTGTGCTTACTACACCACAAAAATAAACGGATTTAATACGCTATATGCGTCTCTTGAGTATTCAGAGTCTGGTGTATTTATAATAATGTCTTGGGGAATTTTTACTGAACATTTATACTAAGTGGCTAATTTGTTAGGACTGGTAGCCCATTTCATGCAATCCGAATGATACGTCATCCGTTTCCGTCACGTTACAACGGCTACACACACTCAAGTTAACGAGAACACTCCCAGGAGTAGGCTTACTCAAAGTCGAATAGGAAAGCGAGGTCATCTAGTGGACTTGAAGTGTGGGCTGAAACTACATGCTCGGGGGAAGTGGTGCTAGTATCAGCAAAACTGCAGCACTAGTAGAAAAGCATATATCGAGTGGCTGATGCAGCAAAAAAATAAAAAAAAACTATAGTGAGCGCATGATCTATAGTAAACGGTAGTTGACTCTTGAAAGAGTGCAGAAGACGACTAACGGATCATTTCAATGACGAACAAACCAGCATTGCAGCGCACCGTATGGGGGGACCGGAAAGTAATGTCGTTTGGGGGGGACTAAGTTTGGAGAGCAGTTGTGAGGTGCTTTTATGTACGTTCAACGTAAAGTACGTGTATGTACAAGTGAATGAACTATTCGCTTTTAACCTATGTAGGTGTTTTTGTCTTCCAGATTTGCAGAACAAAACGAGTGACATAAAACCAGAGGAGAGCCATGTTCGGCATTGTATGCTGTATGAATTTCACAAGGGGGAACAATGCAACCGTGGCCACCAATAACATTTGTACTGTTTATCCGAATGTGTTAAATGTCTGCAAGTGCCAGTGTTGGTTCGCCCAATTCCGGTCGGGCAATTTTGACTTCCCTGATGCCCCTAGTGCAGGAAATCCCATGGAGCTGGACTATGACCTGCTGCGTGAAGCCATTGAGGCAGATCCTCGTCAAACCACTGATGAATTATTCCGACATCTTAATACATCATAGTCTACTGTTCAAGAGCACCTGCAACAGATAGGAAAGGTATGTGAACAAGGAGTTAGGATCCCACACCAACTTTCACCTGACAACAAAGCTCAGGGTTCCACCATCTGCAACTTTCCTCAGCCGACAGGAAAAGGATTTATTTCTTCATCGAATTGTCACTGGAGATGAAAAGTGGGTTCTTTATGTGAAAGACAAACGCAAAAAAAACAGTGGCTTTCTCCAGGTCAGACACCAGTTCCTACGCCAAAACCTGGCCTACACCCCAAAAAGGTTTTGCTCTGTGTTTGGTGGACTACCGCTGGCATAGCTCACTTGGAGCTCTTGTAACCCGGACAGACCGTAACGGCAGACCTCTATTGTCAACAACTGGACCGTTTGAAGCAAGCTCTTACTGTAAAACATCCAGCATTGGTCAACAGAAAAGGTGTCATCCTCCAGCATGACAACGCAAGACCTCACACGGCGAGACGGACCCAGCAGACGATCAGAGATTTTGGCTGGAAAGTTCCGCCCCATCCCTCTTATTCTCCTGACATTGCATCATCTGATTACCTCTTGTTCAGATTTCTGCAGCACTTTCTTAATGGGAAAAGATTCCACAATATTCATGATGTCAAAACGGAGCACTCGGACTTCTTTGCATCACAGCCAACGTCTTTTTATAAAGACGGCATTGAAAGTTTAGTTTCACGATGGGCAAGTGTGATCGATAATGATGGTGATTATGTAACTGATTAAGAAATAAATTTCTTCTGTTACAAACAGTGTTTCTCTTCTTTTCCAAAAACGACATTACTTTCCAGTCCCCCAATAGATTGCACCGTCTGCAATGAACAACACAAAATGTACCCAGTGGACTCAGGAGCACACGACGATGACCGTAAATCACTGGAAAAGGATCATGTGGTCTGACAAATAGAGTTTTTAACTGCACCGTAACAAAGGTATGATGAAAATATGGAGAAAACGGCACAAGAGTACGGATCAGTCTTGCACAGTCACGACCGTTTAGGCTGTCGGGGGCAGTTAATGGTGTGGGCCATCATGTTTTTATCACAGGAGAATTTATGCCCCTTAATTCTTGTGAGCACAAGCCTGAATACTCAAGTATATTTAAACACCGACGCTGATCATGTTCATAATACTATGGTCATAGATACTTCGGCAGAATAACATACGATGCCCACAACACATACGCGGTGTCGAAGTGGTTTCAGGAATATAATGAGTACTTCCTGTTTCATCAGCTACACCTCAATTCCATAGAGCATTTGTGGGATACATTGAACAGGACTTCACACGTTAGGATTCAATGTCTACAATCTGCATGAATTGGAACACGCAATTCGACACACACGTGCATAGGCATTTATTTCCACCGAAAGGTTACCAAAATTTAGTTGAATGAATGCCGCACGAACTGCTGCTGTTCTGATAGCCAAAGATTGTCCAATACATTTTTAAATACGTGATCTTAAAAAATTGGCCGCTGAGTGTATGTGTGGCTTTAGAGATTTTACTGAAAATTTATGTGTAGGTAATTTTTAGTACGATCATAATTCTGCATAAGGGCAACGATAATAAGACATATATAAGAGTATGATCAATTAAAATTAAAAAAGAATGACGTTACATAACTGCAAGCCATGTGACCAGTTCCAAGGGAATTTGAAGATTGCATCATTCTCGAGCAGGAATCGAACCACTTCTCTAGATTGTCGTTCGAGTAGATTCCGCGATGCACACTCATAAAGTCAGCCGAGAGATAATGCGATTCCCGCTGAAAGATGTTGCAATTTTCAAATTCTATATGAAGCTGGTCATATTGATGACAATGTCATTACTATGACGAAAAGTAATTATTAATTTTAATGTTTATATTAAGGCAAAAAAGTATAAGGTGATCATTTGAAACTAAAGAAAACAACACGGTGCGCTCACTGTTTCGATCTTTTCTTACACTGTCGACAACGTCCCGGATCCGTAATTTTTAAAACTCTGGGTCGCGGTGGTTTGGCAGAAAAAATTTGGATCGTTATGATGAGCTGCGCGTAGAGTCGTACCACGTGTCGTATTCGAGGTTAGTTTTATCGAATGCAGTTCGTTTTAAGTCTTGTTTGTGTTTAGTGATCTTTCTGTTTTTCTGTCAATATGTATAAATTTTTAAATATAAGTACAACACGTGACGTTTCAGACGTATCATGCAGTTCTAAAAAGGAAAGGAGACGAAAATACTGGAAGTATGACGACAGTTACTTGGATTTCGGGTTTACATGCACTATATTGTACGGAATGAAGAACGTCCAGAGTGTGTTACTAGTTTCAAAGTACTGGCCACTGAGAGCATGCTTCCCAATGAAATGAATGGACATTTGGAATCAGTTCATGGCAGTTTGGTAAATACACCACGTGAGTATTCTCCCAATTTAAAAGAAATTACTGAACAGAAAGCAACTTTCTCTGAACAAGCTACGGTTCCTACAAAGGCCCTTCTTTCATTTTACAAGGTTGCTTACCGTGCAGCTAAGAGCAAGAAACCTCACACCATTGCAAAAGAACTTATTTTACCAGCTGATATGGTGTCTATTATGATAGGAGAGTCTGCTGTCAAGCAACAGCTAAGTGTTCCTTTGTCAGATAACACTATTAGTCGTCGAATACTCTATATGGCTGCCGATATTAACGACCAGTTGATTGAAAAACGGAAAGATGATTTTACTATTCAGTTGGATGAAGCTGCTGACAGCCGCAATGATGAGCATTTAATTTTTTATATGCGTTTTATAGATGATAACTAGTTTCACGAAGATCTTTTCTCCAAAAGTATAAGGTCTGGAACAGAAGCAACAGACCTCCTTGAAATACTAGATTCTTTTATGAAAGGCATTAACTGGGAGAAATGTGCAGGTGCGTGTGCAAATGGAGGTTGTTCTATGGTTGGTTGTTATGACGGACTGAAAGTTCCGATCCGTAAAAAAGATTGCGCTGTTTGGTCACACTGCATCATTCACAAAGAAGCATTCGCATCAAAAACATCAGCCCTGCCCTTAATGAGGTCCTTCGATCAGTGATCGAAGTGGTAAACTACATTAAAACTCCGTCATTTAAGTCCAGGTATTTTGAACAAATGTGCTCTGATATAGGGACTGAACACACTTCTCTACTTCATTATTGTAACACTCGCTAGATTTCATGTGGAAATGTCTTGAAAAAGAGTGTAAAGAGTATGTAAACTCAGGAGGGAAATTCATTTTTATCTTGCTGAGGAAAAACATTCCAGTTTCGAAAAGTACGTGGACGGTGACTTTGTTTTGAAGCTGGCATATCTTTCTGATATCTTCGAAAAACTCATTTCATTAAATGTGTCCCGGCAAGGTACTGAAACCCCCACATTTTACAACTACCAGACAAATCTTTAACTTTCCGAAATAAATTAGTATTGTGGAAGAAAAAGTTGGATGATAAAGATGTGAATTACTGCTTTCCTGATCTGCACACGTGTTTAGAAAACAATGACTTGGAGCTGAGTGAAGAACAGAAGTCCGTGTTTGTGGACCATTTAACCCAGCTCAGTGTTTACTTTGACAAACCCTATTCATAAGAGGTTGACCAGCGCAACTGAAACAAAGAGCCCTTCAGTACAGAATTCCCATCAACACTCGCCACTGAAGAACAAGAGCAACCTATTGATATTTCATCACATTCCATATTGAAACCGAAGTTTGTTCCCACATTACTACTTGCGTTTCGAAGCTTTGTGAAGCATGAGTATCAAGAAGTAGGTAGCAAGGCCTACGAAATTTGATTCGGCATGGGTTCACAAAATAATTTTTGCAGTCGAGTTTTCAGAAGCTCAGATTTTTTTTTTTTTAATTGGAGGTTTAACGACCACCGTGAGCAACTCAATGGGCTATAAGCAGTCGCCCGTCCCTAATTTGGGGCCACTGGTTCCAGGGACGGGAGATAGCTAGTGCCGTGAGACAAACGCAGCATCCATGCCTCACCGGGATTCGGACCTGGACTCAGCTCGGACGAATGACCAGGAGCCATCGCTTAGACCACTGCGCCACCGGGGCGGCATTCCTTTTGCAGCATCCTACTTATATGTGAGGCAGGGTTTTCAGCAGTGGCAGTAATCAAAACTAAATACAGATCGCGATTGAACATGGAGAAAGTGATGCGAATCGCAATTTCTAAACATTTCTCCAGATTTGAAGACCTGATGATGTAGCAAGCTCATCCTTTTCATTGACTTTGTTACAAGAATAAGATGTCATAAAATTGTAAGCTGATCACAATGTGTTAATGTCTGATTTACAAAATAAACATAATATGTGTCCGAAACTTAAGTTTATTGACCCCACACTTCGTGTCGCTAAAATGTACAAAAAAAGTAAACAATTTTCGTATCTTTTTGGACCAACGGATGCAAAACATATCCATTCAAAAGCTATTAAAAATGTTTTGGTTTGTTTTTTCAATTGATTTTCATACATAAGGAGCCGCGGACGAAAAATCAACAAAAGTAAACCTGACAAAAAATTTTAAACCAATGGGGAAAAATCTTTTCTCTCATTGGCTGACGAGTAACGAAGCAATAGCGGACCCGAGAGAAACACTGAGCAAATGGCCAGTTTTGTCTTATCCGGTGTTGAACGTCGATTTTCCTCTGGGAAACTTATTCTGTGTGTGATGTTTTTTTTTTTTTCAGGTTCCCCTTTCCCGTGTCCTTTCCTTCTTTTCCCCAGTACTCATCTGTGACACAGGTGTACCGGGCATTTTTCTGCGGAGAGAAATATTGCTTGGAATGGCTTGTTGTTACAGGTAAGTATGTAGGGCAGCTTACAACTTCACTTCTTAACGGGTAACCGTCTACTCCTTCCCTCTAATATTTCCATACTTTTCTTTCGTGCTATTCTATCAGGGCAATCTGCTCCTAACTCTCTTAGACTCTCTTTCACCTGCCAAAAGGCGCATGGCGCTGTGGGTTCGGGTTTCTCAACCTAAGCTAGGAACTCCTTATTCGGAAAAAGTTTGAAAAAGGCTGCCCTAGATCAATTCTGACGGCAGACAAGTAGTTACTGTAAAACGGACTATCTAAACTCATTAATACTCCTGGGAGGACAGTTGAACGTCATAATATAACTCCCTCCTCATCCAAAGCACTCCCGACATGTTCAACTGGAATGTGATGTGTGTGTGTGTGTGTGTGTGTGTGTGTGTGTGTGTGTGTGTGTGTGTGTGTGTGTGTGTGTGAGAGAGAGAGAGAGAGGGGGGTGATATTGTATGCACATCAGTTCACAGCTCGTGCCATCAACAGTCTCACTTTCAAAATACCGTTACACCATTTCAACTCTACGCTTTCGTCATTATATAATATAAACGTACAGAAAGTAATAATTCCCTATTATTTCAAAACAATAATAATAATTAAGCACTTGCAACCCTTAGTGGTAAAATTGCGCATGATTTTGAGAAGGCAATACCCACGACTATTTTTCGTAGTTCATAGTATCTGACCGAAAAAGGATTTTTCAATCTGATTTTTAGACGCGCAGAAATAGCTGTAAACGCAAATGTGAACTTATGCCCTCTGGTGGCAAACTTCTACGTTAAGAAAATTTTGAAATTAAATGCAAAACGTTTCACACCAGAAATGCACTCCGCCAAAGAAAAAATTTCTCAAATCGAACTTGTAGAAGCAGAGATATATCTACAGCCCCTGGCGGGAAAACTAGGCATTATTTTAAGCAGAAGGTATTTTGAAAAGGTTTTCGTGGTGAGCAGTATCTGACCACAACTGAAAATTTTCAATTGAATTTCCAGAAACACTGATATTGCTGCTTATACACCAGAAACAGAAATATACACTTACGTCCCCTAGTGGCAAAACTGCTCTTTACCAAAAACTAAACATTATATGCAGAACATTTTCCACAAGGATATCTATCCAACGCAAAAAGTTTTTCAAATCGATCATTTAGAACAGATATCGGGGAAATTGCAGTTTACCTTTATACCTCCAAGCAGAAAAACTAAGCATCGATTGAAAACGAAACTGTAGCCAAAATAGTCTTCGTTATAAATGGTTTTGATGGGAAGAAAGAAATTTTCAGTCCGATTACATGCAATCATATGGGATAAAATGTATTTTGAATTCGACAGCATGTGCATTCATACCCTGTACTGGGAAAAAACCGAAAAGCGGGGATCATTGTTCTCACATTTTCGGTTTCCTCAACGTAAACAAAAAATTTCAAATGGGACTAATAAATGCCGAAATATGGTGTCAACAAACATACGGACGGACAGACAGACAGACGGGAAAAGCGACATATAAGCACGTTTTTTTTTGTTGTTTTTTTACAAAAAACGTGCAGCCATTTCATGTCAAATCAGAAAACCTCACAACCCAGCCTTTTTTGATTTAATTGAGGGTGTGCGCCGCACACCTACAACAATCCGAATATTCGCCCCTGATATATATTGGGTTGTCGGAAAAGTCATGACGTATTTTAGCCATGTTTTGCAAAGGTAATTTATTGATAGAAAGAACAAAGATCAATCAATGACATAATGCCCGTTTTGTTCGATAATCTTTTGCCATCTTTCAGTGAGCTGCAGAATGTCTCGTTCATAGAAGGACCTGTCTTTCGTGGCGAAAAACTGTAAAAGGTGCTGATTTACAGCCTCATCTGAACTGAACGTTATACCACGCAAGGACTGTTGAAGAGAGCGAAACATGTGGAAGACTGACGGCGCAAGGTCAGGCGAGTATGCTGGGTGTGGCAACACATCGCACCCAAGGTCCAATAATTTTTGGCGGGTGATCAAACTTGTGTGTGGTCTCGCGTTGTCGTGATGGAACACAACACCTTTACGATGAACGAGCTCTGGACGTTTCTGGATGATGGATTCGTTCAAACTGTCCAATTGCCGACAGTACACATTCGAACTGAATGTTTGGTTTCGTGGTAGGAGCTCGAAAAACAGGACACCTTTAAAATCCCACCACACTGAGACCAGAACCTTCCGCTGATGAATGTCTGCTTTGGATGTCGTTTGAGACGAAGCAGCACGTCGGGACCAAGACCGTTTGCGCAGCACATTGTTGTACACAATCCACTTTTCCTCACCAGTTATCAGTCGCTTCAAAAAAAGGATCGTTTTCCTCACGTTTAATGAGAATATCGCAGATGTTTATACGCGCCGTCAATTGAGCTTCTTTGAGTTCATGAGGAACCCACACACCGAGCTTTTGCTTACAAATCCCAGCTTCTTCAGGTGGTCGTGAAAGCTTGAATGATGGATGTGCAATGTGTCAGTAATCTCTCGTGTCGTGTAACGTGGGTTTGACTCGATCAATGCCTTGATTTGGTCGTCATCAACCTCGGTTGGCTTCCCGGACCGAGGAGCATCGTTGAGGTCAAAATCACCAGCACGGAATTTTGCGAACTACCGCTGGCACTGACGTTCTTGTAGAGCATTATCACCGTACACTTTACGCAACTTTTCACAAGCTTGACGCCGCGTTCTTCCCTTTACGAAAGTAAAACAATAAAACATGGCGAAAATGCACAGTTTGGTCTTCCATCTTCAATGTGATGTCAAATCTCCGCAAATCAACCAAATCGCCCGCTATTCCTTTTAGACTGCAGCTAGAACTGGCACCTGTCGAATGCCATAGCGATAACAGAGCTGCGCTTGCTCTAGTACTTCCAAATCCGCCCAACAACCACCATCGGGTGCCAAAATACGTCATGACTTCTCCGACAACCCAATACGTATATATCGAATTTGCATCAGATTTTCTCAAAAACTTGGCGAAACTTACAAAGACACATCCTTAAAATTACTGAAAGTTTATGGGGAGGATTGTATAAGTCGTGCACAAGTTTATGAGCGGTATAAATGTTTTAAAGATGGTCGTGAAAGTGTTGAGAGTGATGAACGGTTTGGGAAGCCCGCAACCTGCAAAAGTGAAAACAATGTCGAACTTGTGCGTACGCTGTGAGGGAAAATCGCTAAATCACTATGCGTGAGTTATCAAAGACTTATGGCAAAGTAAATTTCTCCATCATTTTTATGCCAGGGGTGGGATTCGAACCCCCAACTCTCGGCTCCGGAGCTTTGAGTGCTATCCACTATAGTACACTGGCATGTGCTCTCACTGCTGTCTGCCTTAATCTCATGTGCGTCCTGCGGGGCAGGCACGTCACGGACTCCAACATTAGTTCCGGTTCAGTTCAGTCGGCTCTTATGGACGATTTGTGTATGAAACGCGTCTCATCCAAATTTGTGCCAAAACTGCTCTCAGCTGAGCAAAAACAGCCCTGTGTTTCAACCGCTAGTGACAAGCATCGAAAATGACGAAAACTTTTTAAAAACCATTATAACTGATGATGAATCGTGGGTTTATGGGTAGGACCCTGAAACTAAGGCCCAGTCTTCACAGTGGAAGACACCAAACTCTCCCAGACTCAAAAAAGCACGACAGAGCCGCAACAATGTCAAGACGATGCCGCCTGTTTTTTTCAATCATGAGAGAATTGTGGATCACGAATATGCTCCATCACACCAGATAATAATAAACAAAGAGTACTACTGTCAAGTTTTGCGGCGTTTCAGAGACGCATTTCGTCGCAAAAGGCCGGCATCGCATGAGAGTGGCAACTGCACTATAACAACGCGCCTGCCCATGCATCGCAACTCGTGCAGTAGTTTCTTGCTAAGCAACGCATTGCACGAGTCAGACAGCCACCTTATTCACCAGAACTCGCTCCCTGCGACTATTTCCTCTACCCCAAAATCAAATACTACTTGAAAGGGAAAAAAAAAATCCAAGTTATTGAGGAGAGGCAATGGAATGCGACAAAGCAGCTGTTCGCTATTCAGAAGATTACTTCAAAAAATGCTTCGAGTAGTGGAAACAGCGCTGGGCTAAGTGTGTGGAGGCGGCTTTGAAAAAGAGCTACTTCGAAAGCGATTACGCTTTAAATCTGTAGGTCTTGTACCTTTTTTCTTGCTCCAACAAGGATGAAATTTTTTAGACACAGCTCTGCAAACTTTTGAAAAGCCACTTTTTACCTCTGGGTACGCAATATTAAATTGTTTGTAAATCTCTCTCAAATTGTTTAACAAGAAGCCCCCAGCCCCTTTTCTTGGATCTCTTTTTTCAGCTCATACTGTTACTGCAACAATCCTTTTCCCCAGGCACTGGCCCACCAACATGGTCATGGCAATAAAAAAATTTTTGCACCAGATCGTCTCTTGTTTCCAGCCTTTTATCTTTCCAGAATTTTTTAGGTTTTGGGTTGAACAAATTTCCGTTTGCTTTGTCTTTAAAAGTGGTGAATGTTCTTTCTTGTCATGAAATTTAAAAACTAAGAAATCACCCTGCGAGTTTTGGAAACTCTTGGCAGTACAAATAAGGATTTGTAGCTTTTAAGCTCTTCATTTTATATCATTGAACATTTCTTTAAGCAGCGTAATAATTTCTGTTTTCGGGTCAAATATAGGGAGTTCACCATCAGGAAAAGATTAACCGTTTTTCTTCTGTAGAAAGCGGTTTTTTTGGGGTTTTTTTTTTTTTTTTTTCATAATTGCATAAGCTATTTTTGTTTATGCAGTTTTTCTTTTTTACAGGAGTTTAACCAACTGACTGTTAAGAAACATTCAAAATTTCTACTGCACTTTCAGAAATTTCCTTACTCGGATCACCTTCACTATTACTCTGGCTAACGTAAAGTTAAGTCTCAGCTTCAACATGTGAGCATGAGTGGTTGTATTCAATTTCGAAATTCACAGGATAATATTTGGTCTTGGAAAGCTTTTTTTCATAACTTGTCACTGATTCTATTTATGAATAGAAAGTTTAGCCACACACACACATCCGCTCTGAGGAAAACGGGATGTATATTCTTCTTTTCATCATACGTGTCCCTGTTCTTGAAGAGCTAAAACAGAGGGCTTAAATCTGTGACATTTTAACACTTAACGAGACAAAAAAATCAGCAACAATTACCCCAGAAAAATACCAGCAGTATTGTTTTTTAGAAACTACTATTTGCATGCCATCACACCTTTCAAAAACAGAAAATTACAAAAAGAAAAAAGATCATAACATATTACACCTTTTGTAACAAGTAACAGAACGATGCCAGAAGTGTCACATGCTGCAGCTGACCGTTGCATTTGTCTAATGAAGGTAAACATAGCTGTAATTAAAGTCAAAAGCAAACTGAAAACTAAACCCGCGACTGGTCAAAACCCAAGGTGCTTCTGATTTAGAAGAGATAGCAGGGTTTGTATGTCACCCTGTGAAAGCAGTAATACGTAAGGGGTGTTAAACTTGGTGCAAAAAACATTAAAAAAAATCAGCAAAGCATCAGGGGGGGGGGGGGGACAAATCAGGGAATTTGTAATCAGGTGCTACTGAGAGAGACACAAACAGACACACAAAACCATTTGCATAAAACCCCATTTTCGCATTTTAACCTTAGCACGGCCCTTTCATTTTTACTCCCAATAGCCTTACCTCACACACCCAACACATGCAATGGATGGATGCATTCATTGTATCATATGGTGGATAAACTTTACATTTTATAAATAAATTTAAACATGTTAATTAATTGTTTAACACTTGCAAAATGTCATTTTGTCACTTTTGGAGAATTTTTGGTTGAGATTTACTTCAGTCAAATGTTTTACAAATAATGATCTCGGAAAGGTCCCAACTTGAAAGTTGACATTTCAAAATTTTAAAATTAGTTTTTTTGTTTTTTGAAGGTCAAAGGTTTCTGTGACCTTGAAAAGGTCAACATACTTTTTTCAAGCACATGCTATTAATTAAATCTCATATAAAATGCTGTAAAAAGACAAATTTCAACCTTCTAGCCCAAATAGGTAACGAGATACAACTACTCGAAGACTGTCCAGAAGTCACGATTTTCCAAATTTCAAGGTCATATAAGTTGAAACACATGGGTGGACACAGCTAAAATTTGGTATTTAGGCGTAAATCTGCATGTCTAACAATCACAACAGATGTCAAAGAAATCAAAGAGGTCTGGACGAAAATGACCATTTTATTGGTTGATTAAACACAAAAAGTGACCCGTGCTAAAAATAAAAATACTGTGGGTGAAAATTTTCGGAAGGGGTCCTGACCCCTAAGACCCTCTTCCCATGGCTACGTCCGGACACTGATGTACAGATGCTTATTTCGGGATCGGATGCTGCGACATCACAGCACAGAAGGGCTACTTCATTCACTGTTTAATTTTGTTTCCCAGCCGCGTGGAGTTTCTGAAACACACCGCCTGAAAATCCACAAAGTGACTTCATCATGGTCATTAATATAAAACAACTCAGTGATAACAGAGAAAAGTTCTGATACTTGACTTCAACAGGACAGTAGTAACTTTGAATATTCAGGGTGCACAGAATTGAGGTGGTGTGTGTGTAATCCAGAACTGTCTACAACATATACAGTTCGGTCGCTTGCCTCCCAATTCCCCGTACCCGCACCTATTTGGTATGTGGAAACACCCCGCTCAGTGAATATGTAGTCCTACTTCTAGCTAAACACAAGAGCACCAGAATAACATTTCCAATAAGTGATGTCCTGGCTGTTCAACCGCGATCTAGTTTAAACCTTCACGGGAACGAATAGCTCTAAATTTGGGAACACATAAAAAGATTTAAGACTGAGAAATTAGACACAGTCTCCAGAAGGAACCCCTCACGCCAACGTAATTTCTCGTGGAACAATCAAACAACAGGAAAACAGGTGTAACTCAAGTAAGGTAATATACTGCGTAGTATTCGACCTGGGGTATTAAGCGACTACCATCAGCTGGGACGCCGGAGTTGAAAAATTTGGGGAAAACAAATTTTGGAGAGGGAGGAGTACAGAATTTGATAATTTCGAGGTTCACCTTGCCATCCGTGTTTTTAGGAGAATTAAAGTTTGTTTGTTTGTTATTGTTATTGTTATAAAATACTGGAAGGAAGTGCCCACAAACTTTTTTCTTCTTTTTTGCGGGGAGAGGGGTATAAATCAAGGGGTATAAAGTTACCCAGGGTCAATATACTTTCTACCGTGCAATGCCCATAAGCATTGCAGGGTAGGAAGAGTCACCCATCTTTAGTGACTGATTCCAAGGAAGCGAACTGAAAAAACTAAATCAAGTCTTACTCAATATTTGAGACCTACTACGTCTCAAGCCACTGAAAAAACGGCCAATTCGTGAGATCGAACCATCAACTAAAACGCCCAGCTGTTTTTTCACTGACAAATTTATGAAATTATTATAAATAGCATTGAGTTTGATTGCTTCCCATAAAATGGTGCACAGTTCAATGGTCGAAGCACACGCACGCCAATAAGCATGTTAAATTTAAACAAACATAAAATCAAGAACCAATAATTATATTAAAATTGCCTACACCCTTCATCTATCTTGAATGCCTATTATATTTTGTGTCTTAACGGCGGATTCTGCATATACTCTTCGGTTGACAACTTCATGGAATTTGTATTTAAAAATGGAAAAATAATAATAATAATAATAATGGCTTTTGTAGGAGTACGACTTATTGATCGCAACATATCACATTATTCAAACTTAAATTTTGCTTTCTTATAACATTTTGTTAATAACCAGCAAAAGCTGCTGTGTTATCTCTCTGTGATCATAGAAACCGCAAGATTCCCATAACAAGTGATACATAGTTCCGTTAGCTGTTAAAGGTCGACAAGCTAAGTTTAGAAACTAAGCAAACGACAACAACTGGCGTCGATGATTCTTGAGCAAATCTTTGTTAATGACTGTTTATCACATTAGTATGAAAGTAAACAAACTTCGTGAACAGCACCAATGTGATAACAGAAGCTAATCGTTTGATGGCGGCTACGGCTTTGTTCTACAGAGGTCAAGGCGGGGTGAAGGCAATCCACTGGCAAGACGAGGGTGACACACAAGTTTATCGACCCGAAATTACATTCGCAAGAAACGAATTAAAAGAAAGAAAGGAAGAAAGAAGAAACCACATAATTCTACTTTTGCTGGGCGCACCCGCAAAGAAAAAGACATGGCTGCCGACAAAACCGGATTGCATCAGATTTCTTTTAATCATGGAGGCATACCGTACAAAGTGTATACCTCTTGAACCAGCGTCTATTGGCCTTGGTTTTGATTCCTATAAATTCATAAAAAATCGAACTCTGATCAAGAAATGTAAAGCAAACGAATGCGGTCTCACTCAGAAAGCTTAGAAAACGTTCCTTTAGAAATTGCTTCCACAGGCACACATCAGCGCAAGCGAGCGAGCGAGCGCACACACACAAACTTTGAGAAAATATTCATATTAATGCAAATGAACTTATTTTATGTAGTTAAAAATAAACAAATTTGAATACAAACGCACCCATCAGCTCTGATGACTTATACCAAGTGCTCATCGATGGTGAGAATATCGAGTGAGACAAACTAGCGTTTTCATAAAAGCAGTGAAACGCGATATGTTAAACGATATTCTGTGCGCACACTCCAGTTATAAACTTCATTTTCATAACCTCTTGGGAGAATTATAGTCTTTGCAATATGAATGAATAGAACTGACTGTTCTACTTTCGTCACTTATTTGATATTAATTTTCGCTGTTTCGTTGAACAATGAAATCCTTATATTTCTTTACAAAGTGCAATCACCCTGCACCGATACTTTTTGAGAAACTTGAGCATTACACAGAGCGACCGAAACACGATTTTTATTGAACAAACTAACAGCATCACAGTGATCTTTTTACTCAAGAGACGCATACAAGCGTATTAAATCCGCGTATTTTTGTAGTGTAGTTAATGTAACTACACCACAAAAACAAACGGATTTAATACGCTATATGAGCCTCTCCTTGACAAATGTCAACCCCGCCTTCTCGTGGTGCATCCTGTTCCCACTAAAGGGGCTCTGACGACCGCCCATAGCGGTATAACTATACCACCGGGATTAGAGGAAATTCTATCCCACACTCACTAACCCGCTTGGCCAGAGTGGTGAGTTATGGCCAAACCCCTCCAAAATGACTCCACAACTTAAATCTTGGCCCTCAGTCTCCGGCAGCTGGAATGTACCTGGCCAAGGCAGCGGCCAGTGCGACATGAAGGCAGAGGGTGCTAAGAATCCCCGGAGGACCGGACTAGGCTGCCATCTGATGCTGACCTTGGCAACGTACAATGGACGCTCCCTATCTTCTGATTCAAGGCTTCTTGAATTGGAAGAGGAACTACAAAGGATCAAGTGGGACATCGTGGGGCTAAGTGAGGTAAGGAGAAAAGGAGAAGATCTCATCGAACTGAAAAGTGGACATCTCTTCTACTATCGTGGGACAGATACTGGCAGGACTAGTGGTGTTGGATTTATAATAAACAAGAAACTGAAGGATAAAGTTGTAGAAGTTGAAAGTTCCTCTGACAGAGCTGCACGGCTTGTTATCCAACTCTCGAAAAGATACCAGGCTCAGATTATTCAAACTTATGCACCCACCACAAGTCATCCTGAAGAAGAAATTGAAGAATTTTATGAGGAAATTTGTCATCTAAATAATAAAGGTAAGCAGCACTTGAAAATAATTAAGGGAGATTTCAATGCAAAAATAGGGCAACGGCAACAGAATGAAACTTCAGTAGGTAAATTCGGTCACGGCAACAGAAACCAGCGTGGAAATACTCTCGTTGAGTTTGCAGAGGCAGAAGGGTTTTTCATCTTGAACTCCTTCTTCAAGAAAAAGCCACACAGGAAATGGACATCGAGACATCCAAATGGGACGACAAGTGAAATTGATTTTATTATGTGTAACAAAAAATTCGTCATAGAAGACTGCAGTGTGCTAAACAAGTTCAACACAGGTAGTGACCATAGATTGGTGAGATGTAAGATGCACCTCAACACTAAACTTGAACGTGGCAAGCTCATAAGACAAACAAAATCTATTGACATAACCAACCTTAAAAAACACCATAATACCTTCAAGTTGGAACTGAAGAACAGGTTCTCTGCTTTAGAAGGCCTAACATCGGAAGAAGTGGACATCTCTGAAGTTAACAGAAAAGTAACCAAAGCTCTTATGGAAACAGCAACAAAATTAGCTGGGTCTAAGAACAAGTTGCATGTAAATAAATTATCAGGAAAAACGAAAATGTTGATGCAAAAAGAAGAGAGATGAGGACAACTAAAGAAGATGTGACTTCCAAAGTGGAATATATAGAGCTATGCAAGACAGTACGAAAAAGTATCACTGAAGACGTAAGAAAATTCAACTGTGAACTAGTGAGGAAAGCAATTGAAAACAACCAAAGCCTAAAGATAGCAAAGGGACATCTCAGTAAGGGAAGAAAACAGATTATGGCACTGAGAAAAGAAGATGGTTCTGTAACAAGAAATAGAGGCGAAATTTTGACAAGAGTGAAAGATTTCTACTCAAATTATATGAAAGGGATGATACATGCACTCCAGACATCATGAAAGATACCAGTACCAGAGTTCCTCCAGTCCTTCCAGCAGAAGTTGCACATGCAATCAAGAACATGAAGCGGGGAAAAGCTCCAGGAGAAGATGGAATTACTGTAGACATCATACAAGAAGCAAGTGGAGAAATCGAAACAGTACTCGCCCAAATTTTCACTCGATGCCTTAATGAAGGAAAGATTCCTGAGGATTGGAACACCGCTACAATGATCCTGCTACATAAGAAAGGTGACATTGAGGATCTCAGGAACTACAGACCTATCAGCCTCCTATCGGTGGTTTATAAAATCTTCACTAAAGTTCTTTCACACCGCTTGAAGGTAACACTGGACATGGCTCAACCGAGAGAACAAGCTGGATTCAGGAGTGGCTACAGCACAATAGATCATATCCACGTACTGAGAGAACTAATTGAAAGAGCGAGGGAATATGAACTTCCATTGTGCATGGCTTTTATCGATTATGAAAAAGCCTTTGATTCGGTGAAACCATCAGCAGTTACAATGGCTCTGAAATCCTGCGGTATTGAAGATGCATACATTAATATTATTAATAACATCTATGAAAATGCAAGTGCAAAGATTCGGCTGTTTGAAAATACAACACACATAAAAATTGGAAAGGGAGTGAGACAAGGTGACACCATATCTCCGAAGCTCTTTAATGCCACATTGGAAAATGTCTTTCAATCACTGAACTGGGAAAACAAAGGGATAAAGATTAATGGAGATTATCTAACCCACCTTCGTTTTGCTGATGACGTAGTCATTTTTGCAACTACCCCATCAGAGCTGCAGAGTATGATCCAGGAACTTGCTGACAAGAGTAAAGAAGTGGGATTAAAAATGAACTTTCAGAAGACAAAAGTGATGTTCAATGCTTTTACAAGAAATGAAGATTTATCGATTGATGGAGAAAAACTGGAGATAACAGATACATATGTTTATCTTGGACAGCAGATATCAAGTGAGGGTCACATTGATGAAGAAATTAATCGGCGTACAAAACTTGCCTGGAGAGCTTTTGGAAGAAACAGCATAATTTTCAAGAGCAATATGCCATTATGTCTTAAAAGAAAAGTGTTTGATCAATGCATCCTTCCAGTGCTTACGTATGGTGCAGAGACGTGGACCTTAACTAAAAGAGACATACAAAGGCTGCAGACAACTCAAAAAAGCATGGAGAGGTGCATGCTTGGTGTGACCAGGAGAGATAAGAAGAGGAACTCGTGGATCCGAAAAATGACAAGAGTGGAAGACATCATGATCAGAGTTAAATCCCTGAAATGGCAATGGGCTGGACATACTGCCAGAAGGACAGATCATCGATGGACAGCCGAAATTTTAGATTGGATTCCAAGGGACAGGAAAAGACCCAGAAGAAGACCACATGGGAGATGGGTGGATGAAATTCGAAAGTATGCAGGGGTGACATGGAGGAGACTGGCACAAGACAGACCGTTGTGGAGGAAACTTGGGGAGACCTTCGTCCAGCAGTGGATTGATAATGGTTGACAATGATGATGATGATGCGTCTCTTGAGTATTTACAGTCTGGTGTATTTATAATAATGTTACTGATCTTTTTCTCCCCTCCCCTTCGATTTTTTTTTCTGGACAGATTTTTCGATTATCTTTGTCTATCCGAAGTGCACATATTCCACAAATTTTCCAAGAACAGCCCTACACTCCTCCGATGCTCTTCGCAAAAAATCGTAAAAAAAGAAAAAAAAAAAAAAGAAGATTCCCATTTGTAACAATTGATTGTGCACGATCGCCCGAAGTTTAAAATCTAATGACAAAAGTCTGGAAGAGTTGGCTTTTAAACAGAACAACGTACCTTGAATATAAAACTTTCCCATTGCCATTAATAATTAAGATCTAAAATTAATTCAGTAAGTTTGATGACGAAAGACAAGAAAGATGTTCTAATACAAGGAATCAAATACACAGTCAAAACGACGAACTGGGACGAGAGGTTCCACTCCCCGAGAAAGTGATATCTCCGTGAAAGCAAAGCGTGTGTGCAACCAAATAACATGCCAATGACAGGAATAAGAAGAGTTCAAGATCGTGGATCCTTCGAAAATGTATTAATATAATTATTTTTACTTTAATTAAATTACCCTTACTTCCTCAACGCACTGTCGACAAGGCACACGCAGTAATTTTCGTAAAAATCAATTAAGTCAAAATCCATTGGACACATGGCGTCATGTCTCTGCCACCCTGATTATGGTGGAATCGACTTGCACCCTAAAATTTGGGGAATGATATCCCAAAGAGAAACACAAATACAAAACATCATAAAATGTGTTCATCTACCGATGTCTCAAAACCAAGCAGCTTTGGGAATTTCAGTGGGTTCCGTTGCTCCTAATTAAAAAGCATCACATGTTTGAAATCTTTGATTTTCCGCTAAAACACACGGCAATCCACGTGTGAAGGAACAAATTCCTGAAACATGTTCGCTTTGCAAGGCAGTTTTGCTCTACGTCTCGTCTCATTAAAATTCGTTTTCGGCTAAAAAAACCTCGAAAGAAATCTAGCTATAAAGACATGAAAATACAGTTAAATTTCACCTGCTACAACGGTCTCAATGTATCAAGATAATCAGATGGATGAAATAATAGAGGAATAAAAATCATCTCATCGCATTAAAACTTGTAAATTAATCATTTACAAATTACAAGCTCTTAAACTGAGGAGGTAAGAAGTAGAAAGCGTCACAAGAGAAAACTTCAACACGAGGATACGAAAGTCAAGACGTACCTACCAGCTGTGTAAAGGTACGCACGATGAGTTGCTTCCGAAATATGATGCAAGTTTTTCGTTTTCAAGAATAGTTGGAAAGGCTTGCGTTTTGCTGTCTTTATTCTTATTAAATAATGAACCAGATTTCGGACAAATACTTCATTAAATTCGACGATTATTATAATCTGCGATATTAGAAAGATGCGACTATGATGCTCAGTTGACGTGACGACTGACCAGGATATCGTGAGCAGCTGTTCTGAGAATGTGGATAATAAACTCTAAGTACGAATTTCCTTCCGAGGTTCGTATTTGGTGCAACTTCTGTTCAATCATATCTGCAAAGGTGCTTTCACGTACACTTTCGGAACGTCTGAAATTCAACACATAATTCAATCCGCTACGAGATTACTATTCCGTCTGAAAGTCTAGACAGCTATCTAATTCGCGACGACATTTGATCAGTAATCCTGAAGTGTCTTAACACAAAGTAACCTTTGAGTTTTTCTACATTCAACATTTTTTTAAATCCGGGCATCAAACTTCAAAATATCATACCTGAGTTTTAAAAAAAAAGTATATATATATATAGCGTGGCATGTAGCATCGCTCCAAATAAGAACAAGAAAGATGACACCGAATTTTCGGGTGTAATAAGCACGTCTTTTGAATCCGTTCTAAAGGCAAATTAAATTTATCAAAGCAATTCAAAGTCAATGGAACCGGTATGGAAAACAATAGTATCTCACGGAAGAAAAAAGTTTTTCAATCGGGTTTTTAATCCCTCAGATATTGCTGTAAACGGAATCGTGAGCTTACGCCCTCTGGTTACATACAGACTTGTGCGTTAAGAAAAACATGAATTTATATGAGAAACATTTCGCATCGGAAACGCTCTCCAACACAGAAATAATTTTTCAAATCGGACTCTTAGAGACACAGATATCGACAAAAATAAGATGTGACTTAACGTCCCCTGGTGGGAAAACCATGCATTATTTTAGGAAGAAATTATTCTCAAAAGGTTTATCCATATGAGCGGTATCGGTCCAAAAAAAAAAAAAAAAAAAAAAAAATTAGTCAAGTTTTCAAGAGCCCAGATTTTGCTACAAATACATCAGAAGCAGAAATTAACACGTATGCCCCCTGGTGCCCAAACCATTCTTTACCAAACATTAGAAATTATATGAAAAATATTTTCCATCAGGTCTTGTACGCGATACAGGAAGAATTTTTCAAATCGGAGTTTTAGAAGTAGAAATAAGACAGTAAACGGAATTTACCTTTGTGCCCCCTGGCGGAAAGTCTATGATTTACTTGAAAATTTTGAATTTATAGGAAAAACATTTCGCATCGGAAACACTATCCAACAAAGAAGTAATATTTCAAATCGGACTCTTAGAAGTAGAGATATTGACAAAAATAAAATATATATCTACGTCCCCTGGCATAGAAACCATGCATTATTTAAAGAAAAAAATGTTCCTGAAAGGTTTGTCGACATGATTAGTATCAGTGAACAAACGACTTTTTTTTCAAACGAGATTTTAGAAGCTCATATTTTGCTGCAAATACATCAGAAATGGAAATTAAGACTTCGCCACCTGGTGGCCAAACCATTTTTTACAAAAATTAGAAATTATGTGCAAAGGATTTCTCATCAGAGCTGTATCCGGTGCAGAAAGAATTTTTCAAATCGGAGATTTAGAAACAGATACAGGAGGAAAGCAATTAACCTTAACGCCCCCTAGCGGAAAGTCTAAACACTATCCAACAAAGAAGGAATTTTTCAAATCGGACCCTTAGAAGTAGAGATATTGACAAACGTAAGATATACATCTACGTCCCCTGGAGTAGAAACCATGCATTATTTTAAGAAGAAAATGTTTCTAAAAGGTTTGTTGACATGAGTAGTATCGGTCAACAAAAGACGTTTTTTTCAATCGAGAATTTAGGAGCTCGTATTTTGCGGCAAATACATCAGAAGTGGAAATTAAGATTTATGCCCCCTGGTGGTTAAACAATTTTTTTACAAAAATTAGAAATTATGTGCAAACGATTTCCCATCAGGAGCTGTATTTTGTGCTGAAAGAATTTTTCAAATCGGAGATTTAGAAGCAGAGATGTAGGAGAAAACGCAATTTACCTCTATGCCCCCTAGCGGAAAGTCTATGAATAACTTGAAAATTTCGAAATTATATGAAGAACATGTCACACTGAAAACAATATCAAACAAAGAAGGAATTTTTCAAATCGGACTCCTGGAAGTAGAAATATTGACAAAAATAAGATATACATCTACGCCCCCTGGCGGAGAAATTGTGGAATATTTTAAGAAGAAAATATTCCGAAAAGATTTATCGATGTGAGTGGCATCATTCCACGGAAGAATTTTTTCAACCGATATTTTAGAAGCTCAGATTTTATGGCAAATAACATCAGAAGCAAAAATTAACACTTACACCCTCTGGTGGCTAAAGTATTATTTACCAAAAATTTGAAATTATATGCAAAAGATTTTCCATCAGGAAGTGTATCTGCTGAAGAAAAAAATTTTCAAACCGGAGCTTTAGAAAAAAAGTTATCGGAGAAAACGTAATTTACTTTTACGCCCCCTAGCGGAAAATATATGCGTAATTTGAAAAAGCAACTACACTATCTACCAACAAGTAATTGGATACCCCTGCAATCGACGATATCTGCGGTCCTGATACACGTCACGGCCGCCGCCGCCGTTAAATATCGTGTGGGAAACAACAACGCAACCAGTTCGGAGCTCTCCGATTTCGAGAAAGGTGTAATCGTCGGGTATCACAGAAATGGCCGACCATACGTGACATATCCAGCGAGTTGGAGTACCCAAAATTGACAGTGGCCTACGTGATTGGCAAGTGGAAGATGAGAGGTAACTGTCGGAATGTGCCCCGACCCGGCAGACCCACAAAACTGGGAGTTAGAGACCGACGGGTGCTGGCCAGCGAAATTCGGAAGAACCGCGCCAAATCGATAGGCCACATTCGCGAGGAGTTTCAACAGGCATCCGGCAGTGTTCTTTCGATGAATACCATCCGTAAGGAAGCCCATCTGCTCGGTTATCATGGACGTGCTGCCACCCACAAGCCTTTGATCACCAAGTCCAATAGCGGTGCTCGGTTAACGTGGTGCAAAGAACGTCGACAGTGGACCGCTGAACAGTGGAAACAGGTTCTCTGGAGCGACGAATCAAGGTTCACTTCTCTACCGTTCGGATGGCAGGGTCTGAGTTTGGCGTCTGCCTGGAGAACGCCTCCTGCCGGAATGTATTGTGCAAACTGAGAAGTTCGGCGACGGTGGAATTATGCAACGGGGGTGTTTCTCCTGGTATGGCACGGGACCCTTGGTCGCAATTCCTGGTAGACTCAACGCCGAGACCTACTGCACCATTTTGGATGACCATGCGCTTCCTACGTTGTGGCAGTTTTAAGGGGTGGACCCATGTTACTTTCCGGATGGCAATGCCACCTGTCATGTTGCGAGGTCCACCACGGCTTAGTATGGTAACAATGGGGTTAATCGAATGGACTGGTCTACACAGAGCCCGGACCTTAACCCTATCGAGCACCTCTGGGACGAGTTCGAGCGTCGACTTAAGGGGTGTCCCCACCGTCCGAAATCGGTGAAGGAACTGACCTGTCTTCTCCAAGCCGAGTGGAAGAAAATACCGCTAGCCGCCGTACAACGCTTGGTTGAGAGTATGCCCCGGAGGGTCGCAGCTGTAATCGCCGCTCGTGGAGAGGCTCCACCAACTATTGAAGGTGAATAAACTTCGTTTTCCTTTGCTATCACAGGTGTCCAATTACTTGTTGGTAGATAGTGTATACCTAAATTACTCTTTGCCATAAATGGAATCGAAAGATAAAAGATTTTTTTCAATCGGATGTTTAGAAGCAAATATGTGGAATGAAACTCATTTTTGAATTCGACATCATCTGCATTTACGCCCTCTAGCGGCGAAATTGTACAGCGTAAAAAAAAAACGAAATAGAGGATCATCATTCTCATATTTCAAGCTTCCGAATGCAAGAAGAATTTTTCAAATCGGACTAATAGTTGCAGAGATATCGTGGGTACAGACGGACAAACCGATAACATAAGCACGATCTTTTTTTACAAAAGACGTGCTAAAAAGTAGTTGAGGCAGTAGCACGCTACAAAACAAAATACCTTGTAGGTGAAAATCACGCTACAAATCGTGCTGCTTTTAAAAAGTGGTTAAAAAGGTACTCTTCAAATTACGTGACATTTCCAGACTTCCTGGTATGGAGTCCGTGTGTGTTCTGCCTACAATATTGTACCTAACTTCATTTACATTGTGAAAGCTCGCTAAACTGTTAAGAAGGATGGATGAAAACATGCCGCAGTAACATAGAGGACAGACAAGTGGCTCAAGACTGTCAGTTGTTGAGGAAACTTGGGGAGACCTTCATCCAGTAGTAGACTGATAAAGGTTGACAATGATGATTATAATATATATATACATATAAAGTAAGTTTTCCTCTGTTCTAGCCGAGAACTGATCAACTGTGGTCACGTCTTGACTCAGAAAAAATTGGCGCAAGAATTACACCTGGCTAAAGAGAGCCGAAACATGACAAATGCATAAACAACAGTAGCTTAGACGGTAAAGATGCCACCCTGTGGGCACTGGAAATGTTATTTTTTTTGTGCGATGGATCCATTCGTTCATTCTAAAGCATTAAAACTCAATGACATCTAAATTATCAATACTTCAGTGACGTCTATTAGGCAATACTTCAGTGCGTTAATAAGTGTGAAATACCTTTTGCGAATACAACCGCTTTTGTAACAGACAAGGCATCTTATATACAAATCAAAAGCGTGGGGAGAGAATCAAAGCCGAATTTTTTGAGGATATACGGTATTTCAGGGTAAATACCGAAATTTCGCAATTTACCCCGTGTCCGCCCCGCGAATTTTGCCTTTTTTTCCCCCGTGATAAAATTACTACCCTAGCTAAAGCCGTAAAACGTCCCTAATTTTGGACCACTGGTTGCAGAGGAAAGGGGAGAGTGCCAGTGTTGTAAGACAAAACACAACATCCATGCCTCACCGGGATTTGAACTCCGTCCCATCTCGGATGGATGGTCAGCAGCCAGCGCATTGATTACTGCGCCACTGGAGAGGCCACTAAATTTTCTCATAGTTTAACTGAATAACTGTTATTATATACAAAAAAGGGTAATACAAAAGTAGAAAGAATATCAGTACCAAGAGATGGTGATGCAGATTGAGTTAAATCTGCTGGATGTATTTAATTTTGCCAACGGTGAATCACTTTTTCAGCAAATTATTTATTTCACACTACCCCGCTCTCTCACGGGATTTCGGCTAATGTCACATGGCATCATCAACAACACAGCCAAACGGCAGAATTCCTACGCACTACGTCGTAGCCTCTGGATTTGGCGCGGCCAGTTAGGAAATTTTCAAGTGCTTTTAAGGATATGAAAAGATCGTGGGAACCCTGTAACAGTACAGATAGCCCTTAAATTGGGCATGCCTACATTTCAGTCAGTTGCTACAATTCCACAAGCACTGAAGCCCACAACAGCAAGCGCATTTAACTAGTGGTCAATTCTGACAGCTTAATGGACCAAAACCTTTAAAGAAGCCATACAGTGCCAACCATAAGGTTTTATTAAAACAGTGTAAAGCTATGTTACAGAGAAACAGGATATTTAAAATAAAATATCCAAACTACAAAACTGCAGATATTTCAAGTAAAATACACTACTTCCTCTAATAATTCATAACTGAACATCCTTCACCAAAAAAAGCAGAACAAATAAGTGGTGCTAACAGCTCTCATTATCGTTCAAAGTCTCACAAATTCGCAGTCTCAGGCGCACACAGCCCGGATTGTTTTTTTTTTTTCTTTGCAGAAAAAATTGCTTGTGTGTACACACACGTATCTGCGTGTGCGCGATATATTGTTTTTTGTAATTCCATGAACACGTAGAGAAGGAAAAACATTTATTTCATCATACCTTTTAAAAATAATTTTTTTAAATTTTACAAAATGACTTCTCGCTTTTAATAGAAACCAATCATTACGTATAAATTTTGCGCACTGCTTATCTACCTACAGGTAACTCAGTTAATGTTAATGATTTTTTACAAAACCACTTTAAACTACTGTTTTTCTTTCATCTCTAAACTACGGAACTACATACGTTAAATTACTTTTCATATTCCACCCCAATCACACAAAAAAGCGAATTTCTACTTGAACAACTATCCATAAATTGAAGACATTTTGACGAACAGATCTCGCGCGTGTGCGCACTGTCCCCATGAGTGCTGATAATAACAATTTTGAATAGGATTGATCTACTAAAGGTGCTGAACAGCTTACCGAAATTTCATCGCAATCATGCTTTGATTTTACGCAAGCCATCGCGCATAAGGACGGAATAATGAATCACCTCCATGTCCTATCCTTTGACCATTTTCAACAGGGATTCGACGAATTAATTAGTATGGACCCCAATATGTTATTTTCGTCGAATCCAGCGAAGACATTGTGCGGATGGACAAAGCTGTAACATATTACACTTTCTCAACATACGGTTGGAAAGCGTAGAAAACTGACTGACTAACGGACCAGCAAAATAAATCATTGCTCTGGAGAAGCACCGAATCGAATGAACATTGCGCTTATTTTTTTTTCTTTTATAACTTCCTGTTATACAGCATTTCTTCGTTAGGTCAAATTTATTGCCCGAGAAAGAGTTACAAAACCATGCCCTAAATGTCCTTAATTTTTACAAAACTCACAGCTTTTGTTTAATTTCGTCATATTGGGTATCGATTAAGCTCAAAAATTCCTCAGATTTAAAATTCATTAGAATTCTTTTTTACGATAACTACGTTCTGAGATAGCATTTCGAACTGGGAGTAATAAAGACAGGTGCTCTAATGACGGACAACCCACGTCGGCCTACCTGAGAAGTTCCTACTTGGGGACAAACAAAGCATTATCTGAAAAAGGGGAAGGGGTAAACAGCGAGAGATAAACAAGCCCAGCTACGGCACTTCAGTTTACGTGTGGCCCAAGCTTTAGGCGTTTGAAATAACACAAAGCGATAACCCCCAAACATATCGGAAGACTACGGACAAATGTTTCCCACAAAAACACATGTAACTGAAAAGTTTATTCGTAACTTACATCGGTGCTTTATTTTAAATGGATTAAGTTAAAATACAAAAGTTCTAATGTAGGTGCAAATTCATCAGAAAAAAAAAGAAGATCTGGGAGAATTACTAAATCCGTAAAATTAACATTTTGCCCGTAAAACCAGCCGCAATTCCGTAAATTTTACTGGTAAATCGTAAAACCTGGCAGGTCTGCTTTCATCGTACTTGAACCCAGCCTAATCAATGCAGACCTCTACATCAAAAATAAATCTTTACATCAACTTAATAATTTTCAAAAGCTCATGTTTAAGTGAAATGCTGTTGCTATTATTCAAGAGTAGCGTTTGAACTATCGCAAAAAAAAAAAAAAAAAAAAAAAAAAAAACTATAAGATGCGTATTTAAACATTTCGGGGGTTCGGACTCCCAGGTCCCTTCTCTTAGATACATGCCTGCACCAGCTTCCCAAAAAATCGCCTTGAAAGAAGTTTAAATTCATATTATTCAACAAAACAACATTTGCACTTTTAGAAATTATCAAGTTCTGGGATTGGTCCAGCGGTGTAATAACAGTCAACTTCACAGTTTACTTACACGAATCGACAGAGGCAAGTAACCATCCTTCTCAGTGAAACAAAAGGATTTTACGAGAGGTACATCATTATCGACATCTGAAATGTAATCACGATGTCTTCATACCACTGAATATACACAGTCGAGTCACATTATTGTAACCACCTCCTACTTTTGACGTCAACGGCGCGTAGCCAATGAAAGAAGGCACGTGTCGTGAGCTGACTTGGAGGGCATATAAGGTGTGCTGTAGGCATTCTGAAAACATATCACTCGTTGCTGTCATGGATAAAAGGAGCGATTTATCAGATTTGCAAAAAGGTATGATTATCGGCTTTTTGGCCAAGGGTGGCAGTATTTCTGAAACAGCGCAGTTTGTGAACTGTTCGCGTTCTGCCGTGGTTCAAGTACATCGTGATTGGACAAACGGCACCATTGCAAATAAGCGACGTGCAAAGTGCAGAGCACCACGTGCTATTGATGTGAGAAGTCAACGTCGGCTTCGACGGTGCGTGAGGGCCGATCGACACGCTACAGTGGAACAACTCACTGGCCGAATGAAGCAGGGGACTACCGGAGCGAGTATAAAATGACAGTTCAGCGAATCTTGCTGCTTATGGGGCTCCGATGCAGATCGATGGTCACTGCACATATATGCTAACGAAGGTGCATCGGTAAAAAAGGCTTACATTTGCACGAGTGTATTGGAATTGGACCTCCGCTGATCGGCAAAGGATTGATTGCCTTATCCGATGACTCATGTTTTCTGCTTCATCGAACGGATGGACGTTGGCGTATAAGGCGATGAAAATCGGAGAACCAACACTCATTAACCACTGCTGGAATAACACAAGCTGGTGGGGGCAGCTTTATGGTCTGGTGAATGTTTTCGTGGCATTCCCGGGGTCCACTCATATCTGTGGAAGGCACTATAGACCGAATTCGTTATGAATCCATCCTTGCAGACCACGTGCACCCATACATGCTGATTGTCTTCCCTGTAGCGGATGGGATCTTCCAGCACGACAATGCGACGTGTCACACAGCTAAAAATGTCCGTGGTTGGAAGAGCATGATGAAGACTTTAAAGTACTTCCCTCGCCCCTTAATTCCCCAGACTTAAAAACCCAATTGAGCAACTGTGGGACCACCTCGATCGTGCTGTTCGTTCAATGGATCCTCCACCACGCACCTTCCAGCAGCTGTCAGATGCACTGCAGACTGCAGTCACCTGAGAACCCCTTCCAGCACTTTACTGGGTAACTCCCAGCCTGTCTAGCTGCTGTCCGCGCTCTACACGGCGGTTACTTTGGATATTAGCTGGTGGTCACAATAATGTGACTCGACCGTGTATGACTCAACAGAATGGAAGACTTGACACAATTTGAGAATACTGAGCCTCGTGAAAATACTCCGTATCCTCAAAGTCACACTCTTCAAAAATATCATTCGAGCCATCTGAAATATTTTGTTTTTCCGCTACACATCCACATTCTACGTTTCTTCGCCTTACACCCCTTTTGAGAAATAACAGACATTTCCTAAATAGCCTTAGATTTCGAATAAATGATTTTCAAATTCTCATTGCAGCTGAGGTGGTTGGGAACATGTCCGCCATCGTAAGAACAGCACATGAATACACTAGTGGTGCAAGTAAACATCGATGGAATGTGATTTTTAATTGACGAATTTTTAAACTTCAAATTAAACTACTGGTGCAATAAGTACAGTGAACATCGATGGAATAAAGTATTTTATCAACATCGATGGAATAGAGTATTTTATCAGCATGTATATAGTGATTTTAACATTAAAAGAGTTGCAACCATAGTGCAATAGTGTACATAAAAGAAAATATTAAAACCAAAAAGTCTCATCTACCAAGGAATTATCATTGGAATATCGCGACATGTGTTGCGAATCGTCAATGAATCCACGAATAAGAAAAATGACACACCAACAATGTGAACCATTTCACTGAGGATTAGAGGTACGTAATAGTACTTAATCTGTTAGTGTTAGTGTATATATAATTGTTACTATATATATACACTAACATGTTATGTTCAACTATATTTCTTATAAGGTCTACCTTGACCTACACATGGTCAAGTAGGTAAAATTACATATATTTTCATTTATACAATTAAATTATATTTCAGCAAGACAGGTTTTGAGTCTGTGGCCACTCTCTTCATAGGAGTTTCTCATTAAACTTATGAACTCTAGCAGGGCATGATATCCCACAGACTCTTCATCACAAAACACACCACATTAAGTACCCAATCACGAAACATCCAATTCACGGACAACTGGTCTGACAAGTTCACCATACTGTGACAAAGCTTAAGCTATTTCCTCGTCACGTACTTCTATCGGCAGCCAACGTAGTCACCCTGCAGCATCCGTATCGGCGAGGTCCTAAACAAGGAGGTTAGAATAAGATATTTGGAAATCCCTTGTTAATGGTGTGGAACCACTTTGCGTGAAGCCTATAACGGCGAGAGACGGTCGTCAAAGTGTGGGAAAGCTAATGGTTTTCAAGGCCTGCAATGCATCTTGTGTTGGCCGAATCGCCTTCTTTCGTCGCAAAGCTTCCAATTTCGTATCATAACTTGTTGCCAATGTGTGAGAAAATGCTGAATTTACAAATTTCTAATTATTTTGAGGTTCCTTCCTATTTTTATTTTAAATTGAAATACACGAACGTTAGTGCGAATTCTAAACAAAACATAATGTTAAAATTGAAAGTTCCACTCGTATAAGAAGTATTATTCACTCCGGTTTGATATTAACACGGTTTCTGCAACCAAAAACCACATTATTCCAAGATACACATAGTTGAAATTACATAATGTCATGTAAACAACGTCAAATTCCCACAGTTTGCGGCTTCACGGTTAAGAGACTCAATGCATGTCCAGAAGTATTATTCTAACCTTCTTGGTCCCAAATCGTCCAACTTCGAAATAGCGATTTCATCTCAAAAGCAAATGTCAAACATATTCGGATTTAACTTTTCAGTCGACACCAAACACCAGCACCCATCAATTTTCTCAGACGCTCAATATAAACCAAAATTTCTTCCTCAAACGCACAATTTTGAAGTAGCCGAAACAACCCCCAACCCAACCAAAACCACCTTGCTATTAGACTAATTGAAATACAAACCGGAGCTCACAGAAAACACGTCCACTCACTGCCGTGTGAGGCCGTCTTTTCCATTCAATTTGCAAAGCTGATTGATTGATAGAATTTAACGGGGAGGCAGCAGCCATGAACGGCCAAAATTGATTAATTCTAATTATTTTAAGCTAAACCAACAGGGGCACTTATTATAGCCTATGAACTGCTGTAAAGCTGCAGTACTGATGTTCGCCTCCCCGGTGAGGCATTGATGTTGTGTTTGCCCTACTGCACCAGTCATAAAAGTCTTCTATATGATGGTAGTATCTTGTTTTCTAATATCCAGATGTATTCCTGGGCATTTACTGTACCATCGACAATATGACGGTTCCCAACGCCATGTGCACACATGCAGCGCCAAACCATGACCTTCACCGGATGCTTAACAGTGATCACTAAGCAACTTGAATGGAATTATTCTCTGATTCATCACTGAAAAGAACATTTTCCCATTGCTTGGTTGTCCATGAGACATGCTGTTTTGCCCACTGAAGTCTATGCTGTCTTTGATTTGCAGTTAACAGTGGTTTACGCCTGCCTTTGCTGCCACGTAAGTCATAGTAAAGCAGCCTCCTCCTAACAGTAGATGTACTAACAGTAACATCCGTCACTTCAGATCATCTTTGAAGCAATTCAGGTGAATTGAGCCTTCTGTCTGCCAACTTGAGCTTTCTCAGCAATCTGTCCTGCCTGGTTGTAGTGGCCTTTTACTGCAAAGCATATTCTTAATATCACCGGTGTCGTTTACTTTCTTCTGCAGCCTAGTAACAGTAAATTAATTACAGGCCACTCTTTCTGCGAAAGAATAATAACTCTTCATGCAGAACACCACTCTTTTTCTTGAAGAATACAACTCTTCATGCAAAACAACTATTTTTTACTATGTCCGCTGTGGACGATTCCGCAGTTTTAACCATTATTGAGAATGTACATACATTATATCCTAATATCAACAAGGAGCAACCACCATAATGCTCTAGTAGCTCTGCAAAACTTTTATAAAGACTGGAGTAGGGTAAGGATAGCATTAGGGAGCAGCCAATAAGGTAAAAGAATGTCTATGATTGGCTGTAATAACTGATACGCAGCTAACGTGAATTTCATTGTGTTTGTCAGACCCCATATTTTATGCCATATCTTAAGAACAGCAGTAACTACAGTAAAAACTAAAACATTTGTGCAAGTACAATTATGTAGATATATGTAATAAATCTACATAATTGCAATTATGTTTACTTACGCCACTGGCTCTCTCCCTTTCCTGGAACTAGTGACCCTAAATTAGGGGCGGGCGACTGCTTATAGCCCACACTGAGTTGCTCACGGTGGTCGTTAAACCTCCACCACACACACACACCCCCACAAATACATAATAATAATAATAATAATAATAATACAGAATGAAAAATGTTAAAAAGAATGTCTTCTGCAGCTAATAAGAAATGTAGAACCAAATATAAATACTGAAATACCAAAACTGTGATTGAAAATGTAAGTACATAACCAGGTTTAATTTCTATAAAACTTTTACATACATTATACTACACTGATTTTGAGAAAAATTATTCTACTTTGGCTTTAGTTTAATTATTGATGCAAAGCATAGAAGAAGAAAAACACCCCATAAAACTCAAAAATATATAGGTATAAAATCTACAGTATAAACGTGACATTACTCCTGAAATGCTTTCATATACCACACAATCAATCTATAAAATACTAATTATACTTAATTATTTTAAGGTAATGTTTACACATTGCAAATTTAAGGAAAACAAAAGGTGAAACATTTTCAAAAGAACAAAGGAATTATTATTTCGTACACAAATATTCATGAGAGCAAAGATTTGTGTCACAGTTTATTCCGGGAAGGAATTTTCAACATAATATATGCTTCTAATATTGATGTTCTAGCTATGTTTTAAATTTTTACTCGCCAGCAAGCAAAGCATGCACAAAAATTTCCAAAATGAAATGAAAGAGAATAACGGGAAAACCTGAAATCCAACGGCTATGTGTACAGCGGCATCCATCAGTGATCAAGACAATTTAACTGGGCATGAATAGAAAACTAATTATAGAAGATGGAAAGTGATAAGTTAGTTCAGAAAATATTAAGAAGAAACTGGATTTAAGTTCCTGATATTAGAAATCAATCTGATTTTTATTGCAAAGTTTTACATAAAACATTCCTTCGCTAATTTCTGTAAAGGTCAAAATAAGCCACAAAAAATAAAAATATCAGCTACTTGTAAAACATCAGATATTTACTTCCACCAGTAGCTAAAAAGTATGTTACGAAGACTAACAAATGACGCACAAAAGGTTTCTTATAGCACAAGGAAGGTATCAGAGACAAAGAGATCTTTTTTTTTTTTTTTTTTGATTGGAGGTTTAACGACCACCGTGAGCAACTCAATGGGCTATAAGCAGTCGCCCGTCCTTAATTTAAGGTCACTGGTTCCAGGGAAGGGAAAGAGCCAGTGCCGTAAGACAAACACAACATCCATGCCTCACCGGGATTCGAACCCGGACCCCGTTCGAACGAATGATCAGAGGCCATCGCTTAGACCACTGCGCCACCGGGGCGGCACAAAGAGATCAAATCGAACAGTTAAAAAAAGATACAGAAGAAAACATATTTATGCATTCTAGAGAAAGAATTTTGCATAATGGAAAAGTGAAAAATAATCGAAAAGTATTTTTCGTGACAAAAGCTATGCAAAGGAAAAATAACTTTTCAAATACGTCTCCCGGAAGCAGAGATAGCAAAAAAAAAAAAAAAAAAAAAAAAAGGTTTTGACCTTTAGCCCCTCCCCCTAGAGGAAAAGTTGCGTACTATTTAGGGAGGACTTTCTTGTTGCAGTAAAAATCTTGTTCACTCCCCATCTTTATCGCACAGAATGGAATACAGTAAAAAAAAATTTCTCAATAGGGTTTTTAGAAGCGGACATATAGCTGAAAACGGAAGTACACAAACACCAACTGGCGGCAGAGCTGTGAACTACAAACCTAAAGTGTATTATAAGGTAAATGGTATACAAAGTTAAAAGAATTTTTAAATCGGACACTCAGAAGTACAGATATTGAGAAAAATATATTAAATATTTGCGCAACCTAGCGGCGAAATTGTGCATTATTTTGGGAAGAAAAACACAGTTTTTTCAGTTAGTAGTATCTGATATAGAAATATTTTTTTAAATCGGGTTTTTAGTCCCGCAAACATCGCTGTATATAAACGTGAACTTACGCCCTCTAGGGGCGCACGAATACGTTAAGAAAAATTTGAAATTATAAGAGAAACATTTCACACCGGAAATGTTTTCCAACAAAGAAATAATTTTTCGAATCGGATTCATACTAAACAGAGATATAGGCAAAAATTAGATATACATCTACGGCTCCTGGTGGAAAAACTATGCACTATTTTAAATAGGAGGTATTTCTCAAAAGATTTTCAGAGATGAACGGTATCGGTTCACGCAAGAATTTTTTCAACCTAGTTTTCAGAAGCTCAGATTTTGTTACAAATACGTCAGAAGCAGAAATAAATTATTACGCCCCTGGTGGCTAAAATATTCTTAACAAAAAAAAAAAAAATTGAAATCTTATGCAGAACATTTCCCAGCAGGAGCTGTATATCTGATACAGGAAGAATTTTTCGAATCGGAATTTCACAATCGGAGATATCGGGAAAAACGCGATCTACCCACACAAAAACAACACCCACGACTCCTCCGCGACACCAATCCAAACCCAACTCGGACGACTAGGAAAAAGCCTACGCCTCTGACCACTCGGCCACCAGGATGACAAATTCAAAAGCTCACGATTGACATTTCACTTGAAGACACAGCAAAGGAGAACGGCATTTATCTCATTTCTATGAGAAAATAATTTCTAAACGTCGAAACCTTAACACAAATTAATGTAATTCTAAAATTTTCTGAGCCCTCCGGCAACGACAAACTTAGCCTTTCGGGAGCTGCCTTGTTAGAGCGTAGGTTTCTGGCTAGTCGTCCGAGTTGGGCAAGGTTCGAGGCCTGAACGTGTGGGAGGTGTACTTGCCTTTGTGCCCCCCCCCCCAACGAAACTAGTGGCCCTACATTAAAGACGGGCGACTGCTTGTTGCCCTAAGAGCTATTCGTGGCAGTCGTTAAACCCCGAAAAAAAAAAAAAAAAAAAAATTAAAGATCACCAAAAATGTTTATGGGCGTAGACAATATTTTAAAAAATTTCTACGGGACGTAGACAATTTTTTACGGTTCAAGGGTAAAATGGAATTTTTCTTTTACAAATAGCTGTAGAAGGCGAAAAGAGCGAACGACTAAGACTTCTAACTAACCAGTAGAATAGATTTTACAATTCATGAGGGGCCAAAACACTAAAAGAAAACTTAGAACAAAATTAACACCCTACAGTTAACTACGAGTTTTTGACATAGATATAAAAATCGATTATGACCTACAAGAACTTTCCTGATGACAATGTAGAAAGTGTAGAACCCACAAACGGTAGTTCTTATCACCAGCTAAAATGGGGGAAAACAAATCTATACTTGTTTGTTTAGGAACTAACGTCAACAAATGAATTGGTTTTTGCATTCTAAGACTTTATTATTATTATTTTTTGTCGTCTTTAAGCAAGATAAATTGATGCCAACTATGGACTGACATTTGCGACGAATTGGCGGGGGAAATGCAAATTAAACGGAGGGTGTGGTCAGACAAAGCGCTACGAGACCGGATATTACGTGTTTCTAGAGACGTGTGTAGGCTGTGATTGACTCATTTCTTTAGCAGTTTATGCACAAAATCATGCGGTCGACACCGCCGATCGTGCACACTCGATAACTTTTCTAAAACCAGTGTCAGCAAATTATTGACGAAAATGAATTACTGCTGGCACAGATTATATGTTTTTGTATTCAACAATTTGTGAAACCCATTCAAGTGCAAATATCATACAAGTACTGACGATCATATCAAATTTTAAAAATGTATTTTTGTCCTAATCTAGGAGAAATGCACCCAGCGTCACAAGGAAAAAAAAATTACAAATTCAAAGGGAAAGGGGTGATCTTTTATTGATGAGGCAGTTCATGTTGTTAATGATATTAATGCACGACCTCTGAATTGACTAATCTCTAGCGCGTCTTTTGGGGTACTGGGGTCTAACATGAAGGATGCTACCGAATTCTAGTGGCAGGCGTCCGGTTAATCGCCCATGTTCGGACCAGGCTGGAGTTCCGTTTGAGGCATCAGCTTTCAAAAGCCCTGATGAGGCATAGTAGGTGTTGTGTTTGTCCTACGACAATAGTTCTGTCCCTTTCTCGGATTAATTGGCTCTAAATTATACTGCCTCGCATCTAGCGAAAAAATCGAACGCTGGAAAATATAGTTAATGGTTGCAGCTACCTGACGACAGAAAAAAATTTTCTAACGTAAACTCTACATGCCGAGTAGTCGTAGCTGATCCAATTACGCATTTAGTTTACCTAGCAAACGAATTTTCCATGAAAATGCTGTAAAATTTGTAAATAATCTAGACCAGGGGTGGGGAACCTGCAGCCTTCTAGGGCATTAAGTGCGGCCTTTTGAGTGAATCCAAATTTTACCAAACAAATCCTTTTATTTTTATGGTGCTTTGTTCGTATTTTATTATTTTTATTTTAATCTTAAAATGACCGTATTAAAAAAAAAAAAAAGAAAATTCAACGAAATAAAGCTCCCTGGCTGACGGCCACAATTAAAACATTACTTCTTCAACAAGAAATCTCAGATGAACATTTTCCCCAATTAGCAAAGGTTACCGATGACCAGGAAGATTCATACAAATCATTTGAAGAATACGCAGCTGTTACAGACTTATTAATTGGAGAATACAATGAAAGGTTCGCTGACTTTAAGAATGATGACATCACATTCAAATTAGTATTTCAACCTTACCTAGTTGACGTCTCCTAAAGAACTACAGATGGAACTGATTGAGCTCTCAGAAGATGGCATTTTGAAGTCCTTATCTAACGATAAGGAAGATCCTATTGAAATATGGAAAATGCAATAGAATACCCACGCCTATGGCAACATGCACAAAAAATGCTTTCTTGTATTTCAACCAGTTACTGCTGCGAATCTACATTCTCCTACCTAACCCAAATCAAGATGCCCTGAAGGTCACAAATGACGGATACCCATCTAGAGAGGATCAGCTGAAACTGCGGACCTCCATGTTGCAACCAAATATTCAAATGTTTTCCAACAAAAGGTAGTCACAACAAAATTATTAAAAGGCTAGTTAACTTCAGAATTAACAACTTTTTTTTTTTTTTTCATTTTTTGAAGTTAGTACATAGTAGTTATAGTTAGATTTTTACAAAATAATGTACATTTTGAAGTATTGGGTCGTTTCATAATTATTGGCCGATGCCGACAAGGCGAATTTGCATAGCCGGTTACAAAAGACGCCTCGCCTTGTAAGAGCAACTACCAAACGCCCATGCAAATTGAATCGGTTCAGTCCACGTGTATAAAACGGTATTTCAGACAGATCTCAGCAGTTGGGGACGTGATGGAGCAACCCGACGTGAGATCAGTGATTTTGCACGAATTCAAACTTGGCCGGAATGCGTCCGAAACGGTCGCAAATGGCAACAGAGCGTGGGTTGTGGGAACGACGAGTGACAGAACTGTCCGTAGATTGTTTTTCCAAGTTCCACGCCGGTGATGTTGCCATCAACCATAAGCCGGTCGTCCGGTTCTGTGTGACACTGTACTGTACATTTAAGGCGGAAAGTGGAAGAAAAACCAACGTCCACACTACATGAGCTCAGTGCCGAACTTGTCGTATCATCAGCGACAGTTTCCAGACACCTGGCAGCTATGGGCAAGGTTAACAAGTTAGTAAAATCATGCAATGCATTGATTATGATACGCTTTCCAATATACTAGAAATCATTACTCAAGCTATTACCCAAGTTATGAGGAAAATGGCTGTGGAATAAATCTCACCCCTGTGCCCTAACCTTTGATCCATTTGGATGATATTCAACGGAACTGGTTCAGTATATCTCCGAAATAACATGATAAAGTTTTGTCGCAATCGAAGCAATTTTACGGAAGTTATGATGCATAAGCGCTATGGAATAGATCCCGCTCCTGTGTCCTAACCTTTACCCCATTTCGCCCATTTTCAATAGGATTCGTCCCCAGACAGGTCCCTACAACATATCAACATTTCATCCAAATCGAAACATTTTTACGTAAGTTATGACTCATAATGGAGATGGAAGTAATTCCGTTCCTATGTCCTGACCTTTGACCCCCATTTCGCCAATTTTCAATAGGGTTTGTCCCCATGTGGTCTCCTACCACATACTAAAATTTAATCGAAATCGAACTGTTTTACGTTAGTTATGACGCATAAGAGCAGTGGAATAGATCCTGCTCTTATGTCCTGACCTTGGACACCATTTCGTTCACTTTCAATAGGGTTCCTTCCCAGGTGTTCCCCTACCACATACTAAAATTTCATCGAAATCGAACGATTTTTACGCGAGTTATCGTGCGGACGAACATACGCACACAACGCGTGACGTAATGAGGCACATGGGAATTGCGACCATCTGCTAGCAAGGTGTGACGTCATAAAACTTTAATAGTATCAACAAACAACGCGTGACGTAATGAGATAGATGGCATGACCGCGCGCCAACGTCTAATTGGGTGACGCCATGACACCACACTTGGAATACTTAAAATTTTCTAAAACATAACCATAATTATGCAATCCAACATTTTTTTGTCTGCTGACGTCATGAAAATACAGGCGGCGCCATCTTTTTTCTGGACAATTAATGTGTTCACAAGGATGAAAATTTGAACATCGATTAAAATAGCTTCATTTTATAACTTGGAATACTTAATATTTTCTAAAACATAACCATAATTATGCAATCCAACATTTGTTTGTCTACTGACGTCATGAAAATGCAGGTCGCGCCATCTTTTTTCTGGACAATTAATGCATTCACAAGGATGAAAATTTGAACATAGATTAAAATATCTTCATTTTATAACTTGGAATACTTAATATTTTCTAAAACATAAACCATAATTATGCAATCTAACATTTGTTTGTCTACTGACGTCATCAAAGTACAGGTCGCGCCATCCTTTTTCTGGTTTCAACACCACCAAAGGAAAAGTTATTGATTTTTAATATAATTATAGTTATGTTTTAGAAAATATTAAGTATTCCAAGTTATAATAAAGTTATTTTAATCGATGTTCAAATTTTCATCCTTGGGAACACATTAAATTGTGAAGGAAATGTGTACAAAAGTTTTTCCATTGGAAGTATAGGAAGCAAAATTACTTGACGTTCACCTTAATAATGTGGGATAAGAGCGATGGAATGGATCACAATCCTATGTCCTGACCTTTGACCCCATTTCATCCACATTCAATAGGGTTCGTCCCCAGGTGGTCCCCTACCACATACTATAATTTCATCGAAATGGAACCATTTTTACGCACGTTATGACGCATAAGGGCAATGGAATGCATCACGCTCTTATGTCCTGACCTTTGACCCCACTTCACCCATTTTGAATAAGATTCGTCCCCAGGCGGTCCCCTATCACTTAGTAAAATTTCATTGAAATCGAACCATATTTACGCAAATTATAACGCATAAGAGCAATGGAAGGATCCCGCTCCTACGCCGTGACCTTTGACCCCATTTGTCCCATTTTCAATAGGTTTCGTCCCCAGGTGGTCCCCTAACACATACTAAAATTTCATCGAAATCGAACCATTTTTACGCCAGTTATCGTGCGGACGGACGGACGGACAAAGCTGGAGCATATACGCTTCTTCAACCTACGGTTGGAAAGCGTAAAAAACTGGATACCTGGGTTCCACACGAACTCACCGAACAGCAACAGATACAGCGTCTGGAAACATGCATTGCCCTCCAAAAACATGAGGCTAGTGCTACCTTTCTGCATCGGGTCCTTACGGTTGATGAAAACGGGTGATTTATGACAAAATGAAGCGAACAGCGCCGAGGCTCGATAAAGGGGAACCATCCAAACACATGTCCAAACCCGAGTTGCACCCACAAAAGGTTCTGATCTCTGTGTGGTGGACTGCCAAGACTGTGGTTCATTATGAGTTTTTTCCGCGAGGTCAAACAATCACAACGGACGTGTGCTGCCGTCAGCCGAACGAATGTCACCAGAAATTATGCAGCAAACAATTATGGCTCGCCAATCGTTTGGGTCCCATACTGCTTCAGGATGGCGCACGACCGCATGTGTCTATTGGAAATCGAGCGAAAAATCAACGCCTTGGGGTACGAGGTCCTCTCTCACCCTGTTCATTCCCCTGACTTGGCTCCCTCAGACTTTCACATGTTTCGCCATTTGGACCACTTCTTGAGGGGCAAACGATTCGCTAACAAGGATGCTGCGATTTCCGCCGTTAGCGATTCCTCGGACCACTGTGATGCCAGTTTCTGCCACCGTGGCATTTTTGCACTGAAAACACGTTGGGCACAGTGTATTGCTGCCGAGGGCAGAAATGTTTCGGAATAAAATGCATTTCGTCGTCTGTTACTGCTGTTTGTTTCTTTGTGTCCGAAACGGCCAATAATTATGAAACGACCCAATATATCTAATTGAAGTTTCTTGAATGCGGCCTTAGATTACAGCTAACTTAATGCGGCCTTCCAACATGAAAAGATTCCCGACCTCTGATGTAGACCATCGCATCAACCATCTGCAGCAAAAAGAATCTTTCATAAGAGGCCTTCAGGAACAGGGATACAGAACCAGATGATTACTGTATATGAAATTTAGCACATTTGGAAAAACAAGGAACTTCGTGGATAAAATTAATCGTGCCTACAGTTAAGCCCATATTAAATGAACGCTTTCTATCCAACTTGTCATAGTTGGAGATATTATGGAACTAAAAATTAATTGTGCGTCACCTAGAGGGGAAATTTTATAACAAAGGAATTGCAAAATACATGGAGAATTTCAGTTTGAGTTACAAAAAGAATATTCAAAAACAATTTTACAAACCGAAATTTGAAAAGGTAAGATACAGTGATTATACACATTCCCAAACCCGTCATAGCGGGGACGAGTAAAGTGGCAAATACACGAAAAGCTTTGATTCTTCCAACTACTCAAAATGAAGAGTTCTCCAATCAGATTTTTCAAAACGGAGAGATCGTGCAAAATTATGTTTATAGCAGTATTCTCATTTGTCTACTTCTGCGGATGGTATTTCTTTCTTTTCAAACGTATCATTAACGATTTTCGTTCGTAGACGCGGTAACACCGAAGTTATGGGTCAGAATTTTTTCACTGTTCGATAGCTGCAACGGTGAAAATGAAAATCCATTTTTTAATAAACAGTTTTCCCTGCTTGGTGGCATAAACGTACTTCTGCACTTGGCACGGTATCTCCACTTCTATACAGGGTGATTAGAACTCATGGGACAAACTTTAAGGGGTGGCAGAGCACACTGCAACAAACATTTTTTGTATAGGAACGTATGGGCGCAAGTGACGCGTTGAGGCACAAACACAAGAAATAGACATGAAAGGAAACATAAATTGGTTGCTTACAGCATCGTTGACAAGTGCTTCTTTACAGCAATGTTTACAATAATTGCTGAAAATTGCGTCCACCAACAGTAATACATGCGTGGCAGCGTCGACGGAGTGATTGGCATACAGTTTCAAAGATACCAGGAATTTCTCGCACACGTGCAGCCGCAACGGATATTCGAGCGACGAGGTCTTCAACAGTGTCAACTGGAGTCTCGCAAATCAGGGCCTTCAGATATCCCCATAAGAAGTAATCCAGGATCGATAAATCGGGCGATCGAGGTGGCCAACGGACTGGTCCACCACGGCCAATCCATGGCGCCCCAAAAGTGGCATCCAGGTAATTGCGCACATTAATGCTGAAATGGGCTGGCGCCCCATCCTGCTGAAACCACAGTTCTTGTCGGACGGCCAGTGGTACATCTTGAAGCAATTCTGGTAAAACCTCTTCCAGAAAAATACGATAACATCTGCCATCGAGTCGCGTTGGTAGTAGATATGCGCCAAGCAGGAAGTCGTTTACAATACCCGCCCACACATTCACAGAGAATCGTTCTTGGTACGCCGACGCTGCCACGCCTGTATTACTGTTGGTGGACGCAATTTTGAGCAATTATTGTAAACATTGCTGTAAAGAAGCACTTGTCAACAATGCTGTAAGTACACAATTTATGTTTCCTTTCATGTCTATTTCTTGTGTTTGTGCCTCAACGCGTCACTTGCGCCCATACATTCCTATAAAAAATGTTTGTTGCGGTGTGCTCTATAACCCCTTAAAGTTTGTCCCATGAGTTCTGAATCACCCTGTATATCAAATTAAAAAAAAATCGTTTCTGCACAATGTAATTATGATCAATATTTTCCATGCATTTTCAAGATGTTTCAGACACAATAGCTGCGGCTTGCTACGCGACGGATACGTACATTTGCATTTTCTATTATATTCTCCGATTCTAGCGTCTCATTGGAAAATTTTCAACATCGTAACTATGCTGAATATTATTCACATACTTTCCGAGATTTCTAAAGCGCACAATTTTTCATCTAAGTGACATAACAATCTGTCTTTCCGAGTGTCACCGCTCCTGGACAGCTTTCAAAAATTCATCTCGCAATGGACAGCTGATATCATTACCCAACTTATCTACACGATTTTCATTCTTTCATGAAGCAAATTTTTCCCGATTTAGGCTCAAATGCATATTTGCACTATGAACAATATCGCCTGTTTTAAAAATCGTGCTACACAAAAATGCTTTCTCTATCGGATTATTGAAAGCATCACCCAAATTTAACAAATCATCCGGTGGGGGATATACATTTTCGTCTAGTAAAATATTCTAGGTTTTAGTGTAATCAGTTTAGGAACATTCTTTTCATAGCGGATACCTCTAACCAAGGTACATATCATGGCACATAATTTTCCAATTTTCCAAGTGCACTGTTTTCCGTCTATGTGACATTATGGCATATTTGGATTTAGCACAACGTTTTCACTTCCTGAAACAGGAATGGATTTTTTTTTTTTTTTTTTTTTTACTACAGGTAACTGATGAGATCAAGGGTAAGATTATCCACATAATTCGCAGATTTTATAATGCAATGTATTGACAGGTTATGTAGATGCACTTTTGTGTCCAGCATGGCACTCCATCTGTAGTGGTTCAACATAGGATTTACACTATTTATTTGCAGTGGTTCCACTGGGGAAAAAAAATACAGGAAAGCTCAGTTCTGAATGAGCAAGTCAAGTTTGGAACGTAGGACTACGACTTGCAAATCGGAAAATTGAAATGAGCTAGTCGAGTATGGTTTCAAAGCGTTAATTTAATTTGTTATAGCCAACACATGTCTCTGATATGAAAAGTACCTTACATAATTTTTACAAATAATGCTGGATACATTGCGAACACAAAGCATATCGATACACGAATTACCCAACGTGGTGCTCTGTCTTCTTGGGCTTCTTACATTCCTCATCACTTGAGCTTGCCCCTCGTTTTGATTTTTTTCACTTTTGCTTGCGTTCATTCTGCGAATTCCGCGGCATTGCCGAAAATTTTAACCCATTCACACAAAAAAATTTTTTTAACATTTTTAGGTTAAACCACTGTGATATGTTCTTTATATATTTGAATAGATCTCGTCGAGAGCTTTAAAACGATACCACGCACAGTTGTTTTGCACTCACGGTAGTCCAGATATATAAACCGTGATATTGTCGAAAGTGTTCACCGCTTCACAAGAAAACGATTTTTAAAATGTTCAGTTCAAACCACTGAGAAATGTTCTTCGTACATTTTAATAGATCTCGTCGAGAGCGTTAATACGATACCACGCACAATCGTGTTGCGCTCACGGTTGCCGAGATAGAATGAGTCAAACGCGGTGGCACACCCTGAAATACTGCATCATCTCCCCAGCGCACATTTAGCGAAAGGAGTGTCACGCGCATGATGTATTGCGCAGTACGCGAATTGGACTCCATGCTGTTTACAAATATGCTGATACGATTTAGTGTGCCACACGTATTTTTAACGCTACAGTGATTTCTACTGGGACCATTGGCGTAACTACTGGGGGGAGGGGGTCAGAACCTTTTTTCGGGAATATAATGCATACTTTTTTTATGATGTGAGCCAACTAAATTTAATAATATAAGACTGTAATTTTTCGCAGAATGCAAACACGTGTATAATGTATACTTAATAAAACAGAGATATCGATTCCTAATAAGCAAAGTCAGTTCTACAACATTGTAGTAATTTGCATTTCTGCCCTATCTCCCTATACAGGGTGTTCGTAAACTGTTTTGACAAAAGAAGAGGGGTGATAGTACCTATCAAGACGAACAATATTTACATGGAACCTAGGGTCGCATTGCACTCTGAGTCTCAGAAAAGAGTAAAGTTAGATGTCCAAGTTGAACTTTCAACAGTGCAAAGAAAGAGAATTAACAACATCATAAGTTGCACAATTCCATTTATGGAGATCAGGGACAGACTCAAAGTAGATGCTCAAAGTGGCGGCCACGGGTGCCGTTGCACAATTCACACCGGCGAATGAAAGACTGGCGCACCCTCTCGAAGACTTCTGGTGTCGTGTTTATCCTGTCCGCTGCAACAACGATTCTCGCGACGAGATCTTCCACGGAGGCCACAGGCGTCTCGTACACCCATGATTTCTTGTGCCCCCAGAAGAAGTCCAGTGGGTTTAAGTCCGGTGAGCGTGGAGGCCATGCCACAGGTCCGCCACGTCCAATCCATCGTGCGGGATATGTGGCATTAAGGAAGTGTCTACAGCACCTTGATAAGCTAATCAGCTGCAACTGTCGATGCTGCGTCTTTTCTCTGGCAATTTGCATACGGTAAATGCTTGACAGTGATGTTCTGGCGAAGTACTACTTTTCCGGCACGAAAGAAATGACGTCTGAGGTGACGACTTGTGCTTGTTGGACGTATTTCGAAGTTACTCTTTTCTGACACTCAGAGTGGAATGCGACCCTAGGTTCCATTGTAAATATTGTTCGTCTTGATGGGTACTATCATCCCTCTTCTTTTGTCAAAACAGTTTACGAACACCCTGTATATCATAGTTTTACAGTTGTGTTCGCTAAGTTCCACAATTCGCCAACAGACGCGCCTATGTCGTGCTCGTTAGATTGCACCTCAGCAACTGCTATGCTCCTGCATGCGTGTGTGTGTAGGGGGGGGGGGTCCCGAACTCTATTTATACAGTATGTATATATACATACTGTATATATACACATTTATACATACTGTATAAATGTGTATGTGTGTTCGGACCCCCCCCCCGCCCCCCGATTTTGAAACATGGTTGCGTTACTGACTGGGACCTATTTTTGTCACAGGCGGTTGGCTGGAAGTCGCCCCATATTATCCGCGGAGTTTGTTTTTTTTTTATTGGAGGTTTAACGACCACTGTGAGCAACTCAATGGGCTATAAGCAGTCGCCCGTCCCTAATTTAGGGTCACTGGTTCCGGGAGAGAGCCAGTGCCGTAAGACAAACACAACATCCATGCCTGACCGGGATTCGAACCCGGACCCCTTACGGACGAATGATCAGAGGCCAGCGCCTTAGACCACTGCGCCACCGGGGCGGCTCCGCGGAGTTAGACGCAGTCCTGTGTCAAAATCATAACCAATAACCATTACCAATTCTTTTCATGTATACTTAATCTCTTTCTGATGCAAAATTTCTTCCTGGATAGTGCCAATGCGTTTAGATTTGAATTTAGCAGGGTACCTCACTAACTAGATGTACACTGAGAAAAACGTTTTGTCAATTCAGAAAAAAAAAATTGTTGAGTCAACCAAAAAATTTTGTCGATATACAGTCAACAAAAATGTTTGTTGATTCTACAAAATTTATTATTATCATGACAAAAAGTTTTGTTCATTTAACAAAATAATTTTGTCGATTTTTGGGAATTTCTTTGACCCAACAACATGTATTGTTATCGTGATAAAATGTTTTGTTGCTGCAACCAAACATACTGTTAACGTGACACAGTAAATTCTTGCTCCAACAAAATTTTGAGTAATGTAGCTGGGCCACTCCTGCATGCGTATTGTGTGTGTGTGATAATAAACCAACATGTCCCTAAACCCTTTCTTTCCCGATGGCAACACTTTGCCGGTGCAGTAATTTTAGGCGGTGCCCTTCGACCCTGGGTGTCTGCCATTTTCTCTTATCGGGAGTGTCAGCCATTATTTTCCCCCGTCATATTTACTTTCTAGTGGTGTTTAAATGAATTTGGACGGTGTTACGTCACGACGAAATTTTTTCAGAGCCAGCGAAAAATCTCTCATCGACCGGATTCGAACTTAAGACCTTTAGTTTAGGAACTGGACGTGCTAACCACTCGGCTATACCTGCTCTTGCAATCAATTTCTTATCTGTGGATTCAGCATTTGTAGGTGGGTTTATTACCTTATAGAATGTTCACTGTCGATTTGTACTTGACGTAATGACACTATTTTGGCGCTTGTGTAAAATGTTTCTAAATCCGATTTCGTTTTAAATGTTTTCCTTAGTTTTTTGATGAAACAAATTATTGACATTTTTGGTTAGACAAAAAAAATCGTAATATTGTTTTCAACGTTCTATATATTACGGGGTACTACTATCACCTTGCAATCTTTGGTTACCGCACGAATTTTGAAACACACTGTATATATAACCTATACATGAAATCAAGCTCTATACATAAATTACAACTCTTATCATTACCTCATGTGCAAATTTTTATTTGCGATCAGGAACCGCAAGCCGTCATAAGAAATGTATTATTGCTTTATCAGAAATCTGGGTTTAAATTTAATACGTGCCCCTGTGCATCTAATAAGATGCGGATTCTATCATGTTCATTGTAATTATGAGTCTACAAAGCGAGGCCAAATTATCACAAAAATTCACTAAATCCAACCAAAATAATACACAATAAACATTAGCATAAAAATACGTCGGAATTATTAAGATATATTAGAAATTCTTACCTCCGAATGTCTCTATCACAGTTGACAGTTCACAGCCTTCTAACAATGCACTCACTTCGTAGTCAGCCATAATTCAAAGCGAAATCTTTAAACGCAAAACGAGATTCTTCTGGTCGGTGGTAGTCTGGTAGTGCCCGTATGGAATAGCTACTAATCACATGCGCTTCGTCGTCAAGTTGAATCAACAAAATATAGCCACCAAAATAATTTTGTTTTGCCAACAAAACAATTCCGATGGAGTTTTGCTAAAGTACCAAAATAAATCGACAAAACAGCTCAACAAAATTACTTTATTTCAAACAAACCTTTTTTTCTCAGTGTATGACTGGAAAAATTCTTTTTGCGTCGAATAGCTGCGAAAACATCGAGAATAAGAACATACTGTTTAGTTTTTCTATTTGCAACAGACCTCATTACTGGGTTTCTGCTAGTTGGATTGGGAAATTTTTTTTAGCATCGGATAACCAAGTTAAACCGAATATTTTTCGATTTTCCTCTATGTGCAATTTTGGAGGATTTTAGAAGTGATGCACTTCGAAATTAAAAGAAACAAGAAAGATGACACCGAATTTTCGGGTGTAATAAGCACATCTTTTGAATCCGTTCTGACGCAAATTAAATTTATCACAGCTATTCAAAGGCAATGGAACAGGTATGGGGAAACAATAGTATCTGACGGAAGAAAGAAGTTTTTCAATCGGGTCTTTAATCCCTCAGATATTGGTTTAAACGGAATCTTGAGCTTACGAACTCTTAGAAACATAGTTATTGACAAAAATAAGATGTGACTTTCCGTCCCTTGGTGGGAAAACCATGCATTATTTTAGGAAGAAAGTATTCTTAAAAGGTTTATCTATATGAGCGGTATCGGTCCAAGAAAAAAAATAAATTTAGTCGAGTATTCAGGAGCCCAGATTTTGTAACAAATACATCAGAATCAGAAATTAACACTTATGACCCTTGGTGGCCAAACCATTCTTTACAAAACATTAGAAATTATGTGAAAAATATTTTCCATCAGGTCTTGTATGCGATACAGGAAGAATTTTTCAAATCGGAGTTTTAGGAGCAGAAAACGCAATTTACCTTTATGCACCCTAGCGGAAAGTCTTAAACTATTGACGTGAAATTTTTGAATTTATAGGGAAAACATTTCGCATCGGAAACACTATCCAACAACGAAGGAATTTTTCAAATCGAACTTTTAGAAGTAGAGATACTGACAAAAATAAGATATACATCTACGCCCCCTGGCGTAGAAACCATGCATTATTTCAAGAAGAAAGTGTTCCTAAAAGGTTTATCGACATGAGTAGCATCGGTCAACAAAAGACTTTTTTTTTCAATGGAGATTTTAGAAGCTCATATTTTGCTGCAAATACATCAGAAGTGGAAATTAAGACTTACGCCACCTGGTGGCCATACCATTTTTTACAAAAATTAGAAATTATGTGCAAAGAATTTCCCATCAGAAGCTGTATCCGGTGCAGAAGGAATTTTTCGAATAGGAGGTTTAGAAGCAGAGAAATAGTGGGAAACGCAATTCACCTTTACGGCCCCTAGCGGAAAGTCTATGAATTACTTGAAAATTTTGAATTTTTAGGAAAAACATGTCACACTAGAAACACTACCCAACAAAGAAGGATTTTTTCAAATCGGACTCCTAGAAGTAGAGATATTGACAAAAATAGGATATACGTCTACGCCCCCTGGCGTAGAAACCATGCACTATTTTAAGAACAAAATGTTCCTAAAAGGTTAGTCGACATGAGTAGTATCGGTCTACAAACGACGTTTTTTTAAATCGAGAATTTAGAAGCTCATATTTTGCTGCAAATACATCAGAGCGGAAATTAAGATTTACGCCCCTGGTGGCCAAACAATTTTTTTACAAAAATTCGAAATTATGTGCAAACGATTTCCCATCAGGAGCTGTATCCGGTGCAGAAAGAATTTTTCAAATCGGAGATTTAGAAGCAGAGACATAGGGCGAAACGCAATTTAGCTTTACGCCCCCTAGCGAAAAGTCTATGAATTACTTGAAAATTTTGAAATTATATGAAAAACATGTCACACCGAAAACACTATCCAACAAAGAAGGAATTTTTCAAATCGGACCCCTAGAAGTAGAGATATTGAAAAAAATAAAATACATCTACGCCCCCTGGCGGAGAAACTAAGATATTCTAGGAAGAAAATATTCCGAAAAGGTTTATCGATGTGAGTAGAATCAGTCCACGAAAGAATTTTTTCAATCGATATTTTAGAAGCTCAGATTTTATGGCAAATACATCAGAAGCAAAAATTAACACTTACGCCCCCTGGTGGCCAAAGTATTTTTTACCAAAAATTCGAAATTATATGCAAAAGCTTTTCCATTAGATGTATCCGCTGAAAAAAAGATTTTTCAAATCGGAGTTTTAGGAGGAGTTACCGGAAAAAATGCAATTTACTTTTACGCCCCCTAGTAGAAAATCTATGCGTAATTTGAAAATGAAACTATATCTAAAACACTCTTCGACATAAATTGAATCGAAAGATAAAATATTTTTTTCAATCGGATGATTAGAAGCAAACATGTGGAATAAAACGTAATTTTGAATTCGACATCATCTGCATTTACGTCCCCCTAGCGGCAAAATTGTAGTACATCGTAAAAAAAAAACGAAATGAAGGATCATCATTCGCATATTTCAAGCTTCCGAATTCAAAGAGAATATTTCAAATCGGACTAATAGTTGTTGAGATACCGTGGGTACAGACGGACGGACGGACAAACCGATAACAGAAGCACGATCTTTTTTTACAAAAGACGTGCTAAAAAGTTCCTTTGTAACACTTTTAAAAATTTTGCAGTAGGTTACACAAAAAGCTGCTACACTAGCTACACCACTTTTGGGGAAAAGGTAAACCATTGTGTGATGCATGAAACATACATAAACATAGTGCAATGGGTGCAACTTCGCACCATCCATATTGAATACTATATACTGTTGTGCATGACTGCATCATGTTTTTGTGTATTTCATGCATCACACCTCTTTCCCAAAAGTGGTGCAGCTGGTGTAGCATCAAATTGTTTGGTACAACCTACCGCAAAATTTTTTAAGTGTAGCTATGAACGGATTACGCAAAAAATAAAAAAGATAGGGGGGGCTGCACAATTTTAAAAGGCAAATCAAAATCTGATTCCTTGTTTTTACCATTTACAGCCATTTTTATTGAATTTTATTAGACTTCATCAATTCGGATCTAAGTTGCTTAATCTGTGCAATTTTAAATAAATGAATATTGTGTGGGAGTCATATGATAAGAATATTAAGTTTTCTTTTAAACACGGCTCTGCCAGTCTATACGATTCCAAATATTCAGGGTGGATAATACGAATCTGTCACAGTGAACACGTGACTTATTCGCCACTTTTGCTAAGTGTATGGGTAAAAGTAGAAGATGCCTGTTGGTTACCTTTTTGTTTGTTTCGAGTTATAACGACCATCTTAAGCATATAGGGCCATGGGCAGTCGCACGTCCCTGACTGGGGCCACTGATTCCGGATATGTCATTTAAAAGCTTATGAAATAGGCTTTGATTTGGATGCGTAACTTAAACATGTTTTGGATGAAAAGAGAACAAGTTAGTAAAATCATGCAATGCATTGATTATGATACGCTTTCCAACATACCAGAAATCATAGGAAAATGCCTTGGTTTTGAGGGGATTAAACTATGGTATAACATTTGAGGTTCACATATATCAAAATTAAATCTCTTTGTGCCCGTGTTACCCATTTCTATTATCAAGAGCTACCACACCTAAGCCGTTTTATAATTAAAAATCCCATCTAAATCGGGCAATTTTCACGGAAGTTATCGTGCGAAAATAATGGCTAACGAATTTCACGCATGCGCACTGCCCGCAATTGCTGACAAAAAAACATTTTTGGCGGAACTGCTCCAAAGTCGTTACGGAACAACGTATTGTATTTCGTCGCAATAGAAAACATTTTTACTCAAGTTATGAGACTAATGGCTGTGGAATAAATCTCGCTCCAGTGCACTGACCTTTGACTCCATTTCGATTATATTAAACAGAATTGGTTCAGTATACCTCCGGAACAACATACTACAGTTTTGTCGCAATAGAAGCATTTTTAGTCGTTATGAGGATAATGGCTGTGGAATAAATCTCACTTCTGTGCCCTGACCTTTAACCCCATTTCGATTATATTCAGCAGAACCAGTTTAGTATGCCTCCGGAACAACATGATAAAGTTTTGTCACAATCGAAGCATTTTTACGTAAGTTATGACGCAAAAAATTCTTAAGTTTTAGAAACCTTCCCGCATTTTTTTTCGTATATTAACGGGAAATTCCCGTTTTTAAGAGGAGTTAACGGAAAATTCTGAATTATTCAGAAACCTTTCGAAATTTTTCCAGTAACTGAAATGATCTACAGAAAACCTGAGGTTTGATTAAAAATTAAGTTTTAATCGTCCGTCGGAGGACCTGATTTTAAAGTTCTGATGCGACACTGGATATCGTGGATAGCATTGAAAGCAAGCTGGTTTCTAGCACAGGAACATATATAATACATCCTTCACAAGGATTCTATTTACATCAGATTCCTTGCTACAGTTAATACACTGACGGAAAAAAAATCCCAACACCAAGTTAGTTAGTTAGTTAGTTAGTTAGTTAATTGATTTTAGTGGCGCAAGGGCCAGGTTTGGCCAAAGAGCGCCAGACAAAGAACTATCAGTTAAAGATATTTAAAAGCGGGGTGAAATGATTAAAAGCAGACAGGCTTGGCAAAAGTTAGAAAAGAGAATGATAAAAGCTGTGAAGACTAGTTAGTCAATTAGGTTTATAAATAAATAAATAAATTCACCAATTCACTGTTATAATCATTATAAATAATTATTATTATTATTATTATTATTATTTTTTTTTAAATAAGTTTTAAAAAGTCTATCTGCTTTAAGAACGAAAACACTGCGAAAGTGTCGCAGTGGTCGCCCAAAAGCTTCTGCAGTGTAGCTGCGCCGTCATCCAGTAGATGAGACTGAAAATAGTGAAACCGATGATTACAAAAACGAACACAACTACATAAAACATGAGAGATGGTGAGTAAACAGTCGCACGCCTCACACATTGGGGCAGCGTCGCCACACAGCAAATAGCTATGCGTGAAGCGACAATGCCCAATGCGGAGACGCGCAAGAACAACTTCTTCCCTACGGTTCCGGCGACACGATGATTTCCAGATTCCAAGGTTAGGTTTTATACGGTGCAGTCCCAACACCAAGAAGGGGTTGTGTTAGATAAACGACAGTTGGTAGGCGGTGAGAGTACATATGTAAGATGACGTTTATGCAAATTTCGCGCTCGGCGCATACGTGTGGCGCTAGTAGCGCCCCTCGGAACATGCAAAGCAGGTTTGCTGTAAATACGCGCTGTAACGTTCGTGAGCGTTAGTTATCGTTGAGATTCGACGTAGGGTGTTGATGTTAGTCAAGAATGCCTTTAAGAAGACGAAGAAGCCATTATCAACAGCTCACGGAGTTTGAACGAGGTCGAGTAATAGGGCTACGAGAAGGTGGATTTTCTTTCCGCAATATTGCAGAACGACTTGGCAGGAATGTAGCCACTGTGCATGATTGTTGGCAGCGGTGGTCAAGGAAAGGTACTGCCTCAAGAAGACCGGGTTCCGGCCGGCCACGTGGCACTACTGAGAGTTAAGACCGCCGTGTACGGCGTATGGCCGTGGCGCATCGTACCGCGTCTGCGGCAGCAATTCGAGCTGCAGTTGCCACCACAGTGACACAACGAACTGTTACAAATCGGTTACTTGAAGGACAGCTCCGAGCCAGACGCCCTGTAGCGTGCACTCCACTTACTCCAAACCACTGCCGTTTGCGACGTCAGTGGTGTCAAGCTAGAGCTCATTGGAGGACGGGGTGGAGATCTGTTGTGTTTTCTGATGAAAGCCGGTTCTGCCTGGGTGCCAGTGATGGCCGTGTGTTGGTTAGAAGGAGGCCAGGTGAGCGCCTGCAACCAACCTGTCTGCGGCCGAGACACACTGGACCTACACCTGGAGTTATGGTCTGGGGAGCAATTTCCTATGACAGCAGGAGCACTCTCGTGGTTATCCCACGCACCCTGACGGCACAGTTGTACGTCGGTCTGGTGATTCAACATGTTGTGCTGCCATTCGTGAACAGCATTCCAGGGGGTGTTTTCCAACAGGATAACGCTCGTCCGCATACCGCTGTTGTAACCCAACATGCTATACAGAGTGTCGACATGTTGCCGTGGCCTGCTAGATCACCAGGTCTTTCACCAATCGAGCACGTATGGGACATCATTGGACGACAACTCCAGCGTCACCCCCAACCAGCATTAACCGTCCCTGTATTGACCGACCAAGTGCAACAGGCATGGAACTCCATCCCACAAACTGACATCCAGCACCTGTACGACACAATGCATGAACGTTTGCGTGCTTGCATTCAACATTCTGGCGGTTACACCGGTTATTAATGTACCAGCATTTCACATTTAAAATGGCTCTTCTCGCGCTTACAATAAGCTGTGATCTTGAAACCTTAATCGATTAAATATGTTACCTATACAAATGTATTGCCGCCATTTCATTCCTCTACAACTATTTTTTCGTGGTGTTGGGATTTTTTTCCGTCAGTGTATATACAGAGCACATTCCTAGCTATTCGAAGCATCGCGGCTAACAAGCATATCGCATGAAATTTAAGTTACTGTGGCAACGGATATACCCCCACTTCGTCCCCGTGCAAAAGCTTTGCACATCATGTTACCGTAGGAAACAACGTACTGGTGATTGCATTATGCAGTACGTCAGGGAAAAGGGGCTGACAATGTCAAAATCGAAGTTTTAGGAATTCCTGTATAAAAATGGGGGGGGGACAACAGAAAATTACTTTTCTGGGGGGAAAATGAATTAGTGACAACGGAAAATCTATCAAAATATCGAAGTTTCCATAATAAGCTTTTCAAAACAGAAATTTTGTTAAAAGTTGAAGACCTACCGCAACTGCTTGTCATTTTCCGTGAATTCACACTTCTTTTTAACAGTGTAAACAGACAAACACAAATGTTACGATCTGCAGAGAAAAACTTAAAGTTCTCCTTCACAATACTTCCCCATCATCAACCTTTAAAATTAAAATCAATATAAAACATTATCAGAATGTTATTTTCTTTTTCTTTTTTTTGGAATGGAGGTTTAACGACTATTGTGAGCAACTCAGTGGGCTATAAGCAGTTGCCCGTCCCTAATTTAGGGCCACTGGTTCCAGGGAAGGGGAGAGCCAGTGCTGTAAGACAAACACAACATCCATGCCTCACCGGGATTCGAATCCGGACCCATCTCGGACGAATGATCAGAAGCCCTCGCTTAGACCACTGCACCACCGGCGGCGGCCCGGGGAAATTTAATTAAGGAGCAAGAAACCGAAAAATCGTACACTAGTGAGCAATCAGTGGTGAACATCATGGAATTCTTTAGTATTAACCTTCGGTAATGGGATATATGTAGATCTCTTACCAACACAAATTTGACCAAATTTCTGTTGGTGAGATATATATATATATAAGTATATATATATATATATATATATATTTCTTTTTAACTTAAATATTACCTTACTTTTTTTTTTTGAAAGGTTCTGCGATTTTATACATTTACAGAAAAAACATCTCCGAAATTTCCGAGAGAGAGAGAGAGAGAGAGAGAGAGAGAGAGAGAGAGAGAGAGAGAGATTTGTTTAACAAAAACGCACATACTCGTACATTGTCAACAGACAAACAGACAAGTTTGGGTTACAGACATGAGTTTGAATCCCGAATAAAGATAAGCACAATAATTCATTTGCGAACAATACTCTCCACGAGGTGGTCCGTCCCATGCGTTTGACACTTTTTATTTTTTAAAGTATGCCCATCATCTGCTGACACCATCGCTGCACCTATCAATTAGATTTCAAAAATTCCTTTTGCACTGGAAAGACTGAACTGTGAAAACGATGTGGCATTTTCTGATGCACAACTTCGTCGCCAAAGCGCGAAATGTATATGGTGTTGTGAATTCAAAATGTATTTTATTCCAAATCACTCCTTTTAAAAATTCGATTGATTTTTCCCCCTTTGATACGTTTACCACGATGATCATTTTATATACACTGGATTCTAAAAATTAAGAAAAAAAAAATCGCGATTTGTGAAAGACGAGTTGTAACTGCACGAAACTTTGGTATCACGTGAAATGTAACGCGGAATAAGCGTATTATATGCAAACCAGTAGCGATGATATCGGCTTATGCAAATGAACTGCAGCATAAAAGGGGTTGTTGGGGGGGGGGGGGTCACGATGTTTGCGGAGTGTCAAGAAAGGATTTTGCGACAAATTGGTTGTAATAGCTGCGAGACATCATTTAACAGATGAACTGAACTGGAGACCGATCGGAAGATACAACTACTCCCTGACTTTCGCTTAGTCAGGGAGAAGTTGTAACATAGCTGTATGCGAGCCCTTCTATGGTCTACAGACTGTGGAACCAATTTCAAAATACGCAATCAGCTTCCCGAAGGTACAGCAAAAGGAAGGAGTAGAGCTACAACATCCGTGGATGAGCAACACATCTGACTAACAGCGCAGAGGAACGGACGGCCCTAACACAGCGATCTGCCCTTGCAACGGTTACAGGAACGGTTGTATATGCTTCCACTGTGCGCAGAAGGATCAGATCAGATGTAGAGGATTTTAGGAAAGGAGTGTCTGACCCCAGGTCTTAAACAACCCTTAGAAATAGGAAGCTAGGAGATTTGGGCTAGAGTGCCCGATAGGAAAGTCACACGGAAGCGAGGTAGAAGACGCCCTTATTTACTACCAGGGGGCCAGTACCCGGGGTCTGACGGCTTAATGTGCCCATCAGATCAGATCAGATCATATGTAGAGGATTTTAGGAAGGGCGTGTCTGACCCCATGTCTTAAACAACCCTTAGAAATAGGAAGCTAGGAGATTTGGGCTAGAGTGCCCGATAGGAAAGTCACACGGAAGCGAGGTAGAAGACGCCCTTATTTACTACCAGGGGGCCAGTACCCGGGGTCTGACGGCTTAATGTGCCCATCAGATCATACGTAGAGGATTTTAGGAAGGGCGTGTCTGACCCCATGTCTTAAACAACCCTTAGAAATAGGAAGCTAGGAGATTTGGGCTAAAGTGCCCGATAGGAAAGTCACAAGGAAGCGAGGTAGAAGACGCCCTTATTTACTACCGGGGGGGCCAGTACCCGGGGTCCGACGGCTTAATGTGCCCATCAGATCATATGTAGAGGATTTTAGGAAGGGCGTGTCTGACCCCATGTCTTAAACAACCCTTAGAAATAAGAAGCTAGGATTTTGGGGCTAGAGTACCAGATAGGAAAGTGACACGGAAGCGAGGTAGAAGACGCCCTCATTTACTACCGGGGGACCAGTACACGGGGTCTGACGGCTTAATGTGCCCATCAGATCAGATCATATGTAGAGGATTTTAGGAAGGGAGTGTCTGACCCCAGGTCTTAAACAACCCTTAGAAATAGGAAGCTAGGAGATTTGGGCTAAAGTGCCCGATAGGAAAGTCACACGGAAGCGAGGTAGAAGACGCCCTTATTTACTACCGGGGGGCCAGTACCCGGGGTCCGACGGCTTAACGTGCCCATCAGATCAGATCATATGTAGAGGATTTTAGGAAGGGCGTGTCTGACCCCAGGTTATAAACAACCCTTAGAAATAGGAAGCTAGGAGATTTGGGCTAGAGTGCCCGATAGGAAAGTCACACGGAAGCGAGGTAGAAGACGCCCTTATTTACTACCGGGGGACCAGTATCCTGGGGCCCGACGGCTTAACGGGCCCATCCGACGCACGGCGGATATTTAGTGGTTCGAGCGTTCGTACCTGTCTGGGATCGAACCCGAGGTCTTCTGCGTGGCAGTCACGAACGCTGACCACTAGACCACCCGCCCTAAAAAAAAGCTTAAAGAATTAATATATATATTTTTCTCTTCTTTTCTTCGAGCATAACGCTAGAGACTTACAAACATGAAGGCGACAAAAGACGCCCGAATCAACTTTCAATACCAGGTAAAATCTCCTACTCCTACCACTTATCAGATCAGATCATATGTAGAGGATTTTAGGAAGGGAGTGTCTAACGCCAGGTCTCAAACAATCCTTAGAAATAGGAGATTTGGTCTAGAGTGCCCGATAGGAAAGTGACACAGAAGCGAGGTAGAAAGGGGGAGGAAGACGCCCTTATTAATTACCAGGGATCCAGTACCCGGGGCCCGACGGCTTAACGTGCCCATCCGACGATATTTGGCGGTTAGAGCCTGAGACCTTCTCCGTGGCAGTCACGAACGTTGACCACTAGGCCACCCGCAGCTCAAATAAGATCAGATCATATGTAGAGGATTTTAGGAAGGGAGTGTCTCATCCCAGGTCTTAAACAACCCTTAGAAACAGGAAGCTATGAGATTTGGGCTAGAGTGCCCGATAGGAATGTGACACGGAAGTGACGTAGAAAGTGGGAGGAAAACGCGCTTTCTAACAGGGGGGCCAATACCCAGGGACATCCGAAGCACGGCAGATATTTAGTGGTTCGAGCGTTCGTACCTGCCCGAGATCGAGCCTGAGGTTCCTCCGTGACAGTCACGAACGTTGTTGTGCGCAGAAGACTTCAGGAAGGAAGTCTTTATGCTTGGCGATTAGCACGCTGCATGCCCCTTACCCACCTTGGGGGTTGCTGCCTTTAACAGCCATCCACAAGACCGGGAGGGGCTTAAACAAAGCTTTGCACGAACAATGGTCGCTGCTACCTAATGAGATTCTAGACACCAACATCAACATCAACAGCATGAAAAACATCGCCGTGAGGGGTGACAATACTCCCTATTGAGGTACTTTAGCTAATTTATTATGACACCTTATTTTTCACCTGGATCTGTTAAATGGTCATTTTTGTGGGAAGAGAAGTGTTTCTTACGAAATGTTTTAGGGTCTTTCACTAACAATCGATGTGATACAGATTTTCACTAAATTTCATTACATTTCATATGTACTGTTTTAGTTATCGCGAATTTTCTGGGTTTTCCCCCTTAATTTATTGAAATGAGTTTAGTTTATTCTTCATAAAATACATAGTTTCCCAGCTAGTGGTGTATATGTGCATTGCATTTTTCTCCGATACCTCTGCTTCTTAAAGTTCGATTTCAAATTTTCTTTCTTTCTTTTTTTTTTCCCCTCGAAGAAAAATGTTTTGCTTATAATTTCTAATTTCCCATAACACACAAGTTTTCCAGTACATATTTTTCTTGACAACATATTTGCAGCTGTTTCTACGCTTCTAAAAGCCAACTAAAAAAATTCTTCTGACAAAATATTCCTCACCACGGCACAACTATTTTACGAATATTTCATACATTATGTACTGCTCAATGTAGTAGTAGTCTTCCTGCTGGGAGTCTAAATTTACATTTTAGGTTCCTCGATATCTTTGCTCCTAAAAATTAGATTGTATTATATTTTTTTCTTCTTTCGTCCTAAATAAAGCATTCATATTGCAGAATATTTTCATGTATTTGATGATTTCCACAATGTAGTGCTGACACTAGAGTGTTAGTGTATATTTTTATTTGCAACACACTTACAACCTTATTTCTGCTTTTGAATCCCTGATCGTTTTTCTTTCGTAATTTTTTTTTTTTTTTTTCTATCTTCGTCAGATACCCCTCATCACGAAAAACCTGTATTCCGCATAAATCCTACACAACATAACGCACGGTTTTCCCGCTAAGGAGTGAAAATACACTGAGTGGCCACTTTATTATGACAACCTGACAATTTTAAGCAAATGAGCTATGGCTGCACGCTGTTGCCGCCAGAGGGCGAGGCTAGTATAAAAAGGGAAAGCTTAGAGCTTGCGAGAGTAGTAGAAGTGATTTTTTGGTGACGAGATGGTTAAAAAATGCGATTTGACGGATTTTCAACGTGGGATGATTGATTGTAGGAACATGGAGCGAGTATCACCGAAACCGCCGCATTCGTGAAATGTTCCAGAGCAGCTGTTGTTAAAGTGTTTAAAGACTGGACTGTCAGCCAAAAAACTGGGTTTCTACGTGCAACGTGGGGTCGTCATCGACTAGTGACTGCTCGGGCGGAACGGAGAGTGTCCACACTGGTAACAGACAGCAGAAGGGCAACAGTGCAGCAAATTGCAGACCATCTTAATCAAGGATCCCCTCAAATGATCTCTGCACGCACTGTTCGCCGTACACTGCATCGGATGGAATATGGCAGTCGAAGGCCTGTTCGAACACCTTTGCTGTCTGCAGTTAACAAGAGAAAACGTCTCCAGTTCGCACAAGGATTGGACAGTCGATAATTGGAAACAAATTATGTGGTTCGTTGAATCACGTTTTCAGTTGCACCATGCCGATGGCAGAGTGAGAATTTGGCAAAAACAGCACGAAAGCATGGACCCCAAATGCATTGCTACAACCCTTCAAGCTGGTGGAGGCAACGTTATGGTTTGGGGAATGTTTTCCTGTCATGCTTTGGGCCCTTTAATTCGTGTTGATCAACGTCTGACTGGCACATCGTATCTAAACATCGTTGCGGACCAAGTGCATCCTGTCACGTGGATGGTTTATCCCAATGGCGATGGCTACTTTCAACAAGATAATGCTTCCTGCTATAGAGCTCGTATTGTACAGGATTGGTTTCAGGAACATGCCGGTGAGTTTACTTTGCTTAGGTGGCCCCCACAATCTCCAAATCTCAACCCCATTGAGAATTTGTGGGATGAAGTTGAACGAGCCATCAGACAGCTGGATCCACAAACCTGCAGTCTCACACTCCTCGAAAATGCTATTCATCAAGCATCGTCTCAGATTCCACAAACCACCTATGAACATCTCGTGGAGTCCATGCCACGAAGAATCGACACAGTATTAAAGGCAAAAGGTGGCCCAACGAAGTACAGAGGGAGTGGTCATAATAAAGTGGCCACTCAGTGTATACTTTCCATTTTTATGGATAGTCCATTTTATAAAGGTCCGATTTGCATGGTTCTTTTTACGTCGAATGCCGATTCACTACGAACATTTTCCCTAAATTTTTGTATTTTTCACAGTTTTGCCACCTGGTGCTGTGTGTGTATTTCTGTTTACAACTGTAATACCGCTTCGAAAAATTCTCGTTGCAAACATTCTTTTTTCACTACATGCCATTCGTTAAGGTGCAGATCACTAAGATTATCCTCCTTTACACAGCGGACATTTTCCCGCAAGAGGCACATACAGTAGTGGCCAAAATTGTGGAAACCTTTCGGAAAAAGCGTATTTTTGAGGTATGATGGCTCATAACACCACCTGTTTTTTGGAGTAATACTATAAAATTATATTATCAATGGAAAGATAATTTCATCAAGAATGTAATGCAACAAAGTTTGTTCAATTATCTGTATTCTATGAAAAGTTATAGCCAAATAACCAGAAAAAGGAAGCACAACTTGCTTAGGCTGATATGAAGTAGCTTTCCTTCATTTGAATGTAACTAATGAGCATGAGTGTTTAGAAATCCAATCAGGTGCCATCTTGTTTTGGCAATGAGTCAATCAGGTCACAGTAGTATTCAGCTATTGATGTCATGTATTGGAGCTGAGAGGAGGACATTTGTCAGTGTGTTATGTGAATGCTATCAAGTTTTTTTTTTTTTTTTGTGTGTGTGTGTGTGTGTGTGTGTGTGTTCTTTCATTTAGTGAGCTTGTAAAACGTAATAAAATTAAAGAAATGGCGCAAAGAGTTGACAAGTCACCCAGAAAGCGATGTAAAATAGTAGTATTAAGTGAACAGGGCTTCAGTTATGAAGAAATTAGAAGAAAAATTGGTGGAAACTTAACTAAAGGTGGCATTTCTGAATTTTTGAAGAGGTGTAAGGAGACTCAGTCACTACAAAACCAGACTGGTAAAGGCAGGAAAAGGTGCACAATAGCAAGTGATGATAGAAGAATTAAGAGACTGTGCCTAGGTGACAGAAGAAAATCATCTGGGTGTATACAAGATGAAATAGCGCAATGCAATATGAAGTTGAGTGCAAGGACTGTTTGGCGCAGATTGCAGGAATTTGGTCTAAAAGATAGAATTCCACGAAAAATGCCATTTTTATCTCTTAAACAAAGGTTGAAAAGATTAAACTGGGCTAAAACCCATGTTAACTGGACAGCGGAACAATGGGGCAGTGTTATTTGGAGTGATGAGACCAAAATCTTCCTGTTTGGTAGTGATGGCATAAAATGCGTGAGGAGAAGAATTGGAGAAGATTTTCATCCTGATTACATTACATGTACCGTGAAACGCCAAGTTAGTGTTATGATCTGGGGTTGTATGACATCAAAAGGTGTGGGCAGAATTTGCGTGATTAATGGGAATATAAATGGCCAAAAATACATTAATGAAATACTTGAGCCCAAACTGATGATTAATGAAATACTTCCGCGCATGATCTTTTCCAAGATAATGAAGCATTTATATTTCAACAGGATTCAGCTCCATGTCATGTTGCTGCTGTGTGCAAAAAGTGGTTTCAAGATAATAATATTCCACTGCTGGAATGGCCTGCGAATAGCCCAGACCTTAACCCCATTGAAAATCTACGGAGCCGACTAAAGAAACTTGCTAGTCAGAAGCAACCCAGCAATGAAACCCAATTAATAGAAGCAATAATTCAATCTTGATTTCACAATATAACAGCTGCAGAACTAAAAAACTTGGTTCACTCCATGGGAAGGCGTTGTAAGGCCGTAATTAACGCTAAAGGTTACCGAACTAAGTATTAACTGACATGGTGAGAATTTCTGCATCTCATTTTTTCTATGAGTTTCACTTTTCTTCTTTATAACTGCTGTTCTAATCCAAAAATCCTTCATAAAAAGTTATTGCATTACATTCTTGATGAAATTATCTTTCCATTGATATATAATTTTATGGTATTACTGCAAAACAAAATGGTGTTATGAGCCATCAAACCTCAATTGTGAAAACCTCAGGTTTCCACAATTTTGGCCACTACTGTATACAGTTTTTTCTCTATTTCTGCTTCCAAATGTGGCATTTGAAAACTTCCTTTTCCATCGCATAGCGCCCCGACTATGAAGAATATTTTGCGTACAGTTTCTACATTTAGATAAATCATGGTTCTGTCGACAAGGGACGTCAGTGTGTATTTATATTTACAAGAATACATCGGCTTCTAAAAATCCGACTGGAAATATCCTGTTTTGGTCAGATACCCTTGACTATGAAGAACATTTAAGCGCATTTTCTTTTTCATAAAGCGCAGAGACCAATAAATGTTCGATGGTTATTACGTTTTCTGTTAGCGCACCTTTTTCTGATTCAAAAGACGAGCTCAAAACATCAAAGAATTTGGAGTTGCTTGTCTTGTTTCATTCAGCCATACGAATTACGGCTGAGTGAAACAAGAAAGACAACTTGAACTTATACTTGGTTGAGTCACGCCTAAGGTTTACAGCATTCTGTTCGTTAGTATAGTAATTCATGAACTGCGCACCAATTATTCCAAACAATGAAATCACGATAACCAGGAATAAAATTAATGTACCTCTACAAACGGGCACCAATTAATGCCCGACCCGCCTGATTTCTTGAACTGTAAAATTACAGTGCCCAGCGTTAACTACAGTGGATTCTAAATACTTAACCACTTAATGGATTCTAAATACAACCACCTGATAAGGTTTTAATGAAATGTGTGGCTAAAACGTTAGTGGTGCAGTGTCAAGTTGGACCACAAAAAGCACGCTCACACACTTACCAAGAAAAAACTGCATACTGTGCCAGCTGAAATCCCGCCAAATGCTGTTAGAATCAATGGCCGAACGAAAGGTAATACATCACCAAGGTTCGTTTATCTTCCCGCAGATCCATCACAGAAAGAAGTAACCATTACATCTGATGAAGTCACTTGTAAATCGCATTCTTCCTGTGTTTAACTTCTGCTATTTTAAATAATGACAACGAGTCATAAAATGTACAGACTATAATATTACTGGGGAGATATTGCTAATACATCAAATAAAAACTATTATTTACGCAGAAGTGACGCTTGGGGTGAACGGTGGAGGGTAACATTACAGCATCTCTCAAGGATATTCTGCATTTGTCACTTCTTCTAGGTTCAGTATGATTCCAGAAACAGTGACGAAGCTATATATATACACCCACCCACAAGCATTTTCGTTTCGGTTTAACGTTCACTACGAGCAAATCTAAGGAATATAAAGCAATCTCCCGTTTCTAGTTAGGGGCCAGTGGTTCTAATAAAGAAAAAGAACCAGAGCAGTAAGACAAATACACTATGCATGCGTCATTCGGGACTCCAATCCGGGTCTAGTTCGGACGACTAGCCAGAGATACCTATGGCGCTGACCACTTAAATATCAGGGGTAGCAGGAGAGTAGCATATAAGCAAAGTGTGCGTGGGGGAAGCAGACAACGTCAATTCAAAAACAGGTACGACTTAACAATAGGTAAAAAAATATAAAAGACAGAAATAGCCAATAAAAGTTTTATAAATTGAATCTATTTAATTCCGGGAGCTCAACTATGAAAGAAAAATAAGTGCACACAAAATGGTTCTATAGATTTTTTGTGCCCTTAAAAATGGTCTAAATCTTGGTTATGGGAATAGAGGTCGGTTTTTTTCTTGGGGGGGGGCAGTCCCACTCTTTAGTGACGTAGCTGTCCGGATCCTACTTGCGGAAAGAGCTTTCTTCCGGTGGTAAACTCTGTTGACCACAACAACTCTCACTCTCGCATGGAATTCGGAGACAAACAGTGGTGTACGTGGGCGGTAACTGTGGGAAATGGTGTTCCCTTAAGAAATTGGTACGGGGAACGACGTCCTTCTAAATAAAGTAGTTGGGGACAAAATACATAGATATTTTAAAATATATATATATAATAATGATAAAAATACAACAAATATGCTCCTGAACTATATCAAGGAAATTCGGGATCGCTGTTTATTTATATCTGTCAAATCTATTCATAATATTTGCAAGATTTTTATGTTTGAAAATTATCTCTCTGATTTTGTTGTTATCAGAGAATTTGAACCGATATAATAAATATTGTCCTTTGGACTCTTAGCTAAAGATTCGTAAGGGGTGTTCGCATTAGACTGCTTTGCTTTCGTATTATCCCGTACGTTATCCCGCGAAGCGGATCTTTAACTGGTAGCAATGCTGCAGGTTAGCTTTAGAATACCGAAATCAAATTCATTCATAATCACAATTCGGTACATTGCAGCTGAACAAGGCTGCCTGCACTGACTTCCCCGGAAGAGGGCAACATCTAATTGTTTAAAGTGGTGTATAACAGCAGCGGTTCCTTTGATAACTTAAACTTAGAAAAAAACACCCTCTGAGGTGTTCCTTTGTAAGTTTAAGTTACCAGGAGTCACTGTTTTTCAGATATCGAATTAACAAAAACGAAACTCCTTCAGCTGGCGCGTAACCTGAGCATTGTGATATAGTAGTTTTTAGGTGAATTTCAAATTTATTCGGGTTTATTTTTTATTTATTATAATAATTTTTTATTTTTCAATTTATGTGTGTACTCGTATACGAGATAATGACACAAACGTGTAAAATGTGTGCGCGCGTATGAGTTCATGGTTCATACACTTTTTCAACCACAGAATTTCAAGACTTTTGTACTTTTTTTCCGGGACATACGATCCAAACGCTCCTACTTAAAATATAGTGAAATCATAGGTCTGTACAACCTGTAACCTACAAATAACCACTCCCTACATGCTTGAACAAACTTAATACAGAACGCTGGAAATTATGTCTGCAGCAGCTAATAAGAAACTTAGAATCACAGATAAATACTGAAATACCAAAACTGTCACTGAAAACGTAACAAGATTTAATTTCTACAAAACCTTTACATACATTATACTATAATAATTTTGAGGAAAAAAAAAATTCTACTTTGGCTTCAGTTCATTTACTGAAGCAAATTACAGAATAAAAAATAACTAAAACTCAAAAATATATAGGTATAAAATCTGCAGTTGGAACATAAATGTGGCATTACTCTTGAAATGCTTTCATATACCACACAATCAATATACAAAACACTATTACTATTTAATTATTTTGAAATAATGCTTGCACTGGAAATTTAAGGATAAGGAAAGGTGAAATATTTGAGACTTTCTCAAAGGAACAAAGGGATTATTATTTTTTAAACAAATACTCATGGGAGCAAGGATTTGTGTTACATTTCATTTAAATGAGAATAACGGGAAACCCTTAGATCCAAGGGCTATGTGTACAGCTGCATTCATCGGTGATCAAGGCAATTTCACTGGGCATGATTAGAAAACTAATTATAGCAGATGAAAAGTGATTATCAGCTCAGAAAATACTGAGAAATAACTAGATTTAAGTTTCTGATATTAGAAAGCAATCTGATTTTGTGGCAAATTATTACATGAAGCATTCATTAGCAAATTTCAGTAAAGATCAAAATAAGCCACACACACACACACAAATCAGCTACTTACTTCCACCAGTGGGTTAAAGAGTATGTTATGAAGATTAACAAATGGCGCAAAAAAGTTTCTTATACCAGAAGGAAGGTATCAGCGACAGAGATTCTCAAATCAAACAGTTAAGAGATATAGAAGGAAACATGATTATAACTCTATGGCTTCTAGCGGAAGAATTTTGCATAATGGAAAAGTTAAAAATATTCAAAAACTATTCTTCATGGCAAAAGCTATGCTAAGGGAAAAAGAGCTTTTTTCAAATACGTCTCCCGGAAATAGTGACAGCAACAAAAATGTTTTTACCTTTAGACTCTCTAGGGGCGAATGTTGTGCATTATTTAAAGATCCTATTGTAGCAAAAATATTATTCGCCCCCCCTCTTTATTGTAGCAAATGGCATACAGTAAAAAAAGAAAGTTATCAATAGGGTTTTTAGCACCAGAGATACAGCTGCAAACGGAAGTACACAAACACCACCTAGCGGCAGAAATGTGAACTACAAACCTCCTCAAATACAAACCTAGAATGGTTCATAACGTAAATGGTATTCGACTATACGGTGTTAAAATATTTTTTTTTAATCGGACGTTTAGAAGTGCAGATTTTAAGAAAAATAGATTAAATATTTGCGCCCCCTAGCGACAAAATTGTGCATTATTTTGGGAAGAAAATACCCACAAGGAGTTTTCATAGTTCGTAATATCTGATCAAAAAACAATTTTTTTCAATTGGGTTTTTAGTTCCGCAGATTTTGCTGCAAACGGAAACATGAACTTACGTCCTCTAGTGGAACACTTGCGCGTTAAGAAAAATTTGAAATTATATGAGAAACATTTCGCGACCGAAATGCTCTCTAACAAGGAAAGATTTCTTCAAATCGGACTCGTAGCATCTACGCCCCCTGATGGAAAAGCTATGCACTATTTTAAGCACGAGGTACTCTTGAAAGATTATACGTGATCGGCATGGGTTCACAAAAGAATTTTTGCAGTTGAGTTTTCAGCTCAGATTTTTTTTTTTTTTTTTTTTTATTGGAGGTTTAACGACCACCGTGAGCAACTCAATGGGCTATAAGCAGTCGCCCGTCCTTAATTTAGGGTCACTGGTTCCAGGGAAGGGAGAGAGCCAGTGCCGTAAGACAAACACAACATCCATGCCTCAGTGGGATTCGAACCCGGACCCCTTTCGGTCGAATGATCAGAGGCCATAGCTTAGACCACTGCGCCATAGGGGCGGCACCACAGATTTTGTTGCAAATACATCAGAAGCTGAAATACACACTTACGCCCCCGGTGGCCAAACCCTTCTTTACCAAAAATGAGAAATTATATGCAAAAACATTTCCCACCAGGAGTTGTATCCAACGCAGGAAGAATTTTTCAAATCGGAGTTTTAGAAGTAGAGATATTGGGAAAATCGTGATTTACATTTACGCCCCCTAGCGGAAAATCAATACATTACTTGAAAACGAGACTGTACCTAAAAGTCTTCGATATAAATGGCATTGAAAAGATAAAGAATTTTTTCAATCGGATATTTAGAAGCAAATATAAGAAATAAAATGTATTTTGAATTCGACAAGATCTGCATTTACGCTCTCTAGCGGCGAAGTTGGGCATCAGAAGAAGAAAAAAAAAAACAGAAGTAAAGGATCATTATTCTCACATTTCAAGCTTCCCAATACAAAAATAATTTCACAAATCGAAATAATATTTGTAGAGATATGGTGTCCCTGACCGGAAAGACAAAGTGATAACATACGCACGATCTTTTTTTTCTTTTTTTACAGAACATGTGCTAATAACGAAGCTTCAGTACTGCTAACAGACAAGACAACCAACAGCCCCCGCATTTTTCAGAGGTTGGGGAGGGGAATTTGTCAGACATAAATTTTATCAGAAGAAAAATCCTCAACTAACTACAAAACATCGCGCAGGGTCAAAAAGGCAGGAATGGATAGAATTCCAGAACATGTAACAGAATTTTAAGACATTTCCAGGACAACATGGAATTCCAGGATTTCCAGGACGCATACGAACCATGTGTTTGTGTAAATTCGCCCCGACTTGAAATGCTAAACACTGCGTTCCCCCAATACACATGATCTACTTTCATCACTGCACACAGATTTGTTTCCAATTAAATTGCGCGCAGATCTCCCGCATACTAAAAAAAACACCAGCAACCACCATATACCTCACCCTAGAATTTTTTTTTTTAATTAAAGTTCGGCCCGGATATTTCTCCTGTTTCCAAGGCCCGGTCCGGCCCGTAAAATTTCAACAATTACTAAAACAGGAATTTGACGCCTGGTGCACTAGGTCATTCGACTCCTGAAGAGTTTTCGTTTTCTTAATTGCTGCACGTATTCTATTACAAAACGTTAATTCGGAATATTTTTGTGACTGTATAAATCACGTGACGTCTGAGGAAGGGGGGGGGGGGTCTTTTATACTCAGAAATATTGCACGTAAACAACAATTTCCATTCCTTTCAAATTATCATTGCCTGCCGCCGGACCCGGAATATCCTTAGGGATAAGGAGGGGGTGGAGGGTTAATTCGAAAAGTACGAAATATCCAGAATTACGAGTCCGATCGTTCTACTTTACATTGTCTACAAGCACATATTCTCCGGAAGCGATTTTTTCGCGAAAATCTTTCGCTTCCTTAAACTTCATAATAATAAGTATGGAAGAGTATTTATCAGCAACACTGAACTGAGCATATGGTAGGGAAAACAACGACAGACTGCCCAGCTAACCAGTGTCACAGAAGTTTTGAAAACGGCTGGGCTGGGATACCTAAAGGTTCATTTGCCATCAACTGACTCCGTGAGAGAACAAATAGGAAAATACGGCACAGATTTATACACAGAAGTAAATTTCTCACAGCCCATTTCTCCCGTGCCATTTAAGACAAGTTTTTTTTTTTTTTTTACATTAAATATTGAAGGCCCGGACCCGGCCCATTTTCCCAACTTAGAAATGATCAAAGGCCCGACCTGGTCCGGGCCCGTGCAGACCTCTACCTCACCCTACTAATACACACACGCATGCAAGCAAGCAAGCGCATAAACAGAAAATTAGTCTGAGACGTAATTCTTCTGCCGTGCGCAAGGACTCAAAGTCAACAACAATGATTTTTTATTGGTAATAGATCTGCAGTTTTTTAGTCATGCTCCACGATCGTATTTTAGCTGTTTATGATCCAATTACAACAGTAGTCGTCCTGCTACACTGAAAAAAAAATTTCTGAAATTCACGAAACATTTTCGGTGATTCCTTTCGTGAATTAACGAAGCATATTTCTGATACAACCTTTCCGTGAAATGACTGAAAGAAACCTGAATTTCACGTACACCAGGAAAATTCTGAATTTCCAGAAACCTTTCTGCAATTCCTTTCTTATATATTTACGGTAAATTGCCGGTTTTAAGATGTGTTAACGGATAGCTCTGAACTTGTAGAATCTGTTCCCGCAATTCCTTTCGTATATTAACGGGAAAACTCGGTTTTCACTGTTTCTGTATCCGTATGACAAAAATTTTTCCAGTAATAGGAGCGATTCGCGGGAATATTTGAGGTTTGATTAACTGTTATATTTCAATCGTCTGTCAAAGGAACTGAATTTGAAGTTTTGTAGCGAAATCGCATATTGTGGATAGCATATCGCATGAATTTTGGTTACTCTAGCACAAGATATTTCTTCTCTCCCTCATTTTTTGCACCAGCTATTATACACTATATACCAACAAGTAATTGGACACCTGTGATAGCAAAGGAAAGCGAATTTTATTCACCTTTAATAGTTGGTGGAGCCTCCGCGAGCGGCGATTACAGCTGCGACCCTTCGGGACATACTCTCAACCAGGCGTTGTACGACGGATAGCGGTATTTTCTTCCACTCGGCTTGGAGAAGACAGGTCAGTTCCTTCACCGATTTCGGACGGTGGGAGCACCCCTTAAGTCGACGCTCCAACTCGTTCCAGACGTGCTCGATAGGGTTAAGGTCCAGGCTCTGCGCAGGCCAGTCCATTCGATTAACCCCATTGTCACCATACCAAGCCATGGTGGACCTCACAACATGACAGGTGGCATTGTCATCAGGAAGTAACATGGGTCCACCCCGTAAAACTGCTACAACGTAGGAAGCGCATGGTCATCCAAAATGGTGCAGTAGGTCTCGGCGTTGAGTCTACCAGGAATTGCGACCAAGGGTCCCGTGCCATACCAGGAGAAACACCCCTATAGCATAATTCCACCGCCGCCGAACTTCACAGTTGGCACAATTCATTCCGGCAGGAGGCGTTCTCCAGGCAGACGCCAAACCCAGACCCTGCCATCCGAACGGTAGAGTGTGAACCTTGATTCGTCGCTCCAGAGAACTTGTTTCCACTGTTCAACGGTCCACTGCCGACGTTCTTTGCACCACGTTAGCCGAGCAGCAGCTATTGGACTTGGTGATCAAAGGCTTGTTGGGCGGCAGCACGTCCATGATAACCGAGCAGGTGGGCTTCCTTACGGATGGTATTCATCGAAAGAACACTGCCGGATGCCTGTTGAAACTCCTCGCGAATGTGGCCCATCGATTTGGCGCGCTCCTTCCGAATTTCGCTGGCCAGCACCCGTCGGTCTCTAACTCCCAGTTTTGTGGGTCTGCCGGGTCGGGCACATTCCGACAGTCACCTCTTATCTTCCACTTGCCAATCACGTAGGCCACTGTCAATTTTAGGTACTCCAACTCGCTGGATATGTCACGTATGGTCGGCCATTTCTGTGATACCCGACGATTACACCTTTCTCGAAATCAGAGAGCTCCGAACTGGTTGCGTTGTTGTTTCCCACACGATATTTAACGGCGGCGGCCGTGACATGTATCAGAACCGCAGGTATCGTCGACTGCAGTGGTGTCCAATTACTTGTTGGTAGATAGTGTATATTGTGCTACCGTAAAAAAACGGTTTACTTAATTTATTGTACAGGTGATTGTACGATGTCTATATATCAGTCTTTGGCACCCTTAAGACAAAAGCTATTATAGCTATCAAGAGTAAATTTGATATTTAAAAGTTTTGTGAAATAATACCATTAAACAGTACACTTAACCTTTTCTTTAAAAAAAATTGAAGGTTATATTATCAGTTAAATAAAAAAGATCTCAAGTTCCAAAGCATTCTGTTGCTTCGTAATATCACGTTGAAAAAAAAAACAACTAAATTTTGATGTCTTCCTACAGAAAATAAATTATTACAAACGTATTAAAAAAATAATACACTAAGTAAAATGACAAAATCACTCGCATTAATGAAAAAAAAAAAAAGAAGAAATTCATCACCGCGCAATTTGGTTTTACTTTAAACGCGTGAGTGGGATTTCTGGCTCAGTAGTTAGAAATGTGGCTTGTGTAGACCAACCCAATGGACCTTGGCTAGATTCCCGCCACCGGCACGAAAGGATTCTCTGGCGTAAGGATATCTTCGATTTTTGCGAAATTTCTGTCTAAATACAGAAAAACTTGAAACGAACTTTTCTGAAATAAACGGAACTACTCGAAACCCGTCGAAATCGACGGGGGGGGGGATTGAAAGAATAAACTCATATCAAGCAACAAATATAAATTTTATTTGATTGACAAAAAAAAAATTACAAATTCATTCAAACACTTCAGTAAAGACAATATTTTGAGTCCATCCATTTGCAACAGGTAATCCACGTGCATCTTCGTGAGTGATCTTTACTGCAACAGAATCCTTTGATTCCAACTTTAGCAAGTGTTTGTCCTTGACTCTTATTGTCATCGCAAAGGACAATATGGTCGGAAATTGAAACCGTTTGATCGCAAAAGGGAAAGTGCTGTCGCTTGGAGTCAGTGGAATGCGTGGCAAGGGATGCAACGACCCTTTATGTTCTCCGTACAAAATTACCACAGAAATTGTATTTTGGAAGAGCGACCTTACGATCATACTTGTGCCATTGACTAAATCTTTACTTGTGTCCAGGTTCCTGATGAGTAAAGGGTAAGTATGCAATTAAGTATTAGGTTACAAATAAGTTTTAAAGCGCTTTTTGTGTGACGTATACCGCTAATTCACCTATCCGACATTCCACTGCGTTGTTGTCATGTGACCGTAACTGGTCCAGAGTACAAAATGTGACACAGAAGTTTGCCCAACATTCAAACGCACTTGCACATCGTAGGTAAAAGATCGCAAGCGACACTGCATTCGTTACGAATTTCATCAAGGAAAAAGTGCTGCAAAAGCATGTGCATCAATCTGTTCTGGGGGAGAATATTGTATTGAAAAGCACGTGTGAGTTTTGGTTTAGATGGTTTAAAGCAGGTGATTTTGATGTTAGCGGTCGAGAACGTAGCGACGCCCCGCAGAAGGTTGCACATGAGGAACTGCAAGCATTGCTGGATGAAGTTCGTCTCAAACGCAAAAATAACTGGCTGAACAACTGGCGGTAACTCAACAAAATATTTCCAATCGTTCACGCGCAATGGAAAAGATTCAGAAGGATGAAAAATGGGTGCGCCATGACCTGAGCCAGAGGAACAAGGATGAGTGTGTCATGCAGTGTTTCAATCTGTTGAATAAACAACAATGGGTCCGGGTTCGAATCCCAGCGAGGCATGGATGTTGTGCAGAGTAGCAGAATGTAGCCGTACGCGGATAGTTTCCAAATTAGGATCAGCTTTTGCAGATAGTTTTTGCTTGTAGAGTTAAAAAAAATGGTATTTACAGCAATTAAAACACTTACTCAAGGCTTCAACTCAGATTAATACATTTAATTCTATTTTAATCTGAAGTATTTTCACTTATTTGTCACCTCTTCTGAGTTCTTTTGCTTTTACAGACTTTTCTGGCCTCTAGATTTTATCAAGGCCTGTTATCAACGTATAGGAACTGTATCAAAAGTTTCGTTTACACAGAAATAATTTAAATTTTATTGCCAGGTTCTTCTTGCAGTTGCCAGTTATTCAATTAAAATAATTTCTTTATGTATTTTGTAAGTCTACTATTTTTTAATTAAGTTGTTGAAAATGCTATTTGTAATTTTTTAAGGTTCATTAATGGAACTGTTTTTCTAGATATAAAAACTTTCCTTAATTAGTTTTTATGAGGTTCATACTCCAATATTTTAATATTTTTGTCCTAAAGGTCCATTTCACACACATTGCTGCACGTTCAGTTGTAATGTACTTATTTTGTCCTCACTGAAATCTGTAATGTTCTAATAATTATTTGTTGTTTTATTAATTTTTCTTTAAATTATCCTATTCTACTGTTATCGTGTGTGTGACTCGGGGGTTTGCAGCAAGTTTTCTCTTTCAATGGTCGTGTACGCAGATACATTTTATTTTTATACAACTCTGATGTTGTGTTTGTCTTACGGCGCTGGCTCTCACCCTTCCCTGGAATCAGTGGCCCTAAACTAGGGACGGGTGACTGCTTATATTTTACTGAGTTGCTCACGGTGGTCGTTAACAATCAAATTAAAAAAAAAAAAAAATCCAAAAATTTTTCGTGCGCCAGGAAAATTCTGAATTTTCAGAAAACTTTTCACAATTTCTTTCGTACTTTAACGGTAAATTGTCATTTTGAAGAGGTGTTAAAGGAAAATTCAACAATTCCTTCTTCTAGAAACGGGAAAATTTAAATTTTGTTCTCACTTTTTCTTATTCATATGAAGGAAAATTTCTGGTAATAGGAGCGATTCCCGTGAATACTTGCGGTGTGACTTAACCCTTAAAATTACAATCGTCTGTCGGAGGATCTGATTTTGAAGTTCTACAGGGAAATCGGATATTGTTGATAGCATATCGCATGAATTTTTTTGTTATTGTGGAAACCGGGTAATAAATTATTAGTACCCGGTTTCTTACAATAATTTATTGTACACTGTAAAAAACAAGTGGTGCGAATTCACGAAAAATTTCTGAAAATAACGTGCAGCAAAGCTACTGGTAAGTGTTCGTCTTTTAACGGAACTTCCGTTTTTAAGTTCCCGTTTATCTTCCGTATTTTCACAGATTTTCCGTAGTCACTAATTCCATTTATTTTAGAAAAGAACGCTTCAAATTTCTCCGTATTTAGACTGAAATTTCGCAAAATCCAACACGCTGAATATTTCAGCCCTTACCGCGAGAGAATCCTTTGCGCCGGTAGAGAGGATCGAGCCTGAGTCTTTTACAACTGAGCCAGAATACCACAGAAACCGGGATCACGTTCAAGGTAAAACTTAATTGCGCGATGGTTTTTTTTTTTTTTTTTTTTTTTTGTAGTTTTTAAGTACTGCGAGTGATTCAATAATTTTATTTTTTATTTGAGCTTGTTATTTTTTTAATATGTTTCTAATAATTTTATTTTTTCTGTAGGAAGTCTTATTACAAATTACGTAATTTTTTCATCGCAATTTTTCGAAGCCACAAAATGCTTTGGAACTTGAGATCTTTTTTCAATTGGCAATAACTCAATTATCTCTAAGAGAAGGTGCAGTGTAATGTTTTATACTATAATTTCACAAAACTTTTAAATATAAACTTTACTCTAAATAGCTATATAGCTTTTGCCTTAAGGACTCCACAGACTGATACATAAGACATAGTACAATCGCCTGTGCAATAAATTAAGTAACAGGTTTCTTACGGTAACACAATACACAGTAGCTGGTGCACAAAATGGGAGAAAGAAGAAGAAATATCCTGTGACACAGTAACAGAAATTCATTCGATATACTATCCACAATATCCGATCTCACTACAAAATTGGAAAATCAAATACACTCATGGACAATGAAATTTGCGCACTCTTTAAGAAGGAAGCATCGGATTGAGCTGAAATTTTATAGACGTAATGGATACAAATGAATGATACACATGATGGCTAAAACAGAGCTGCAGGACAATTACAGAGGTATCTGTGGCACGCAGTCCCGTCGTCTTCAATAGCGCGTCGCACCGCCTCGTGCGGCAATACGGTCCGGCATGGGGGCGAACAAACGCCTGATGTTGTCCTGCGGCAGACTGGCCCACACGTGCTGGACGGTGTGCTCCAAATCCTGGATTTTGCAGCACTGCGGCAGCTCTCGTTTCAACTGGTCCCACACATGCTCGATAGGAGACATGTCCGGGGAGCGGGCAGGCGATGGAAGTGTCTGGACATGACGTAGGAAGTCCTGGGCAACCCGAGCCGAGTGCGGGCGGGCATTATCCTGTTGGTATAGCGCACCTGGAATTCCGGCCAGGAATGGGAGCACGTGGGGCCATAGGATCTCATCCACATACCGCTGGCCTGTCAATGATTCACGTACCACTACTAAACAGCTGATCGGCTATCGTAGGCAATGGCTCCCTAGACCATAATAATGCCTGCAGTGGGGGAGGTCTGACGCTCGATAGCGAGTTTGGGATTGTACCGTTGACCCGGGGACCTCGACACCCGGACACGATGATATCTATCCCAAAACGAAGCGGCACTCATCGCCTAACACCACACGTCGCCAGTCTGTGGCGTTCCACGTCGTTCTGGCCTGGCACCACTGCACGTGAATCCGGCGATGTTCCGATGTTAATAGCAGGACATCCAAGGGGCGCTGGGATCGCAGATTCGCTTTCGCGAGGCGTCAGGAAATGGTTCGTGGGCACACAGGAGCCCCTACATCTGCCTGTACAGTTGACCGGATCCCAGTGGGATCCATTAACTTTGTAAAACATAACAGCGGGTGCCCCCTTACAAAAGGAATCGCAACAGCATCTAGGATATTCTCTACGTAGGGCCGAGCAGCCTGTGAATGAGTACTACATATGTTCGGCTGTCACATCTGATTGTTACCCATGCCATTCTCGCGGTATGCAATTACTCCCTAAATTTGGGGCGAGCGACTGCTTACAGCTTCTTTTTTGAAGGTTTAACGACCACCGTATAAGCAGTCGCCCGTCCCTAATTTAGGGCCACTGGTTCCAGGGAAGGAAGAGAGCCAGTGCTATAACTCACCGGGATTCGAACTCAGACCCATCTCGGACAAATGATGAGAAGCCATCGCTTAGACCACTACGCCACCGGAGCGACCTAGTAGCTCACTGAATTCCTCACGGTAGATGTTAAAACCGCAAACAAACAAAAAATCGCTTTGGCTTTGTTGCAGTTGAGACAGCTGGCTTCGTTAGGGCAGCTCCAGTGTTTGTGCCCGGCTTGGCCGCACCGGGCACAGCTCTCGAAGAGAGCAGGGCACTTAGCCTTATAGTGCCCGAACCCGTTGCATTTAAAGCAACGAGTTTCTCTGAGAAATTATCGGATGCCATGCACCTCCATGAAAGGTTGGCCTTGCCTTTTTTTCAAAATTGCTCTTAAGTCCACCGGGCCAACTCAATCACCCAGTGAACGTTTTGTCTCTTTCTTTTGATTGGAAAGAAGGCCTTGCATTGCTTCGGCTCCTTTGTGTTGTTCTGGCGTATTTTTTATCAGTATCACTTTCTGTTCCATAGACGATTAGTCTCGGTAGCTTTTTACCGGACATCTCACTTCATAGGTTTCTACTAGGTCCTCTCTCTCTTTTTGTACGCCTCTACCAGATTCTGTACTCCTTCCGCTTTCGCGCGTTCAATCACTATCCCACCGTTATTTACTTTCTTGATTCCTTTGACTCCAATGTCAATCACCCCCAGATCAAGTTCCAGGGTAATCTCCTCTTTGACCTCAGCTGAGGTCTTATCGGGGTCTTTTGGGTAGAGCAGGATAGGGTGTTTGGCCTTTCTTTTCTGTTCACCTTCTTTGGACTTTTCTAGGACAGCGTGAGCATAGGTGCGCTGCTCTACTCTTTTCTCTTTCAGGTATTGGATTTCCAAAAGTTGCTTGGTGTGGGCCCCTTGGATACGATCCAAGACCGGTCGTATTAGGCCCCTCACACTGAGGGTTCATCTGTTGTTCGGGCTGTCTAGGATCTCGTTGAGCTCAGTCCATTGATGGACTCTTGTCACTGCCATCCGATCATACATGGTTCCGTTTTCACCCATTGCTGGGTTGTTACAGTCCGAGCTTGGTGGTATTCGCTCGTTTGACCCCGCACTTGGCCCGCTCATGATGAGAGGGGGGGTAGGCTGGGAGCTTTCTCGAGCTCTTAAGAGCTTTTCCGTCAAAAATGCTTTAGACGTACTTACACAGACGCACCTTGTGCGGGAACCTGACCGCACCACTGCGCTTTCTTTTCGCTATAGGATCACTTGCACTCACTCACCTGATTGCTCTCGGTCATTCCAGCTGGATAGACCTATCTGCTGGTCCGGTGTGGCCGTAGAAGAGCCCTGGACGATCGTGGACAGCGGCATCTGGCACGCATCGTAACATCCGCTCTGCGTGAAACATTGCCGCAATTCACAGCGTAATTCAATGCTGGGGCCAGCAGTAGCATCGGCGCTCGGACAGTGCACCGTTCCCTGTGTTCTGTGAGGTTCTGGAGCAGACGGCCCACCAGAGTGTCACTGCTGACCCGACGACACAAGTCTCTGCACCTTGCATGGGTTCGGGTACATCGCCACTGGACGCAAGATGACTGTAAACGTGTAGCCAGGTCCGACGAATCGCGGTGCCAACTGTTTTGGGCAGATGGCAGACTCCAGGTGTGGCGAAAATCCCACGAGGCAATTAATCTGGCATGTCTTCAAGGAACACTACAGGACGGCGGTGGCTCTGTTACGAGGTGGGGTGTTTTCAGCTGGCACGCATTAGGGCCCCCTTATACGTCTGCAGACAGCTCTGACCGGCGGAGGCTACGTAACCATCCTTGGGGATCATTCGTACCCACCGTTCAAGTTATGCAACTACTCCAACGGGTACAACCTCTTTCAACACGACAATGCGCCACGGCACACGTCCGCAGTCGCCCGATTATGGCTGGAGGAACACTCCACGGAGTTTGGCATCCTAACTTGACCACCTCGTTCGCCGGATTTAAACGCCATCAAACACATTTGGGATGCTGTTCAACACATTTGGGATGCCTCCACCGGCGAATGTTACGGAATTGTGCGCCAGGGGTTTCACAGCTGGAGAGACGAACAAGGGCACCCACATGATGACGTCCAGCCATCGCAAACAACGCCTCGCTTGGGCCAAGGAACGTCGCCAATTGACCTTCGACAGGTGCAAGGTGGTCTGGAGTGATGAGTCCCGTTTCCTGCTGCACCATGCTGATGACCGGGTTCGTATATGGCATACACATCATGAAGTCTTATCCCCTAGTTGAACAGTTGGGTTTCAGCAGGCCAGTGGAGGTGGTGTTTTAGACAGGGGAACTTTTCCTGGCAACCCCTAGGTCCGTTGGCTATCATCCCACAAACACTGAATGGTGGACGCTACAGGGAACTGTTAACCGACAATCTTCATCTTTATCTGCAGCAGGTTTACCCGGACCAAAATGCCATATTTCAACACGACTACTGTCTCATCGGGCTCGTATAACTACTGAGTGGTTGGAGGAATACTACAATGAATTCGCCGCACTGCCTTGGCACCCAAACTCTCCTGACTGTAACCCAATAGAATACATTTGTGGGATATGCTAGAACGCGATGTGAGAACTGCTGATCCTCCTTCAAAGAATGAGAGTGAACTGACGGAGCTGCTCCCGCGGACATGGGTCAAGTTACGCATGGAATATGTTCGACACCTTGTAGAATCTGTTCCAATGCGTCTGCGAGCCGTGACTACACAGAAAGGTGGACCAATGCGATACCTGGGGTGCAGAAAATGTTCAAGGCCCAATATTTCCCTAGAACACATTTTTTTTTGTCTGAAATTTTCCCCAAAACTGTAACGGATTTTCATACAAGTTTAAGCGATTATTAGAGTATATGTCGATGATCAAGAACTATCCTTAAAAGGCCTATTACTTAAAAATTCGAAAAAATAACAACTAATATTTATTCCAATGAATAACTAGCCTTTTTTTTTTTTTTTAACGCACGAAAGATTTAGTACTCTAGGTGAACCTCTCCCCTCTAGCAGGTGAAAGTTTTAGGCGAAACATGAATAGGCGAATCAAGAATTATTTCCTCGCCTAAAATGGCGACCCATTAACTTTCGACGTACAAAGAATACGCGAATCAAGAAGTAACCCGGGGCAGAGAGGCTGAAAAATAAACAGCTAAACAATTCTGTAATTAACTACAATTAATTTCATTCTAGCACTCCAGGCGTCTAATTGTGCCAGATAATTTTGCAGAATGAAATTTAAATTTGACTTAAATCCTTTGAAAAACCCATGGGTCATTCGCTTCAAAATGTCCGGAATCTCTAATAATTTTTGAAATCGGTGCCTATGACACATTCGCTGCCATTATTATTATTATTTTCTATTGGAGGTTTAACGATAACCTAGAGCAACTCAGTGGGCTATAAGCAGTCGCCCGTCCCTAATTTAGGACCACAGGTTCCAGGTAAGGGAGAGGGCCAGAGCCGTAAGACAAACACAACATCCATGCCTCACCAGGATTCGAACCCAGACCCATCTCAGACGAAGGATCAGAAGCCATCGCTTAGACCACTGTGCCGCCGGTGCGGCCTGTTAGTTTCGGAAACGTTTATTAGCGCGACTAGTGGTTGCGTCGTACTTGTTACTCATGCCACGCTGTCTCCACCTTGCCATTAGTAAAGTCTTTTAGGCTCGGTGAATCGTTTGCGAGCGGCAGTTCGCAGAACGTCACAGCCCTCATAAAGTGTTGTATTCGTAACGACAAATTTTTCAAAATGATTACCTGATTACCATGAAGTAAATTACTACTATTTTTCACATTATATTCGCTGTTAATAAGTGAATTTTTCGTTTTATTATCACTATTATCATTTTACACCCGGGCAAAAATATTCCCAGAGCTGCCTTAATTTCCACCGAACCTTGTTCGCGCCGTCTGCACCCCTGCTCGATACTAGGTAGGCGTTTCTTATGCAAAGCTAATTCAATGTAACACTTTCGCAGAAACTGATACTTCAGTCGATTCGCAATCGGTACTTTAAATACTATTTCCGTTTTGCAAAATGTACAGTAGAAATAACAGTCAGTACCATATTCACTAAATTTCGGCCGGGAAAAAAAAAAAAAAAAACAGCGCAGCAGCTGTGAGTTTATAACGTGAGGTAAATAAAAGTCATTACTCAAGAAAGATAGCATAAAAAGATTATCACTGTTTTCCAAGCGCAGCACACAAACTTCCAACTGATTGACAATTATTTGCTCATTACGCAGCTGATAATGTGACGTGACAGTTTCCATCACTGCAGCCCACGAATCATCTTAGCGCCATTCTGCAGAGAAATCTCAATCGGCAGGGCACAAGAGGCTGTGGAAACGACCTACAGAAATTTGGGAGTTTCTGCTATTACAGATTTGGACTGAACTTTTGCGATTTACACGTGCAAAAAGGCCTTTGCACGACAGAAAGCACCAACCACAACATTTTACAAAAATGAATTCTAAATCTGTTTTAATGGTGTAAAATAATAAGTAAACAGACAGCAAGCGTTCACCACTCACAGGTGGTGAAAGCATGCTGTCTGTTTTCTTATTATTTTACACCATTAAAACGGATTTAGAATTCATTTTTGTGATTATTTTGGTGTAATCTACCCGATTCTTATCTTGCACAACATTTTATTTAAACATAACGTAATGTTTAACAGATTACACAGGTAAAACGTTAAAATGACGAAACGATTAACAGAAACCATGAAAGCTACTACAATGAAACTTCTGAATAACGGTTACCTCTCGGACAGGAAAAAAAGTGACTGTTGTTGGAAGGTGGCCATGGTTCGGCGTTTAGGCCTAAATTTATATTGTATGCCACTTGCGTTTGAGCTGAGCAAATCCTGGAAGTCAATGCGGAAATCAGAATGCAGAGTGCACAATGTTAGCCTACAGAAACTGCGATTGGTTCAAGAATGAAAATATCTCGATTTAGACCAATAAATACAACTGATTGCTTGCAGCTGAATATTTAAATCAGCAAAATAAACAGAAACATTACTTTAGCAGTTAAAATACAACCGTTTTTCTAGTTATCTTCACTTGTTCACTAGAATTGGATGACCTCCAGCTAAACTTTAACAAACAGTCATGGTGTAGAGGATTTCAGGAACAGTGTTTGACCCTTGGTCAATAACAGTCCACAGAAATAGTAAGCTGGGAAATTAGGGTTAGGGAACGAAAAACATGACAATTTTAGAGACAGTGAAATGTAACTGCACAGTTAGGCAGGAACAGAACCCAAAGATACCGCAGCCCACGGGCAGTAAGTAATCGAGGCACCAGCAGCTCGCCTCAAGCAATTACAGCCACACGTCGAATTAAAATTCAAACTCCTTCCTTTTCACTTAACCACAACATGGTATCCGCTGTAACGCAACCAATCCTACCCGAGGTAAAATTCCTTTAGCAACACTCCTCGTTCTTATTTTATCCCTCTCGCCGAAGTAAGAACGAAATCCTAAGGGTCTCTTAAAACCTCCTTCGGGACTGACTGGAGTGTCCGTTGTTCGGAGCTCTGCTAATGTTAATCCTACCACCGCTTTTCGGAACAACCTAAACTTCCCTTTGTTTAGAGATTACAGTTTCTCGGGGGTGGATGTAAATGGCGTCGCTTAACTGTGTGTAAAGCTATTTTCGTGGTACTTAAGCAGTACAAAATCCACAAATCTCCAGTAAGCATCCGAAGTAGCTAATTCACCAGCTCCTCCCTTCAAAATAAATTAAAAAAAATGCAAGAAGTCAAGGTTCATATACACGGTCGAGACGCGTTATTGTGACCACCAGTTAATATCCTGAGTAACCGCCGCGTGCAGCGCGTACAGCAGCTAGACGGGCTGGGAGTGACTCAATAAGGTGTTCACAGGCATATAGAGCCATGCTGACTGCAGTGCATCGTTGACAGCTGCTGGAGGGTGCGTCGTGGAGGATCCATAGACCGCACAACACGATCGAGGTGGTCCCACAGATGCTCAATTGCGTTTAAGTCTGGGGAATTAGGGGGCCAGGGAAGTACTTTGAAGTCTTCATCATGCTCTTCCAACCATTCTCGGACATTTCTAGCTGTGTGACACGCCGCATTGTCGTGTTGGAAGATCCCATCCACTCCAGAGAAGACAATCAGCATGTATGGGTGTACGTGGTCTGCAAGAATGGATTCATAATGAATTCGGTCCATAGTGCCTTCTACAGGTATGAGTGGACCCAGGAAATGCCACGAAAACATTCCCCAGACCATAACGCTGCCCCCCACCTGCTTGTGTTCTTCCAGCAATGGTTGAAGAGTGCTCGTTCTCCGATGTTTCTCGCCTTATACGCCAACGTCTATCCGTTTGATGAAGCAGAAAACGTGCCTCATCGGAGAAGGCAATCCTTTGCCAATCACCGGAGGTCAAATATCCATACTGCCGTGCAAATGTAAGCCTTTTCAGCCGATGCACCTTCGTTAGCATAGGTGCAGTGACCATCCGTCGGCATCGGAGCCCCATACGCAGCAGGGTTCACTGAACTGTAATTTTAGACACACTTCCGGTAGCCCCCTGGTTTATTCGGCCAGTGAGTTGCTCCACTGTAGCGTGTCGTCGGCCCACACGCACCTTCGAAGCCGACGTTCACCTCTCACATCAATGGCACATGGTGCTCCGCAGTTTCCCCTTCGCTTATTTGCAGTGGCGCCATTTCTCCAATCACGATACACTTTAACAACAGCTGCACACGAACAGTTCATAAACTGCGCTGTTTCAGAAACACTGCCACCTTTTCCTCAAAAGCCGATAATCATCATTTTTTGCAAATCTGATAAATTGCTCCTTTTATCAATGACAGCAACGAGTGATATGCTTTCAGAATGCCTACAGCACACCTTATATACCCTCAAAGACAGCTCACGACACGTGCCTTCTTTCATTGTATACGCGTTGTTGACGTCAAAAGTAGGAGTTGGTCACAATAATGTGACTCGAGTGTGAAATTCTACACAGCATCGAACAGTGTCTTTTGGCACTTTAAGAAATGTTAAAATTCAGATAGGAGTATCATTATTTGCACTCGAATGTGAATCCCGAATACATAGATTTCGTCACGAAAAAAAAATTCAGTATCATCAAAGTACGTACCTGCGTTCAAAAGACACACACACACACACACACGCGCGCGCGTCAGATAAATTATCTTATTTCTTCACTTCACATACAGTTTCTACGTTTTACCTCCTTACATCCCCTTAGGAATTAGACTCAACAGGCACTTTCTCAGCTGTCTCAAGAAACGTGATAACTGACTTAGCAATACTCACTGGGAATGTGATGAGTTACCAGCACGTCCGCCAACGTACCAACAGAACACGGACCAAATGTATTCAGTGGAACCACATTTATGACAAGGTCAACTATTTATTTACTTCGAATATTCTGGCGCAAACACCACAGTCGGCCAAACAACGCCGGAACACGATATACACATTTTGTTTGTGTGAGTCACAAACAAAAATCGGCTCGGGCTGGGCCACCAGCCCCCAAACAACTGGTAAACCAGCTCACCCTGATCCCTGCGGTAACGACATGTATCAGGTAACCACAAAAATATTTGCCGTTTTCGGAGACTCAGACAAAGTATAAAACATACGTGGTAGAAAAGCAATTTATTTATCAAAATAATTACCATGGGCATCAACAACGTTCTGCCAACGTGTTAACAACTTACATATACCCCTGTGATAAAATGCCGGGTCATGAGAAGAGAAAAGGTTTTGGAGGAGAGCGTGCAACTCATTAAAGTTAGAGAAGTCGTGTCCACGCAAATGATTGTCGAGTGAAGGAAACAAGTGACAGTCTGAAGGAGAGATATCTGGCGAGTAAGTCAGATGACATAAAGGGTCCTACCCAAGTTCTTTGATAGTGTTTCTGATCAATGAAGCTCAGTGGGCATGAACGTTATTTAGAAGGAGCAGAACTTCCTTTCTGTTGACCAGTGCTGCTTCCTTCTTTTTCAGGTCCTCATGCACACGTTTGAGTTGTTCACAGTACACTGCAGCGGTGATCGTTTCGCACGTTGCAAGAGTTCATAATGAACAACACAACGTGCTATCCACCAGACACACAGCATAACTTTACGTCGATGCAGTGCTGGTTTCGATGTGTGAGGAATTGAGTCACTGGTGGATAACCAATGTATAGAGCGCTTTGGGGTGATGTACTGAAGCCACTTCATATCACATGTGAGTACCCTATCCAAAAATGGTTCCTTGTCATAGCGCGGGACAGCAATGTAAAACAAGCTGAGATACGTTGCTGTTTGTTCATTGCAGGCAATTCGTGGGGGACCCACTTAGACAATTTGCATACCTTACCTATTGTATAAAGATATCTTCGGACGGTTTCACCAATAACACCAAATGACTCGGCTAGGTCCTGGCATGTTTGGCTACTGTCCTGCTCAAAAGCAACTTTCAGGTCTTCTGTGTCTAGGCGACCACTCCGGGACTTGTCTTAAAGGAATTCATCTACATCACTGAACTTTCGAAACCAATTCCGAATTGTGCGTTCCTTCACACCATCTGCCTCGAATGCTAAGCAAATGCGACGAGTTGTTTCTGCAGCAGAGGAACAGTTTAAATCCCTATAACAAATACCCACGAATAATCTCCACTGATACCAAAGATTTTCAAAGTACATCGCACTTAACAAAAAAAAAAAAAAATAAAAAAAAATACTGCGGTTTACTTTACGCGCACAATAAGAGAAATTAAAAAGAAAAAAAGGTTCTTCCTTGAAATGCTTCCAATTCCCAGTCTAAACACTAGTTAATTCATAAACTTAAGTTTTAATAAAATTAAACGATTTAATTTTCATACAAACTCCGAATAAACTAAACTTAAGTTTTAATAAAATTAAACGATTTAATTTTCATACAAACTCCGAATAAACTATAAGTACATTGATATACCTGATAGCAACAGGAAACATTTCCTCTTAGGCAGTATATAGGGTGATTTGTAAACTCCTTCAATAAAACAAGAGGGGTGATAATACACATCAAGACGAATAATATTTGCAATGGAACCTAGCCAAGGGCCGCATTCCACTCCTAGTGCCAGAAAAGAGCATGTTCGAAAAACGTCCAGCAGGAAAACGGAGTTCCAACCAGTGCATGAGAAGCACAAGATGCAAATGATGTGTGCAGAACACGTGCGCAGACGATGAGGAGCAAACATTTAAAAACACAGCTGAACCCGTTCAGCGATATTACCGTGCGAACATCACATAAGAATTGAAGTATACGTCTGACCGGCGCAGCGTACCGTGTGTTCCTGGAGAAAGTGCTTCCCGGTCTGTTGCAGGATGTTCCGCTCACCACACTGAGGGACATGTGGTTTATGCATGATGGGGCCTCAGCACACTTTGCCACGGAGGTCCGATACTTCCTAAGTGCGACATATCCAGGGCGGTGGACCTGTGGCTTAGCCTCCACGCTCCCCGGACCTTAATCCACTGGACTTCACCTTCTGGAGGCACATGAAAACATTGGTGTACGAGACACCTGTGGACTCCCTGGAAGATCTCGTCGCGCGAATCGCTGTTGGTACGGACAAGATTAACACCACGCCGGGAGTCTACGAGAGGGTGAGACAGCCCTTCATTCGCCAGTGTGGGCTGTGCAACGACGCCCTTGGACGCCAGTTTGAGCAGCTCCTTTGAGTCTTTCTTTGATGTGAGTGGAATTGTGCAACTCATAAATTAGGTATGTCTCTTTGTTTTCACTGTTGAAGGCTCAACGTGGATATGTTACTTTACTCTTTTCGCACCAGGAGTGGAATGCGGCCCAGGTTCCATTGTAAATATTACTCGTCTTGATGTGTACTATCACCCCTCTTGTTTTGTTGAAAGAGTTTACAATCATCCGGCATATATAAACAGATAATTCGGACGAGGAGCTTGAGCAGCGTAAATGCATTTACGACTCTTAAGATGCGATATTCCAGATTTTCAACTGCCATAGCTTAAAAAAATGTTGCCCTTAATGCATTGCACAAAGTCTATCGGCTGAAGGGTTTCTGCGTTGGCAAGCAGTTTAGAAAGCTCCTAAATATAATTTTCCCCCGCTTACATTAGGATGTATTCTCGTGTGGCAATTTTTCCGCGCAGTTCCTTTGATTTCTTAAATTTCATGGTAAAAAAAGTGACATTTGCAACTATGAGCACATGAAGACATCGACAGGGGTCTGCTGCCGATAAGTTTTCCCAGTGAAATTCCGCAGAAGGGTAATAAAATGCCCCTTTCTCCAAACTACCAAGCGGTAACACTACAAAAGTCAATCCCAATAAGGATTAGGGATAAAAGAAACAATCAATGTCATACTCTCTCTCTCTCTCTCTCTCTCTCACACACACACACAACAAACAAACACACCACTGCAGGTACTCCCCACTCCACACAAACACAATTGCTCGGGGTCATATCTTTTTGTTGTCAACAAGTCCTCAAGTGTTTTAACCATCTTAATGCCTACAGATGGTAGAAACGCCTTATGTGCCTCTCCTCGCTTCTGTGTTACGTCTTGGGCTATGTCATGGAAGTAAGTAAAGCCAGCAAAGCAGTTAAACAGACCAGAAAATCGGGAAACACGGTTTTTTTCTTTCTTTAGCATTGCGATAAAAAAAAATGGAGGAGAGGGGGGGGGGTCGACTTCGCATGGCCCGGCCCGTTGTTTTGTTCTCTAAACTAAAAAAAAAAAAAAAAAAAAACCCTCGACCCAGCCTCCGGGCCGGGCCGTGAGATCTCTAGCATGGGTGCAAGCAGCTCATCTATGCCAAGACTGAAACTTTTGGGGAGAGTGGGCCCTAAAGGGTGAGAAAACACAAGTCTGTCCGTGACGGATTCGAAAACGCGCCCCCTCACTCCGGAGAAAGTTGCTCTTCCAACTAAACTACACGGACCGAATGTACCGCTGCTTGACACGCGATTCACCTCTGCGGTACGTTACAAGATGCGTGCGGATTTGTGTTCGACTTGCACGGGAAAATCTAGAGCACAGTTCCTGGACTGATAGCAACAAGCCTCCCTACATCAGAATTCAAATCAATCGATACATAAACAAGTTAGTAAAATCATGCAATGCATTGATTATGATACGCTTTCCAACATACCAGAAATCATTACTCAAGTTATGAAGATAATGGCGTTGGAATAAATCTCGTTCCTGTGTCCTGACCTTTGACCCCATTTCGATGATATTCAACCGAACCGGTTCAGTACACCTCAAGAATAACATACTAAAGTTTTGTCGCAATAGAAGCAGTTTTACGCAAGTTATGAGAATAATGGCTGTGGAATAAATCTTGCTTTTGTGCAATGACCTTTGACCCCATTTCGTTGATATTCAACAGAACCGGTTCACTATACCTCCGGAACAACATAACGTTTTGTCGCAATCGAAACATTTTTTGGTAAGTTATGATGCACAAGGGCAATGGAATGGATCCCACTCCAGTGTCCTGACCTTTGACCCCATTTCGCCCATTTTCAATAGGGTTCGTCCCCAGTGGCTCCCTACCACATACTAAAATTTCAACGAAATCGAACCATATTTACATGTTATGACGCATAAAGGCAATGGAATGGATTCCACTTTTATGCCCTGACCTTTGACCCCATTTCGCCCATTTTCAATAGGGTTCGTCCCCAGGTGATTCCTTACCAAATACTTAAAATTTCATCGAAATCGAACCATTTTTACGCAAGTTATGACGCATAAGGGCAATGGAATAAATCCCGCTTTTATGCCCTGCCTGACCTTTGACTCCTTTCGCCCATTTTCAATAGGGTTCGTGCCCGGTGGTTCCCTACCACATACTAAAATTTCATCGAAATCGAACCATATTTACGCATGTTATGACGCATAAAGACAATGAAATGGATCCCGCTTTTATGCCCTGACCTTTGACCCCATTCCACCCATTTTCAATAGGTTTCGTTCCCAGGCGGTTCCTCACCACATTACCAAAATTCCATCAAAATCGAACCATTTTTAACGCAAGTTATGACGCATAAGGGCAATGGAATAAATCCCTGCTCTTATGCCCTGCCTGACCTTTGACCCCAATTTGCCAATTTTCAATAGGGTTCGTGCCCAGGTAGTTCCCTACCACATACTGAAATTTCATCGAAATCGAACCATATTTACGCATGTTATGACGCATAAAGGCAATGAAACGGATCCCGCTCTAAGGCGTGACCTTTGACCCCATTTCACCCATTTCCAATAGGGTTGAAGCCCTGGTGGTCCTCTACCACATACTAAAATTTCATCGAAATCGAACCATTTTTACGTGAGTTATCGTGCCGACGGACGGACGGACTGACAGACGGACGGAAAAAGCTGGAGCATATACGCTTCTTCAACCTACGGTTGGAAAGCGTAAACAAGACGACGGAACATTGTCTTAAATAGGAAAGTCACAGAAGGGAAGAATCCACCAATGCCATCTGAATTAAAGACTGGGAAACAGATAATTAGTACTTACACGGATTGCCAAAAATGCGTGCGTCTTTCAATACTTATGAACAAAATTAGCAGAAGTACATAACATCATTTTCTTGCAAAGAAACTTGCGATTTTATTTAGTTGCGTAAATTTGGATTTATGTTCTAGAACTGTAACTCCGTTTCCAGGATAACCGATGCCGCTGCTGGGGGGAAATGAATAAACAAGAACAGAATAAAAAAAATAATAATAATACGGAGAGGATTTAAATCGCGTTCGATAAAGAAATTTTGTAGAAAAAACAACATTTCCTACTTTCCGTATTAGCTTTTTCGAGACGGAAAGAAAAACACACAATCGTACATTTTTCTTTCCGTCTTGATTTCAGTCTCATGGATTTCTCCAGGGCGGAAATCCGTCCTGAGACGGAAGGTCATGCACCCATGATCTCTAGTCTGTGGTTCCGAAAAGTCAATATTCAACTCAACAGCTCCATCCGAACATCAATAAGCCTTGAACAGCATCTGTCTTTGCACTATTCGATAATTTACCCCCTCCAATAGACACAGCAACTTGCGCGGCACCCTTCGGCGCGCATATTGTACTTCATGTGCTAGTCGCACAAAAGCTGACCGCTCACTTTCTGGTGCGCATATACACAGTCGTATCAGAATAACAAGACCACCTACCTAATAACGGAAATAACAACACTTGGCATGGACGCAATGAGGTCCTGGAAGGTTGGCCGAGGCACACATGCCCGTTCGGACTGCAGCAGAGCACGGAGGTCCCGGAGATGACGTGGTTGTGGGTCGGCACGTCGAACCTGTCGTTCATAATAGTCCCACAAGTGTTCCATGGAATTGAGGTCGGGCGATTTCGCCGGCCAAGGGAGAACGGAGACATCGATGTCGGTTCCTGGAACCAGTTACGCATCCCCTTAGCAACGTGGCACGGCGCATTGTCTGTGGTAGCCATCATCACCACCAGGGTAAACGCCCAACACGAAGGGATGCATGTGGTCAGCGAGGGTGGACAGGTAGCCATTGCCGTTCAGGGACCCATCCAGTGGTACCAGCGGTCCCAGGTCATACCAAAAAAAAAAAAACCTTCCCCAGGCATGCACACTGCCGGCCTGTACTTGACCGACAAACGTGTCCGGGTGTTTGTTCTTGTGTGCCTGACGCCGTATCCGCCACGGCCCATCACTTCTGTGGAGTAGAAACCTCGATTCGTCAGAGAAAGCAACCTTTTCCCCACTTTTCCACTGTCCAACGAAGGTAGACCCTCGCAACCTGCAGGCGTCGTTGCCGATGGACCTGGGTTAACATGGCAGCGTCGACTCCGGAGACCCATGCGTAACAGGGTTCGCTCTGCTATTATCGAGGACACGTACTTGGGTGCCCCAGCGTTCGTTTGCGTGGTCAATTGCCGCACTGTTGCGCGTCGACTGCCCTTTACCAGTCGTCGCTCTCCTCTGGGGTAGATGGCTCTTGGGGCTCCACAGTTATGACGTCGGGAGGTATTCGGTGAGCCAGTGGTCCATTCTTGGTACACCCTTATTAGAGCACCTCGCGAACAGCCCATGTAGTCTGCTGTTTCTGAGATGCTTCTACCTTTGGCGCGGTAGTCGATGATCATTCCTTTTTGAACGTCTGTCAAATCACTACTTATATAGCTTCTTTAAAATTTACCTGTGCCTATTGTGCTCATGTGACGCACTATGGCTCGTTTGACATGGCCAGCCGTTTACATCTCCGTGTGGTCGACGCACTTGGACGGGTACACTAATTACGGGGATAGCAATACTATTTTGATACGACCGTGTGTGTGTGTGTGTGTGTGTGTGTGTGTGTGTCAACGCTCGAGAAATCCCGAGTGACAGGTCGCCTTGCCACGTAGAAATCAAGCTTGGGTGCCAAATTATTTTTTACTTCGGATTTTACAATTTGCAGTAAATATCGTAATTTCTGTCAATAATCCAGGAATTATCTGTTAAAAAGGTAATAAATTTTGGTTCTGCGGATAATACACCGGTAATGGGGGGAGGGACATTTTTTCGGCGTTTTAAAAAATCCGTGTGGTAATTTGTCAGGATAGATGGTGGAAAAGTACCGAAAATGCGGTAACAGAAAAAATGTAACCCAATACGGGGTTAAAGGAGTGCAAAGAGATTGAATAAATATACTTTCTTTTTTTACTTACGAGCTTTCCGACAGAAAATATGACGCAACGAAGACGATACTACAGTATTTGCGCTCGCGTAAGCCTATGTGGTGTGAAAAGCCCATAGAGCTACCTAGCTATTAAATGGCATGTAATCACTTGCAAATCGCATTCGTTAGTTTTAGCTGCGCTAATCGTATTTAGTTATGGATTTTGATTGCTATTTAGTTGAGGCATATTCAAACAAGAAAGATGAAACCGAATTCTCGGGTGTAATGAGCACGTCTTTTGAATCCGTTCTGACGCAAATTAAATTTATTAAAGCTATACAAAGTCAATGGAACCAGTCTGGAAAACAGTAGTATCTGGCAGAAGAAAAGTTTTTTAATCGGGTTTTTAATCCCGCAGATACTGCTGTAAACGGAAAGGTGAGCTTACGCACTCTGGTTGTAGGCTTATGAGTTAAGAAAATTTTTAATCAACAGGAGAAACATTTCGCAGCCGAAATGCTCTCCAACAAAGAATTTTTTCAAATCGGGCTCTTCGAAGCAGAGATATGGACAAATATAAGATACGCATGTATGCCTCCGAGCGGGGGAACCATGCATTATTTTAGCAAGAAAGTATTCTCAAAATTTTTTTCGATGTGAGCGGTATCGGTCTAAGAAAAAAAAAAAAAAAAATTCTGTCGAGTTTTCAGGAGCTCCGATTTTGCTGCAAATTCACCAGAAGCAGAAATTAACACTTATGTTCCCTAGTGGTCAAACCATTCTTTATCAAATGTTAGAAATTGCATGAAAAACATTTTCCATCACGAGCTGTATGCGATACAGGAAGAATTTTTCAAATCGGACTCCTAAAAGTAGAGATATTGACAAAAATACGATATACATCTACGCCCCCTGGCGTAGAAACCATGCATTACTTTAAGAAGAAAATATTCCTAAAAGGTCTGTCGACGTGAGTAGTATCGGTGAACAAACGATTTTTTTTCAATCGAGATTTTAGCTCAGATTTTGTTGCAAATACATCAGAAGCAGAAATTAAGACTTACGCCCCCTGGAGACGAAACTATATTTTACCAAAAATTAGAAATTATACGCAAAGAATTTCCCATCAGGAGCTGTATCAGGTGCAGAAAGAATTTTTTTCAAATCGGAATTTTAGAAGCAGCGATATCGGGGGGAAACGCAATTTACCTTTACGCCCTCTAGCGGAAAGTCTATGAATTACTTCAAAATTTTGAAATTATATGGAAAACATGTCACACAAGTAACTATCTAATAAAGAAAGAATTTTTCAAATAAGACCATTAGAAGCAGATATATTGTCGAAAATAAGATATACATCTACGCCCCCTGGCGGTGAAACATTTAATACTTTAAGAAGAAAATATTCCGAAAAAGTTTGTCGACGTGAGTAGTATCGGTCTACGAACGAATATTTTCAATCGAGATTTTAGAAGCTCAGATTTTATGGCAAACACATCAGAAGCAAAAATTAACACTTACGCCCCCTGGTGGCCAAAGTATTCTTTACTAAAAATTAGAAATTATACGCATCAGATTTTTTATTAGGAGCTGTATCCGTTGAAGAAATTTTTTTTTGAAATTGGAGTTTTAGAAAAGATATTGGCGAAAACGTAATTTACTTTTACTCCGCCTAGCGGAAAATCTGTGGGTAACTTGAAAAAGTAACTATATCTAAAATACTCTTCAACATAAATGGAATCGAAAGGTAAAAGATTTTTTCAATTGGATGCTTAGAAGCAAATATATATAAAAAAATGTATTTTGAATTCGACATCATCTGCATTTACGCCCTCTAGCAACAAAATTGTACTTCGTAAAAAAAAAAAAAAAAAACCAAATAAAGGATCAACATTCGCACCTTTCAAGCTTCCCAATGCAAAAATAATTTTTTAAATCGGACTAATAGTTGCAGAGATATGGTGTCTACAGACGGACGGACGAACGAACCGATAACATAAGCACGATCTTTTTTTACAAAAGACGTGCTAAAAAGAGACACATACTACGGATTGTTCGTAATTCCCAGGGATTTTAGTCCTTTATTTGCTTAAAGGTAGCACATACGTATTTAAAAAATGACAGTTGCTTTTTTAATAAGACGACCGTTTCTCCCTTAATTCTTTGAACCTGCGTCGGTCATCCTGTGAATCGCAGCTTTTCTTTGGGAAATTCAAGTTCAGCATGAACAATGAAAGGTAAGGATTATACAGCGATTGTTCCCCCCCCCCCACTCTATTATGCATCAGATAATGGGTGGGGGGGGAGAAAGCGGTTTTGTCATGGTCAGCAACATTCCGGAAAAGGGAAAAAATTGGTTTTCCGGGGTTTTCGCGATCTAGGCCTAAAAATTATACGCTACCATAACGCGTCGGATTTTTTTTTTTCTTAGCGTCCTGTGGGTTATACGCCAATGCGGATCTTAGGAATCTTTGTTTTTTGAATTTCGTGGCCTGCAGATTATACAAAGGAAAATACGGTACTTTGAATTAATATGTACAAAATTTATCTCACACAAATTGTATTTTAATAAAATTAAAATCAAAAATTTTATTTTTTGAGAGCAGCAACTGGAAGAACGGGAAAAGAAATTTTTGGAACAAACTAGAACTTTATTTTGCCATAAGTGGTTTGGGTAAAAAGAAAAGAATTATACATGCATTATTCTTAGATATTTGACTTCGTTTCACCCGGCTCCTAAATTCTGAGAGGTGGCTGCTAGATATGGAACGTATTTGACGAGTCCTGGCCATGGGACCGACACATCACCCACACCTGTCAACTACACTGCTGGCCACCGAAAACGCAACACCAAGAAGGAAGCATCCGATTGGCCGGAAATTCGCAGCATGCGTCGCCCGTGAGAAAACATGCAAACGATTAGCATTGCAGGGCATATGCAAATCATGTGCGCCCGGCACGCCACCAAGCACTATAAGAAGGGTGCGCAGAAGGCGGGGTGTAAGTAGTGGAAGTGTCTTGTGCTGCCGGACCTGTGCGTGGAAAGCTTCCTGATGTCACGCGCAGAATACGGCAGTCATTCCAGCACGTTTCGGAGTTCGACAGAGGACGAATAGTGGCTTCTCGCGACAGCGGTTTATCGTACCGAGACATCGGCGCCCGTGTGGGACGACATCCAGCCACAGTGAGGCGAGTATAGATTCGGTGGGTGCAGGAGGGATGGACAGATCGAAGTGACCGATCGCCGCGGCACACCACCGAACGAGAAGACCGGCATGTTGTGCGGCGGGCATTGACGGCTTGCACCACCACATCACAAACGTTAGCGCAGGAATTAGGGCATGTTGCGCAACAACCTGTGTCAGCACGTACCGTTCGACGTCGTCTGCAGGAGCGGGGACTTGTCGCACGGCGCCCATTGCTCCGGTTACCATTGACGTTACACCACCGGTGAGTGCGGCGGCAGTGGGCCGTTGAACGCCGCACCTGGACTACGGAATGGCACAACATTGCCTTCTCCGACGAATCCGCGTGTGGTGGCATCGCGGCGGGAGACTGTATAACGCTTGCATTATGCATCGCCATACCGGTCCGTCGCCTGGCGTTATGTTTGGGGCGCAATTGTATATGACACCCGCATCCTTCTGGTACGCATCGCCGGTACACTCAACAGCCATCGCTACATCTCCGACGTTTTGGAGCCTGTAGTCCTCCCTTACCTGCAGGACCTGCCAACGGCCACGTTTCAACAGGACAATGCGCGCCCGCACGTGGCACGCATCGTGCAACAATTCTTCACGGCCCACCAGGTGTCACTGCTGCCGTGACCCACCTGTTCTCCGGATATGTCGCCCATCGAACACGTCTGGCCGCTGATCGGCAACCGAGTGGCCCGGCAAGCACCACCCGCGGCTACGCCTGATGAACTGTGGCAACGTGTGGAAGCAGCCTGGACCGACATACCCCAAGCCCACATCCAAAGCCTCTTTCGTTCGATGCCGCTGCGTGTAGCGGCCGTTATTGCCAGCCATGGGGGCCACACGAACTATTGATGTCTGCGTGTTCCGCAAGTCGCATGGGCCTGTAAGCTCAATCGTTTCATCTTTGTATCTGTTGTTATGTGTCCAGTAAATCTGGCTTTGCTATCTCGTGTCCTTCTTGGTGTTGCATTTTGGGTGGCCAGCAGTGTAATATCATCGAAAATTTAAAAGACTTTTTAAAATAATCCATAAGATTTTTCAAGATCTGGAGCAAACGCAATTTATGACGGAATTTTCTAAATACTTAAAAAGTTATAAAGAAAAACATTTACACATTTAGCTCTTCTCTTTTCTGATAAATAACATTAAATATATACGTACATAATTACCAACCAATGTTAGCAAAAATCCAGAAGATATTTCAAAATCAGGAAAACATGGAGACTATCTCTATTTATGAGTGCCTGGGTGCCCCAGCGTCATCGAAGTACAGGTCGCGCCATTTTTATTTTTTTTTCTGGTTTCAACACCACCAAAGGAAAAGTTATTGATTTTTAATATAATTATGGTTATGATTTAGAAAATATTTAGTATTACAAGTTATAATATGAAGTTATTTTAATCAATGTTCAAATTTTCATCCTTGGGAATGCATTAATTGTGAAGAAAATTAGGGTATTAAAGTGAGTGTGTACACACACACATCTATATATAGTTTACAGTGTATGCCTATAAGTTCCTATACGGTTGTGACGTACATCGCTCTTAATCGCTTTGGGAAGATGGGAAGAAGACATCATGTAATGTTTTGAACATGTAAAATAATATTTTTGAATGTTTAATTTGTGACATATGTCTCTCTTCATCTCTTTGGGGCTTTGGGGGGGGACATGTAATAGAAGACACTATGTAATGTTTTGAACATGTAAAATAATATTTTTGAATGTTTAATTTGTGAAGTACATCGCTCTTAATCTCCTTGGAGGGGGCTTAAGCCCCCAAAGCCCCCTCCGTGGGTGTGCCAATGTAACCCATTAGACTTCCATATCATTTCTTTGATCTTATTCTTCATACAAACTTATTTCCCTTGTTCCTTTCATGTCTTGTGTACTTCCAGAATGGTTTCACATCTTTTCACAAAGTTCATCCATACCGGACACAATGGCGGCTGCAACATTTCTGCATAGATATCAAATTGTCCTCCACTTTGATGCAAGAAAGATCAACCAGCAGCAGCCTCGTGTTACGGTTTGGTGCACTTTCCGCAGACATCCACAACTCCTATGCTTGTAATGCTAGATAACCAACCATCTACAAAAACTTAGGTGATTCTTTCTTCATACGCAGCTCCTCTACACGAGTCCCAGATTTCAGAAATGCGAAGTAACACTCCTGCACAATCCACAATATCCGCTGGGCACTAAAGCACTGTAAATCACAAATTCGTGCACTTCAACAGGCACAGCTTTTAAAGCAAGTAGTCTTCAAAGCGTCATCGTCAGGAAACAAAGAACCTCACCACGTAACGCATCGACACACAATCCTAAAAAGCAGTTGGTGACAGTAGATCGACTAACTGATGCTCGAAAGAAAGGTCACAGCAATTTCCGTTTCTACGTTGTGTGACCTACGTTATATTACGTCCATCTATCACTTGAACAAAAGCCTTCAAAACACTTTTACTGGTCATCCCAGGGTAATGCCATACTCTACCCGAATGCAGTCGTTGGTGTGCAACCATTTAGCGGCGAATCAGAATGAGAGAAGAGAAGAGACGAGTCTGCACTACACTGTATCAGCCACTGCCTCAAAAGCCAGTTCTTTACAAGCTGCGCTATGAAAAAACAAACAACGCACGTTTCAACAAAATATTTTCTAGTTTGCAGGCGACTTCGTAAACATTTTCTAGACCTTCAGAAGCCATACAGTATGCAACAAAAAATACTCCAACCAACAAAGAGAAGTGAGGTACAGGTGTATTCATTACCACAAGAGCCTCTCAAAAACCTGATCCCAAAAACATCAAAGTTAGGAAGACGCATTTTTACACAAACAACTCACCTGTGCAATTTCTTAGCCATGTACTAAATGGGAAGCAGTTTTTCACATAAACCGTTAAATCTGTCGTTCAACTGGATAGAAATTCCAGTCAGAAGCCGCCGCTACAAGAACTAAAGCGGTCAAGTTCGAAATAGTAGCTTCACTTCGAAAGCAAAAAATCAGATGTATTACTGCTCAACATCTGAAAACACATCATTCTGCCGCGCATCTACTGCATCGGGCGAACTGCGAGACACAATATTCGTCGATTATTCGTTATTGTTAAAATACACAAGTGTGGTTCTCAGTGTAACCACAAAATAACTCGCACTTATTTAAAAATATATATATATATATATATATTACCTCAATGGGCTATTAAGCAATCGCCCGTAATATTTTCACTAACAATGGTCAACGGAATGTTTATTTGCATCTTTACATAATGGGAAACGTCTTACCTACGTGAATAAACTGAATCGAATGAATATTAAATTGTATATATAAATCACACAGTCCAACGGCATAACGTAGTCGGGGGGGGGGGGGGTGCTGTACAGGGTTGTTGATTTTGTGGAATTTCAGTTTAAATACGTAAAAACCAGAAATGGACTTTTCTGAAATAAACGGAATTTCTGTCTACAGAAATATCTGTGAAAATATGGAAGTTAAAATGAACGGGCTTTTTTAAAAACGGAAATTTCTGAAAAAGACTGACACCTACCGGCAACTTTGCTGCACGATATTGTCAAAAAATTTCCGTGAATTCACACACCACTTATTTTTTACAGTGTACCTGTAAAAAATAGTGGGGAGATGAGTGCTGTACAGGGTTGTTGATTTTGTGGAATTTCAGTTTAAATACGGAAAAACCAGAAATGGACTTTTCTGAAATAAACGGAATTTCTGTCTACGAAAATACGGAAGTTGAAATGAACGGGCTCTTTTACAAACGGAAATTTCTGAAATAGACGGACACCTACCGGCAACTTTGCTGCACATTAGTTTCAGAAATTGTCCGTGAATTCACATCACTTATTTTCTACAGTGTACCTCAGCCATATCTTTAACGTTCAGCCGTTCTTTCAAAATAGGACTCACAGTACAAAAACCTTATAGATCAGATCAGATCATATGTAGAGGATTTTAGGAAGGGAGTGTCTGACCTCAGGTCTTCAACAGCTTTTAGAAATAGGAAACTAGAAGATTTGGGCTAGAGTGACCGAAGTAGAAAGGGGGTAGGAAGACGCCCTTATTTATTACCGGGGGCCAGTACCCGGGCCCGACGGCTTAACGTGCCCATCCGACGCACGGCGGATATTTAGTGGTTCGTACCTGTCTGGGATCGAACCCGAGGTCTTCTCCGTGGCAGTCACGAACGTTGACCACTAGACCACCCGCCCTAAAAAAAAAAAACTTATAAAATAAATATATATTTTTTCTCTTTTTTTTTTTTCTACTCGAACCTCCCAAGAGCGGAGGTCCCATATACGTGGGAAGCGGCAGGGGGGGGGGAAAGAGACCTAATTGTTACGTAGCAATCATGAGCGCAATCAAGGAGCAAGAGGGGCATTTGCCTGCCCTGGAAATCGGATCATGCCCTTACTGTTCTTGGAAAGTACTACACAGTTTACCTTCCAACTAATTCTGACTGATAATTTTTTCTGCTGAACTTCAGGACACATGTATGCAGCAAAACTAAAAAACACGTAGGGAATTATCAGCAGAAAAAGTGGAAATCTACAGCTGAAAATAATAACGAAATTTCTCATTGCACGTTGGAGAATAGTGTAAGCATGAAACGCGATGAAATGAAAAAATACATTATCTTCAGCAGCAGCCATTCATTCCCTGCCGGAAAAAGATTTCTTGAAATTCGTCTCGGGGGTATTTTTTCATTCTCAGTGACCAATTAAGTGATCTCTGGGGTTTCGTGTCACTTGTGACAGAAGTGGCCAAAAAGATCATAACAACAACAAAGAAATTTCATTATTGTCCTAAACGCCGTTTAATTTCATTTATTCGCCATTTTTTCCGCAGGTTTTAGGTCTTCTGATTTTCGGTTAAATTTGTGTGTGGTGAATGTGGTAAAAACGGTTTGCATAAGCTGTTTGGTACATGTTATTCATAGTTTATCATTCCTGTTTGCCCCCTCCCGAAAACTAAGCTATAAGCGCCCTTGGTCCCAATTTGATTGCTTTCCGCGGATACTCACTGATACCCGCGATCAAAGACCTTTTAAAGGCACAATATAAGGGAAATGTGAGGGGCTAACAAACGCGACGGAACAATATTTATCACCAATATTTTGGTCAAATAAATAGTTCTAGTAATAACTTTGCACGCCACTAGTAGCATCACAAATCATGTTTAGGCGTTTTCCCTCTCATAACTGCTGAAGAATAGCAACTTGCGACATTGAACAATTAAGGTTCTTTGCTACTTACACCCTGCTTGGGTATTACTATTAGAGTGGAGCAACAACAAGAACGATAGTTGCTGAAAAACACACTAAAATATCTAAAACATCCAAGAACTGCAACCCCCCCCCCCCCACCCACACACACACTTTTTTTAAGCATTTTCCTCCAAAATCGTGTTGGTAGGAAGTAGTGATGCTCTAAAAAAAAAAAAAAAAAAAATCAGGATCATCTATCTAAAGCTTCAAATAAGAATTTCCCCCGATGTTTAGTGACGGAACGTTCAAGACGTATGTTTTGGGAGAACCTCTCCCCTTATTCAGGATAGTCATAAACACGATTTACACTGCTTAACACATGTCGGTGTTAAGAATTTGATAGGTCTAAATTTTTGTGTAAATCAGAAGTTATCATATCATAACCGTTTCATCTTTCATGCGCCACAGTTTCCGAAAGTTAATTTGAGTTCTTAATATAAATTGGCTTACGAAATCATGCTGATCACGTTCACACATAAATACAGACTATGCCGTCACAATCACGTTTTTCGGATAAGTTTATATTTCACACAGCCCCCCCCCCCCTTCTTTCCATTTCTGTCTACTGAGATCACGGAGAATAAACACCATAAGGATTAGACATGAACACTACATTGGTACGTATGTTAGCGGGGAATACCGTATGTAAAAAAAACTTAAACTGCACAGAACTTGTACTTTAAAAAGAGAAACTGAATGCAATTCTGTAACGTAAGAGGCTACAACTGACGAAAAGGACGTACTTCTCCTGGTAGGGCGTATTATGATCCCCTGTTGTTGAACACAGGATTAAGCCATTTGACCTTTATTTCCAGGAGGCAACATTCTGTTTTCATCATGCCTTCAGCTGAGGGGGAAAAAAGATTCTCCATTATTTTTGTAACGCTGCAGTAACACCGGAGTTATGTGTTGGCACGCAGCGAGAGTATCTGCCAAAATAACCTCACGTGAGCAGCCAATTTCACTGCGCGCCTAACCGGCATTGCATAGGCATGCCGTGGCGCCGACTCAAAAATAACACTTTCCGGCACCGCAACTCACAAGCACCAACGATATCTCTACCACGGGACATTCGGCTCTCGCGCACAAGTTCTTAATAATTAACGCTCCAATTTACATAGAAGCCGGATTAAAATAAGCATCAGCCACAACGTTCTAATTTCTGCATTAACGATAGCGAAAAAAATTGTATCAAAGCTAGTGTCCGATCTGCTAAAATGCAATGCAATCCAAGTCCCGTAAAACACTTCACATTATTCTCAAATTCAAATTTCGAAGATGTGGGAACAGCAGTCAGTCCGATAATCGCGTTAATGCAATTATATGAATCCGAGGGCATGGTACAAATCTAGGTCAACTCAATGAACAGATAAAATTGTTTTCCGACTTCCATGAATTTTAGCCAACTGTATGGTTTATTGCGTTTCCATTCAGAAACATTTCAGCGATCATTAATGCCCAGTTGGGGTAATGAATCTCATATAAGATGTTAATAACATTATTAAATTGCATTAATTGAAGCTGCTAATATGAAATAATAGATCCATCACTAGCAGCCATGTGCCGAAATATAACTCCAAGTGTTAACAGTTAGACACTAAAAAGGAACAGCTTCATGTTTTAGATCGGACTGAGTGTTAGTACAAATGCACCCCCCCCACGAGCTTCATACACAACATACACAGCCCCCCCCAACAACCTGTCATCAGCCGTTCCAAGAAGTAGAATGGAATGATAAAGAATTGGCAAAAACTGATACTTAAACGGATTCTTTTACACTACTTTTGCTTTTTCAAGCAGATCACGTGAACAATCTCAACTGAGCTCACACGTTGGTTGTCTTTTGCCATGGACAATACTTAAAAACAAAACAAAAAAGAATCCCCCCCTTCAACCTTAATTGTGAGGGCAGGTTGTCAGCCTTATAAATTCTGTAAGCCCTTGGAATAACATTTACACAATTTTTGAATTAAAATAATAATATACTTTTTGACAAGTCTATAAACTTGATTGAGAACATATAAAATTTCTGCTTTAATAATATACTACCCTCAAAAATACATCTGGGTACAAAAATACAAGGAAGTTGTTTGAACTGTATCCTAAAATTCTGCACGGGCCTGACCCGGCAAGAAAAGCCCAAACCCACCAACCCAACTCAACTCGAGCCTGTACAGGAAGGTTTAGGATTTTGCTCCGGCATTAAAGAAAAACTTTTCGCCTCACAAAACGAAGACTTGTTAAATAATCAGATAGCGAAATTCACTGAGAAACGAAAGACCAATTACAGCTGAAACCGACAAGCCAGGGGCTGTAAGACGAGTCTGAAATGCGACCGTTTATTTCTTTAAAAGTTGAAATCGAATTCTATTTTCACTTCATTGGTTTTAGCGACTAAAACATTTTTATTTTTTCCCCCTTTTCGAGAAATGTTTACATAAACGGAGTTTTCAGCTTCACAAAACCAAAACAAGCTTTTGGTGGGATTCGTTGCTACAACGGAGATGAGGAAGTTAGAGGTAGTTGTTTGCATATTTGAGGATCCCAGGTCTACCTTGTTTATACTTAACCATTTCCGCTCAACGCGCCATCAAGAAATTGCCAAATAGCTGGCGTGTCGGGTGTCACCCGTACAGCCGATGCTACCCTCAACAGCTCGTATGTCGGGGCTGGCGAGACATTTTTTTTTATTTATTTTTATTTTTTCATTAAGCTTCTTAAAGGTGAACTGTGATTTCATTTTGAGCGTATTAAGCTTCTCAAAGCTGAACTGGCGAGACATTTTTTTTTTTTTTCCTGCAGTAGATTCCACAACAGCTAAGTTGTGGAATCTACTGCAGAAAAAAAAAAAAAAAAAAAATGCGAATGCAAGGTGAATATGGGTGAAATGTTATTCGAGTAGAAAGGGTTAGAGGAAACGCGTTTACATTTGTAACAAATTTTTAATCAGGTCTGAACCCCTCATCTGTGGGAGAAATTCCTATGAGAAATGGCATGTCTCACTGCGTTACATTCCCTTTACCACTAAAGTAGTTCGTTCAGTAATATAGACTTGTTTCTCTAGAACAGGGGGTGTTCAACCTTTTTTAATCATGGACATGACCAAATGGAATACGACTTGCGGACCACATTAAAAAGAGAAGCAAAAATGCACTTGTTTATTCGAATATTGATTATTTTCCCACAGATTTTGAATCTTAGAACTTTCAGAAAAAGAAACTAGGCAGTTAACATAATATCTATAATATAATTACAAAGAAGTTTGAAGTAGGTATCTGATATGCCTACATTTTCTAGTACTCTTTAAAAATTAAAATTACTTGATTTATCGCTGAATAGTTCATAGAAGATTTGGGAGTTAAAAGTTCATGGACCAAGGTGCCATTTTTCAATTTCTAAAATGTATTAACCACCCCCACCCACCTTATTTTAGAATTCCTTTCATGGACAACGTCTAGCGGGCATTTAAAAAGTGCTCACCGGGCAACTGGTTGAAGACGCCTGCTCTAGATGAAGCCTTGGGTATTGTCTACAATAAGCGGAGGAGAACGCATGACCAAAGTATGAAACGGACCGGGCTTTCTAAATTAAGGTCAGTTCAGACCTCTACTGCATCCACAAACTTATTCTATACGTTCCACATTTTGTCTACAAGAAGGCACGCTTAAACTCTTAATTACAGACGATAAAAACACTTTCAAGAAAAAAAAATGTACTGAACAAGTCAAGAGAACTCAAGAACATTCATCAAAAATTCTGATACTCAACAGCATGCATTCATTAAATCATGCAAGTAGCAAAACTTTGAAATAGAGCATTAGTCTCAACTTATGCACTGATGTATCCATATTTGGCTATAAGTAATAAAATAGTGCAGTTCTTCGGATGAAACGGCTTTATTTTCAGGAGTGTATGAACTTTAACACACACACACACACAGAGGCTGCAGACAACTCAAAGAAGCTTGATGCATATTTTGTGTATCTCGGGAAAATGGATCATGGATCAGGAAAATTATGAGAGCTGATGACATCATGACCAACGTGAAGACCCTCAGTGGAAATGGGCTGAACATATTGCGAGAACAGATCACCCTTGGACAACTGAAATAGTACACTGGATACGAAGAAACAGGAAAAGACCCAGAAAACCCGTGGGAGATGGGTGGATGAAATTTGAAACTTGCCAGAGTGATATGGAACAGAATTTCTCAAGATACAGAGGATACGAAGGAACAAGAAAAGACCCAGGAAACCCGTGGGAGATGGGTGGATGAAATTTGAAACTTGCCAGAATGATATGGAACAGAATTTCTCAAGATACAGAGTTGTGAAAGACTTGGGGGAGACCTTCATCCAGCAGGAGTGAGAATAGATGACGATAGAAGAGGAAATTTCGGATTTTACTTAAACTGAGAACTTGATCGCTGGAAAGGAAAAACAAATGGACCATAATACTTCACATTTTCTGGGAATTTGATACAAAAGTTACATCATACTTAGGTGCCTTGGATAAATTAAAAAAGCTTACACAGCTTCAGTTCACCGCAATTCATAACTAAAATGTAATTTCACATGCTATCATTTGAATATACCTCTCCATACATAAAACATGAAATGTAAGAATGTCAGTATATTTCATATTTTGCTATCAACAACATTATACTTATCCTCAGGGGTAGACAAATCCAAGAAGCCCAGTCACCTGAAAATTTTTCATCTGGCATCTGAGTTTTCAAATTCTATTTTTCAAATTTTATTTTTCTAAATTTGGATTTCTGTTATTAAGATTCCACCTCTTTAATAAATACAGCAACAAGCACAGTAAACCAATTTTTTTGGTTTGCATCTTTTTGGTACACTACTTACTGTAAAATCAGAATAATGATCACCAGTAGAGTATGAATTCTGCAAAAATATTGGCAGTAGTGATTCAGGCTGAAGTGGGTAATCTGTCTTGGGTTTTACACCCAAGGCAGATACATGCACACATGCAGAGTAACAATCAGAGATGTCCATAGCCGAGCAACGACTTCGAGTGGGGTGTTTATAAGTTCATTTATTCATTAGTGGTTTTATTGAATGTTATGCATCAAAAGACAAAGCTGAACTTCTTGAAATGGAAACCTACATTAAAATGCAATTATTAAGACCAGTGTTCCCTAGTTTTAGTTGAGGATATTGCAATGTATTGTTGAACAATATCTGAGAGAGAATACATTAACACTGACTGTTGGTCAGAATTCGGTGTGCACGTTTTTTTTTTTTTAGATGGATTGTGGTTTTCTCATAACTCTTGAAAAAATGCACAAGCTCCTGATGAGTACGGAGCTGGAGCCTAAAAATCTTGGGGGTTTCGCTTATTCCTGCTTATCCTATATTAACAGCCCTCCACCTCAATCTATACTACTGCTTCCTGTGGAACAGAAATTTCTTCTGAAAAACAAGCAGAATAGAAATTTCTGTTTGTTTTTAAAAATAATTTTATTTTATGGAATATTTTGAAAGGGTACATTATTTTCATATTCAGCTGCTGGTATGATATTTATTGTTTGCTTTAACTTTTTATTTTTGATGCATGAATTTGATGCATTGCAGCCTGGAGATGAAGGGTGAGATGAAGAGTCCATGCATGAAGTACAAGCAATTCCTAGAAGTTCCACCCTCCAGCAATAACGTGTCCCTAAACCCAGTCAATAGCTGCTCATCACAATTCACAAATGCATCATTCCACTTATTTTACTCCCATGGCTGACGTTTTACTCAGGAGTGATGTCACAGCCAAGGTACCAGCTGTCCATGTGCTCCCCTGGATTGAACTTAAGATCTGCATTATTTGATCAGCTTGGTGTTTTTATAGGAACTACATAGAATCTCCTAAACAACTTTTCAGCACAAAAAATTATTTTACATATGCTCTTTCATATCATTAATTAAAAAAACAAATCAAATTTTTTTTTCAAGTACTATTTACGGAGCCTTAAACTTTTTCAAGTACTTTTCTAGGTTTTCAAGGAGCGCATGAACCGTGATTTCATTTTGTTCATGGAATTAAATATCACCTTGAAATTCAAGGTTTTGAGTATTTTGGAAATTTTGAATGCAATGTCAAGAGAAAACGAAACATGGAAAAATTCTCGCCTAATGAAATAGGAGTCAATGTGGATACAGAGGCAGTATCCACTCTGTGCTGCAATTTTTTTTTAGAAAATCAAGCTCTTTTTTCTAACAGTCTTCATTAGCACATATATGTATATGTAAAAGGTGCTAAGTTTTTCTTTGCCAAGGGCGATTTTTTCATAGCTACAATTTATCGTACACCTTTTGCTGTTTCTTACCTACATATGCCAAATCCAATCACCCTTGGCAAAAAAAAAAAAACTTAGCACCCTTTACATTTATGTATACAGTGCAATACACATATGTTCAAATGAAGACTTAAAATTTTTTTCTAAAACGTATTGCAGCACAGAGGGGATACAGGCCCTTCTATTATAGAAAAGGATCTTAATAAATATATATATATATATATATATATATATACTTAAGAGCAAAACTGAAGACTAAGGAAAAATTTTAGAATTTAAAACGAAGGGTGCAAAATAACCTGAAAATCAAAACGCGCAACGCAGCAGTTTTGAAAATTCAGAATTCACATACTATAAAGATACCTAAGCAAAAAAATACATATATAATTTTGACTCACACCTAGTACAACATAGAAAAGGTTATGTATCTACCTGCGTGAGTAAAAGGAGAAAAGAAAAAAAAGAAAATAAAACAACTGAATGTAGAAGGTGTCGAGAATACTGAGCCTTGGCTTTATCAAGGACCAGCAAAAACTCTGCATTTTCTCACTTCCACAAAGACCTAGTTGGAAATGGGTTTCTGCAAGGCCATAGATGCAAGTAACATTCCCACCTAAAATAGTTTAAAAAATATATATATAAGTCATGTCCTCCGTAGAGTAGCATGACCTAGCACTAGTTAACAATTTCGCTTGCATCCATTAACCTTCATGGCCCGACCCATGCTCTTCATCTGTTACTATTAAACAGAGAGAAGAAGATTAAAGAGAACTCAAGCTGTGAGAGTGACATAATAAATAGAAATGATTTTCAGCTATAACGAAATTCCAAGTTCGTTTGAGAGAGAATTTAAACCTGAAAAACAAATTTTACATTGCAATTAAAAAAGGAAATGTTAATTTATAACGAACAGATTTTTGAAAGAAAACTTGAGTCTAAAACCCCCTACTCTACAACTTATGACAGCACGAAAACGAGAATAAGTTAAAGATAATAATTAACTAAAGAAAACTTTGTGAAAGTTATATACCTTAAACAGTTAGTTGCAATATGTACAAAGTATTTCAGCAGTGCTTTAAGTGCATAATTAATTAGTTATTAAGAACTTAACTACTTTGAAAAAACAGCGCATAGACAGCGCATAGAAAAGGAACAAGCTTAGCCATCTTCTGTTCCTAGGTACCACAAAAGACGCTCAAAGTTACAAAGAAAAGTAAGAGTTAAAACCCGCATAAATGTTAACAGACAAACCAATGCTTAAAAGCTGAAAAGCTAAAAAACGACAGAGAAAGGTACATGAAGTACAAACATTGAACTATATATATATTTTTGTAGAAACCAGTCTGTCGCTGCACTGACTTCTATTCCACTTCTATTATGTGAGAATTTAGCCAAGTTCCATTTTCTCTTGACACTGCCTTCACAACTTCCAAAACACTCAAAACCTTGAATTTCAAGCTAATTTTTAAGCCCATGAACAAAATGAACTTTTTTTGGATCAAAAGATCATGTCAAACATACAAATTCATGTGAATTTTTTTAATACCATGTGAATGTGGCCTTTCATGTATAGGACAGACCTGGAGAGCCTTTCATTGTTGATTGCAGGAACACAAGGCTTATATACGAAACTGAACTACAGAAACCATCAATAGCTAAACACTGTCATAAAAATAACCATAAATTTCTATTTGAAGTAGCTAACCTTATCAACAAACTGGATTCAACCATCAAACTTAATATTTCAGAAGTTTTCATATATATATCTGAAGAGCATGGAAGCAGCAAACAAGAAACCATGATTGCCGACATGGTTAATAACATCACAGCTATTTTAATATCTACGTGCTATTTGTCCTTAGGAAGCTGGGCCAAAACACAGCAAAACTGTGGTGAGCAAGAAAAATATAATTTATTGCAACTAAAAGCTGTATTCTTCAACCTTATGCACTTCACAATGTTTGTAGTCTAAGACTTATAACTTTCCTCTTCACTCACAATTAATTTCATGTTTTGTTGAGAGATACATTTTATACAATAGAAATACAAGTCACTGCAACGAAGTAGCATCAAACAATTGAAAACTGCATACATACACTGAAGTGCCAGAAAAACTGGTACAGAAGAGCTTATGCAAAATACATAGCAATGTCACCTATGTGCGTACCCGGTTGTGTCAGTCAGTGCGTATATAAAGCGATAGACATCCTTGCCAGTTGTCAGAGCTGTTTTCGGCATGAGAATGACAAGTAATAACGACTTTAAGGTATTTTTAACGCGGTGTCATAGTTGGCACTCGTGAGATGAGCCATAATATTTCGGAGGTAGAAACGAAGTTCGGATTTCCATGGACGACTATTGCAAGGGTGTACCATGACTACAAGAATTCCGGCAAAACCTCCAACCTACGATACCAGTGTGGCCGTAAAAAGACATTGGGTGAACAAGACCATCGTCGGTTGTCAAGAATCATTTAACGCGATAGGCGTGCAACACTCTCGCAGGTATCATCGGAATTCAATGCTGGAGTCTCAGCAAGCACCAGCGTCCGGACTGTGCAACGTACCCTGTACGATATGGGCTTTGGGAGCCGACGCCCAACTCAAGTCTCCTTGATAGGTGCATGACACAGAGCTATGTGCCTCACTTGAGCACGGCAACCAGCCACTGGACCCTTGATGACTGGAAACAAGTAGCCTGATCTGACGAGTCGCGTTTCCAACTGTATCGGGCAGATGGAAGGATTTGTGTGTGGCGTAAACCCCATGAAGCCATGGATCCCGCCTGTCAACAGGGAACAGTACTGGCTGGTGGAGGGTCCGTAATGGTATGGGCTGTGTTTAGCTGGACTTTGGGACCCCTGGTACGTCTACAAACGTCTGTGACCAGCCAACGCTATGTGCGCATCCTTTCTGACGAGGTACACCCGTTCATGTCCTGCATTCATGCTGATGGGTTGGGCCTGTTCCAACAGGACAATGCACCTCCACACAAGTGTCGGAACACCACATTATGGTTAGAGGAGCATGCATCTGAGTTTGGGGTTTTGCCATTCCCACCCAAGTCCCCAGATCTGAACGTGATAGAACACATTTGGGATGCCATGCAACGCGCTATCGAACACAGGAATCAGAGACCTCGGAATACACCCGAATTATAGAACGCTCTGCAGGAAGTATGAGTGTGTGTGTGTGTGTGTGTGTGTGTGTGTGTGTGTGTGTGTAGGGACAAGGTCAGATCAAAATTTGGTGACCCAAACCAGAGTAATTTAAACCATGAACACCATACATGAAATTACAATAACAGATAACTTACTAGCATGCAAATTTAGTCTTGATTCATTTTTTTTAATTACACAATAACCTTATAATTTCAGGTGTGTGTTATATTTTTATTACAATTTACATGTATACAATACAGGGTTTGAAAAACCCCAGCCACGTAGGCTTTATCGTGTTTTATTGCGCTTTTGGGTTTTTCTAGTTTGGTTTGTTTTTTTGGAGGGGGAGGGATTTCTGATTTGCATAGCTGCAATTCATTTGAAACATTTGAAATTCCAATTTATCATATTTTATTAGTTCATATTTTTTTAAAGAAGTGATATATAAAAACATTTTAGGCGTGGTGAGTATGAAAATTACATTACATATATATATATATATATATATTCTATAAAGATACCTAAGCAAAATTAGTCTTCAGTTTTGCTCTTAAGTATATATATATATATATATATATATTTGAGTGCAATAGTTACAAAAAAATCACTGGTTCGTCCGCACCCTCGTATAGTATGCACCCAACAAAAAGACACAGTCCGTGATCTGTCTTTCTTGTTATAAAAAAAAAGGATTCAACATTTTTTTTAACATTGCCTAAAAGTCTGTTGAATCACGGGGGAAGTCCACTATTGTTATTTCTTTTTTCTATGTTAAACTTGCTCACTTCGCTTTTAGCTTCAGCAAATTCAATTTAGTGCTTTTTCAACATTTTTCATTTGCCATAGATTCATCAAATCACAACAAATCCACTGTGACAGGGAGCGGGGGACGGTGGTGCATAAAAAGGTGCGATTAAAATTTAAAGTGACAAAATATATTGCAGAAGAGAGGAAATTTTAGAAACCAGTGCAAGGTTGACAATAAAGAATGAAATGGTGCATGGAAAAGGAAAATCTAAATCTTACTGACGAAACAAACAACAATCGTTGCTTTTAAGTCTAATCCCACTCTTAAACTATGTCCATGTGAATCGGTAATATCAACACAGAATATTTACAAAAGTGGTAAAAACTGGAAATTTAGCAATTATTCGTTTAATGCTATTAAAAAACTGTTACAATTGGTGAAAATTGGCATTATCACATGAAATTTCTTTCAGGAATGTATTTGGTGAAGAGCTCGGAAAGTAGATTTTTCACGTTTTACGAGAGCTAGCCAGAAAAAGTTAGCGGTTAAATCCTCCAGATGGAAGAATTAATGACTTTTTATGAGAAAAGCCCCCTACCCCAGTACGCCGAGCGAACAGCTAGAGCAACAGTCTCCGTCCGTCTCTCTCTGTCATGTGACGCAGTAGATAATGGACGAAGTTGGTTGGTCAAACTCTTAAGGTAATTGGAGATTGGATGGTAATGTCAGTGCTAATTCCTGTGGTAACATCATCTCAGCTGTTGGTGTGTCACATGTATGACTCTTCCAATCCCCTTACCCCCCCCCCCCCCCCCCCCACACACACACCCTCTGTTTACCAACGCTAGCAGAGTTACTCTCCTTCCATTTCTTCCGTAGTCAAAAGTTAAATTACATCTGCAACACAGAAGTTGCGCATCACTCAAGGTATCATTTGTTAGATAAAAGGCAGTATTTTTTTTTTTGTTAGTCGTATTTTTTTTGTTAGTCCATTTATGAGCAAGAAACATGCCTAAAAGTGCTGGGAAGTGGCAGAAAATCAGCAAGAGAATAGAATAAGTGTTAAAAATTGAAAGAGAGTCCAAATGCAAACACTGCAATTGTACAATTAGTTTGAAAATAGAGTGTATTAAGTCCCATTTAAAGAACTGTTCTGTTCGAAGGATAATATCTGAAGTTTTAAGTGATAAAGTTGAATCTGTTCATCGTGAACCTGCATAACCTTCAACAGTTTTTCAAGCCAGTCAGATGCTCTCCCATCCCTGGTCCAAGTACTCCCAAGTAAGAACACTTCCTCATCACTTAGAACAGCATCACCCGTTACTGTTGTAAAAACAAAGAAGCAACAATCGATGAGTAAAGTCTGCCTTAAAACCTCAAAAGAACAAAAAGAATCTCTTGATAAAACAGTGGTTGATTCTTTTTATGCTGCTAACATACCATACAATGCTGCAGAATTGGATCAGTTTCAAATTAGGATCGAGACACTGAGACCTGGTTATCAACCACCCTTAGCGAAAGCCATTTGTGGAAAACTGTTAGACACTGCAGCAGAAGAAATTGAATCTCAGCTTTCACAAAAAATAAAACTTGACAGTTTGACTCTCACCTTAGATGGCTGGTCCAGTGTGAAGAATGAGCCAGTCCAAACTATTAGTGTCCATACTGGAACAGAAAGATTTTTGCAGTATGCTGATACTGGATCAGAAAAGAAAACAGCAAAATATTGGGCACCTACATTACAGGCAGCCATAAAGGAATGTGAAAAAAATTTGGAAAACATGTTTCTGCTGTTGTAACTGCCAACGAAAGCAAACTAATAAAAATGTGGAAATTTTTAAATTAAAAATTTCAGACTCTCATAACAAATGGATGCTCAGCACATCTGCTAAATTTGGTAGAAAAGGACACCCCCTCCCCCCAAACTGAAAGCACATTGTGGAGGAGCAAAAATATTTTCGTAACTTACATCAAACACATGGATGGTTAAAAGAAAAGCCTGGCTTAATGCCACAACTACCTAACAAAACAAGATGGAACTCTCATCCTGAGTGTGTTAAAACATTTGTGGCCAATTACCACTAATACAGAGAAATATCTTTAGAGCATATTGAGGAATTTGATCAATCTACTTCAAAACATCTTGGATAACATGGGCTTTGAAGCTATGAATCCGGAAAAGCAGTTATCCATTATTGCTAGTGCACTGGACACACTAAGGAGAGACTTCTCTCTCCTTAGTGTGTCCAGTTGCTGTTGAAATATGGCTGGATTTACTACAAGAAATCCTGCAGCCCTACCATCTAGATTTTCAAAAAAGAATTGAACAAGCAATTCTTGCACCACACTTTCTGGCAAACCTCATGGATCCGAAATACACAGGTCAGAAACTTAACCAAGAACAGGAGAGTATTGCAGAAAAATGGCTATCCAAATTTCACCCTGATTATTTGACCGACCGGTATAATGGCTTTCAAAATTAATGACACAGACTATTTGTTACCCAACATCAATGATGAAACAAAGTGTTGTCAGCCAGTTTTCTTCCATAAAATGGTAGCAAATCAAGGCAAAAAAGTCTGGAAAGGGTTAAATTCAAAATTGCCTGCAGGATTTTGTGACTTTTTTGCATGCCTACATTCAACACCAGCTTCATCTGCCTCCATTGAAAGAATTTTTCTATATGTTTTAACAAGTCTGAAATAAGTTAGGAAATAGGCTTGGGGTAGAAAATGCTGCAAAACTTGGTTGAAGTTTATAGATTTTTAAGATCACAGCATGGATCAAAATTTTCTGTACATTGGTAGTTTTGTTTCTGGTTAAAACCCCTGAGATTGCATTATTTTAAACGCGGCTGTTTCGCAGAAAAACTCAGAGGTTTGAAAATCTTTGAAAATTGTGTGGATCACAAAACTATAATAATTAATTTCGGCCTGCTGTTGAGGTTCTAGTTAAAAACAAAGCAAAATTATTTATTATCTGTACCATTGTTTAATTTTAGGCAATCTTTGTAAATAGTCATATAGCTACAAGTCCCATTACACAAATAATAATAGAATTTAGTGATGAAAGAGCCATCCCCAATTATTAAAACTGTTGCACTTAATCAAGTTGAAACCCAAAAGGAACTGAGGAACTACATGATCACTGTTTTAATTACTTACTTTAATGCACATACCATTCTTCATGCAAACAAATGGAGGAATTTTAATGACATTCAAAATGAACAAGTTAGTAAATTCATGTAATGCATTGATTACCATACGCTTTCCAACATACCAGAAATCATTACTCAAGTTATGAGGATAATGGCTGTGGAATAAATCTCGCTCTTGTGTCCTGACCTTTGACCCCATTTCGATTATATTCAACAGAACTGATTCAGTATAACCTCCGGACCAAAAACATAGTAAAGTTCTGTCGCAATCGAAGAATGTTTACGTAAGTTATGACGCATAAGGGCAATAGAATGGATCAGTCTTTTATGTCCTAACCTTTGACCCCATTTTCCCCCATTTTCCCCCATTTTCAATAGGGTTCGTTCCCAGGTGGTCTCTTACCACATACTAAAATTTCATCGAAATTGAACCATTTTTACACGAGTTATCGTGCGGACGGACAGACGGATAAAGCTGGAGCATATACGCTTCTTCCACCTATGGTTGGAAAGCATAAAAAAAAATGTTACACTCAAAAAAATATTGCCAAAAGCTCAAGCATTCATATTCTACAGAGTTCACACATTTTGCTTGTTAATACTATCCTCAAACAAATGGAATGCTATTTTTCTTCGATTAACTTTTTTGATGGAAATCATCATCATTGTCAACCATTATCAATCCACTGCTGGACGAAGGTCTCCCCAAGTTTCTTCCACAACGGTCTGTTTGTGCCAGTCCCCTCCATGTTACTCCGCATGATTTACTATTTCTAAAATTGTAGTGTGGCAAGTATAATTTTTTTAGATCTAACACAGATAATGCTACCTGAAAAAAGATACAAAATGAGAGAAAAAGGGCAATTGAAAAAAAAAAAAAAGTTTTATGCAACAGTTATAAAAATAAATCATTCCTTATCACAACTTCACATTTTCCTTATCACTGCTCTGTTATGATGCTATTAGTTTTATGATTTTCTTTTAAGTGTAACAACATATTCAGTAAAAAAAACTTCAAATATTTTTTAAGTGTAATTTATTCAATTGTGAAGCTCGTGTTTACAAGAAAATTATGGTAGCCAGGTGTAAAAATTCTGTAATTTATGATCAGTCAGTCTAGCACCCATTTTTATGACCATTCCATAACAAACAATACAGTTCAAAAAATAATAAAGAAATAACTAATTACCATGCAGAAAGCATTTGCTTTTCTGGACAGGGTGGTCAGATACATTCAATTTATCCAGTAAAGAAGTTCTTGCTGGGTGGTGAGGTAGTAAAGGAGAGAAAGATAAAAAAAATAAAAATGCAAGGCACTTTTACACCTAAATTGGACTAATTCCATTACTTCTTCCTACTCCTGCTAGAGACAAGAGCCCACTGTGTCTATAAATCTGTCTCCCTAATAGCACACTGTTGCTTGGTGAACCAACATGACTGAACCCTTTAAATTCCCTTCGTTCAAGATCGTGCACGTCATAAACATCAACCATTAATTATCAAACCACTGTGGGGGATTGAAGGTCTCTCCAAGTCACCTCCACAACTTTGTCTTCAGCCAGTCTCTTCCAAGTCACTTCAGTGTTTGAATTTCTCTCACACACATCCACCAATCTCCCACATGGTCTTCTCTTCGGTCTTTTTCTGTTCCTTAGAATCCAGTCCAGTTTTTTTATTATCCAGTAATGGTCAGTTCTAGCAATACATCTAGACCATTGACACTTAAGGGTCTTTACTCTGACCATTCATAAGACCAATGAAGAACAAATAAAAAAAGCTGAATTTTTTTAATCGGATCAAAAATCAGAATATGCAGCAAGAAAGTGTGAATATAATGGTGCATCAGCAAGATGAAATTGTTCACTGTAATTTATTTATGTAAATATTAAACTGGAGCACACCACTGTGTTTACAATGTAAAATTACTTAATTCAAAACAAAATAAAATGGTTTTAAAAGACACTGCTTTAAACAATTTTTTTTCTTTTGTTTTTATATTTGCAAGAATGACAGTTCAAGTTTCTTCTTGCGAGCAGCCTTGCTTTCTTCTCAGCAAATTCCACAGCCATATTTGTCTTACATTGACTCTGCAGCAGCACAGCATCCATTGCTTAAACTTTCTTTCTCCCGATATCTTTCCCTTCTCATTTCTTTGTCACTTTATTTTTTTTATCCCCTCAGATGACAATAATTTCATCCATCATGCTGAAAGAACTTTTAGCCTGAGGACAATGAACGCTATTAAATCTTTCACTAAACACTTTGAGAACATGAATATTTTTGAACACCATGCATCAATTCTCACAAATTTTCCAACTTTGTCACTCCCATTTTCGTAAATTCCTCCCTCCCTTATCAAGCTTAAATCCACACACTGGGGGTGGGGATAACATTTAACAACAAGGAGAATTGGCACATCGCTGGAAAAAAAAAATGACGATTACGGGAGAAATTGCGCTCTGTCCGACTTCCATTTTCGGAAAATTTTCCCACATTTTCAAGCTGAAATACGAATATTTATGGAACAAAATGCATATAACAACAATACTGGGTAGAAGAAATATTGCGAGAAGAAAAAAAAATACTACTACAGGAGAAATTTTTACTCTGTCTACTTTCTGTTTTCGAAAGTTTCGAAGGATGGAATTCCGTCCTTCGACGGAAAATGACCTTCCCTCCCAATACCGCCACCAATCTCCCCAAAATTTCTGTTCAGTTGTGCATCGATCTTGTGAATGAACCAAATGACAGCGGAAAAGGCGGAATTCCTCGAATCCACTGAAGAATCTCATGCCTGAAAAATACAGAGAAATTTTTGCGCTGTCTAACTTCAGTTTTCGTAAATTGTTGTTTGCAGTTTCCTGCTGAAATACAAATATTTATGCAATAAAATGATATTTAACAAGAATACTGGCCAAAGGCAACATCACGAGAAAAAAAAAAAAATTATGATTACGGGAAAAACCTTTGCTCCGTTTAACTTCCGTTTTCAAAAGTTTTGAAAGGCAAAATACCATCTCCAGACAGAAAACAACCCCCACCCCAAACTAAACCACAAAAAAATTTCTCTTCAGTTTTGCATCGATCTCTTCGAGAAGGATCCAAATGATGGGGAAAAAAAAACAAAAAAACTGAGGAACCTCATGTATGACTGATCATAATGTCATCAGCTCTTGTCATTTTTTGCTCATCCATGAGTTCCTATCTTTCCTAGTTACACCAAGCATTTGCCTCTCCATGCATCTTTCAGTTGTCTGCAGCCTCAGAATATCTTTAGTTAAGGTTTATGTAAGAACTGGAAGGATGCATTGATTTACAGTTTTCTTTTAATATATAATGGTAAATTGCTCTTGAAAATTATACTGTTTCTTCCAAATGCTCTCCAACCAAGTTTAATATATATGTCCATTAATTTTTTCTTCGATGTCGCCCTCCTTTGATATCTGTTTTCCAAGGTGAGGGTAGGAGTATCGGTTACTTTTACATTTGCCCCATGGAGCACTAAGTATTCAGTTTACATCAATTTTGTATTCTCCAAGTTAATGGGCCGTCATGAAGCCAGTTCCATCAGTTCGAGAGAAGTGGGCACACACTTTCATGTGGCCTTGGGTTTTAATCAATACATATATATACTAAATTGCAACATGAAAAGTTTTTTAAAGAACTGGAGTATGGTGAACTCATAGATTATTCTACCACTGTTAAATTAATATTGCTACATTTTATTTGAAAAATAACATTTATAATCCAGAATTTTTCCATGGTTTCACATGCTTCTTTGATGTTACACAAATGATCTCATATTGCACATTGGTTTTTCTTAAAAAGTCAGTAAGTGTTAAATTGCATAATTCATGTTTAAGTTCATTCACACTGCACAGCTGTAGCAAGGAGAATAGAGGTGTTGGCTGAAAAATTATTCTGCCAATCAAAGGGGCTGGTCAGTTTGTTAGCTAAAAGGGAAAAGGTAAAAAAAGCTTCTCTAACAAAACTTTCTTCAGAGAACTTGAAAAATTCTCTGATAGTTTTCAAGTGAACATGTAGAGCATTAACTATACGCTGACAGTAGACCAAAATTCTAATTTAAAAATGGCAAAAATCTTATTCAAAAAGATTTGCTCAAACAATTCTCAACCTGTTTAACCATCTGTTTGCCTTTAATATGCTTTGCATTATTATTATTTTTTGTTTCAAAGAATGTTTTACGCCTTCTTAGATGCTTAAATTTCCTCATTTTTTTCTGCCAAAAAAAAGGGGGTCTTTAATGGCATCCATCCTTACATATAGAAGGGCCTCATTGGCATAATTGGAACAGGGCTCTTAAAATCTATAGCCCCGGTTTCTCTGCAACTCTGAGGGAGTACTTGCAAAACTGACTATCTCATCAACAAAATGAAAGTTGGTATCCATCCATTAATCTTTATCCCCTTGTCTTCCCAGTTCAATAATTGAAAGACATTCTGCAATGTAGCACTGAATAGCTTAGGAGATATGGTGTCTTCACCTTGTCTCACTCCCATTTTTGATTTTCATATATCATTAAAAAAAAAAAGTCACCTGGATCATTGCATAAACCACAAAATCAGATGACTAACACTTCATATAACAGAAAAATGTACTTTTAATTTAATTCATGAGAGAGTTGTGCAATTTGAAATTTATCAAATCCACAAATGCTGGAACATTTGAACTGTTTTTCCTAGTGTACGGATCTTTAACCCAAATTTAGTTAAAACCCACACAATTTATCTGCATGGGCTTTTATACCAAGAAACCTGTACATGTGAATAATTTTAAAACCAAGTTTTCATTCCTGAAGATTTACCATTTTTCCAAAGTAAAGAAAAACTATGAGTCTTCTGCATAGAGATTTCCTCTAGTACAACAGTTTTTATTCAATGCCTTTTTATTCGATGAAAATGATATTTCAACTACTTGGATTTCTTGTAAGCCTTTCCTGTGTTGTATCACAGGTAGGATGGGAGACGTAGTCAAATATAATGATCCATTTTACTAAAAAAAAAAATATGTTGAAATATGAATTTAGTAGTAACATAACATTAAATATAAACAATAGAAGTGTTCAGCTATCCATTGCAGTAAAGACTGTCAAGCACAAGATAACTCAAAAGGAAATAAAACAGAAAAGTCATGTTGGACCATCATCATTATACGTCCGTCAACAACTTACAAGACTTAATTTTATATTAAAAGTCCCTATGCTATAAGATCTTAAAGTGTTAATCCCAGTGATTACCAAAACTTTATGAAATACCTATCTATTGAGCAGTATCTTATTAAAGTTCTTCAACAGAAGATCCCAGAAAAACACATTCAGAAACAAAATTTCTGTTTTGGTAGTTTATTTGAGCCTTTGCATCAAACATCAACTGCTATGATTCTGAGGTTTCTCTGAGCATTTACATTTATTTCTTTATTGCATTTTCTCAAGCTCTTCATTACTGACAATGCAACTTTTCTGAAGCATCACTATGCTGGAAAACTGCTTACAGATACACAAATTATAAAAGTAAACCTAACACTACAGAAAACAAAGGCTACCCAACTTGAGCAGCATTTACTTGTGTTATATACAATGAAATCTGAAGCCCAGTTCAGTCACACATTTCTCTTTCTATTAGACATTAGTGAACAATTATAAATGTTAACATTCTTCAAGTCACAAAGCAACCTAGCTTAGGACCTATGAAGGAAGAACAAAAATTCTAAAAAACAGTGAAAAGGTATTGTGACACAGAAAATTAATGCACAACTAAAAGTTATGTTTAAAAAAAAAAAAAAAGGAATGTCAGAAACTAATTATAATGCAGACTTGTTTTAGCTTCTTGCTGAGAGAAAAACAGAAAATTTTATAATACTTTCAATATTCTGAAATGATTTTTTTTTTTTTAAACTATGATCATAAGTTTTAGTGGAACCAGTGGCGTACTGGAAGAACTCAAGGATTCCCCCCCCCAAAATATTTTTGAGGCCTCCAGGCACCCATGAAAAGTAACTTTGAAGCTCTTTTGCAAAAATTTATTAGCTTTCAATTACTGATATTTTTAAATTTGATATTAACTAGGTGTTATGGGAATTTTAATAACTCAAATTTTTTGGAACCTGCAAGCATTTCTCATAAAACCAAAATTACTGCATTATTGCATGTAACACAAATGCTCACATGGTAATTAAAATTACTGCTGAAATTTCATACCAATAGAAAATACTACAAAACAGTTACAACAAAGTTAATTATATCATGCAAATTTCATTCTTTTAGTGAACTAAAGCCAACCCCTTTGAAATACCTCACATTCACACACAATACACGTAACTGCTGTGTGACACTGTCTAATATGACCTTTTCAGATTTATACAAAAATACAGAACATAAGTAAGCAAATAAATAAGTAACAATTAAGAATTGTGGCACAAAACAGTAAAGCTACTTAAATTATTTATTCTTGAATTATCAACATCAACCATTATCAATTCACTGCTGGATGAAAGTCTCCCCAATTTCTTTCACAACAGTTTATCTTTCGCAACAGTCTCCTCCATGTCACTCCCACATGCTTCCAAATTTCATCCACCCATCTCTCATGTGATCTTATTCTGGGTCTTTTCCTGTCCCTTAGAATTCAGCCAAGAAATTTGGTTGTCCATCATGGTCCGTTCTTCTGGCAACATGTCCAACCCATTGCCAATTCAGAGATTTTACTCTGATCATGATGTTTTCCACTTCTTATCGTTCCTGGTTACACCAAGCCTGCATCTCTCTAGGCTTCTTTCAGTTGTCTGCAGTGCTTGTATGTCTTTTTTAGTTAAGGTCCACAACTCTGCTCCGTATGTAAGCACTGGAAGGATGCATTGATTAAACACTTTTCTTTTAAGACATAATAGCATACTGCTTCTAAAAATTGTACTGTTTCTTCAAAATTCTTTCCAGCCAAGTTTTATACACCAATTAATTTCTTCATCAATGTGACCCTCACTTGATATCTGCTGTCCAAGATAAATGCAGCTATCTGTTATCTCCAGCTTTTCCCCATCAATCGATAAATCTTCATTTCTTGTAAAAGCATTGTACATCACTTTTGTCTTCTGAAAGTTAATATTTAATCCCACTTCTTCACTCTTGTCAGCAAGTTCCTGGATCATACTCTGCAGCTTTGAAAGGGCAGTTGCAAAAATGACGTCATCAGCAAAACGAAGGCGAGTTAAATAATCTCCATTAATCTTTATCCCTCTGTTTTCCCAGTTCAATGATTGAAAGACATTTGCAATGTGACATTAAAGAGTTTGGTAGATATGGTGTCACCTTGTCTCACTCCTTTCCAATTTTTATTGGTGCTGTATCCTCAAATAAACCGAACCTTTGCACTTGCATTTTCATAGTTATTACTAATAATACTAATGCATTCATCTTCAATACAACAGGATTTCAAAGTAATGTCTAGAGTAGATTTCACATAAACAAAGGCCTTTTCATAATCCATAAAAGCCATATTTAATAGTTCATATTCCCTCATTCTTTCAATGAGTTCTCTCAGCACGTGGATATGATCTATAGTGATGTAGCCACTCCTGAATCCAACTTGTTCTTTCGGTTGAGCCATGTCCAGTATTATCTTCAAGCAATGTGAAAGAATGTTAGTGAAGATTTTACAAACCACTGATAGGAGGCTGATGGGCCTGTAGTTCCTGAGATACTCAATGTCACCTTTTTTATGCCACAGGATCGTTGTACCATTGTTCCAGTCTTCAGGAATCTTTCTTTCATTAAAGCATTCAGTGAAAACTTAGGTGAGTCTAGTTTCAATTTCTCCACTTGATTCTTGTATGATGTCTACAGTAATTCCATCTTCTCCTGGAGCTTTTCCCCATTTCATGTTCTTAATTGCATGTGTAACTTCTGCTGGGAGGACTAGTGAGACTTGGTATTGTTACCTTTCATAATGTTTAGAGTAGATGTAATCATTGGTACTGATGTGCCATATTTTTTTCAGTGTTATCCATGTAGCCACTCTTTAAGAAAACTTGGAAATTCCATTGCCCAGGCGCAGGAATCAAACCCGCACCTCTCGATTACCAAATTTAATCATCACATCAGTGCCAATGATTACATTTGTATTGCCTTCCATGTATTTGAGAAGAATTATTTCTTCAGCGAAATTTGTTTCCCATTTATGTATGATGTCTATCTAGAGTAGATGTATCATCTCTTCCATATAGTTTTGAGTAGAAATATTTCACTCTAGTCAAAATTTCACTTCTATTTCTTGTTACAGTGCCATCTTCTTTTTTCGGAGCCATAATCTGTTTTCTTTCCTTACTGAGATGTCCCTTTGCTCTCTTCAGGCTTTGGTTGTTTTCAATTACTTTTCTACTAGTTCATAGTTGAATTTCCTTACATCATCAGTGATACTTTTTCATACTGTCTTGCGTAGCTCTATATTTTCCACTTTGGAAGTGACATCTTTATTTGTCTTATCTCCCTTCTCTTTTGCATCAGCATTTTTGTTTTTCCTGATATTTTCTTCATATGCAAATTGTTCTTAGTACCACCTATTTTTGCTGCTGTTTCCATAAGAGCCTTCATTAATTTTCTGTTAACTTCAGAGATGTCTACCTCTTCTGATGTTAGATCTTCTAGAGTGGAGAATCTATTCCTCAGTTTCAATTTGAAAGTATTATGATGCTTTTTAAGGCTGGTCATGTCAGTACATTTTGTTTCTTTTATGAGCTTGTGACGTTCGAGTTTTGCAGTGATGGAAAGTTGCAAAACCATTTTTGGAGCAGGTAAAATATATTTTTAGAGCAGGTAAAATACATTTTTGGATCAGGTGAAACACATTTTTGAACCAACAAAATGCGGTTTTGGAACAGATAAAATACATTTTTGGTGTAAGAAAACATATTTTAAAGCAGGTAAAATATTAGTATATTCAGGTAAAAATTAGTATATTTTAGAGCAGGTAAAATATTAGTAGATAGAACAAAAACTCAGCAAAAAATGTTTTGGAAATAGATGCACCCTACTCAAATTTAAAACATCTTGCATTGAAATACACACACACACACATGCAAACATTTTAGTTTTCAAATACATCAAAAAATTTGTAACCATAACAGGATTCTATTATTAATCATTTATTTTACAAAAAAAATGTTCATTTTTTGCTGCTTTTCTTAATATTTAATTGCTCACTTCTATTCTTTTCTAATTTTTTAAGATAGTTAAGATGCTTCTTTTAATAGTATCTGTCCACTTTCTATTTTACTCATGTCTTTTTTTTTTTATGCTACATTGTACATTCAATGTTCATCTCAGCATCATTTAACATTTTATGAGGGAATCCAACTGCTGCAAATGTTCAGCTTCTTCCCATTTCAAATCACCTTGTGAATATTCAATTTCTTCTCTTTTTTGCTTGTTTTGCTGCATTTTTCAAGCGCTAATATGCTCTTGATATTTTTTCCAGGATTCTTTATAAGCTGTCAGAAGTTTTTTGGTTACGTTAATTTTACTCACATCTCCATTTAATCTTTTGACATGATCTTTGTGCTTTTTGCTCTCCGCATGACGCTACAATCATCGCGGCCGCCTTGCAACAGGCTAAAATCGCAGCCACATGGCTTATAAAATGTGATTCAGCAAAACTTTAGATGCTTCATAAAAAGGCCATTCTTTACTATACGTACGGCGATACACTTGACGATAAGTTTTATCTGACTTCGTTCATTTTGTTGCCATAGCTGTTTCACTGCTACGTTTAGTTTCATTTTAATCTAAATTAACCCTTTCCACTCAAATAACTTTTCACCCATACTCACACAGAACTCGCATTTTTTTTTTTTTTTTTCTGCAGTAAAGGCCACAACTTAGCAGTGAAAGATCAGCTTTAGCTCGCCAGCCCCGGCATACGAGCTACAGAGGCATCATCAGCATGGTGGCTGATACCTTACCTATTCGGCAAAAAAATAAATGTCTCGCGAGCGTCGACATGCGAGCTATAGGGGCGTCATCGGCATGGAGGGTGCCAACCGACACGTGCGATATTCGGCGAAAAAGAAATGTCTCGCAAGCCCCGACCCACGAGCTATAGAAGCGTAATGAGCACAGAAGATGGCACCCGACACGCAAGTTATTCGGCGAAAAAGAAATGTCTCGCAAGCCCCGACATGCGAGCCATAGAGGCGTCATAGACGTGGCAGTTGACACAAGACCTATTCGGAGAAAAGAAATGTCTCGCAAGCTCCGACATGCGAGCCATAGAGGCGTCATAGACGTGGCAGATGACACAAGACCTATTCGGCGAAAAAGAAATTCCTGGCGACCGCCAACACCCGAGCTATAGAAGCGTCATAGGCGTGTCAACACCCGACACGCGAGTTATTCGGTGAAAACGAAATTCCTCGCGAGCGCCGACATGCGAGTCGTAGAGGCGTCATCGGCATGGCGGGTGACACCCGACACGCAGATGACGTTTCTTCTTCTTTATCCGGTGAAAAAGAAAAGTCTCGCGAGCCCCGACATGCGAGCTATAGGGGCGTTATCGGCGTGGAGAGTGACACCCGACCTATTCGACGAAAAAGAAATGTCTCGCGAGCCCCGACATGCGAGCTGTGGAAGCGTCATCGGCATGGAGGGTGCCGCCACCCGACACGTGCGATATTCGGCGAAAAAGAAATGTTTCGCAAGCCCCGACATACGAGCTATAGAGGCGTCATAGACGTGGAGGATGACACCCGACCTATTCGGCGAAAAGAAATTCCTCGCGAGCGCCGACATGCGAGCTATAGAGGTGTCATCGGCATGAAGGGTGACACCCGACACGCAAGCTATTCGGCGAAAAAGAAATGTCTCGCGAGCGCCAACATGCGAGATATAAAGGCATCATTGGCATGGAGGGCGACACCCGACATATTCGGCGAAAAAGAAATTCCTCGCGAGCGCCGACATCCAAGCTATAGAGGCGTCATAGGCGTCGCGGATAACACCCGACACGCGAGCTATTCGGTGAAAACGAAATTCCTCGCGAGCGCCGACATGCGAGTCATAGAGGCGTCATCGGCATGGCGGGGACACCCGACACGCAGATGACGTTTCTTTTCTTTATCCGGTGAAAAAGAAACGTTTCGCGAGCCCCGACATGCGAGCTATAGGGGCGTCATCGGCGTGGCGAGTGACACCCGACCTATTCGACCAAAAAGAAATGTCTCGCGACTACCGACAAGCGAGCTATAAAGGCATCATCGGAGTGGCGGGTGAGCTATTCGGCGATTTCATAATGTCGGGTGTAACCCGACAGTTGAGTGGAAAGGGTTAAAACGTTTGCACCGAAATTTTCACAAGCACAAAGCCACATGCAATCAATGTAAAGAGTTGGCAAAAGGCGCTGAGCTGAGTTCCCTCGCGACTTTTGCGCACGGTACTCTCAAATGGCTGTACGGGGAATCACGTGACAAACTGCACCTCCGTTGGCGGGGGAAGTCAGAACATCGAAGGCGCAAAGGGACTATCTGTAAAGTGCGTTTTTTCGACTAAAAGACGGTAAAAAAAAAAAAAAAAAAGAGAAATTGCGTGCAGGGATCTTGCGAGTGCTTTTCCGTAGTTTTTTCGGGTGACTTCCGTAAAACCATAAGATGGAGTGAAAATCCGAAAAAGTTGGCATCCCTGAATACCTATGAATCCTTTAGAAACAGAACCATTGTACCCTGCCACGGGAGAGCCATTTTCAGTCGTCCGAAATAGCTAATGACTGACCTTACGCTGTATTTACGTAATCGCGCACCTCGCCCGGAATAAAATAACTGCGCTATCCCAAAGAGTAGGGAACGACATATAAACAATCTCAATTGCGCAGCACTCCGAAAGACCACCAAACTATCAGTAAACAATCTTCATCAGAATTTCATGACGTACAACATAGTTTCTCCTACATACCACGTGATTCCAATAAAACTCCTCCTCTATAAGCAAAAACAATTTCATTTCCTACATCGCAAAAATCGTTGTTTTTAAGCCCATTTTTGCCGAAAAAACAACGAATTAGAAGGTAGGAGAAAAACATTCCGAAATTTTGGGATTGGCGGTACGGTACCTGCTGATTTAGCGTCGTGTTCACCAAATTACGCGTAGACCTTAAAAAAACGTCATTCGATTCGACGTTGTAAAACGACAGTTTTTACCATGAAAACATTTTTTTCGCTCGGCAATTTTTGCTGTGGATTGCCGTTTCGGCGCAGTTGGGCGCAAATATTAAATTTTTTCGTAATTCGTAGCAGTTTGGCGCAAGATAATGAAATTGGCGCAGTTCGGCGCAAACTTTCCATCACTAAGTTTTGTGTTGAATGGTGGTCAAACCATTCTTTACCAAATATTAAAAATAAGCATTTTCCATCAGGAGCTGTATCTGGTGCAGCTAGAATTTTTCAAATCGGAGTTTCAGAAGCAGAGATGTCGGGGAAAACACAATTTACTTTACGCCTCCTACAGCAGAAAGTCTATTACATGAAAATTTTGAAATTATATGAAAAACATTTTGCAGTGGAAACAATCCAACAAAGAAAGATTTTTTTCAAATCGGTCTCTTAGAAGCAGAGATATCCACAAAAATAAGATAAACGTCTACACCCCCTGGTGGAGAAACCATGCATTATTTTAAGAAGAAAATATTCGGAAAAGGTTTACCTACGTGAGTGGTATCGGTCCACGAACGAATTTTTTAATCGAGATTTTAGAAGCTCAGATTTTGCTGCAAATGCAACAGAAGCAGAAATTAACAAGTCTACCCCCTGGTGGCCAAACCATTTTTTACCAAAAATTAGAAATTACATGCAAAAGATTTCCCATCAGGAGCTGTTTCCGCTGGAGAACGAATTTTTCAAATCGGAGTTTTAGAAGCAGAGATATCGGGGGGGGCACAGTTTACTTTTACGCCCCCAGTAGAAAATCTACGTGTAACTTGAAGAAGTGTCTATACCTAAAATAGTCTTCGATAAAAATGGAATCGAAAGGTAAAATATTTTTTTCAATCAGACGTTTAGAAGCAAATATATGGAATAAAATGTATTTTGAATTTGATATCATTTGCATTTATGCCCTCCAGCGGCAAAATTGTGCATCGTGAAAAAAAAAAAAAGTGAAATGAAGGATCATCTCATTCGCACATTTCAAGCTTCCCAATGCAAAAGGAATTTTTAAAATCGGACTATTAGTAGCAGAGATATGGTGTCCACAGACTGATGGACGCATAACATAAGCGCAATATTTGTTTACAAAAGACATGCTTCAAAGAGTGGAAAAATTACTTTTCCGAATTTTCAATTGAAAGATCTGAATTTTTCACAGATGTCATAACTGGGTCATATAAGGTTACCCTGCAAATTCCACTACAATCAAATGAAAACTTTTTGAAATGGGCATAAGAAATTGTATTATAACGTACTGTCACTGCCTGCAACTGCAAATGTGATTAAAAATTTTAGTGGCTAGTTTTCACAATTTTTATCTAAGTCACATGAAACTTGGTGGGTTCGTTCCTTTTAGCAATTTATTAAGCACATTAAATTTTCAGCCAGTTTTCTTGAAATTCCGCAAAGATAGAAAAACATATTTTTTATCCAGTTTAGAGTACAGGAGATGCTCATGAGAGCCGTGCTGGCCCAGCACACCATTTAGGCAAGGAAGTTTCTGCAACCCCTTCCACCCCAACTCTCACGCTAGTTCACAGCTGGAGAAGAGTAAACGTTTCTGATGCAACACTGGCTGCCAAATCTTTTAACCAAACTATAGTTCAGTATAAAAAGAAATACAATAATTCCAGGAGTTTTCCAGTCATTAAAAATTGCATTTTTTCCACGAGTTGAAAACTCTTGGAAGAGAAACATTAAATTCCAGGAAATCTAGGAGGCGTAAAAGCCTTGGGTTTCCTGCGGTTTTTAATTCTTTATATTTTACATTTTTGGTATTAAGACCCCCCCCCCTCCGGACAGGTTTCCTGCGTTTGTACATGCCCACAGAGAATTTGTTGAGCTGTAGTTTATAAATCCAGAAGTTCTTTTGTTGAGTTGTAGATTATAAACATTTACTAGACGAAACCCGTCGGAATTGACAGTAAGTTTCTTTTTTTTTTTTTTTTTAAATAATAAAGTTTACATTTGTTGTTTCATATGAGTTTATTTGATTGAAAACTTCATTCAACCACTTCAGTAAAGACAATAAAGTCCAGGTTAGTGATTTTTTTTTTTTTTTGACTGAAGATTTAACGACCACCGTGAGCAACTCAATGGGCTATAAGCAGTGGCGGCTCGTGGTAACCTGAGATGGAGGGGGGGGCTGCATCTCAATTTTGTAGATATCATGATACCACTTCGAAAGCTAAGTTACTGAGCCTGTGCTGATGCTGTCCGTTTAATAATAATACTATTAAGAAGAGACTGAAGCAAAAAAAAAATTTTTAACTCATTCCAAGTTCAACATAGAAAAGGTTATGAATTGACCGGTGTGAGTAAAAAGAGAAACAAAGAAAAAACAACTGAATGCAGAAAGTGTCGAGAATACTGAGCCTTGGCTTTATCAAGGACCAGCAAAAACTCTGCATTTTCTCACTTCCACAAAGACCTATTTGGAAATGGGTTTCTGCAAAGTCATGGATGCAAGTAATAAGCCCACCAAAAAAAAAATTTAAGTATATATGTCATGACCTCCACAGAGTTGTATGGCCAAGCATTAGTTAACAATTTAGCTTGCAACCATAACCTTCCTGGCCCGACCCATGCTCTTCATCTGTTACTATTAAATAGAAAGAAGATGATTATAGAAAACTCAAGTTGTAAGAGTGACATAATTAACCAGAAATAATGTTCAGTAATAACAAATTGCCTAGTTCGCCTGAGAGAGAATTTAAACCTGAATAGCAATACCAAAGTATTACAAGTTCTTAACATTGCAATAAAAAAGGAAATATTTTTTTTATTTTAAAGCACAGATTCTTGAAAGAAAACTAGGTTATAAAAACCCCCTACTCCACTACTTCTGACAACACAAAAAACGAGAATAAAATAAAGACAATAATAAACTAAATAAATTCTTTGTGAAGGTTATGTGACATAAACAATTAGTTGCAATATGTACAAAGTATTTCAGAAGTGCTTTAAGTGCATAATTAAGTAGTGATTAAGACCTTAACTGCATTGAAAATATAGCGCAGACAACGAGAACAATGAAACGGCCGGCTGCTTGGCCTTAGTTCCCTAAAAAACGCGCAATTTGCTGGTCCTTGATAAAGCCAAGGCTCAGTATTCTCAACACTTTCTGCATTCAGTTGTTTTTTCTTTGTTTCTCTTTTTACTCACACCGGTCAATACATACATAACCTTTTCTATGTTGAACTTGGAATGAGTTAAAAATTTTTTTGCTTCAGTCTCTTCTTAATAGAATGTGAATTCTGAATTTTCATAACTGCTGCGTCGCGCGTTTTGATCTTCAGGTTATTTTGCAACTTTCGTTTTAAATTCTAAAGTTTTTCTTATGTTTTCGGCTTTGCTCTTTAGTATATATATATATGTATACTGATCGAAAGTGCTTATTTTTACAAGAAATGAATATTTAGATTTTATATTTAGCGATTGATAAGGAAAATGTAGAGGTACTGATACCTAAATTAGGCAACAGATATTAACCGATGGCCACATTGCCACATTTATGAAGAAAATAATCCACCTATAAAACTTCGTCGCATGCATTACTTCTTAAAAAGAAACTGATTAATCAGTGCATCCTTTCAGTTCTTACGCATGGAGCACAGACATGGACCTCAACTAAAATAGACATACAGACAACTGAAAGAAGCATGTAGAGATGATTGTTTGATGTTACCACGAAAGAAACAAATAGGAACTCGTGGATCGGGAAAATGACAAGAGTGGAAGAATTCCTGAAATTGCAATGGGATGGACATATTGCTAGAAGAAAGAGCCACCGACGGAGAGTTGAAATATTGAACTGGATAGCAAGGGAAAAAACAATACCCAGGAGATGACAAGAGGGAGATGGGTGCATGAAATTCAAAAGCATTAAAGAAACTGGCTCAAGGCAGACTGTTGTGGAAGAAGAAACTTGGAGACTCATCCAGCAGTGGATTGATAGTGGTTTCAAATTATATATACATGCATATACTGTACTTATATATATATATATATATATAAGGACAAAAAATAAAAAATTAATGCGTGTGCCAGTGGCAGCGGAGACACATGGAAGATGTTATATTTAAACAATATTTAAATTGCAACTTTTGTCATTTTGTGGGCCGACAGTGAGAAATTTCCTCCCCAGTTAAAAAGACGCCCAGCACAGATCCATTTAGGAGAAAGATCATTCTCTCGCCGGATCCATCCCACGGACAAAAGGATACCCCCATTTTTTGCACGCGTTCTCAAGTGTCTCATTGTGACCCCTAGAAATATGACAATGGATATTTTTTCTTCTGATACACCCCCTTTGAAACTTCGACTTGATACAGACCACTGCAACTTGGACGGCGATAAAAAACATTTTGTGGAATTTTGAAGGGTCTGCCAGAATTTCGCGATGAGTTGTTATCGCGATACTCACACACACACACACACCGGCATTCTCTTTAATAAAAACGGATTTCAAACATATTCAGTACAGTTTTAATTTTGTAGCCATGATAACAATTTAGTGTAGAAAAATTTGTTTTCAAAAATTTACCAACTGCGCAAATTTTCTAAACAATGATATCTGATTAAATGTTCTTTTCAAAGTAATTAAGTACACTACCTCAATTGAAATGAGCAGCTTCTTTTTGGGAGGGAGGGGGCGGGGGATGCAGCAGAAAAATTAAATGTATCCAGTGGAGTGACTTCAATGATTTTTTGGTGAATAGAAATTTACGCGAGTTTAAAAGCGAAAATTTCGCTGTGCTTGGTAAGTGAAGAAATCAATTGTGTGCAAGTATTTCGCCCGTCCCTAATTTAGGGTCACTGGTTCCAGGGAAGGGAGAGAGAGAACCAGTGGCATAGGACAAACACAACATCCATCATGCCTCACCGGGATTCGAACCCGGTAGACGAAACCCGTCGGAATCGGCGAATAGTTTTTTAGTTTTTCGGTAGACGAAACCCGTCGAAATCGACGATAAGTTTGCTTTTTTTTTTTTTTTTTTGAAAAGAATAAACTCATATGAAAAGTTTATTTACACCTTTGCATAATGGGAAACGTCTTACAAACTACGTGAATAAACTGGATCGAATGAATGTTAAATTGTATGTATACATCACACAGTGCAATGGCACATCGCAATCAGGAGGTCTTCGAGTGTTCGCTGTTCCGATAAGAATTTCAAACAAATTCCTGCTAGCGTTGTTTTGCACAACGGTTGGCTGAGAACAGACTTCGGACTATCCGAGTCCCTCCATACCACCGCCTGCAACAGCGCGTGAGTCAACCGCACGCTTCTCCCATGCAGGCGATCGGATGTCAACCGCACGCTTCTCCCATAGACTTTACATGGGAACTTTGCTACCCCACAACGCCCGAACCGTAGCCCCAATCTTATTTTTCTCTTCGACTGGCACATTTACATGGTAAGACCTTAATTTTCATATCTCAACCATATGTTTACGTTCAGCCGTTCTCTCAGAACTGGTCTTTGAGAAACAAACCTTATAGAATTAACATATAGATAACAGACATAAAAAGCTTATCAGTCGACAGTTGATATATTTTTTCCGTGCGCAATTTTTCGTATTTTCGAAAAGTGGGCATTTCTTCGGTGGGCATTCTTTCATACATTCGTTTTCAACAATATCCCAACACGTAACAATCATAGCGTTTTACTTAGGCTGACAATCGTTAAAAAATATAGCCAATTCATTCTTGTTGCATTCAGGAGAGGGGAGGGGTATTTCCGAATTCAGAATGCTGCACAACACTGAAATGAATTTCTTTGATTGCGTGGATGATTCCCCTCCAATACGCAACTACCCCATTCTACGAAAAAACAAACAGCAAAAAAAAAAAAATCCTACGTCTGCTGACGAGAAGCAGCTTGACCGACAATTAAGTTTCCGTCTTTTTGAACTGTGACAAAACCGTTGAAATCAAAGAACGATCTGTTAACTGGCCGGATTTCACTAGCGAATGGCAAACCAGACAAACCAGGGCGGCTTTTGCAGGAGCGCGTTTTTTCCTCCCCCCTCATAACGATCTCTTATAACTGACCTTTCAGCTGCTTTTCCACCCTATACCAAGACACCATCCACTCAGCAGCAAAAGTCGGAACCCTTCTTCCTCCTTTTCAACGCCTGAGGCGCCGTTCGGGTAGACAATCAACCTTTTCCCTCCTACCTCTCTCTCTCCACTCGGGGGAAGAAAGTTACACGTACAAAGGGAAGAACACAAACAAACAAGCCAACAAGCAAGCAACACGTGGTACATATCACTGCTTCGAAATCGCTCCAGCAAACGATTATGTGAGAAATTCGGAGCTTATATTTTAAGTTCACGCCCTAATTAACACATAATCATACAAACTGTACAAAAATTCGTTGAAACAAATTTTCTGGGACGAAAAATCTGTCATACAAATGATAATTCAGTTGTAAACATAATTGCATTTCATGTCATTTGCATGAGAATAAATAAAAGAGAAATTTTGTCTCCAGTAAATAATTACGCGCTTAATCGAAAGCAGGGTCCACAGAGAGTCTGCTCCCGCTCTATTACGATGGCATTGTAACTCGATCACAACAAATGCAACGCTACAGATTCAGTAAGCGTGTTTCTTTTTGTTTTTAAAGTCAGAACACTTCTGCACTTAGTAATTAATTGAAAACCAAACATGAAAACCCGTCCTCTGGGGCTTGCTGAATAATGCGGGCCGCCTAGTGGACAACGTTCGTGACTGCCACGGAAAAGACCTCAGGTTCAATCCCAGGCAGGTACGAACGCTCGATCCACTAAATATCCACCGTGGTACAGATGGGCACGTTAAGCCGTCTGATCCCAGGTAGTGGCTCCCCGGTAATAAAGAAGGGAGTCTTCCTCCCCCTTTCTACTTCGCTTCCGTGTCACTTTCCTATCGGGCACTCTAGCCCAAATCTCCTAGCTTACTATTTCTAAGGGTTGTTTAAGACCTAGGGTCAGACACTCCCTTCCTAAAATCCTCTACATATGATCATTTGCTGAATAGTGCAGTTACAATAACATTTACACACCTGAAAACCCTATCCGAACCACAAGGGACCTTTAAAAGAAAGGCGCTCGAGCTTCTCCAGCAAATATGCTAAAAATAATTTTATGTAATAATTAGATACATTCAAATTATGCCGTTATAAAAAAAGAGTTCTAAAAGCGGACTTGCTAACCATTACCTTATCGGCCAGTGGGAAATTCTAACCTGTCACACAACCACTTCAGTCACATATAGGCATTTGTGCCATAAAAGAATTAAGAAACAACAGTATACCTTCCCGAACTGTACGTGACGATGTCCGCTAAAGATTTCTATCACTTTCTTTTTACAAAAAAGAATCAAAATTGGCTACCTGAAAATTTTATAACTATGTTCAAGAAATAGGTATTTATAAATATTTATACGAAAAATTTTACGCTATCAATAAAAAGATATTTCAATTCTGCGAGTTTTTTCCATAATAAAATTTACTTCAAAAAATGAACTATGTTTTCTCGTTTGAAGCAAACTGTTTAAGACACAGCTGCCAAATTTCCCACTTACAAAAACCATATTATTCGCACCATGGCACTTTTCCTTAGATCTGCTGTCACTCCAGCATGCTTTCGAATTTCATCCACCAATTTCCCACGTGGTCATCTCCTGAATTTTTTTTTTTTTTTTTCAGCGTTTTATGGTCAAAGTGATGATTTCAAGAGATTTGCTTTTTAATAAAGCAGCCAGTGGAAACTGCTTTCTAGCATAATCTTTCCAAAACTGGAACTTGCACTTTTGTCAAAATAAGCAGTTTCCAAGAGACAAATCCTTAACACCTGCAGAAATCGCGTTTCCTGGTCGAGAAACAAACAGATTACAAGTAATCCACATTCAAATATATAAGGCCAGAACCTTCCAGCCATAGTAAATCGTTTTTGCTACAGTAACGTAACTTCGTTAATTTTATGCACCAAAGATTTTCAAATAAGTTGCCTTTATTTTATTTGTTATTTTTTCAGGTAGAACCATTTAATGGTGATTTTAACTGTTGTAACTTTTTACATGTTATATTTCCTTTGAGTGGAAAGCAATTTCTCGGTTGGAAGTTATTAATATTCGCTGCGAATATATATCGCGGTAATCGAGTGCGATTCAAGGAAAAATCTTTCACGTACCTCTCGGTTGTAGGCGGTCGATGTTCAAATCTTTGCACTGTTGTTCTCATCAGGTTCTTGGGTGTAGGCTTTTTTTGACTAACTTCAAAAAGTCCGCACGTTTCTTGAGTAGGATATACTTTTTAGTTGAACTACGGTAGGCACATGAAGACAAAGGTGATGTGAAAATTACGTTGGAAAACTTGAAAAACGGAAAAATGAATCACTGGTAAAAACATTCGCATGAGGAATTGCAATCACCAAAAAACTTCGTCAGACTTCTTTTGAATGTATTGTCCGATGTATTTCGGCAGATCTGTCTGCCATCTTCTGGAACCTTTGGTTGTCCGTTCTCTCTGCAGTTTACGTTGAATATGCGACGTGCTCAGTTTGGGAATCTTTGTGTGTTATACCCCAAACTGAGCACGTCGCATATTCAACGTAAACTGCAGAGAGAACGGACAACCAAAGGTTCCAGAAGATGGCAGACAGATCTGCCGAAATACATCGGACAATACATTCAAAGAAGTCTGACAAAGTTTTCTGGTGATTACAATTCCTCATGCAAATATTTTTACGAGTGATTCATTTTTCCGTTTTTCAAGTTTTCCAACGCAATTTTCACATCTCCTTTGTCTTCATGTGCCTCCCGTAGTTCAACTAACAAAGTATATCCTACTCAAGAAACGTGCAGACTTTTTGAAGTTAGTCAAAAAAAGCCTACATCCAAGAACCTGATGAGAACAACAGTGCAAAGATTTGAACATCGACCACCTACAATCGCGAGGTACCTGAAAGATTTTTTCCTTGAATCGCATTCGATTACCGCGATATATATTCGCGGAGAATATTAATAACTTCCAACCGAGAAATTGCTTTCCACTCAAAGGAAATATAACATGTAAAAAGGTACAGCAGTTAAAACCACCATTAAATGGTTCTACCTGAAACAATAACGTATGGAAAACATGTTTTTTTTTATCTCGATACATCGAGAAATACGTGCTTTATTTTATTTCACCTTTTTTCTTCCTTAACAAGATTTACCAGAATTTTGTTTGCTTAAGCATGGTTAGAGAGAGAGGGAGAGAAGAGGAATCTATAAAACATGTAAAGATATCGCACTGAGAAAAATATTTGATATTTTAGACAAGAACTTTTGAAAAACCAAGCAGCTCAAGTATTTAGGGCCTCCCTTTATGGATAAAGTCCCAAGACTTTGGTCAACTCTCATAATTTACCTGATCATTTCCTTCATTTAAAAAACATCTGTTTAAGTAAGTCCAGCAAAAAAGTTATTGTTTATTGTTGAAAAACCTTTGATACATCTTTTGTAAAACCTCTTAAATTATGCATCTATTTCTTAAGCTATTTTCTATTTGGTAAATCTTGGTTTAAGCACCTGAAATATACTTTTAATGTGAATAAATGCTGTATGACAACCAAAGTGTAAGTACTAAAATAAATATTTTTAAAGACCCTTAAAAAAACTCTTTTTTGGTTTTCTGTAAGACACAACAATTGTAAAATTTCCAAATCAAAACTTTGCAATATTAATGTAGGCTTTTTTTATGCATGTAATTAATGCATAAACAGATCAAGTCTAAAATATGTTCTATTCAAATCACTGCAAAGTACAAGAAAAATTATACATCTCATAATTTTAAATTAATAATTGTTTGCATGCAAGGACAAAAAACCAACGGAAGCTGAAAGCATCATATACTTTAAAAATTTGAAGGCAAATGAATCACACACTAAAACAGCAGACATAAATAGTCACAGGTAATATCAGTTATCTACACTACTCACCTGATATAAGCTCCACAAAGCAGCACAGTATATACAACCATCTTAGATGTGAGGTTCAACATACCTTTCAGTTGATGGAGCATGTCATATGCATAGTGGTACACTAACCGACCACCAATTTTTGGTAGTAGTGGGGAGTTTTAATGTGAACATGGCTCATCCCACTCAAATGAAAGTACTATCTCTTTATTAATGTGTGTGTGTGAGAGAGAGAGAGAGAGAGAGAGAGAGAGAGAGAGAGAGAGAGAGAGAGAGAGAGAGAGAGAGAGAGAGAGAGAGAGAGAGCAGCAGAAATATTTTCATCAAGGTTCCCACTCAAATCCCATTTGGTTATAAACGTTTGTACACGGTGGTGACCCAAATCATGGTGTAATGAATTATTACATTCTTTCACCAAAGCACACATTTATAAATTCTTTACATAACTGATCTTTATACAGTTACCTATTTTTTATTAATAAATTAATAACAATTAAATGCATGAGGCACATAACTTTTTGGTGCCATAATTCCATGATCTGTGAACCTGAGGGGCATAATACCCACACAGAATTCGGTAATACAATCCAATAGAAATGGTTGATATGTAACACAAATCTGTCAATTAGTTTCAGAACCTTTTTTCATAACACAATGCAACTAAGCTTAATCGCCAAATAGGCTCCAGTTCAGAGAAACATTCGGAAGAAAGCCAACCCACTAACAAAGGGTTTTTTGATCCACTGGGTGGTTCTCTTGTTTCTCCAAGCAGGAGTGTATCAGGAAATTGTGCCTAACTGCTTAATGTTATAAGACATGAAGATACTGCATTGTGTTAAAAAGTAAGATCTATTAAATTCTAGGCACCAGTAATTGCAAATAATCACTAATCTGAAATTAGTACTATAATAATGTAATGAAGAAAATCTTTAATTTATGTTTATCAATTCACAGAAAAAAATGTAAACACTTTTACAGGTTAAAAGTGGTTTACCCCTCTTCAATAAAATATTCTTTAAAATATGTAGATACAAGGTTTTGTTAAATTTTTCACAAAATGTTTCTGCTCTACATCTCACATATGTGGGAGAATTAAAAAAGGCATGATATAATGAACATACACATTACATAGTCTATAATTAACAAGTTAGTAAAATCATGCAATGCATTGAATATGATACGCTTCCCAACATACCAGAAATCATTACTCAAGTTATGAGGTTAATAGCTGTGGAATATATCTTACTCCTGTGCCCTGACCTTTGCCCCATTTAAATGATATTAAACAGAATTGGTTTAGTATACCTCCAGAGCAACATACTAAAGTTTTGTCGCACTAGAAGCATTTTTAGTCAAGTTATGAGGATAATGGTTGTGGAATAAATCTCGCTCTTGTGCCCTGACCTTTGACCCCATTTCGAAGATATTCAACAGAATCGGTTCAGTATACCGCTGGAACAACATAACGTTTTGTTGCAATCGAAGCATTTTTACGTAAGTCATGACGCAAAAGGGCAATGGAATGAATCCCGCTCTTATGTCCTGACCTTTGACCCCATTTCGCCCATTTTCAATAGCGTTTGTCCATGGGTAGTGCCCTACCACATACAAAATTCTAAAATTTCATCGAAATCGAACCATTTTTACATGAGTTATCGTGCGGACAGACAGATGGACAAACCTGGAGCATATACACTTTTTCAACCTACGGTTGGAAAGCAGAAAAACCCACTGTAAAAATTGCAGTCATTTAAAAAGCTGGGATTTTTTGTTTTCTTTTCATTACAGAATTGTTTTCCCAGTGATTAGGAAATCAACCAGCACATAGAGCATGCAAAACACCCTGTGGTTCATGCCATGCTATACTCGGGGCAAGCTTAACCTGTCATTGGAAGGAAGGCTACAGAGTGTATACTTCCACTGCATAAAATAGTTCCGGTCTAAAAGCTCGTACTCCAGCTTCAACTGGCACTTAGAAATGACACAGATGTTCAATACGTTGTGTGTGTGTGCATTTAAAAAATTCAGATCTCAGTTTCAGCGGCATTTCTAAAAAATACATATATTCGTGCTTTGGTGACGTCACTGATGGTTCTCTGTCACAGCATTCTTGTTTGGGTCAGAGTTAAGCTGTCAACCCAGGGGATATTTATTGCTGTGGGGGGTCATTAGTGGAAGGATGAGGGCGAAAAAAAGTGTTTCCGAGGGCATTTCGCGTTTCTCCTTCTTGATTGTTGTTTTAAAACACTCTTCTGTCTTTTCGGTTTTTTCGAATGGCATCTGCCGGTCACTCGAGTGTATTTCAGCCGCATAAACGTGGGAAATCACTACGAAGCTCTGCTAAGGTGATCGTTATGAATGTTTTCACTAAATTGATGGAAAAACATTCGCCGAATAAATCAAATGAATTAACAGTTCTTACGGCAGAACTCACTGGCGTTTCAAGTCGCACCATTGCGAGAATGAAGGTTGAATTTAGTACTGAAGTACCTCAGATCCATTGGCAATTTATTTCTTCAAATTAAAATACAATTCTCGCTTGGCTTACATAGAACGTTTTCTCGAAATTAGTTTGGAGTTCCCAATTCAGTTCTCAATATAGGCCAAGAAACGGCCATCTTTTCCTTTTGAACTTTTGTGCGCAGTTGCCTTAAACGCGCATGAACCGGCATGAAAATTCAGACAAATGAAAGAGTTCCTTCCCCAGCCACACATAATTCGGAAACTTGGAAAACTGCCACACATTCAAAGTGTTCCTCGGAGGAACAGCAATTTGTGCCCGGCCCATCAATGAAAAACATGTGGCAATTTTCCAATGTGTAACAATTTTCCAAGTTGCTGAAAGATGTGTGGCAGTTTACAGTGAACCCTAAAATATCATTTACCACAGAGACGGGCTCTTGTCCAGTACTTATGGCAACACGGGGTAGTTAAAAATGCATACACATTTAACGGATGTCTGTTATAAAAAAAAATCTAATCAAGGCAAAATTTTTGAAAGAACGAAATTTTACGCATAACTGATGACATGGAAAAATTACTTTTAATTAAATCCCGCAGTTGGTAATCTTCAAGCAATAAGTATAAATATATGAAATATATAAACAAAAAATGGAAAAATATGTGAAAACAAAATTAGGCCACTTAAGACTGCTTCCCGTGTTTAGCAAAGATAATTTCATTTTAAAAGTAAGAAAGAAAGAAACGTTACACGTTCTGTAACATCTCCAAAAAAAAAAAAAAAAAAAAAGATAAGAGAGGGAGAAATAAACTGCTTGTCTACCGGTCTGCAAAGCGCGCGGCGGTGGGGAGGGGGTTAAAATAGAGGGGTTTGGTAAGGGATCACGGTGACAGACAGCCAGCCCTGAGGGCTTGTGGGAGAAGTTTTCCGAGTGAAGGTTAATTACACACCATTAGTGCGGAGTAATACTGGGAGTGAAAAGGTCACCGTAGCTTTGGCCCCATTGCCAGGATAGCTTTGCCCCGAGTATAGATCACGAACCATTAATTTCACAAATATGGAAGCAGCTTTTGAATACACACAAAGGTGTGCATTTAGTAGAGGATTTCTTTGGTGCCTTGAACTGCACAGGTGCAGCACTTTTGTTAAATGAGTGAACTGTACAAAATGCAAACACATCGAAAACAACAACAAACAAGTTAGTAAAATCATGCAATGCATTGATTATGATATGCTTTCCAACATACAGAAGTCATTACTCAAGTTATAAGGATATGGCCCTGACCTTTGATCCGATTGCGATGATATTCAACAGAACTGGTTCAGTATACCTCTGAAATAACATAACGTTTTGTCGCAATTGAAGCAATTTTACGTAAGTTATTATGCATAAGGGCTATGGAATAGATCCCGCTCCTGTGTCCTAACCTTTGACCCATTTCGCCCATTTTTAATAGGATTCGTCCCCCGACAGGCCTTTACAACATACTAACATTTCATCCAAATCGAAACATTTTTACGTAAGTTATGATGCATAATGGCGATGGAAGTAATTCTGCTCCTATGTCCTGATCTTTGACCCCATTTCGCTCATTTTCAATAGGGTTTGTCCCCAGGTGGTTCCCTACCACAAACAAAAAGTTAATCGAAATCAAACCTTTTTTACGTTAGTTATGACACATAAGAGCAGTGGAATGGATCCCGCTCCAATGTCCTGACCTTTGACCCCATTTCGTTCACTTTCAATAGGGTTCCCTTCCAAGGTGTTCCCCTGCCACATACTAAAATTTCATCGAAATTGAACGATTTTTACGCGAGTTATCGTGCGGACGAACATATGCACACAACGTGTGACGTGATGAGACACCGAGCGCCAACATCTGAATTGCGAGAGTGTGACGTCATAAGACTTCTAAGCATGGATAACAATAATGGGACGACACCATGACACTAAAAACTTCGTAATTCAGGGTGGTTATTTAACCCACTAAACGAATTTTCCTAAAGTCGAGATCAACCTAAATCGATTTCTAGTACCAAAAACGGTAGGTTAACGACTTTTAACAAAATCCTTAGAGCCGTTTTCAAAATAAAATTTACATACATACAAGAATTGCTCCTTTAAGGTGAACACCAAGTAATTTTGCTTCTTGTACTTTGAACGGAAAAATTTCTGTACACAATTTCTTCCCAATTAATGCCTTCCCAAGGATGAAAATTTGAACATCGATTAAAATATCTTCATTTTATAACTTGGAATACTTAATATTTTCTAAAACATAACCATAATTATGCAATCCAACATTTTTTTTTTTTTTTTTTGGAGGTTTAACGACCACCGTGAGCAACTTAATGGGCTATAAGTAGTCACCCGTCTCTAATTTAGGGTCACTGGTTCCAGGGAAGGGAGAGAGCCAGTGCCGTAAGACAAACACAACATCCATGCCTCACCGGGATTCGAACCCAGACCCCTTACGGACGAATGATCAGAGGCCATCGCTTAGACCACTGCGCCACCGGGGCGGCACATTTGTTTGTCTACTGACGTCATGAAAGTACAGGTCGTGCCATCTTTTTTTCTGGACAATTAATGCGTTCACAAGGATGAAAATTTGAACATCGATTAAAATAGCTTCATTTTATAACTTGGAATACTTAATATTTTCTAAAACATAACCATAATTATGCAATCCAACATTTGTTTGTCTACTGGCATCATCAAAGTACAGGTCGCCCCATCCTTTTTCTGGTTTCAACACCACCAAAGGAAAAGTTATTGATTTTCAATATAATTACACATGGTTATGTTTTAGAAAATATTAAGTATTCCAAGTTATAATATGAAGTTATTTTAATCGATGTTCAAATTTTCATCCTTCGGAACACATTAATTGTGAAGGAAATGTGTACAAAAGTTTTTTCATTGGAAGTATAGGAAGCAAAATTACTTGATGTCCACCTTAATAATATGGGATAAGGGCAATGGAATGGATCCCAATACTATGTCCTGACCTTTAACCCCATTTCGTCCATTTTCAAAAGGCCTTGTCCCCAGGTGGTCCCCTACCACACACTAAAATCTCATCGAAATCGAACCATTTTTGGTTAGTTAGTTAGTTAGTTAATTGATTTTAGTGGCGCAAGGGCCAGGCTTGGCCAAAGAGCGCCAGACACAGAACTATCAGCTAAAGATTTTTAACGAACCATTTTTACGCACGTTATGACGCATAAGGGCAATGGAATGCATTCCGCTCTTATGTCCTGACCTTTGACCCCATTTCACCCATTTTTAATAGGGTTCGACCCCAGGCGGTCCCCTACCACATAGTAAAATTTCATTGAAATCTAACCATATTTACGCAAGTTATGACGCATAAGGGCAATGGAATGGATCCCACTTCTACGTCGTGACCTTTGATCCCATTTGCCCCATTTTCAATAGGGTTCGTCCCCATGTGGTCTCCTACCACATTAAAATTCCATCGAAATCAAACCATTTTTACGCCAGTTACGTGTGGACAGACGGACGGAAAAAACTGGAGCATATACGCTTCTTCAACCTACGGTTGGAAAGTGTAAAAAACAGGATTATTTTAATATCTAGTAGCAAACATAATCTACAAGTCTGAGAACTAAAAAAAAAAAAGTTTTTTAGCAAAATACTAAACTCCCTGATTTTTACAAAAAAAAAAAAAAATGCAATTTTCCCTGATTTTTGGAACCATTTTCAAATTCCCTGAGAATTCCAGGTTGCATGGGAACCCTGGTTTACACACACAACATACTTTTATTTGACACTGTATCCCCCACATGACATCTCTTCATTTCTCATACATGAAATAAATTTCATTTTGTTCAAACATAACTAAACAATTTAGGAATAACAACACTCATCCAACTGGGATTCTAAATATCAGGTAACAACACGTACAAGCAACACTTTACACATTAAACATAAAGAAGCATACGAAGTAGCTCATTCTTAAAATATATGAAAATAAGTAGAGCAAAGCCACAAATATTATGTAAAATTTTGTTCATCTTATTGTTGAAGTCCCTTATAAATGATAGAATATCCTATTACAAGAATCCTCTTGATATTATTCAGAGCAGAGCTTTTCATAAAAGTGGTCACTCTCCCATAATTCCACAATTATAATAAATTACATACCACTATGAAAATCATTACATGTAAGAAAACAGTAAATTATGAAGCCTGTGGAATTGATTACTTTTAATATACAGGTCCAGTGAATGACCAGCACGGTGGCACAGTGCACAGTGGTTTTAAGTCCTGGCTTTTGACCATTCGTCCGAGCGGGCCTGAATTTGAGTCCTGGATAATGCATGGGTGGTGTGCTTGTCTTACAACACTGGCTCACTCTCTCTCTCTCTCTCTCTCTCTCTCTCTCTCTCTCTCTCTCTCTCTCGTGGAACCAGTGGCCCAAAGTTAGGAACTGCCAACTGCCTATAAGCAGAGTTGCTCAGAGCAATTATAAAACTCCAAAACAAAGACCAGTGCAAATGCAGATTTAAGTCCTAACACTTAAATTACATGCATTACTGATATTGTTACTGGTAAGTTGGAGCCTGCAAAAAAATGGACCTAATACAACTTCCATTAACTACACATGCCAATTTGTTAATATGTGCGGTGCTAAACAAACTCAACTTCGTCAACACCCCCTATTGAGTGGAACTTTCAGAGATCTTTCTTACCTTGGTGCTAAACATATCGCACTTCCTGATTAAGACACAGCAAAAAATCAGTACAAGCAGAATTTACATCTAAACCAAGCATATCAGCATTCACAGCACACCACCACTTTACTAAAAAAAACATTTCCAGCATTTGTGTCAAAACTACCAACATCACCACCACAGATAAAACTGTGAACATCAATATCAGGAATAGCTAACATGAAAATTAGTACAGTAAGAATTAACTTCTAGCATTCATCAAGCTTTTCCATGTGATCACTGAGCAGCTAAATAAAAATTAAGAATACTTTTTAACTGGAATACAAACCACAGATGTCAACAGCACACATGACTAGGATACCTATTAGATAACAAATAAATAAAAAACCAACAGGACACATATCATCAGTAGGGAACGGATTTTTAGGCGCTAAAAATTTGAAAAATATTTATTTTTATGCGCCAGTGATTTTAAAAATATTTGCTAAAAATAGTAAAGCATTTGCTAAAAATAAAAAAACTTATTTCTTCAGCAATAATGGAACTTGTAATTTTCTGTGATAAAAAGATGTTACTGCTCGACTTACTAATCACAGCTACACATTTAACGGAAACAGAACTGTTTCCGTGATTAAGTAAGTTGGGGATGTTACTGCCCAACTTACTAATCACAGCTACACATTTAACTGAAACAGAACTGTTTCCGTTAAATGTGTAGCTGCGATTAGTAAGTTGAGCAGTAACATCTTTTTATCACAGAAAATTACTAGTTCCATTATCGCTGAAGAAATAAGTTTTTTTATTTTTAGCAAATACTTTACTATTTTTCTTTGGAGTTGCAGTGGACAAGTGCCATCTCCAGATTTTCCACCGCAAATTTATGTCTACTGTCGCGAAATAATGAATGATATCGAGAAAATTGTTCCACATCACAGGAAGTCAATCTTGCATGATTTAGAGGGGAATGTCACTAACACTTAAACAGCCAATTTCATGTACAAGCTGGCCTAAAATTTGAGTGACTCTTACACATAGTTTGAAATCCATTGTTGTTTTCTAGCACATGTACCAATTTGTTTCTTAAGACTTCAATTGTTGAACCTGAAAGTGTCTTAAAGTCTCTTTTCAACATCCTGCACCTTTTAGCGGCTTCAGATAGGTTTATTGTTGTTTCTCGTTTCTTTATCAAGTGGCACAAGAAACTTAAATTAGCGGATATATATGCCAAGTTGCTTTTTGATGTAGCTTCATTAAATGCTGAACAATCTCAATTGAAGAAGCATCATCTTTGTAAAATTCATTGAAAACAGATCTAAAGTCTTCAAAATGATCTGCATGGCATAAGCACAGCATTCAGCCACGTACTACATCGTGTCACTATGGGTTTAGGCAGCAGTAGATCACGATTCTTCTTCCTGAAAAGATTGATCCCTATTGTCGATTTAACTAACACTTTCCCCCTATTAAATACTAACTTGTCCATGTTAGGGCAAAGGATTTGGACATTTTCACAGAACCAGTGCAAAGCATGAATGACACATTATGCTCACAGAAAGACCAATAGCAGCTTTCTTCATGTATGCAGGTGCATCTGTAAGCAAGAGTAATTAATACATTTTGTCGTACTTCACATCATTCACTCACAAGTGCACAGATTCATTAAATAATCTAGCAATTGTGACACAATTTGCTGTGAAAATGTCTATGCACGCTAGCAAAAAAAAAAAAGTTTGGAAAGGGTTTCATCACTTTTAAACACACCTTTTCCACTTTTCTGCAAGTGGAATTGGTAGTTTTCATCAAATTTATGTATTTATTACAAAACTTAGGAAGACATGTATTTTGTAAAAAAATTTAAAAATGTGAATTTTTATGTGAAAATATTTTACCTAAAAATATGTTTCCCTGATCATCACTTCTGAGTCATTCCAAATTATTTTATAAAATCTGATCCACATTCCTCACATGTTAATACAATTTTCAGTTCCTGTATAAGTTTACTAATACAGTTCGTAAAAGTTTCAATCGTAAACCCATCATCTTACACGACATCTGATACAGAAGAAATTTCACAATAAAGAAAGTTCAACATGCTACATTGAAGATGGAAAGATCCATAGCTCAAATCAAGTTCCTGAAAAATTGCAAGGTAAATAACTTTATTCCAAATTCATTTAGACTTAGAAAACCATTTAAAGATTTACTTTCAGCCAACTTCATAAGAAAAATAGAGCAAAAAACGTTAAAAAGAAGTATTGAAGCAAAATATAAAAATGTTGCTTATTATAAAAAAGTAAAAGTAGAAAATGAAAAGAAAATTTCTGGAATCTTAAGGGATACAGTAAAAGCAGAATTGGATGACTGGCTAAAAATTGGAGTAAGAAACAAAAATAAGAAATTTGTTAAAAAGCTGAACCGTAAAGAAGAGAAATTTTTGAAGAAAAACTATTCAAGTAAAAACAAAAAAACTGCAGTTCTTAGTCATGTGAAGGACAACACTGCTACTGGAGTTAGCCAAGAATTATTACAAGTGATAAATAAAGGAAGTAATTTCAATCTATCCAAAGAAAAAAATAAATCCAGAAAAATTGGTAATTGAATTGGAAAGCATCTGCAGCACTTTAGAAAAAGAGGACCAAATTAAAGCAGACCTCCTCAGAAAAGATTACTACAATAGCCTTACAAAATTCCAGAAGCAAGTAAGGAAACCTCAAAAAAAATTTGATAATAGTCAATTAAAAGCTCTTAAAGATTTCAGAAAAAATGAAAGTATAGTTGCTGTGAAAACAGACAAAAGTAAGTTGATTACTATTATGGATAAGAAAGATTATCTAGAAAAGATGGAAGAAGAACTAAAAAAAAACCTATGTATGAAGAAGTAAAAGAAAACCCACTACCAGATTTGATTAAAAAGTCTCTAAGCTTATTTCACTTCAAAAAAAGAAAAACCAGCTTCCAGAAAACTATAAACAATTCTCAAAATTACAGTTCAGATTACCTCAAATATATGGAATAGTCAAACTGCATACAGAACACCAACCAATTAGACCAATAATAGACTCAAAAAACTCTATTCTTTCAAATCTAAACTATTTTTTAAAGTCACACCTTCAGAATCTTTTAAAAGAGCCACCTAACTTGATTAAAAACTCAATGCAGCTAAAAGAAAAACTAGAACTTCTTCCTAAATTAGATTCTCCTATTATGGGTAGTTTAGATATAGTGTCTATGTATACTCACATTAATATAGATCAACTTATAGACTTTATAGCGGAAGACTTGGCAGACCTAATAGTTTTTCACAACAAAGAAAAAAACATATTAGTAGGAATTTTTGAAATGCTTACTTTCTCTTTGCAGAACAACTACTTTCAATTTGGGAAAACTTTTTTCATTCAAAAATCGGGGCTAGCTATGGGCTCCCCACTCTCCCCACTCTTAGCTAACTATTATGTGGGAAAACTAGAAGAAAAGATATTAGTACAACCCACATACTTCTGCTTATATAGCAGATACATGGATGACATCTTATTTATAATAGATAGCTCAGAAATTGTTCCAGAAAGAATTCTAGACTCATTCAATGAATTAGATGATTCCCTTAAGTTCACTATTGAACTTCAAAAAGAAAGAAGAATAAACTTCTTAGATATTACTATCTATTATGAAGATGAAAAATTCCTCACTAGTTGGTATAAAAAACCAACGAATACTAAAAGACTACTGGATTTCAATTCCTATCATCCAGTTTCTATTAAGAAAAATGTAGCAAGTCAATTTTTAGAAAAAATTAATAAAATAGTTTCTACTGCAGATAAAAAAAGAAGCCCATAAAGAAGAGCTTAAAGTCATACTTGCAGAGAATAACTATCCTAAAGAAGAAATTGAGAAGCTTCTGAATTTTAATGGTACGAAGAACCCACAAAAGCAAGAAGTAAAATTCACTAGAAAAATTTCTTATCACAAAGGTTTATTTGAGGCTTTAAAGAGAATTAGTAAAAAATACAATATTAGGCTAGCTCCAAGTTTAGAGAACAAAGTTAAAAAAATTTTCCCTAAAATAGTTCAAAGAGAAGAAGATATTTTAAAAATGCAAGGAGTAGTTTATGAAGTAAATTGTAGTTGTGGACTATCTTACATAGGTGAAACAGGTCGCAGACTAGAAACTCGTATAGCTGAGCATAAAGCAGCTATAAAAAATTGCTCCAACAAGACTGGATTAGATAGGCATGTTAGAGAAACTGGGCACAGCATGGATTGGAATTCCCTTAAAGTAATCAGTTTCCAAAGCAATTTCCAAAAAAAGAAAACTGAAAGAAGGAATAGAGATTGAGAAAAATCAAAATTCCATCATCAATTACTGCAAAGGATTTTCCCTGCCTAACATCTGGCAGGATTTGTTGAAAAATAACCTAAACCGTCAAGGTTAACCGTAACTGTCAAGGTAAACCGTAACCATGATAGTGACAAGCAAAAAGTGACAACAACAAGACAGCCTGAAGAAGGAGAAGAGTTTTCTCCGAAAATTTGCTATTAATGAAAAAATTTCCTAGTAAATTCCCATAAGTTGCTTTAGATTATTAAAGAAATTTCAGTATCATACATTTACACCAAGTATATATGCAAAAGCTTACCTCTGTACTCAAACAAGGGAAACCAAATTTTTTCCAAAACAATCGAACAAAATGAGACACGTAAGCACCTTCCCACATGCCCCGTATGACCTCATACGGATTCTTCCCATCTGCAATAAATGATTTCATTAAGTACAGAACATAATAATACCAACAGATATCATGGTAACTGTCTAAAATTTGTTGCAATAAAAAAAATACGCAGAAGCAGCCCGGAATAGCCAAAATATGAGGCTGTTATATTATTTATGCCACTGGAAGATATTAATTTTGAAGGGGTAGCCTCGGCACACACAGAAGGCTCCCACTTTTTTCTCCCACAAAAAACAAACACCTTTTAAGGAATTTCAAGCACCCTCAAATTTTTTAAGGGTTTTACCAATTGTGTACACAACAATGACATATGGACAAATATACTTTTACATATAACTGAACTATGCTAACTGAAGTATGCTGATGAAGTTTGCAATATTTTTTCATATAACTTAAGTTTGTGGATATAATAAATCAGAATTTATGCACTTTAAGACAGTTCTACTGGTCATATGTGTTTTCTCATCTGAATGAATAATCATATGTGCTATAAAGGATAAATAAATTGCAAAACTGTATTTAAAATTGCAAGTTTCAAGATTGGAACTCTGCATATAATTTCACCTCAAGGTTTAAATTGTAAATCCAAAGTCAAAATTAGGTACAAATATCTTTAAAATGGTATAGTATTTTCAGGCTGTTATTCTGCTCTTCACATATTTTTTGGATATTAAAAAGCTTGACAACTCCAGATTACAGCATCTGCAATAATATTCCTTCTAATAACTACAATTCAGTAGAAGAATTGGACGTTCTCACTATCGCTTCACAGAGTCGGTTCTCTACTAATGATTCCTCTGCTTACCTCCTTCCGCAGTTGTTTCTTTTCCACAGACATAAGGTTAAAAACAAGCTCGTAATTAAAAAATATCTGGGCATCTCCATTGCAATCAGAATTTTTCCTCAATTTATATCTTATGTTCTGTTTCAAATCTGTTAACTTCAGGTTGCTGGGTCAGATATCAGTCTTCATCAGCAGGACTTCTGATTATAGTCTAGCTGATGAAGGCTGCTCCCACCTAGCAGAAATGCATACAGTAACACCTGAAGTTCAACACGTTTATAATGGAACAAGCGATAAAGTATTTGCGATTAAAATAGAGATGCCTAGACGTTATTCAATTATGAGTTTGTTTTTACCTTACATCTGTGGAAAGGAAGCAACTGCGGAAAGAGGTAAGCAGAGGAATCGTTATACAGCCAATCTCGGATTATGAATATTTTCAAGATCCATACAGAACATCATGGCTTGAAAAATATGTGAAAAGTTACATGCTTAGCTGGGCATGTGCAGAAACTACTTATCTGCCCAGGTAGTAAAAGCTGGATGCCCAGGAAAATTTAACTTTTAAGATAATAAATCATAACTAGGGCAGTAATTTTATCGCAGGGAAAAAAGGCAAAATTTGCAGGGCGGTTGCAGGAAAAAAAGGCAAAATTCGGGGCGGTTGCGGGGTAAATTATGAAATTTCACCAAAAGTTCGCGCCTGATGACACACTAACAATTTTCAAAAAAAAAAAAAAAAAAAAAAAGTCTTCCAAGTTACAAAGCAGTAATACAAATGACTAGTACGTAACTAAATAAGCTTTATAACTTTATAAATTTTTTAAATTGATACTTACATTTATAAACCATTCAAATTCTGGCAATGTTATCAACGCAGTTACACAAGATCAAGTTCTCCATTTAAATGGACGGCATTTTGATACATTATATTGTACATACACCGATTTCCTTCTTTAATGCTGTGTCTGTTGTCCTGTAACAGGTTTTTAAATTCAGAAAAGGATCGTTCAGCATCGACACTGTTTGTGGGTACTGACAGACAACGGATGGCGACCTTATGTAGCGTAGGAAAACAGCTTTTTTTCGTATTCCAGAAGTCTAGCAAACTTTTGCTGACACGAGATTCTTTTACAGTTGCTTTATATGAACAAAATTCACATTTTAGTTGGTCCTTATCTTCGAACAAAGGAATGTGGCTGAAAAAAAACCAAATGTTATTTGTCGTCTAAAAGGTCCAAGAACTTAAATTGATCGGGATCAAACACCCTACATGCTTTGAAGAAATTTCCAGCTGGCTGACAAAATCGATGCTTTTTATCTTCAAAAACTAATGCTTAATTTTTTCATAACAAGTGGATAGAGCTCTTTTTGCAGCAACATGATCGCAGTCTTGACAATTGCTAAGAAGACGGTTGGAGATGTCCGACATTTCATTATATATATTTTGCGCAGAAATTCGCTGTTTTTCAAATAAAGTGAGCTGTCCGGAAATATACATCACATGACCCTCAACCTGCTTCAGATTTTTTTTTTAAATGCCTATCTCAACAATACCCAATGATTTTATCCACAATACAACTCCTACTGTTGTCCTTTTCTTTTTCAAAAAACTTTGCGTAGTCTTCTAAATGTTTGCAGTGAAAAAGCATGGCCTCAAACCAATTGTTCCACCTAGTCTGCACAGGTACTGGTGGTAAACAAGGTATTTTTTGCCCTTCTCTTGCAAATATAGTTGAAAACGTCCTATACAGGAGGGGTAAGCCGTGAAAGCATGTTTAACAGCAACTACTAAAGAGTTAACATTTTCAAATTCATTCTGCCAAATTTTGCCCAAAAGATTTAAAAGATGCGCATTGCAGATGACGTGAACACCATTCAAAAATACGGTTTTCAGGCTCTTTCCTTACGCTTTGGACACGTAAGATGCATTGTCTGTCACAAAAACAGTTACATTAGCAAAAGGCATTTCATACTTATTAACGCACTGAAGTATTGCCTCGCTGACTGCTTTGAAAATTTACGGATTCCTAAGTGATGCATTCAAGGAAGATTGCATTCACACAGGTTTCATCATTGCATCTTTCAACATTTGGTTCAGCTGATGAAACAGCAAGAATATTCAAAATGTATCTATCTTCAGAATCTGTTGTTTCGACAGCTACAATGCTTACATCGGATACTGATTTAAAAAAATATTTCACTTGTTGCTTGTGAATATCATATTTTCGGTAAAAACATTTCAGCATCCAATTTGCATTTGGAATAACACCAATATCTTTTAACAAATTTCCCAAGTAATTTTTTAATGTAGGGTTATCCAGTTTGGAAAGTGGGATGTTAGCTGCACAAAAGGCACCAGTTAGTTTCGAAAGTTTCATTGAGCTATGCTACTCCTGTGCAGTTCTTTTCTCGATTAATTCATCAACATGTTTCTGCATTATTTTCGGTTGACTGTCACACTCCTTTTTTATGCAGCTTGCTTGCCAAATGCTTTTCACAACTGTCCCTTCTTGAAAAATCCACTGGTATCTTGCAACATGAACAGAACAATAGATTTTTTGTTCACATGAAATATCCCTTGCTGTACTTCTTGCATCTTTCAGATGCACTCATTTTACTCACGTGGACCACTGGGTAATTCGAATGCTGTCCAGTCCCTACATAATGGAAGGATTTTTAATTTCCTCTAAGTTTCATAACTCCCATTAGTAACAAAGGCAATAAAGTAGTCACCTATTGCTACGTTAAGGCTATTGTTCTAATAAAAAAAGGAACCAGTGCAGTTGAAATACGAAACCTGTCTGTGGGGCCAAGAGTTGAACAACAAACTGCATCGCATCAAGCCAGTTCTGTTATCTTGGACTTAATTTTTTTTTTTTTTTTTTTTTTGGAGGAACCATAGGGAGGAAGTTGTACTAGCACGTCTCCATATTAGGCATTACTGTTTTACTCACCACTATTTGCTGCATGGTGACACTGGCCCTACGCGTGGGATGTGCAATGTACCTCTGACTGTTGTGCATGTTTTTATGTTTGTGTCATCATTTTGTTTGTGAACATGCTCATTTTCTGCTTTTACCCATTCTACCAGACATTTCAGAAACCCTGGGTCACCTTTTAAACCACCATTGTGATGTCTCTTCTGTGTTCTCTTTTCTTCATTGTATCAGTGTTTTTCATTTTGTTTAGTCCATATCTGCCATTTCTACTATTTCTTGTCACATTTGTTACTTCCTTTTGTTATAGTTTTGATGTTGCCTTTGTTTTGTGTCTAATCCATGGGGGTGGCCCACTTTGGCCCACTGATGCCCTTGCACTAATAAATTCCAACCAACCAATCACATCAAATGAAACAAGAGCTGCTCCTGGACTTCTTCCAAGATCTACTCATTTCGAAATACTTATGGCCATTGTGCTCACTGAATATATCTCACTAGATTTCTTCCTGTGGGGGCATCAAACTGAGAGTGTACCAAGACAACCTTCATGTGCTGGAGCACCACGGTACAATATTACATACGCCGACATACTGAAGTGTGTCACTGAATGTGTCTCCAGCAACTCCTGTAACCTATATTTGTATTACTGTACATCAGAGGTCAACAAATGTGGTCGCTCGCTGTGCAGGGTGTCCAAAAAAATTGTCCAGGCCACAGTCGAAAACATCACTGAAGAACAACATGCAAGTCAAGAATTTGTCAGCCTCAGAAAAAAAAAAAAAAAAAAAAAGTACTTTTTCCCCCCTTTTCAGGATGGCTGAGGGTAAAAAAAAAAAAACTTTTTTTTAAACGCCAAGTGTACATCCCTTTGATATTACACACACACACATACATACACACCTCCCCTGCTGTTTCAATGTTTTGATTCTGGTCACTAAAAAATCTAGATAGCCACTAGATTTCAGAATATTTTTCTACCCCTACTGTACATATACAAGGTCATTGAACAGTTTTTCAAAAGATGTACCTTCATACCATGTACATTGAATTTCTAAATTCTGTTAGTTAGTTATTTAATTGATTTTAGTGGCGCAAGGGCCAGGTTTGGCCAAAGAGCGCCAGACACAGAACTATCAGTTAAAGATTTTTAAAAGCGGGGTGAAATGATTAAGAGCAGACAGGCTTAGTAAAAGTTAGAAAAGAGAATGATGAAAGCTGTGAAGACTAGTTAGTTAAATAGGTTTATATATAAATTTATTAATTCACTGTTATTAATTATTAATTTTTTTTTAAATAAGTTTTAAAAAGTCAATCTGCTTTAAGAACGAAAATACTGCGAAAGTGTCACAGTGGTCGCCCAAAAGCTTTTGCAGTGTAGCTGCGCCGTCATCCAGCAGATGAGACTGAAAATAGTGAAACCGATGATTACGAAAACGGACACAACTGCACATAACATGAGACACGGTGAGTAAACAGTCGCATGTCTCACACACCGGGGCAGTGTCGCCACACAGCAAATAGCTATGCGTGAAGCGACAATGCCCAATGCGGAGACGCGCAAGAACAACTTCTTCCCTACGGTTCCGGCAACACGATGATTTCCAGACTCCAAGGATATGTTTAACACGGTGCAGTTTATTCTCCACCTGTTGGTCCTACAGATCCCTGCCACGTTCGTCTGATATGATCGTGAACAAGAAAGCGAAAATCACGGTGGAACAGTGGCAAGGGTGTGACGACCGAAGAAGAGGCAGATCTAGCAGCAGCATCGGCAGACTCGTTCCCTGGGATCCCAACATGCCCAGGAATCCAGCAGAACCGAATCTGGACATCAGCCTCGAGCAAAGAATGAAGAAGTGTTCGTACGGTAAAAAGAAGTGGGTGGCCAGTGAAATCCAAAGATGACAATGATTGCACAACACTCAATGAATCAGTGTACACAATAGCACGCTGACGAGAGCTCGACTGCACGTGAACAAGTGCAAGATACACAGCATGCATCTCTGCCGAAAACACCGTGGCCTCAGGAGGAATGCGGGCAACAGAAACTTCGTCAACGCAGACGGCGGCGGATCCAACAACACCAGCCACCTTAGATCCATCGGTGAAAACAGGAATAAAGTCTGCATTGACGTAACGGTGTTCAGCGAAGAGCTGCTGGTACACTGACGCAGGGGTTGAGGACTTGTCGAAAGATGTAAAGCTGGTATCAACCATGACACCAAGAGGATGCCATGGAGGGATCTTCAAATCCCCTGGTCTCTCCAATGAGTGACAAGTCGAGCCCGGCATCACGAGCTACGGCCGCCATACGAAGACCGAAGGTTTGAATGCACGAGGGCACGGATCTCGAACAAACGAGCATGCTGGGGATGAAAAACTGCATCGTATAAAGGATGGTCTGAGAGAGATTTAAGTTTCAGGTAAAATTGAAGAGACAGCTGCAGACGGAGTAAATGAAGCGACGGTTCGTTCGCGTCGGCATAAAGGCTGGGAATGGCTGACGTGCGAAATGCTCCCGTACAAAGACGCAGCGCTTGATGGTGGATGGTATCCAACGGCCGGAGAACGGAAGGACGCGCAGAGCCATACACCATACAGCCATAATCCAGTTTAGACCGAATGAGAGAATGGTAAATACGGAACAAGGAAGTCCTGTCTGCACCCCATGAGACTGAGGCAAGGATCTTAAGGATTGACAAAGCTCTCAGACAGGAAGTCCGGAGTCGTCGAACGTGCGAGCGAAAGGTGAGCGCACGGTTGACGGTCAAACCAAGGAACTTGGTTTCCGGCAAAACTGGAATGGCTGCATGGTCCAAATAGAGTTCTGGATCGGGATGGAGGCCACGCCTCCGGCAGAAACGGACACACGCTGTCTTTTCAGCAGAAAGAACGAAACCATTGTTTTTAGGCGCTTTAACTATCTGGTTAATTGCAGACTGCAGCTGCCTTTCAATGAAATGCATGCTTGATGACGAGCAGAAGATGTGAAGGTCGTCAACATAAATGGTAGTCGAAACCGTAGGAGGAAGATTTTTAAGCAAACAATTAATGCGGAGGATGAACAGAGTCACCGAAAGAATGCTGCCTTGAGGAACACCTTGTTCTTGATGGAAAAAGGCAGAGAGCGTTGTACCCAGGCGCACCTGGAACACACGGTTACGAAGAAAGTTGGCAATGAAGGTTGGCAGGTTTCCCCACAACCCACTCTCGTGGAGGTCACGGAGGATACCGTGGCGCCACGCTCTATCATAAGCTTTGTTGATGTCAAAAAAGACAGACACCAGGTGCTGCCTACGTACGAATGCCTCACGAACAGACGTCTCAAGGAGCAGGAGATGGTCAGGAGCTGAACGATGACGACGGAAGCCGCTTTGTGATGGCGACAGAATTTGATATTCTTCTAGGAAGTAAATTAGCCTAGAATTAACCATGCGTTCAAGGATTTTGCACAGACAGCTAGTGAGGGCAATTGGCCGATAACTAGAGGGAGACTTGGGGTCTTTGCCAGGCTTGGGAAAAGGTAAAACAAAAGCTTTTCGCCAGGATTCCGGGAAACTGTGTTCCAACCAAATGAGGTTGAAAAGCACTAACAGATTCTCGAGAGACGACAGCGAGAGATGACGGATCATGTCATAGTGGATGCCATCGGGACCTACAGATGTTGCACCGGACCGATGCAGAGCCACCCGGAGTTCAACCATGCTGAAGGGGGAGTTATACTCGGTGTTATGAAAAGGTGCAAAGGAGAGTCTCTGGCGCTCAGCAGCTGGTCTAGTCCTCTGAAAGGAGAGAGGGTACGCCTCAGAACTAGAAACAGAGGCAAACGCCCTACCCAAACAATCCACTATCTCCCCGACTTCAGCATACGTGCAGCCGTTACTCTCAAGAATAGAGATCTGATGGGAACCATAGTTTCCCGAATCCTACGAATTTTTTCCCAAACAGTTTTTGAACTGGCACGTGAATTGATAGATGAAACGTACTTCATCCAAGACTCCCTCTTGCTTCGTCGATGCACCAACCGAGCGTAAGATTTTGCTCTTTTAAATTCAACAAGATTAGCATCGGTTGGATAACGCCGAAATGTACACCAGGCCTTATGTTGAGCTCTCCTAGCCGCTGTGCAATCAGAGGTCCACCAAGGCTTCAGACGTCTTGGGAGCGTCGTTGATGTCATTGGGATAGAGAGATCCGCTGCCTGAATGATACACGTGGTGACATCAGTAACAGCTGCATCGATTAACCCTCGGGTCACCATGACAGAAGGTATCACTGCGGACGATGTGAAGACCTTCCACTTGGCACGATCCATCCTCCATCGAGGAGGGCGGGAAGCAGAAGATGGCACGCTCTCATTATAGCCAAGTACAATTGGGAAGTGGTCGCTCCCATGGAGGTCGTTGCACACCGTCCACGACCAGTCGGCCATAACCGATGGTGAACCCAAAGATAAATCGATCGCACTGAAACTTCGTGTAGGCTCTTGGAAATAAGTGTCAGCACCGGTGTTAAAAAGGCACAGGAAGGTCGAGGACAGAAGAGATTCGATCCTACGGCCTCGTACGTCTGTTCTGACAGTACCCCACAGTGGATTATGAGCATTGAAGTCGCCCAGAAGAAGAGCGGGTGACGGCAGCTGAACAACTAAGCTCTCAAGAGCGGAGACCCTCACGTCCTCATCCGGCGGTAGATAGACGCTGCAGACAGTTAGAGGAACTGGCATGGAGATACGCACCGCCACGGCCTGTAAAGATGTTGAGACCGCAATGGAAGAAACTGGAACTCTGTGGGGGACAAGAATAGCGACTCCCCCACAGGCTATATCTCCTGAGACATTATCTTTTCGAAATGCGCAGTAGCCTCGAACTGAGAGCAGGTCTGATGGTTTAAGTTTTGTCTCCTGGAGGCAAAGGCACACCGGAGAGTACGACGAAAGCAGATGTTTGACGTCGTCATATTTTGTCCGAAAACCTCGACAGTTCCACTGAACGATTGAAACGATGATTTGAGGGGTAGATAGAAAGAAAGAAACGAGGGTCAAATGAACTGACCAGGCCTAGAAGGCCTCGGAGTCCATAAATTCCTCAGTCTGGTCTGCAGTGCCCCCGGCAGCGTGGTAACCGGGGGAAGGACTGGGGGTGTCTCGAGGATGAAGACCGGGCCTGATTCGTTCCGGCTTGAACCTTTGTTTGAGATTGAGTGGCTGAGGATTGTTTGGTCTTGCCTTTGTGTCTAGCAGGCGAGGGATCAGGGCTCGTAGAACGGGAAACCTGTTCTGCAACAGCGCGCTTGGGCGAGGATGCAGGACCCCGAGCATTGGTCTGTGGTGGCAAAGATAAACTGTCAGTGGTGGAAAGTCGAAGGGCCTTCAGCCCAGCAGCATAAATATCCTCGAGAGAGAAAGGGCAGTCTTTTGGTACAGTGATGTCTGTCTGAGTGGCAATGGATGTTTTAGGAGCCACAACGGAAAAGTAGGTGCGTGCGCTTGGAGCAGCGGGAATGACCTTCCGTCGAGCTTCAGGGTAGGACAGGTGTTCAAGTGTCTTAACCTCCTGAATCCTCCGCTCCTCAATCCACTTCGGACAGTTCTTGGCATTGGCAGCATGGTCGCCTTTGCAGTTCACACAATGGGCAGCTGCAGCAGAGCAGTCAGACTGAAGATGGTCGTGTGAACCGCAACGATTGCAAGTAGCAGCACCACGGCAAGACTGCTGGGAGTGCCCGTACACTTGGCATCGGTAGCAACGAAGAGGGTTAGGAATGTACGGGCGCACAGAGCAGTTCAAATAGCCCGCATGGATGGAAGATGAAAGAGTCGGGCGATCAAAGATCAGAATCACTGTTCTGGAGTTGACCAGCTCCCCGTTTCGGCGGAACTTGATGCGACGAACCGCTGTGACACCTTGGTTGGCAAGCTCCTCAAGAAATTCTTCCTCTGAAACATCCACGAGGTCGCGCTCGGAGATGACACCTCTGGATGAATTCAGGGACTGATGAGGTTTGATTGTCCACAGGGACACCACCCAAGTTGGAGACGCCCAAGAGCAATGAACCATGGCGTGGACTTGACATTTCCACCAATATATCTCCTGATTTTAACTTCTTCACACTGGTTGGTGACGCAATCGCTCCTTGCAGGGCTTTTTGAATCCAGAAGGGAGATTTGGAGCCAAGCTTGTGAGATTCTTCCCGTGCATGGATGATAAAAAATCGGGCAGTGTCCGGCGGCATAGTACGCAGTTTCTTATTAGTGGGGTTAGGATCCGTGTCCAAAGATTTCTTTAGTTTGACAGAAGGGGGAATAGTTAAAGAATCCATAAATAATGCGAAAAAAATTCATCTGCCAGCTTCCCCGCCCACTACCGAGCCCAACAGGGGAGAGCCAGAGGTCCGCAGGCCAACATGGGCGCAGGACACGGCCCTAGGGTTAGGCGGCGGATATAGCATGTTGATCGTGCAGACATGCGCTCAGCAAGTACCGCGACTTTCCCGGGTCTTGGTAATACCCCTTTGGCATGCCCACACTATCCCCAAACTCACCCTGTCGTACGAAATGACAAGCCGATTGACTAGGAGTAGGTTAGTTCCTAGCCTCCCGTTTAGGGTGAAGCAGGGGGCAAAGAGGAGTGTTGGCGACTGGTGACAACTATAGCCTGGCCCCCAGTAACCTCAGCCTCCCCTTTTCCACCTGGTACGGGTCACCACACACGGCAAACGTGCAGGTAGGTCTAGCTAACCAGCCCGAAGAAACGAAGGAGGAACAGAAAATGAAAAAGAAAGGGAAGAGGAGTAGAAAATAGAGAAAAAGGAAGAACAGGGAGTGGAGAAGAAAGCAAAAACAGGAAAGGGAGAGGAAAGGAAAGGGCTGGCGCATAATCACAACCTCAGCAACCTACAGGACTGAGGCGGGAGCGTGGCGAGATAACAACAACAACCACAAATGGAAAAAGATTTTAAACACTACTGTCGGCTCGGGCCGTGGGGTTGCCACTCCCCATTAGCTGGATGAACAGCTGTCCCTTCGGTCATCGTTTCAAGACGAAATGACAAAAATGATCCGTCACAAGGTCAGCTCGGGCCGTGGGGGCGCCACTCCCCAAATAACTGGAAAACCAGTTATCCCCGTGCGGGGTTCTAAATTCTGAGACACATTTCCTTAGCCATGAAATTTAAATGCAAAACATATTTAATACATATAAAAGCCATGGAATACAGTAGTTTATGAAATTCTAAGAGAAAAAATACCCAAATAGCTGAAATTAAATGGGTACATTCATGCTACAGTTTCTCCTTGTTTTTGATAATCAACATATAAGCTACAGTTTCTCTTTGTTTTTGGTAACCAACATATAACCACAGCCTCAGCCATAATATTATAACAAATTCACAAGACTAAACCTGTTAAATATATGGTATCGTAGATGACAACTAGCAAACAGGTTTCATTTTTGTTTGTTTCTTGAAATTTTTGGTGCACATGCAACATTTGTCCAATGATAAAAAAAATAGACTATGTTCCAAATGGCTGAAAATATGTCAGACTACGAGATTTGAAATACTATTCCAATTCATTTTGGTTAGCTGCAACAAGGACATTTCCCTTTAAATTGAACAAATTTTATTTCCTTGTTACAAGGAATGCATCTGTTCTTTTAGTTGTGTAATAAACTGTACAGAAATTTTCAAAACTGTGGAAAAATTTTTCAACTTCACAGTTATACAATAAATTGTATTTAAGAATTTCCAACTTCAATGATGATTGGGCTGATCAGTGAACTGACTGCTGAAGTAGTAGCCAGTGAAGTGCTTTAAAGTGATTAGGTTGAAGATTTGTAATATATTTAAGATTTTACATTGAACAATATGAACATTTATAAATATACATAATTTGTGTAGTTCTCCTAAGGGTTGGTTTTAAGTGGCATTCGCTACTGTTGGCTAGTATCTTCACAAAAATATTTTTAGCGTGAACAGTATCTTCGCAAAAATATTTTAACTTTGATTGTATCTTCACTTTCAGTAAAATTTTATCTTACAAATGTTTTCATATAAGAGGCATCTTGAATATTGTTTAACTAATGCACTTTTCTTTTTTTGTCGTCGTTATGAACTGTTTTCAGTAAAACGGTCTCTGACAGACGCCGCCAATCAATAACTGCCTCATCATCACCAGCAAACTGATGCCGTGCTCACTGAAAGGAACCTCAAAGACACTTTCCATCTCAATTCAGGCAGATATGACTAACATGTGACAATTGATCACCTCCAATTGTTTTGAAAAAGTTATGGTAGCTACTCTTAGTAGAGATATAAAATACTGAAAAAGGATTTTTCATGAAAATTTTTTTGACTGAGCTACAGCATTCTGAAAATAGGCAAAAAAAAAAAAAATACAGCCTTGGCAAAAATCACGTGCAACACCAAATTTTTAAACGTCCACTGCTCTTGAACTATAATAGTATGTAGAGACTTGAATTTTGTTTTTATTTCGGAACTGTTGAATTGGCCTTTCTTCAGTTTTACAGCAACTGATCAAAGTAATGTTGCCAAAGAGCAAAAAAAATAAAATAAAAATTGTTACAACAAATTTTAATAATTCCACTAATTTAGAATTTTTTTCTTTTTAGAGAAAAAGACTTAGGTGGGTAAGTGTGGCAACCTGTACCCATATTGGTTGTCTTGGCAGAAATTTTATTTCTAATCTCATGCATGTAACTCATAAAATTAACTTTTAAAATATACGAAATTTCAAAATTTAGGCATGTTTTTGAATTGCAATATCTCAAAACCCCCAATTTTAAAAATTCCAAAATTTTAGTCAAATAAGGTCTTAGTGGTAGGTAATTAACAGGGGGGAATCAGGTTACTGGATTTTTGCCTTGAAATTTTTTTATATTAGAGTCTTAGGCAGTTTTTGACTCGCGGGTAAACCGCAATTTACAGTAATTTTTTTTGGCTAAAACGCAGCTGATACGATTTCTAAGTTTGATTTTCCAAGGCTGTGGTGCTTAAAATGGTACTGCCTAGTGTGATTGTCAAGGTGTCTCCTGAAAGACTCATCAAGACTGCTCAAGGAGTTATTGGGGGAGTTGATGAAAATAACAGCTACTGAATGGGGGGCTCAAGGAGGGAAGAAACTTTTCCGTAATTTATAACCAGTGGGTCAGCAGATGATTCCCCTTAGGGTCATACCACTTCCTGTATGACACACCAATCACAGATAGTCCAGTGCTGGGTGTTGTATTCTGACTTTGCTGAGAACTGGTCTGTAATTGTACCTGACGAAGTGCAAAGCTACCACTGGCAAAATGTCCAGATCTCACTATTTACATGCATTGCATACTTGCAAAATGGGATTAAGTCTTTTATGGTAGCATGCAATGATATAAGCAGTGACAGAGCACATGCTCTGTGTGCTATTCAGCTCATAAAAAGTGAAATTGCTAAGACTTGTCCTTTGGAAGAATTCAAAACAATTGTTTATATCTCAGATGAAGCAGCAGGGCACTTCAAAAACAAATATCAGTTCTAGGAACTTATGAAGGGATACCCAAATGTAACAAGGAAGTGGGTCTTCTCAGCCAAAGGCCATGATAAGAGTGCATGTGATGGTGTGAGTGTCCTGTGCAAACATTTTGCTACTAAATTCAACTTAGAGAAAGAAGCTTCACAAGCTATAGAATAAACCAGCAATGGCCAGAACAGTCCAGTACCCACATCAAATAATGCAATTTTCAAGCCAACAACCACAGCAAAAAAAAAAAAAAGAACCCATTTTCTGTGAATGATTTTCAAGTAAGATAATTTATAGCATGAATTTATGACAACAACTGGTGGATGGACAGATTACAAACATATCTAAAGAACTTGAGGACATAACAGGACTTATCCTTTATGCACCCTCGTGGACCAGCCAGAGGTTTTCAGTGGTCAGAGGAATGTGTCAAGAAGAGAGAAAAGTGTCCAGTGCCCTTAAAAAATTTACTTCTAAAGGATAATGATTCAACTCCTGTCAGACATTCTGAACGATTTCATACCTTTGATGAGAAGGAAAAGAATAAAATCTCAGCACACAGTTCGAGCTTCATTGACATCCATCACACGCTGCACACAAGACCTTTTGTACTTCATACTCATTTTCTTTTTCTCATGCAGACATTCCCGAATCTCATTTTTCCATGATTTCCTTGGCCTTCCTCTACCTTTCTTTCCTGCCACTTGGACTGACTAAATTCTCATATTAGTAAGCATCTCATCACTCATTCTTTCAGCATGGCCAAACCGCCTAAGAATATTAGTCTTCACCTTACTAACATTTTGCCTCACATTACATATCTGTAACAAATCTTCATTCCTCTCATGATCAGAGCTTGTCTTACCACAAACCTCCTGTAAGTAATGCATCTCCCCAGCACACAAACAACTCCTATGATATCTTTTCTGCAGAACCCAGGTTTCACTGCCATACAGAGTAGGAACAATTAATTACACTTTCATATACAGCCATTCGGGACTTTCTTGAGAACCCATCATTCCTGTGAAATCCTCTTAAAGCAGCTATGGCTTTTAATGAAGAGTTCACTCGCCTACTAATTTCACCATCTAATTTGTTCTCTCTGTCAAACATGCTTCCCAAATATACAAACTCGTTTACCTGGTCAATAACGGTGCCATTTAGACTTATCCTGCATTCAGTACTAACTGTTCCTCGCTCAAAAACCATAACTTTGGTTTTTCCCTTATTTATACTCCGTTTGAAATTTATGCAAACTTCGTACATCCAGGTCAGCACTCCGCAACTCGCCTTCGCTCTTTGCCAACAGGACTGTGTCATCAGCATATAGCAATCTACACACACTGACATTACCAAGAGATAAACCAGTATTGTCCTCTTTGGCATCACGCATGCACACATCCATAAACATATTAAACAGCCATGGTGACATTACACAGCCCTGTCCGACTCCTGCCCCAATAGAAAACCATTTCGATACAACACCATTTACTCGTACACATGCTCTACTGCCAGCATACATGGCTTTCACATTATTGAGTAGATTCCCACTGATGCCATAATTACTCAGTACCTCCGACAGAAGAGTCCTATTTACTCAATCATAAGCTTTCTCTAAGTCGAGGAAGGCAGCAAAAACTTTCTTACCAACAGACAAATACTTTTCAATCATCAAACGTAATGAGAAAATTTGGTTAGTGCGGCCCTTACCAGGAATAAAGCCACTCTGCACAACATACTTTCTCTGATGTAACACCACATAACTCATCAATAACAATCTTTCCAAATACTTTCCCTGGAACACTCAGCAAACTGATATCACGAAAGTTCTTGCATTCAGTCTGATTACCCTTTCCCTTATACAAGGGAACAATGATAGCATCCCTCCAATCCTGAGGGACCATTCCTAACTCCCAGCACAACTGGCAAATTTCAGTTAGCCAGTCAATTACAGTAACAACCATATTTTAGCATCTCAGCATATATGCCATCCACTCCCGGAGCCTTACCATCCTGAAGAGGTTTTAGAGCTTTACACACCTCTTCTCCTGAGATCCCTCCTGTCTCACTGTGACATCATCTGCTTTTGCCTCAGAATCACCTTTGCTTTCATGCTCTAATAACTCACAGACGTATTCACCCCATCTTTTACTTAACTCATTGGGCTTCCATATCATTTTTCCAATCCTATTCTTCACACAACTAAGAATTTTATTTCCCCTATTTTTCCTATGTCTTATGTGCTTCCAGGAAGATTTTCTATCTTTGTAAAAAGCTGATTCATGCCTTTCCACCTTCTCCATCCTATCGTTTGTCTTACTCTGGCAAACCAGCTTGGCTGCTTTGCACTTCTTACAGCGATATTCATCCTCAGAAACTCTACCTTGCAACATCCCCAAATATGCTTCCTTCTTTCCCTCAACTGCTTCTTTAATCTCACTGTTACACCAAGCATTACCTCTGTTACCTACCATTGCAGTACCACAGACCTCTTCAGCAGCAGTGATAACACAGTTCTTAAAATATGTCCACTTCTTTTCTACATCCCTCTCACAAGAGTTCAACTCATTCAGTTGTTTTCTGAGTAATTCAGAGTAACATGTTCTTCACGGAGCCTTTCAACCTTTATTCTTTTCATCACAGGCCTATTCCTCTTTCTCCAGCCAACATTCAGTTTCACTCATGAGATTAACAAGTAATGATCAGAGTCAACAGCTGCACTTCTGATCACACAAGTGTCAATAACTGTTTCGATGATCACAAAAAACAAAATCTATTACACTCTTTTGTCCCAGAATATGATTTTCCCAAGTGTATGTTTGGATATACTTGTGGTTGAAAAATGTATTGGATACCCACAATCCATTTTCAACACAAAGCTCTTTTCACCAGGATCATTAAACTTGCCCAGAACATTATCAGAAATCTCATTCTGAACACCTACTTTAACATTGAAATCCCCTGCTATTGTAACTTTCTCTTTAGCACCAAACAGGCTCAAAACAGCCTTTAGCTCATTCCAAAAATTTTCTTTCTTCTTATCAGAAAGTTCTGTGTTACAAGAAGCATACACTATAATAATTACTATTCTCTGAAGTTTCACTTTCAGATGTATCTAAAAGAATTCTCTCACTAATGCAGCTCTAATGGATCAAGTTGTTCATTTTTTCACTTAAAATCACACGACAACAGCCTGTCCTTTCACATTGTCCATCACTCCAGACCACACACTTACCATTCCATTTATCTCTTCAATCCCAATTTCTTTATTTTTAGTTTCACTTACACACAGCACATCTAATCTATACTTATTCATTTCTTCCATCACCTCATTTATCTTTACATTTATACCTCTAGTATTCAATATACCAATCTTACACTCACTAAGTCGAGATGTCTTTCCCACGTGCCTTTTGCCACTTCCATATTGTTTCCATGGTGGACCATCCTTCTCAAGTGTGGTAGGTCCACTGCATCTCACACTTGAGTCTGTTTTATTCTTTCTGAGAGTCATAAAGGTACATCAGTGTGGGTGATTAGCCCACAGCTAATGGTTCTACCTAAGGATCCTGGAACATAACCCAGTGAGTTGGGTATACAGTGTGGAAAAAATATTCTTCTCATAATATGTGGCCAGTATGTCACGATAATTAACACAACAATCAGACATCGCTGAATTGACTCTACTGTTTCACACGTAATATCAATCATCTCAGAAAACTTTAAAATTTCGTCACCCTGGAGCGAGAATCGAATCTGTGTCTCCCGATTACTGTTCGAGCATGCTATCGTTACACCACCCAGGGTGAGAAAGTCACAAGTATCTGAGTGTTAAGAGCATTGGGATATTCTCCAACCACATTCTTAACCAAAGCATGTCCATGTTGCCCATGGAGCACTTAGAGGAGGCAAACCCATCTCTCACTAAGACCACCCATATGGATTAAATAAAATAATTAAACATGTATATAGGTAAGGTATGGGATGTAAGGTCAGGTGATGCGTAACATCACAGCCTCTCCTTGACAAATGTCAACCCCGCCTTCTCGTGGTACATCCTGTTCCCACTAAAGGGGCTCTGACGACCGCCAATAGCGGTATAACTATACCATCGGGATTAGAGGAAATGCTATCCCACACTCACCAACCCGCTTGGCCAGCGTGGTGAGCTATGGCCAAACCCCTCCAAAATGACTCTACAACTTAAATCTTGGCCCTCAGTCTCCGGCAGCTGGAATGTACCTGGCCAAGGCAGCGGCCAGTGCGACATGAAGGCAGAGGATGCTAAGAATCCCCGGAGGACCGGACTAGGCTGCCATCTGATGCTGACCTTGGCTACGTATAACGGACGCTCCCTAAAGGCTTCTTGAATTGGAAGAGGAACTACAAAGGATCAAGTGGGACATCGTCGGGCTAAGTGAGGTAAGGAGAAAAGGAGAAGATCTCATTGAACTGAAAAGTGGACATCTCTTCTACTATCATGGGACAGATACTGGTAGAACTAGTGGTGTTGGATTTATAATAAACAAAAAACTGAAGGATAAAGTTGTAGAAGTTGAAAGTTCCTCTGACAGAGCTGCACGACTCGTTATCCAACTCTCGAGAAGATACCAGGCTCAGATTATTCAAACTTATGCACCCACCACAAGTCATGCTGAAGAAGAAATTGAAGAATTTTATGAGGAAATTCGTGATCTAAATAATAAAGGTAAGCAGCACTTGAAGATAATTATGGGAGATTTCAATGCAAAAATAGGGCAACGGCAACAGAATGAAACTTCAGTAGGTAAATTCGGTCACGGCAACAGAAACCAGCGTGGAAATACTCTCGTAGAGTTTGCAGAGGCAGAAGGGTTTTTCATCTTGAACTCCTTTTTCAAGAAAAAGCCACACAGGAAATGGACATGGAGACATCCAAATGGGACGACAAGTGAAATTGATTTTATTATGTGTAACAAAAAATTCGTCATAGAAGACTGCAGTGTGCTAAACAAGTTCAACACAGGCAGTGACCATAGATTGGTGAGATGTAAGATGCACCTCAACACTAAACTCGAATGTAGCAAGCTCATAAGACAAACAAAATGTATTGACATAACCAACCTTAAAAAACACCATAATACCTTCAAATTGGAACTGAAGAACAGATTCTCTGCTTTAGAAGGCCTAACATCGGAAGAAGTGGATATTTCTGAAGTTAACAGAAAAGTAACCAAAGCTCTTATGGAAACAGCAACAAAATTAGCTGGGTCTAAGAACAAATTGCATGTGAACAAATTATCAGGAAAAACCAAAATGTTGATGCAAAAAAGAAGAGAGATGAGGACAACTAAAGAAGATGTGACTTCCAAAGTGGAATATATAGAGCTATGCAAGACAGTACGAAAAAGTATCACTGAAGACGTAAGGAAATTCAACTGTGAACCAGTAAGGAAAGCAATTGAAAACAACCAAAGCCTAAAGATAGCAAAGGGACATCTCAGTAAGGGAAAAAAACAGATTATGGCACTGAGAAAAGAAGATGGTTCCGTAACAAGAAATAGAGGCAAAATTTTGACAAGAGTGAAAGATTTCTACTCCAAATTATATGAAAGGGATGATACATGTACTCCAGGCATCATGAAAGGTACCAGAGTTCTTCCAGTCCTTCCAGCAGAAATTGCACATGCAATCAAGAACATGAAGCAGGGAAAAGCTCCAGGAGAAGATGGAATTACTGTAGACATCATACAAGAAGCAAGTGGAGAAATCGAAACAGTACTAGCCCAAATTTTCACTCGATGCCTTAATGAAGGGAAAATTCCTGAGGATTGGAACAACACTACAATGATCTTGCTACATAAAAAAGGTGACATTGAGGATCTCAGGAACTACAGACCTATCAGCCTCCTATCAGTGGTTTATAAAATCTTCACTAAAGTTTTTTCACACCGCTTGAAGGTAACACTGGACATGGCTCAACCGAAAGAACAAGCTGGATTCAGGAGTGGCTACAGCACAATAGATTATATCCACGTACTGAGAGAACTGATTGAAAGAGCGAGGGAATATGAACTTCCATTGTGCATGGCTTTTATCGATTATGAAAAAGCCTTTGATTCGGTGAAACCATCAGCAGTTGCAATGGCTCTGAAATCCTGCGGTATTGAAGATGCATACATTAATATTATTAATAACATCTATGAAAATGCAAGTGCAAAGATTCTGCTATTTGAAAATACAACACACATAAAAATTGGAAAAGGAGTGAGACAAGGTGACACCATATCTCCGAAGCTCTTTAATGCCACATTGGAAAATGTCTTTCAATCACTGAACTGGGAAAACAAAGGGATAAAGATTAATGGAGATTATCTAACCCACCTTCGTTTTGCTGATGACATAGTCATTTTTGCAACTACCCATCAGAGCTACAGAGTATGATGCAGGAACTTGCTGACAAGAGTAAAGAAGTGGGATTAAAAATGAACTTTCAGAAGACAAAAGTGATGTTCAATGCTTTTACAAGAAATGAAGATTTATTGATTGATGGAGAAAAGCTGGAGATAACAGACACGTACGTTTATCTTGGACAGCAGATATCAAGTGAGGGTCACATTGGTGAAGAAATTAATCGGCGTACAAAACTTGCCTGGAGAGCTTTTGGAAGAAACAGCATAATTTTCAAGAGCAATATGCCATTATGTCTTAAAAGAAAAGTGTTTGATCAATGCATCCTTCCAGTGCTTACGTATGGTGCAGAGACGTGGACCTTAGCTAAAAGAGACATACAAAGGCTGCAGACAACTCAAAAAAGCATGGAGAGGTGCATGCTTGGTGTAACCAGGAGAGATAAGAAGAGGAACACGTGGATCCGAAAAATGACAAGAGTGGAAGACATCATGATCAGAGTTAAATCCCTGAAATGGCAATGGGCTGGACATACTGCCAGAAGAACAGACCATCGATGGACAGCCGAAATTTTAGATTGGATTCCAAGGGACAGGAAAAGACCCAGAAGAAGACCACATGGAAGATGGGTGGATGAAATTCGAAAGTATGCGGGAGTGACATGGAGGAGACTGGCACAAGACAGACCGTTGTGGAGGAAACTTGGGGAGACCTTCGTCCAGCAGTGGATTGATAATGGTTGACGTTGATGATGATGATGATGATAGGTAATATTTATTAAAAATCATAAAAATGACTTTAAAATATAGATTGACACTCCAATTTGGAATATATACTCAAGTGAACTTATCAGAAATATCTTTGAAAGTTTTTTTTTTTTTTGTTTTTTGCGATAATAACCCAACAGTGAAGTGTGGGCACGAGAAGTTCATTTTCCTAAATTTATTGGAAAATTTCAAGGAAAAAATCCAGTAATCTGATTCTCCCAGTTAACAACCTGCCATTGGGGCATTAAATAATTGCCAAAATTTCAGAATTTTTAAAAATGGTGTTTTTGAGATATTGCGATTAAAAAATGTAGATTTTTTTAAAAATTTTACACTTTAAAAATTAATTTTAAATGAGTTGCATGCATCACAGGCTAAAAATAAAATTACTGCAAAGACAACCGTACAGGTGCATGGCAAAAAAAAAAAAAAATGCTGAATTAGTGGAAAATTTAAATTTGTTGTAATAAATATAGATTTTTTTTTTTTTTTTTTTTTGCCGTATGACAACATTCCTATGATCAATTACTGTGAACTCAAAGAAAGGACAATTCAATAGCTTCAAAATAAAAAAAACAATAATTCAAGTCTCTACCTATTATAGATAGTTCAGGAGCAGTATATACTTGAAATTTTGGCGTTTCACATGATTTTTGCCATGGTTGTATTTTTTGCCAATTTTCAAAATGCTGTAGTTTGGCCAAAATTTTGTTTAGGAAAAATCCCTTTGCAGTAGTTTGTATCTTCATTTGGAGTAGCTACCATGATTTTTTTTTTCTAAAAAAATTGGAGGTTTCAATGACACACCCTGCCTGAACTGAGATGGAAAGGATCCGAAAGCATTATGGGAGCATTTTTGCCCCCGCCAGTAGCCTCACTTTGTATGTATTTTCTTCCAGGGCTAACTCAGAAGTAGTAATTGGCACATCGGTGTGAAACATCTATGCTGAACATCAGTGGGCACTCATTCCCGAAACGTCCAGGCACCAGTATTATTGGTAGAAAATATCGACATATCTGTGAATACCTTGATGTTTTGCTAATAAATCAAATAATTCACATTCTTCCCATCTACAGCAGTAATGGGCACATCGCTGGGTAAAATCACTGTTCAGTATAATTGGTGATAACTCACGAATTCAACATCAAGTAACCAATAATGTTTGTCAAAATGCTCGATGTATCGGTGGATGCCTTGATGTTTTATCGATGTATCGGTGAAAGCCTTGATGTTTTATCGATGTATCGGTGGAAGCCTTGATGTTTCGTCGATGTATCTGCTCCTGTAATATCAAGGATGAGAGCTCTATTTTTGGTGACTTATCATCGAACAAAACAGCAAAAAAAAAAAAAAAATAGTGCTAATTCACAACATACAAAGGCGATATTCCCTTTCTCTTTAAGAGAATGCAACAAAGAGAAATTAATTTACTTCACGCTGAAAATTTTAGTGGATTTACTCTTTTGCATTTTTAAACATCGGTCATAAAACTTCAATGTTTTTTTGTGTGGACGTATCGGTCTTTGCAACATCGAGGAAAAGAACTCTATTTTCACCGATGAAACACTGAAACACACATAGAAAAAAATCTCTGATTCACACACATGGCATTGGAAGATTATATTCCCTTCCTCTTTAAAGGAATGCAACAAAGGTAAAATTCTTTTACTCCATACAGAAAAGATTTTTTTGCAGTTTCAGACATCGATTATCACTTGGAAAAAAATCAGTGCTCCAGAGCATTGATGGTTTTCGCGTGTCGCTACTCAGATTAAACTTTTCCATACCGACCGGGATTCAGAGAAATGTATTTACACTTATGAGGAGATACTGACTATTTGTTTTATTACGAGGAATCGGATTGCGACAAATGAGCGACTTTTTATTTATTTTATGTTATTTTAGCGAGTTATTTCATTTCTTCCAGCACTTAAAATTTTGACCTTCGATGACTTTCCTGGTTTGATACAAACTAGAGCAGTGTTTGAATTACCCAGTGGTCCGCTGGCCATTGGCCAGTAAAACCTCTGTTGAACCACTGAACTATTGATTTTACCGGCCCGGATGGCCAGTAAGTTTGTTTGGGTTTTTTTAAACCATACAGCAAGGTAAAAAAGAAATAGAAATATGAATTTCTATTTCTTTTACCCTGCTGTTTGGTTTTCTTTTTCGGCTGCAAACTAATGATAGGTTTAAAAACAAATACTGGAGATAATTCTATTGAAATGATACGTTATTTTCTACAGATATTGATTGTAAATGTCTGCAATTTTTATATACATATATATATATATTTTGTTTTTTTGCGGACCAGTTGGCATTTTGGTGGTCCAGTGGTTTGCAAATTCCAGTGGTCCGCTGGTCCAATAGAAGACTTATTTCTAATTCTAACACTGTACTGTTTTTTTTTTCTTTTTAGAGGTCTCAGCTGAAGCATAATCGCAGTTGTATATACAAAAAACTATGGAAGGCGTGAACTGCTCTAAACACAAATATAAATCTCACAAAAAAAAATAGGGTAAATTTCACAAAAATGGGTTTCATCTTTAAAAACCTAGATTGACCAGGATTGGAAAAAACCGGGCTTTTTCTTAAAAAAACAGCCCATTTGGGGTTTTTTTCAGGTTTTATCGGGATTTTTTGGATTTTATAAGTTTTTTTCCAGTATTCTTGTAAACACAAAGAAGCAACAATCAATGAGTAAATTCTGACTTAAAGCCACATAAGGGCAAAAGGAATCTCTTTATAAAACAGTGGCTGATTTTTTTTTTTTTTTTATGCTGCTAACATATCATTCAATGCAGCAGAATTGGATCATTTTAAAATTATGATCGAAACACTGAGACCTGGATATCAACCACCCTCAGCGAAAGCCATGGTGGAAAACTGTTTGACACTGCAGCAGAAGAAACTGAATCGCAGCTTTCAGAAAAAAATAAAATTAGGCAGCTTCTCTCTTCTGCTACTATGTGTATATGTAGTACCTCATAGTGAATAGGAAATGAATAGTAAAGTTAATCAGGTATGTATGTTGCTAACTAGTACAATGGATACATTTAGAAGTTTATCAAGTCATGTACAAACCATACACGCATGTATAGTGTGGATTTTACATGGTGTCAGGAGTGACAGAATCGAATCATCTACCATTGTTCTAAACCTTCAACATGGAACAACTGCGTGTACCTGAAGGAATGTCGTTCGATGGCAATATTGCCGATAACGGGGAAAAAATGGCTCCAGCACTTTTAATTGCATGAAATGGCTAGTGGATGCCACAACAAGGATCCTAAAGTAAAAGTATGACTTTTTACATATTATTGGCAGTGATGGTTTTGGCATTTATAACATGTTTACCTTCAAGAATAAAGATAAATTTAAGCTTGAGATGCTAAAGCAAAAGTTCACAGAATATTGCACTCCAAAGAAAAATATTACCTATGAAAAACATCTATTCTTTTCTCATAATCAGAATCCAATGGAAACTATCAATATGTTACTGAATTGAAACTATCAATATGTTACTGAATTAATAATAAAAGCAAAGTTTTGCGAGTTTCAACAGTTAACTGATAGTCTTATTAAAGATCGAATAGTATGCAGTATTCGTGATGATGCAGTTAGGGCTAAAATATTACACGAGACAGACCTACCTTTAGAGAAAGCTTTAAATATATGCGTATCAGCTGAAACACATAAGTGCTTTACATCTCAAAACTAGAAACAAAGAGGACAGGCCATTTGGTCATTATGGAAATAAAAGACTTCCCATTTAGAATTAATTCTGCACCAGAAAATTTTCAAAGAAAATTGAGTTATAGGGTAGAAGGCATTGAAAGAGTCCAATGCATAGTAGATATATTAGTATGGGGCAAAATTGGAAAAACATGAGCAGGGTTCGACAAATGTGTTCTACATCTAGGAGCCAGCTCCCAAAATTTAAGCGCCAGGTGAAACGAAGTCAATAATGCATGAAAACAAAAACATGTCTGGTGATGATGCTGAAATGAAAAGTGGTAAACTATATTTGTATTAAGTTTTTTTTTTTTTTTTTTACCCAAACCACTTATTGCAAAATAAAGTTTCAATTTGCTTCATAATTTTCTATTTCCATTCTTTCAGTGTATGACCTCAAAAAATCTAAATTTTGGATTTTGATTTTATTAAAATATTATTTGTGGAGGTCATATTTTGTATATATTAATTCAAAGTACCGTATTTTTTTTCGTATAATCTACAACAGACCATAATAATAAAATTCAGGAAAAAAATGTTCTTCCTGGAATCCGCAGCAGTGTACAATAGACAGGCTGTAAAATTATTTTTTTAAAAATCCAACGCATAATCCGCACTGCATATGATCTACAGATCATGAAATTCTGAGAAAAACATTTTTTTCCTTAGCATAATTTGCAGCAGCATGTCTCAAACCATGAAATTCGGGGGTCCTTGTATAATCTGCACCTGTCATGTTAATCATGAATCGTAATTTCTGACAGGAGACTGTGAATCGCAGGACCAACTCAGGAATCCAAAGATATAAGAAAGAAATGATTGTCTTACTGAAAAAGTAACTGTCATTTTTAAGTACTTCTGTTACTTTTAAGTAAATAAAGAAGTAAAATCCCTAGCTGTTGCAGCATTACCATAGTTCATTAGTTAGACTAAAAAAATCTGTTAAAATTGCAGACAATCCATTGTTGCTTTTTCTGAATGCGTTATAACTGAATACAAAAAAAAAAAAAAAAATCCTTAACTAATACAATTAGAGCAGCAAAGCTAAGCAATGCAATTTGCAGAATGGTTATGTGCTACATAATAGCTCTGCAGGATTCCCAAGAGTCACGGCTTCTCACAGTACACAAGCTTCTGCGTGCGCAAATAGTGATGCCTTTGTTGCGTCATATTTCCTGTCAGAATGTTCCTAAGTAAATATATACATATATTCTTACAATCTCTTTTCGGTATTCTACCTCCCTGTTACATTACATTTTTTATGTTATCGCAGTTTCGGTACTTTTCCAATAACACCTTTTCCAATAACACCACCAATACCTCACAGATTTTTTAAAACGCCACACCGAGGGTTTTTTTTTTCTTTACCGGTATCTACATTACCTAAATTTATAACTTTTTAATAGTTAATCTATGGAACTACAGAAATTATGGTGATTACTGCAAATTACAAAGTCTGAAGTAAAATTAAAATTGGGCGCCACGGCCCGAATTCTAGGCACCTGGGCGCCCAGGATTTGTCGAGCCCTGAATATGATAAGACTGAAAAAGGTACTCAAAAGGGCTCAAGAGAATAACCTAGAAAATTTAATAATAAAAAAAAAAAAATGCAAAATTAGAGTTAAAGAAGTCAAGTACACAGGTTATGTTTTGAGTGAGCATGGTGTGAAACCAGATCCTACCAAAATAGAAGCAATCAAACAGAAACGGCCTTACAAAGAATCAACTATCAGTGCTCCCTTGAGTCAACTGCTGGAAAAGGATGTCATTTGGCACTGAAATAAAATTCACCTAGAAACTTTTAAACAGCTAAAAGAACTTGTAGTTAACACACCTGTTCTAAAATATTTTGATATTAGTCAAAAGGTTACAGTTTCAGTGGATGCTACTTCAGGACTAGGAGCTGTTTTATTACAAAAGAATAAACCAATAGCCAGAGTTGTATAAAAATAAAATGTATCTGCGTACACAACCACTGAAGCAGAAAACTTTCTGCAAACCCGCAAATCACGATAACAATAGAATAAGATAATTTAAAGGAAAATTAATGTAACGATAAATAATTATTAGAACATTATAGATTTCAGGGAGGACAAAAGTAGTACATTATGACTGAATCTGCAAAAATGTGTGCAAAATGGACCTTAAAGTCAAAACTTTAAAATATTGGAGTATGAACTTCATAAAAACAAGAGACTAATTAAAGAATTTTTTTTACATCTAGAAAAACAGTTCCATTAATGAACCTTCAAAAATTATATATATCATTTTCAACAACTTAATTCAAAAATAGTACTTATAAAATACAGAAGAAAAATGTTTTAATTTAATAACTGTCATCTGCAAGATCAAGCTGTCAATAAAATTAAAGGCTTTCTGGGTAAACGAAACTTTCGTTACAGTTCCTACATATTGAGAACAGGCCTTGATAAAATCAAGAGGCCGGAAACATCTGTAAAAACAAAAGAACTCACTATCGGAAGATATGAAAAATAGTTGACATTCTCGCATTAAGATAGAATTAAAGATATTTATCTGAGTAAAGCCTTAAGTAAATGATTTAATTGCTGTAAATAAGAATATTTTTTTTAATCTACAAGCAAAAACTATCTGCAAAATCTGCTAATAATTTGAAAACTATCCGCGTACAGCGCACGCGTGTACGTCTATATTCTGCGACTCTGCCAATAGCTTATGCTTCTAGATCCCCAACTCTGTCTCAAAAGAACTATGCGCAAATTCAAAAAGAGCTACTACTTATTGTATTCGGCTAAACCCAAGCCCCAAAACCAAGTATTATATACAAAATATATTTATATATATGTCAATCTACATGACAATACAAAAAGCTCATACATATTATCAACGACATAAGCAAACAATAGTTCAATGAAGCTTACTATTCATTTCTTCTTCGGTGTAAACATATTCCCTTCCAGAAGCATGGCATTTATGACATGTCTAACAGTCATTGCACTGAAATATCACTTTTATGGCGTTATGTTTATACTGTGACGGGGGAAGAAGTTTATTTAGTGGATCATCATCATCTGAACTTTGATTTTCTGATGATCACCTGAAGCAATGTTTTATTAATTTCATCTGACTGACGCCCTGTTCATACTAACTGTGGATGCAGGTAAAACAGACTAATTTTGAGCAGTTTTGACAGAATAGGAAAACGATTACTGTGTGACACTGCTTTTGCCAATAAATCCTTCAAACATAAATCTTAAGCACACACTTTGAACTCATACCATTTATGTAACATTTTCTCAGTTACATTCATTTTGTGCTGTTTTGTAGAAGTTCCATTAATGAGACAAGAGTAGATATTTCTTCCTTACCAAACCCCTCTAAGGAAGTTTTGGGCCAAGTAAATGTATCAAATACTGACATGGATTTCAATTTGTCATCTGAGGCTGTGTTCATAAATCTCTGCTTCATTGCTATCCTCGATTATTTTCTTCCTATCTGCTGCAAGCTTTGCATGTCCTCTCTCAATTTTTATCAGCTGAACTTCATGAAATAAGCCTTTCATTTGCATAAAGTTCAGAATCCAGTGCTCCTCTCTTAACTCTTTAAGATTGGTCAATGTCCTATTAACATGAATTTGCACTTGATGAAGCAGATCTGTCATTTGGAATACCAAATATAGCTTCTTCAAAAGGAACAAGAAATCAACAAGGAAGTGCAGAGTTCTAATGAATCGGTAATGTTTCACTTTCTCTAACATACCTTTTGCCCTATTGCTGTCACTGGTCTTATCACAACTCACATTCTTTAGATGTGTTACTGAGTAAATCCAGTTTGTAATGATTGCTTTGATTGTCTCTACTTTGCTGGCTACCCACCGTATAGTATAGTGTGTGTACTTTTTACAGCTTTTACAGTTTTGTTGACAAAACTTCTGCAGTTTCAGCCAACTATTTCTGTCTTTTACTTGAATCATTACGAAAAGTTTGAAAATTGCAATCAGAGTTCCTATCTGTAATATAATTTATGGGGCTCCTTTCAGTGACTTTAGAATACTTAATTGTAACTTGTGTGCAACACACAATGTATAGTTGTTATATGCCCCTCACATGCTTTCAGTTTTGAAGCCAAACCACTAACTGATTTGATCATGGTAGGTGCCTCATCTGTTCCTAGTTCAACAAGACATTTTCCATTTCTCCAGTCCAAGTGTATCATGTTCAGTTCTTTGTCAGTGCTGTCTAGGTAACTAGAAGCAGTACTATTTTCCAAGGCATCAATAGCTAAGAAAGACTCTTTGAGACCACCACCATTTACATATCTTACATAAATAATGATTTCTTCTGATCTATCAGTTGAACCACCTAACAATGAAGAAAAAATTCTGATGTTCTGATACCTGCAATTTTCTTTTACACAGTGGGCTATGTGATGTATGAATATTTTACACTGTTTGTTTTTTGTGTATTTATCTCGAATTCCAGCTTTCAATTTATTTGCTAAACCAACAATACCTTTCATATTAGTGATTTTTTATTTTTAAATTACAAAACATTCTCTTATCAATTTTTTACACACTTTGCCAGTGCAGGTTTTTCAGGATGTTCTTGAGCATTTAATGTTTCCAAGTACCTGATGTCTAGGCCTGAAACATTATGAAACTTGAAAGTTGTGTCTAAATGGTTCTGTGAATCTGACAACTACATAAGAACTGACACATAAAAGTGCTGAATTGTGGACAAACAGAACACCTTTCCACATCACTTTCATATTGAAGTCAAGGAAACTTCTCTTTACACTTAGCAAGTAATTTCCATTTGCCACTCTTCAACATGCTGCTCTTTTCTTTGGAAGTGGGGAGTCGTTAGATGTACATGACCCGGCAGACCTACAACTTCCTTACATTAATGCGCTTAAAGATAGAGCCAGAATATTTGAATAATATTTGTAAACTCTGTCAGTTGTAACACTGTTAGTATCTTTTGTTGAATCAGTTTTGTTAAAATAGTCAAATACTTTCTTCTGCACCGTCATAAAAAACCATTGAGATTATAAATATTCGAAAATCGCACTATTCTGAAACAGTGTCGAAAGTGGCAACCGACCAACACAAATATGAGTCACAACAAAGGCAAAGAATGATGATGTTCAAGAGATGGAATACCGAAAACAATAGATATAAAGATATGTGTTTTTTCAATATGTCCCAGAAGAAAAAAAAAATCTATTTAGGAAAACATTATTTCAAAGTTTGATTTGTTAAAAATGTATACACATCTCTCTAATAATATTTTATCGCTAACCTAATTTAAACGATTCAACCCCTCGTATAATAACAGAACTCAATTTTCCACCCCTAGAGTAGAGGATGCAAGAATCCTTCAATGTTTTAGAACTTTTCTAACAGCTCAGTGCAAACGCGGATTTCCACATTTGTCCTTTGACCTACGACAGCAATTGTGTAAGAGGCAGCAGCTCGCGATGCACAGGTGACTACACAGCTTACCTTTTCCCAGCTTTTTTATTATATCATGCTTATGGCTTCTTGCCTTGTGTTCCTTGTTAAGTGCACCACGTGCTGATGTTTCAACTCACGGCATTTGCTGTCCCAATTTCTTTCACAGAGAAACCGGTTTCCCATGCTGGCATACAAACGTGCATCAGTTCTATGAATTAAAATAAGTTTTATTAAAAAACTGATATATTTACGTATCCCACAACAGGCATAATAATGTATAAATAATGCCAGATTTAATTTGAACTGCTCTATTGAATTTTTTACTCATTTAATAAACCTTTTCACTCATCACAGACGACAGCATTTTCTAAGCCCTGATGATGATGTATTGACAACTTTATCATGTACCTTCTTTATCATCATTGTCAACCATTATTCTTCCACCACTGCTTGTCTCAAGCCAGTTAGTTTCCTCCACGTCACTATGGCATGCTTTCAGATTTCATTCACCTATCTTATCAGCCTCAACATCTCTACCATGCAGCATCCGTAGATATGCTGCTACTTTAGTTTCTTTAATCTTGTCATAGCACCAAGCATTACCCCTGCAGTTACCTGCCTCTGCACTATGACAAATCCCTTCATTTACATTGACAACAGTTCTTAAAACATGGGCATTTCTTTTCCACACCAGTCTAACACGTATTAAACTCATTCAGTCATTTACCTAGCAACTTTAAAAGCGAAGCTCAGTTCATTAAGAAGCCTTTCAACTTTTATTCTTTTCATTACATGCACCTTGCAATTCCATTTCCACCAACCTTTATTCACGTTCACTCGTACCACTAAAAGGCAATAGTTAAGAACTTTTCATCACAACATTGTAAACAACTAAATATTTCTGGTGCTGATCATAAAACAATAAAATTTAAATCAGGGGTAGACAAAATCTAAAATTTTCAGGCACTATCTCCTTTTTTTTTTCACAAGCTAGCAATGTCTTCAAGAGATATGAGGACAAAACCATGATAATCCAAACAAAAGCTACATGTACATAATTGTGACCTTCAGCAATCAAAATGAATGTATTATTTCTCAGATATTGTTCAAAAATTCTGTGCAAAATCTGCAACTAAAACAAGGGAACATATACACTTGTCTTAATTGCTACATTTCAAATAGGTTTTCATTTCAGAAATATTGGCTGTCTTCAGGGGTGTATCACACACAATAAAAATGCTAATGTATAAAGACAAGCACTATGCAACTTAAATTATATGGTGTTTGCAAGGTGTGTAGAACTTTCTTTCAAGCTACACTTACCCAAATGCACATCATTCAGCTTCCAGTCTCCCTTAAACCATTCACTACCCTAAACTTTCAGCACTACACGTGCCCACTTGATTTTGCACTGAAATACCCTGGATCAAGGAGAAAGCTGAATTTTGAAAAATTAAAATTTCACAACTGAATCTGAAAACTTGGGCACCAGGTGAAATTTTTAGGCGCCATGGAGACTTGGATTTGTCTACACCTGATCTAAATTAAAATTTTCTGCCCCAAAGTAGATTCCCCATGTGTATATGTGGATGTACTTGTGGTTGAAAAATCTATTAGATATACGCAACCCGTTTTAAATGCAAACTTTTATTAATTTGTCACTATCATCAAACCTGTCTATAACAAAGTTCAAGGGAAAGCCAAAAACATTCAATATAGGCAAACTTCATTATGACCAGACAGCTAAAAAAGGGGAGGAGGGGGCTATTTTTTGTACTTAAATTATTAAAACTAGTCAATCAAACGAAATTCATTAATTAATGAAAGCTAAATAATACTTGTTAACTGAAAGCTATATAGCTAAAAGAATAATATGGGTAAGATCTGCACTAGGCAATATATTTAACAAGTATAAAAATTAAAGTAATAGCCTGAAACGTGAAATTATACCTGTTACATGTCATGTCTGAAACATTAGTCATTCACATTGATTTGTGTTTGTCATAATCGTTGTTTTAAATGTTTTTCACCCTCCTCTGACACAGTGATTAAGATGTTTCTAGATGCAAAATAAACCGATTTTCTAAACAGAGATTCAGTGATTGAAGGTGGCAAGGCGAGGAGGGGCAGCATTTGTCTGGATGTATGTTTAGCAAGCGTGGGGGGAACAGGGGGTAGTAAAGAAGCAACTGAAACATTCTTTTCTTCATACAAACTGACCTATCTGCAAGGGGAACAACAGGGTGTTGTCAACAGCAGCTAATTCCTTGTGTTTCAGTGAAAACAAACTGGGTGAATGCTGCGTACTTCGTTTGCTGATAAAAGCCATGCTGAACTTCGACATATGCAGTTTCTCCGAAAATTATTGTTGATAGTTAAAATAACATTATTATTATTATTATTATGCAGTTAAAATAACATATTAGCACTCGTATATAGTATAGGCATCGCAGCAGGGCACCAGCTCAAAAGAACACCAGGGAGAAAGTAAAGGGACCAACCCATTTCTAAGTAAAAGGACCATACCATTTTTAAGAAAGCAACATATTACTATGGGAAAAGAGAAGTACCGTAATTTCAGGTAAATAAGCTGCACTGGCGTATATGCTGCAGGGATTAAAAAGGGGGGGGATAAAAAATCAGCATAAACACCACACCTTCACAGTAAAGTGAGGTAGTACCATGGCGAATTCTTGAAAACATTACATAGATCAAAATATAGTAATTGATCTTTCAAATAATAAATAAAAATATCAATATTTTATAAAAAATTACTCAAAGAATTCATAAGGCTTTTAAACCAATTATAAAACATTTTTACCTCAAGAATATGTGGTACACATAGTTTTTCAATCAAATCCGTCAAAATAGGAAACTTCACTGTCCAAATTAAAAAGTTTTAAAAGCTAGTCATCTAAAACTTTAGGGTCGTTCGCATCACTTTCGCTGTTTTTTGGAGTTTCACCGTAGTTTTTAGAAATAATGTTTGCTTCAGTGAAGCCAGAAATAATTGTCGAAATTTGGATGGTTTTCCAGGATTCGGATAGCTAATTTGCAACTTCCTTGTAGGTAGCTTTTCTCATTCTGCCACTATTCGTGAATGAATGTATTCCTTCATGCATCCATTCCTCCCAATGCTTTCTCATTTCACTTTTAAAACCTCTGTTTATGACCAAGTCAAGAAAGAGGCTGCAAAACCTTAGTCAGCCCTCCGGGAATCACTGCCAGTGTAGCAGAGACTTTTTACACTCCGATTTCACCGATTCCATCAAATGGGTACGCATGGAATCAAGAATCAACATTCCACGTGGATGGAAAAAGTGCTCCTTTTTTCTTGCGCCACACTTCATTCAGCCAGTCCAGCAATATCCCTTCACACATCCACCCCTTCTCGTTTGCGCGAATTAACAAGTCTGTCGGATTTCTTTTCGGAATATTTTTTTTTCTTAAATATCAAAAGAGGTTTCAATTTATATCCATTGGTTGCACGGGCTAACACGTACGTAAAAGATGTCTTCTCATTTCCCGCAGTTACCACTGCGATTGTTTTATATTCTTTATTATCCACGGTTCTATTTGGAGGGGGTCAAAGGTTAGGGGTACCTCATCCATGTTAATGATGCGACCTTCTGTAAATTTCTGCTCTTTAATATCTTTGTGCACATAATCCAGAAACAAAGCTTGTTTCTCTTTCCAGTCCTTTGGTAGTGCTTGCCCTACGGTAGTAGTCTTCATTCAAATGGAGAGCTTTTTTCTCCACATAAATTTGTAGCACCAGTTAGGGCCACCTTTGAAGTTCTTGAAACCCAACTGTTCAGCAATTAATTTCGCTTGTAGAAGAGTTTGAATTGTAGAGACTGGCAGACCTTTGTCTCTCCGTTCCTTTATCCACTTTTCTAAATTCATCTTTAACACTGGCCAAGCTACAGCTCTTCTCCTATGCACTCTTTTGAGTTTTCACATTTCTTCCAGTCTCTTTTTCTGATCTCCACCTGTGAGCGCAGTGCTCATCAATGTCATGCTCTCTGGTGGCAGATCTATTTCCTATTTTTTCTGCCCTTTTGCATACATTAGCTTAAAACTAGAAGTATAACTTCTGTGTTTCGTCATTTTATTTTCCATGACTGATAACCATAGAACTATGCCTACTCGAGAAAATAAGATTTGGCGAACTGAATGCAATGAACACACAAGTCACTGACAAATTTTGCACATGCTGTCCTTGAGTCGTTGCCCAATGACAATCGATCTTGGCTGGTAGTCTAATATCCCATTTCAAGAGGGGAGAGAGAGCGAAGCTGATGATGCCATGAGTTCAAAGAGAGTCAGTTGCTTATAGCATGAAACAAGGGCAATCCTTGCTAACAAGATCAATTTCCTGTGAAGTTTCTCCCACCACGGATTTTTTCAGAGTTTTATCGGACATCACCTCTCTCTTACTTTTCCCACCTCAATCACATAACCTCTTATTGTCAAGTCTTGTTTTACGAGGGGGGGGATTTATTGTACATGGCAGTAACATTAATCTATCCCATCTCTATTGAGATATCTTCCTGCAGGGAAAAAGAATGGAACAGACCAAAACTTTTTTTGTTGCAGCATATGCCACCATGCTGTATAAGCTGCCCGGGTTGATAATTTAATTTTGAACTCATATACGCCATGGCTTATCTACCAGAAATTATACGGTACATGAACAAGGGTATAGATGAATCATTTCATTGCACTACAACAGAGCGCAGATGCTTTTTGTTACTTTAGTAAGATCTCAATTCGTCTGCGGCCCCATGACAATCCTGGCTGTGTTTCCCAGGTTATTGTTACAAACACAATTTGCAGACTGGCCCCTTAGGGGTCCCAGTATTGAGGGTCATTAAAAAGAAAGTTGCTGGCTCAGCCCATGATCTATGCCAGGAGACTTTGCTGTACCTACCGGTGGATTTAAAAGTTGCTTGCATTAGGACATTACCTATATATATATATATATATATATACAAAGACTACAGCTCTTCTCCTATGAGAGAACAAAACCGAGAGAACAAGCTGGATTCAGGAGTGGCTACAGCACAATAGATCATATCCACGTACTGAGAGAACTAATTGAAAGAGCGAGGGAATATGAACTTCCATTGTGCATGGCTTTTATCGATTATGAAAAAGCCTTTGATTCGGTGAAACCATCAGCAGTTACCACGGCTCTGAAATCCTGCGGTATTGAAGATGCATACATTAATATTATTAATAACATCTATGAAAATGCAAGTGCAAAGATTCGGCTGTTTGAAAATACAACACACATAAAAATTGGAAAGGGAGTGAGACAAGGTGACACCATATCTCCGAAGCTCTTTAATGCCACATTGGAAAATGTCTTTCAATCACTGAACTGGGAAAACAAAGGGATAAAGATTAATGGAGATTATCTAACCCACCTTCGTTTTGCTGATGACGTAGTCATTTTTGCAACTACCCCATCAGAGCTGCAGAGTATGACCCAGGAACTTGCTGACAAGAGTAAAGAAGTGGGATTAAAAATGAACTTTCAGAAGACAAAAGTGATGTTCAATGCTTTTACAAGAAATGAAGATTTATCGATTGATGGAGAAAAACTGGAGATAACAGATACGTATGTTTATCTTGGACAGCAGATATCAAGTGAGGGTCACATTGATGAAGAAATTAATCGGCGTACAAAACTTGCCTGGAGAGCTTTTTGGAAGAAACAGCATAATTTTCAAGAGCAATATGCCGTTATGTCTTAAAAGAAAAGTGTTTGATCAATGCATCCTTCCAGTGCTTACGTATGGTGCAGAGACGTGGACCTTAACTAAAAGAGACATACAAAGGCTGCAGACAACTCAAAGAAGCATGGAGAGGTGCATGCTTGGTATAACCAGGAGAGATAAGAAGAGGAACTCGTGGATCCGAAAAATGACGAGAGTGGAAGACATCATGATCAGAGTTAAATCCCTGAAATGGCAATGGGCTGGACATACTGCCAGAAGGACAGACCATAGATGGACAGCCGAAATTTTAGATTGGATTCCAAGGGACAGGAAAAGACCCAGAAAAAGACCACATGGGAGATGGGTGGATGAAATTCGTAAATATGCGGGAGTGACATGGAGGAGACTGGCACAAGACAGACCGTTGTGGAGGAAACTTGGGGAGACCTTCGTCCAGCAGTGGATTGATAATGGTTGACAATGATGATGATGATGATATACAAAGAGCAGAGACAAAATCAAAAGATATTACCTAAGAAGTTAATACGAAATTTGCACTGGCCCGGGTGGCCAGTAATTTTTTTTTAACCCCGTTTATTTCAGAATTAGCAAGTTTATAAAGAACTGAACCAAAGTTTTAAATATCCAGGTTTGGCTATGACAGTTTTCGGAATTTTTTGAAAGTTAGGTATTTCCTACTCAAAAACTGAATATCAGAATTTCAAACCATACTTTAGTTTTATGAAAATTTTGGACTGTAGGAAGCAGTGGTCTGAATCAAAATATTTGGATTTAGACAACACCACTTGTCTGCCCAAGTAACGACCTCAGAATATGGATCTTTTATAATGCTTTCCAACTGGATGTTGAAAAACTGTTTATGCTCTGGCTTTGCCCATTTGTCTTTCTGTCCACATGGGGTAACCTCCTGCCTTTCACACTGTAGCACAGTATTTCATGCAGGTGCCTTTGGTATGTTGCAAAGTGCTTCATAATCAGTACACTGTATGGTTTTCCCCTTACTTATTTTCTTCCAGGTTACAACTCCGTGTGCTGTACATGCGCATGTATACGCATGCATTAAATTTCACGAATTCTGTTGTTCTTAATTTGCGATACATAGCTCTGAAGAAATTATACGTTATTTTTTGCATATACTGTAAATGTGCAAGGTTTTTCTTTCACGGACCAGTGGGCATTTTGACAGACCAGTGATTTGCAAATTCGAGTGGTCCGCTGGGCCTGTAGAAGATTTATTTCTAATTCTAACACTGTATGTATATATACCATTACCACACACACACACATATATATACACTATCTACCAACAAGTAATTGGACACCTGTTATAGCAAAGGAAAACCAAGTTTATTCACCTTCAATAGTTGGTGGAGCCTCCACAACGGCGATTTCAGGTGCGACCCTAAGGGGCATACTCTCAAATAGGTGTTGTACAACGGCTAGCGGTATTTTCTTCCACTCGGCTTGGAGAAGACAGGTCAGTTTCTTCACCGATTTCGGACGGTGGGGGCACCCTTCGAGTCGATGCTCCAACTCGTCCCAGAGGTGCTTGATAGGGTTAAGGTCTGGGCTCTGCACAGGCCAGTTCATTTGATTAACCCCATTGTCACCATACCAAGACATGGTGAACCTCGCAGCATGACAGGTGGCATTGTCATCCTGAAAGTAACATGGGTCCACCCCGTAAAACTGCCACAACGTAGAAAGCGCATGGTCATCCAAAATGGTGCAGGTCTCGGCGTTGAGTCTACCAGGAATTGCGACCAAGGTTCCCGTGCCATACCAGGAGAAACACCCCCATAGCATAATTCAACCGCCGCCGAACTTCACAGTTGGCACAATACATTCCGGCAAGAGGCGTTCTCCAGGCAGACGCCAAACCCAGAACCTGCCATCCGAACGGTAGTGGGTGAACCTTGATTCATCGCTCCAGAGAACCTGTTTTCACTGTTCAACGGTCCACTGTCGACATTCATTGCACCACGTTAGCAGAGGAACGCTATTGAACTTGGTGATCAAAGGCTTGTGGGCGGCAGCACGTCCATGATAACCGAGCATATGGGCTTCCTTACGAATGGTATTCATCGAAAGAACACTCCCGGATGCCTGTTGAAACTCCTCGCGGATGTGGCCCATCGATTTGGTGCGGTTCTTCTGAATTTCTCTGGCCAGCACCCGTCGGTCTCTAACTCCCAGTTTTGTGGGTCTGCCGGGTCGGGGCACATTCCGACAGTCACCTCTCATCTTCCACTTGCTAATCACGTAGGCCACTGTCGATTTTGGGTACTTCAACTGGCTGGATATGTCACGTATGGATCGGCTATTTCTGCGATACCTGACGATTACACCTTTCTCGAAATCAGAGAGCTCCGAATTGCGTGGCATCTTGCATGCGACTGGTTGCATTGTTGTTTCCCACAAGATATTAAACCGCGGCGGCCGTGACGTGTATCAGGACCGCAGATATCGTCGATTGCAGGGGTGTCTAATTACTTGTTGGTAGATAGTGTATTACTGCACTGAGGTTAAAATATTTAAGCATTATTTTTCACCTCATTATCATCCCTCTAATGAGCAAAGCTAGTTTTAAGAAGTTTATGAAGCAGTTACATATCTTTGTTATTGTGTAGCACAGCCACCATAGAGTATAAGGGCTGTGGGAGTGACTGCATCTTCTGTGGCTGTGCTACATTAAAGGGCTCTTGGGGGGGGTAAAATTTGTGCAATGCCACTGGCTTTCATCTCCCCATTTTTATTAGCTTTGTTAGCACATATATTAGCAATCTGTGACAAACGTGGTGTGAAGATTCTACTTTAAAATGGCTTTTTTGCTGAAAAACCTGCTTCATCCTCTAGTATGACTCAGTGTTAAAACATCTATAGCAGAAGCCACAGTTGTTTTTAAATTTTGTGCATACAATTATAATAAGGTTGCTTACCTTTTTTCACATTTCCTTGCACGTTTTATTCTTTTTGTTGTCATGCTTGGTTCAAGCCTCCGGTGCGGTGTTCTATTTTTCGTCTTCAGGTTCTTTCAAATGTTCGACAATTGCCCAAGTCCATGAAGTGCATTGCTTTCTAGGTCCCAAAACTGTATCTTCCCACCAGCGGTTTTACACGCTGGTGGGGAGGTAGGATGATACCGTTTTGGGACCTAGAAAGCAATGCACTTCATGGACTTGGGCAATTGTCGAACATTTGAAAGAACCTGAAGACGAAAAATAGAACACCGCACCGGAGGCTTGAACCAAGCATGACAACAAAAAGAATAAAACGTGCAAGGAAATGTGAAAAGAAGGTGAGCAACCTTGTTAGAATTACTCTAGCATGACATTAAAACCTTTAGTTCTAAAAGAGAAAATCATTCTTTTAAAAACCTGCTGTACACTTTCCATTATTTTATTTAATACTGAAATATAGCTATCGGCAGTTGCATGAGGTAGTCACAAATTTTAAGAGTTTATGATGTACACGTAAACTGCTTTTAGACTGATTGTGAACATTGTTAGCTATGCTTTCTGATGATGCAACATCAGTAGCAGCATAAAGAAAGAAATAAGCTGATCAAATATTTTTTAGTTCGTCGCCATTGGCATTGCATTTGGAATTTTTGAAACTTCTTGTCATAAAAGATAGCACTTGCTTTTCTCGTGGTATTTGTTTCCATTAAAAAAAATTGCAGTTGGTTCATAAAGATTGAATCGTAGTGATGTTTTCTGCTGGTTGAACACAATACATTTAATGTTTTGTTTCACTGTAGCACTTGAATTCCTGATGTAGCGTCACCAAAGTTTAATGATCCTAATGTGTATGATTGTACAGTCGAATCCACTTAATAACGAGCTCACATAATACAAAGTTCCACATAAACCCCTTGAACTTCATAATATTCTCCCATCTTACAGAGACATACTTCTTTGTCACCTCTTCCACTGGACTCCTAAATGATATGCTCCCACAATTCTTAGCTTAAGTGTTCCAATATATTAATTTATGCAAATCAGGAGAATGGATTTTAGGTAAATTACTAAAATGATCCCAGGTGCTTCCAACTAGTCTTGATTGTGTGCTACATTTTTTGAGCTTCTTACTAAGCCATTATGAAAACTTAAGTTCCAAAGTAGCTTTGTTTTCACTAGTTGCCTGTACTGTTTTACCTGCTGTCAGGCTAATAACATTTAATAACTTTTTTTGTGTGTGTGTGTGTTTTTTTTATTGGAGGTTTAACGACCACCGTGAGCAACTCAACGGGCTATAAGCAGTCGCCCGTCCCTAATTTAGGGTCACTGGTTCCAGGGAAGGGAGAGAGCCAGTGCCGTAAGACAAACACAACATCCATGCCTCACCGGGATTCGAACCCGGACCTCGTTCGGACGAATGATCAGAGGCCATCGCGTAGACCACTGCGCCACCGGGGCGGCTTTTTGTGTTAGCCCAGGGTCCACTCCAACCATGTATTACATATAGCACTTGTTCTAAGCTTTAATACGAGTGGTATGAGATTTCAGTATCTCCCTTAGTTCCTAAGATGACCCTTGGTGATCGCTCATTTGCATGCACTGACACCATGTTTTTCTCATTTGGGCTATCACTCAAATTCATGTTGCACAGCTGTTTGGTACATGGGCATGGACAAATCACTTCATCACACAACCGAGTTCAGATGCTTCCTGTCAATTTAGTAAGTCTGATTTCAATTTGTATGCTTAATCCATGACAAGCTTAGCTGCATTTCCTAGGTTACTGTAAAAAACACAAATTGCAGATGGGCCCCTCAGGCGTCCCAACATCCACAGTCGTTAGTGAAGGAAGTTGCAGGCTTAGCCCATGATCTAGACTTCGTTACATTTACCGGTGGATTTCAAAGTTGCTTGTACAGTAAAACTTCCGAATAATGGACATCGAAGGGGAAAGAAAAACTGCCCATTATTTAGAAGTGTCCACTATTGGGAAAATTATGCTTTGTGACAGTATACATGTACTATATTCATAACATAAAAGCAGTTTAAAAGATAAGTAAATATAACTATGTAAATGCAATACATTAAGCAAACCTGTACTAACCTTTATTATCCATCAAAACCTAAGAAGCTAAATAATCAAGTATTGTTGTTTGTCTATTACATTCTTGTGAAATTTTGTTTTCTAAATGAATTTCTAGCCAGCCACCTGAAGCTTTGAATTCTGTGAATCGTAATTCATTTGCGATTTCTAAAGCCTTTTGACGAATTCAAGTCCCTGATAAAGGAATGTTGTTGGCTCTAGTGTGGCAAAACCATTCATAGGTAAGACTGTCCACAGCTAAACCATCAGTTTTAGGGAAAGCTCTCTTAAATTTTTGGTTGCCATTACAATCTTGAAAAGACTTCAAGATTTTGTTCACTTGCATTTTTTTAATGCCCAGTTTATCTTCTAAAATGCGCACACTTCATCTTTCCTTTTCACTCAGCTCCACTATTGCAATTTTTTTCTTTTAGAGCCAAGCACTTACATTTGTTGCACATTTTAAAATCGATGTTTGAGAAATCTTTGCTTTACAGCTCGCTTGATGAGAAAAACCTACATGATTATTGCAAACAAATGTGACTTCTAGTAATCTGGACTTGAAATTGATCCCTGTGCATTGACCTTGACCTTACTCAACAACAAAAGATGAGTCCCTTCCACCTACACCTGAATTGTGTTTACATGTGTTTCAATCAATCAATCTGATTACCGTTCCCGAATCAGTCGGCCCCGAGTGCTGCTCCCCGTTTCTGAAGTCTCACCCAATTGGGAGTACCTGAAGAGCTAGAAGGCAGTTTCTCCTGGTCACATGTACGTATGCAAAGAGAGGATCGGACTATCTGGTGAGCACGAACGCTAATCCTTTTTCAGTGACTTCGGCCACTTACTCGGGATACATAGCCCTTAGCACCTTAAAACTTACTAGGCCTTAGGAACAAAATGGTAAAGATAGAGAATGAGGAAGGGTAAAATAACAAAAAGGAAAATTTTTTGCGAGATTGGGCGAATCACACTCTCTAGGATTTCCTAGAATTGAAAGCAAATTGTCCGTTATATTGCATTTTAAGTGTGGCGTCTGTTATTTAGAATGTCCGCTATTGAGAAGTGAATGCCCCATAAGAAGCCATGAATTTCTTCAGGGAAATAAAAAACTGTCCGTTATAGAGAGATGTCGTCCGCTATTGAGAAGTGTCCGTTAAAGGAAGTTTCACTGTATTAGGCCATCACCAAGAAATTCATCAAAAATTGACTTTGGAGCTTTTAATCTTCCCATAATCCCTTTCTTATTTGCCAACATTACATGTTTGTTCCTCTCCATCATGCCAGTCTCTGTAACTCATCCCTGCCCTGCTACTCAATGAACAGTAACTATCATTCTAATAAAGTTTTTATAATGTGAGCTCTACAATTCACCACTCACTTTGCCACCAACACTTTCTAGCAGCATCAGCTTCCGTACTAACTTTTTGCCCATCCAATGTTTCACCACTCGAAAAAAAAAAAAGCTCACGAAATTTTGATGTCTTACCTACCAACCATTAATTCCCAAGTAAACAGAACTGGAAAGGCACTTTTACAATCATGATTTCATAGCATTTTAAAAAATGGCATGATTGAGGACTCCCAAATTCTCACAAAATTTATGTACTCTAATTTCTCGGATGACAATGTAACAAAACTCCAGAATTCTATGTTACACGCAGACAACAAACAGAATTGTAGCCTAAGAAAAACAGCAGAAAAGAATATGTACATATATTCTCCAATGTTCACGAAACTACGAATTTGCCAAAGATCAAAGGAATTTTTAATAGTATTAAATCTACACATCTCAGTAGTGTTCCTAGGTTAGTTAAGTCACAGATACCTGGTATGAGAAATGTCAGAAGATTCAACATATTTACAGACAAAAGCAAACTGGCAATGTGATTCCAAGATATGCGACTATAAAGTTCAGACCATGCTTCAATGTTATTGTAGTCAAAAGCTGCAATAAAGTCTGTAGTTCTGTTATTTTGCATCCCCTTTTTATTAATATGAACTGTTTCACTAGCAAGAATTTTTGAAATGCTAACAGAAAGGCCACATTAGCAAGTTCAGCTACCTTATAACCCATTATTTGTTTAGCACTGTTCCCAAAAATTTATCCCACAAATTAAAACAGCTGGCCACAATAAAAGTTTAGATCATTAATACGGTATCCAGAGAGGATAAAAAAGGAACAGTGTTGATGTACTTTGCTAAAACATTTGTAACGTATTAGATCATTAAGTTGCATACACTCAGTTTGGTACACAAATGGCATTTAACATTTCCTTTATAAATAGTAAGCAACAAATTTTGTTTATATGCATTTACGTAGTATCAGAACAACTACATCTAACCCTCATGAGCACATTACTAAAACCTATGTTATAACTAGTGCTCAAGCTGCCAACAAGCCACATAACTTTTGCTTTTATGTCCTAAATAGCATTACTAAAACATAGTACTAATTTAGTTGAAGTTAACCAAAAAAAAAAAAAACTTTTAATGCAATACACCATTTTAAAATGTCAAAAATTTCATAGAATTCCAGTTTCTAATCTTCAAACCAAATCAGTTTCTAACCATTAAATCATCAAATTCATGTTTTGATGTACTCAACATTACTTACACACAAAATGATTTCACTTTTTCCCTTATCAAAATATAAAAGTTTAAGCCACTTAAATTTAGTGTTCTAGAAGTAAAACACTTTTTCAAAGATTAAGTTAAATGTATGATAAATATTCACACTTTTTTCATTCATTTTAGTATTCACACTAGTATAAATATTTATATTTATACTGGTATTCACTTTTTCAGATGTTTGGAAAGCTTATGATAATAAAATCAGAAAAACATGTATCCAATATTAATTTTAACTTTACAATTTCAGTTTGAACATCAAAAAGAAAGCTCCCACAAAATGCCCCACCTCATCATACCATAGGACTTTGCACAAAACAATTGACTAATCAGTCTTCCTCTTTCAAGAATTTACAAGCCATGACAACCAGGAATAAATGAAATTGTATGTCATTTAAAAATACATCAAGCACTGAGAAACAGTATAAACCTCTATAAACTTGACACAAGTGCTAAGGAATGATTTGTAATATTTCCATGTAAAGTACATGCAGATGTATCAAGCAAAAGCACCATAAAATGTGGAATAAACAAATTATTGTGTTTACTGTTTTATTTGTATACGTACATGGCAGCAATTCTTGAAACATAATTTTTCAGTATGTATACTAAACTTCGCTGTTTTGCATGCTTGTTCTTAGATGCAAGCAAAGAACTATGAATAAACAGGACCAGTTAGTTGCTAGTGCCACACAATTACGATATTAAAAGTCAGTAAACTCTCTTAGAAAGCTACAAAATTGTATATGAAAAATCTGTGTTCTGTTTGCACTATATTTAGGTCTACAACGGCAAACTACTTTTACAAGTCTTTTTTTTCTTTTAGGAAGTCTTGGTTTTTTTTCTCATTGAGACAGTTTGTTTCTATATTTGCATTCTAACAAAATTGCATGAAAAGTGGTAAGTAAACTGCACATTCTCTGTGATGCACAGTTGTCTAAAAGCATGTTCACACTTCTCTGCAAGTAACTAGTTCAAGATAGAAAAAGTTTTCTGATACTCAAGTCCAAGAAATAATTCTAGATTTATGTAACGCTGAATAGTATATATTTTTAAATCTCAATTGAAACAACTAAAAATGGTAAATATGGTTTTCCTGAAATTGATGAACACAGCACATTTGTGTGGCACAAGAGAATGAAAAATTATTTGGATACATAGAGAATGAAAAATTATTTGCTATGTAGTATGGGTAAAAGTAACTGACCTATTCACTTTATGCCTGAATGTTGCAAAAATTCCCATTTAAATCCCATGCAGAGCACTAAACAACTGAAATATCTTTAAACGTAAACTCTTGACAGTTGTTGATTAATAATGTTTTCTACACCCAACACCTGAGCATTAAAACTGTTGAAGGGGAGAAATACCACTGAATAAATAAATAAAAAAACTGACTCCCGAGAGCGTACGGGAAATTCTGGAACTCATCTTGTGTTTCCAAGATTATGTCTTCACTGTTGGATATTTCATTTAAATGTAAACAAACGATACAAATAAAATGAATGACATCATAAGGTGACTAGTGAATTTGTTTATGCATGATGATATTCTTGCCCAGCATGTAGTTTTCACAATCGCATTTCCAAAATCGTCAAGCAGATCTTGTGATCAATAACATGGAATTAGTGATTTGTGTACAAAGAAACATAATACCTTGAGATTTGGGCTTCCTTGGCATCTTCTGAATATTTCACCTCCAATCTTCGAACATTCTTGCCTGCACTTTAGCTGAGACCTCCATGATGAATATGTCATGTTGAGGCCATGTGATCTAGAATCTTGGCTGGATTGGCTCAGTACAAAATTGACTGAGAAGCGGCAAAAGAAGTGCACAAGTTTGCAGATGTATTCCACTTTGGTTAGGGTACCTGAAATAACTGGTATAAAGGTACATCACCACACGACATAAACATGGTTTCACAAAAACATGTCATCATTTTGCTCCCATCGATGGACAATGCGATATTTTCCCCCGCGATACAATAACCAACGCTCTCCGTAATATTACTTTCAAGACTTGGGTTCTCTTTCAACTTCCCTCATTCACCCGAGGCTACGACTGTGCCCATTTCGGTACTTGGGGGAGAGGGGAAACGACCTCTTCAGAGGGAACCGACCCAGGCGCTCAACCAGCCAATCGCCAACAGCTTCTTCAGTGCGATGCGAACCTTCATGGTCGAAACCAACGGGTACGGACCTCACGCATGTAATTCGCGTTATGTATTTGGAGTTTTTCATCATTCATCAGTTTACGGGTTTTAATTACAGTAACACGGTTATGTTATAGGATATTTTTACGTGCCTGCTGATTTTATTTAATGCGACGATTTTTACATTTTGAGAAAGCAAAATTCTTTCCCAGCTTTTGTTTATGAAGAAAGGTGATGTAATGTGTATATAAATTTGATTGGACTTGCATGATGTCACCACAAAAATCTTTTAAGGAAAGAAGAAGCTTTGGTAAGGTTGCTGAAATTCCCATATAATTTTATTTCGGTTTCTATCCTTCAAAATTTTGCTTAAACATTTGTGTGGTGTGACAGTGGGAGATGATAATGCGCAATGCTGGTCTTGGTAATACCGCTAAGCACTAAACTTATATGCGTTGTTGAATTTACTGTTTTGTCTGTCAATGAATATTTAATTCAACGAACAGTTTCTTCAGCTGCCTTCGAAATTTCTGGTAAGTCAATTTTTGTGTGGCAGCAAAACGCTAAACAAAACTGCGTAGTTGCTGTTATGGGAAAGGTGGGCAGTTCTGAAGTTCTCTAATGTTTTTGCAACTGAAGAACATGCAAAATATGTATTTCGTAACTTTAATGTCATCTGATGTATTTAAATAGGGATCTTTGTAAACGTGTTACCTATCATCGGATGCTTAATCTCGTTTTGTACGCGTACAAATTGTTGCACCAGCTGTTTATTATTCTATGACAGTAGTAATAAAACAATTTCCTGGCACAGCATTATATGTATGTAGCGTAGCCATGGACGCCCATAGGGGGGGGGTAAGAGGGGGCACTTGCCTTCTCGAAAGTCTTGTCATTTCAGTTCTTCTTCAGAAGGCACTACAAAGATTTTTGACATAACAGTGATTTTGTGTGCTAATTTATATGTTGATCTTCCAGAGGTGTGTGCATTCAGTAAAAACACTGGGTATTCCCAGTAGAAAGTAATATTAAATTTGCCAGTGCACAGCATTCATGAGTATAGTATAGAGCAGTGTGAAGTATAAAACAATGTGAAAGACAAGGAAAAGAAAAACATATCTTCTACAGCATTGGTTTGCTGCTGGATAAAGAGTTTCCCAAGTTTATTTCTAGAATTTCGTCTTGTGGGAGTTGTTTCTTGCTGATCAATGGAATGAACACGTGGGGCGAAAGGCACAAGGCTCAAAAGAACAAAAAAAGAAATTTTCTTATTGTCCCAACATACTATCAACTTCATCTATCAGTCTTTTTCATGCAGTTTCTGGGTCTTCAGATTTTCAATTAAATTAAAGTGTGTGTGGTAAAAATGGTTAGAGGATACAGACTGCACAGAAGTTTATATATGATATCTGTTTATGCTATTTTTCTTTACAATTTCTATTTTTGCACCCTCCTGAAAACAAAGTTATGGGTGCCCATGGTTGTAGCAGTAAAATATATAGCACAGTATGAATTGCATTGCATTTCATACTGTATGGTTCAGGGATTTTTTTTTTTTTTTTTTGTGTGTGTGATTTCATAAGGAATGATCCACATGTTCTGTGAATAACAACAAAAAGGCATTTAGCCAAATTGAAAATCCTCCAAATACATGGCGTTAGTGAATAAACAAAGACATCGCTCTTTCCACATTTTAGCAACGCACAGCAACCGAAAAATTATTATTCGGCCATTGCTGGGGAATCAAATCCCAGATATCTCTATATCTAGTGAAGCATGTTAACCTTACACCATGGTGGCCAACAATCCACGGCGTTATGTGTGGGTTGTTGTTTTTTTTGTCAGCTTCTCACATCATAAATCCGTAAGATAGGCTCAGCTACTGAGACTTCTCCATTTGGTGGGCATTAACAGCACTGGCTATACAGGGTGTTCAGTTAATGTGGTGACAAACTCGGAGGGTTAGTAGACATCAAGAGGGACAAAAAAATAAAATGGAACATGGTGTCGTAAACCACGTTTAGTCAGTGAAAATATGTATGCAGGCTCTGACTCCAGAGGAGAGGGAAGCCGAATGTCAGTTGATCACTGAATGCGTTCGTGGGTTCAGTCACAATGTCTGACTTAAGCAGCGTCGCGAAACGCATGCGCGAGGTGCGGAACCACCTTGATGCTACATACCCAGGGAGGTGGACTGGACGCACCAGACCTGTTGCTTGGCCTCCACGTTCACTGGATCTCAATCTGTTAGACTTCTTTCTCTGGGGTCACCTTAAATCACTCGTTTATGAGACTCCTGTGGACACACTGGAGGATCATCGTCGCTGTAGCGTTCATCAATAGCACGTCCGGGAATTGTTTTTACGTCGACATAGACTGTGCAATGATGTCCGCAGCCGCCTCTTCGAACAACACCTGTAATAATTCATACATGAGATTCTTCCATGTATTCACAGAATTCCGCTTTTTCGGCATCATTTTGGTCATCCTCCAAGTCACTGCAAAAATGAAGAGAATTTTTTAGGGGGAGGGGTCGTCGTTCTACAGAAAAATCCTTGAAAAAGCAGAATTCCGCGCTTTTTTTAGAGTAAAAGAACTAAGCACTTTCTAGCTGAAAGCGTTGCTTTGGGTGCAGGCGCTGGGGAGGGCAAGAAGAAATGTTGGAGGGTGGAGTCAGGAGCTCAATTTGTTTACTGCTGTCAACAATGGATGGATGTCAGTCACTTGAGCATCAAAGCGTGAAGGGTGTAAGCTCCGCCTACTTCGTGCTTTAGAGAAACTGCCGTAGCCCATGAGGAGAACAGTGTTTCCGTGTCTTGCGAGAAATCGCCACTCTGCATTCTATCCATGACGTCATCGCCGGGAACTCCCTCTCTTGTAATTTGCAATGTACCCGAATGCGTTCCCGCTTTTCCGAGATCGTTCGAGAATCGAAGCTCTCGTGAAACCTCTTCCTACGGAGGTTGCACAAAGATGCCAATTGCCAAAAATTACGTAATCTCCATAATCATTACGGATTCCCCCGTGATTACGGGTGACTAACAAAAAATTATGGATATTCAGATTTTCGCTGTTATCAAGAAAGTTTTACTGGTTTTGTAAATAATCGATGTAAAAGCCCCTGAACAAAGTTCGTAAACCCCTTCGTCTTTTTCTTTACCCCCCCCCCCCCCCCCATCACCCTGAGGTAGCAGAATTTGTTTTGCGTGTTTGAAAGTGTGAAAAAAGCATGTTTCCAGGATTGCATAAGCCCGGCGTGCTTCTTTCGCCGTGGCCCGGGATTATGTCGGCCTGAAGCATCTGAATAAAGTTTGTGACCCAGCTTTCTTTTCTTAAATTCTCCCCGTCCCCTGAAGAGAAGGAATTTGTTTTGCTTGTTTGAAAGCTAAGTGGAAAGGAGGCACGACGCCACGCCGGGATTACACAGGCTGGCGTGCTTTTTTTGCCGTGATCCGGAATTACGTTGGCTCGGACGTGCTTCTTTCACTGTGGCCCGGAATTGCGTCGGCCTGATGCCTCTGAACCAAGTTCGTGACGTACCTCTTTGTTTTTTTCCAAGGAGGAGGAATGTGTTTTGCTTGTTTGAAAACTTAGTGGAAAGAAAGCACAGAGCCCGGCTGGGATAATGTCGGCCCGAAGCCTCTGAACAAAGTTTGTGACGCAACTCTGTTACTTTCCTTTCTTTCTTTCTTTTTTCTAAGGAAGAATGTGTTTTGCATGTTTGAAAGCTAAATGGGGAAAATAGCATGGTTTCTGGCCAGTATTACGACGGCCCGAAGTCTCTAAACAAAGTTCGTAACGCAGCTTTCCAGGTTTTTTTTTTTTTTTTTTTTTTGAGGAGGAGGAGGAATTTGTTCTGCTTGTTTGAAAGCTAAGTGGAAAGAATGTGTCTTGAGAGGCTCAAAAACATGGTGAAAAACAAGAATTCCGCAGAGAAAGTATCCCCACTTGCTTGACATCATTTGATGGAGATTCATGTCATCATATTCACAATGCAAGCAAAGAATTTTGCAAGCCATTTTAAGGTTACACTGAGAAATACTTCATTGACTTCTTCAATGGCTTTAAATGATTGGCAGATCGTGAAGCCCTTGCTGAAATTTGGGAAATTATAGGGCTAAAATTCACTGAAATTAAGAACACGGTGTGACACAGGTGGTTGTCATTCTATCATGTGGCATTAAACAGTTTACATATCCATAATGCCCTTTTGCTCCTGTATTATGGATTTGTGCAGCCTAATGAAAGACCAATGTACATGGATGTCATAAACAAAATATGTACAAAAAGAAAAAGTTAAAATTCCAGGAGCTTTGGAAGAAATTACGGGGGGAAATCTAACAGAAGATGGAAGAAAACAGAAATCTAGAATTGTTGTAAAATTATTTGAAATCTCAAAGAAAACCTTGCTTATATTAAATTTTTATGTTGCAGCTCTACCTCTTGAAAAAATATGTATGCTTATTTAAAACAAATGAGCCATTAATTCATAAAGTTTTTGGTGAGCAGAAGCAACTATTCTTGGATTTCTTAGCTTGTTTCTTAAAACAAGAGATAATGAAAGGCAAACCTGTGAAAGATTTGATAAAGCAAGCCTGTGAAAAATTTGATAAGGCAAACCTGTGAAAGATTCTTGGATCACTAACATTATTTTGAAAATCAAATCAAATGGCATTGTGGTGAAAAAAAATTTAAGCCAGGCTGCTGAAGCTTATATTCGGTGTGCAAAATACATGCAAAAGACACTACCATTATCTAGTGATCTTTTAATGTACATATCAGCTATTGATCCTTCTACAAGGGGACATAATCTAACTTTAAAAATACTGAAAAACTTCCTCAGTTCCTTTCAAATATAGTGAATTCAGAGGAAATGGAAAGCTATGCTCTAGAAATTCACCAGTATCAGGTTGATTAATGACTTCCATCTCCTGTTGATGAAGTTGGAAACTTTGTAAAAATTGATGCATGGTGGGCAAAGGTGTTTAACCTCTATAAGTATACACTACACTGAAGAGCAATTTAATTAGAGACAGCTGGCATTATGCAAATGTGGCGCTGTGGGCGGCCCTGTAAACGGAAACGACATGATGTATGCAGCGATCCGACAATATAAGGGGGTGTGTCAGGAATCAGTAAGAGTCGGACGCAGTATGGGTATCTAAGCGCATTTGATCGTGGGCAAATTGTTGGGGCCCAACGAATGGGTCTTTCCATCTCGGAAGTCCTGCAGGCACTGGGATTTTCACGAGCCACTGTGTAACTTGTGCACCGTGAGTACATCGAATCTGGTAAAACCATTCCTGCAAGGGCCAACTGCCGTCGGCAACAGCGTGTGGATGAGCGGGGTCATCGTCGGCTAGCTCGCATTGTAACAGCAGATAGACGGGCCACAATGCAAGAAATCACTCTGCAATTTAACGCTGGTGCACAAAAACGTGTAAGCAGTCACACCATGCAGAACCATCTCGCTATGGGGTACAGAAGCCATCGTCCCACAAGGGTACCGCTGCTGACTTCACATCACAGGGTGCAAAGATTAGCATGGGCGCGGGAACATCACCACTGGACCCTAGACATGTGGGAAAATGTTGCCTGGACTGATGAGTCGAGATTCACGTTGGTACATGTGGATGGCAGGATACGAGTATGGCGCAAACCACATAAAGCGATGGATCCTTCTTGCCAGCAGGGTACTCTTCAAGCTGGTGGGGGTAACATTCTCATCTGGGGACTGTTTACGTGGACTGAAATGGGACCCCTGGTACGTGTGGCATCGTCCCTCACAGGTCAACGTTACCTGGATATCCTGGATGACCATTTACTCCCGTTTGTGCATGTTCAACATCCCACTGGGGACCTCATCCTGAAACAAGACAATGCACCGTGCCATTGCTCCCGAATTGTATCCGGATGGTGGGGTGAACACTCCACCAACGTGACCTCGCTTCCTTGGCCAGCTAGGTCACCTGACCTCAATCCCATCGAGCACATCTGGGATGCCATCGAGATAGATGTTCGAGGCTCTGATCTCCCTCCATCAAATCTTCGTGAACTGTGGGAGCTTGTTCAGGGGTTATGGATTCGTATGGCTTCCCAACACTTTCGGTGTCTTGTAGAGTCCATGCTGAGATGAATCGCCGCCTTCATCAGGGCTAAAAGGTGGTGCTACACGTTACTAGACAGGTATCTTTAATTCAATTGCACTTCAGTGTATGTTATCTAAAATAGTAAAGCCTTGATATCATGCTTTCATGGTCCACAGATTAAAGTTCTTTCAGCATGGTGGTTGAAATCATAGATATAAAATCAGGAAGAATGAACATTGAAACCTATTCAGCTATACAAACTGTGTAGTATATACTTTAAAGCACGGGGTAAGTCTGCAGTTAATTTCTTCAGTAAAGAAATTTTTTTGCAAGAAGCAGTTGATGCCAACCTCTGCCAAAATTTTATGACATCAAAAACAAGTTATACAAAAGAAATTCAAAGGAAAAGGAAAGGAATTATCAGCAAAAAGAAAAAGTTAGCAATGGGTGCTGTTCAGCTGCAGAGTCAACGTAAACTAAATATGGCCGTGCAGCTTGCTGAGAAGAAAGCCAGGCTTGCTTAGAAGAGGAAATTTTAATTGTTGTGCAAGCAAGTACAACAAAAAAGGGCAAAATATCTTTGAAGCAACCTGTTTAAAAACCATAACTTCTAGTCATGTTTTTTTTTTTTACATTTGTACATATTCTAATATATATTACAATACATATTCCAATTATCATTTAGTAAGAATCTGTGAATTTAACTTATTTCCACACATATGACTAGAGACATATTTGATTTCTGAAAAATTTGGTTTGTTAGAGTGCTACTAAGCCAACAAGACTAACTTATCTCTTGTACTGTGATGTTTGACCAAAACTAATCTGTGGATATATGTTTCTAATTCTTGCAAGTTTCTAATTGCTTGACTAAATGCACAAACTTTCCTAGACAAATACTTGTCACCCCAGGATTTAGCTAGTAAAGATTTACATGTAAGTTTTAAATCTGATTTTTTAAAATATTTCATTTTATTTTGTTGATTGCCTACTTTTCTATTGTAAATATAATAATGTGCTTCACTTTAATATTTACTTACATAATTTACAGAAAATAATTCCATATGGCTTGTGCAATCTTAAATATTGTATATGCTGTATTTGAATTTGCTCACACCCCGCGTTCGCATGTCCCAATTTTCCACCCAGTTAAAAAGTTCAGCTTTTTTTTTTTTTTTTGTCATCGGCCGGTCTCGTATGAATTTCGTTCACATCATTCTTATTGTTCCCTTTCCAGCATTGTACTGTGCACAACAATGTAATAATTTTTAACACCTGTAATAATTTCTTTCACATCATTCTCATTGTTTTCTTTCCAGCATTGTACTGTGCACCACAAGCTGTGTTGTAAACATGCTGTCAAATAAATCTTTTTGTAGTTATTATTGTACTTTTTGTCGTCCCCGCGTGACGTCAGAACCTGTATGCGTATTTTTGTGATTTTTACCGACTAAACTTGGTTTGCGACACCATGTTCCATTTCAATTTTTGTTCCTCTTGATGTCTACTAACAACCCTCTGAGTTTGTCACCGCATTAACTGAACACCCTGTATATTAATTATAGTAGTTAAATCCAAAGTGAAAATCCTCCAAATGCGTGGTGTAGGGGAATAAAGAAAGACGTCGCTCTTTCCACGTTTTAGCAACACACAGCAACCGAAAAATTTTTATTCGGCCACTGCTGGGGAATTGAATCCCAGATCTCTCGATATCTTGTTTAAGGCTTTAGCCACTAAACTTTTTTTTTTTTTTTTTAATTGTGGAAACTAAATAGTATGGCACTTTAATTTTAGCAGTAATTATTGGTTGATTTGCTACGCATTAGAATTTAGACCTAGAAACTATGTATTTCTTTTTTCCAGGATTTTGAAGATGATGACATTATTTTAGGTTAAACATTACCAGGAGTCGTGCTGCCCATCGCATTCTTCCCAATTTGTGAAAAAAAAATCATTTTGGTGATGGCAAAAAAGATTTTGGAGATTGCATTTTTGTACTGTTATAACACTTTGGCGGGGGAAACAAATTTAATATGGTGAAAACTTTACAAATGTCAGAACAGCCACTGGTTATGGTACTAATGCTTGTTGCCTGGTCATTGTTGTATAATTTTGCATGTCAAGTAAATAAGAGCCCTGTGTTTTGAGGCCATACAAAAATTTGCCCCCAGCATTCAAGGATGTTGCCAAGGGGATACTAGGGTAGGCTCAAATTTATCTTGCCCACTCAGTTCAAAATGTGCCATTTTTTCAGCATATTTAACTTAATCTGCACTTTGCCAAGTGATAAGTCTTGTGTTTTATTTCGTGTACCCCAACGTATTTTCCTGTAGGAAGTGTGTTTTTTACATCTCCAAAAAAGGTTATCAAAATAGCATCCGAAGGACCATGAAAATTCATTTGTTCTCCTCTCTTCCAATTCCTTAATTCAAGCTTATATTTCTTGTTTGTATGGCCAGGGTGCTAATGAGGAGGGTGAATAGGAATTCACTGAGGGGTTCACTACTAATTGCTGTTTGTTTTCTGTACACAATAGGGGATTCCAATTCTGAAAGTGGAGTTTAAAGCTACACTAGCGCTCTTAAGACTGTCCCGGGACAGTGAAAGTACAGAAATGGGCTGATGACTGCTTTGTAGAAGAGGAGTGTAAAGAAAAGTCGCTGGCTGGAAGAAAGTTAAGGAGGGGGAGAAGTATTGCATCTGTGTGTCACGGCGTTAAAATTTGATTTAGATAAACAAAAATGTCATTTTTTTTTTTAAGTAAATTGTTCAAGTACTGTACTATTTTTGTGAGCAAAAATGTGAAATTTTGAAAAGCGATTTAAAATAAAATGCATTCAGCACAACAAAAGTTTTATTAATGCTTCTGTCTTACACCAGTGGTGGAATTGGAGGTGGAGGGGTTAAGGATTGCACGAATTCAATTGTTGACAGTAGTGAAAGGTATTAAAGCCGCTCCGATGGCGCAGTGGCCTAAGCACTGGCTTATGACCTTTCATCCGTGAATGGTCAGGGTTTGAATTCCGGTGAGGCATGGATGTTGTGTTTGTCTTATGGCATGGGCTCTCTCCCTTCCCTGGAACCAGCAACCTTAAATTAGCAACGGGGGCACCTGCTTATAGCTCATTGAGTTCCTCACGATGGTCGTTAAACCTTCAATCAAAAAAAAAAAAAAAGAGAGAGTATTAAAAATCCGTTCTTCATTGTTTCATAAAAGAAAGTTGCTATGATGTTTGCCCCACCAAAAATTATGCTCGCCCACTTGTCGCCCATCCTGATTTCGAAGTCTGGCAACGTCCCTGCCGGCAATTACCCTGAGTTGCCTGCCACAAATCCGATTCCTTCCAAAGCAGTTGTGTTCAGTGATCATTGGTATGCTGCTTTTGACTGCTTAGAATTAAAATGCCAAGTTGTCTGAGGTGCTGATGTTGTGCTTTACCAATAGTGCAGGCTCTGTCCATTTGCTCAAACTTGTGGCTGTAAATTAAGGATGGACAGCTGCTTGTATTCCTAAGAGTTGCTAAAATAACCCTGAAACAAAACAAAAGTCATAGAAGGCTTCAAATATTCATTACATACGATTTCATTTTAATTGCCTCCTTAGAAGTTAAGTAGCCAGTGGTGTTTGCCATATGGTACTGGTTCTGTCCCTTTGCTGGAACCAGTGGCTTTAAATTTAGGAGGGGTGACTTCTTATGGCCTTAAATACTTATGAGGTAAACTCATCATCAGGAGTTTCAACTACCAAGTGGATTTCCTTGACCATATAGTTCAGCCAGCATCTTCCTCCACTTCTCTCTATCCAAGGCCATCACTTCATCCTGTCCATTATTTTTTTTAGACTTGTTTTGATCTCCTCCATCCACTTTCTCCTTGGTCTTCCTCTTTCACAGAGCCTTCCATCCATCAGAATTTTTAAGTTTTTCTGATGACATTATCCTTATGCGGCCGAACCACTGCAATCTTCGCATCTCAATAGTTTGAATAATGTCTACTTTAACACTCATGATATCTTGAATTTTTTATTATGCACTTTTTCACATCTGGATTTTCTTGCAGAACGCCTCCAAAAGTCCATCTCTGTAGCCAATAATCTTTGTTGATGTCTTTTATTCAATGTCCATGTCTCCTCGCTGTATAAAATGATGCTCTGTATAATCGCAGAAAAAACAGTCTTTTTACTCTGGGAAATACATTGCTGCTTCAAAAAACAGGATTCAGAACAGAAATAGCTTTCTGGCCTCTGCAATTCTCCTATCAATATCATGATGTATTATGGATCTGAGTATTATTGATTTCGTGTACCATTTGCTGTTTGTGGATGATCAAGTCATCTTGGCTGAAAATAAGGACGTAGCTTATATGTTCTGTGAACTGATTTCTGAATATGACCGTTGGGGATTTAAATTAATGAAAATAAAACTGAGCACTTATCCTATGATCCCAGAGACTTCATTGAAATATCTGATAATATTATGTTGAAAACAGTGGAGAAATTTATGTGGTAAACTACCCTAAAAAATTCATTTAATGCAAATAAAACTGAGTTTAAATGTTGACAGTCAGAAAGAGGTTTTATTGTGAAATTACTGTAAACTAAGTACTGAGAACAATGGTATTTCCAGAGTTCCATAAAGGAATGCATAGGAAGCAGTTATATGGCCCAACTAAAGTAGTTCTATATGCACATTTTCTCAGTAACGAGAAGTTTCCATTGTTGAGCTCAATGAAGCATATACTAATACTACTCGATATAAGTAGCGATAATACTGTCTCACGCATTAATATAACTAATGCACGGATACCAGAAATGGTTGATTAGGCTAAAATATGGATAATATGATATGAAGTATGTAAACATTTGACTCTCCTATTTAAAAGCAGAAGTTATGAAAAATTATGTTGAGCATGCAACACTGTATTTATTTCATTGCAAGTTGAAACCCAAGAAGCTTATTTAGATTGGGCTAACAAACTTGGAATATAGTACCTTCAACTACTACTTTGTATGATATATCCTTGTGCATTAATCGATATATTTACAGACAAAGAACGATCTACCCCATGGAACAAATCAGTTACCATTATCTCATAATAGGGAGCATTATCAGGTAATAACCCGGTTTAGTTAACTGAATTATTCAGATATCAAAATTTCTATATAAAATTGAACAACAAGCACAACACTGTCAGTAAGTACATTTTGAATACTCTTAGTGCAAATTGCATGTCTTATAGATAAATGAAATGCTTGATGTGATGCATAATAGCATTTGCATATAGATTCCATTTTGGGTGTTACATCAGTTATTCAAGTAGCAAACATCGTGTTATATCCAGTAGCCATGAATGAGCCTAACATGGATGTCAAACAGGTTCCACTTACTCCTGCTATTCAGTGTTTCGCTGAGAGCATGGTGTTTGCTGATAAATTTTATGTAACAACCATAAAATACATTTTGTTAGTTTAATTTATAGTAATGAGTATCAGATTTTTATCAATCTCTCAAACCTGTGACAGTTTTAAACCTTGCAGTCGCAATGTTTGACAAGCACTCTGTCTGATAGTAGATAAACGGAATTGAGAAGGTTACATGAATTTCTAGTTCTTTCTGTTTTGCAATCTGATTTTTTACAAAACTTTCCATAGTTTATATATGCATTAGTTAAAAGTTAACACACATGGAGATTGAAGGTTGCTTTAAATGATGCATAGAATATTAATCTGGGTTGTTTCTGGTAATCTGAAAGATGTACAACTCATTTTACAAATTTTAAACAACACAGTGCAGCCATTTTGACATTCTACTTTGTGCTTCACTAATTAAATAAACATCTTAGACAACAGAAATAATATTTCATGTTTATTTTGTTGTATAGGTTCATTATAAATATATCTAGCAGTGTTCAGTAGGAAAGCCAATGTTCAGTTTGTTTACGTGTACAACTATCATACACAAGTTATCATCCATAGCTGCACTCTCCAATCTCTTTTGGAGAGGAGGTGATGACTTGCAAAAGGTCAAAAGAATGTCATAGCTTGCTTTTTGACTGATTATGGCGTATTCCGTCACTTAGTATATGATCACATATACTGATGAGATATTATACAAAACCATCACACACGTAATCAGCTCGAAGCAGCAAGTACCGCTAATTTTTAATTCTTTAAGAGTTAAAAATTAAAACATATTTCCACTCCCGTAAGACCAGTCGGGAACACGATGTTCCAGTAAAGTCTTACCATAATGGAAATATGTTTTTAATTCTTAATTCAAGTTTTTTGTACTATGGAGTTAGCTGTACTTGCTGTTTTGAGTTGATTACGTGTGTGATGGTTTTGTATCTCTCCTCAGTTTTAACAGTATGTTTATCATCATTTATCACATACACTTTTTGTCTTAGCTAGTAATGCTAATGGGTCATGGATTTGTACCTCACCATGAGATGTGTAAAAATTATTTTTCATTTCTTTGTCCACCCATTTTTGAGATATTGAATTTTCAAAATTGTGTAAAAACGCCAAAATTCACTAGCCAGGCCATAACTTCAAAGGTCATTTACAAGATACCTATTATAGCTACAGACATGAGACAGGGTCATTTTAAAGCTTATGAATAGGGCTTTCATTTGATATACAACTTGGCACAATTGTGTATTCAAAAAATTCACAAATTTAAAAAAAATTATTTTGAGTTTTCAAAAAAAATTAACTTTTTAAAAATTAAAAAAAATCACACTTAGGGGTGTAGCCAGTCAGTCCAAATTTCAAGGTGGTATAATGGTATCGTACAAAAATTAAATTTTCTTGTTGGCAGTGACAAGGAATTAAATTGACTTAGCCCCGAAAATAGACAAAAATTTCTATACCTAATGATAAAGAACCTCTTTTTTCTTGGCTAGCATGTTGGACGCTTTTGTCATCTCCTGTGGGGTTAGCTGGTATGTTCTCCCTGTAGCTGTAATTGGATCCAGTGTGCAAATGATGAAGTTTCCTGGCACGGTGAAAACATCCGGTATCCTAGGATAAGAGAATTATGTTGCTTGTCCAGCTGGATGTAAGAACTTTAACTTGACTTCATGTTCTACTGCATCCATTGAGAGAACACATCCCATCCACCATGAGTTGTCAAAGGCACATGCCACAAAACCATTCATACAATCAAAATCAACATCTTGAAGTTGGGGAGTGATTTTAATGCAGTGTGAAACCGTATCATGAGAAGCTGAAAATGCTTTGGTTTCTAATTTTTCAGTTGATACTGGGAGATAGACATGAAACTTCTGAGTTCCTGTAACAGCAGCTGCTTCATCAGATCGTACTTTTAGTTATTCATCATTTGAAATATAAAAAAAACTTATTGCAGGGATGTTTGCCTTTCCCACTCAAACAGCTGTTGAGGTGCCATTATTTGATTTAAGAGGGGGTTTTGAAGGCTGGCTTTTGCTGCAAGTCTCTTCACTGTGCCTCGAACACCATCACAAACTCCTTTGCCATGTGCAGTGGCATAAAAATGCCACTCGGCTTCAATTCCTTGGAAATCAGTGTGGTGGTTACACAAATTTGCAAAACTCTGACAATTTTTGTATTGTGCTGCACAGCCATCTGAAAAGTAAAATCTTTTTCAAGTTTGGGAGCAAATCTACTTACAAAGCATTAAGAAGTTTCCTTTGGGAAGCATGAACAAAAACTCTGTCATGTTTGAGACATTCCGAGTTGAAAACAAAACTCTTATGTCTTAGTTGATAATTTTCCTTGTAGTACACAACTAAGGGATGAACAGTTGCCATTGAGTTGTTCCAATGGAACGACTGGGCTTCATCTTGCAGAATGAATGAATAGTTCTCAGAAAAATCATATGTCGCCACAGCTTTGTTAGGTCAAAATGTAATTTTCTTTTCTGCGAAGAAAGCAGATTGCTGTTTGGCGGTGAAATCATGCTTCTTCGAGATGATTAGCTGAGCCGAAAACTCCTCAACAAAATCCTCTGTGGTTTTGCAAATAGTTTCAAATGAGCAGTGGTCCACTGAAACCCACTCCTTGTAGGTGATGTTATTAATCATTTCTTCTTCAAGAGTTTGTCAGTAAGGCTTCCTTGAATTCGTGAGTGCTAGGACATGAATCATAGTCATCTAAAAAACATTTCTGTGCTCGGGGATTACTCATAATTTTTGATAAGCAATGTTAATATTATGTTCTTAAAGGAGTATCATGTCCTTGTGGGGTCACTTTGTTTTAAATTAGCACCAGCAATCATTAGCTTTACATTCTGATGTATTGTGCACACACACACACACAGCGTGAGTCCCACTAGCTCCTGCTATAATGCAGTTCCTTGGTCTTAACTTAGCAAATTTTGAAAATCCTATCTTTTCAGATGGGTACTTTGGACTTGAAAAGTTGGTAAATTTCTCTAAGATTACCAAGTATCAGATGCTTTTGGACATGAGTAGTGACAACCATCTTTGTCTTTGATTGAAATATAATCTTTCTTGCCAGGAATTTGCCTGCTGACTTCTTCATTGCAGTAAAATTCCTTTACTAAGTTGACCGTGTCTTCAGGTAAAATTTTTCCATGTTTGGGATTAGGTGAGGACAAAATTCCTTTTTCTTTCACAAGTTTTTTTGCCTTCCTTGCTATGTAGTTACTTACTCCAAATTCACTTTCTATTCTTTTACAGGACCAGCTAAAATTTTGGTAAAACTGTCAACAGCATGAGCTTTTTACTTCTGTTTGTAGTTTTAAAATTTTCCTTTAGTTGCTGAATAATTTTTGAATCAGCACAGTGACATTCTTCCTCATCTAAACCATCTTCAGAAGTAAAAAAATAACTCTTTGTAGGTCCTTTTAATCTTCCCCATCATTTCTTTGTAATACTTCTTAGACCTATATAATATTTTCTTCTTGCACACCGGAGACTCGCCAAGGGAGGTCAAAGAGGCATTTAAGTGGCTTAAAGCTGCATCAATCCAAATACTGAGACTCCTTAACATGACTAAGGTAACTTGATCACGCTAGTTACTAATAATTCTCAGGAGGAATTTGGAAGCTTTCAAGTATATTGTTTTCCATCACGCCAATGGAGGACTAAAATTGTTGCCAGATTCTACATTTGAATTTTTCTAATTTTTGTTGCAATCTGCATGATCTCCAGTGCATACTTTCATGTGTGGTTCGATTTGCAAGTCATTTAGTGAAACCATCCAATCAGTTACGATTTCCTCAAGCAATTCTTTACTAACCCAGTGCCCCCTTTTTCCATTGTCAAAATAGACAAGGCAGTGTTGGGATTGCCTTTCGAAACAGTTTTTTGACCACTTATGGCTAATGCTCCATATGTGCTTCGAATCATGTAAGTTATCAAACAGTTAATAGGAAATGCAGTAAACTCCTGGGAGGTTCAGGACTAACTTTAAAGTCCCAGCTTCACAAGTTTCAAATGTCCTGGAAAGCTTCATGGCTAAATGGTAACACTCTGTCCAAGGATAAACTGAAGTGGAAGGATGGTAAGGAACAGACCACAACTAAGCTTCTTTCTGGAGGATTTAACATTGGTGGGGGAAAGGTTTTCATATTTCTTTATGAGGGAATAAACAGGCAGAAACATGTCAGGGCTTGACTTGCATGAAATTTTGAACAGTTCCTCTTGCCAAGATAGCCTGCCCTATCTCCCTCCACACACACATGTACATATCTCTCTGTGGATGTAGGACTCTCAATGCTGCAAGCTCTCTCAAAATCCTGTTACAAATTTTTTTTTGGATTAATTTCAGTTTACCACGATAATTTTAGCAATGTACTAAATTGTAGAAAAATGGAAACAATTTTGAGGAGTTTAATTCCTTGTCACTGCCAACAAGAAAATTTAATTCTTTGTATAACACCATTGAGATGCCACCTTGAAATTTGCCAGCTAATGACTGGCGTCAAAGCATATACCTAGGGAAGGTTAAGTGTGAATTTTTTGAAAATTTGCAAATTCCTTTTTTCCGAAAACTCATGGGGAGACCAGATTGTTGCCTATACACAATTTTGTTAATTTACAACTGTGTCATGCTGTATATCAAATGAAAGATCTATTCATTAAGAGGACCGGGGGTTTAAAATGACATCAATTTCCCATGTCTGTAGCTATCAAAATTGGTAGCTAGTGAATTCTACATCAAGAGTGTTTTTAGGCGATTTTGAAGGAATTCAATATCTCATGAACGGTTTGGACAGTAGAGACATATTTGAAAAAATGGTTGGCTGCCAGGGATTTATTTAAACATCTCATGGTAAGGTGCAAATGTACCAAACATGAACCAAATCCATGACATTAAGGTTTCATGCATTGGTTGATTTGACATGGAATGACCCAAAAGCCTTTTTTTTTTCTTTTTTTTTTTTTCCCAGGGCAATATGAATAACCACAATGTAAGCTTTTGAAATGTAAACATAAAACTGAGAGAAGACTCAAATTAATTGGCATTCAGATTCTACTGTGTATGTGCTCTTTCATGCAGAAGTTTTCTTCAGTTTCTGGTCCTGAGTTGTTGTTGTTTTTTTTGTAAGCAAACGGGTAAGCACAAAAAATGATTAACTTAATGAATAAAGTAGTGAAATTGTGTGTGTGTGTGTGTGTGTGTGCGCGCACACATTTTTTTTTTCACAGTTATGTTATACTGTATATTTAGCTTGGGAGGCCTAAGCTCATTAATATTTTATTTGTTTCATGTTTTTTTTTAAGCTTGCAAAATGCTTCCAAAGCTATTGTCATTAGGTCAAGAAAAGAAAAAATAGGTCACCAAAAAGTCTCCCAAAAGTCAAGAAATTTCACTTTGTAAATCAGATAGACACCCTACCCTGTTTTTTGATCCATATGCTCCACTTTTACCATAAATTGCTTGTCCATGATGTGACTGGGGCTGAATCCATCACCTCAAAAGCTGCCCAATTTAGTCCACGAGCATCTATCCCTGCCACTAGTAGAATCGCCCTTGATTTATGGTTTCATTTTTCTCGCCTTTGCGGACCTCACAGAAAGAACTAATGTTCCTTTGTTCCACCAATTCCTTAACTCTGTGAAACTTTCCTTTCTACCCCAGTAAGCACGAGTAAATTAACTAATTAATTGTGTAATTGTGGATCTTATTTACTATTATTATTACTACCATATTAGTAATGACTCTGCATCGGATGTTTATACTCACCATCAAGCAGCACTAGGGTTCAGAACCTTTTTATAATACAAAAACGATGTACAGCGAAACATAACAATACTCAAATTCCATCACAGAACACATACGAGAAGAACCAAGTATTCTAAAGTTACAGGTACCAGAAGAAAAACGATAATGATTATGATGACGACAAAATACCTAACAATACCCTCCTTAATTTGTAGTCATTGTTAATAAATGTCGTACAGTCTTAATTTTCAGATAGGCAAATACCAATGTTCATCATGTGATATCTGAAAACATGTCCACTTAAGTTCTTGGTCATTACTTCTGCTTCTAGGTCTGTTGTGCTCCTATGTTTCAGTTCAATCTCACCCTTTTCAAAGTCATCTTTGATAAAATAGTACTTTCTGTTTGTGTCTTGTCTGCACACTCACTTGGATTTTTAATCCAATCTATTAAAGCTTAGCTATCTGTCTCAATGATAGTTGGCTGTTCTATCGAAGACGTTTCTCCCAATTCCTCCAGTAGAAAGCTCATCCACTTCACTCCAGTCACACAATCATACGCTGCAATCAGTTCAGCTTCCATTGTAGACATTGCTACTAGTCTCTGCTTTCCACTTTTCCAGCTAACCAGGGGTTGTCCTAATTTTATTAGGTTTCCACCAAATGACTTTCCATCTTCAGTTGTACTCCAGTCTGCATCTGTGCTGGCATTTAACACAATTTCCTGCTTTTGTCTTCAGGCAATAATCTGTAGTTCCTTTAAGGTATTGTAGCACTCTTTTCAATGCAACCCAATGTATTTTCTTTAGGTCTTTATTCTATTGTAATAGCTTACTGATGTTGTAAGCAATGTCAGGTAGTGATCCGGTTGCTAGATACATAAGAGATTCAAGTACTTCTTGATACTTCTGTTGTGGAAATTCCTTCAATTCACCACAGTTATCCAAAAAATTATCACTCGTTAAGCCTGGTGTATTCACAGGTTTGCAATCCTGCATTCCATATTTTTTTAATATTTTTAACAAATAGTCTTTTTGTGGCAATCTAATTTCATTTTTCTTAATTTCAATTTTAACTCCTAGAAACATGTTGGTATCAGTAGTTTCTTTGATTTGGATATCTTCACTTATTATTTTGATTATTTTGTTAATTGTAGTATGAGAACTACCTACAACCATAAAATTGTCGACCTATATACACATATTCACCACCTTCTTTCCAAGTGTAGACACCTGGGTCTGATTTTAGATTCTTTAATCCAGCCTTTTCTAGAATATTGCTGAATCTGTTATACCAACATCTGCCAGATTGTGGTAACCCATAGATGCTTCGTTTGATCAGATAGACCATGTTTTTTCCTTTCTCATATCCTGGGGGGTTGTTCCATATAGATTTCTTCGTTTAGTTGACCATTTAGATAAGCTGTTATGACATCATAAAATTTAACAACTGAATTTCTATTAGTTGCTATTGTTAGTAATGTTCTTCAGGTGTCCCATTTCATTACTGGACTAAAATTTTCTTCAAAATCAGTTCCTTGGTTTTTTTTTTTTCCACATTCAACTGCTACTAGTCTAGCTTTGTATTTCTTATCACCTTCAGTTCCTTTGGTTTTGAAAAACCCAACGACTTCTTACAATTTTCTTTTTGTTTGGTCTTTTAACTAACACCCATACATCATGCATATCCATGGATTGCATTTCTTCATTCATCGCTTTCTCCCACAATTCTTTGTCTTCTGATGTCATAACCATTTCTTTTGTTTGTGTTTCTTCTTCTGTTAAGTATACTTCATAATCATATTTTATTGACATTCTTCTATTTCTTGTTGGTCGTCCTATGTTATCAGATGATTCTTCCCTAGATTCTTCATTATTTTGTATTTCTTCAATGACATTTTCATCCTCAAGAGAAGGAACATTATCTTCGTATGATTCTGTTTGATTACTTATGTATTCTAGGTCTATGTAATGTGGTTTCTCATTATTTTGCTTTTTATTTACATTGTATCCTTTCTCTTCATCAAATGCAACATTGGAGGTTTCATATACTCTTTGTTCTTCCATATTGTAAATTCTATAAGCTATCCTCTTTGAATATCCTATGAATATACCTCTCTGTGCCTTTGGTTCCAATTTGTCTCTCCTGACATTATCCACCTTCTAAGTAAGCAAGGCATCCATATGTCCTGAGGTGTCTAACAGATGTTTTTTTGTAATTCCATAGTTCCATCGGGGGTCTTGTCATTCCTGTTTTTAGTTGGTGTAATGTTGTGCAAGTACTCTGCTGTTGCCACAGCTTCTCCCCAAAAATCAAGTGGTAGATTAGCATCTATCATTAATGTTCTTGCTTTATCTAGCAATGTCCTATTAGCTCTTTCTGCTATTCCATTACTCCTGGGTGTATAAATTACTGTCTTTTCATTCTTAATCCCCTTTTGTGATAGATAGTATTTCATGTTATCATTTATGAGCTCTGACCCATTATCAGTTCTTATCTTCTTTACTTTACTATTTAGTTCAATTTCTCTTCTATTTACAAGTTTCTGTAGTTTTTACTATTTGCTTCATTTTTTGTTCTCAAAAATCTACAAAATATCTTCTTGTGTATTCATCAACTACTACCATCATGTATTTGCTCCCTCCTAGGGTTGGTACCTGAATGGACCACACAATATGACGCCAATGGCTACTTGTCCTTCCCCGCTGACCACGTGCATCCCTTCATATTGGACATTTACCCTGGTGGTCATGGTGTCTACCAACAGAACAATGCACCATGCTACATTGCTAAAGGGGTGTGTGACTGGTTCCAAGAACATGACAGCAATGTCTCCGTTCTCCCTTGGCCGGCGAAATCGCCAGACCTCAGTCCCATAGAGCACTTGTGGGACTATTTGGTTCGACGTGCCAACCCACAACCGCGTCATCTCCGAGACCTCCGTGCTCTGCTGCAGTTTGAATGGGTGCTTGTGCCTCGGACAACCTTCCAGGGTCTCATTGCGTACGTGCAACGCCGTTTCGCCGCTGTATTCTGGGCCAAGGGTAGTTATTCCCATTATTAGGTAGGTGGTTATATTGTGATATGACTGTGTATAATAACCATACTCTTACCCTACTTTATTTGTAGGAAGATAACTATATGTCACACATTTGTGTGTTCACAATATGAACATTGTGTGTTCCTGACCACGTGGTTTTAAGGTAAGATAAATTTTCAATAATAGCATTAATTTCCTTAAGCATATAAATTATTTAATGACAATATTGTAAGTTTTAGAACAACAATCTCTCTAAACAGTCAAAAAACACTGAGGCACAAGTCAATGCCCAGTTAAAGTTTATCTTTTGCAATTGAGATGACTGCAGATTTTCTTCTGCCACAATGGAGCTCTTTTTGAAGTTTGAGTGTGTAGAATCTGAATCTGTGAAGCAACAAACACATGCACGTTCAAAAGCTTGGCAGATCAGTTTTGTTTGTTTTCTCAAAAATTAATGAAGGTGCAGTTATGAAATATTCACTATTTGAACATAGCTGTAAAAAATGAAGAGTATATGTGCCAATGTCCAAAGTTTTCTAAGAGGTTTATAAGCAACCATCTGCACACATTTCCATTAGTGTCAAAAGTTTCTTTTGCAAGTAAGTCGTGTGTTGCGTTTAACTCAGGGCTGGAAAGTTACCGAGCACCAGGCGCCCAACTTTTTCTTTACTTCAAATTTCATAATTTGCAGTCATTACTTCGAGTTCATAGATGCAAAATGTAACTTCAACAAATTGTAATTTAATAAAATTAAACTCTGAAATTTTCTGCTTTGATCGCATTTATAAATTCTGTCTGCTTTTATCCTGATGCGTGTGTTTCAAGCAGAGAAACACTACTAAACCTTTTTAGTCACGTGACTAGCCTGCCAGATCGTGGAAGCCCCAAGAGTAGAAGATGTGATGTGTGTCGCAGAACAAAATCCCCTCCTCGAGATTAAATTTCAGTTTCCTTTTAGAATATTTTTATTTATAAAACATATTTTATTAAATCTTAAATTTCAATTCCTTGCAGATTTATTTTTTTTAATCTTAAATTTGCAAGCGCAATGCTCCTTTGCGTATATGCAGGTAACTCCTCTAGTTAACACTCCCCTCTCTCTGCCCGGAGCACCGAACAACCCCCTGCCCTTCCCCAACATATCCATCCACCCCTATCATTTGGGATGGTAGGAAATTGTTTCTCCCTGTGCGTTTTGAAAGACCCTTTTCCCCTCCCCACTAGCATGTTGTGAAAGTGGGAGGCGCCAAGCCATGTTAAACATATTGCTAGGGAGTGTTTGTTAGGTGTCTGTCTTGGAAAAAATCACCTCAAGTCAACAACAGCAGAACACGCGGAATTGAGAGATTCTCGCCCAAAGTTTTAAACTCCCGCCAAAGTAAAATTGCTAGGAAGGAGTCTCCCACCTTAGAAATTTTTTAGGAAAATATAATCTGGATCCATGTTTTGGCCACTCACAAAATTGGAGCTTTAAAAACATCCGTCGTAAAATTACATGCGTTAAAAACTAATCCTTCACAGAGCTCCTAAAATTACTGTCGAATGCATCGTTCATGTTTAAAATATAATCAATTTATGGACACGTGAATCTGCATCCATACGTAGTGGCCTGGACAATTCATTTTGCATATCGCTGACTGTTACAAATCAGGGACGAGATTGTTTCGCGGAATTTCGCGTTTTTTCATTAATTGAGATCAATACAAAACTGAAGATAATTTGGGAGGGGGAGGTCGTTTTCCGTCTGGGGAAACAGTTTTTGTTTTTCAAAACTTAAAAAAAAATTCCTGTATTCGTTATTTCTTCTTCCGCAGTTACCTGTGCCCAGTATTGTTACTAAATATCAGTCTATTGCATAAATTTTGTATTTCAGCTTGAAACTAGGTAACAATTTCTGAAAATGTAAATTCGATGGAGTAAAAATTTCCCTGTAATCTTTAGCCATGAGTTTCTCCCGCGGATTCGGGGAATTTTGCCTTTGTTGTCATCATTTGCGTCATTCTCGAGAGCGATGAGAATGAAAACTTAATTCCGTATATCAAAACATTCGGAAACGGAAGCAGACAGAGTGACGATTTCTCCCGTAAGCGTTTTTTTTTTTTTTTTTTTTTTTTTTTTCTGAAAATGAAAATTGGATTTTGAATAATCAATATTTCCGAGAACTCGTGTCAGTTCTGAGCAGAAGAAAGAATTGGAACATCTTTCCACCAATTTCATTGAATTAGTAAAGATTAAAAAGGGGGGGGTATTCTTTGAGGAAGATATTTATTATCTTATAATTCTAAGCCATCAGTTATGAAACTATATGACAGGTTGTTTGTTCTATATTTTTTGTTAGTATTTTGGTTCTGTAAAACAACTTTTGTTTTTAGATAAAAGAAAAATTCAATTAAATATGAGGTTCCATATATTTAAAATTCAGGAAATTTTAAAAGGTAACTTCCTTAAACTGCCATTTTTATGATTTTCTATTTTGTGTTGTACAATAACAAAAATCTGTAAGTAATTATCCTGGAATATCACATTCTTTTTTATGTTTAGATTTTTATCAAAACTATAGGACCCTGAGAATTATAGACCAAATTCAGATTTCATTTAGTAGTAAGTAGTTTGGATAATAGGCAGTGCTTAATAATACACTTATATTTTTACTCTTTGTTCCGACATCATCACCATGCATTGCGTTTATGCATGATACTTTGAAATTTTCCTTCGTTTCACCTGGCTCCTAAATTTTGGAGCTGGTCCTAGATTTGGAGCTTATATTTCCAGCCCTGGTTTAACAAATGTACCATGTTTGAACTTGGGTTTAGCACACAAAACAGAATTCAGTCAAAATTTAGAGATTCACTGAGCAATAAAAATCTTAACACATATTTCTGAAATAGGGCCAGATAAACCCTCTGAAATTGAACAACAGCTGATCAAAACTTGCTAACTGTGGCAAGGAATGAAAGACAGACATATATACTTCAGGCAGAATTTTATGATATCAATGTACTGCAAAACGCACAACTCTAGTTTTGTAAAATGAATAATGGTAATTTGTATTAGACTAAACGTAGATTTTTTTATCTGATTCACCTGTTTGTTTTAAAGATCAAGTATAGCTTATATTGTTTGAAAAACTACTACTGTCTTCCCAGAGTCTTTTAATATTAAGTCACATATTCAAAACTCCCCACCTGAAATTTTCAATCCCCTCCATTTACAAACACAAGTGGGGAGACTACCTTCCATTGCAAATATGAATTTTAAGCCCTGACAATGTTTGTATCATAAATCGACAATGTTTGACGTGTAGTGGTTTTCCTACAAAGAAGGTAGAGTAAGTGTACTATTATTGTATAATCTTATGCTTACAAAAATTAGAATTAAAAATGCATTTGGCCGTTGTGTCAAGTGTTCTACTAAGAAAATTCACAGCTCCAGAAATTTGATTTCTGGGATGCGAGGTTCAGAAATTTGTGAAAAGTATTAAAATGCAGTTTGCCCTTGTTCGACAGTAAAATATCTAATTCAGACTCTGCACAACTTTAAAAAGTTAATTTTTTCAATGTTTGAAAGCTTTTAAATTGGCTCTTCATTTGATATGCAACATTGAGTTAGTGGGATTTGTGGAACACGTGTTTTTCAAAGTCAAATACTAAATTTGGCCTTATGTTTAAAAAAAATCTCTTTCAGGCATATTGTTTTCCTCAGATAAAATAAACCATGTTTTTACTCGAAACAGCTCAGGAACTGGGAATTTTTATGTATAGTGAAACCTCCATGGACAGATACCTCCGAACAACAGTAACCTCTTAGCAGTGGTCAGTGGACACTCCAGTTGGTCCCAAAAAAGATCTAACTGACACCTGGTCCATCATATTACGTATTTCCTTCAGTACTTCAGCGATAAGTAAAGATACGGACAAAGAATATTTGTGGAGGAACTGTGCATCTGGCAGTGTTACATGGCACATGTAGAAGTCCTACTGCGTCGGGCGTAACTGTGCGTGGGTCCCATCTTCCAAAGAGAAGTCGTTCGATTTCATTGGCCACGGCACCAGGTGTGAATATCAGGTGCGCTGCACACCAAGATTTGCACCTACATTCGAGAACATTGGAGTGACTTCCTAATTAGCCCGCAATTTTGTTAATGGATTTAGTGGGGCCTACGATCAGCTCAAAGAAAAACAGCGCAAACATAAATGAGAAAAAAACAAAAAAACTGTAAACTGAAAAATAAAGTGTGTGAGCTTGCTGAACTGTGACTCCCAGCTGCCTCATACAATTAGCGACAGGGCGGATAAATTAGTCCAAATGAATCGAAGCGTAAAACGGGAGAGTTTTCTTTAGGTTGGGGGAGGGAGTGTCCACTAACAGCAGTATGGTTTGGATTACAGCAGGTACAGTGGTGTGTGAAAAGAAAGGAGTTAATGTAATTGTTGGCACAAATGTGATGTATTTTTACTGTTTCCATGTATATATATATATACAGCAACTCCTTCAGAAAACGTAAAAATAACATTACCCTGGAGCGTGAACTAAATCTGCATCTCCCAATTGCCCAAACAAAAACTGGGAGTAAATACAAAACCCGATTTTCGTTGAAAGTAAAGCTCGAATGAGAATCAGGAGATGTGGGTTGGCTTTCCTTTCCAGGGCAATGTAATTTTCTAGTCTTCTGAAGGAGTTGCTACATGGAAACCGTAAACATACTGCACATTTGTGCCAACAATTACGTTTTTATTGCATTCCATGTATTTGTGGTGAATTGTTTCTTCAGGAAAATTTGTTTCCCACTGATGTGTATGAAAGGTGTTAAAGTTTAATGTCTAGGTGAGGCTAACTGTGTATATGTGTGCAGTTCCCGTGTATGGTGCAAGAGTAGTTTCTGGTGCCTTGAATGTTGCATGTTGTGGTGGCAGTATCTCTTGGTTTTGGTGCATGTGGGTTCTGTTCTTGTTTTGCAGGGTTCAGCCAGCTAACTCTACAAGTATGAAGCTTGAAAACATGCTTAAGTTATGTAAGAAACTTTAATTTGAGGGGGCTTTCATCTGATAACTTCAGTCTTTGGCAGCGTTGTGACAAATGGACAATAATGATGGTAGTCGTTGCTAGATCTATAAAGTCATACATGATTTCGTTTTTTAAATTGATTTTCATATTAATGCTGTGGTTAAAGGGAAATCACAGAATTGCAGTTGTTGGAGCTGAGAAAATTTCTAAACTTTCCTGATAGCATAACTATTAATGACCGATGCAATTCGTTTGGTGTCACTCCAAAGAGTTTCAGCAGAAGTGTCCTCCAAAGTTAAGAGATGCCAGTGAAGTGTCAGAATTTCCTTTATGGACATCGTTTTTGTGCTTAACAGCTGTTGATGCTGCGGAAAGTGCTTCCAATGTAGTAATTTTCACAAGATGTTGAGGTTGGGTTGAGATAAACTCCAGGAAGATTAAGTGGGACGGGGGGTTGTGACTTTGTCTCTATCATCCAAAATTAATTTGATCATAAAAGGGTTGGAACCGATGGCCAGATGATATCCAAACTTCTTCAAAATTGGCTGGAGCTTGTGGGCAAGCGATAGATCCATGAAGAGCCGATTTTCAAAGAGGTTTTGCTGTAGGCTACCAATTTTTGACATTAATTCATAATGAGTGATTAGGTTTTTGACTATGGAAGGAGGAGGGTATTTATACGAAATGGCGGTTTCCAAAATTTTCACATATTCGCTTTCAAGAAGAGAAGGATTATTGCAGATGATATTGGCCCTATGAATAAAAGCTTTTATGGCAGCAAATTGTACTTTTCAAAGATGGACAAGAGATAGAGTTAAAAGGAATAATATTGGTGGATGCATTGGGTTTACAATCGACAGATTTGAGATTGTATGGTTACTGGTCTTTTGGAGGGAGATGTCCAAAAAATGGATGCACTGGTTTTTTGGAATATAAGACCAGGGGTGCAGAACATTTTCAGGGCCCAATATTTCCCCTAAACACTATTTTTTTCCCGAAATTTCCCCCAAAATTGTAGCGGATTTTCATACTAGTTTAAGCGATTATTAGTATATGTTGATGATTAAGAACTATCCTTAAAGCTTATTACTTAAAATTTGAAGAAAAAAAACATTTGTTCGAATGAATAAATAAAAAACAGTCTTACACTGATGGGTGACGTCAGTTGTCACCAAGAAATGGCAGCCTTCCCGTTTCTTTGTGAAGGTTGTAAATCTCCTTTGATGTCTTACCAGTCACCCCGGTATTTTTGAGCACACAGTTAATAACAAAAACATAAAATCATACTTGTTGTATATTCACCAGTAATAAATTTATAAATAGTTATATGCGACACCACAGAGTATACAGCGCAACACTTTGTAACGCACTGCACAGATACAACAGTACGAGTAACACCCGTAGCACGTAAACAGCAAGCGAAAGACACTTGTTCCTGGGAGAAATTGCTGCCAATAGAGCTCACTACACATGCTCTTGAAGTTGAAGCTTGGCGTTGCGCCTCTAAGCGTATAAACTTAAATACAGTACAGCGTCCAAAATCCGAACTAATTGGGACCACTGGTATTTCGAATTGGAGGACGATTTGTTTTTACTTTCCGTTTCCTCATTCCATACAGCTTCCTCCTATTTTTACAAGAAAGGTCTTTGGGTCAACCTTTTAACAACTCTGTGAGGCCCACATTTCTGCCCTTTCAACACACTTGGCTCTGAGAGATTTATCTTTTTTCTCCCTCCTCCCATTCTACAAACGGTGACACTGTTCAGAAGAGTGTTCGGGATTTTTATCTGTTCTTTTGCATTCTTCTCCTTCCTCTCGGACAATGCAGGCAAAGAAGGATTTGTAGTTCCCCCACCCCTGTCATTCCAAACAAGTGATTCAGTCCTGGGAATAGAAACATGAAACTTAGATTCAAAATGTCCAAAGCATTTTTGGATTCCAAGTGAAAACAGTGGCAGGGCAGAAAGGCTGGAAAATAAACAGCTAAAAAAAATTCTATAATTAAATATAATTTATTTCATTCTAGCATTTTAGGCGTCTAATTGTGCCAGATAATTTTACTAAATGAAATTTAAATTAGACTTAAATCCTTTGAAAAATTAATCGGTCATTCGCTTTAAAATGTCCGGAACCCCCAATAATTTTTCAAATCGGTGTCTATGACACATTCACTGCTGTGAGTTTCAGAAACATTTATTAGCATGACTAGTGGTTGCTTCATATTTGTTACTCCACCTTGGCATTAGTAAAGTCGTTAGGGCTCGGTAAATCATCTGCCAGCAACAGTCGACAGTACATCACTGCGCTGATAACCTCTTGTATTCATAGCGACACGTCATTTTTAAAAATGACTACCCGATTACTGTGCAGTAAATTACTCTTATCTTTAATGTTATATAGTTGCTAATAAGTTAAATTTTCATTTTATTATTGCTATTATTTAATTATTATTTTACCCCCGGGCAAAAGTTTCCCCAGAACCTCATTCGCACATTCAGACACATTCTGTGCACCCCTGTATATATTAAAAAAAAAAAAAAAAAAATTATTGAGAAATTTTTAGAAAAAAAAAATGTTAAAAAGGGATTTTAAGGATTTTTATCAAGAAAAAAAATTGAAATTCGTGCATAAAAACAGCAGCTTATGAATCATTGCATTTTTGCAATTTGTGAAATTTGCAATGTGCAATACCACTGATGAAAACAACATAGAAAAAGACACTTGGTCCATCAGCCAATGATGTACATGTACTGCAGGATTTGACCGCAATGTCACCCCTTTGTACAGCCAATGGCCTTCATTATTGGTTCGGGTGTTCATCCTCACATCATGCCTGAATTGTCGAAGCAAGACTGCCTTTGTCAAAGTCTTATTGGCATTCTGTGGCATACAAAAATTCTTGGGAATGGGGAATTGTTTTTTAATCTAAAGCTTTGCCAAGAATCATTCAAAATAAAGAATATCATCAAAGAAACGAACAGAATAACCTCTTCACATTGTTGGCAAACAGCAAAGAAGCAGGAAACAGGACCCTAGTGAAAGATTGTAAAGTGCTACAACACGATCTGTCAGACATAGAGATCTTCCGTTGTAACCTGCAAAGCGAAGTATATTACCACCAGTTACCAAGCAAAATTTGCACATTTTACGAATGGATTTTTCAGAAAATTACTTCAAAATTATGACTGCACAGTATTCATGCTGCTGTGAATGAATAAGATTTTCATATTTTGTCTACAAAACTTCTGCATAAACTGCAAAATTTGTAGCAGATAAAAGGCTGCTAACACTAATGCATTTGCAGTTCCAATTTGCTGTTGGACATCTGGAAGTGTCTGTTGTGATGTTTCACTCTGAAATGCACTTCTGTCTCCCCTCTACCCTATCATTTCACTTGAAAGAATTATGATAATCCTTTTATGTCTGTTTCAGATTGTTATGTGCAACTTATGAAGTATATGCTGAAACTGTATTTTACATCATTAACTCACAAATGCATAGGTAATACACATGGACACAGATACACTGAAGTGCCAGAAAAACTGGTATAGACGAGCTTATGCAAAATACATAGCAACATCACCTATGCACATACTCGGTTGCGTCCGCCAGTGCGTCTATAAAACGATAAACATCCTTGCCAGCAGTCGGAGCTGTTTTCGGCATGAGAATGACAAGTATAATAACGATTTAAGCGATTTTCAACGCGGTGTCATAGTTGGCGCTCATGAGATGGGCCATAGTATTTCGGAGGTGGAAATGAAGTTCGGATTTTCACGGACGACCATTGCAAGGGTGTACCATGACTACAAGAATTCCGGCAAAACCTCCAACCTACGATACCAGTGTGACCGTAAAACGACACTGGGTGAACGTGATCATCGTCTGCTGTCAAGAATCGTTTCACGCGATAGGCATGCAACCTGTCACAGGTATCATCAGAATTTAATGCTGGAGCCTCAACAAGCATCAGCGTCCAGACTGTGCAACGTACCTTGCACGATATAGGCTTTGGGAGCCAACGCCCAACTGGAGTCCCCTTGATGGGTGCACGACACAGAGCTATGCGCTTCGCTTGGGCACGGCAACACAGCCACTGGACACTTGATGACTGGAAACAAGTAGCCTGGTCTGACGAGTCGCGTTTCCAACTGTATCGAGCAGATGGAACGATTCGTGTGTGGCGCAAACCCCATAAATCCATGGATCCCGCCTGTCAACAGGGAACTGTACCGGCTGGTTGGGGGGGGGGGGTTCCGTAATGGTATGGGGTGTGTTTAGCTGGACTTCACTGGACCATTGGTATATCTACAAACGTCTGTGACCGGCCAACGCTATGTGCGCATCCTTTCTGATGAGGTACACCCATTCATGCTGATGGGTTGGGCCTGTTCCAGCAGAACAATGCACCTCCGCACAAGTTTCAGGATGCCACAGTGTGGTCAGAGGCGCATTCATCTGAGTTTGGGGTGTTGCCATTCCCACCCTAGTCCCCAGATCTGAACGTGATAGAACACATTTGGAATGCCATGCAATGCGCTATGGAACACAGGAATCGGAGACCTCGGAATACACCCAAATTGTGGAACGCTCTGCAGGAAGTATGGTGTGCATTGCCTACAGCATATTTCCAGAAGCTAGTGGAGTCCATGCCCTGTTATATTTCTGCAGTCCTGCACTCCCGTGGGGACCTACTAAGTATTAGACTGGTGTACCAGTTTTTCTGGCACTTCAGTGTACATATGTCTAGTATGATAGTTGGTCTGGCTCATTGAAAACGTGCACGTAGTTAGCAATGGATAAACATAAAAGTATAATAAATATTTAATGGGAATTATTGAGGATACATTTATTAAGGTACATTACCTCTCAAATTTTTGATCTATACACTAGATCATCTTCAGGAGTTCTTGCGTCTTACTACTTCACAGGTCTGGCGACCAAGCCTGGTGATTTTTCCATCCCACATGGTCGTTGATGTTGCCACCTTGTGTCTTGTAAATTTCCAGGGATTTTTCTAATTTCCGGATAATTGCGTGGGATTGATGTTTGATCACTTTTAAGGAGTCCGTCCATTTTGTGGCCAGTTTGTTGCATGTGCCTGTCTAATCCTGCTTTATTTGAAATGTTCCTTATTGCTGCTTTGTGTTCCTTAATTCTAGTGGTTAACTTTCGTCCTGTTTCTCCTGTATACGGTAATTCACATGAACACTCGATTTTATAAATGGCTCCTTCCTGGAGTAAAGTATTTTCTTCTTTTTGTTTTAGGGATGGTAAGTATTTTTTAATTCTGTTATTTAAACCTAGAGCTAACCTAATTTTATATTTAGTGCTGATTTTCTTTAGTTTTTCAAACAGTCCCTTGTGGTAAGTGACTTTTCTTGTAAATAAATATTCAATTTTCTCTTTATTTTTGTCTGTAGTGCCAGTTCTGTTCCTAGTAGGATTTTCTTCCAGTAGTTCACGAATTTTTTTAGAAGGGTTATTTCAGTGCTTCAGAGCATTTAGTGAAAAAAAAAAAAAAAGCAAGAAATTTAAGAGAAACAGAAAGGGGTGTTATCAATGCCTAGTGGAAGAAAAAGTGTTAAATTAAGTTCTGATACTATAGAAAACGTTACTAATTTTTCTTATGATGATAACAGTCGTAAGTGCCCAGGAAAAAAAGATTGCATATCTGTTCCCAGTAAAAATAGGACAGTATTAAAACAGAATATTCATTTTGTATAATTTAAAAGAATTATATGTTGCATTTAAAGAACAACATAATGAAATAAAAAAAATTGACTTCTAAATTTTCCTCACTACATCCAAGAGAATGTGTGACTGTTGGAAACAAAGGCATTCATTCAATGTGTGTTTCATATGCCATCCATCAAAATATGAAACTCTTGCTTCATGCTATCCATATTGGTGACTACATATCATTGTTAAAAAAACTAGTTTGTTCCACTGAGTTGGAAAAGTGTTTGGTGCATAGGTATGATAATTGTCTGTCTGTAGTAATTCTTAAAGAACTAATGCTTTCCAATGAATTAGAAATGATGAATGAAATTACTTACAAAATGGTGGGGGAAACTGGTGGTGCAGAGTTGAAAACTGTTATTACATCAGTTCGTGAATTTGTTGACAATTTAGTTATTGAAACTGTCTGCTTTTTAAGTGCAGATAACTTTTTTTACAAGAACAAGGGATAAATTGAGAGAAGATTCTGCTATTATTATGGCAGATTTTTCTGAAAACTATACCTGCATTGCACAGGATACTATCCAAAGTTTTCATTAGAAAAAGGAACAGGTGACTGTTCATCCCTTTCTAGCCTATGTAAAGGACACTATTGGGTGATACTGTGAAATCTATTTCTAAGTGTGTAATAAGTGACCATTTGATTCATAACACTACAAATTTTGGACTTTCCTAAAAGTAATTAAGCTTTTAATTATGCAAGTGCCACAAATTAAATACATGGAGTATTTCAGTGATGAAACGTCAGCCCATTAAAAAGTATTTAAAAAAATTCAATCTCTGCCATCAAAAAGAGAAGACCCTGGTGTGAAGGCTGAGTGGCATTTTTTCACCTCCTGTCATGGAAAAGGCGCTTGTGCTGGTATAGGTGGCACCATGAAATGTATGGCCACCAAAGCAAGCCTTCAACGTCCATATTAAGATGTAATATTGAACACATTTGATTTGTATAAATTTGCAAAGGAATCAAAACTTTTTTTGTTGCAAAATCTGAAATTAAAATTTCTAAATGTCAGTTAGCAGTGGAGTGAGGTATGAAATGGCAGTTACAATCACAGGAACAAGTTTAATCACACTTTTGTACCATAAGCAAAACCCAATCATTGGTTTCCAGAGCATCGGGTTCCTCTGCAACATTCGTTGCTATTATGGGATTCGAAGAAACCATCAGACTATTGACACTCCACAATTAACAATATGTTTCATATGCGTATGGATTTAATTGGTGGATTGGAAAGATTTTGGAATGCTGCGAAGAAAACAGTGTCAGTAAAATTATGTTTAGTGCATCATATGACCAAAACCTTTAGACGTGTGTTGGATTCTGTACGAACACAATAACAAATTTTCATTCTCCCATGACTACAGGAAGAACTTATCACATTGCACCTAATGAAAATCAATCTATTGAAATATTATTCAAAAGCTTCAAGATAGATTGAATCTATTGATTTTAGCTTTGACTGTTAAAATATCGATAGTTCCTTTTTTCGTTTCCCTTCATTATTTGTTTTTAACAATAAGTTGTAAAAATTATTGCAATATAGCTTGTCAAACTTTAAACAGATGTATGTATGCTTAAAAGCCATATATTTCTGTAATAAAAAAATTACCATCCTAATTTTTTTTTCCACTTGAAGCACACATGTTAGTGTGTCTACCAAGTTTCAGAAAAAAACTATTATGTGCCATTTTTATTTGGGGGGGGGGCATTAATCTGAATGTTTTTTATTTTTTATTTTCATGTCATAAAAATATGAAAATATAAATTTACCATTGTTTTGATGTTATGTATACACTGCTGATCTATATAGCTTCAAATTGGTACCAAAATTATTAAATTTAAACCATTAGTTCTCAAGTAATTACCAAAATAGGCATGGGTGCCAAATCCAAGATGGCTGCCATTTTGGTAAAAATAACCATTTTTTAAATTTCTGTACTTGGCCATTATTGGGCAAAATATTTTCCAAATTCAGGTCTGTGAGTTTCACAACCATGTGTATCCATGGTAATTTTTTTTTTTTTTTAAATCTGTTTCTATGGTGCAACAAGTTTTGGTGTCTTCACATGGAATGACCCAAGTTTTTGCCTCTTTGCATGGGAAAAGTGTGTGCGCTGCAGTGGGAGGAACCACCGAGCAAGGCACGCTTGCAGAGAACGGTGGGTAGTCAAATTCTAACCATTGATGATATGGACCAGTTTTGTTGTGATCAGATAAAGGGAATAACTTATATTAATGTAAAAAGCAAAGAAATTATTTGTAGTGAAATGGAATTACAGGATAGATTTGATAGCTGTGAATTGATTGTAGGAACTAAGGTATTTCGTCGATATATACCAATTTCTGAAAGTGTCATGAGATGCTTTTTGACATTAGAATTCTGAAGAGTTTTGAGGACATTCGAGTGTCTAAAAGTAGTGCAGCTAACCCTGAGAAAATACTCTGTTGCATGTGTCTATAATGGACAGTGGTGTCTCAGTGAAGTAGAAGACATCAGTTTACAAAACAAGGATGTGTTTATTAACTTTTACCATCCAGCAGGACCAAGAACATCATTCAAGAAGTCATCAGGAGATAATGTGTATGTGAAAATAGAAAACATTCTTAGGAAACCGGCTGCTGGACAATCTCATAGCATTTCTCAAAAACTAGGTGAGGAGATATCCTAACTTTTGAATAAGTGCTAAACTTTTAAGACCTCTGTGTAAGTAATGAATTCACTATTTTCATATACAGTAAAACCTCGAAAATCCGGCATCAACTGGACCGGACGAGTGCCGGATTTCTGAATCTATCCAAAAATTGTGTAACAGGCATTATGTATAAAGCACGTACTTGCACATAGCAGGTCACTTTAATGGAAATTTGTGCGTCTACACCTTATAAATATGCAGGCGTCACGCTGCCGATGACATTCTTCGCAATTTGCGAGGGGGAAAAACAGTTTTGGTCTGGTGGCAAAAAATTGAAAAAAGCCAGAGCAACTGATGGGGCTGGGCAATGTATCTCAAAAACCTGATGTGAAATTTACGTTGATGTTACGTTTTTTACTGACGAAACTACGATACATTGCGATGCATCGTGAAGGCTGAGGAAGATGTTATTACACAATCGAATCCACATACTGCCACCACCAAGCACAGCTTATCATTACACATTCGACATGCATTTCAAACGTACACGCTGATTCGTGGCTTCATTGATCCGCGTCACTTCAGCGCGGCCCAATGAGAGGACAAATTTGGGAAACCTCCCGATCCCGATGTTACACATAGGCGGCTATTGGCAGTTCGCACGCTGAAATCAAATTATCTCGCGATGTGTTGTTGAGACGGTACATCGGGAGATTTCCATGGTTATTAGTGAAACATTGGATGTTCTCACGAAAATTAAATCCGAAAAGTGCCGGATTTCTGAAGTTGCCAGATTTTTGAGGTTTTACTGTATATATATCCTTCATAGTGAGCCATAATGTACTTTAACACTTTATATTTGCTGTATAACATAATTGTTACCTGATTGATCTCACAGGTTTTTGTAAGTTTTGTACCCCGCATAACTCTGCTCCCAGTGGAATATCAAACTTTTTACTAGAGTTTACTATCATATAGTACTTTACTGTGGGCAAAATTTAAATTTTTACTAGGCCCCCCTCACCAGAGATATTTACCCCTAAATTTTACAAAAGAAATTGAAAAATAGCATATTTGTGGGGCCCTGTAAAAAATAAAATGGAGACAAGTATCAGGGTTCAATTGTTTTGTTACATAAATTACCCTGCCATAGGTACTTGCAAAAAAAAAAAAAATTGAAGCCGAATATTTTTTTAACCCTTCCCAAAAAATTGCCCTTCCAAAATTTGAATGTTTTATGACATTTGTAAGCGTCAAGTTCGGCATGAAATCTGAGGCATGAGGAAGCAAGATAGCCAAATGATGTACTTGACAAAAATGTAGTCTAGAATGTGCTAAGAATAATAGTTTTTGTTCCAGAGTTCTGTGACAAACCACAACTGAAATATGCAGTTTTCCACAAACCTCTAAAAATGAAAAAAAAAAAATGGTGCACGGCGTGAAACAAAAATTGTCGTCGTTTTTAAATGAGTTAATATAAAATTAAAATAATCTTGGTTTCAAACTACCAATATATAGGGGTCATCAACAAAAAAAAAAAATTTAAATACTCAAGCAACCAATTAATTTTTTTCTCGACCACTTGAGATGGATTGGTCCGAAGGTCATCATTATCACCTATGCTGCTTTAAAAACTGCTAAAAGAATTTAAAATTTTATTGCTTTATTTTAGGTACCGTAATCGATATTCTTTTGCACTTTTCCTACAATGCCATTGTATTGTAAATGCTTGCATATACTATACTTTTATGTTTTATCTTTCTTTGCCTACACTTGTGTGTGTGTTTTATGAGCTGGGCCCACTATTGTGTTAGACTTGTATTTATGTGAGTGTGCATATCTGTGCATTCATGAGCTACTATTGTAAAATACAGTTTAAGCACATACCTCATAGGTTATACATAGCGATCTGAAATGGACTATCATAATTCCTTTAAGAAGCAAAGTTATTGAAAAAGAAGGGAAAGAACAACATCTCAGGATGAAACATCTCACAGATGCTTAAGATATCTGCCAGTAAACTAGGGGTGCAAACGCATTAGTACCAGTTGTATTATTTCTGCTGCAAATTCTTTGATTTACGCAGAACTTTGTAGGCAAAACACAAAAACCTTGTTAATTCATAGTAACATAAATACTGTGGAGTCATAATTTTAAAGAAGTTTTTGGGGAAATGGTTCATGAAACATGCAAATTTTGCTTGAATTTTAACTGGGTGGAACATACTTTTATTTGCAGTTTGCGACGGAAGATGCCACCACATCTGGGAGTCTCTTTTCCTTACTGTTCACTGACAATATGCAGAGGTTAACCTGTTTGCTTCTTCGACAATTTTTTTTTTTTTTTTAATTATTTCGAACCGTTCTTCGGAAGCTTTAGATTTTTTAAAAATGTTCCCAGTAATTCTTCATATACTTCAGAATGCCAATGGACTTGACCAAGGCCATCTTTCTTTGACGCATCAGCCATGTTGTGAGGATGATCCTACCCTGCAAACTGATAACAAAATGCCATTGGCTGTATGAAGGTGTGAGCCGCCCTGGTGGAGCAGTGGTCTAAGCGATGGCCTCTGATCATTCGTCCAAAAGGAGTCCGGGTTCGAATCCCGGTGAGGCATGGATGTTGTGTTTGTCTTACGGCACTGGCTCTCTCCCTTCCCTGGAACCAGTGACCCTAAATTAGGGATGGGCGACTGCTTATAGCCCATTGAGATGCTCACGGTGGTCGTTAAACCTTCAATAAAAAAAAAAAAAAAAAAGGTGTGACATTGCGGGCAAATCCTGCTGCACATGTACGCCATTGGCTGCTGGACTGAGTGGCATTTCTCTACGTTGTTTTCATCAACATAATCTCACATTGCTAACTTGCAAATCGCAAGAATTCAATTCTTCATAAGCTGCTGTTTTTTATGCATATTTTTTTTAATAAAAATCTTTAAAATGCCATTTTATTTTTCTTAAATTTATCTCAAAAAATAAGGGTGTGTGTTATATTTCTAAAAATACTGTATGTCCTCAGTATTTGCCATTGTTTGGACATACCCATCTCCCCCAATGTTTATCATCATAAAACAAGATATAGCAAAAGCAACAACAAAAATGAAACTTCAATTATCTTTTTTTCTTTAATGTGTTAAAATATTTATTTCATATTCAAGTCTTGAGGTATTCATCATAATCTGAATATATATACACCTTTTTAAATAAATAATTCACAATTTAAAAATCCATTTTTTCACCATACATACATATCATTGAGCTGTTCTCTGAGATTCAGAGGTTAGCTCCTCAAAGAAAGATCATCTGCCAAGTACACATTTAACTGGTAGGACTAGATTTTACTTACTGTTTGTGTATCAAATGTCTCTATTTACAACGATCTCGGCTCAGCACTAGAGCTTCATTAGCATCCATCACATGACGTACACAAGACCTTCTATACTTCATACTCATAATCTTTTTTTCAAGCAGACATTCCTAAATCTGGTCCTCTTATGATTTTCTTGGCCTTCTTTTACCTTTCTTTCCTTCCACTTGGGCTGAAAAAATTATCTTAGTCAGCACCTCATAACTCATTCTTTCAACATTCTGGCCAAACCACCTAAGAATATTAGTCTCCACCTTACTAACAACATTTTGCCTCACAATTACACATCTGCAATACCATGGTGGGAGGTCTTAGTGGGAGATTGGTTTGCCTCCTCGGGGGCACCCCTGGGCAACAATGGCACACATAACAGCAACAAAGGTCTTTGTGAATTTTGGAGAGGTACCAGCCGGTTCTGTGTGACATTGACGAAAAGACCCCAACTCCCTAGGTTTTGTTCCAAAATAATTTGGTGGAATGACCAACTGGAACCCTTAGCTGTGTGGTGATCATCCACACTAATGTACTTTTATGATTTCTATGACCGTTTCTCTGTGGCAAAAAAAAAAAAATGTATTTAAAAGCATGTGTATGATTGTTGGAATTCATTATTTTGTTGTTGTTTATCATAAGGTTGAACTATTTGTACTTAGAAAAACTAATGGTAAATTCCTGTGTGACGTAATTATCATTTAACAAGTTATGTTGCTGTGTGACATAATCATAATTTAAAAAATTATGTAAAACACTT